>CM067763.1:30778159-32028159 GCA_034642375.1 Vigna nakashimae | reverse complement strand
CTGAGAGTCCCGTGGACTGCGATGTTGTGATTGCTGTTCCTGATTCTGGGGTTGTGGCTGCTCTTGGGTATGCTGCAAAAGCCGGGGTTCCCTTTCAGCAGGGTTTGATCAGGTCACACTATGTTGGGAGGACTTTCATTGAGCCCTCTCAGAAGATTAGGGACTTTGGTGTGAAGCTGAAGCTATCACCGGTGCGTGCTGTGCTTGAGGGTAAACGTGTGGTGGTTGTGGATGATTCCATTGTGAGAGGAACCACCTCGTCCAAGATTGTTAGGTTGTTGAAGGAAGCTGGTGCCAAGGAGGTTCACATGAGGATTGCTAGCCCTCCCATTATTGGGTCTTGTTACTATGGGGTTGATACTCCCAGTACAGAAGAGTTGATTTCTAATAGAATGAGTGTGGAAGAGATAAGGAACTTCATTGGGTCGGATTCACTGGCCTTTTTGCCCTTTGATAGCTTGCAGAAGTTGCTGGGGAGTGAAAGCCCTAATTTCTGCTATGCTTGCTTCTCTGGGAATTACCCTGTTGAGCCTACAGAGCTCAAGGTGAAGAAGGTTGGGGACTTTGTTGATGATGGCTTGAATGGGAGCTTGGACTCTATTGGTGGTGGTTGGGTTCAAGCAAACCGAAAGCAAATAGAGATTGGTAGTTAGTGGTAATAGTTTTTAACAATTATCTCCTGTTTCTGGTTTTGTTGCAGTGTTAAGCCTAATGGACACTACTTATGTGATGTGGTGAGAGATAGTATCGGTAAAACCATTCTTTCAACCATACCGGTGAGCTTCTGAAGACCGATTATACGTTTCTCATCTGATATATGGAGCTGCTTTTGTTATTTAGAATTTAGAACAAACCATGGTATAAAAACTTTTGATACTTTTCATTACTTTGCTCTTCTTTTTTTATCTTCCAACACAGGGTCTTTTCAAATGCACCTTGGATTTTCTTGGATTGTAGTTTTCCATCTCTTTTTATTTGTATATAATATTGGTTCGAGTCCGTGAAACAGAGGAGTAAACATTTTAAAAGAAACTCAACTTTCTGTGTACTTGGTAACTTAAAATTGCAGAACTCAGTAAAGAGTGGGAGAATGTTTTGTTCTGTAAAGCCAAGTTTTCATGTGACAGTATGTTAAACTTTGTTTTGATTTTGACATGAATGTTAAGTTAAATATATTTCTGAAAAGAAAAATTACTACATCATTTTCCTGCAGAGGCTTAGCAAATGACTCCAATTTGTGATGGAATTTAGAGATTACAGCAAATTCTGTAAAACTAATCAATTTATTTGCTGTCTTCATTTCTTTTTGTTTCTTGACTCGATGTTATTTCACAAGACACTGGGGTCAACATTTTGGGATCCATGTCCAAGGTTGTCGACTGAAGTGCATTCATAACAGCTACAATCAGGTTTTTTATGGCGTGATAGTCACGATCAGGTTTAGCAAAACTAATTGCGGTTTCGAGCTGGGTTTATCGGAGCTAATGAGATTGGTTGAAAGAAGAAAATGGAGGACGATTATAGTGAAAAATGAAGGAAAAAGAAAACGAAACATCGCTGCCAGAATCTCTTCTGGCGACGGCGAACGGTCTTGGAAGGAAATAAGAAAAGGTTTAAGTAATCCAGTGTGGATGATGTATGGTGGGAAGATGAGAATTAGATTGATCTAATGGTAATTAAAAATGGTATACGGTGAACACCTACCAAGGTGGTCCATGGAAGCATTAATCTAGATTAAGTATCAATAGGTCTAAAATTCTCCTAAATTAATACATCATATCGTACTTTACAATGATAAAAAATCATTGCATATTATGACTTCTTTCTTTGATTAAATTCAGAAATTTTCTAAAAAAGCACTTTCGTTAATAAGCAAAATCGATTATAGAATAATTGAAATGTATAAATAATATCTTTACATTGAGTTTATATATGAAATTTTTAGAGATTTGAATTTTAAGAATATGTGAGTAATTTAATTACTCGAAACATGGAATTTTATTTAACAATAAGAATTTAATTTTTATTTTTATTTTTCTCTCTCTTATCTCATTTTCATTTTCTTTTTTTTGTATAATTTTATCGTGTAAGCCTTCTATCGTAATTATGGATGATTTATTTAATGTACGTATCATCTATTCAATACAGTTTTTAAATTAATATTAATTAATGATGGAAAAATTTTAGAAATCAATCACAATCACTACATTATCAATTTTTTTGTTTGTAGTTTAATATTATTTGTTAATTGATATTCCCATAATTAAATAAATTACTTTGTTAATAAAGCTTTCACTGTTTTAGCTTCTGAACTTTATAATCACGCGTTGTGTCTCCACACGCCACCAAATTTCCACTCCACATTTCTCCTCTTCTCTTCTTCTCTGGAATCGTGGTTCCTTCACTCTTTAGAGAATTATTCAGTAGAGCACGATGTCTTGGGTCCTCCGATCTACGAAGTCTAAGGTTCTCTCTTCTTCTGCTTCTTCACTTTCCAGATCCTTCTCTTCCCTCTCCCGCGCCGCCCATCACCTCCCTCATAATCACATCGGAGCTCTCTCTCCCCTCACCGATCGCTTCCACCGCAACACCGCTCTGACGCCTCTCGGTAACGACCTTCTCTCTCACTTTCTTCTTTCCATTTCCTTATTCAATGCCTTTTATTTTCCTCCAACCTTCACATTCTCTTGTTTCCGCTCCTATCACCACGCACTTCCAATTACGCAAACATATCTATGCTCTTATTAATAACGCCAAAAACAGAAATAGGTCATCACTGCTTCATTTTCTCAATTCGCGTTTCCTTGATTTCGATGAATCTCGTGACTCCTGTTGCTCTGCCACCTTAATTTGTTTGTACTCGCTGGTGCCGAGTTTAATTTTCTGCTTCTGATTCTCTCATTCCTTTGATGCTAATGTCGTTTCAACGAAGGAAAACGCTTCTGGCGGAAACTTGACTGGTCTTCCCAATGTTCGTGCGAATAAGATTGGCTGTGATTCTAATGCGATCAATTCGTTGGTATGCATCTTTTCCGTCACTGTTAATGACATTTGAAATTCTAGCCATCCTTGATGGATTGATACATGTTTTGTGTACTTTTAATTTGATATTGCTTGTGTGAAATTACATTTGTATACCTCGTTTTTGCTCCCTCTAGGGTGATGGAAGAGGGAAGCTGTGGTTGTTGATGCAACTTTGATTTGACTAATCTGATTAAATCTAATAATTTTGCCCCCTTTTTTCTTCGTTCTTAGTTGCTGAAACGTTCTGATGTTGTTACAAGACTAGTTGGTTCTGGCCGTGCAATAGTAGTATGCTACAGTTAGAAGTAAAGCTAGTTATTAACTATCTAGTCCTGGTTACCAATGAAACTGTTTGGGAGGTTTGGCAAATTTTGAAGTATGGTGTGAGAGTAAAGTTATAACTAGTTTTTTTATGTCCCAAAATTTCACTTATTTGAACTTGTTGTGTCTGAAATTTCACTGGATAATGACAAATATGAATTTCAAATTTGAAACTTTAAGAGAGAGAGAGACAGACAGAAAGGGAGACGGGTAATTTGGATTTAAATTGATGGTAGAAAGATACTTAATATCAGTTTATTTTGATCTAGTCATTACAATAAAATTTGAACTTGTTCTTCAAAATTTCGTTGATAACCAAACCTTCAATTTCACAAGTATTTTATATCATGCCTATTTCTTGGGGTTTTTTGTTCCCTTGACATCTTTTTCTTATATTTTATACTCGACATCCTTATGCTTATGATATTATATGTTGTTCTGAGTAATGAATGCTGACAGTTAGTTGATGTCTGAGTAGTTTGTTCTCTGCAATTGTGGTACTATTGTGGTCTGCATTGGGTCACGGCAATGGCTTTTTGGTTTTCTTTTTGTGGCCATGGCAGTTAGTATCATGGCTGAAATAATGATTTTTCAACTTTTTATGGCATTAATAGTGGATGCAACTTGTAAACGGGATGAAAAACTCCTTTTGCCATAACTGTGTCATTCAGCGCCTCCCACTAACTGAATCAATCGGTCCAAAATGAAGCCCTAGTTTTCTTTGAATCTTATTAGCCCTCTGGCTGAGTGAACAATCCACTGGTACTGTTTTCTGGCTCTAGCTCTGACATTCTCTGGTGACATTTTTCTGGCTTCCTGCCAACCCTGATTTCTGAAACAATGTGTTGTTCTTTGTGACAGTGCTCAGTGACACTTTATTCTATTTCCAAGATTTTGAATGTGGGATTTCACACGTCTTTCCTCAATATTTTTAGTTGTTATGTTCTCTTCTGCTTTCCATCTAATTTCTTATGTCTTAAATTTTATAGCATTTAAATTTCTTCAGCATTTTTATACATATAATATGATTATATGATTCTTTATGTCTAGTATTGGTAATTTTGTTGTTGCAGTTTCCTGCTGCCCATCTATATCCTGCTATATGGATTGATAACTATGATTGTTGCTGTCATTGACAAAATAAACTTTTTCTAAATCATGTACATTATACCTACTAGGTTGTGATTTTTTTTTTTGAGTTTGTGGGAAAATGTGTTTTTTGTTCTGTTAGTGATTGTATTCAGATTACATTGTTGCCATTAAATATCAAGCTGTATTTTTGAGGAAATTAAGAGCTAGAAAAGGAAGGAGAAATTTTTTCTCCTCAAGAGGGCTGGACATGCTAGACTATCTAAACTTAAGCATTCTACTTTGAATTTAAATGACTGAAACCGAGGTGACATTGATATCCATGATATTTCCAAACCTTTTTCTCTATGTACGTATCAACTATGGGGTTCTTCTTATTTGGATTTGTTGGAAGTCTCACATCAACTAGAGATAATGTCAATTCATAGTTTATAAGTGGGTGCAAACCTCACCCTACAAGCCGGTTTTGTGGGGTTGAGTTAGGCTTAAAGTCCACTTCTATCATGGTATCAGAGTCATGGTTAGAGTCTTTCCTTGCGATATTTGTTGTTTGTTGGACATATTGTTTCACCCGCTATCGGATCATCCATTAAAAATGTCTAATCCCACGCTCGAGATGTATATACCTCGGCGTGAGGGGGTGTGTTGGAAGTCCCACATCGATTAGAGATAATGTCAATTCATGCTTTATAAGTGGGTGCAAACCTCACCCTACAAGCCGGTTTTGTGGGGTTGAGTTGGGCTTAAAGTCCACTTCTAACAGGATTGATTACAATGATTTTCTATTGCTAGCATTGTAAAACTTGATGCTTTGACTAGGACAAATGGAGCCGGGAATTGTGTTGTCTTTAGGTTTAATGGTACTAGTACCTTTTCTTTTGAGGAACGCAGAAGGTGTACTTGCCAATGTAAATGCAGGGTCTAATCTTGCCCTAAATATAATTTTTTGATTTTTCCCAAATGCAAAAAAGCTGAACTGTTGCATACCATTTATCCTGAGAATGCGATTTACAAATCATTAATTTAGCTCTGTTTAGTTTGTCATTGGTATTGAATTGTTCTTTTATGTCAGATGTACCAAGCTTCTGGGCCGGACACCACTGTGCTGTCTGGAGCTAGATATGGCACTAGAGTTTGTGCTGCACACAATCCAATGCTATCGGTGAGTTCCTATACCGTAAGTTATCTATCATTGAGTCGAACCTATTTGGCTGATGATATTTTCGTTCATAAGGGAATCAATACTGTGATGGCTAGAAGTTTTGAGAGAAGTATAGAAGCTGGTACGCTGGGAATGATTGGTCGTAAACGTTGCATGAGTGACGTCCCAAGTAAGAGGAACGAGACAAACACATCTGGTTTTTGTCCGTTATCTCCATTTTTAATAGAATAGCTGGAGCTTTCTTAGCCGGTGTCATTTTGCTTTTTTATATGATATATAAAAAAGTGGGTTCGGTTAGCCTCACCTATGATTCTTTCTACCAATTCATATTTTATTCATCAAAACTAAACCTGCTTGTCATGGAGATTTCTGCCTTAGCCGTAACCTACCATCTCTATAGTGCAATTCGTCACTTACACTTATGATTTGAGTCAAGAACTGACACCTGAACTGTACCTTTGAATCTGAGGTAATATGTTTTACCTTGATTCTTGTTCGGTTTTCATGGTTTGAATTATAAGACCGAAGCGGGTTCTCTCTTATCAGGGTTTGCTTGGGGTTGAGTCATTTAGATTTTCAAAAATATATATTTGGAGACTCCTTTGCTTTTTCTTACCATGAGTTAGTGTATAACATGTTGTATTTTTAGGTGGAACTTTGTTTATTCGACCTTGGAGGCATTTGTCAGTCATAAGGAACTCACAAAATCATGTGGCCACAACATTACTAGCTCGTGATCTGATTCGCATATAGGTAGCAAAATTGATCGCATTTTTTACTACCTTGGTTTTTCAACTTAGGAATCGAGATATCTAGTTAGGCAATGCTTTTAGGAATGAAAGTTATTTTACATAACTTTTTACTCTGCCGTGTTATGGACACACTGGTGACTTGAAATTTGTGACCAAATAAGGGGTTGTAGCCCCGAAGAATTATATCACCCTCTATTTGTGAAAGAGACCGCTAACATGCTCAATAGGAGAGCTCTTTTGCTAGTCAATTCCATTTAGGAGAGAATTATACAAAAAAAAGAAAACAAAAACAAAAAAAAACGTTTTTATTTTTTACAGAAACCACTAATAAAAAGTTAAACTAACTTGTTGAAAACAATGACGATTAGTTAAGCAACCAAACCACTGAATGAGAGGTTAAGTTATAGGTGGCAACACACATTTGATAATTTAGGCCAATTGTATGCTTAAAAATTAAATTCAATATTATTGGTCAAGCTGGAATATTTTTTTATCTATTATTTATTGATCTATTAACTACATTATATCAATGATCTTGTATTTTTCTCAAATGTAACATTTTTTATTGGTTGCCTATGTAATAGTTTTTGCACAACACATTAACACTAAACAATGTTTAGATTGTTGGTGGGCTTGGATCTATTGATTATTGAATGCCCTTCCCTTAATTCTGTTACTAACAACGCAAAAAAGGTTTAACTGAAATCATTCTTGCTAAACTTTACTGAGAGATGACACAGGTTGCAAGAATTGCTTAGCAGATAAATCAGCATAAAACCTAGAATGAATTTACAACTTGAGTTGGTCGGACATAAAAGTAGTAAGTTGTTTATTTCCTACCATATTTGGTTGCACATTTTGCAATATGCACTCATTCAATCGTAATATAGGCACACTGTTAGATGATCTGGGTTTTTGCACAACCATTGTATTTATGAAATAATTCTTTTATATTGTTGACGAACTGTTGTCGTTGTATACTGAAAAATAATTAACTTTTTAATTTAAAAATATTAAAGTAAAATGTAATCAACTTGTCAGCACGAAAATCTTTATATTGTTCATGTGTCAAAATAAATCCCATTAACTAGTTGCATTTTCTCATTTCCTAATATATTCTATGGAGAGTGTTTCTTCCTGCACTTCCATAGAACATAAAATGGCAATGTTCAGCCCCTGCACCTCTTCCAGCGGTAGGTGCTTCTTCTTCCCTATAACCAGCCGACGCACCTCTTCAAGTAGTAGCAGTCGTAGATGGAAAGGTCGAATCTTCCCTCTGATTAACTTAACGATTTTGGAAGCTTATTATCAAATTTAATTTCTCTCTCTTCCCATAACCTAATCAAATTAATCCCTCTGCTTTCTTCCCGAATTTCCACCTCGCCAAGCTCAAACCAATGTATGTAACTATACCAAGCCAGCACCCTAAAAGCACACCTTTTCCGTAGCAAAATCATTGTGTTTCGATCGTCATCTCCACCAAAGCATGCTACTTACTAACTTCCTCTACTCTTCGGATATCACTCACCATCGTCTACATTGTATATCATCGTATTCATTGCATATCGTATTATGGATAAGAAGTTGAAGCATTTGCATTAAGATAGATTATTACATTTGTATTATAAATTGTATAATATTGTGAATTATATAATTTGGAATAAAGTTTGTATTGAGGATTGATTTTCAAATTTACATTATAAATTCTGTAATCCAAATATAAATTTATATACTATGGATTGTACATTTTAAAATACAAAATCTCTATTCTAAAATATATAATATAGAATTTGTAAAATTAATAATTAATATTTTTGAATTTCTGATTATATAATCTGAAATATCTTTTACATAACTATAATTTTAATAGGAGTATAATTAGAATTTTAAAAAGTATGAGGTGCAGAAAGAAAACATGGGGTGCAGAAAGAAATTCTCTTCAATGGATGGCTACGGGCCTGTTTTCTTTCTCCAACTTCAAGTAAATTGTTATATATACCTCCCTTCTTCAAAATAGTTTTGTTTCCAGATACTTAATTATTAGCTGTCATACTGAATGAGTTACCCTGAGGCATAGCTCTTATAACCTGTTTTATTTATCTTTAAATTTCTCTTAAACCCTTCTATACATCAGTAAACTAGATGTAAAAGTTAAAGTCGGGTGTGCTGTAAATTAAAAATATAATAATAAAGATGGGCGAGGGTAATGTGCTGTGAAATTGTGTAATTTACTCATGGGAAGCTTTACAAATCGGAAATACTTGTCATAGTGGCCTAACTCATCAACACCACATGTACGAAATATACAAAATGTATGGTAATGCTAATATTACTTTCTAACATTATCAACGATTGATTTCTTAATTAATGGTATAATTTTAGACTTATACAAGATCAATTTATTATAAGAGATGAATGGCAATAAATTAGAGTCGAAAAGTCATGGTATCGTCAACAAAGAATTACGATAGTAGGTCAGTCTCCATCCGAGACCTATCAATCCTGTTTAGTTATATTAAATTATGATTAAGACTAGTCCAATCTAGCCTTATCAAGGCCAAGTCATTTCAAATGAAGTTTAATATGTTCAGAGTCCAAGTTGAATCAAGTAAGGTTGGACAAGTTGAATTTGGTTGTTGGCTTGAGCCAAGGTGAAATGAATAGTTAGAGCTTTAGTCAAGTCAAATCAAAACAAAGTCACATTTAGTTGAGTCTGTGACATCCGGGCACTAACGAGGGCAGGGAGTGATCGCCGGTGCAAGAGGTACGATATGCAATGGGCATCGGCTTCTAGCAGGCTTCCAGTGGAAGGGACACATGGATGAATCAAACATACACCGGAATAAGAGGGATCTAGAGACTGTATAGGTATGAGACTATACAGTTGAAGGATAGCTTAAAGGGATTGATTTGGCTACTCATATCACCAAAATGCATTTGCTTTTCGGTAGCCTAACCCATAAGAACTCTATGGTTAAGCGTGCTTAGCCTGGAGTAATTTAGGGATGAGTGATCTTCTGGGAAGTTTCTCGAAAAGTGTGCGAGTGAGGACAAAGCATATTGGAAAGCCTCGTATTGATGTGTGGGGACAATCAATATTCCCTGGAAGTTGCCAGGGTGTTACAAGTGGTATCAGAGGCCTACCTCTATCAAGATTATGTCAACCCGAGCCCATTGAGCCTAGGTCCAAGTTGAACAAAGTTGACCAAGACTCGATTAGGTCAAATTTGATTAGGTTCAAGTTGGATTGAGTCCATGTAATGTTGAAAGAAATTAGGTCAAATTTTGGTCAAGTCGATTTGAGTTAAGACATTAGATCATGTGCATGACAACACAAAATTAGATCAACCTCATATCAAATCGAGCATAATCTACTCAAGTTCAATCAAGTCAACCTGACTAAAAATACAAAAGTCAATGAATTTAAGAATGAAAAAGATAGTCAAAATTCTTATTATTACGTGCAATTTAAGTAATTAGATTACTCTAATTAAATTTTAAAATTTCAATTTATTTCAAAAAATTTCTTACCTAAACATATGTCATTATAAAACATTTTAAATTATTCAAAAAATAAACTACCCTTTTCTTAAAAAAGAGACAACAAATACAAAAATTAAGATCAATCCCGAATTGATTCGGAAAACAAATTAGAATATGTTGTGATTGTGATGGACCTATAACTAACGCATGTAAAGCCTGGAAGCAAATTTATTTAGGAGGGTATTTGTGGAAATATATAATAGAAGGTGGTAGATTATTTAAGATGGAAGGTATAAGTAAGAATTGGCAACTTGATATGAGTAGGATGTGTAGCAAATCAACCAACATCTAAATAACTCTGTCCCAACATTCTCCATCCTCTCTTTCAGACCTATCATTTCTAACCATATATTTGGAAGAATTTGTTTTATAATAATTTCTAGAAAAATGAAATTAATCTATGTATAAACTAAAATACAAATTTAGATAATTATATAGAAAAATATTAATTAATTTTAACTGATGAAAAAATAATTTTTAATTTTCCTTTATTATTTTTTAAATGTTATTATATAAAGAAACTCACTCAAAGAGAATCATAAATGCTATTAAGTTGGACATAACTGGAAATGGTAGTACCTTTTTCATTACATGTAACGAAAGTCTGTTTCCAATTTCACTACCGAACCCAACAACTCACAGAAAACAGTTATTAGGTTACTTTAATGGTTCCTAAAGAAACAATGTCACATGGTGGAAAATGACATTCTTTTTTGTTTGTTCCTATCAGTAGTGTTAGTATGTTACCAACTAAGGTGTGATCTTTTCATTAGTAGATGAGTTTTTCAACACCAGCAGCTACCTATTAGAACCCATTTAAAATCTATATTCATTAATTGAAGTTGATATCTTTTTTTATGAACATTTCTCCTAAAAAAATTGGTTTTTGTCAACTTTTGCATTCCCCTAAAATTGATTTTTTTATGAACGTAAAATAATCTTGAGTTTAAGAATTCTTTTATTAATATATATATATATATATAAATACAAGATGATTGTTACATAGAATGATATTAAAGATTCTTTAGTTCAATTGATAGGGTTTGTGATGAAATATATGGTAGAACTTCTTGCTAAGCCTGTGATGAAGCATATAGTTTAATGTACAATTTGTTAGTCAAAGTTTGAATCATGATAATTATTTGTGTTGTGAGTATATCTTCTCTAATTTATAATTTTGACGATGATATGTCAATGGAATATGATTTCTTGACTTATATACCTTATTCGGAGGATGTCTTTTCCATTCTCAATAATTTACAAGATTACCAACAACTAGTTTATAGTAGTTTAAGGAAACTCATTCTACAAGAGGAATTAAAAATAGTTTTTAAATGAACTAATAAATTCTAATACTAAAAAGGTTGATTAGTAAATTCAAATTTCAAAAAATCTAGTAGAGTCAGGACCAAAAAAGTTAATACTAAATCCTACAAAATTAAAAAAAATTGACTAATAATAAATTTTGTACTATGGGAATTTGTTTTTTTTTTATAGTATATAAAGTTCAAATTATAGAAAGATTTTCATAAAAAAGTACTTAGTTCCATAATATTTTTTTTTGTCTATTTTTACGATATAATTTTCTTATAAATTTGACATGACTCCTATTTTCTTTAACAAAATTTTTAGGTTTAATACCCAATTTTGTTCCCACTTTGGTTCGGAAATCTCAAGTTAGTCCCTTTTTAGAAATGTAAGTGCAATAGATCCTTACTTGTAATTATTTGAGTCTAATGAGTCCCTTCCGTTAAATAGAAGGAAACGGAGTTAGTGGGCTGATGATGTGGCAGTTGTCATTGGTGAGGTGTCAAGACGCAATTGTGTGCGTGCTTACGTGGTGTTAGGGTTCCCATTTTCAAATTGGATTTTATTAAAAATTGGGGATAAAATGATTTGGGGGTGATTTGTTAGAGATTAGGGCATGTTCGTGTGCGAGAAAGAAGACAGAGGCAGTGATCACAAATATTAATCTACTACTGGAGGAGCCATCTTGCGGAGTTCAGAGCGGAGACACTCGTAATCGGGGTTGGCCTCGGTGCCGCCCTTCCAGGGCAGGCGGTCAATTTCAGCAGAGGCATCAGGGGAGGGAGCGGAGCCGAAGCGGTGAATCTGCAAATCGAACTCCATGGCCTTCTTGAGGCCCTTGCATCCGGAGCGTTGACAGTGACGGGATCGGGGGCCGCAGCAGAAGTCGGCGGGGGCAAGGGAGAGGGCGAAAAAGAGGAAGAAGGGGAGGAGGTAGGAGAGAGGGAGGGAGGGAAGGAGGAGGGAGAGGGAATGGAAGATGTATGAGAAATAGGAGGAGAGGAGGAAGGCCCCTGAGAAGAGGACGAGGAGCAGAATGAGAAGGTCCAAGGTTGTCGAGGGAGAGTGCTTGCAGTTGCACACATTGTTGTGATTACGGTGCTTGCAGTTGCACACAATGTCACTGTAGCGACCTGCCAGAATGATTGAAATGGTTGTTGGCACAAAGGTGTAGGATCCCCCAATAACTGCAGGCAAACGAGTCCCAAAGAATGTTTGGAAAAAGGTGTTTATGCCAGCCACAAACAGTAGAGTCTGAATCACTTTTGCTTTCTCTTCCTAAGGAAGCCAAATTGCAACCTCTATAAGATTTATGAGCGAACAATAATAAAAATAAAACCATTTTTTCTTAGAAAATGTTCCTCTATCTCTCTTTTTCAAAACTTAGTGTGTTTGATTTCTGTTGTCAAAATGCAATAAACAATATTGCTCAGACAATAAGAAAAAAATAAAGTGCAATGTATAGAGCAATGTGTGGAATTGAAAGAGATGAGGAATATGAGAAAAATATCTCCCAGTTGTTTTGCTTTTTAGTTGTAATAACATATGTTTTGGAAAGAGAAATTCCTGAGGAGAAATGTAGAATAGTTTTAGAAAGCAGATTTTGAAGCTAAGAAATGAGAAGAGCATCCAGCGAGTTCTTACATTTCCTCCTCCCATCTGAGGAACAAGAGAGCTGGGAATCAGTACAGTTGTTCCTAGCTGTTGGAAACAATCAGTACCGTTATAGAGTCGCGCAGCGGAATAAAATACTTATAAAGCGGAAAGCGTGTTACGGTCACAAATCAAGTTTTGATGGTCTGTTTTAGAAAAATAATTTTCTTAGAGAAAATTTATCAAACAGTTAACATGCGTAAAAAGTAAAGAGTATAGAGAGTAGAAAAATTGATACACTGGATTTTTATCCTGGTTCGAATCAAAAGATTCTACATCCAGTCGTTAATCACTATGAATAGTGATTAACCTTTTTTTTTTTTAAAATATGGTTTGCAGATTACAATCAGATAATCAAAATAAGCAAAGAATAGAAAACACCTTCCTTCGACAAACGAACCGAAGAACCTGCTCAGCCAACTTGAAGAGAACCGCTCCGACCTTTGACACACAAAACGCGAGCTTCTCCTATTCACAAGACCAAGCAAGAGCACTCTATCACTTTGAGAACTTCCTCAGACAAACTGTATTCTCAAAATGGCATAGATCCTTTTCACTCGCAGAGAGCTTCTCTTAGGCACAAAGCTCTAATACTCTCAATTGAAAAGTTACATTCTAAGAGTTGTGAAGACCTCTATTTATAAGCCTAGTTTCGTGCAGGGTTAAAAACTGAAAAGACACCTCCCAACTGCCACTGATAATCGATTATCATAAGTGATAATCGATTATTTGTGTCCGTTATGGGGTTTTCAAAAGAGTGATAATCGATTATATGAAGTGATAATCGATTATTCCTGTATGACTCTGTGATAATCGATTATTGCCATTCCATAATCGATTATTGCAGTTAAAAATGCAAGTTTACAAGGTTTACAAGAATTTCCTACTACATTTAATTTCTACAAATTGCTTTTAACTAATTCTAATATCTTCTTCAACTAAAACTTCTTGTAGCATCATCAAAACAAATTTCTTCAAGATTTACCAATACTCCTTATTGGTAACACTAGCATCACCAGGTAATGTTGGAAACCAAGTAGGATTGCCTCCGCTTCATTAGCAAATGGGAACCCTAACACCACGTAAGCACGCACACAATTGCGTCTTGACACCTCACCAATGACAACTGCCACATCATCAGCCCACTAACTCCGTTTCCTTCTATTTAACGGAAGGGACTCATTAGACTCAAATAATTACAAGTAAGGATCTATTGCACTTACATTTCTAAAAAGGGACTAACTTGAGATTTCCGAACCAAAGTGGGGACAAAATTGGGTATTAAACCAAATTTTTATGTAATGAAAGATATATCTATAATCACTAGTGCAGAATTGGCCTTTAACGTCACCTCATAGCATTGGTACACTAAGTAACCAACGTAAATTATTGACCGGTGACATTTTCGTAAATAAATGGACATATAGACGTCTATTAGGAGGGGTCCCGACGTCTATAATATTATAGACGTCAGGGTCCCTCCTAGCATACGTCTATATGGTTGACAGGGTATGTGAGAAGTTATTTTTTCACGTTTGGATGAACAAAGGCATCATACACCATTCGGATTATTGATCAACATAGATTAACAAAAAGAACACAAATACCACATGCGAGCTGAAAATGGACCACGTGCACAAGAAAAACCAACTAACCAAGAAGGAGACAGAAAATCAACTTATACTATTGAAAAAACTGGTCAATTGATATTAATGAGTTCAACACAAAAAAAAATCCTACGATCTCTAATCTCCAAAAGGATGAACAAATTGTAAAATATCTCAGAGAGAATGGAGAGAGAGTTTTAGAAAAAAAATTATAAAGAGAATATGTATTTTAAAATAATTAAACTTGTTTATAAAAATAATATTTATATTTTAAACTTTTAATATTAAAATACTTTAGTCTCATTATTTAATATTTTTTCATCATTATTATTTTGTTTGGATGACTAGCAATTTTATATTGTATAAGTAATGAGCACAAATTACATTTTTTTAAAAGGTTTAACATGTTAATGCATATAATAGATTTAAATTTGAAAAACATTTCGATCAAACTAAAAGAAATTTTATCACTTTTTATACATTTTCTCATTCGGCCCCCATGAAAAATAAAATTGTTTTTAAAAATATATTTCACTAACTATAATTCTATTTAGGATTTTTTTCAATCTTTATTTTTTTATCAATAATTTTCTACATAATAACTTTTGAATTTATGACAAACTTTTTTGCAATTTTCAGTTTTCATGTAACATCACTTACATAAAATAAGTTTTAAAAAAAACAATATACTTTTTTTATTCTAAATTTTAAGAATAAATAATAGTTTCGTATCATAGTTCTCCATTTTACAATATCTTAATAAAACATTAATTGAAATATATATTATTTTATCTTTTGGAAATGGTATCGTTATGTTTAATTCGTCCTTTTCTATTGTTATACATTTTTTTATCAACTTCTATATTTTCTTATATCATGAATTTTCAAGAACTTCATTTGAGTGTTTAATTTATTCAATAGTCATTTCTAATAAATTATTTTTATAATTTCAATTTACAAGCTTAAGAACTTCCTTTATTTCCAATACAATTTAAGAGTTATCGTTTTGTAATTTTCTCATTTTGATATATTTTGAACACGTTGAAAACAGCTTATCATAAAGGAATTTTCGTTTCCTCAAATCTTATAACACTAGTGCAAAATTGGTCTTTAATGTCACCTTGTAGACGTTGGACCACCAAATAAGTAACGTAAATTATTGACTGGTGGCATTTTTGTAAATAAGTTAGACACATAGACGTCTGTTAAAGGGGGCATCGACGTCTATAATATTGTAGACGTCGGTGTCCCTCTTAACAAACGTGTATATGTCTGACAGGTAGATGAAAAGTTCTTTTTTTTCCGCCATATATAAGTCTGATCCTGCCACCCCGACGTCTATATACGATTATAGACATCGGTGCCCATCCTAATAGACGTTTATATGCCTGACAAGTAGATGAAAAGTTCTTTTTTTCCGCCATATAGACGTCTGATCCCGCCCTCTGAAGTCTAAATGGCCTGAAAGTTGTTTTGGACGTCATATTAGTGAGGGCCCCGACGTCTAGGAGAGAATAGACGTCGGTGCCCTTTGTGTCCGACGTTTTGCTGTTAAATTAGAAATCGAACTCGCGGTTACGCGCATTTCATCGTCTTCCTTCTCGCCTTTTCTCCCTGCGGCATTGCATTTCCAGGTGCGTTTTATCTCTTTTGAACCATTTAAACTTACTTTTACTCCAATTAAATTAGTCTTTGATAGATTATCTTTCATTTGAACCGATTAAAATGAGTTTTCGTTGTGTTTTGGTGCAGTTTTTCTCGTGTCTTTGGGTAGCATAGTGACACATTCTCCCCACTAGTGCATAATTGACCTTTAACGTCACTCCATAGACGTCCGTCCACGAAATCTCCAACGTAAATAATTGACCGGTGGCATAAATGTAAATAATTGAGTGCGGAGACGTCCGTCCTAGAGGGAGCCGGACGTCTATAATATAGTAGACGTCCGTCCCCCTCCAGGACGGACGTTCAAGAGGCTGACAGGGTAGTGAACCCATCAGCCTCTTGAACGTCCGTCTTGGAGGGGGACGGACGTCCATATATAATAGACGTCCGTCCTGAAGGAGGACGGACGTCCATTATATATGGACGTCCGTACCCCTCCAGGACGGACGTTCACGCGACTGACAGGGTAGTACAACCCCTCAGTCTCTTGAACGTCCGTCCTGGAGGGGGACGGACGTCCATTATATATGGACGTCCGTCCCCCTCCAGGACGGACGTTCAAGAGACTGAGGGGTTGTACTACCCTGTCAGTCGCGTGAACGTCCGTCCTGGAGGGGGACGGACGTCTATTATATATGGACGTCCGTCCCCCTCCAAGACGGACGTTCAAGAGGCTGACAGGGTAGTACAACCCATCAGCCTCTTGAACGTCCGTCCTGGAGGGGGCCGGACGTCTACTATATTGTAGACGTCCGGCCCCCGCCACAACGGACGTTCAAAAGACGTTTAAAATAAAGATACACACTTCAAAACGCGAACCCGCGAGGAGTTATGCGAACCTTTCCCTCTGCGCCTTGCATTTCCAGGTTAGTTTTTATGCGTTTTGGGCCATTTAATCTTACTTTTGTTCCGATTAAATTGTTCAGTGATGACATATCTTTCATTTGGACCGATTAAAAATCGTTTTCGGTGCATTTTGGTGCAGTTTGTTACGTGTTCTTGGGCGGCATTTTTTGACCTACATTTTTAGGTCGTTTACTCCTCCATTTTCATTTTGAATCTGTTCTTCAGACGTGTTGCAGTGCACAAACAAACGTTCGAACCCGTAATCCTAAATAACCCTAACCCGTAATCCTAAATAACCCTAAATAAGCCGTCTAATAAAGCCCTTTCTGCAGTAGTATATAGACGTCCGAGAGGTTCACAACGGACGTCTATATAGACATCCGGGTTGACACAGCGGACGTCCATATAGACGTCCGGCCGGACACAACGGACGTCCATATAGACGTCCGGCCGTACACAACGGACGTCCATATAGACGTCCGACCTGACACAACGGACGTCTACATAGACGTCACCCGAATAGACGTCCGTTGGAGGTCGGACGTTAAAAGGCCTAAAAAACGGACGTCTATGCCCCTTTTTGCACTAGTGCCCTTTGCTAGTTTCCTCATAAGAAAAGTTTGCGTCTTTTGGATGTCTTATAGCATTTCAACCAAAAACCGAACCTAGGTCCTTGCCTAGTTCTCATGTCAACGTATTCATTTTCATTGTCGGTTGGAATGGAACTAGGCAAGGACCCAAATTCGATTTTCGGTTGAAATGTCATAAGAGGTCCAAAAGACACAACCTTTTCTATGACGAAACTAACAAAGGAAGAAGGTGCTACTACGCTACCCAAAGACACGAGTTGCAGTAGACGTTGGTTAATGTCATGTCCAACGTCTATTAGACGTCGGTTAATGTCATGTTCGACGTCTATTAGACGTCGGTTAATGCCATGTCTGACGTCTATAAAGACGTCGAACCTGTGGAGTCCGACGTTCCATTAACGTCACCCATAAAGACGTCAAATCGGGATCTGACGTTAAAAGCCCAAAATAACATACGTCTAAAGCCCAAAATAACATACGTCTAAAGCCCTTTCTGTAAAATAATTACAACCTTATTACGAAAACACTGTGGGTTAGCAGTTTTGCAAATTTTAAAAAATAATCTGAGTTATTATTGAATATTGTAATAAAAAATTTATAAAAAAATAAATTCTTTAAACTTATATGTGAAAAAAATAATTATATTAAAAATAATTTAAAAAATTTTGTACCCTAATATATAACAAGCAGGGAATCTTTGATATGTTAATTTTTTAATTATTCTCATTTAGTTTATCATCGCTCAATAAATATCAAGATATTAATACAACTTTTCTGTTAGTGAACCTAAGAGGAAGACCAAATTTTCCTTACTTTAAACACGAACCTATATAAATATATATATATATATATATATATATATATATATATATATATATATATATATATATTCTCATAATTTTTGGAATTCAAATTTTAATAAAAAAATTATAATAGTTATAAATGAGTTTTAAAAAATCTTAAAAATAGAAAATGTTAGGATATGATATAGTTCATGTTACTGTTGTCCCCATCCCAACAAAATTTCACGTTTGGATGAACAAAGGCATCATAAACTGAATTTGTATTCTCTAAGTAAGATTGAAACTAAGAAAAAAGTGTCATTGTTTACATATTGTTGAGTTTGAATTGATGAAGCAATCCTCTGGAATAGTGTCTAAAGATGGCTTCCAAGAACTGATTCTGTCATGATCACAATCACCACCAACTTGTAAAATTCTTCTTCCTCTCAACTTCACAGCATGCAGAAATTCCTCCATTGAACTCTGCTGCTGAGCTTCATCCTTGCACCTCAACATCCTCTTCAACTCTTGCTGACTCATCACCACGCTAATCCTCACACCCCCACTTTTACAACTGCCACCATTTTTCACCATCAACCTCATCACCTTCTTCTTCATCATCCTTTCTTCCATCTCTGCTGCTTCCAACTTGGACAATATTCGAACTACCTTTACCTTCTCAACCTTTTCAACCACTGAGGCATCACACTCCTCATTATTCTGTGCTGATGTCTTGCTTTTCCTCAAACAGTTTCCCATGTTAATGATGTAAGTTGCAGAAGAAGAAAATATGGCGAGATAGGGTATGAAAAGTGAGCTATAAATAGAGAGAAAGCACATGGAGTATCCGTTTGTTGCGCCGTATGATGGAGATATAAAAAAAGTGAGATTCTTTTGCTTCTTTTCATCATCACTATGAATTGTCTGTGCATGCTTTTTCATTTCTTTCATACCTTACAAATCAATATTTTAATGGTGGAGACGCGTCTATCACCTTAATTAACCATAACTCTTGTTAAAAAAATAACTTTGGAATCATTTGAGTTACATCATTTTTCAATTTTACCCTTTAAATAAAGTTTTTAAAATTAAAATAACTATTTTATTAATTTTATATTTTAAGTAACTACTTTTTAAAATTTGACACTATTTATTAGATCATTCTTTTAATTATAAAGCTATTTATAAAATGAATAAAAACTATTTACAATAAAATTATAAATTTATTTATATTTAATTTTATAATTATAGTAATAATAATAATAATAATAATAATAATAATTTTATTACTTTTTGTTGTCATAGAAAAATAACACATTTCTTCACCAGTTCTTTATAAAAAAAGTTATTGTCGAACAAGATTATTTTATATCTATAATATGCAACAAATAATAATCATAGTTTGTTAGAGGCAATAAAAGATTGCCACGTTTGGTAAAGTTGACAACAATTTACAATAATTATTTGGTTTAACATTGCATCTAACATAAATCCCGTTTGGATTTTCTAATTTAAAATATTACTTTAATCTCTATTTACAAAAAAATAGTTTTGACCCAAAATCGGTTTTATAAAATCGTAAATTTAATATTTAGAAATTAAAAGCATTAAGTTTAATTATTTTAAAAATCGTATTTAAATAATTTTGTTTTACTCTAAGAAGAAAAACGAAAGCTAAACGCTCTACAGTGCTGCTATAACGTTAATTGGATCATTCTATTAAGAAAAGTAGCGTTTGAACTTTTATTACGCCGTTTGCCCCAATAGAACGTAAGATTTGGTCAATTGCATTAATTAGTGTATAATTCTAAATTAGCGACGGTTATGCCCTCATATCACTGCTTAAAACGCGCTAGTATTCAACTGCTACTTTATAGTCACTTAATTTCATCACTTTCATTTTTTATATCTATAATATAAGACCAGAATATTCCTACTACTTTTCTTTTATTTTCTTCTTCATACTACAAAGTTTTTTCTTTATCTATTATAGACTCCGCATTATACGACGGGAATATGAAATTCAATTTTTGTTAAGAAATTCACAATGAAAAATGTTAGTGATTTTACCTCGATTAAAATAAAATTAAGATAAGTTTAAAATCTATTTTTTAAAATAATATTTAAAAATTTTAAATTTTATCTTAACAAAATTTATCAGTTATTAGATTTATCATAGTTATCAAACAATTATTAATGAATATTCTTATACTCAAAATATATATACTTCAACATAAAAAGTAAAACATGTCTTTTATTATGTTGATTAAAAATAAAATAAATTTACATAAAGACACAATTCTCATATTAATAAACAAAAATATGTAAAAATAGTTTGGAATCATTTTAATTCTAATAAACATAATTACATAGAGAAAGTGAATAAGGTTGTTTGTCGAAGAAATTGAATGCTAATGATTTTAGAAGAAAAAATCGACACAGTAAAGCACAAAAAAACATGAAATATAAATATGATTGCTTGCACTTGAATTCTGTTGTCCCCACACTAAAGTTGATGCCAGTATAACCATGTTTGCATTCCTCTCCATATTTCAATTCCACCCATCACAAAGTCAATTCGAGACCAAAAACTGATGAAGAAAATATATTGTTTTGAGTTACGGTCAAGTTTGATTAATTATCTTATAAGTTTGATTATCTTCTGGTCTAAGAGAAATGTGCATTGCGTGAATTTGGGTATCAACCTATAATTGGTGTAGTTTAGTCTCTAATATAATCTTAGTGATTATTTTCAAGAATCTAGAATATTGAGTAACCTTTTAAGAGAGTTTATACATTATGAGAATTACAACATCACATGAGAGGTGGATTGAAGGTTAAGTTCTACAATCTCCTATTTGACATGTTAAAAAATATATAAGAAAATTACTTTATATGTTTTTTATATTAATCAACTCATTAATTGGTATCTTACTTTCTCATTTTACTTATATTTGTTTATTTAAAAATATAAGATTTTGTAATTAATATATGTTGGAAATCTCATATCAATTAAGAATAATTTATTATATATAAATGAGTATAAATCTTACATTACAAGCTAGTTTTGTAAGATTGAGTTAGACTTAAAATTCATTTCTTATTATGATATTGTTAAAACTTATCTTAGCGAAATTTCTTGGTTATAGAATTTATTATTTCATCCGTTATCGGAACATATATTAATATCTATAGTTACGCTTAAAATAAATATACCTTGACATGAAAGAGATGAGTTGGAAATCTCACCCTAACTAGAAATAAGACAAATTCAAAATATACAAGTGAGTGTAAATCTTACCTTATAAATTAATTTTGTAAAATTAGATTAGTTTTAAAATCTATTTCTTAATAATATAAAATAATAATGTGGTTAAGGTAAAATAACAAATAACTCCATTATTTTAATTAAAAACATGTTGAATAACGAAATTATCCTAAATATTTTTAAAAGATAGTTATCATATTTTACATTAAAATATCATTTGTATTAATTACAAAAATTCATATTTATTACATAAAGATAAACAGAGATAAAACAAAGATAGCCACATAAAATATAAAACTTTTAAGTATTGAATAAACTAAAAAAATTAACAATTAAGATATGTGAATTTATTGAGGATTTAAAACTTAATTAAACAAATAAACTCCTACTAACAAAAGTTTGGCCCTAAGATAAAGAAATTTGAAGAGGGAGTTTATCTATGATAGTTATAACTAGCTACAATGAATGTGAGCATAATTCAAGAGTCAAAATAAATTTGTGTGGCGTGGATAAGGTAAAGAAATGTAACGTGAGCATGGTTATAGCAGAAGACATGGTTTTTATTCAGCCATGCATATATTTATTGTTGAATCATTGTATTTGGTCCCATTTAGTATTTGAGTTGTTGATCTTTTTAAGGGTCTTTTACGTGCATAAATAGTAACATATGCCTGCCATAATTGGGGCATCTCTTCACATGGGATAACTCAAACCTAATTTCATATACATCCCACAAATTAATGTTTGACCCTTGTGCCTTCATCTATAGTAATTGGCACAAAAAATACAATGTTTTCACACTTCAGATTATTGTTTCTTTGCCAAGGTCTGAATTTATATTACTGCAATAATTTTAATAATAGAATTAACAATTGATGACAACTAATTTTGTGTTTATTATTTGTAAAATATTAGGTTTTTAATTGTTTATGTATTATTTTAATTAATATTATACTTTTGTTTTATTATTTTTATCAGTGTGTATGTCAAATTGTGGTTTATGGAATGAAGGGTCGAATTTATCTTGAAAGTGAGTTGTAGTCTTAGTCTCGGGCTCTTACTTGCTTTACTTTATTGAATGAATATTATTTCGGTTGTAGGGGCTAAGTCGTTCAATGCCTTCACGTCTACCTTTTTTCATCTTTCGGATGTTCGGTTTTCGTTCCTTACTTCTCGACTCTCTCTGTGTGCGGGTGGGAGACCTGCGAAAGAATTTCCAATACCAAAGTCAGTTTGAGAGCAATGGCGTTTTTCAGTAGAACAGTAATGAATGTGCAGTAAATGCAACCTATCTACTACTCACCCTAGATCTGTATTTATAGTTTTTGCTATGAGCTTGGGATTAGTGAAAAGTTAATCTCGGCCCAAATTCAGCCCAATAACTTTTAACCACTACTTACCTTAAACTGGGTCAATTAACGATGTGGCCGGTCGATTTCTCACAGTTTGGCCTTTCGATCGGCCGGTCCAACAAGAAGTCTGGTCGCCTGTCGGTATGATCGGTCGTCCATACAGGTAATTTAAGCTACCTGGTGGCATGACCGGCCAGCTTCATATGAGTTACTCTTTATCCGGATGGTAAGCGGCAAGGTTCCATAGTCATCGACATATGGACGTCCAGCCCTAAGGGTAGCGAACAGAAAAGTGATGTAGTTGGACCAGTGGTAACGAGGACGTCCGGCGTGTTTGACGTCCAGTCCCAGCTGGTACAAATATATATGTGTGAGTATTTAAAATTGCATTGCAAATTCTTTCATGCTTTATTGATAATGTTTGCTTGTTGGTTAGCATTATAACTTTATTTTTATATAAAATGTCTATATCATTGTAAAATTCTTAATCCTAAAATTAGGGATTGATTGACTACGCATCTTTATTATGAGACTGTCGCAACCGGGATCGCGACGGGACGACGATCCGAAAAAGAAATCGGGTTTTTGAAAAAGAGATTTGGAGTCGCCACCATAGTTTATTCTGGAAAACTACGGAAAAACCATAAAATGATAAAGCATGATCAAATAGAACCAGATTCTTGGTTCGGGAGTCGGTTACGTGTAGGGAAGGTATTAGCACCCTACAACGCCTGCCCTAAGGCAGTACCTTTAACTAAATGCGCGAATGTGGATGTGGTTTTCAAAATGTTTAACTTTCCCTTGAAATAAAAACTCTAAAGAAACAAACAATAGTTTTTTAGTTTTTTTTTTGGGCCCGACAAGGATTGACCTTGCTCCTACGTATTCTCATTCAGAATGAGAAATCAGGGTTCCGTAGTTCATTTAGAAAACTGCTTTAAAATTTGTTTGAGAAATTTGTTTGGAAAATGATTATGGATAAATTTGGATTTTAGGGAGAGTGAACCTGACAAGGACTGGCCTTGCTCCTACGTATCTCCACTTTTGATGGAGAATCAAGGATCACGTAGTTCTGGCTAGAAAGATTGTTTGTTGGCTTGAAAGTGTTGATGTTTTTGGTTTTTTGAAGATTTTATATTTTTTTGGTATTTTTTGATGTAATATTTAGATTTTGTGCGTAATGAGTACTAGGCTGATGCGTACGATCACACGAGCACTCACACGGCTTTTTCTTTGTTTTTTATTGTTTTGCGTAATGAGTACTAGGCTGATGCGTACGATCGCACGAGCACTCACACGGCTTTTTTATAGTTTTTTATTGTTTTGCGTAATGAGTACTAGACTGATGCGTACGATCGCACGAGCACTCATACGGCTTTTTTGTTTATTTTATATTTTGGGTAACGAGTACTAGGCTGATGCGTACGATCGCACGAGTACTCATACTGCTTTTATTACATTACATGTTTTTTACAGTTTTACATTTTTTTTATTTTCTTTTTATTAAGAAAGAGAGGTGAGTTGAGATATCTATGACATAAAAATATGAAAAGACACAAAAAAAAATTGTGGTAGAAAACAGGATAAATTCATAGACTAAAAAAAATGATCAAAATGCATATATAAATAGAATGAAGAGAAAATGTGTACCTTGTTGAAGATTTGTGTGATGAAATAAAACCTTGCTCGTAATAAGTTGTGAGCAGAGATAGATTAATGGTGGAGAAGATGAATTTATAGTAAAAATATGGTATGAAATTTACTATGTTTGAAGGGAATAGGAAACGGTAAAGTGTGAGAGAAAAATTGAGTAGAGTTTTGGGATGAAATGAAGAGATTTTGAGAGAAAATAGATGGATATTATGTAAAAATAATGTGTATTGTTTTCTTTTTTTTTAGATTTTTTTACAATATTAAAATAAATTTTTCATGCATATTTAAAATAAAGTCTAATAATTACTTAGTTATTTACATAACACAAAATGATATTTAGCTATTTGAAACAAAAATAGTAAAATTGTTTACACAAGTGTTTTTAAGAAAGTCAAAATAAATAGAAAATAAAAATAAACCATATTTGCTAAACGTAAAAAAAAACACACTAAAACCATTTCTTAATTTTAATCTTATATATTTTAGGAAAAAAAAACAATTGCTTAAAGGAATAACGTTACTAAAAAATTTCTAAAACCATTTTATAATGCTGCAATTTTATATATTTATTTCTTTTGTATCTTTTTCATTTTTTTTAGGTTGTTGTTTTTTTTATGGTTGTGTCATTTTCTATTAACAAATAAAATTGAAGTTTAAAATAAACAAATCCAATTAATAAAAATAAAATACAGAACACGAGAAATATATTATAATTGTGAGACAAATACTAAAAGAGTGAAGAAAATAAAAAATAAAACAAATGAAGCAACCAATACGGAACCAAACAAATACTAAGAGCATAAAAACCAATTAAATAAGGATAGGGGTGTATAGAAAAAAAACCAGGTGTGACGGAAGACTCCGGTTCTCAGGCCCAACGGACGGTAGGAGTGCAACTGTGAGGTTTAGGGGTGTCGCATAGCAGGTGCTGGTCAGGTCGGAGGCCCTTTTCTTGTTGTTTGCAGGGGTGTAAAAATGCAAAGTGGGGTGTGCGCCTAGGAGAGAAAAGGTTTAAAACCGAATGGGCCAAAGCCTAATGGGGTTCAAAATATGAATAAAAGGGTGTAGGAAAAGAATTTTCTCTTGTTTTTTTGTTTTGGGGTGGAAATGAAAAGGTTTGGTGTGAGAGAAAAAAAAGATGGATCTTGTGTAAAAAAATGTGTGTGTGAAATGAAAGGAATGTAGGTATTTATAGAGTTAAGGATGAAGAAAGTTGATGAATAAAAATAATATAATAAGTTGGTGGAAAATTTAGATGAAATAAAATATAATTAAAAAAAGATGAATAGAAAAAGTTAATGTGGAAAATAAGTGAAAGAAATAATATAAAAAGTTGGTGGAGAAAGTAGGTGAAATAAAATATAGTAAATAGTAAAAGTTAATGTGGAAAATAAGTGAAAGAAATAATATAAAAAAGTTGGTGGAAAATTTAGATGAAATAAAATATAGTGAATAGTAAAAGTTAATGTGGAAAATAAATGAAAGATATAATATAAAAAGTTGGTGGAGAAATTAGGTGTGGAAATTAAGTGAAAGAAATAATATAAAAAGTTGGTGGAGAAATTAGGTAAAATAAAATATAGTGAATAGTAAAAGTTAATGTGGAAAATAAGTGAAAGAAATAATATAAAAAGTTGGTGGAGAAATTAGGTGTGGAAATTAAGTGAAAGAAATAATATAAAAAGT
This sequence comes from Vigna nakashimae, assembly GCA_034642375.1. Taxonomy (NCBI): domain Eukaryota; kingdom Viridiplantae; phylum Streptophyta; class Magnoliopsida; order Fabales; family Fabaceae; genus Vigna; species Vigna nakashimae. The sequence continues at coordinate 32,001,858 of CM067763.1, read as the reverse complement.
TGGTGGAGAAATTAGGTAAAATAAAATATAGTGAATAGTAAAAGTTAATGTGGAAAATAAGTGAAAGAAATAATATAAAAAGTTGGTGGAGAAATTAGGTGTGGAAATTAAGTGGAAGAAATAATATAAAAAGTTGGTGGAGAAATTAGGTGAAGAAGAATGGATAATAAAAAATGTTGATGGAGAAGATATAATTAAAAAATGTAAGTGGAATAATTAGAAAAGTTGATATATAAAATTAATATGGAAATGATGTGGAAAAAGTAAATGAAAAAGGTAGATGATGTGGAGGATGAGGTGGATGGTGATGTGGAGAATGGGGTGTGATAAGAAAAGATTGGTGGTGAGGAAGTAAAAAAGTGAGATTATTTTAATGAATTATATTTATCCGGACGAAATTGGGTGTTGACAGCTGCCCCTCTTTACTTAGATATTGCTGAATAATATGAAAATTTTGAGTTTTCGTATTATTGGAGTAAAAGCTAAGTAAAGAAAGAAACACTAATTTCGTCTGGATTTCAAATGGACAATGAACAACAGGAAAATTTAAAATAAATATGAACAAGGCTAACAGAATTGAGGTGTGTAGACATTGTGGAGGTTGTAACAACCCTATGGATGAGAATGAGGTAATTTTATTTTATTTTATTTTTTTTTTATTTTTTTTTATTATTATTTTTGTTTGAGTGCATAAATAAAATAAACAAGATTAAGTGAATGTGAAATTTGACTTTGATTGGGTTCGACCATTATCTTGCAGATGGCCGAGAGAAAAATAAGACTGAAAAACTGGTCTCGACCATTATCTAGCAGATGGCCTAGATAAAACAAAACTGAAAAGTGCTTTCGACCATTATCTTGCAGATGGCCGAGATAAAACAAAGCTGAAAAGTGCGTTCGACCATTATCTAGCAGATGGCCGAAATAAAAACAAAGCTGAAAAGTGCTTTCGACCATTATCTTGCAGATGGTCGAGATAAAACAAAACTGAAAAGTGCGTTCGACCATTATCTAGCAGATGGCCGAAATAAAACAAAACTGAAAAGTGCGTTCGACCATTATCTAGCAGATGGCCGAAATAAAACAAAACTGAAAAGTGCTTTCGACCATTATCTAGCAGATGGCCGAGATAAAACAAAATTGAAAAGTGCATTCGACCATTATCTAGCAGATGACCGAGATAAAAATGTTTGAAAAGTGCATTCGACCATTATCTTGCAGATGGCCGAGATAAAACAAAATTGAAAAGTGCATTCGACCATTATCTAGCAGATGACCGAGATAAAAATGTTTGAAAAGTGCATTCGACCATTATCTTGCAGATGGCCGAGATAAAACAAAATTGAAAAGTGCTTTCGACCATTATCTAGCAGATGGCCGAGATAAAACAAAATTGAAAAGTGCATTCGACCATTATCTAGCAGATGACCGAGATAAAAATGTTTGATTGCTTTGAATTTGAAAATTGGAATTGGTTGAAATTTTGAGATTTTGAAATTTTATTGACTTTGATTTTGATTTTGATTGATGTTTTTTTGAAAGTTTTGAAATTAAGAAACAAGGTGTTGCATTTTTGTACAAGTATTTGGATTTTGAAACCTCGATGTGCAAGAGAAACATGGTTGATGTAAATTTTTAAATTTAGAGAAGAAAACTTTGATGCATGTTGATTTTTTGTTCTTTTGAAGAAGAAAATTTGACGAAAATATGTAATTTTGAAATTGGAGGAGAAAACTTTGATGCATTTTGATTTTTTTGTCTTTTCGAAGGGAGAAAATTTGATGTAATATACATGGAGAGGAAAACTTTGATGCGTTTTTGTCTTTTTGAAGGAAGGAAATTTGATGTAATGTACATGGAGGCAAATTCAAAGTTGATGAAAATATGTACATGATGTATTGGAAGATTATGAAATTATGACATTTTTTACTGAGTCAATTTGCTTTCTTTGAAATCGTCAAATTTATGACGATCTAGACTTCCAATTTCCTTTCAATGGATGTCCAAAGTCAACTGTTCAAAATGAAGCTTGTGTGCTACACATTTCTTGACGAGATATTAGTGTGTTTATGCTTGATACCAGGGGTTAGTTAAAATGAAAGGTTTCCCACACATTTTTTGGGCATTCCATTCCTCATACAATCATCCATGAATGATGTAATATGTGAATGTGAATGTCAATGTGAAACAATGATATACCCAAAGGTTACCCCGGTTTGGTGTTTGGGAAAAGGAGTGTGAGAATGTCATGTGAGATTTGCAAAAATTTGCCCCAATTTTGGTGGTAATGGATTTATGAAATTTGGGGCGAATCAAGATCATGCAAGGCCCAACAAGGGATGCCCCAGCCTTTGTATGAGCTTTGAAGTTCAGGGCGGACCAAGATCATGCAAGGCCCAACAAGGGATGCCCCAGTCTTTGTATGAGCTTTGAATGCTCAGATGAAAAAAATTTGAGATTTAACCAAGGTGCTCAATACTCTGAATGGGCCGAAGCATATGAAAGACACGCCTTGGTTTTGGGTATGAGTCAATTAAGCGAGGTTCAAAAAGAAGTTGCCCCCCATTCTGGGTTTACGAATGATAAGATGGACTCAAAATCATACAGAGCCCCAAAGTGCCTACCCTTATTTTGAGGGTGGATCTATGAATTTCAATGCGGACAAATTTGAGAGGCCCAACAAGGGATTCCCTGGTCTTGGTACGAACTTTGAATATACAGATGAAACAAATGTGAAATTAACAAAGTCGTCCAATATTCTGAATGGGCTGGGCCGAAACATATGAAACTCACATAGTTGCCCTGGTTTTGAAGAACAGGCGAAAAGGTTATGAAAACTTACAAAGTTGCCCCAAGTTTGGGACTCGGGGGAAAATTTTGAATGAGATATGAAATTGTTCAGAAATTTGTGATGGATATGGAAATGATTGGTTTGAAAGAATTGCCCAAATTGGCTTGATTTTCCTTTGTATAATTTTGATCAATAGGGAGTTCCCTTTATCTGAGGACATTTATTTTTCATCATCATTTTTTTTACAACTGCATCGTTGGTCATTTTGTCTTGTCTCAAAATTAAGCTTTATGAAAATTTAAGCAACCATTATTCAATCTGTGTGGACTTTTATTGGGCTTGTAATGTGGCTTGGGCTGAAGGGTATTGAAAAAAGGATGTAAAGGCTCAAATAAATTTTTGTGGATATTTGAAACAAGAGTTACCATCTACACTTTGTATCAGTTATTCGTCAATGCTGTTTTGACTATTTTGCCATTTCTCAAATTTCATTCTTTGTTTGCCATCACTTTGTGATCTTTCCATTTTGCTTCACTTTTAAGGAATTATCTTCATTTGATCACCTGCAATTTGAGTCGACTTCTACCGTGATGGTAACTCTTGTTTGGGTAAAAATTTGAAAAGAAATTTCTTATTGGCTCAAATTTGGTATCAAAGGATATATTTTTGTTTTTTGTTTTTTTTTTTTTTGGATGGAGAAAGATGGCCACACATCATTTCAAATTTTGGTTGTTTCATTTTCAAAAGATTAATTAGGAGACAAAGCTAAATGATCTCAACGAGAGTCATTTTTCTTTTTTTTTTCTTTTTTTCTTTTTTTTTTGTGTCCCAAAGGAATCAGGGATCTCCCAACTGAAAGCCAGTGTAGGAAATGGAAAATCTGCCCCAGTGTAAAACTTTGTGTTTATTATTTGGGCTTAAGAACATGATTGGGCCAATCTGTTGGTATAGCGAGGGCTGAAGGATGATGTTTTCAAGCAATGCACACACGGATATATCTTAAGAAGATGTGACTTGATCATTTGGCTCCAGGAGATTATGACATCCATTACATTTTTTGAAATCTCATAAAATGGATGATTTGCATCGAAAATAATTGACTCAGCTTTTGCGTATTTTTTTGGTTTTATGCATGAAGCAAAGTAATATGAAATGGAAAGGATGATACCAGTTGAAAAACAGATTTTTTTTTTAGAGAAAATTAGGTTTTGGTGGCCAGTATGAAAACTGGGCTTACGGGCCAGTGTGAAAACTGGGCTTAGGGGGCCAGTGTGAGAACTGGGCTTGGGGGCCAGTATGAGCTGGGCTTTTGTGGGCCAGTGTAGGAACTGGGCTTTTGTGGGCCAGTGTAGGAACTGGGCTTTTGTGGGCCAGTGTAAGAACTGGGCTTTTGCGGGCCAGCATGGAAATTGAGATTTTTTTTCTTATTTTTGTGGAATCTGGGCCTTGCGGGTCAGCATGGAAACTGAGCTTTGCAAGCCAGTATGGAAAATGGGCATTCTGAGCTAATGTGGCAATTGAGATTTTTCGGCCATTGTGGAATTTGGGCCTTGCGAGCCAGCATGAAAACTGGACTTTGCAAGCCATTATGAAAAATGAACTTTCTGGGTTAATGTGGAAAATGAGCTTGGGAACCAGTGCAGAAACTCAGCTTGGTGAGCAATGCAAAAATTGATATGAGAAAACTTGATTTTAGAAAAACGTTTGAAAAATAAAAATGTTTTTTTTCAATCATTTTTATTTATTTATTTACACAATGTGAAAAATATTAAGCATATTAGAAAAATGTTTTTGTGTTTTTTTATCTTTTAGAAATAGAAATTAATGAGAAATATGCATGTAATGGGCCGAGTTGGGCCAAAAACGTTTGAACATCTTCAAAAAACATATTTCGATTTGATTATTATTTATTTTTTGTTTTTTTACTTTCCGACATGGGAAAATCCAGATCGGATCGGACCTGAGGAGAAGTGACATAGAAGGAAGTTGGACTTACCAGGCACATTGACCCAAAAGATCAGATGACCTGAGCCGTGTGAACCTATCACAAGAAGATGACCAAGAAAACATTTTTTATTTTTCAGTTTATGGAACAAGCTAAAAGAAATTCATCATTTTTTTTTGTTATGAGAGGATTTCACAATATTGGACTAAAGAAAATTTTGCAACACTACCAGACTCAATGGGCCCAACACTATTCTTTTTGCAACCATGACAAAAACTTCAGACAATGAATTCCTCTATCTTTATTTTTTTTTGCACAAATACTTGTTCACCCAAATGAAAAAGGAAATTATGAATTGAAAACACAAAATCTACATAAACATGTATTTTTTATTTTTTTCAGAAATTCAGATGGACTGGTTCAAGAGAAACCACATATGACAAAAGGGCCTAATGGGCTCAAAAACTGTTCATCTTTCATTTTCAGATTTTATATTTTTTTTTGCAAATTCAAGGAAAATCACACAGGACAATTTGAACAAATATACTAAACATCATTCAACAGCAAAATGTGAAAACAAAAATATTTTTGACATATTTTCAAAAGAAGTAGACTCGAGAGAAAACCACGAAGGCCATTAGGCCTAATGGGCTCGAGCACTGTTCCCTTTCATTCTCAGATTTTTTTTTTTTGCAAATTTAAGGAAAATCACACAGGACAATTTGAACAAATGTACTAAACATCATTGAACAGCAAAATGTGAAAACACAATATTTTCAAAAGAAGTAGACTCGAGAGACAACCACGAAGGCCATTGGGCCTAATGGGCTCGAGCACTGTTCCCTTTCATTCTCAGATTTTTTTTTTAACTACAAATTCAAAGAAAATCACACAGGACAATTTGAACAAATGTACTAAACATCATTGAACAGCAAAATGTGAAAACAAATATTTTTGACATATTTTCAAAAGAAGTAGACTCGAGAGAAAACCATGAAGGCCATTGGGCCTAATGGGCTCGAGCACTGTTTTTTTTTATTTTTTTTTTTAGATTTATTCAAAATGTAGAAGGAAAAGGAATTAAATCAAACAAATTGGTGTGATGTGAAAATTATGAACATTTCCAAAATAATTTTTCACTCAAATTTATATTTCAGAAGAATTGGGTTCAAAGAAGGCTAACCTGACACTGAGGCCCAATGAACCTGAAAAATGTCCTTTATCGTGCAGATGAAAAAGAATTTTGAACACTTCAAATTTTACATCACTCCACTTATTATTTTTGAAGATTTTCTTATTTATCATATTTTTTATATTTTGTTTTATTATTTTTTTGGTAAAATCGGATCATCTAAGAAGTCTTGTATTGGGCCGGATTGACCCAACAAAACCCTACCCGTTTTCATTTTTCAATTTTTTTTTTCAAATTTGAAATCAGAAAGACCGGGACCGACACCAGACGGTTGCAGTGACCGGAACTGTAGCCACAGTGGATTTGTTTGGCTATAAGTCGAGAGCTCCTCCGCGTTGGGCGACATTTCAGTCTGACCACTCTCTCTCCTGCTCTCCCCTTCTCTCTCTAACTCTCTCTTCTTTGAGCGTCCTTCGAGAGCGTCTGAGATCTGCAAGGCTCCTCCGTCCCTGCCTTCGAAGGCCTCCGAGTCCTCTAACGAGCTTCTCCCTGTGTACCATCCGCTTCCGGGTAAGTCTTCTGAACTCTTAATCTCCTTTTCCTTCCCTTAAGTTTTCGTTCTTCTTTTTCACTTCCCTTCATGCTTTCCCACTTTCCTTTTTTGCTTTCCTTTACGCTTTTCCGTTCTTGCTTTTGTTCCTTCTTCGATTTCCCTGCTTTCCTTCCTCTTTTCCCTTTCTGTTTTTCTTTTCCTTATGCTTTCTTTCATGCTTTTCCCTTTCCTGCAAGCTCTTCATTTTCTTCTGCTTTTCGCTTTGTCTGCTTTTATTTCCCTCTCGCCTTTCTCTGCATTTCTTTCTGAGCCCTCTTTCTTCCTCTTTTTTTAATTTTCAAAACTTAAAACACTTAAAAACCAAACTATCTTAAACTAAAGGGGTATATAGGCTGGAAACCAGACGTTAATCTCCCTTCGTTTGAAGGTATGGCAGAGACAATCGGGTAGAACAACACCACGTACCCCATAAAAACAGAAAACTTAAAAAGAAAAATCTATTTGTATGAACCGGACATGGACAATATGGACATAGAATTTTATTTGTATGAACTGGACATGGACAATATGGACATAGATCCGTTTAGGAACCTTTGCGAGGACCATGAAACAGATCTGAGACTAAACACTGAAACATCAAAGACTGATTGGACAATAAGACTCGAAAGACCCAGTACAACGAACAAAATTAGCATAAAAGAAACACAATGGAAGAAGACATTAGAATATGAACATAGTATTTTTGTTATTTATGGTTTGTTTTGTTTTTTTTTGTTTTTTTTTATTTATTTAGACAAATTATAGAAATGGATGAGAAGGAAATGGAGATGGAGAGACCGACCTGCCCAAAGTGGCATCCGACAGAAGACCAAATCAGGATAATGACCAACATTTACAATTACGGAGTCACTCACCCAAGTCGAGCTCAGATTTTTGAGATCACTACTCGAATCAGGGCATTCGGAGAAGCGGGGGAGTACAACGTCCAGTGCTGGTTTAGCAATCATGGGAATAGAGTAAGACGTTGGCAAGCGGAATTGGATCCCACCGGCACCCTCTTTTCTCTACTACCCCTGTACATGTATGGTAAAACCCTAACTTCATCCTTGTCTTTTTATTTCCTTCTCTTCCTTCTAATGGCACAATTATTTATGTATATTTTTTTTATTTTTTTGGAGAACCCGGTTGGGTAATCATGAAGGCTCCGAAGCTTCTGGACCTCTTCCCCATTCCCATCATAATCGATGGAGAAACAGAGATTCCTCCGCCTCCGTCCACTACTTTTCGTACCAGAGGTCCCTCAACGGAGCTTTCCCTTAGACCACCACAACCAGCTCGAGAATTCTTTTTTCATTGAAGAATTTTTTTTGTTTGTTTTGTTTTTTTGTTGGCCTAGTGTGGCCAGAATAAGGACTGTAACATGGACACTTAAGTTTTTTTTTTGTTTTGGACTGTAATATTAACGATCACTAATGATCGACCCCCGAACATCTTTTATTATGTTTTTTTATGTTTGAATTCATGGTATGGTGAGGTAACTCTGTATCCTATCCGTTAGATCTACCTGTTTTTTTGTTTTCATTATTTTTGCCTTTTAATTTTATTTATCATAATGTCAAGGTCGTATAAGTATATTCAAAATGATCTTTGTTCAAAATCATCTCTCCGACCTTACTGTAAACCTTGCCCGAATGATGAAATAAATTATATTTTTTTTGATTTTTTTTTCTTTGATTCCAGTCTAAACAAAAATTCCAATCAAATAATCCTTCGAAACAATGAAGAAGAGGACTTAAAAAAAATATTTACAATGAAGGAAGATAAGGAAAATTAACTTCGAAAGATGAGAACTGAAGTAAAACTCAAAGTTATTTGCATGAAACAATGAAAAAATGGGCTCAAGATAAGCCTCTGATGAAAAACATGATGAAATACACGCTGAAATAACTGTATGGGTGGAAAACATGTCTTGCGAGAAAACATCAAAATTCGGGAAAATCTGACACTGTAACCTTGTTTTTGATTATCAAATTTGATATTTTCGAAAAACAGGAGTTTGGCAATTTGCAAGAAATACAAGTAACTCAAGATTTTTTTAATTTTTCTGTTTTTGTTTTTTTGTTTTCCGCAATACCCTTTCGGGACTCGATTTCCAGCACTGCTTTGAGAAACCCTATAGTAAATGTTCACGTTGAAAGTCATGGATGAAAGTGCTATATCGATGTGCATACCTCCCCGGTAGTAAGACACTTCACCGCATCAAAATCTCTTGTATAATGACTTATGTTTTCCTAAAGCCCAATTCATTTCTTTTGGTGTCATCAGAGACATCCTTAAGCACCGCCTCCGTTGGGTTGACTTTCTTAGAACTTTAACCATCTTGAATCAATTAGAGTTTGGCTTTGTGCTGGAACACCCAACACTTTCGATGGAATCATAAATCCTGGATCATGGAGGTTTAACAGGCTTCACGAAACCAGTATAGACAAGGCCTTTTCGTAGGAGACTTGGTAGCATCACGCGTAAGTCATAAGCATTTTTCTGCCCAGTGATTTGGTGAGAAATTGAGTTTGGATCTTGTTTCCAACTATGTTTTGGAAACATTTGAGATGAAGGGTAGGTCGAATGGCATTTGAGCGGTGAGAAACGGTTAAACTCTTCTTTCTGCTCCCTTCTTAGGCTTAGGCTCGAACTTGTTAACATTTACCGTCTTGGTAAGATCATGCGGGACTTTTTTCCTCACATTAATTTCAATTCTTTCTCCAAGTATCCTCAAGTCTAGACCATCACTTCAAATGAAAATGGAATAAAAGATGCTTCAAGAATTCTTCTTAGCCGTGACCTCCTCGCCATCTGTCCAAACACACCTCTATTGGACCTGCCGTTCCTTTCTCTCCAAGCACCTCTCCAATTGAGTCCGCATACATCACTTCTTCCCAAGCTGCAGGATGCGTGCACTGCCAATTGCTGGATGCCACCTCTCTGCTGGGATCCCGTGTGCACCCCCTCCAAATGAAACCAGCCCATTGCCTTTTGAAGACGTGGCATGAGCCTTGCTGGACGCGGGAGTGGAATTGTGGCAGCTCCACTTGGACGTGAGCACCCCCTTCACGCTGGACTGTGGAATTCTCTGCTGTTGGACGTACGTTGGATGGACGCTGCTGCCTTCTTTCTCCTGGACGTACGTATTGCTCCTGGACGTGCGTTGGATGGACGTTGCTGCCTTCTTTCGGCTGGATGTGCGCTTCTTTGCTGGAAAATGAAGCCTCCTTCCTTCATGCTGAAATGAATGCGTGTAGGCCGGACGATCCCTCCAAGCTGTTGGACGAACGCTGGAAGCGTGAATGAAGAATGTTGGGCCTGCCATCCTTCTTCGTGCACCTCCTTCTTTGGTACCAATTTCCATTTCTCATTTAATCTAAATGTCCCAAAATTTATCCAACAATTTCCATTTGCTCATAGAAGGGTGATTGTAGAGTTTTTAAGAGCATGACAACTATCTCCTTGTCACTCGAAGGATACCCTACTTGAGCAGCAATCTTTTTCCACCTTTGGGCATACTCTTTGAACGATTTGAACTCTCTCACCATGCTCTGCAATTGCAATCTACCAGGTGCTACATCCAGGTTGTACTTGTGCTAGCTCAAGAAAACGTCCACCAGATCCACGAAGGTTCAAGATGAGTGCCCCAATTAGAGTCATGCCATCCAAACTCTCGAAAGAAAAGAATTAGCAACTTTTCATCACATGCATGAACAACCATTTCCTTGCCATACATCATGAGATGGCTCTTGGGACAAGCAGTCCTTCTATATTTCTTAAATTCTAGCAACTTGAACCTTCAAGGTATCATCAGATCCGAGACCATGCAACACTTTCAAATAGCGCTCCATCCATCTTTTATAGCTTTCACAATTTTTCTAGCACCTCAAATTTGTTCCTGACAACCTCAACATTGACATGGTGAGAAGATTTTGTCCTCATCATGCTCACAATAATTGGCTTAATAATTTTCCTAAGGACCATGCAAGTGGTTGTCCCAAACTTGTTTCCTCCTTCAAATGTGTTCTCTTCGGTCTTTTGTGGGCTTCATGCCCCAAGTCTGCCCCTCAGGACGGAGTGTAATACGAGGAAAGACCAATAAGGAGGGAAAGTTTGTGCCACTCACACTCTCTATTGTAGTTGTGGTGCGTGCAAATCTCCAGGTCTTTGTAAGGCGTTTAGGGCCTCTAAGATTAAGCTCGTTTGTTCCTTCAGTTGTTGGATATCGACTTTCATTCCTTCTTTTGGTTCTCCAAGATTTGTTAACTGGTTCGAGTCCTTTAGGGTATCTTAGATGTTTAGCTGTATTTTATTTTTTTTTGAAACAAATTAAGGAAAAGAAAATAAAAACAAAAAATAAAAAAATAAAAAAAAAAAGAAAAGAAAAGACAACATAGTTCAAATTCTCTAGTCAGAAATTATAAAGCTGTGAAAATATTGCCCCGGTATAATTTGAAAATTAACACGAAACAGAGTCAATAAGGTGGTTCATCATTTAGAATTTCCCCAGACATAGGAAAACATCTCAAGCTTTAGTCATCACATTCTTCATTTCTCTAATCAATTTCTTGCAGCAATTGGAGAATGTTTCAATCCCCTTAGACGGGTTGATGATTGACCTTACAGACTCAACATCAGCTAAGAACTTAGGGATGTCTTCAACGGCTTCATTGGCAAGGAAAGCTAGCTGTGAGAGACTTCTCTTCCAATATTCTTTCATCTGAATCATCAATCTTTTATGTCCCCTTTTAGCTAAATGCCAATATTCCTTCTCTAGCTTTGTTCTTGTTGCTTCTATCCACTGCTCCATTATCTTGAAACTACTTTTCACAAGTCGGGTAGGGGAAATTAACGTGAATTACAACTTGATTGTCTTAACCCTTTATGCGATTCATTGGCTAAGGGAATCTTTCATTAACAACCCGTGATCTTGGGCCTTTTCTCGAAGCGAACAACATTGCCCCCAAGTGTCCCTAACTCGATGAAACATTTCAGCAAAGATTCATTCCCCATAGGATTTGCAATGAGGTGAGAGATGCAGGCGTTGGCGATCCTCTCAGGATACCCAAAAAAAAATTTTACGATAAGACACACATAACACTGGGTACCCATGAAGGAGACATTAGGGTAATTCCCGCAATAGTTGAGTCATGGGTGTCTCGATGGGCGAACGTCCAAATTTCTGGACGAGCGTCCTTCTGGGTCTAGACGAGCGTCTCGACAAGCGTCCTTCTGGGTCTGAACGAGCGTTCACTTCATATTCTCTGGACGAGCGTCCTCTTGTACGTGCGGGGGGAGACGAGCGTCCGCTTGCTATGAACCGAGCGTGCGCTCGCTATGTGACGAGTGTCCTGGGCGACGAGCGTCATATCAAGTGCGACTCTCTGTAAAATCGCATCTAGTGCCCTATCTTTCGCTCACGGGCGTGAAAACAGCATCCACTTTTCAATGCCGACACGTAATTGACGCGCTCCAAGTCTTTGATAGTATCCAATCCTTATTCTATCATGCGAGAGACCTTCCTTTCGTAGGGCTCATAACCTTGACTAAGGGTCCTGGAAACCTCGGTTAGGATAATACTGACTGGATTCTCAGAAGGAATTTGATACCCTATCAATGCATTCATGGTAGCATAGTCAACGAAATCCTCGGTATTAGGAAAGAGCATGGCATCATGGGGGATAAGATCTCGTACATTCATCAATGTTCCCTACTCTTCGATGCAAGTATCACTCTAGGTATCCTTTAGAAATGCCCCTTGCTTTAACCTTAATAATGAATTCACTTTCCAATTTCATAGGACACACTCTTATGATTCCCACTTGCTGCAAGATATGGGTATACTGCCCGATAGAGCTTTGGCCTCAAGACGTGTATTTAAGATTTGCCCAAATTCTCCCCCTCTGACAAGTTCGCCAAATTCTTATACCTCTTGACTCAAAATCCCATGTTAATTTCCATTTTTACCTTAAAAACTTAAATCACAAATTCATAATTTCTCGACTAGAATCCACAAAATGTGACAAGACCAAAAAAGGATGAGCTACAAAAAGAGAGAAGGAAAAAAGAAGGAAGAAAGAAAGAAAAAGTATAAAGAGACATGATGATATGTACAAGGTGCATGATTTTATTAAGCGAACATGAGGGTTATAAGAATATACGTTTCTCCCTTTTGTGCCTTATCAAAGGTTGAATGACTGAAGTTCTAAGGCCAAATATATGCACTCACAAGGATAGCTTCCTAATGCTTAAATCAGGCCACCAGAGCTATGGCTCTTTTCACTGTTTCTCCACAATAGTCAGAGTAATCAACTAGATGTGGAGACACAAATGAAGAGAACAGACTCTGGCTGGGGTTCTCACCATAGCCAAACAGGAAGTACATCCCAGAGTGACACTGCTACACAACCCCTCTATTTCTAAGTTGCGCTCAGACCCGGGTATAGGGCCTCACTCATGATATGCATACAATGTGTGTGTGTGAAGGGAGAATGCAATTGTACATCCCAAACCCTCACCTGCAAAACAACCAGAAAATTCCCAGGCAGATATAACATGTTTTCTACCCTAGGGTTCAATAAAATCAAAACAAACACACATACAATTATGACAAATATCAAACAAAGATAAAGAAAAAGGGGAAGAAAAACACAAAGAAAAACCACATTGAATTCGCACATCTAATTAAATGCCCTGACTCTCTCACGTTCCCCAGTGGAGTCGCCATCTGTCGCAACCGGGATCGCGACGGGACGACGATCCGAAAAAGAAATCGGGTTTTTGAAAAAGAGATTTGGAGTCGCCACCATAGTTTATTCTGGAAAACTACGGAAAAACCATAAAATGATAAAGCATGGTCAAATAGAACCAGATTCTTGGTTCGGGAGTCGGTTACGTGTAGGGAAGGTATTAGCACCCTACAACGCCTGCCCTAAGGCAGTACCTTTAACTAAATGCGCGAATGTGGATGTGGTTTTCAAAATGTTTAACTTTCCCTTGAAATAAAAACTCTAAAGAAACAAACAATAGTTTTTTAGTTTTTTTTTTGGGCCCGACAAGGATTGACCTTGCTCCTACGTATTCTCATTCAGAATGAGAAATCAGGGTTCCGTAGTTCATTTAGAAAACTGCTTTAAAATTTGTTTGAGAAATTTGTTTGGAAAATGATTATGGATAAATTTGGATTTTAGGGAGAGTGAACCTGACAAGGACTGGCCTTGCTCCTACGTATCTCCACTTTTGATGGAGAATCAAGGATCACGTAGTTCTGGCTAGAAAGATTGTTTGTTGGCTTGAAAGTGTTGATGTTTTTGGTTTTTTGAAGATTTTATATTTTTTTTGGTATTTTTTGATGTAATATTTAGATTTTGTGCGTAATGAGCACTAGGCTGATGCATACGATCGCACGAGCACTCACACGGCTTTTTCTTTGTTTTTTATTGTTTTGCGTAATGAGTACTAGGCTGATGCGTACGATCGCACGAGCACTCACACGGCTTTTTTATAGTTTTTTATTGTTTTGCGTAATGAGTACTAGACTGATGCGTACGATCGCACGAGCACTCATACGGCTTTTTTGTTTATTTTATATTTTGGGTAACGAGTACTAGGCTGATGCGTACGATCGCACGAGTACTCATACCGCTTTTATTACATTACATGTTTTTTACAGTTTTACATTTTTTTTATTTTCTTTTTATTAAGAAAGAGAGGTGAGTTGAGATATCTATGACATAAAAATATGAAAAGACACAAAAAAAAATTGTGGTAGAAAACAGGATAAATTCATAGACTAAAAAAAATGATCAAAATGCATATATAAATAGAATGAAGAGAAAATGTGTACCTTGTTGAAGATTTGTGTGATGAAATAAAACCTTGCTCGTAATAAGTTGTGAGCAGAGATAGATTAATGGTGGAGAAGATGAATTTATAGTAAAAATATGGTATGAAATTTACTATGTTTGAAGGGAATAGGAAACGGTAAAGTGTGAGAGAAAAATTGAGTAGAGTTTTGGGATGAAATGAAGAGATTTTGAGAGAAAATAGATGGATATTATGTAAAAATAATGTGTATTGTTTTCTTTTTTTTTTAGATTTTTTTACAATATTAAAATAAATTTTTCATGCATATTTAAAATAAAGTCTAATAATTACTTAGTTATTTACATAACACAAAATGATATTTAGCTATTTGAAACAAAAATAGTAAAATTGTTTACACAAGTGTTTTTAAGAAAGTCAAAATAAATAGAAAATAAAAATAAACCATATTTGCTAAACGTAAAAAAAAAACACACTAAAACCATTTCTTAATTTTAATCTTATATATTTTAGGAAAAAAAAACAATTGCTTAAAGGAATAACGTTACTAAAAAATTTCTAAAACCATTTTATAATGCTGCAATTTTATATATTTATTTCTTTTGTATCTTTTTCATTTTTTTTAGGTTGTTGTTTTTTTTATGGTTGTGTCATTTTCTATTAACAAATAAAATTGAAGTTTAAAATAAACAAATCCAATTAATAAAAATAAAATACAGAACACGAGAAATATATTATAATTGTGAGACAAATACTAAAAGAGTGAAGAAAATAAAAAATAAAACAAATGAAGCAACCAATACGGAACCAAACAAATACTAAGAGCATAAAAACCAATTAAATAAGGATAGGGGTGTATAGAAAAAAAACCAGGTGTGTCGGAAGACTCCGGTTCTCAGGCCCAACGGACGGTAGGAGTGCAACTGTGAGGTTTAGGGGTGTCGCATAGCAGGTGCTGGTCAGGTCGGAGGCCCTTTTCTTGTTGTTTGCAGGGGTGTAAAGATGCAAAGTGGGGTGTGCGCCTAGGAGAGAAAAGGTTTAAAACCGAATGGGCCAAAGCCTAATGGGGTTCAAAATATGAATAAAAGGGTGTAGGAAAAGAATTTTCTCTTGTTTTTTTGTTTTGGGGTGGAAATGAAAAGGTTTGGTGTGAGAGAAAAAAAAAGATGGATCTTGTGTAAAAAAATGTGTGTGTGAAATGAAAGGAATGTAGGTATTTATAGAGTTAAGGATGAAGAAAGTTGATGAATAAAAATAATATAATAAGTTAGTGGAAAATTTAGATGAAATAAAATATAATTAAAAAAAGATGAATAGAAAAAGTTAATGTGGAAAATAAGTGAAAGAAATAATATAAAAAGTTGGTGGAGAAAGTAGGTGAAATAAAATATAGTAAATAGTAAAAGTTAATGTGGAAAATAAGTGAAAGAAATAATATAAAAAAGTTGGTGGAAAATTTAGATGAAATAAAATATAGTGAATAGTAAAGGTTAATGTGGAAAATAAATGAAAGATATAATATAAAAAGTTGGTGGAGAAATTAGGTGTGGAAATTAAGTGAAAGAAATAATATAAAAAGTTGGTGGAGAAATTAGGTAAAATAAAATATAGTGAATAGTAAAAGTTAATGTGGAAAATAAGTGAAAGAAATAATATAAAAAGTTGGTGGAGAAATTAGGTGTGGAAATTAAGTGAAAGAAATAATATAAAAAGTTGGTGGAGAAATTAGGTAAAATAAAATATAGTGAATAGTAAAAGTTAATGTGGAAAATAAGTGAAAGAAATAATATAAAAAGTTAGTGGGGAAATTAGGTGTGGAAATTAAGTGGAAGAAATAATATAAAAAGTTGGTGGAGAAATTAGGTGAAGAAGAATGGATAATAAAAAATGTTGATGGAGAAGATATAATTAAAAAATGTAAGTGGAATAATTAGAAAAGTTGATATATAAAATTAATATGGAAATGATGTGGAAAAAGTAAATGAAAAAGGTAGATGATGTGGAGGATGAGGTGGATGGTGATGTGGAGAATGGGGTGTGATAAGAAAAGATTGGTGGTGAGGAAGTAAAAAAGTGAGATTATTTTGGGCCAATTGATTAAGTTTTTTTAAAAGAAAATTTAGGGGTGCAAAAAGTAAAATAAATAGTATTTTTCATTTTGTTTTTTTGTTTTGTATTTTTTTTAATGAATTATATTTATCCGGACGAAATTGGGTGTTGACAGAGACATATAGGGACATAGTGAAGTGTCATTATTTGTTAGTTTGTATCTTTTTATGATATCTTACTTTTTCATTACTCTTCGCGATGTTTATAGCAAGGTAGTTAGCAAATTGGGTATAACATAATGGGCAGGGCAAACACATCTAAGCGATGAAAGATTTGTAGAAATAAAAAATAGAATAGAAGGGGTTTTTTTTATAACTCTTATTAGTCAGCTAGGAATCAACAAGATGTCATTACTTTAAAACTACTAGTTTAGCGAATTTCCTTGCTTTCAATGCAAAGTCGTCTGTAATTTTCTACTACTTTCTTTAATATTAACTCTTAAATGATTGAGTCTAGTCAAAACTTTAATAGTTCCAGTAATCTATAGGGTAAATAAATATGTCATGGTCTTTGAAGGCGTAGTGTAAACTACTTTCACTTCATTTTCATATTTCTATATAATCAGTCCTCCTTATTTAACTTATGCACGTACAATTCTTTCACATTATGCTAGGATGCTTATATTCGTTGCTTGCATTCTTCCTTCCTCCCTATCTTACTGTACTTGCTTCCTTTGAAGTTTGAGCTTAGCCATCTCTTATTTATAATGTCATGTGCCCTTGTTTTTCACTCTAAGCAAAGGATGCACCAATTCAAGGACGTTCAAAGTAGCATGGTAGATCATTATATATAAAGGAGCAACAAAAAAGTATTTATCCAAGAATAAAGGTTTACTTTCAAGAATATCTTCGTCCAAGACATCAATGGATAAAAATGAAATTTGTTGGATAAAATGAATAAAATGATACAAATACAAGACTACAAAAAAAAGGTATTACTAACCGTTTAAATACATCGAAAACATAAAAAATTTGTTGGTATCGACTTTTTGCTGGCGAATTTCTGGTGGAGTAAAATTTGTTGGTAAAAGTGTAGTCGATAAAATTTACTGACAAAAATATATATATCCTTCGATAATTACACTAGTGCAGAAACGGCTTTTCACGTCCCCCAATAGACGTCCGTCCAACGAATCCCCAACGTATATAATTGACCGGTGGCATAATAGTAAATAAGTGGAACTATAGACGTCCGTCCATAGTCGACACGGACGTTTATAACATTATAGACGTCCGTCACAAGGGGACGGACGTTTTAAAGGCTGCCGTAGTCAATCTCTGAACGTCCGTCCTGGGTCGAGCTGGACGTTTATAACATTATAGACGTCCGGCCCAGGGGGACGGACGTTTTTAAAGGCTGCCGTTGTCAATCTCTGAACGTCCGTCCTGGGTCGAGCTGGACGTTTATAACATTATAGACGTCCGTCACAGGGGGACGGACGTTTATAAAGGCTGCCGTTGTCAATCCTTGAACGTCCGTCCTGGGTCGAGCTGGACGTTTATAACATTATAGACGTCCGTCACAGGGGGACGGACGTTTTTAAAGGCTCCTCAGAACGGACGTTCAGAGGACTGACAGAGTGGCTGGGGTAATAATTACTTAAGTCCGCTGAACGTCCGTCCTGTGGAGCGCGGACGTCTATAATATTATAGACGTCGGCGCCCCCGCAAAACGGACATTCAGAGGACTGACAGAGTGGGTGCGGTAATAATTACCTTAAGTCCGCTGAACGTCCGTCCTGTGGGGCGCGGACATCTATAATATTATAGACGTCCGCGCCCCTCAGGACGGACGTTCAGAGGACTGACCGAGTGGGTGCGGTAATAATTACTTAAGTCCACTGAACGTCCGTCCTGAGGCGCGCGGACGTCTATAATATTATAGACGTCGGCGCCCCGCAGAACGGACGTTCAGAGGACTGACAGAGTGGGTGCGGTAATAATTACCTTAAGTCCGCTGAACGTCCGTCCTGTGGGGCGCGGACGTCTATAATATTATAGACGTCCGCGCCCCTCAGGACGGACGTTCAGAGGACTGACATGGGTAGTTGAATCGTTTAGGGTTTTCATCAGAATTTTAGACGTCCGTCTTGGGACGGACGTTGATAAAATTATAGACGTCCGAGCCATGTGAACGGACGTTTAAAGCCCCGCGAAATTCAAATTTTAAATTCGTTACACGTCATATTAGTGGCGGGCTGGACGTCTATATTATAGACGTCCGGCCCACGTGGCTCGGACGTCTATGTTCATTAAAATGGAAACCGCGAACCGAGACCATTCACTCGTCTTCTTCCCCGCGAACGCCGACTCTGCTGCTGCGCCGTTGAGTTTCCAGGTTGGTTTTCTCACTTTTGGACCGTTTAAAATTACATTTAATCCGATTACATTGCTCTGTGATGAAATGTCTTTGATTTGAACCGATTAAAAATTGTTTTGGGTCCGTTTTTTTGCAGACTCTTGCGTGTTCTTGGGCGGCTTCCTTGACTCTTTTTGGACTGCGTGTTAGGCCGTTTACTCCTCCACTTCCCTCATTCTCATTTGGAATCTACTTTTCAGGTTAGCTTGTTGGTTGAAAATTTTGTGTATGCATGTATGTGGATTTTGTGTATGGACGTTTTTTACTGTAAAATGTGTATTAGTTATGTTATTGTGTTAAACGATTAATGCGAAATGTGTATTAATGTATGGACGTTTTTGACTGTTAAATTTTGTGTATGCATGTATGTGTTATTGTGTAAAATGTGTATTAGTTATTGTCATACATTGAGTGACACTTAGTTCCCGTTTGAAATTTAAGACAAACGATTAATCTTTTAATCGTTTATGTTAAATTTTGAATTGTCCGATTGGACAGTTTGAGAAAATTAATTTTCATAATTTAAAATACCATGTCAATTGGAGTTTAAGGATAAGATTGATGAAATTTCGGTTCAGTATACTTGTGTTGTTCTCCGGATGCATATTTGATTGTGGTCATCGTTGACTACTCTCATTTCGTGTATTTTGGAGACCAATGCGAAATGCTGCCGAAATTGTATCAATTTTATGACGTAGACTTCAATGCACGTGACTGAGCAAATTATGAAAATTAATTTTTTTGAATGGGTAGGGCCTAACCTTGTGAGAGTTAAAACACTTGAACTGATGATTTTACGAACATAGTATGGATCGAAGATGGATGAACGAACGTCGCATGAGTGAAGAATATGACAAGGGTGTTTCGCAGTTCTTGCAATACGTTGAACAAAATGCTAAGTCTGTCAACGGGACATATTTTTGTCCTTGTGTGCGTTGTCTTAATCAAATACGCCAAGACTTAGGCAATGTGCGTGACCATCTATTCATGTATGGCATAATGAGGACTTATACCGTTTGGACTTGGCATGGAGAAGTACTTGAGCAGCCTACCACGTCACGAGGAACAAATTATGTGGAAGAATGGATGAGTGACCATTTAGAGGACATGATACGTGATGTCGGTGAAGATAATTTTGGAAGGGCTAATTTGTATGATACTCTTATTAATGATTCAGAGCAACCGTTGTTCCCAGGATGCTCAAACTTTACACGCTTGTCTTCAACTTTAAAGTTGTTTAGTTTAAAAGCAAGGAATGGATGGACCGATAAAAGTTTCACCGAGTTGTTGAAGGAGATGCTTCCAGAAAATAATACTCTACCTATTCGTAATTACGAGGCCAAAAAAATTTTATGTCCAATGGGTCTTGAATATCAAAAGATACATGCTTGTCCTAATGATTGTGTTTTGTACACAAAGGAGTTTGCTTCGTTAAACTATTGTCCAACATGTGGTTTATCCCGTTTTAAAAAGAAATCTGACAGAGTCACTGGTAATGAAGGTAATGATGGTGCACCTGCTAAGGTGATGTGGTATTTGCCTATAATACCTAGGTTCAAACGTATGTTCTCTGTTAAAGAAGATGCAAAGAACCTTAAATGGCACTCTGACGAAAGAAAGTGCGATAATCTTCTTCGACACCCTGCTGATTCTCCACAATGGAAAAAGATTGATGACAAATTCCCTGAATTTGGTGCAGATCCAAGAAACTTAAGGCTTGCACTTGCAACTGATGGTATGAATCCTTATGGAAACTTAAGTAGCAAACACAGTTCGTGGCCAGTTATGTTGATGATTTACAATCTTTCTCCTTCGTTGTGCATGAAGAGAAAATATGTGATGTTGACCATGATGATATCGGGTCCTAGACAACCTGGAAATGACATTGATGTTTACTTAGCACCTTTAATTGATGATTTGAAATTGTTGTGGGAAGAAGGCATCGACGTGTTTGATTCACATGTTCAGGAACAGTTCCGTTTGCGTGCAATGTTGTTTTGCACTATAAATGATTTCCCAGCATATGGAAACTTGAGCGGTTATAGTGTTAAAGGTCATTTTGCATGTCCCATATGTGAAGAAAACACTAGTTACCTTCAGTTGAAGCATGGTCAGAAGACAGTATATACAAGACATCGAAAATTTCTTCCTCGTAATCATCCTTATCGTAGATTGAAAAAAGCATTTAATGGAAGTGCTGAGGATGAGGTTGTGTGCAGACCCCGGAATGGTCAAGAGGTGTACAACGAAGTCAAAAACATTGACATTGTGTTTGGAAAACATCATAAAAGTACCTCTGCAAAGAACATTTGGAAGAAACGATCGATATTTTTTAAGCTTCCATATTGGTGTGAACTTGATGTTAGACATTGTATTGATGTGATGCACTTTGAAAAAAATGTTTGTGACAGTGTCATCGGAACTTTATTAAACGTCAAAGGGAAGAGCAAAGACGGAATAAAGGCAAGACAAGATTTGGCTGACATGGGAATCCGATCTGAGTTACATCCACAGATAATAGGAAGACGCACCTATCTGCCCCCAGCCTGTCACACACTTTCCAAAAAAGAAAAACAAAGTTTTTGTAACTGTTTAAGAAGTGTGAAGGTTCCGCAAGGTTATTCTTCAAATATTAGTAACCTTGTGTCTATGCAAGACTTAAAGCTAGTTGGTTTAAAGTCTCACGATTGTCATGTATTGATGCAACAATTGTTACCGGTTCTTATTCGAGGCATATTACCTCCTTCTATTAGGGGTATTCTGACACGTCTGAGTTTTTTCTTTAATGCCATTTGCAAGAAACTTGTTGACCCTCGAGGTTTAGATGAATTGGAAAATGAGGGAATAAGACTACTATGTCAATTGGAGATGTATTTTCCACCTTCCTTTTTTGACATCATGGTACATTTGATTGTTCATCTAGTCAGAGAAATTCGAATATGTGGGCCGGTCTTCTTAAGGTGGATGTACCCAGTTGAAAGATACATGAAGATCTTAAAGGGATATGTCAAGAATCAGTATAGACCAGAAGCTTCAATCATAGAGCGATACGTTGCAGAAGAAGCCATTGAATTTTGTTCAAGTTATATGTCATCTTGTGAACCCGTCGGTCTTCCCAAGAGCAAAAACGAAGGAAAATGTGAAGGTAAGGGTGTTCGAGGTGTGACAATTCAAAGTGTTAGCAGAAAAGAAATTGACCAAGCTCATTTGTACGTCTTAAACAACACTGTTGATGTGATTCCTTACATTTCTGACCACGTTAATGAAATAAAGGCAGCAAACCCAAAAATGAGTGAAAAATGGCATCTTAATGAACATGTGAAAACCTTCTTGGGATGGTTTAAGAAAAAGGTGTATGCGACTCCACATGTTTCTGAAACTTTATTGAGGTTATCTCGTGGACCGAACACAGAGGTCATTACATATGGTGGGTACTATATAAACAATATTTCTTTTCAGACAAAGGTAGAAGATGAAAAAAGCAGAGTTCAAAATAGTGGCGTCACACTACAAGCTGAGTCTGTGCACTTTGCTAGTTCTAAAGACAAAAATCCAATCACAGCATCCATCAGTTATTTTGGAATAATACAAGAAATATGGGAAGTTGATTACGTTACTTTTAGAGTACCAGTTTTCAAGTGTAAATGGGTTGATATAAATTCTGGTGTCATGATGGATGACCTTGGTTTCACATTGGTAGACTTGAACAAGATGAATTACACTGATGAACCATTTATCATGGCTAGTCAAGCAAGACAAATATTCTACGTAAGTGATCCATCGAATAACAAATGGTCAGTGGTTTTAGAAGGTAGAAACATGCATGGACATGATGATGACGATTCTCTTGATATACTTGAGACAACATCTGTTGCATGTAGACCCACTGAAGACCCAGTTGATGACGTTGCCGATGTAATGCAAGCAATTCATAGTGATCACAACGAAGGCATTTGGGAAAAAACAATTAATTAATAGGTTAATATTTTCACTTTTATTGACTTTATATGTATGTCCATCATAATTGAATTATTACTAACGTTGTCTAATTTTTCAGGTATGTCGGCCTCAGACTCAGGATCGGGAAAGAGCAGACGTGGACGAGGCGTCACCCGAGTGGCAGATGTGACATCCGGACGCGTGGATGGTCAGAGGAGGCATGTTGACATTGACCCCAGATCAGGTCATCCATCAGGGCCAAATGCTGATAGGTTTAGGAGTTATCTGGGCAAGTTAGCAAAAGGTCATGTCTCTATCCTTCATGCATGTTGGGATGACGTCCCAGAGGTCGACAAGAACCTCTTATGGCAAGATGTTCAGTGATGAGTCAATATTTTCTTCACTTCACTTAGTTTATTGTACTAGAATTAATCAGGGAATTGTGCTTAATCGTCCGTTATTTTCCTATTTTTCCTAATTGTGCTTAATTCGATCAGAAATTCTTATTTTAACTAATTTGAATTATCTGAGCTTATTATTTTGCATTATTAATTATGGGAAAATTTTGGATATCTTTTTGGGACATTTGAAGGCTAAATGAGAAATGACAAATGAGCCCAATGTATTTCAGCCACTTCAATTTTCGCTGGTTGCTGTGTGAATTTTGTGTCAACTTGTTTGTCCTCGTTCGAATTCAATTCGTATCCGTTTTCCATTCAATTTTTTTTCATAGTTTCGTCTAGATGTCTAGTTTCATGTATAACTTTTACTTTGTTCAAATTCGTTCTGTACTGTTCCCAGTAATTTGTTTACTCTCCTATGTCAGCCTAGTACTACGTGAATGTTGTGTCAACTTGTGTGTCTTCGTTTGAGTTTAATTCTTATCCGTTTTGCATGTGATTTTTTTTCATAGTTTCGTATGGATGTCTATTTTCACGTATAGTTTTTCGTTTGTTCAAATTCGTTCTATGTTGTTCCCAGTATTTATTTTACTCTCCTATGTCAGTCCAGTGATTACTGTTTAAGTGATTTCTAATCTGTTTGCATTGTTTGCTTGTTGTTTGGTACATGTGGTGGCTGGAATTGATCGTTGAACGGTGCTAAGACCTCCCAACAATCTTAAGCAAGTTCTTCATTTATTAAATTTTAAGAATGATTTGGAACTCCTATACACTTCACGGCCAAGAGAAGTCCAAGAAAGTGCTGAATTTGTAATGTTATTGATGAAATAAATTGATAGCACACGGCCCCCTCATTGTTTTTGCACATCCAAAGAGCAATTAGTGGGAACCACCACTTAAGGAAAAGCATAAGACCAATTGGAATCAAAGTGGGAACCACCAAATAGTATTGTAGAATTTTTCTTTGGCTTAAGAGAAGTAAGTCGTAAAGTTGGATGGAAGAAGGGATCACTTTGTTGAAAAGTCAAGGCCATTGGAAAATTCAGCAAACAAATGAAAGGAGGGGACCACATGGAAGCCAAAGAAGCTCACGGTTCTAGTTTGGAGGTGTGCACACGTAAAGGGCAGCAGCTAACCTACCACATTTTGCCATCCAATAATTAAACAAGTGAATGGGAAATGGGGCCACCACTTATGAAAAGTTACGTTTATTTTAAGAAGCTTGGAATGCAGATATTTTTTTAACTCTACGTGCTCTTCCACTCATTTGGCTTTACATATTCAAAAGAAGCTCATGGACCACTCAATGTGGGAAATGTCATGGCTGGAAAATAGCAAAGCTCACGACCCTTTCATTTTAGGAAGCATCCAGCAGCACATCCAGCAAAGAGAAGCATGCAGCTGCCATGACTTGGAAAAGAGGATGTCTTGACCAGCACGTCCAAGATGAGATTGAAGAAGAAGCAAGTTTGCTGGAAGATTGAAGGGAAGCAGCATGTGATGGCAAAAGAAGTTGCACGTTCAAGCAAGGGAGTTCTCGGACAGCAGCTTTGAAGAAAGCACAAGGAAGAGGAAGCATCCATAAAAGAAAACCATCCAGCAGCAAAGAAGGAGCTCTCGGTCCCTCCCATGGCAGCAGACTTCATGTTTTCTTCAGAGAATGAACGTCCAAGAAGTGGCAAGAAGCAGATGCAGATCCAGCTGGAAACGGAAGCAAGAAGTGTCACGGTATTCCAGCAGCAGCTCCAGCACCATCACACACACGGAAGAGAACACACGACCAAGTTCTTGGTGCAGCAACACTTGCAATTGTTTTGGAGAATGATGGAAATGTGGAGGAAGAAGGAATGGAGAAGGAAGCCACGTCTGTAAGGTGTAGAAAATGACAAGAGTAATTGGCAAAATGAAGGGCCCTCACCTTTCTTTTCTCACGTCCAAGCTAAGATTTGCTGGCAGAAATTCCCTCTACCAAATTACAGACAAAACAAATGTAAAAGCAGGAAGGAATTCACGGGCCAAGTGAAGACAAAACCCAAAATGCTGAATTGAAGGAGGATGATTAGATTTTTGGCTATAAAATGGAGCAGCAGAGAGAGAAGAAGGAGGAGAGTTTTTAGATTTTAGTAGTAGAATTTAGAGTAGTTTAGGAACCACTCACTGCTGGAACAGAGAAGAAAAAAATCACAGTACAGGAGATGGAGGGTTACGGTTGATGCACACTTCTTGTAATGTTGTATTTCATATTTACTTTTCCCTTTCTTTTGTTGTAATAAATTCATCTACTATTTTAATTCAATGCATTAATTTAATTTACTGTTTCTGAAATTTAAATTCTGTTTTACTGTTTTTTTTTACTGTTGAAATTTAATTACTGCTGTACTTTAATTTCTGTATCCAAATTTCTACAATTTAATTTTAATGTTGTCTATCTTTTGCATGTTGATTATTTCACTGTAATTTTGCTCTCTGTATTTTACTGCAGTAATTTTGAATCTGTTTTTACTGTTTTCGAAATTTACTGTTTTTCTGTATTTTCTGTTTTCTGTGTTTTGTTTTTCTGTATTTAGTTTTTACTGTTCCAGAATTATTTTTAATGTTTTAAGTTACTGTATTTCGTTTTTACTGTAGCAATTTCGTTTTTACTGTTTTCTAAAATTTACTGTTTTCTATTTTTACTATTTCTGTATTTGCTATTTTCTGTATTTTCTATTTTTCTGTATTTTCGTTTTTACTGTTTCAGATTTATTTTTACTATTTTATGCTGCTGTAATTTCATAATTACTGTTTTAAATTTAGTTTTATTGTTTTTAAATTTTGTTTTACTGTTTTGAATTTTATTTTAATGCTTTTAATATTACCGCAACCAAAACAACCTTCAAAACCCCCCCACTTCGTGTTTAAATTTGAGACTAAACCCCAATATTGGTCCTTGAGAGACGACCTAGGAGTCAAATCCTAGTTATACTGCATTAATTTCTGCACATCAAATTTGTATGACCGCGACAGTCGTATCAAATTTTGGCGCCGTTGCCGGGGACCAATCAATGACGGTTTGGTTTTAGATTTTTGTTGTGTAAATTTTTGTTCTGTTAATATGTGTCTTTTGTGTGTTTTGTGTTTTGTATTTTTGTAGGCGACAACGACACCTTAAGCAAATTTTGGCGGCGTTGTCACTTCAGTTCCAGGTTTTTTGTTTTAGATTTTTGCTGTGTTTTTCGATTATGTTGTGTTAATATATGTTTTGTCTTTTATATTTTATTGTGCTGTGTTCTGTATTTAGTTGCTATATTTAAAAAAAAAAAAAATTTTTTTACTATTGATGTTCTGTCTTGTGTGTGCTTGTAGCATGTATAAATGTGTTTAGTTTATCTGTTTCGTAATTTTTAGTTTTTAGTTTTTATTTTTTTTATTTTCCATGTCTACCTATTTTAATTTTGTGAATAGTGCTTATTCTACAAGTGCCTGTAATTATGATTCTCTTTCTGCATATTACTCTGATTCTTGTGCTGATTTTAATACTGAGAAAAATATGGATCATCCTCAAATTCCTGAGAGCTCCCTTTGGGAGCCGGTTCCACCAGTTCAGCAATATCAGAGTCAGCAGTATGATGCTCCTGCCCAAGTAGCTTCTCAGCCTTCAACTTCTGAACCTACATTGAAGGAGTTATTGGAGCAGATGACCATGCAGAACATTCAGTTTCAGAAAGGGAACATGCAGTTCAAGCAAGAGAGCATGGAAACTCAAGCTGCCATTCAGAAGCTGACTGATCAGATCGGGCAGATGGCCACTCAACACTTTCAAGATGATAGTGGCATCAACATAGAAGATGGGGAGCAAAGCTATGAGTTTACTACTACACCCACTTTCCTACCTTTCTATGATCCCACTCTTGCACCTGAGACTGTTGATGATTATTTTAAGGACCAGGCAGGTACGAGTAACACTGTTGAGACAGGTAGACCATTTTTATCTTCCACCGTGGAGGTAAACGTACCTCAACTTGAATGTGCAGTTGATGAATTGGAAATTCATGAGAAAATTTATTCTGAGCAAAAACATGTTTATTCTGAAACTGAGATTACAAGCTCTTTACCAGATCTACCTATACATTCAATTGCTTGTGATTTGTTGCACAATGATTCTACAGGTTTTAGGATTGAAACTGATACAGACTTGATTGACAATTCTGAAGTTTTTGATTCAGTATTAGTCTCTGAAACCATTGGTATAAATGTTGTGTTGAATGAACATGATTACAGTGATAAATTTTCCATTGATAATAGCTTTGCACTGAATGTGGATTTTGTTGATGATGCATATGTCAATATTGATTTTGAGACAGGAATTTTGCAATCGCATAACTTGATAGAGTTAGAACAAAACGTTGATCTGACTCAGTTTTCTGAGAATTGTGAATGTGATTGTGAATCTGATTCTTGCCCGATTTGTATTGAAATTGATTATGTGTTACAAACAGATTCTAAATTCATAACAGATGCTATTGATTATGAGTTTGATGACCAGGTTACAAAAGTAAATGAGAATACAGGTACTGACATAGAGGAAACAATGATAGATGAAGGAAAGTATACTGCTATTTCTCTTATTACTCCGGTGTCACAGACTCAACAACTGCTAGTGGACAGAAGGCTCCTGATTTTATTGATTCAACAACTTGCTCGGAGAAGTGGCGTGGCTACTGGGATTTGTCCTGATTCAAGTGAGAGGGCAGTACTGGGCGAGCTGCTCCTGAAGACATCTTCGCCGGATCCTGAGGTGGAAGATATCTCACTGATTGTCCAGAATTGGCAACTGCCACCATGACCAGGGAGCACTCTTTTTCCTCATTATGTACATATTATTTAGCTTTTCTGGTGTGTTTTCATGGTTGTGTTTATTTCATTTTTAAAATTGTGAGCATGAATTAAAAAAAAAAAAAAAAAAAAAAAAAACATAAAAAAATATTTTTTCTGTTGTGATAAAATATTTTGTTTTAAGCGTGCCAAATCTTTATTCCGATATGTATATTTATTTCTTAGTTTTCCAGTTGTTATCCCTTAAAAAAAAAAAAAAAAAAAATCAAAAATTCAAAAATTGTTTTGCGTAGTCCTTGATTTTATTTCGACCCTCAGTTTCTTACCAATATTTCATTAAAAATTTTCACTTCAGATCTTATTTTTCCTTATTTTCCTTCACTGTAAATATAATTTCTTAGTTGTTTTCATACAGATTATTGATTGAAAAATTTGTTTAGACTAAGAAAGATTTCATTCATCATTGCAAAAAAAAAAAAAAAAAAAAAATTACAGTAATTGAGAAAAGGAAATTTAACAGATCTGAAAATAAAATTGCAGTAGATATATATAAATAAAAGATGTTCGGGGGGTCGATCTTTAGTGATCGTTAATATTACAGACCATAATAATAAAAAACATAAAAAAAAAAAAACATAAAACATAAAAAATTAAATGTTCATATTACAGTCCTTAATTCTGGCCACACTCGGCCAACAAAAATAAAAAAAAAAAATAAAATAAAACATAAAACATTAAAACTGGAAGAACTCTCGAGCTGGTTGTGGTGGTCTAAGGGAGAGCTCCGTTGAGGGAGCTCTGGTTCGGAATGTGAGCGGAGGCTTTGGTGGAGGAATTTCTCGTTCATTTCTGTCGTCATCGATGATGATCGGAACGGGAAACAGATTCAGCAGCCTCGGTGCCCTCATTATCACCCAGTTTTTTTCTTTCAAACAAAAAAATAAAAAAAATAAAAAAATAAAAAATAAAAAACTTGTGTTAATTATAGAAGAGGAAGTGAAAAAAAATTTCAATGAAGGTATGATGAGAGGTCTTACCGTACATGTACAGCGGCAGTTGTGAAAAGAGAGTGCCAGTGGGGTCTATCTCCGCTTGCCAGTGCTTGACCCGATTGCCGTGGTTGTTGAACCAGCAGTGTACGTTGTATTCAGTGGCTTCGCCGAAAGCCCTTAGTCGAGACGCGATCTCGACGACTTGCGCTCGGCTTGGGTGTGTGACCCCATAGTTGAATATTTTGGTCATCATCGTGATCTGATCGTCGGTTGGACGCCACCGTTGACTGGTATATCTCTCTGATTCCGTTTCACTCATCCTTCCTCTCGTAATATACAAATACATAAATAAAAAATAAATATAAAAATAAAAAGAACTAAAACATAAAAAAAGAAAAAAATAAACATAAAAAATAATAATAAAAAGAACAAAACATAAAAAAAAAAAAAAGCATAAAAAAAATTATATTAGTTCTCTGTTTTCTTTATTTGTTCTTGTTTCCTTTTAGATTTATTTTTTTCCAGTCTGTATTTGATATTTCTGTGTTTGGTCTCAGATCTGTTTCACGGTCCTTGCAAAGGGTCCTAAACGGATCTACGTCCAGTGTCCTTGTCCATATTGTTCTTGTATATTCAGTTTCTGTGTTTTAGTTTTAAGTGGGGTACGTGGCGTTGTTCTACCCGATTGTCTCTGCAATACCTTCAATCGAAGGGAGATTAACGTCTGGTTTCCAGCCGATATACCCCTTAAGTTTTAAGACAATTGTGTTTTATGTGTTTTAAGTGTTTAGCAGGTGAAGAAGAAAGCAAATAAGAGCTGAAAATAAAGAAGGAACTGAAGGCTTAAAAGAAAGCAGAAAAAGAAAAAAAAAAAAAATTGAAAGATCTGGAAAGCAGAGAAAGGAAAAGAAAGCAGTGAAAGATCTGGAAAATGTAAAGCAAGCAGATAGAAACAGAGATCCAGGTGCTGAGGACTTACCTGGAGTAGTAGGGCTTGCAGAGGCTCCTTGAGGTTCTCAGACTCTTCAGCAGGCGAAGTGGCAGGAGCTCCTCGCAGATCTCAGACTCTTCAGATGGCACCGGGGCAGAGGCCCTGCAGAGATCCAGACGCTCGAGAGAGGAGCAGAGAGAAGAGAGGAGCAGAGAGAAGACAGGAGCAGAGAGAGAGTGGGAAGTCAGGAAATGCCACTCAGGCGCTGAGATTGGCCTTTTTATAACCAGATTTCTGCCACTGTAGCAACAGTTCCGGTCTCTGCCACCGAGACTGTTGTCACAGTACCGGTATCCTTTTTCAGAAAAAAAAGAAAAAATAAAAATAAAAAATAAAAAATAAATAAAAATAAAAAAATAAAAAAAAAATAATAAAAATAAAAATAATAAAAAATAAAAAAATAAAAAAAAATTAATTAGCATCTACTGATGGGTGCTAGGTGTTTTAGACATCTGCTGATGGATGTCACTGATAACATCTACTGATGGATGTTACTGAAAAATTTCTTCCCATTTCCTAACATTTTATTGCACTTGTCTATATTATTTGACTGCTCTGAAATTGATAATCTGATGATTGTAACACACTGAGGACATTGTGTGATTTAAGTGTGGTCTACTGGGAAGAAATTCTGAAATTCTGATTTTTCTGTTAGATTGTATTTTGTGTGTTAAATTTTTTGTTTTTGAGTGTTAAATTTTTCTGTTTTAAGTTATTTTTATCGAGTTTTGTGTGCAATAAATTTTACATTTTTTCTCTTGATTTCTGGATGATGTCTAAGTTGTAGATTTTTCCTTCACTTACTTAATACTTATGGTTTGAAATCCTTGCTTTTCTCTGCTTGGAAGATGATTATAATGCTTAAGAGGTTGATTTGATTGTGACAAACACCCTGTGTGAGATTTGAGCCACTTAATGTTCTTTCTTATGTGAGATATGTATCTTGACTGCTTGCACATATGCCTTGGCTTGATTCTTATTGATATACTTGATTTATATGCATGTTTAGAAATGATAAAGGCAATTTTATTCTTGAGCCTCTCTAGCCAAATAAGCCTACCTTGTTATTATCCTTTGATAACCCCTTTGAGCCTATACTGTATATATTTCTTTGTGTTGAAGCTCATACACTGATCCTAAGTGAAAAACAAATGATTACCTTAAACTTAGGAAAGTCTGGAGCTATAGAAGTGTTTTGAGAATAAGTGTGGTCTCCTTGGGAATTCTGATGAATTGGCTAGTTGGTTCCTCATCATGTTTTGAAATGATAATTTATATCCTGTTGTGTGAAAAAAAAAAAAAAAAAAAAGAGAAGACAGGATGAAAAAAAATATTTGATGAGAAAAAGAGAAAATTGAAAAATAATTTTATGAATAATGGAGTC
Source organism: Vigna nakashimae (assembly GCA_034642375.1). Classification (NCBI taxonomy): domain Eukaryota; kingdom Viridiplantae; phylum Streptophyta; class Magnoliopsida; order Fabales; family Fabaceae; genus Vigna; species Vigna nakashimae. The sequence goes on along the minus strand of CM067763.1, from coordinate 31,970,582 downwards.
GAGAAGAGGATTGAATTAGAGGTTTGGGTGAGATTTCACTGTGTTTACATTTTTTTTTCCTAGTGCACCTCTATTTCTTCTGAGCTATAGCTACTTATCCAAATTTATCCTCCCCTGTCCTTGGCCCCATTACAACCCTGAAAGACCTTTTGATCTGAACATGCATATGTTTTGAGTGTTGATATTAGAAGATTGCCAAGTCTGTTTGTGTTTGCTTTCTTGAATGCATTGAGTGACATTGATTTACCTTAAACACTTGAGAGAAACACTATGAGTGCATCTGTGAGGTTTTGTTATTTTCAAATCACCTCTTGAGCTGATGGATTATTTTTCCATGTATTGAATTGCTTGGAAGATTTCTATAAGTATCTGCTTTATTTGATTTGTGTTGGATAATTTCTACTTCTTTTATTTGTCCAAATTCTTGAGAACTCTGTAAATTTTGTTTTCTTGCGAGTTTTTATTTTTCTGTGTGCTGCAATTGTGTCACGTCCTTTGATGTCGTATTCCCTGATTTGCGTCTTGATTTTGCCCAGGAGTGCAAAAGACTAAGTGTGGTCTATTTTGATGAGTCAATATTTTCTTCACTTCACTTAGTTTATTGTACTAGAATTAATCAGGGAATTGTGCTTAATCGTCCGTTATTTTCCTATTTTTCCTAATTGTGCTTAATTCGATCAGAAATTCTTATTTTAACTAATTTGAATTATCTGAGCTTATTATTTTGCATTATTAATTATGGGAAAATTTTGGATATCTTTTTGGGACATTTGAAGGCTAAATGAGAAATGACAAATGAGCCCAATGTATTTCAGCCACTTCAATTTTCGCTGGTTGCTGTGTGAATTTTGTGTCAACTTGTTTGTCCTCGTTCGAATTCAATTCGTATCCGTTTTCCATTCAATTTTTTTTCATAGTTTCGTCTAGATGTCTAGTTTCATGTATAACTTTTACTTTGTTCAAATTCGTTCTGTACTGTTCCCAGTAATTTGTTTACTCTCCTATGTCAGCCTAGTACTACGTGAATGTTGTGTCAACTTGTGTGTCTTCGTTTGAGTTTAATTCTTATCCGTTTTGCATGTGATTTTTTTTCATAGTTTCGTATGGATGTCTATTTTCACGTATAGTTTTTCGTTTGTTCAAATTCGTTCTATGTTGTTCCCAGTATTTATTTTACTCTCCTATGTCAGTCCAGTGATTACTGTTTAAGTGATTTCTAATCTGTTTGCATTGTTTGCTTGTTGTTTGGTACATGTGGTGGCTGGAATTGATCGTTGAACGGTGCTAAGACCTCCCAACAATCTTAAGCAAGTTCTTCATTTATTAAATTTTAAGAATGATTTGGAACTCCTATACACTTCACGGCCAAGAGAAGTCCAAGAAAGTGCTGAATTTGTAATGTTATTGATGAAATAAATTGATAGCACACGGCCCCCTCATTGTTTTTGCACATCCAAAGAGCAATTAGTGGGAACCACCACTTAAGGAAAAGCATAAGACCAATTGGAATCAAAGTGGGAACCACCAAATAGTATTGTAGAATTTTTCTTTGGCTTAAGAGAAGTAAGTCGTAAAGTTGGATGGAAGAAGGGATCACTTTGTTGAAAAGTCAAGGCCATTGGAAAATTCAGCAAACAAATGAAAGGAGGGGACCACATGGAAGCCAAAGAAGCTCACGGTTCTAGTTTGGAGGTGTGCACACGTAAAGGGCAGCAGCTAACCTACCACATTTTGCCATCCAATAATTAAACAAGTGAATGGGAAATGGGGCCACCACTTATGAAAAGTTACGTTTATTTTAAGAAGCTTGGAATGCAGATATTTTTTTAACTCTACGTGCTCTTCCACTCATTTGGCTTTACATATTCAAAAGAAGCTCATGGACCACTCAATGTGGGAAATGTCATGGCTGGAAAATAGCAAAGCTCACGACCCTTTCATTTTAGGAAGCATCCAGCAGCACATCCAGCAAAGAGAAGCATGCAGCTGCCATGACTTGGAAAAGAGGATGTCTTGACCAGCACGTCCAAGATGAGATTGAAGAAGAAGCAAGTTTGCTGGAAGATTGAAGGGAAGCAGCATGTGATGGCAAAAGAAGTTGCACGTTCAAGCAAGGGAGTTCTCGGACAGCAGCTTTGAAGAAAGCACAAGGAAGAGGAAGCATCCATAAAAGAAAACCATCCAGCAGCAAAGAAGGAGCTCTCGGTCCCTCCCATGGCAGCAGACTTCATGTTTTCTTCAGAGAATGAACGTCCAAGAAGTGGCAAGAAGCAGATGCAGATCCAGCTGGAAACGGAAGCAAGAAGTGTCACGGTATTCCAGCAGCAGCTCCAGCACCATCACACACACGGAAGAGAACACACGACCAAGTTCTTGGTGCAGCAACACTTGCAATTGTTTTGGAGAATGATGGAAATGTGGAGGAAGAAGGAATGGAGAAGGAAGCCACGTCTGTAAGGTGTAGAAAATGACAAGAGTAATTGGCAAAATGAAGGGCCCTCACCTTTCTTTTCTCACGTCCAAGCTAAGATTTGCTGGCAGAAATTCCCTCTACCAAATTACAGACAAAACAAATGTAAAAGCAGGAAGGAATTCACGGGCCAAGTGAAGACAAAACCCAAAATGCTGAATTGAAGGAGGATGATTAGATTTTTGGCTATAAAATGGAGCAGCAGAGAGAGAAGAAGGAGGAGAGTTTTTAGATTTTAGTAGTAGAATTTAGAGTAGTTTAGGAACCACTCACTGCTGGAACAGAAAAGAAAAAAATCACAGTACAGGAGATGGAGGGTTACGGTTGATGCACACTTCTTGTAATGTTGTATTTCATATTTACTTTTCCCTTTCTTTTGTTGTAATAAATTCATCTACTATTTTAATTCAATGCATTAATTTAATTTACTGTTTCTGAAATTTAAATTCTGTTTTACTGTTTTTTTTTTACTGTTGAAATTTAATTACTGCTGTACTTTAATTTCTGTATCCAAATTTCTACAATTTAATTTTAATGTTGTCTATCTTTTGCATGTTGATTATTTCACTGTAATTTTGCTCTCTGTATTTTACTGCAGTAATTTTGAATCTGTTTTTACTGTTTTCGAAATTTACTGTTTTTCTGTATTTTCTGTTTTCTGTGTTTTGTTTTTCTGTATTTAGTTTTTACTGTTCCAGAATTATTTTTAATGTTTTAAGTTACTGTATTTCGTTTTTACTGTAGCAATTTCGTTTTTACTGTTTTCTAAAATTTACTGTTTTCTATTTTTACTATTTCTGTATTTGCTATTTTCTGTATTTTCTATTTTTCTGTATTTTCGTTTTTACTGTTTCAGATTTATTTTTACTATTTTATGCTGCTGTAATTTCATAATTACTGTTTTAAATTTAGTTTTATTGTTTTTAAATTTTGTTTTACTGTTTTGAATTTTATTTTAATGCTTTTAATATTACCGCAACCAAAACAACCTTCAAAACCCCCCCCACTTCGTGTTTAAATTTGAGACTAAACCCCAATATTGGTCCTTGAGAGACGACCTAGGAGTCAAATCCTAGTTATACTGCATTAATTTCTGCACATCAAATTTGTATGACCGCGACAGTCGTATCATTCAGGTATGTTTAGACTTCATGCAATTTGTGATATACTTACCTGTTAACTTTTCTCTTGGTAACAAGTTTTTTGTTTTAAACAGCAACATTTTGATATTCCAAACACATTGCAAATCAGAAAGAAAGTGTTATCGCATATAGCGATAAGATGGAGGGATTTCAAGACAAGGCTGACACGACTATATGTCTTTGGAGATAGACAACATGAAAATCCATCTCAGCATTATACCTTCACAGAGGAGGATTGGATGCAGTTTCGTGCATCTAGAGAGTCTGAAGAATGGAAGGTATGTTTCTTAAGATCATCTTTCATTGAGTTTTTATGATTTTAGACTTACTTATATACATGGTTTCACAGGATAAAAGGTTAGCCGCCCAAGAAAGACAAAGGCTAAACGACACACCCCACTTGTTATCACGAGGTGGATATGCAAAACTGGAGAAGAAACTGAGAAAGTCTAGAGCCGATGCCTTGGGACTTGAGTCGCCTGACCTAGCACCTGCACCTGCTAGGTACGAGCTGTGGAAGGCTGCTCGGACTAAATCTGATGGGAACATGACATCTTCCTCAGCTGCCTTGATCTTACAGAGAATTGTAAGTTCAAATTATAAGCAGTTATTTGATTGTGTATCTATCACAGCATGTCTTCTAAGTAACTTGGTTTTTTATGTGCAGGATGAGTTGGTTGAGCAGCAGACTCAGGGCACATTTGCTGGCCAAGGTAGGGACGACATTCTGACAACGGCCATTGGAAGGCCCGAGCACCCAGGACGTGTACGTGGAGTTCCAGGGGCGATTGGTCTTCGTGACTATTTTGGCCCTACACAGAAAACCTCCCAATCAATGAGTCAGGAGACACTGAGGCAGATGGATCTTCAGTGGGAGGAAAGACTTAACCAAAGCATGAGATCAATGGAGCAACGATTCATGGAGCAGCTACAAGAACAAAAACAAATACAAAGAGCGCTTGAAGAAAAGCTGCATTCCATGACGCAAGGCCACATGGGGGCCGATGAAACTCCCACAGCACCTCGTGTCAGCACTAGAGGATCATGCTCTGCTGTAGAACCCAATGAGTATAGCGGTCAATATGAGCTGTTGGTTGATGGGGATCCCCCACGCATTGTGGCTGTCGGACGAGTGCTTGAGGGAGGGGAGACCATTCATGGTGTTGCCATATTACCCCAGCACGTGCGTGTGACCATTGACGAGGTTCGGGATCCCCAGGCTCAGGTGCCTGTACCCACTCCAGAAATTAACTTTGTGGGGGAGGCCATAGGAACATTTATTGCCTGGCCTAGAGCATTGATCATGTCCCACATCGCGACTCCACAGGTATAATGTCTTTTTCCTTAGTATTTCTATGTTAATTGTCTTCATATAATTGTTTATAAAGCTTTCACGTAAATTCTTATCTTCAGTTCACATGTCCTCAGAAGCAGCCAATTCATGATACAGTCATACATGAAGATGATGACATGGCTGAAGCAGAGGATGATCCTATATCAAAGTTAGTGACAAAATTACCCAGATTGAAGAAAGCATCATTAGAACTATACTGGGATTTGAGGGTATTTGGTCTTCTCCCACATGTGCCAGTTTATATCACATTTTCTGATGCATTGGAGGTGATTGAGGGAGACAGGATGTTGAATATTTCCATCATTCATCTGTGGTGCATGTAAGTTAGTCAATTTGATCTTTGATATTACTTTTATTTACATTCTTATATAGTTTCTAACGACTTAACTTTGTTGTTTTAGGTACATGGACACAATCGTTGTAGACCAAGGTCGGTCTTCCATGTACGGATTTGTTGAACCTCAGACCATTCAACCGTCTGGTAACACACTTCAAAACAGACAACATTATTTGCAAACATGGATGGATGAGTCCAAAAGAGACATATACCTTGTGCCATACATTAACGGGTACGTGTTTTTATATGTGGTCAGTTTATTATTATAGTTTCCTTAATTAGTTGAATAACTATTTGTCCTTCGTGATAGGTCTCACTGGCAGCTGATGGTTATCATTCCCAAACAATGTAAAATTATATGGTTTTGTTCGTTGCACAGGAAGATGAAAAATGACTTGAGAACCATGCTTCAAGGGTAAGTGTTTCTCCAAAAAATGACTTCAATTTGATGTTAACCTTCAACTTTTATGATAAAATAGTCATATTAATTATACTTTGTGTTTTCAATCTGTACAGAGTTATTGGTAAATCTCGTGGTCAATTGGTTCAAATTTTGTATCCAAAGGTTGTAAGTCATTTATAGTTTCTAATTCATTTATGTTATTGAATGATCTAAATTTTTAACTATTTAGTTTGTTATTTTAGTGTAACCAGCAGGTAGATTCATGGGAATGTGGCTTCTATGTGATGTGTTGGATTAAGACCATCATTCGAGCTGTCATTACAGATGACTGGAATGAGGTAATGATGTATACCTTCAATACATTACAAATCAAAATCATCTTCAACTATATATGAAACAATAATGAATCTTTCTTGAATTTTGCAGCGCTTCAAGACTACATCGCCAATTACAGAGGACACAATTAACCAGATAAGGCAGGAGTGGACCGCTTATCTTCTACAAAGATGGAGTTAGGAATAGTTATATTTCTTCTTGATTGAACATTGTTTGGTTTTAGTTTTATTTTTATGTTAATAGTTTGGTAGTGGATTGAACATTAAGTAGAATTTTGTTTATATAAAACGCATATTTATGTTATTGGAGAATTGTTCTGGGACATTTTTCTGTTTTTCAGGTGTGGTTCTATTGAAAAAACAAACAAATTTTTAAAAAAAAAACGCCCACTAGACGTCCGTTAGTGTACAGTCGGACGTCTATAGACGTCCGTCTGTGCACATACGGACGTCCCACCCCAGCCCTACACCAAAAAAACTCAGCAAGGTAGACGTCCGTCCTCAGACAGCAGCGGACGTTTATATGGACGTCCGTCCTCAGACAGCGGACGTTTATAACAAACGTCCGTGCTCAGGCAACGGACGTTTATATAAACGTCCGTCCTGAGGCAGCGGACGTTTATAATAAACGTCCGTCCTCAGGCAACGGACGTTTATATAAACGTCTGTTTTGATGCAGCTGACGTTTATAATAAACGTCCGTCCTCAGGCAGAGCGGACGTTCATATAGACGTCCGTCCTCAGGCAGCGGACGTTCATATAGACGTCTGTCGTGCCAGGACGGACGTCTGAGGGACGTCTACCGCATAGACGTCCGGCGGACGCCGGACGTCAAAAGGCCAAAATATCGGACGTAAAAAGCCGTTTCTGCACCAGTGTTATCAAAGAAAAAATTCGTCGGTAACTGAAGGAAAAATTTCGTCAATAATTATTGAAGAAAAAATCTTTCGATAAACACCAATCTTCTCAAGCTCGGCCAAGTCGGCATCTCGGCCAGTTCTCAAGGTTGGCCAATCAGCAACTCAGCCATCATTGTCTGTAACTATCAAGTCCTCCCAAGAATGCTCATCATACAATTATAATTTCTAGAATCATGAGCAAACCCAAGACTTTTCCTTGCCCAATAAAAGAACCAATGAGTCGGCTTCCTAGCATGCGTAAACCTTTGCAGCACCTCCATAACAAAATCATGCAACAATTGAATCCTGCATTCATCAAGCCATTTTTTTGAGTAGAACCTCGCCAACCAAGCCGATCATTGTTGAATACTTGCCAATTGTAACACGTTCATTCTCTGGTTTGATTTTTGTGCTCATGTAACATAGAAAACTCTACATCCTAAGTTGCGACCATGCTTCCCATACCAGCTCAAGGTCCAACAACACCGGTATAGCCATCGCCGTGTAGCATTATTGCCACCATGATCGCAATATGTTGTCCCTTTCCTTCCTCGTCTCTTTTTCGCTTTTACTTCTCCATGTTGGTTTGTGGTAAACAATTGGTTACATTGAAAAGGGGTAAGACAATGGAGAATATGTGGTGTCTCGACCAACAAGGCAGCTCGGCCAATAAGACAACTCGGTGATCCTATGGTTTGGGCATGAGGAGGAGATGAAGATGAAGAGGTTTGGCCTCTTATATATCCAGAGGTTCCGATGGTGGTAGGTTGTGCGGGGTGGGAGAAGATGAAAGAAATGTTTTATATTTAGACATTACTACAGAAGATTTGGGAGGAAAATTTCTCATTCTTTTTTACCGACATTTTTATTGACAAATTATTTTATTTTAATACATACTTCATTTATCAACGAAAAAATATATGGTAAATGAAATATGTATTACTGACAAATTTTTTTGCCAATAACAAATCTATCGATAAAATATGTTGATAATTTAAATTTTAAAATTTGTAGGTAATTCAAATTTTTTGACAAATTTATTTTTGAAAATTTCGTCAATAATTTCAGGAATGTTTGTATCCCAATGATTTATGCCTTTGTTTCACTTGTATCCATGACAAGTCCGTGATTCACTTCTCACTCCCCAAGTAGGGAAATATAATGAGTGATATCCAATAAGGAGAGTGTAAACTGAAATAAAATCTACACTCTTCTTATGTGTAATGAGTATAACACCAACTCCTCTTAGTCCCCTCAAGGTTGTTAGAGGTGTCCCGTCCGAGAAGAAAACTCATTGATATTCATAATCACACTTTTGTTCTTCCTCTAATTAGCCAATAATGAATTGGTTGGCTTTGTAGGGAGGAAAATAAAAAGTGACTTTCATCTCCACATTTTTTTCATAATGGGCTTTAGCCACTCGTCCTAACTACTATAATAAAAATAGACCTTTTGGCATTCATCCTAATGGAGATGAAGTAACCTAGTTCAACACCAATGACCTTTCATTGAGTTTTTTTCACTCTACTTTTATCTTTATCTCATTCTAAAGAAGCTAGGTAGATCACGACTAGAAAATAAAATCTCAATTCGATGAATGAGATGAAATAGAATTAATACACTAATCCATTACTTTTACTCTTGTATGATGCAAACAACCTAATAACACGAACTGGAATTAAAACCACTATGAATGACTTAATGAAAGTAGATCGGAAATATTTCGTTAAAAAGAACCATATTCAATGTTTTTTTTTTCAATTTTTTCAAATAAAGCAATTTTTAAGTCTTATCTAAGTCAATGATTCTCTATATAACTAATCAAATCTGCATCCATATTTTTATTTTTAAAATATTATACAGCTATTCATTTAAATAAGTTTTCTCTTACTATAAATTCAATATAAATTAATGCATGAAATATGACTCTTTTAAAAAACTATATAGCTATATAATTATTAAAATTAAAATTTCTTCATTTATTTTATTAGTTTACTTCAAATTAAAAGGTCTCTTATTTCCATGATCAAATAATACTTGCATTTTTTTTACATAATTGTTTATTTATAAATCAGTGCGATAAAAGTACGTGCATTTTACAATAACTATTTTAAATATCAAATATTCGTATGATTTAACTTACACATTTGATCAAATCCTATATATTCAATATTTTTTATTTATAAGGTTCGATTTTAAAATTTTGCATAAAATAATTTTTCTATTTTAATTAACATAATAATGATTCATTAATCAAGAATGTAAACACAAGTAAAGCATGGTTACTAAAATGTTATTTTAAAATCAAAATAGCCGAAATCGTAATATTGTAATGCAAAATAATGTTATCGATAATGTATTGATAATATAAAATATACTATTTAATTTGTTATTTATGATTACTTGCACTGAATAGAAAGACAAGTTAATTGGATAGGGTATGTTGCTTGAATCGAACGGTGCATGATTGGTCTTACCAGCATTGGACGGTTGAAATTACTTGTTGATGGGTGCTGGGACAGCAGGTAACATGGGATTAACTAACCAAGCTACCTCTTCACATGGCATTCAATCCATCACGTGCTCCTCACGTGATCATCCCTGATACACATGCCTGGCATCTGCAAGTGGCAATGCCATCTCTTTCTCTCTCCTTTCTCAACTCCATTGTGTGAGTGACTGAATCAGTAAAAACAACGAAAAAGGGGTTTCTGTCTTGCATCATTATCTTCACTTTTCTCTCTTTGCATTGAAGTTTTTTTGTTCACTTTTGGGAGCAACCTTCTTAATGTTCACTTTGGGATTGTTGTTTGCCTTGGTTGCTGACAAGCTGCAACTATGAAGGGCTTGCTCTCTCCCACTTTCTTTCTTCAAATTACTCTCTTTCTTCTTATTTTTCTTCTAGGTGGGTTTTATTTATTGCAGATACATGCACGATCCTTAATTGCGAATTTGAGTATTGAATGAATAAATTGTCTCTAAGCTTTTCAAGTTTGCATCTTGATAATTGGATCACTGAATTTTCTGTTAATATGATAATGAATTTGCAATAAGCTATGGAATTGTGCTTCATCTCAGGTAGAATAATGTGTATTGTTGATGTGTACTTTGGGTGTAAACCATAATGAAAAAGGGTAAGGTTGATACAATTTTATGACACTGATCTTTGTGCATTGTAGAAGGCCAATGGGGTACCAGAAATGGTAGCCAAACTACTGAATATGTTGTCCAAGCTGACATGATGTGTAACGTTTCTGTATGTAGTTGATAAATAATGCAGTGTGTCTAATATCTTAATGATGAATGCGTGATTACTAATTTTGTGGCCTTAGGCAATGCAGGAGTATTTCATTTTGTTCTAGAAATGTATTCTTGTAGAAAGAGAATTCCTTAAACTGAAAATTGCCGATAATGTTTGCAGTTGTGAACAAGTCTCAGGGCTCTCCAATATCTACTGAGGTTGATGAGTTGCCTCCTGCTTTCCCTCCAAGTACACAGCCACAACCCTTTATTCCTCTTATAGCTCCTTCCCCATTGAGACCTTTCACAAATAATTCTGTGCCCAAGTTATCAGGTCTGGTTTGTTTTTGCTTTTAAATTTGTCATTGAGACCTTACATTATGATTCTTTTGTTTGCTCAGTTCTCGTTTACACAAATTCTATTTACCCTTTGGCATATTGTAGTTGTTGGTTGTCGAAAGTAAGGGGTTTTAGCTATAAAGGTAGGAAGTGGGATAAAGGAGAATGAAACACTAAATTAATATTAACCGAGATGTGTTGCAGATTATAATGTATTGATGAAATGCTGATAAGACATATACCGATAGTTTCTATTGGTACTGACCATAATCTAAACTAATTAGGGAAATAGAACACGATAAGATAAGGAAATAGGGTAAGCCCAAGAGATATCAAAAATAGGGAAACTAATCCTGGAAATTAGTAAGATGTTTTCTTTTATTAATGTATATAACATTGGTGAATAGTGGGGAGCAGGGCCATGGCCAAGATTTTAATCGCAGGGAAGGGAGGCCAAGACCCAAAGTAGATTGAAATGGTGTCAAATATTCCAGTCAAAGAGAATAAATTACCTGATAAATTGCAAAATAGACATTAAGTATGCGGTGTGTAATTGTAGTGAAGCAGTGGTGAGAGTGTAACACGGATGAGTTCAGTGCTATGGTATGGTGCAACAATATGGGTTTGTACCTGAAGACTCGTGCTATTTTTTCTGGGTAGAAGATGCGGTACAAATGTAATGAAGGGAAGATTCTGTGGCATTGGTGCTATATTTGGTTCTTGTAAGTAACATAGTGGTTAATTTGTCCTCTTCAGTGGTGTACAGGGCAGTGCTATGGTAATGGGTGAGTTCAATATGTTGTTTTCATGTGGGTAGATCAGGTTGTTGTTAAATTTTGAGTGCGGTGCAACTGTGACCACCAATTTGCATATCATAATTCATATCTTAGGATAAAAAATGTAAAATAATTCAGCAAAAGGGGCATTATTTAGAGTGGTTTCAATTGACAATGTTGATGGAAGACCTATTGATTGCTTAGGAAACATGTCTGGGAAAATAAAGCAGCTAGTTTCCTATGACAAAGTTATGTGTCAGAAATGTTAGCAAATCTTTCATTCTTTTGCTAGATTTGGTTGTGTATATTGAGGGGTAACTCTACAATTTTTCTTGAACATGCCTTTTTGCATGTGCATCCTTAATACTTATGCTTGTCTTAAACTCCTTTGAATTACAAACCTTTTGGTCCAAGATGACCAAGGATTCCTTTTTGCTTCCAGGCCTTTGTTCATTGAATTTCTCTGCTGCTCAAGATATAATGACCACAACTGCTACTGATTGCTGGACATCCTTTGCTCCATATTTGGCAAATGTTGTATGTTGTCCTCAATTTGATGCCATGTTGGTGACCCTCATAGGGCAGTCGAGCAAATACTCTGGGGTGCTAGCTTTGAACGCAACTCATGCTAGTCACTGCCTCTCTGATGTTCAGAAGGTCCTTGTCAGTCAAGGAGCAAGTGAGAACCTAAAAGAAATATGTTCAGTCCACCCAAGAAATCTCACTGAGGCCTCTTGTCCTGTTGTATCTGTGGATGAATTTGAGAGTGTTGTAGATACTTCGAGACTGCTGACTGCTTGTAGAAAAATTGATCCTGTAAATGAGTGTTGTGATCAAGTTTGCCAAAATGTCATACACTATGCTGCTAGAAAAATTGCCTTAAATGATTTGTCTACTTCAGATGGAAACCATAGCATGCCTGGGCCAAAAGCTAGGATCAATGATTGCAAGAATATTGTTGTACGTTGGTTGGCTAGTAAACTTGATCCATCCACTGCAAATAGTGTTTTTAGAGGACTTTCAAATTGCAACCTAAACAAAGGTGAGCATGGAGAGAAAAACAAAAACGGTCTCCTTATATTTGATTTTTACAGTTTTGGCTATTTCATTGGAATGTAAAAGCATACATCTTACAATGTTCAATGTTGCTATATTACATCACTCAGTATGCCCATTGGATTTTCCAAGTGTCTCAAGTGTTGTGAAAGAATGTGACCATCTCATACATAACCAAACAGCATGCTGCAAAGCCATCAAAAGTTATGTGTCCTATTTGCAAGAACAGAGCTTTGTAACCAATCTGCAGGCCTTGAAATGTGCTGCATCACTTGGGAAGAAATTGCAGAGTGCAAACGTCTCCAAGGATGTTTATAGCCTTTGTCATATAAGCCTGAAGGACTTTTCTCTTCAAGGTTGGCATTGTTATATTTCAATTGCTTAGAAACTGTTATTTTACCCTTTCTGCAAGTTTGATACTGACGCTTGTTTTGTGATGCTGATAACAATTGACGGGTTTTCCCTTGGATCAATCAGTTGGATTGCAAGGTATGACATTTTTATTGATAAATTGCTTTTCCAAAATTTTTATTTTTTTCTTGTTCCAGTCATTCATAAAAAATATGATATTTTTTATTAAATTTAAATTTCACTCCATCATCTTGGGTTTTTGTTTTCACGCAGAATCTGGCTGCCTTTTGCCGAGTTTGCCTTCAAATGCAGTATTTGATGGAACTTCAGGGATTGGATTCATCTGTGACCTTAATGACAACATTGTAGCTCCATGGCCCACATCTTCATATCTGCTTTCATCCTCATGCAATAGAAGTACGTATAAGCTCTATCAAGAATTTCTAGCTGATTGCTCTCATTCTCAATTACAATCCTTTATGACAAATTAATGTAATTCCTTATTTGTATGAGCTAAAAAAGGAATTCCAATAATATACATAATTATTAGGCAGATTCTATTAATCAAATAAAAGTAAAAATAATAACAGATCCCTACTAACACCCCCTCTAGTTGATGAGACTAATTGAGTAGCATAAATTTCTAAAGTAGAAACCAATGACAGGGACGTGGAACAACTTTGGTAAAGATATTTAGATGCTGAAGTTCAGAGCTAACATAAGGAAAACATATAAAATGATCATCTCAGGATTAGGGGAATCAAAAAGAAAGACAAGTAGAAAATATTGATTATCAAAGAAAGTCACATTCCTAGTAATGTGCAACTTACATTGACATCATAACAGAAAACATATTTTAGTAAGAGCAAAACCCATAAGGCACATTGTAAGATAATGCAGGGAAATCAAAGTGGAGAACCTGAGATGGAAGAAGTTGATCGAGTATACACTTGTGGACAAAGCTCTAACCTAGAACAGAGAAGGGAGAGGTGTGAACGTGACATGAAGTAATTGTAGATTCTTTTGTTCATCACCACCATTTTGTTATGGCATATAGGAACAAGAGTGTTTGGAAATGATACATCACCGCTGCAGTAATTCGTGAAACTCATGAGAAATATATTCTCCACCAAAATTTGTGCATTAACATTTAATACCCATGAAATTTTTTGTCAATTTGTGAAAAAAAATCTTGAACATGCAAAAAACATTCAATTTAGACCTGAAAATGTATATTCATTTGAAACAGCTATATTCATCTATAAATGTTACAATTATTTGTCAGTTCAAACAATCCACAAGAACAGTAGTTGAATTGTGCAGTAAAAAAATTTTACAGTTGTAAAACACTTTTCAAAGATGAAAAACAAGTTTAATAAAAAAAGTTTGGAATCTGAGATCAAAGAATAGAAGAAAAACACAAATTTTTGTATGGGTTTATCTTAACCATTGAGACTACGTTCAGTTCTTGGTATCACCACCAAGTTTCACTAGAACTCACGAAAATGCAAGTATTATAAAAAGACAACCACTTCTGGCCTTAAGTATTCTCTATACTTGCTTTTCAAGGCAAAAACCCAAAGTATTATTTATCCAGTAACATTTTCAACCTTTTACACTTCCCCAGATTACAAGAAAGTCAAGATTGAAAACAACGTTTGTATTTGAGGAATATGAATGTCTCAGTCTAGGTATTCTCATAAGGAAAGTATCTAAGAGTATTACAAATTGAATCATGGAGAATGATTGCTTAATTGTTTTCTTATGCCCATCAATAATGTGAGTAGTCCATGTCTTCAGGTATATTTTAGGGTGTTAAAAAAGAATCAGATGTTGTATATACTTGTGAAGGACTTTGGATGGCTTTGTTTGAGGTTTGGTGAGTATGAAGAAAATCATTATCATGCATTAATTGTCATGGCATTTCACCAACTTGTTTCTTTGATAAGACAAACAATCTACTTAGCTCACCTAGTTAGTTAGATATTTTTGACTTATGCAGTAGAGTTTATTACCTTAAAAAACAACACAGGACACTCAGAAGAATAATATTAAATATAGTTCACATCGATAAATTTTCAATCCCAAACTCATACTACACTAAGTCTGATGGGGAACCTTAGAAGATACTTCGTCTGAATACAGGCAATACTCTGCCTTGGTGAGTTTTAGACAATACTTCGTCTAATGCCTCTAAAAATTTATTTTTTGTTATTAATCAAAACAAGGGTCTTGACAACCTTTGTTATAATAGCATTTATATTTTGGATTAGATGATACTTGTGATATATCCCACACACAACTATGAACTAGATCAAATCATTTGTCAATATGGTGTGCTAGAGATGGAAAAGGAATAGTTTTACTTTTGGCAAGTTTGTAAATAGAAGAATCAAAAGAGTCATTAGAAAGAGGCCAAATTTGAATGACCAAACTTTCAATGCCTATTCTCACACTTATTTGAACCACTATGACAAGCTAGAAAGACAAAAGGCATTGCAAACCAAATTGGAAAGAAAATAATCTGTCTACTTATGTCCCTTTGCAATCACTTTCCATGATGTCCAATCCTGCATAAAACAAAAACGAACTTTACATTACAATTGTTGTCCACCATTTTGTCGAATCGAAATTAAATTTGAAGCAAGTGCAGGGAATACAAACTCATCCCAAAAAGTGGAAATAATATTTCCAAAAACAGAAAGAGGGAGAGCATAATGTTGAGTGCCATTACAAGTGAAGCAGTCATGTGATTTCAGATTCTTTAATCAACAAACCAAAGCTAGGCAACAACATTGGACATACCTGAATACTCAAGGTAGAAAGAGTGGATAGTACCATTTGTTGGATATAGTTTAAGCTCCAATATTCAAGGCCCTTCACTAGTTTCTAGGTGCATATAGTTGGGCACTCTTTGATGATATGACCATGTTGCTTACAATAGTTACAACATTTCCTGTTGCAATTGCAAGTAATATGACCTAGTTGTTTGCAAGAAAAACATTGTTTCAGTAAGGCAGGGTAATGGTTTCAAATTCTGGTACAAGCTTCATGAGTGCTTCAAGAGAGGTTTCAAATTCTGGTAGAAGCTTCATGAGTGCTTCATGAGAAGTTAATTGATTTTTTATAGTTATCAATCTGCTTTCTTTTTCAATTGCCAAAGAAAAGTGGGACCAATTGAAGCATGTCCCGATATTATTGTTGTTTGAATAGATCTATAATACTGATACCAATTCTCTACACTAGTTTCAAACCACTAACATTGGAGAACCAATTGAATTCAGGCCACCATCAACTTAAAAGCTGTCGCCCCACATGCCAACTTCCAAAATGGCTTGTCTATGTTAATTTTCATCTATGTTTTTCAACAGTCAAATGATATAAATGTCCAGAATTTCTCGATGCGTGCCTTCTTTCATTGTATTCTCTTTCATAAATAATGCATGCTCAATTACCATCTAAATGGCTGGCAAATTAACGTAATTTCTTATTTATGTAAGCTAAAAAGGGAATTATAACAGTATGCAATTATTAGGTAGATTCTATCAATGAAAGAAAAGGAAACAACAATAATAACAACGAATCCTTGACTAACAAGATCCTCACCTATATCCCATGTTCCTGTCTTCAACATTGGATTGTCTTTTGTAATATTTTTACCATGAGCAAAGACATATTTCCATTCTGTACCATGGCTAATTCATTTGTTCCTTCAATCATGCAATTGCAGCTACAAAACTTCCATCTCTTCCTACGGCAACATCCTCACAAAATGGTAAGTGCCATGCTCCTATACTGCTATGAACTGGTATTTCAGGTTTGATCTTTCAAAACAGTGGTAGTTGTAGGTTCAGTTTGTTTTAAATTGATTTTCTCTCAAAAATCATTTCTATTCACCACAACATGGATTCTTACAACTTCAAAGTCTACCGAAGCAAACCAAGTACTGTCAAAACCTTTCATTTATGATCTCTTTAATCATTGAAGACCCAGATGTCCAATATAAAATCTGTGAAATCAGTTTGTATTTTAATGATGTTTTCCTGGTATTCGTGCAGAAAAATGAAACACAGAACTAAGACAGAATGAACAGAATTATTTATACATTTCCTTAAAACTAGTAATTGAGTCTTGTCAGGAAAATCATCTTGGGACTTCTGAAGGAGAGATTGAATATATGACAGTTTAATTTAGTACACTAGAAATTTTTTTCAACTTGATAACTTGAGCTTATCTATGCTGGTTATTGGATGCATATCTATGCATTTCCATTGACGAGTATCTACTCATTTCCATTTGTTGCAGGTCTTTTCATTAATACCTTGGTTTTGCCTCTCCTTTTTACCTCAATACTACTTCCCAAGAGGCTTCTTTAACCTTGGAGTTCACTGTATTTAAGGTTTTTTGGCTACAAGGATTTTTCAGATAAGTTGGCTATTCTTTGAGGATCCAAGGAAGAACTGTGTTCTTAATCTTATCCGATCATCAAATATGTTTATATTTTCACCAGTGAATGAGTACAGAAACACTATTTTGAGATAGTCTTTCTGGTAGATTCATGATTGTATTCTACTATCACCATATATCATTGTTTCAATATTCTTTGAAATTGTAATAAGTTTTGTTTCCGTATAAAGAATAGTATAAATATAAAATACACTATCTCAGTTCTTTCTGTGTACCATAGATTTCATTCTTCTACCTTTCCTTCTACCTCTTTTCCATGTGGGAATAATTTAATAAACGCTGTAGTTTTATAACAAAAGAATAATCAACTTCAAAATGAAGAACAACTTTACTTTCTCCAATTCTTTCCCACTTTTATAGAAATCGTGTTCATTCAGGAACCTGCCCTCGATCAAATTTCGGAAAGCGTGTAATTCGGTACTCTGTTCAATTGAATAATCCAAAAAAATTGTTCAACATCAGAAGTTTGAAGCACTGGCAGATCCAACGAGGAAAAAGGTTGCACCTGTTCCACGAAAAGATTGATTCCATAAACAAATAATTAAAGTCACAGTGTGTGAAACGTAGTTGAATTTAATATTATTTGCTACAAAGTTCCGAGTTATACGGGTCGTGAAATTTGACTCAAGAATTGCATGCAACTCGTGCTATTCTTTGACTCCAAAACGAATAAAAAAATAAAATTAAAAGCCATGACTGTTACCATGGTTTCAAGCAAAACAAAATAAAAACCCGTTTTTCCTTTTTCTTTTTTAAGAAAAAAATTATATACCCTCTTTAGCTGTTGTAATTTAATAATCTAACTAATTAATCAGAATTATAATTACATATCTCCCTAAGATAACAAACCTATCTTCATAATAATGAATATCAAGACTATATTAGAACTCATAACAAAAACAAAAAGAATATATATATATATATATATATAAGAATATTATTATTTCTTTTAATATTGTATGATTAAATTATTAAAGGATATATTTATTTATTGTATTAATTTCATTATCGTCAATATAAATAAGTTATCCGTATTTTTAAAATAAAAGGGTTTTAGTTCAATATTTTTTATATTTATAACAGTTTAACATGAAAATTTTCTTTTTGCATCAAAAGACCTTCTTAGTAAGGTAAACCATCGTTCTCATCTTTCTCTTTACTTGTGGATTCTCTCTTTTTCAATATGAATTCATCATATTGTCTTACTTTAATATTATTAGACAAAGACACTATTAAGAATTCAATATTTTTTAGAAGTGTAAAAGGTATATATATATATATATATATATATTATTTTTCTTTTTTGATTGTTTATAATTGGAAGGAGTATGTTTGTCTTTATTTGAGAGTGACATTTTATTATTTTTCTTGATTTTTTTTAACTAATACAATATTGATACTTTTGATTGTTAGGTCTAATTTATATTTTTTAATCATGTGTATAGTGCTTTAAATTAAATTTTCAGAATTAAGAAGTTGTAAATATGTGACCATGTGCCAACTTTTACTTTTAGGTGCGATGATTATTTTTTTCTTTTCAATCGACATCCTCTGTAATATATTGTTTTGAAAACATTTATTTAGTCAGAAAAATATAGAAAAAGAAAATAATTGTGGAAACAATTAAAAATATAAGTATAAATTAAAAGTTCCAAATTATAATAAAAAAAAAATTGAGTGACATATACAAATAAAAGACAGAAACATCATCTGCCAACAACAAAGATCACAGCAATAAAATAGTGATAAAATTGTAAACAAAAGGTATGTTCTCATTAATCATCCATCATTAATGATTTTATGCTTCTAGTAACATTTGACCAAATCACTCGTTGCAATAATAAGTTTGTATATTTTGTATTAAGTGTGATAAATGAGGTAAGAAGTTTACCTAAACAAAAAGACGACAAAAAATCATATTTTTTACTGAGAAAAAAAAATGTAATAATAGGACAAAAAAAGATAACATCACTTAATTGAATAATTTACACGCAACAACCCTTCGTAATATTATTTTACTCTGAACGCATCAAACGTGAGGACCAAATGGTTTCTCATAAATAATAATAAACTAGTAATTTTTTAATTATTTATTTATCATGCATGGGTGTCACGTGATGCATTAACTAAGTTCCAAAATGATGGCGTTGCTCTTCTGACCATAAGATTCATATGTGGTTGTGTGGTTGGGCCCTTTACGCATCCAAAACAGTGACAATTATATAATATAATATTATTTTCATACAAATTTATATTTTAGTTTATGAATGCCGCATTTTATAATATTTAATACCATGTTTGAGACGTGTAATTTCCGGTGTAAAAAAAAATGTGTAGTTTTATTTTCAGCCGTTAAATTTTTTTCTTACATATAACATAAAATTTATTTATTGTGTTCTATTTCATCTTATGTTTCAAAAGTAACTTTTGAACATAAGAAGGTTGCAGGAAACTTTTCAGTAGATGAAAAATACGGAACTTTTTTATATTGGTTTAATAGTTTATTTTATCTTCAGTTTTGTTAAATAATGTCAATTTAGTCTTTGATTTTAAAAGTTTTTAAAATTAATCTTCATTTATTAAAAATTTAGGTCAATATCGTCTCTTCCGTTAAATATCATAAACAACCTTAATCTTTTTTTTCTCTCTCTTATACTTTTTTGTTGGATGTAGTCTTTTGTCAGTGTTTGTACCATTAATTATGTGAGTCCCTCACCTAAGAGTGAACCTTCAAAAAGATGGTTTAAATCGTAATGGGATCCACCCAAAAATTTACTCTTAAAAAAGACCATGTGAATTTTTTATTTCTTACCTCTAATTGATTTTAAAAAGTTTAATATTAAATGATCTAAATATATTTAAATTTAATTAGAAAAACTAAATTTAAAGAATTTATTCAAATTTAAAAAAAACTAATTCTAATTTTCACTAAAACATATTTAACTTAAAAATTTATTTTTTTCATCTATTAATAATGGATTAAAATGTAAATAAATAAATGAACAAATAAAATCAAATAAATGACCATTTACCCTAGATTAAAATGTAAATAAATAAATAAACAAATAAATGACCCTTTACTCTAAGAAAGGGTGAGGAAAATAGGCATTCTAAAGGAATACCCACTCTATACTTCTATTTATTTTTAATTATTATGCATTAAAATATTTTCTGTCAAATATCATATGCTTTTCTTCATACACTACTTCAGTAAAATACAAGAACCAAATATTTTATAATTTAATTTAAAAACAAAATACAATTGTATATTAGTTATCTCTTTAAAACATACATTTATTTCATTAAAATTTTAAAAATATACTTTAAAGTATTAAAAACACCACTTAAACTAGTTCAAATTCTTTCTCTTCCTTCAATTTTCCTTTTTCCTGAAGCTCTAAGTTGTTATTAGGGTGTATGCTCCTTATTTCTGCTTTATGATGTGTTTTTTCTCTTTTCAAGAATTAAAAAAAATTGATACATATTTTTTATAACATTTTTTAGTTGATTATAACAGTATTATGTTTGTTCAGACTTAGACAAATTGATATAAATCTTTTTGTTACATAATTAGTAGATAGGTGGAGAAAGAATTTAAGAAGAATAAAAGAAAAATAAAGGGAAGAAAATAAAAGAAGAGTAGAATGATTGGTAAATAAGAAAAGAAGAATGAAGGTTACATGAAAGAAGGTTCTTACAGGGTTGTTAAGAAAAAGTGGTTCTTATGTGGGTGAAATTAAAAGTGTGGTTCCTATTTTGTATATAAGAAGAAGAAGAAAAATGTTTGGTTAGGTAGTACCTTTAGTAGGAAGAGTGACACGTGACATTAAAAAGCTGACAATTAATTTGATGCATTGAAAGTGAAAAGTCTCTACTGTTACAGAGAGGAGTAGAGGAGAGAGAAAAAAAAGTTAACATCGTTTCTTCGTATTTAACGGAAGGGACGAAGTTTACGCAAAATTTATCAAATAAGGACCAATTTTAAGCACTTTTAAAACGAGAGACTTAATTGACATTATTTAATAAAACTAGGGACAAAATAGGCTATTAAACCTTTAATATTTGTAGGGTAAACAGTTTTTTTTTTCTCTTTTTGTATATATAAGCTTTTTTTTTTAATCTATCACTTTCACGATCAATTAGTTTGGCTTAATATCTCTTTTGTCCTTCAAAAGATAGAATGTTTAAACTGGTCTTATTTTTTTAAAATAATTAAAAACGATCCCAACTTGTGAAAAAACGGATTAGGTTAATCCTTTTTTATTACGGCATCAAAGTTTTAACAGTACAGGTGTCACCCTGGAAGTGGTGGTCGTAATCATGATAGCATAAGTTTTTATATATGAAGTGAGCCAACCACCGAGACAATGCACCTTGCTTCATGGTTGCCACAATCCCAATTGAAGCAACAAATATGATCAGCAGTACTTCTATCACATTCAGGCTTTTGTATGTAGAATTACAGCTCTTGCAATTCACATGGGACTAGTACCTGTTCAAATTAAATTGTAACCAACAATCTCAGGAAGTGGCAAGGTAAGAAGGGCAAAGGAAGCACTTCCCCCACCCAAAACCAAGCATTCCAAAAGTTGTTTATGAAAAATGCATAAGAGAAAGAAGGGAATCAACTATTTGTTGTAATTTATTTTTCCATCAACTGTTCATGTGAATCTTAGCTAATTGACAGGGATTCACTAACCACATGACCTAAGATAAAGAATTGCTCAAGCAATTGGAGAGCACCAAAATTAATTGGGTACCCATTCAAAATGGTGAACATGCACAAAAATTGGACGAATACAAACTTTAACCCCTCTTTCTTTAACCTTTGTCAAAAAAATTCCCATGTAATCTAAATTTTTTCACAATTTTAACCTCACATAGTTACGCAATCACATAAACTGGACACATAATTATGTTTTGTCCAAGGTGGCAGTTCCACCGTTAAAATTTTGACGCCATAACAAAAAAAGATTAACTTGATCCCTTTTTTCACAAGTTGTGATCGTTTTTAACTTTTTAAAAAAGGTATGACCAGTCTAAACCTTCTCCTTCTTTTGAAGGACTAAAAGACATATTAAGCCAATTAGTTTCTATGTTGATTTATTACATTCATAATAATTTTGTTGTTGAATTCATCAACTTTATGATGAAAAATAAGTCCACTGTACATTCGTGGATCAATTTAACATAAAATTGATAGGTCGAATAATTGAATTGCTTAGATATAAACCTTTACTAAGAATTCAATTTAAGTTATAATATTTTTAAGAACGAAATTAAATATACATTACTTATGGTTAGAAAAATTCCTTACACCTTGCATTGTTTAAATTAATGAAATTATCTATGGTCAAATTTGGTTCACATAATATAGTTAATTAAAAAAAGAAAAAACTTTAATGTACGGTCGAAAATTTAGATGGATTGTGTGGTTTTGCTTGTGTGTCAGAAAAATTGTGGGGGTAGATTAGACATTTTAATTCACTGTGCACTATGAGGATAAATTAATATAGTAATCTCCTTTTTTTAAAATTTATTTGAATTATATTGATGAGATTATATTTCCTAGGTAAAAATAAAAAGAAATATGAAATATAATATAATAGTGTTTTAAAATTGATTTTTTTTTCATATTTTAAAGCGATTAAGATGAAATATAATAAGTAAAATGAAAATATGGGTGTGTTGTAGAAGGGAAAGTCATATTTGGCTTCTAGTGATGTTGTAAGAGAGAGAAAATGCGTCACTGATTCCGTCACAAGAGCAATTATAGGTAAGAGTTTGTCTGTTTTCATGAGTTGGATACATAACTACGACGCCATTAAAAATTATGGACAGATCTTCTTTCGTGCCGAAAATTAGTGGCACCCCATTTTCTTTAACTATTTTTTAATTTTATTCCTGATAAACTATTTTAAAATATTTATATTTAATAATCATTAAATTTGACTCCAAGTAAAACTTATTAGTGTTGCTTTAAATAAAAAGAATAAGACGAAAACTCCCTAATTAAGAAAAGTAATTATTAATGTTTAATTGTACGATTAATTTTCGTATCCGAATAGTATCTATTTATGTAATTAATTAAGACATGACTGATTCCAAACACTCCTCTCCTTTGTACTAACCAAGATGTTTTTAAATTTGGATTCTATACCAATTATTTTATATATGTTATTTATATTATAATGTATAGTGATTTTGGTTGCTTAAAATATTTTAAAAACCTTTTTAATATTATCATAATCAGTGTATCTTTTTGAAAGTAAACTTTAAATTTAATTTTATCTTATAAAATGTATTATCTTGTAAGGTGAAACTTCTACTGTTTTTATTTTATAAACTCATCTTAGTTAAAATGAGATATTTAATATTTATTTAACGAGACATACATGCTTCAAACGAACATGAGATTTTATATTATTAATAATAATTATATAACAGATCCAATAAACAGTCAATTTTGCTTCGTATAATAGAGTTTTAAAAATGACTGTTTTGTAAAATTTTTAAAATGATTTTGATACTATTTTAAAAATTAAATTTTAAATCCAAGTGATCTTATAATTTTTTTGTAAAATAAAATTTAGACTTATGTATTATAAATTTAATTTATCTTTAGTTAATATATAATTTCAACAACTAAAAACAACATTAAAAAAATTTAACAATGTATTTCATTTTTTTTTCTTTTTATTTAACGTTAAGAAAAATGTGTTTTCAAATGGGAAGTTGAATACAAACAATTTTTATTCTTTATCTTAGTGTCATCTCACTTAGTCCTTTTATGTTCAAATTGATTTAAAATGACGAAAGAAACAAGCAACCACACTTTTAAACTCTCACTAAACATTATTATTAATTAGCACGTTCTATGAACATTGTCGTCAATTGAAACTGACGTGCTAAGTCAAACAGAAAGTACAAATGAAATTAAATTCAAGAGGAATTACATTTATTTAAAGCGAACGAAGAAAATTGAAACATTTATTAACATGGAGATAAAATTGAAAATAAAAAAAAAATAAATAGGAAATACAAAAAATAAAATATAAGGTAGGTGAGCACGTTTTTCTCGTGTATTTTTTAGGTAGAATTTGAAGTATGCAAATTGTTGTGTGAGAAGAAAAGAATCTGCGGCTAATGTGTGGGTAAGGAAAAGTAACGTCACTGATTCCGTCACATGATCAATTTATATTTATTTCTCTGTCTCTGTCCATGAGTTGGAAACATGTACGAACACATCATTACACCAATGCAGTGAAGAAAGATTTCAAAAATTACAAACACGTTCACTTAAGGCCAAAGTTAAACCCTAATTATTTTTTAATCACATTGATTATGCATGAAGACATGAAGAAACGAAATCTCAGTGAGCGTATTGGATTTGAGTTGTATGCATGATTAGAGATCTTAGTTGTCGCAATAGAAGTTAATGAATCTGGAACGATACCCATAAAGCCATGCATTAGGTGGCACAAAAAGTTAAGGTCATTTAATACAATAAGACAAAATAGTTGACTTACCCTAAATTTTAGTGGTTGGAATGGAACAACTCCTATTATTAAAATTAAATTATTTCATAAAATAAGAAACTTTCACAGATTTCATTCTCATTATTGCTTTTTGGCTTTTTACCACCTGAAAAACTTATTTTTAATTTTTAGTGAAAATTAGACTAATTTATTATCCACTTTTAGAATTATATAAAATTTATATTTTTAATCAAATTTTATTAATGTTATTTGATATTTCAAATATATTTTTCAATTATTTGGAAGTCAAAATGTGTCAAAAAATTATGTAAACAAACTTATATTGTTAACTAAATTTTATTAGATTTATTTAATATTTTAAGTGTATTTTATGGTAACTAAATTTTATTAAATTTATTTAAGGCTTAACCGTCTTTTTTGTTTCTAGTTTTGCTCGATTATGTTAATTTGGTCACTGGTTTTAAAAAATTATCAACTTGGTTCTGACTTAGTAAATTTTGTGTCAACGTTGTTCGATGCATTGACGTTCGGTTAAAGACATTCTGTGTTCGATGCATTGACAAAAAGAAGAAAAAGGTCTGCTGCATTGCAGACGAGCAGAGGAGGGAGAGAAAAAAATTTAACGCTCTTGTGCGTATTTAACGGAAGGGACGACGTTGACACAAAATTTACTAAGTCAGGATCAAGTTGACATTTTTTAAAAACTAGTGACCAAATTAACAGAATCGTGCAAACCTGGAATCAAAAGAGGCTATTAAGTCTTTTATTTAATATTTTAAGTGTGTTTCATGATAATGTTTAGATTGTTTATATGATTTTGACCGTATTTTTCCTTTAATATTAATTAGAAAATATATTTGAAAACGTTAAAAAGTATAATAAAATAAAATTAAAATAATTAAATTTATATATTTTAAAAATTGAAAAATTAAATTGGATTAAAATTTTAAACAGAGATTGTTTTTAATTTTTATTGAAAATTAAGGAATAAAAATATATTTAAAAAAAAATAAAAGTGAAGAATTAACATGGGTTATGGAGTTTCTTATAGCGTTTCAATTTAAAAGGTCCAATTTTTTTTTCATTAGTAATGTTATTTTTAAAATAGAAATCATGTTTGAAGATTTTATTGCCTATAAAAAGAATTGAATGGTGTAAAATATATTTATTTTAGAGTATTATTAATGGTGTGGATATATAAAATATTATGAATGGTGAAAAATTGAAGGGACCAGTGTTGGGAGTTCGAATGGAGGTCCATATCTGACAACCAGTTCCTTCTCTACAGTTATTAAATGTCAAGTAGTGTATGGTCCTATTCTACCATGTGCATCTTATTTCACCTACTTATCGTTTTATATATATATACATATATTTTGCAAAATTTTTAAAGAAGAAAGTGAGTAAAAACATAAAAATAAATAAAAGCAAGTTATTTTAATTATTTATTATTTATATTATTATTAACATTTTCATTAAAAAAGAATTGAAAAAAAAGTTTATAAACTCCCATCTTGGTTATTATTAATTTATTGTTATATGTTTAGTTTCCACCTTTTACTCTTTGATTCCCCTACTTTCTCGAGGGAGAGATATAAAAGTTTCTGAAAGTCACTTTTTAAAAACAAGAAAATTCCCTTTTCAAACCCGTTGAATCATTATCTCATCATCCTAACAAATTATTATTTTTTCTTCTTTTTTTTCTCCATCACCTGCCGAAGTAGATAAAATATAATTTTATTTTTATTTTTAAAATTTGGTGTGGCGTAGAATATATTTTTAATTAAACACGTAGTATAGATTTATAATATTTTAATACTATTTATTTATTTATTTTAAGTCAGACATTACTAACATCAATCACCATATATATAAAATATTTAATTTATATTTGATATCAACTCTTGAATTATGTAAAATTATTCGGTATGTTAGACAAAAATCATATATTTTATTAAAGTTAATTATATATAATATTTAAAATATACAATTTTGTAAAACGTGAGGACCAGTATTCCAATGGCACTGTGTGGTACATATCTGAGAAATTAATTGACGTAGAACACAGATTCATAATGAAATAAAAGATAAAAAGAAAAATCCGCAATAGCAGCTTTCCAAAGATTAGAAAGTAGCTGTTCTCAAAAAACATTTCAGCATCAGAGATTCAATTTCTGAACTTTCTTTTTGTCCAGTACAGGATCAGTGGGAATTCATTCTCTCAAAATTTAATTTCAAACTGTGCCTTTTATTATATCAATTTAATCTATTATTTCTAATAAATTGATATAAATAGAATTGTATTTATAGATGAATAAAAAAGTAAATTTAAGCATAAACACTTATTGGTTAATAAAATATTATCTGTAAGTATATGAATTTAATTTTTTTTATGAGATTATTGTTATATTTCATTTCTTTTCAAGTAAAAATTATTTATGGTAAGATATGAAATTTAATGTAATAAATTTAGTGATCTAAATTAATTTTTTAAAAGATGCATTACCTAACGATAACAATAATAAGATACGAAAATGATAATGAAAATGGTAAAACAATAAAGAAAATAACATTAAAAAAATAGTAAGAAATTATAATGATCACCAAGTCATTTGATAAAAAAAAAAACTCTTTTTTTTTTCTTTTCATATTATAATATGTTATGTAGGTAAAGAACCATATGCTTAGATAATTTACTAAGATAAAGTCAAAATTGCATCTATCTCGCCTTTTTGTGATTGTAAATTAGTACATATATTTTTCTTTCTCAACATATATTAATGCATAAGCTTTCACTAGTGCAGGAAGAATATACAGCACGGTTCATTTTATTCATAGGCTTCGGTTTTTGAACCGAGGCATATTCAGACGAGACAAAAAGTGATAGTCCTTTTGCCTCGGTTCTAAACCGTGACATTTTGTTTGTCTCTACGGCCTCGGTTAGAACCTAAGCCGAGGTAGTAGGATACTTTTTTTTCTTTAGCCTGTTTCGTATCTGATTTCAATTTCAGATTCCAATTTCAAATTTTAATTTCAATCCCAAACTGAAAAACGAACTGAAAAATGAATTGAGAAACGAACTGAAACGAACTGAAAAACGTTAAAAATAACAAGAACTCAGATAACAAAATGAATAATCAGAGGAGATAACCACCACACTGTTTCACAAAATCAGCAAACTCAGATATGTTTCACAAAATCAGCAAACTCAGATAACACAAGAACCCCAAAATTAGAT
Source organism: Vigna nakashimae (assembly GCA_034642375.1). Taxonomy (NCBI): domain Eukaryota; kingdom Viridiplantae; phylum Streptophyta; class Magnoliopsida; order Fabales; family Fabaceae; genus Vigna; species Vigna nakashimae. Next base: position 31,942,676 of record CM067763.1, on the reverse strand, counting down.
GAATAACTGAAACCCTAAATTGCAAAAACAAGAACAAAATCCCAAATCTGAAAATGAAATTTCAGAAACCCTAAAATGCAAAATCGATTCACTCTGCTGCCGCCTTCCTCGCAACGCGCCACTGCCTTCCTCGCCGCGCCTCGCATCGCTGTGCCTCGCATCGCCGCGCCTCGCCTCGCATCGTCGCGCCTCACCTGGCCGCGCCTCGCAGTGCCTCGCCTCGCATCGCCGCGCCTCACCTTGCATCGCCGCGCCTCGCATCGCTGCGCCTCACCTGGCCGCGCCTCGCAGTGTCGCGCCTCACCTCGCATCGCCGCGCCTCAAGGGAAGAAGAGAAAGGGAAGAAGCGTGGCTGTTGGGGCGCGTTGAAGATGAGGATCTGAGGGATCTGGTGCGAGGGAAAGAAAGAGATATGTTGTGCGGTGTGCGGTGTGCGGTTAAGGGAAAGAAGTTTCACCCTTAATTAGGTCTAGGCCCACGAGGATCTGGGCCTATACGGCCTCGGTTCTTTAATTTAACCGATGTCTATTCTTGATTGATTTGACGTGTTGCAGATCTTTATGCTTCGGTTCTGCGTGCAACCGAAGCAGTATTATTTTTCTGACCATGTTTAGGCACCGGTTGCCTTTAAAACCGAAATAGTATAGCTGTTTTGCACCGGTTTTTTTTGAACCGAGGCCTATAAGGTTTCTTTAATTACAAAACTGCCACCGCATCTGAATAGGCAGCGGTTTGATGTAAACAGAGGTATAATGTGCGAGTTTAAAAACACATTTTGTACTAGTGTTTAACTTAACATGTGATATAGGTCAAAAACCTAACTTTAATTTTGTGACCACTTTATGATCTTCATGATTTAATGTCACCACCTTCTAATCGATATCAAGTTAGTGTTGTGGTTAATGTTGATTTAATGATAATTTTATGTGACACTAAGTAAAAGCGGTATATAAGTCATTTTTTTATCACCAAAAACATTAGGGATGTATCAACCCATATACAAAAGTCATACATTTTGAATTAATTTTCTTACACACATCTCTAACTCAAACCCAATATTAATGAAAGACAAGGAAAAAGTCTATGTTATCCTTCAAATGACATTTTTCTTCACATATGTTGCTTGTAATATGGTGTAGTGCTTTTACTTGGTTAGCCAACCAATAGTTGGGATTGTATTTTAGATATTATAAATATTGTCATTGATGGGTAGCACTCCAAAATTTTTATGTAAACAACAAGAGATATATACATGGAAAAACGACTTAACCTTGTCCATTTAAGTCTGGTTTGACATTACCCCGCCAAATAAGGGTGAGACAGGTTGTCCTGTCAATTGAAAATGGGTTGAACTTTACAACCTAGCCCATTTTTTATTTGTCATCAAAAATTTAATATCACATGACAATGAGTTGAAGCTTTTTAATTTTTTACATGAAAATGAGTTGATGACGGACTACCGAGCTTATTTAGAGATAAAAGGGTTGTCGTCCGAGTTGTTTAAGATCTTTGTCAAGCTTTATCATATCTCGGTTGAGTTGTATTAGGGCAAATTGTCAGACTATGTTGATATGAAGTGTCACGATACAAGTTTCAATTTTTTTAATGAAGTCGGGTTGGCAAGTTGGCTTTGACTGGCCAATAAGACTGGTTTGTCGCGCTGTTGGGCTTGACAGGCCAAGTTGGTTTGGATTTCCGGATTGAAATTTCGACTTGCATTTTTTGATCAGGATGACAGACTGACCCATGAGACTTAACTTTATTGTCATCCTTAACATAGTTTTACAATAAGTATATTGGAGTACCATTCTCTTTCCTCTTGAAAATACATTTATTTTTACTTTACAATATTGCTTGATTGATTTCCTTCTTCATCATGTTATGTTGCAATTTAGTTTATGATTTTAGGTATATCACTTTTGACATTCATTCCCACAATAAATTTTATGATCATTTACACTTTTGACTAAGTCAGTCCCATAATAAATTCATTTTCATAATATATTCATTCCCATAATATATTTTAGGTACAAGAAACATTGATATTAATTGCACATATTCTCTAAAGTGAAAGTTTGTATTATGAAATTGTTGAATTATTAGAGAAACTTGACTTTTGTAATGTCATGATAGGGCAGAGATGTTTCTGGTTATAAAAATGTAAATATGGTATAGTGTGATGAAGCAATTCACATAAACATCTATATAATAAGATCTTTTGAACAATTTGGACTCTCTAAATCGTGTACTTGTTGCACATGAGATTCTTGCATTATCAATGATTCCTAACTTGTGAATGTTATGTCTTATTGATAATTATAATGATTGTATCTTTCTCGATAGATGACATTTAGACTTTTATGCATATGAATGAATGAAATTAAGATATATTTTCATATATAAATTAATTCTTAATAAACAAAATTTAAATTACGTATGTAATAAATTAAATATTTTAAGCTAATTTACATCATAAAATCATTTCTAATGTTAATAATATTATTAGGGATAAATTAATGATAAAAAATATAAACATTTTGATTAGTAAAATTATTAAATTTCATTTTGTAAAGGTCTATCTAGTAAATTTTAATATTAGTTAGATTAAATTAATTGGTCAAATTAGCATTGATTAATTTTTTAAATCATAATTGTTATTGGTAACACAATCGTCTTTCGATAGTAGAAGGAAAAAAAGTAAACAAGAAAGAAAGGGAAGAATGAGACTTTATTACACATTTTACTGGTAGATATTACCACTATTTACTGAGAAACATTTATCTATAGATTTGAGGCCTTTGATACTTATCGATGGATACCTGTAATCATTGGTATACTTTACATACGATCATTTTATTGATGGATTTCTATTTATTAATAAACATAATTTTTTAACAAATATGTCATTAATGACGATAATGACCATTGTAAGGAATCGTAATTTAAAAAAAAAAAAAAAAAAGAGACAAGGGAGGAAGCAACGAGCGCTGCCACAAGGGACAGCAAACGTTGCTTCCCCTTAAAAACAAAAGAAAAAGAAAACAAGAAAAGGAAAGAGAAGAAGAGGGGAAGAGGGAAGAGTTTGGGAGGCTCGTGGGAGATAAAAAGGAGTATGGGTCTGCACTTAGGGAGTAAAATTCTTGCTGCCAAATTGAGAGGGGAGAAGTGGGAGCTGCTGTTGAAGCTGCAAGGAGGCTTTGGTGGTGCATTTGGAAGGAAATCAAACTCTCTGGAAGTGATTCAAGGAAGTCTTCAAGAGGTAAGGGGAGCTAGATCTTTTGTTTGATTGATTTTATATGCTTTGTATGATGCAATTATGGGAAGAAGGGGATGAAAATTTGAGGTTGTTCTTGGTTTCTGGGTTTCTGGAAAACTTGCAGAAATTCTGCAGAAACGCCGTTCGTCCAATTTGATTTCAAATTGGACGTTCGTCCAAATTATCGAGCGATTCAAATTGGACGTTCGTTCAAGTTCCTCGACCAATTAGTGGTCGGCAGAAATGGTATGAGCGTTCGGTTAGAATGTTCTAAGGTAACGAGCGTTCGCGGTCGTGTTAGAAATTTTAGACGTTCGTCCACATTTCGAACGTTCGTCCAGAATGGCAAATTCTGAACGTTCGGTAATATTCTGAACGTTCGTTCAAAGTAGTCAAATCGTGAACGTTCGGTTTTTGTTCTGAACGTTCGTCCTCGTAGCTCGGCTTAAGCGTTCGTCCAAAGTGTTCCGTTTGAGCGTTCGGTCTGTAGGAGTTAGTTAGCGTTCATCCTTGTGGAGTTGTAATGATATTAGCGTTCGGTCTTAGTAGATTTTGTTTCTGTATGTGTAAATAGTCAGCGTTCGGTCTTGTTTAAGTTTGATCTCTGAGCGTTCGTCCATACCGTGTTGAATTTGGTGTTCGGTAGTTGAGCGTTCGGCCTTAAGTTTCAGTAGGGAACGTTCGGCCTTTGTACGATTGTGAGCGAGCGTTCGGTCTTGGTTTCACTGAGCGTTCGGCCTGATGATGTTAAGTGAGTGTTCGACTTTGGCTTCAACACGAGCGTTCGTCCAAATTACTCAATAATGAGCGTTCGACCAAACAAGCATTCGTCCATTCGAAAATAGCGTTCGTCCTGTTCGTTTAAATAGCGTTCGTCCAAAGAAGAGCGTTCGTCCAAGCGTTCGGCCTGCGGTTGAGCGTTCGTCCTTCCATTTCGAAATTAGCGTTCGTCCAGATTTGTGAATAGCGTTCGTACAGTTCGCTTAAGAGCGTTCGTCCAAAAATGGGTAGTGAATAGTGTCCGTCCAAATACTGTCCTGCAAAGGGTGATGGGTTCTAAGTTCATTTGCTCTTGTTTTGGGTTGAATTAAATATGTAAAATGTTGAAAGTATGGTATGACGTGATTTATTTGAAAATATGTGAATGTATGAAATATGTTGGATTTGTTGTGATAATATGGTGGTATCGGAATATTCATAATTGTGGTTAAGTTTCAAAGTAATAATATGATTCATGGACGTAATTCCATGATCCTCAAGGAGAGGATACATGGTGGTGTTTTGGGGGTTGTATAGAATGATTATATGGTAGCTCAGTTTTGGGGGTCATCCTGAAGCTCCAATGGTCTTTCTTCTCATGTAGAGAGGATTGAACCATGTGGTGAGGAGTAGCAGGAGGTCCTAGTCTTGGGTGCTTCCATATGACCCAAGGTGAGTGATAACGGATTAACCTCGTGATTGTGGCCGGGCGGTAGTGCCCCAAAAGTTTCACCAGGCGGTAGTGCCCAAGTTCCACAAAGCCACCACGAGTGCAAGACCCGCCATAGCTCGGTAATCATTCTAGTCCGGACGAGTCGTGTAACACCCAAACAATTTTAAAGGGTATTACTGATAGTAGAGACTAAATTAATTTGATACCTCATATAAACAATCAAACTTTATTTCAATTACTCCAAAGTACAATACCAAACTTACAAACTTTAAACAATATAGTCTTCACCGTTGACATTTCAACTTTTAAATTTTACACAACATAATCTTCCCAATACAAATTTATTCTTTTTACAAAAATCCCTGAAAGGTTTTCCCCGCATCTCTCTCATCTCTAAGCTTTATCAACCACATCTGCAACATTATCTAATCACATATAACATGAGTTATATGATCATAGCACAAACAAATAAGGGTAAGCCAACCATATCATAAAATCATTAAACTTGTAATAAAAATATTATAATCATGTATTTCTGCAATTGATAAAATATCATTATTCCGATGTCATTAATTCATCATTATCAAAATCATCTTTCTCATTTCCATAAATCTTACAAGTGTTCCATGCTTACTCATGAAGCCTTATGGTCAGACCGCTCTCTGCCTGCTTCCTTAAGCCTCACTTATATACTATATCTTACTTTCTGAAGCCTTATGGTCAGACCCCTCTCTGCCTGCTTCTATAAAACTTACGAATCATATGTTTATGTCAAAGCCTTATGGTCAGACCACTTTCTGCCTGCTTTCATAAACCTCAAGTGTTACTTTGCTCATACCAAACTCTCATGGTATAACTCGAACAAACTACTCCCGGTAGTAAACATCATTTCATAAGTAATGATTTCTCATATCCACCCCAACATTTCATAAAACCAACAATTCATACCCTCTTATCCACCTAACTCAATCATGTTCATTCTTTAATTATGAATTCATAATCACCCGTTTTGGTATCAATAAATCAAACATATTGCCAGATATCATGCTTCATATTATAAACTCATTTTGCCCATAACGAGTATAACTCAACATATTTTCACCAAACAAAGATCATGGATCAACCAAAATATATCAATATATCTTAAGAACTACATATTAAAGTCTGGGCTCAATGTAATGATAAATAAAATATATATGAAATTTTTACCATGATAATATTATGCATCTACAATCAACTTGTTTTATTTTATTTTCATCCTATTATAGATTTTTCTTTACCCCAATTGGTCACCGGAGAGGACCCAGATGTCTGAACGCATCAAACTCACCTTCGACGCCAGCACATATGACTAGTCACAACTGACTGGACCAGGCCAGGGCTGCTCTATGATCAGGGATGTGCCAACTCAGGTTTTTAAGGTTCCTCTATCCTACCAACAAAGGGAGGTCCTCAATAATTAACAATTTATTTATTTAATTTATCTACCTTATTTTCTTATGCTCTAAATCTTAAAATGCTTAATTTTACTTCTTCTCACAACAACCTCAACCAGTATCTGTATATCTATTTAATACCCATATACAAGTTATTACAGAACCCTTATTCCAAACCTCCCAACAAGATCAATTTCAGCCAACAAACTCATTCAATAAATTCATCACAATAAACATCCATAATAGAATTCATACAAGATAATTATAAACAATTAACAATAATACAACATTACAATAAATGGTCATAGAAGAATACAATATTTGACAATCATAAAAATAATTTTAATATAAAAATTCATGGGGAAACAAGAAGTTGAATCTGGCAGAGCCGGTTAGACAACTTTTAATCCATCCAAAAATACAATATAATTAAATAACAAGAACAATAACATGTATGGGGAAATAAGAAGTTGAATCTGGCAGAGCCGGTTAGACAACTTCTAATCCTTCCAAAAATGCAATAAAATAAATAAGTAAAGCAATAAATAGTTTGGGGAAACAAGAAATTGAATCTGGCAGAGCCGGTTAGACAATTTCTAATCCTTCCAAAAGTACAATAAAATAAATAACTGAAGCAATAGAAAGTTTGGGGAAACAAGAAATTGAATCTGGCAGAGCCGATTAGACAATTTCTAATCCTTCCAAAAGTGCAATAAAATAAATAACTGAAGCAATAGAAAGTTTGGGGAAAACAAGAAATTGAATCTGGCAGAGCCGGTTAGACAATTTCTAATCCTTCCAAAATACAATAAAAATAAATAAGGAAAACAATAGAATGTTTGGGGAAACAAGAAATTGAATCTGGCAGAGCCGGTTAGACAATTTCTAATCCTTCCAAAATACAATAAAAATAAATAAGGAAAACAATAGAATGTTTGGGAAAACAAGAAATTGAATCTGGCAAAGCCGGTTAGACAATTTCCAATCCTTCCAAAATACAAAAATAAACAACTAATAACATACAAATGACATAACATAATCAATATCACGTTTTACAACTATCACACTCGGATATCAACACAAAAGCATACTCTCATTTAAATTCAAAATCATACAAAAACAAAATACTCCATAATCAAGATTTAAGATCAGACAAAAGCAACATATAGCATATTCAAGGCTTAAGATAATACAAAAGGAGATACTCAAGGTTAGCTTCCCTTACCTCTATTACAGACTTAATCCCCTCGTCCTCTGAAAACTTCCAGAATATCCCCTTTGCAAAATTTGAAATTCTTCCAACTCTCTTCTCTCAAAAATTTTCTAAGTTCTTTGGTGTAAATTTTCAGCCTCCCCCCTTGGCTATTTATAGCAAAAAAATTTACTATTCATTTTTACTATTCATTTTAACTATTCATTTTTTTATTCATTTTACTATTACAAAAATAATTTTTTTATTTGCAATTTGATAAATTCTGATCTCAAAGCTACGTGGAACACTTATCCTTTCCAAAAATATTTTTTTTTACTATTCACTTTTTACTATTCACTTTTTACTATTCACAATTTACTATTCATTTTTTTTTATTTAGTATTTTAACTTACAAATATTTTCAAGGATCTTACAAGTCGGTCTATAAAGGAACAAGTCGGGGTATAAAGTAACAAGTCTTGTGATGTCAGTTTACCATGTTTGGATGAATGTTTACATGTAATGGAAGTATGTGAAATATGGATCAATGAGTATGCTTTAATTGTTATTTTATATACCTATGAATGATTGCATGAATTAATTGTGCTAGGAGATAACATGCTTTTTATATCTAGCTCACCCTTGCATTGTTTGTGTTGTGTGCCAATTTGGATATGTTATTTGGCGATGATCATCCACTTGGATGGGAGCAGATGGCGGGGAGGATACCTTGGGAGCAGCTCTTGATGGAGACGGCAGTGCTGCAACCTAGCATTACTAATTCTTATTTCGTGAACTCGTTTAAGTGTGTATTTTAAGTTTTAAATTTTCCGTGATTTCCATGGGAGATTCCAATAATCGTATTGTCAATTTCCGCACTATTCTGAGGATGACTGTAATCCTTAAATTTCTCTTGACTGCTTTCCTATATTATGCATGATGACGTCTTTATTATATATGCATGATGTATATAATTGGGACGTTACAACCATCGATAACACACAATTTTTTTGTGGTGGCAGTATTGATGTTAATGAATTTAATGAAATTAATTTTCAATCCATAATCTTATCATAGAAAAATAATAAGATTTATAAAAAAAATTATTGGTGAAATAAGTAAATTATTTTATAAGAGATTTAATTTATTTGAATATTAGTTGTTGCTTGTATTATTGATGTAATGTAAAGAAACCATTTTCAGGTTCATAATTTCATAGAAAAACTATTAATCAATGTGTCACAACTAGAAAAAGAAAAGTTTTACCAAAAAGAGTTAATCATTTAAGTAAATTAACAACATTTTTTTGTAAAGTGATGGAAACTTAATTTACGGGAACCATAGTTATTCGTTGTAGAATTTATGTTAAAGAACCGAACGATAAAAAAAATAAGATTCATAAGAATAGTTGTCAAAGTAGGTAACTTCAAATTTTCAGAATGGAACACTTAATCAGTTTGACCCTTTTTGAATGTTAGTTGTTTCTCGAAGTTGTGTGAAAGAATTTAACAACAGCATTTTCAGGTCCTTAATATGTTTGCATTAACGTGTAAATTTACAGTCTTTGTTCAAATTTAGAAAGAATAAGATTTCTAGAAAAAGGTCGTCACCTAACTATAATTACAGTCTTTGTTCAAAACCGTAGTTATTATCCGTAGAATATATGTCAAAGAAACTGTACTATTTCTCAAGTTCATAATAATTTTGCATCACCATGAAAACATCAAATCAAAATTAAGAAAAAAAAAGGTCCATCGGAAGAATTAGTCATTTAGGTAAGTTACTAGTTTTTTTTTCTTTTCTAAATCATGGGAGACTTAATTAATTTTCCTAACCTTAATTATTTTTTGTATATTTATTCAAAGAATCTAAATGGTACCATTTTCAGGTTCACAATATTTTTTGTATTAGAAATATGCCAAAAACTACAAAATAAAAAGATAGGAGTGAAAAATTTATCACTTAGTAATATACTGCACTTTTCATTACGATAAATTTAATTTGTTTGAATCTTCAAGTGGGTTAACTAATTAACTCACCTTACTAAATTAGTGTCATACTAATATATATATATATATATATATATATATATATATATATATATATATATATATATATATATATATATATCATCATCATCATCACTAATGGATATATGATTCATCACTTATTATTCTCATTGTTTGAGGAAAATAGAGTAATTTTTTTTATAACTTGCTTGATTATTTTAATTTCTTAGTCTTATCTTTTAACTTTATTTTTTTACATTTTGAAAATCATTTATCATTCTTATTGTAATGACAATTAAAGATATTGGTGCTTCATGTAATGTGTTTTTAATATTTATTTAAATTGTTTATTTTGTCATTTTAAATGTAACAGTTTACAGTAAATAATGTTACACAGAAATGAATATGAAAACATAACAATAATTACCAATAATCATTTTACATATTAAAAATATTTTATTAATCAATAAAGATAATACAATAATAAGTTTGTTCTAATTAATAAAATTCCTACCAAATATAAAAAATATTCACAAAATTAATTTATTACCATAGTATTTATATTTTTTAAGTGTTAAAATTAAATTTCTATTTAAAGTATTAACTAGCATAATAATGTAAATCATACTTAAATTTCAATTTTCATCATCGGTATTTTCTAACAACTCATTAAGTTAATATATTAATTACATTTAATTAAATGTTTAACTTAATTACATTGAAAAGTTGAACAATTTTTCCAAATAAGCTTCAAATTTTAAAATGGAAACTTTATATTATAATTATTATAGAATTATTCCGGATAAAAATATTTATTACAGACTTTAGTTGATGAAGTTAATAAATTAATTATAATTAATACACTTTTTAGATTTATTTAATATTCTATATTAAAATTAACAATTTTTTCCAATTAATAGTAAATTTTGAAACGTCTGATGGAAACAATTTCAGAATTCATTTGTTTTTGTAGCGTTTTGAAATGGTACCCTGCTATTAGTCGTGTTGTGAAATACTGTTTTCTGTGAAAATAACTCATTTTTTTTAAAATATAAAATAATTTAAAATGAATAAACTAAATTTTTTAATTAAGCATTAGAAAATAATGAAAAAATTGGCATTGAAATTATTTAAAAATAATAATTGTGTAATGATACTAGCAACCTCCATGGTGAAGTGTATGGTCCTCAACTACCATGTGCAATTTCTCAAGTCTAAATCTACCTGCTACAAATCTCATCACATTTAATACATCTAACCAATTAAAAAAATAAAACAAATTTTTATTATTTTTCTACAGAAACCAATAAAAAACGCACACACACACACAAGGTCTCATCTCATCATGATCATCTATTATAAAATCTCATTAAAAATATATTGTTTGGTAAGAAGAACGAAAGTAATCAATTATGTTAACCTAATTCATTATTATATATGTTTACCTTCCTGTTCTTAAGTTAATTCCCTTTTTAACCCCCCATCAAACTAAAATCAATTTAAATAAATTTACTATTATTTATTTACTATTAATAATAAACTAAGGAAGTGGTTTGATATTGTTTGTTTACCATCACGATGAACACGACGAATTTAAAAAAGGAAAATATAGTGTGAGCGTATTGTGAGAGATTATGAAAATCAAATATAAAATTTGAGAGGGGCAGAAAGGACTTTGTGCGTGTCGGATACGAAACTTAAGCTGATTTAAATCTGTATTGCATATGAGATTAATAATAAATTATTGAATTAAAGTGAATTTAGGATGTAAACGAAACAGGAAGTTTTAGTATATAACTCGGTTGAAGGTGATTTTGGAAACAGCGCTTTGAGGGTGAGAGAGAAAAGAAAGAAGGTAGTGGAAATGGATTCTCAATCGGCGCAGAAGGAGGTTAACGAGCCATTGGCAGTACCGGAAGAATCGTTACCACAACAACCTTCGTTTTCTCGATCTTTCAGCTCCAGACATGGCTCACAGAATGAACTCGAGAACCTACTCACAGACACCAGCGTCCCTTACTCCAAGCGTATCGGTCCAGCAACATGGCTCGAGTTCAAACTCCTCTTTCACCTTGCTGCTCCTGCGGTCATCGTCTACCTCCTCAACTATGTCATGTCTATGTCCACACAAATCTTCTCCGGCCACCTCGGTAACCTCGAACTTGCCGCCTCTTCCCTCGGAAACAATGGCATCCAAATCTTCGCTTATGGTCTTATGGTACTCTACAAACCCTAATTCTATTTCACCTCATTAGTAATTCATCCATTTCGAATGACTCACTCGTGTTTTTGAAATAATTGTAACAGTTGGGTATGGGAAGTGCCGTTGAGACGCTGTGCGGACAAGCGTACGGGGCGAAGAAATTCCACATGTTAGGTGTGTACCTGCAACGATCCACGGTGCTGCTGACACTCGCGGGCGTTCTGCTAACCGTAATCTACGTCTTAGCGGAACCAATCCTGCTGTTTCTCGGCGAGTCGCCGCAAATCGCGTCGGCAGCTGCGCTTTTCGTGTACGGGCTCATCCCTCAGATCTTCGCGTACGCCGTGAACTTCCCCATCCAGAAGTTTCTCCAGGCGCAGAGCATCGTGGCTCCGAGCTCGTACATTTCATGCGCCACGCTCGTGTTCCACCTCGTGTTCAGTTGGTTGGCGGTGAATAAGCTGGGGATGGGCCTGTTTGGCGCCTCGCTGGTGCTCAGCATCTCTTGGTGGGTCATCGTGCTGGCGCAGTTCGTTTACATCGTGAAGAGCGAGCGGTGCAAGCAGACTTGGGGCGGCTTCACCTTCGAAGCGTTTTCGGGGTTGCCGGAGTTTTTCAAACTGTCGGCGGCTTCCGCCGTTATGCTCTGCCTAGAGACGTGGTACTTCCAGATTCTGGTACTGCTCGCGGGGCTGCTTCCCGAGCCTGAATTGGCTCTCGATTCCCTTTCCATTTGGTTAGTTTCATTCTCTCTTCATTACTCTTTCAAATTAGGTTTTAACAATTTTTTTTCCTCATTACGACAATTATTTTCAATGTTTTCCATTTTTTTTTCTTTATGATTAACAAAAACAAAGAACGCTAATAAACTTTAATGTTTCATTTTTTTTTCAAATTACTTTTCATTTCAAATTACTTTAATTTTCATCAACTTCTATTTTTTTTAATGTTCATATATAATGATTGTTTTAAAATTTATATTTAAGATCATTTTTTTTTCGGAACGGTTTTATTCTGAGTTAGTATGAAAGTTGGGACAGAGTCTCATCTGTAGGAAGGTTATTCTTTGGGCAATAGAATCTATTATCTAGATTGTGTTATAGGAAGGTTCCAGCCAAACATTAGGCGGCTTTGTAAAAGAATATAATTTCTTAATACAACTTTTCGAGAAAATTATTATAAAAATAAATAATTTGATTAGAAATATTACTTTATAAAAAGTATCATACAAGTTCAGTGTATATTCTATTGTGTTGGAGTAAAAGATGATAACAGTAGAAGATAAATATGAAAGAAAAGGTAGAATTTGAGTAGAACTCTAATTTGAAAAGAATAAATCAAAGATCCGTGGCACACGGAACACCACTTGGCTGGTTAAAAACAAAAATGTTGATGTAAGAGTTTTTGACTGTGAATCAGTACTTTGTTCTGTAGCTGCTGACATGACTTGTAATCGGTCTAATGTATATTATATTGCAGAAAGAAAGATACGTGTTTGGTGTCACAGGACATACACTAATGTCAGTGACACCACATGCTGTGTTATCTATTCTTTCAATTTTATTATTCTATTTATTACATCATAAAATCTTGCTTAATTATTAAATCATGGCTTTTTTATGTTTAGTGACCTAAAACTATGAAATCATAAAACTTTAAACTTCCATTAATCGTTTGGTAATTTTAAACATGACATAATATTATCTTAAACATTCAATATTCTCTTAAACTTTTTATAGTATGTAAACTAAATACCATATATTTTATATTTTTAAACATGATTATTTTCATGTTCTTGTTACTTTTCGGTACATTCATTTTTTCTTGTTAGTATTATTTATTTTATTCAGTCCATAAACAGTTTTGTTTTTTAAAAATATAACTCTAGTTTATCCTGAGGCATCTTTGAGTCCAATATTTACAGAAATGAAAGAAAAATCAGGAAAAGGATAATCCAAGTGTACCTCTCAAAAAAGAGAAGGAAATACAATAAAGTTATTAAGTGTTTATAAATTAAAATTGATTTTTTTATCTTTATTTCTTTAAAACTTAAATAACACATTCGTGTGAAAATTAATTATATAAATAATTTTTAACTTAAAAAAATAGATGACTTCTCTTGCCTTCCTGCATGCTTTGTTTGTGCTTTACTTTTCCAATTTAAATATATATATATATATATATTTTTTTTTTTCAAAATAAATATTTATCAAAAATGGTCTCAAACAAAATTTAAAGATATTATATTGTTATTGAAAATTTATAAGATAATTGATGATGCTGATTTTTAATTTTCTTTCTGTAGAAAAGTACAGTGCCTTTTTTTTTTCTTTTATCTTTTTGGATTGTTGTATTTTCTATTGGAAAACGACGTTTGGCGTCGCCTCCTTTAATGTGAACGATGGGTATTTTAAAAAAAGCAGCCTGACAGGTTACGTTTCAAAACCAGTCTCGTACCATTTTTGAATCAACTAATGGTTCTGTTTAGAGTTTTCCCTTTCCTTTTTGAGCTTCTGTGGTCCATAAAAAATAATGACTGTCTGGTTTTCTTGTCTTAACTGTCACACAATCAAAATAATTGGCTACGCATATTAATGATCTTTGTTTGTATATATTATTGCTGTCCTTTCTACTGCTTTTAGGGGAAAAATCTGTTTGAGAAATAATTACTGTCATGATAACCATTGAAATTTCATGCGTCACCCACCACCCACCACCCACCAACCACATAAATACCTCAATTTAGTTATATTTATAAAATTAAAAATAGATTTTGCAAATAGAAATCAATCGCACCCACATAATTTATTTATGAAAATATTTCAAACAACTAAAAAAAAAGATTACTTTTCAGCAATTACTAACAGTCATTTCTTATTGCAGCACCACACTGTCCGGATGGGTTTTCATGATCTCAGTTGGATTTAACGCAGCTGCAAGGTTTGATTCTCCTTCATTTACAACTGAATTGTAAAATTTGATTCTTTCGTTTTCGCTTTCACCTTTTCTGTTGAGAACAATTATGAGACAAGGGTGTGTTTTGATTATTACATGTCACTACAGTGTGAGAGTGAGCAACGAGCTAGGAGCAAGAAATCCAAAATCAGCTTCATTTTCTGTGGTGGTGGTGACAGTGATATCTTTCATAATATCAGTTATTATAGCAGTGGTGATTTTGTCGCTGAGAGATGTCCTTAGCTATGCCTTCACTGAAGGCGAAGAGGTGGCTGCTGCAGTCTCAGATCTTTGTCCCCTCCTTGCCCTTTCCATTGTTCTCAACGGCATTCAGCCTGTTTTGTCTGGTATCACCACTTGCAACTCTCACCTAAAAATACCTAAATTAAAAGTATAAGTTTTAAGAATTTTTTAAACTTATGCATGAATGGTTTATGAAAAGGGGTGGCTGTTGGATGTGGATGGCAAACTTTTGTTGCGTACGTAAACGTTGGTTGCTATTACGGAATTGGCATTCCATTGGGTTCTGTAATGGGTTTCTATTTCAAACTCAATGCAAAGGTATCTTCTATTTCAAACTCAATGCTGTTATTTAATCTTTCTCACCAAAATCTTCCATTTTATAACTCAATCCCGTGAATGTGCAGGGAATATGGTTGGGAATGCTTGGTGGCACGGTTCTGCAAACAATTATTTTGATGTGGGTCACATTTAGAACTGATTGGAAGAAAGAGGTGAGAGAAAAGCTATAGAATTGGTAGAGTTTGTATGTGGCAGTAATTAATCGGTTAATAATTTGTGATGGAAATTTTGGTGTATTAGGTTGAGGAAGCAGAAAAGAGGTTGAATGCGTGGGAGGACATAAAGGAGCCACTCATCGTCAAGAACTGAAGAACAGGAATGGGGCTTTGGATTTAGAGAATTATTTTGAAATGAGGATAACTTATTGATTTCACTGTGAAGAGAGATTCCCATCATGTACTCTTGCAAAATTCAAATTGCATTCTCTCTACAAAGTGATACAGACAGTTCTTACCATTTGGCTTGCCAAATTTGTGAGAAATATAAAAACCCTACTGATTAGAAACTCTAGAAAACATTCAAGAAATCAACCTCGTTATGGAAATTTAAAAATTTGCATTTTTCTATCCATGTCAATGTAAACTCTGCTGCATAAACTCAGAACTGGTAAAAATAAATCTTCGATAGACAATAGCATTGAATTTGATCTTTAAGGAAACTAAAGAAAAGTTTGAAAATAAACATTTGCGCAACAACGTTATTACTTAGGTAGCTGCGAATTTCTTATTAACACCCCTTACTTTCTTTTTGCACCTGTATGAGTGTAGCAAGATTTAAATCGTTTATTAGTTAAGAGGTATTTTGAGTTGCAAGATTTAATAATTTATTATAGATCGAACCAAATACGTTTTCATATATTGTGTAACTGAAATATTATAACTTACGTGATTACAAAATCTACAATATATTTAAAAGATATTTTCAGATGTCGCGATCTAAACATTGAAAGAAAGAATATTTTAAATCTTTTCAACACCTTATGAAAGTAGAAACAATGGGGTGTAAAAAAATAAAGTCTAACTTAATATGGACCGACATCACCACCCAACCCAAGTAAGGGAATTTTTGGGCCTAGAATGTAGAGAGAGCAAAACATTTAAAGAATGTCTTTATATTAAATGTAGTAGGATAAATATTTGTGAAATTCTGAATCATTATTTTTTTTAAGGTGAAAATTGTTGTGTAGGTTTAATATACTCATATATGTATAGATTTTCACACTAGTAAGATATTATTCGTTTTTAATAAAGACCTCATAGATTTGTTTTTGATACCATTTCAAAAAATCTCTTACCAAAAGGAGATATCTTATGTGTATATAAACTCATTTTATTTCTTATTTTATCTTATCTGAAATTTTATTTGTACCATACCGAATAAAGTAAGATATTTGTAACAACCCAACATTTCATATATTATAATATATAGCAGAGGTTCTACATTAAAGCATCACACAGAGGAACAATATATTTCAATAGAGAATATAAATTTACAGACTTGTGTACCCTTTATTTCACATATATCTTATCAATCTCCTATGTTCTTAGACTGCTGTTCATGATCTACAGCTACATTATTTCATGTTTATGTGAGTAACACAATCATAGGTTAAACCAAGTACAACGATACAGAATAAACTAGAGTCATTTAAAACAGCAACAACTAGATATTGTGACCATAATAAAGGATTTTTCATATAACTATCATCCATAGGTAATTTCTCCTTATGCAACTTGTGTGGATAATACATGCAAACCAATATCCATGGATAATTTTCCACTGCTCAACTTTTATGGTAATATATACGAATCACCATACGTGGATAATACATATAGATTTTTTATTTTAATTTTTTATGTTGGTGTCTTTCATTGCATTTTTTCACCCCTATCCAAATCAAGTCAATTACAATATAATCTAAAATTTAAATGAAACTAAAACAATCCAAATTTCAAATTATATTGAAACACAATCAGAGTTCCAGAACTTGAACATAAATCCAAAAGTAATGTAAATAAAGTAAACATACAAATCACTAGATAAAAAAACATCAATTGTTTACTCTCTCTCTCTATAACATAGAATACACGGCTTGCTGCAACAAGAATTAAAAACCTTTAAAACTGACAACAGTAGAGATAAACTAAAAATATGCACTGTAATGTATTAGTTTGATAAGAAAATAATAAATTATCATATTTTCATAAATAATGTATCAGCGACTTCAGACAACCTTTTCAAAGCACTAACCCTAATAAGTTCATAGTACCAGATAACATGTTTTGGCAGTTGTATTTTTCTACAACTGTCTCCCTAATAAGAATAATAACATCAGAACATGAAGCACAAAAGTCACAACAGGTAGCAGCTGAAGCAGGGTTGGGATATTTAACCTTTAAATTTCTAGAAGAAGCACAAACCTTAACCTTTCTTAGAATCATCACCTCCTTCTTCTTGAGGCCTTTTTCTGGTTATTGTGTCTCTACTATCGACCTCCTTAGTTGGTCATCATACCTCTTCATCACATACGTCAAATTGGAAATTCACGTTGGCCCTAGGATCAATCAACGTTAAATAACATCATATTACACTAAGTATGACTTCAATTTTTAATTTGAAGTTTGTTGTGATGGATTCTGAAATCAATTTTCTTTTTAAAATTTAAGAAACAATACCAATGCCTCACTTTTTTTCTTTTTCTTTTTGCATCATGTGACATTCCAAATTCTTACACTTAATAGTCATTCAAAAAGAAATGTAAAGGATTTCACATATGATACACTACAACATTCATAAAGATAACTCGATCTCTTTTCTATTGTTCTTCGGTCTCTCTCTTCACTTGCACTAGATCAAACAACATTCTCTCATCTAAAACACACACGTTATACAATCATCGCACAATATATATATATATATATATATATATATATATATATATATATATATATATATATATATATCAACACAAACACAAACAAGTAGCAGTGAGTTAACATGCAATAGATTATTTATAAATTGTGTCAGACACACTCATCCAGATGAAATGTTGAGTGCGATCATGGGAGGTTGTGCACTTGTGGTGACCTCCACTTCTCTTTACAAATACACTTCCAATGCAACACTCCATACCATCTACAAGGTTGGTCCGTTAACATCTGTGCCCAAAACCGACACATAGACTAGGTCCTCTTGTCCCTCTCATCACTCAACATCAATGCGTATACTAATTACTTACAACCACAAAGTCTCTCCATAAGACTCGTGACCAATCTCACATCATATTCATATTCATCAACCCATTTATCATATAATACATATTTGATCCAAAATCATGTTCATAGCTTAACATAGAATAATGTTCAAGTCAATGATACAATCAGACATACAATTCAATAAATACAATTACTCAAAATTTCACCCAATATAATCAAAGATTATTGAACAATTTAACCAGTTATAGTATTATGTGGGGTGATTATTCTTATTACAGCCTCTAATTAAAGATTTAATCGATCAAAATAAATAATAACATGCTTAGAACTTCATTTTACCGACTTGACTCAAAAACAAAATTTAAGATGAGATTAAGTTATCTAAAAATTCCTAAATTATTTTCTCTAAATATATACATTCAATTACAAATTTGAGTGGCTAAGGTGAATAAATATGTCTTAGGATGTTAAAATTTTATATTAATCTAACAGTTAACTAGGTTGAATTTGAAGTTTTATCGAGGTAATTTAAAAATAAAATTCGAATGGTTTTCATATCTATCCAAAATTCGAAATTAATTCCTCTAATCATAGCCATGCAATTAAGAATCTGAGCGATCAAGATGATTTTATATGTTTTATGAACCATATATCAAATTATTAGGTCAATCTAATTGTAAATAAAGTGGGAATTAATGTTTATAATTTAAGAACATAATTACAATGTTAATCAGGATACTCAAAGATACAAAATTTATTCCTCTAAATATAAATCTTTAATTAAAAATCCAAACGATAAAAAAGAATTGAGATCCTTTATAAATCATATTTAAAAATTTCATTTTAATCTAACGGTAGACCAAACAGAGATTAAAATTTTACTTAAATATAGACTTTAGAACTAAAAAAATTCATTTATTTAATTATAGACCATAGAACTAAAACTTTCTTAACTGCAATTGGACAATCGAAAGTTAGTTTGTCCTTTGTTTTGATTTTTTTATTAATTAATTAATTTATTTATTTTATAAAAATATATTTTATAGAAAAGTATTCCACTATATTTATATTCATGTTCCAAGTGTTACAAGGTAATTACTATTTAAGCTACTAAAAATTTTTGTTTACATATTTTCTACCCATAAAAATTATTACTACTAATAATTATACTAAGAGAAAATTATTAATATTTATTACATTGTTATGTGTCCTAAATATTACATTTTTGAATTAACTTTGATTTTGTAAAATTCACTAAAAAATTATTTTTGACTCAAATCTTCCTCTGGAAATTTCTATGAGATTGGATTATTATTATTAAGTTGTTTTTGAATGTAGATTGTTCAATTATAAGATATTATTATTCAAAGAGTCAAAATTGTGAATATTTGGTGGTGAAAAAGTTTAAATTGTGATAACTTTTATTAAAAACTTGGTATGGAGACACTTAAAAATGAAAATTGTTGTAAATTTTTAAAAATTCATCATTTAAGATACAATTTCTTTTAGAATTTTTCATCAAATTTTTAATATTTTACTGCTATATTTGAGGTACTTAAACAAGAAATTGTTGTGATGTATTTTTTGTTTATACATGGTTTTAGAAAAGAAATTTTTTGATGAATTATTCTTTTTAAAAATATGACAAATTAAAGTTTGTTATCCGTCTATTATAAATAAAATCATGATACATTAACAACTTTTTAATAATAGATTATATATTATTGTTTTATTTGATTAGTATAAAAAAATTGTAAAAAAAAAGTTGTTAAAGAAATTTTTACTTATAAATACGTTAATTAATTTGACATCTCGTCGGTCATTTGACAAAAGCTTTAAAAACTCAAAATGTTTGGTAAATAATAAATTACAAACTACTTTAATTTAAATTTATATCTTATTTAGGCTTCTTCTATTATTCTATATGTTCTAATATATTTTCTTATTATCTTTATTTATTTTATCTAGTGTTATATATTTAAATTTTATAAAAATAATTAACTATATACTATATTTACTATTTGAGATTACTTTTAACTTTTTTTATAGATTACTTTTGAAGTATTTTATTTATGATAGGTACCAATGATATAGAAACTCTTGTATATTTACGTGACAACTATAAGTATGAAGGTTGATGGTTGGTTGCTGACATGGTTTTCTGAAGAAGAGAAAAAACAAATCACTTTACAGAAACGTGTAATAGGAGACCAACTGTAAAGACAATGACTGAAAATGGAGGTTCCGCGTGCACATGATTCATTGTCAGAATACTTTAAGAATTGCAGAGAAACTGGTTTTTTTCAAAACTCTGAAATATAATATCTGAAGGCTAAATATCTAAGAATATGCACAAAACACATCTCACTCATTCTCTCCCTTCATTTCCATACCCATTGTAAAAATAATGTCAACTAACATTATTAATTTTAGCTTTTCACTAGTAATTTTTATTTGGTTAATTTAGTCTTTTAATTTTGAAAAATATTTAATTAATTTTTTAATTAATAATATTCTTTTAAAAAAAATTATACATTAAATTATTATATAAAATAAAATTAATTTTCATATTTAAACTTTTTAGATAGAGTGATTTAATATATAAAATCTAACCTAATCTAAAAAAAATATCATTTAATTATTTTTAAAAATTAGAAGACTGAATTAAACTAAAATTAGAGATTTAATTGAACATTTTATAAGAATTATAAAACTAAAATTTCTGTTGTATAAATTAATACTCCCTTCATTTTATTTTGAAAAATTGGGAGTACACCAAGTAATGCTGGATGAGAATAGGTTGTCTCTGCAATATTTTCTTCCTGTCTTTCATGTAGAAAGTTTTTGGGCTATTGTTTGTAAACATAACTCTTAAAAATAATTAAAAGACAAACAGAATTACACAGCAAAGTATTTATTTGTATTTGAACTATTTAAAACATAACTCAAATCATCAATAAATTAGTTATTTATTAATGAATTAATTAGAATAATATAAAAATTTAAGATGTACTTATTTTTCTTTTACATTTTTAATAAAATATTAATTGTAACAATTATTTAAGATACTCTTATTTATATTTTTCATTGTTTTCTATATTAATTTATATTTTATTATTATTTGACTGATTTGAGTGGAAGTATTAAGGAACTTTCTTTTGTTGCTTACACATATCTTACTACGACATTTTTTTTTTCAACAAAAGATAAATCTCAACCTATAAATTTTAAAAGTTTCAACTTATTAAATATTCGTTTAGAAACTTTCAAATCTAGTATAAAAACATTTAGTTTAGTGAAGTTGTTGATTAAGAAAGTTTGGGGCTAAAATATTTCATATTTTCCAATTATCTTGTGCAAAATTATTATAATTTGATTTGGGTGTTTAATGTTGTGGTTTTCAATAGTAAAAAGTAGCAGTGATTTTTGGAAGATGATATTCAATTATTTTATTATTTAAAATATTATATTATAAATAAAATTTCTATTAACAAAATTTCATTTTATAAAAATCATTATCTTTTAAAAAAATTCTAAAAACTTCTTTTTGTCTTTTTTTATCTTTGACTTCATCCTCAGTTATTTGTAGATCAAAGATCACATGAGTAATCTTTGTAGAGAACTCTACATTTTCAATTGATCAAAATTTAAAATAGAATGAATTGTTCAAGTTCTATTAATCTATGTATTAACTATTTAATTGAGTGAATTGAATGAAGTATTAGATAAACTGAGATATGTTTAATGAATTACAATTATATCTATTCACTTTCAAAGTTTGAATATGAACAAATTTTAATTTTATGTCAAAATTAAAAGATTAAAAACATATTTAATCTTTAATTAATAATAAATTAACATTAAAATATAAGATTTAAATAAGATAAAAATTAAGTGGATTAATATTATTAGAATTTTTGTAATTGTTTTTACTTTTAGTTGTACTAGAGAGATGAAGAGAAGAAGAAGAAAGAAAACTAAAAACTAATATCTCTTACTAGTGTAAATTGTTTGTTAAATACATTTCTCCCCTTCTAGTGACCATTGGAAGAGTGCATCTAACATCCTCAGCCATGTACACTATGTTAATGCTTGATGATTTGACTATATTAGTAGTTAAAAAAGAAATTAGAGATGTGACTTCTTTAATATCAATGCCTAAATATTTAATTAAGGCTATTTCAACAAGAAAAAAAAAGCATATTTTTCTTGATTAGATTTATACACAAACTTAAGACAAACTTTTATTTAAGTTTGTTAATATATTTGATAGGATATTAAAAGGACAAAACTCTCAAATAACATTATTTTAGCCTTGAACTTGAGTTAAAAGACCGAACTCAAGCCCCACCAAAAGTAATTTTTGGAGTATTAATTTTGGTATTCTGTCACAAACTAACAATCCTTGGTAATCATTAAAGTGACATTAATTCTTGACGAAAATGACATACAACTTTGGGAGTTAAAAGCTCAAAAGCATAATGATCAACTTCATCGGAGAGAGTGATGCAAGGAAAATTATCCTTATGTTTTCCCTTACTACTACGACTCATTTTTAATTTATCTTTTTGTTTTGAGGAGTTCACTTTCATTCCATCTTCAACAACGATGGTATGAAATTCTTAAAGAATACAAAAACATAAAACAGTGAAGAATTGAGAAATGAATGATTTTATATGAATAAAAAAGTTAAGAGTTTCAAAACAAAATGTTTAAAGGTCCCACTTTTTCAATTACTCTGTAACTGACGTGATATTTTAAAACTAATTTGAAGATTTATTTTTTATCATTGGATTAAATATCAACATAATCAATTAAGTCATCATTCAATCAAACAAGTAAATAATATAATTAATTAATACAGACTAGTTTCATTTTCTAAATTTTTAAAAAAATATTTCAATCCATTAAATCATTAATATAATTAATTAATATTGATAGTTACTTAGTTTTTTTTTTAAATTTTGTATATTCTTTCATTTCAAGAGAATACTTTGACATTTTAAAATTAAGAGAATGTGTGTGAAAGAGTTTTGAGTATTCTAACTTTACATCAAAATTTTATTCAAGAAAATAAATATTGAAAGACTTTTCTCTTTAGTTATAGGTTTGAATTGTAAAACATTAATGTAATATCTTTTTTGTATCCTTATTTTGTAATTCCACTTTTTACGTTGTAATTCATATTTATATAAAAAGTTATTGTGATTGTGTGAAGCATCACTCAGTCTTATGTCTTTTTAGAAGACTTCTTCAAGGTATTGTTTAGATTTTAGTTTTAAAATTATGCAGATATATTTATAATCTCAAATCTTTTATCTTTAATGAAATTTCTAACTTAAATTGTTAAGAAAATTGTTAAATTCATTGTAATTGAACCAATATAAAATTTGTGGGTTTTGTTTCTTTTTTTTTCATTTAAAACTCTTTTATTTCATTATTTGTGATTGAATTGAACATTAACAAATGCATCTCACACTAATTTTATTAAGTTCATAAAATTTTGTTTTAAAAGGTTTTTGAAATTTTGAAAAGGTCCATTTTTTTTTATTCTAAATCAATTTACTTCCTTATGGTTGAAAGATATTAGTGACAAGAATTCTTAACATAACTCACTTATCTTTTATCATAACTCCAATATATTATTCATTACCAATATCATCATATGACCTAATATGACTATATAATTTTATGAAAAGCCTTCATCAATTTTTATAAAAATGTGTTTTTAACATATATGCTTGAATTTATATTCTTGTTTTTTTATTAAAGATAATTGAGATGCAGACTTCCTTTTGTATTCTCTTTATTTATTTTTATCAATAATATACTCATTATTTATCAATATCTATAATTCTACTTAGGCTTAATAGCTTACTTGGTTCCTATGTTAAATGATTTTTTCTAATTTAGTATTTGGTTTTAAAAGCGTATACATTGGATTCTAAAATTATTAAAATTGAATGAATCAAGTCCCTTCCGTTAAATTGACAGAAACAAAGTTAATTCCCAACTGACGTGACGAAGGAATCTGCACATTTTCTTCTCTCTCCTCTACTTTTCCTGCAATGTCCCAACTTTTTCTCTCTTTTCTATATCTTTGTTACATACTTTTTTTCTCTCTCCTTCCTCCACAACCTCTACCTCAAGAATTATTAGAAAGATAGAGAGGAGAAATTGAATGAATGGTGTGAGTGATCGAACGGTGTGAGTGCCCGAACGGTGTGAGTGATCGAACAGTGTAAGTGACCGACTGGTGTGAGTGACCAAATGGTGTGAATGACCGAATGGTGTGAGTGACCGAATGGTGTAATCCAATGACCAAACGGTGTGAGTGAATATTAAAACTGTTTTGTGCATCAGTGTAGAGTGCGCTTGTTTAATGCATGCTTCAGGGAAAGGGAAAAAAATATTTAATAAAGATATAAAAAAGAGAAAAAAAGCTGCAACATTGCAGGAAAAAGCAGAGGAAAGAGAAGAAGATGTACAAATTTCTTCGCCACATCAATTGGGAGTTAACTCCATTTCTGCAAATTTAACGGAAGGAACTTGATTCATACAATTTTGACAACTTTAAAACCCAATATATACACTTTTAAAATCGGATACTAAACTTAAAAAAATCACTTAACATAAGAATCAGGTAAGCTATTAAGCCTTCTACTTATATAACAACATATTAAATATTTAATTTTATTAAGAATTCGACACAAAACATTCCATTTCTAATAAAAGCAACTATTTCTTTTTTAAAACAGTTTGATATAGTTCATAGAACGTTCAATTTAATCGGTTAAAAGAAAATAAAGTGTTCAATTCATCTTGTCTAGACTATTTTACAATTTAAAAGAGAGATTATTTTTACAGTTTAGTTTAATTATTGAAAATATAGTTTACTTTATTTCTTTTTAAACAGTACAAAAGAGATTATAAATCTTTATTTTATGTTTATAAAACTAAGTTATCTAATTTATTAAAATTAACAAAGTAATTTATTTAAATAAGAATAATAGTTTTTCCATATATATATATATATATATATATATATATATATATATATATATTATAAAGCTTTCTTGTCAATGATATTTAGTTTTGATTGTTTATCATAATAATTCTTGTCAAATTAAGAATGTTTTGATATAAACATAATTAATGAAATAAAAATAATTGGCTTTTTTTTTATATACATAATTATTATTATTTTTAATTAAAACTTATAAATAAGTATTTAAAAAATAATTTTTTTACCTATGTTTTGTGCATGAATTATGCTACAATGTTGTGTTTGTTAAGGTGGAAAAATATATAAAGGAAACAAAATGTAAGAAATAAAATTAAGATGTTGTACTATTTTGGTTTTCAAAATTTTTTGCTTGATTCTTCATTTGTAACAGAGAGGTTAGACAAGAAGGTCCTCTTTTTTCTTTAGTTTTTTTTTAAAAGGTTTTGAGCAATGACATTTTAAATCTTATTTTTAAGAAGTTTATGCTTCCATGATTGGTTATAGGTGTATAATTTCCTATTCATACTTTCTTTAATGATGATATATTTATCTTTTGTAGAAAAGATACTAGAACCTTATAGCATTTGACATCCTTCTTGCATGAGTATGTCATTCTTTGGTTAGTGGGTAAGTTTCGTAAAAAGCTTATTTTACCAGTATTATTTCTTCTTTTGTTAAACATCTTACGAGATTTCTTTCTTGTAATAAAGGGTATTTTCCTTTTACTTATTTGAGTGTGCCAATTTTTATCGGTGCATCTAAGACACTATTTTTTCGGTCTTTGGTTGATAATAAGATTCTTAATAAGCTTTTTTTCTTGGAAAGAAAAGTTGCATAGTATGATGGAGAGAATTCAGCTAGTGAATTTATTGATTATTGGTTTGTTATATCATAGCTTTTAGGTTTATAAGTCACCTATTAAGCTTCTTCTTAAGGTGGAAAAATGAATTTAAAATTTTGTTTGGATTTGCTCTATATTAGATGGTGTTTCTTGTGTGGTTCTAAGATAAATGGTGGTTTGCATATTACTAATATTTAGTTGAAAAATAAAGTCTATATGCTACATTTAGCTTGGGAGTTTGCTTATGGAAAAATGAACTGGGTTAAAATTATGCGTGTTTGATTTCTTAAATGTAAGTAAAAATATTTGTTCTTTAACTTGTCATTAATTTGGTAGAATACGATGCATATGATGTTATTCTTGAAAATACTTTTTGAATGTTAGGTAGGAATGATTGTACTAATATTTGAAATGAGCTTGATGCTCTGATTTTTGGATATTTAAATTGGCTATAATTTTTATTTTTGATAAAGTAATGTTATATTCTGTTATGAGCTTGACTTTGAGAAGTATTCACTGAAACTTTCATTCTTTTGTTTTCAATTTATATGATTTTTCTTCTTTGATGGTTGATGAGTATGAGGATGTGTCTAATTAGATTTTGAATGATATTGATGTACTTTCTCATAAAGTTTCTGAACAATTTTACTCTTCTGGTATGAAATGTGTGGATTGAGGAAATTTGATTTGGTTGGATGTTGTACCACCAGTTAAAACGTTGATTTTTTGAAAGCTATTGTATGACCATTTGCCTATTGATTTGGAGGTTCAAAAAAGGGGTGTGGTTTTATGCTATATGTGTTTTTGTGTAAGAATAATGTTGAATCTTCCTCTCATTTTTTCTTTCATTATTCTATTGTTGTGCGATTGTGAGAATGACTGAAGGAGGTTTTTCAAGATTTGTAGTTTTTCTCTTTGGATTTGGTTGTTTAGTTTATAAAGTTTACTTATAGTTCTCTATTTAAAGTTATTAAAGTGATTGTCATTACTATTGTTATTTGGATTATTTGGAGGATGAGAAATCATAGATTTCAAGTTTCAAATACTTTAACTTATGCAGCTTTTCAAATTAAAAAATTGTTGTGTATGGTTATGAATAAATCTAATAGGTATATAAGTAATATTGTTTTCGATTTTTCTGTGCTAAAACTTTTCAATACTTAAATTAGGGAGGGTAGGATGATTTCATTCACAAATATTATATGACAAATTTTATATGCTAATTGGCCTAAGGTGAATACTAATAATGCAAACAGAGGATAAAGGTTGTCCTAGTTTAGCTACATCAGTATATTTAGAGGAAGTCGTAGTAAATATGTTTGTAGTTTTTCAACTTTTTTAAAGATGCAAATTTTTATCACTAGTAACAAAATCGCGAACAGCGTCATATCAGGAGACATTAATTGACGTCGAATTTAAGAAATTTGACGATGTCGAATTTTAAAAATTCGATGTTAAATTAACGTCGAATTTTGTCTATATATGACGTTAACTTAACGTCGAATTTTGTCAATATACGACATTAATCAATTTCCTTTTGTTTTTTTTATTAATTGTGATCTTTTTTTACAACGTTAATAAAAACAACAAATTTCAGATTTTGGTATTTTATAAAGCAAGAACTATGAACATGTAGTGTAGTATAAAAAACAAACAACAATAACCAACAACAAACAAGTTCAATCAAACAACAACAACAATAAACAAGTTCAACCAAACAACAACAAACAAATTCAACAAAAAAAATACAAACAAGTTCAACAAATAAGTTCTTCAAAACGAAAACGAAAACTAACCTTTAAAAAGTGGGTTCATCGAAATAAAGTGTCGTCACCAGTGACGAGAAAACAGAATGCACCTATGAAGGACAAGAGCACGAAAATAATCGGTCAAAACAAACAAAAATAATACATAAAGTAGTTAATTAACATGCATTTGTATCAATGAAAGAAATATTACAAGTGATGGTCGTCAAACTTCGTTCGAGAAAAGTTTGAGAAAAGAAGAGGGTTTCACGCGCTAAGATAAAGTGAATGAATTTTCAATCTCCTGCTCAAATCTTTATTAAATTCACTAACTTTTTAATGTCTAATGCTGGACATTCGACGTTTTATATCATTTTACGTCTAATTACAATTATAAACGACGTTTAATAATTGCATTTATTTACAAAAGTGTCACCGATCATTTTTAACATTAGTTATTCAGTGATTGGACGTTGAACGTATGACGTTATACGGTATTTTGTACTAGTGTATTTATGTTGAATTTATGATAATCATTTATGCTTTGAAACATATTTGAAGAAAAAACTTTCAAAAGTTTTATTTGGAAAAATTATTCTACTATAGTTTGTAAAAGTTTCTTAAATGATTTCTTTGAGTCTTGGAGAAAGATGACATTGGTGTTGTAAGCACATGCAACTCAAAGTTGCTTATGTTTTTACATAAATAAAATCATTGTATCGACAAATTAACAAATTTAACTTTATTCACAAAAATCAATATAGGTGATATAATGATTTAGAGTTTTTTTAAAAATATATATAATTTATCTATATTTCGTGAAATATAATTCTTTTTATCATGAATTTAGTATATTTTTCATGTTTTTTATTTCATTTATTATTTCTTTGTTTTAAGAAAATTTCATGTAGTGATAAATAATCGATAGACTTTGAATTGTGAACATAATAATGTCTAAGGTAAATTTATTTAGAAATAAGATACAAAATATTTTTACGAAAAAAATAAGATTTTTTTTATTATAATATCATATTATTTTACTTTTTATATTTTATTATTTTGTTATTGTAAAATTATTTTTATTATAATATTATTTTATTTATTGTTTATTTCTTTATAATCTAGTCTCATAATCAGCAATAAATATATTTTACAACTAAAAAATGTATAATGTAATCAATTATTTACATGAAACTATATATTATTATCACCATATTTTTATTCACATGTTTTAGAAAAAAAAATAACGTGAATTTTATAATTTTTTTTCACTTTCCAACCCACTAAACTATTCTTAACAAATCTTTTTCTTTTTTAGTGGTCAACTAGTTTTTCTTCTTCTTCTTACCACTTTTTCCACGTTAACAACGAGATATCAAACACATTTCAAACCTTTTTATGCTGTATGTGATAAATTGGAAATAGAGGGAGCGAAGATAAAAAAAACCAAAGAGAACAAATAAAAAAAAGATAATATTGGCCAATTAGGATAAGGCTTTGACTTGATGAGAAGGAGAGAGAAAAATAGAACAGGACCAATCACGTGGCTTTTAATATTATCCAGTACAATTCATTTATTCAATTACACTGTCCATAGGTCAAAAAATTAATATACAAACTTTTCTCTGTAATATTAAAAGAGATAAATAAACTAGGAAATGTTAAATTCAAGTTCAAAATCTTTTTATATACTGAGAATCATTAAAAACACACTAAAAAATAAAAGACAGGTGTGAGCAGTCGAGTGATTGTTGGGTTTTGGAGGGTAAAAGTAAAATTTAGTTTTTCAAAATTTACGTCATTCTCTACATGCAATCATCTTCTTCAATCTTCTCAAACTCCACTTTTCTCCTCCTTCTCTCTAAAAGCTCTTACTTCTCTCTACAAAATTTCACTATTTTCTTCTTCCGATCATCAAACAGACCACACCTGAGCATTTTCAGCGTCGAGGACGTTCGTTTGAACCGATCAGTTCCAGGTTCTAAGTTGGTAAGTTCTCTCTTCATTCAACCGGTTGGTTTTCTGGTACATGCAAACCTAGTTTAAGGGTTGCATGAGTCAATCTTCTTGTTCTGAGAGTTTCTAGATTTCTGTTTGGTTTAGTTTCTTAATGCGTGACTGTAGAATGCTAAGGTCTCTTGTAAAGGTGAACCTATATTCTGAACTGTGAACGTTCGGTCACGCTTAGAGGTAAGGGAAGCTTATATAATTTGATTAAGATTCTTGTTTTGAATGGATGTACGTTCGTTGATTTCTGAATAAATATGAAGTATGATTGTTGATATGTTTTGACTGTATGAAGTGTGAATATTTACTATGATATGGATGTATGAATGTATGAAAATAGATGTTGAGAAATGTATTGATAAGATTATGAATTCTAAGTCTAGAGTTTTATGTGAAAATTGATGTTCGTCACTGAAGATCTTTGACCGTTGATTTTTCCTATGGACTCGGTTGGAACTGGATTCTTTCATTTGGAAACAATTCCAGTTGAGGACTGAGCGTCTTCGTTCTGTAATATCTGTATATAAGCGTTCAACCAAGGATATTCGTTCCTTGGTGTTTGATGGTAAACTTAAGTATATCTATATGTATTTGTATATTTCGTTCGTTCGTGAAAACTATTTAAATGGTATCTTATTATATTTATCAAGCCTTTCTTCTATAAGTTTAGTAGTGCTCGGTCTTACACTAAGCGCTCGTACTAAGTAAGTGCTCGGTCTTACACCAGGCATTCGTTCTCGTTTCCGTAATCTATCTTTATAATAAGAGCGTTCGTCCAAACTCCATAGAGTTCGCTCTCTACAGTGTTCAGTCTTTAATTGACATTCGGTTTCCTTGAGGTTTAGCTCATTAAGAAGCTAAGTATTTATTGGTGATTGGTTTCTTCATATGATTCCGTCAAGTACTATTATTTGGTGTCCTACAGTACCTGTCTCAATTGGTTTCGGCCTAAAGTCCTAGTACTCGGCCTAGGCTTTACGATGTTCGGTTTGAACTCTCAAGAGTCAGTTCATTAAATTGGCTCACTTGATAAACAACATTCGATTATATTAGTCTCTGAGAAGCATTATTATATTCGGTTCTTTTCACAACTAGTGAATAACTCTCTCAATTTGATTATGTTTGAGTTGGAGACATCTCGGTCTCACTTCAAGTGTTCGGTCTTGTTCTTGATTAAAAACTAACGTGCGGTATTCGGTATCCTAAGGGATCATTATTCAAATTGGTTCAGTTGAGGTTTTAATAATGAAAGATGATAGAATACAATATGGATGAAATGACTTTGGTTATGGAAGAGTGTTCCGGGGAGGAATATCTCATGATTTGATATTGGAATGGTAAAGTATGAATGTGGACACGCTAAGCTGGCGGTTCATCCTGATATTCCGTGATTACTCGTTTCTCACGTAAAGAAGGGTAAGTCATGTGTGAGAATGACAGAAGGTCCTCGTCCTTATGGTTAATTTGGACGGAATAGACTAACCTCGGGTGGCAGCTGTTGAGGGTATCCCAATTACTACATCACCCGGGTGCACGAACGTCGTAGCTACACAGAATTCATACAGTCTGGACAGTCAGAGTCTAGTATTAGGCTTTGCATGAAAGAGTTAATGAGTTATCTTGTTTAAATTGATTGAGTGAGATATATGTTGATAATTGAATTAAATTACATAAGCTTACCCTATTTCTTGTCTTGTCTGTTTTGTACGTTCGGTGGTTGTCCTTCTGTTGCAATGCTTATCCGTGTGGATGTGAGCAGAAGGAGAAACTTTGTTGGAAGAGGCGTAGAAAGAAGAAAGTTTGGTCGAGGTAGAAGTTAAGACCGAACAGTAGAGCCGTTCGGTCAGTAGTTAGTTTCTTTGTGTGATAACCGTTTGGTCATATGTTATTTTCTTCTTTTGTATGACCGTTCGGTACGTTTTTTGTAAACCGTTCGGTCTAGATTGCATATTTGTACAGTTTTAATTTTTTCGTTATCTTGTAAGGTCGTTTGACCATAAACTTACGTCTCATCTTTTGTAAGACTGATTTAGAATATTATTAATATGTGATTATTTTCTTATATAATTTTTATACTGTATTTTTAGGATGTTTTACAAATTCAAATAAAAAGAAGGAGAAATGTGAAAGAAAAACATACAAACCCTTTTCGTATTTATTTATTTTTTCTTTTTTTCGGAGTTTCTGGTTTCCCACTTGTTAATCCATTTCACATATCTCTTTCATGTCACCATTTCAACTTTATTATGCAACTTTACTACCATTCAAAGCTTTCACGTTCAAATTTGATTCAGAGTTTTCATTTTCAGCCTTTACTCTTTCTTTTTTAATTGCGAATTTTTGTTTTTTTTTTTTACTTTCTATTCCATTTAAGGGTTTGTGTTAATCTATTGCATCAAGATTAAATTAAATGAATTCGATTAATGATTACACAATTAAGAAACAAAAATTAAATTAGCGACAATTTTATGAAAAAAAAAATAGAAGAAAACTGTGTTTCCTCCGAAAATGATGAATGAGTATGACGGCTGTCGGCGGAGATAACTAAACGCATTAAAAAAAATTATGCTAATTTAACAGTTAATTAAATAAACAAGAGAGAGCTATAGAATTCAATGAGAACAAAATTTAATCGTTAATAATTGCAATATAGTAAATAACCATCATAAAGTTTATATCTATTATTTATTAGTAGTAATGAACGTTGAAAGTATTAATTAATGTGTTAACCGTATGATGTATTTTTCCGCATTATCAACTCACTTTCTTATATTTAGATAGTTTTAAAGTCTAAACTGTCATTATCAGACGCCATTAAGAAATTAGGAAACAGATATTACTTTTAAACAAATTATTATATCAATGTAAGAGAATAAATGTTATACTCAGATTGTAATTAAATAATTAGCAGATTAATATGTTCTGCGTCACATGGTTTGTAACAGATGAAGTTATAGTAAAATATTTAATAAAATACATAATTAGTAAAATGTATTGTGTTAATTTGAATTTATAGTTTTAATTAGGTACCAGAAATATTATTATTTTTTTAAGTAATATTTTCATTTATAAACCTACTTTTTTTAACTGTATTTCCAACCAACCCAGTCTTTCTCTGTCTTTCGTCCTCTCATGATGGCTATGGCTATTGCTTTGTCTGCATTCACAGCTCCATTATTGTATTTTGTTAAACCCTTTTAATTATTTTTAAATATTACTTTTTAAAACTTTTAATATATTTAATTCTTTCTAAGTATTTTTATTTTTCCTTATTAACGTACGTAAAAGTCCCATCAGTATTGTTTGGTAGGAATTGTCGATGCAAAATATCAACCAAAAAAAGGAGAGACAACTTACTATTCATGCTATTATCCAAGTCTTAATACTTAAAAAGAAATTTGTCTTATATATTATTTTTCATTAATTACAAGAACTGGAAAATAAATGAACACGTTGGTTCCATGAATCTTAAAAAATCTCTTTAAGCACCACGACATTTGAAAATGAATATGCTTGAAAGCGAGTGAATGATTCTTTTCTTGAACCCAAGACACAGTAACTTCCCCTCTTCAGCTG
Organism: Vigna nakashimae; assembly: GCA_034642375.1. NCBI lineage: Eukaryota > Viridiplantae > Streptophyta > Magnoliopsida > Fabales > Fabaceae > Vigna > Vigna nakashimae. The sequence continues at coordinate 31,909,221 of CM067763.1, read as the reverse complement.
TTCATGTTCCAATGTTTCAGAACAGCACTGTTCTAAGCTTTTTTATCTCTTCAAGTCTGGTTTTGAGGTAACCTCAGATATTCTGTTCTTCCTAACGTGTTATCTAGGTTTCTCAGACATATTATATTGGTTTTTATTTTATATCATTATCATTTATTAATGAATAAATTAAACATGTGGGTTTAACTTCTCCAAAGCACCAACCTTTATTATATGCTTTCAGTGGCTTATCTTTTGGAATTTCTGGGTATGATTGGATTACTGTGATTTTTGTGGTTCACTCATGCATATTTAGAATCACCAAAAGTATGAACATGGAATTTTTATTTTTGAGTGCGGAATCCTAGTCTTCTAGGTTCAAGCACCCAAGATATAGATAGAATCTTTGTGTTCATGGAGCATGAGCTGTTCTTCCTTGTTGTGCCAACTACGATGGTGCTTACTTATATTTACTTTTTGTGCTGTTCCTGAAATGGTTTTGGCACATGGCTGGTGTGCTTAGTTCTCTGAGCAGAATGGTGGTATAAACTGAAGAACTGAAGCCGAAAGTTGCTTACTTTGAAGGAAGATCCTCTTGGAAGCATGGGTATGGGGAGAACACTGTTCATCTTTGTTTTGTGCTTGTGGATTCCCCTGGAAGTGGTGGGGAGGAAAGAACCTTCTTCACCTACCAGTGTGGATTCCTCTGTTTCTTCAAGACCCAAGGTTGTGAAATTTGGAGCCCTATTCCCTATGGATTCTGTCATTGGAAGATCTGCTTTACCTGCAATTTTGGCTGCTGTTAAAGATGTTAATTCTAGCACGAGCATTCTCCCTGGCATTGACCTGCAAGTCATTTTGCACAGCACAAATTGCAGTGCGTTTCTTGCAACAATGGAAGGTATTTGCCATTGCCAAAGCTTGAAATTTCAGCAGCTATCTCTTTCACCGATTGGTTTTACTTAAATTTAACCTCAACACTTTTTTGTTTGTTCATGAAATCCTCTCTTTGGGGAAAGGGTGTGAGTAAATAGGCTTGATTAATCTTGTTGATGATGTAGCTCTGCAATTGATGGAGAATGATGTGGTTGCTGTTGTTGGTCCACTGTCATCTGGAACAGCTCATATAATCTCTCATGTTGCTAATGAACTCCATGTACCTCTTCTGTCGTTTGGGGCTACTGACCCCACTCTTTCTTCTCTACAGTACCCATATTTTATCCGCACTACTCAGAACGACTATTTTCAGATGTATGCAGTTTCAGCCTTTATTAATTATCACAGATGGAGGGAGGTAATTGCCATATATGTAGATGATGACAATGGCAGGAATGGAATTTCTGTATTGGGTGATGCACTGTCGAAGAAACGTTCCAAGATCTCTTACAAGGCTGCTTTTTCTCCTGGGGCCTCAGAAAGTGATATCAGTGACTTGTTGAATGAAGTGAACTTGATGGAATCGCGGGTCTATGTTCTGCATGTGAATCCTGATACTGGTTTAGCAATTTTCTCCATTGCCAAGAAGCTCGGAATGATGGGCAGTGGCTACGTTTGGATTGCAACAGATTGGCTTCCTTCAGTGCTGGATTCCTCAGAGTCACCTGACCCTGACACAATGAATCTCTTACAAGGGATTGTGGCTTTTCGTCATCACATTCCTGACACTGATCTCAAGAAGAATCTTCTCTCCACCTTGAAAAGCCAAAGGGCCAAAGACACTGTAAGCTTCAATTCTTATGCATTTTATGCTTATGATTCTGTTTGGTTAGCAGCTCGTGCTCTTGATGCTTATCTCAATGAAGGGGGAAACATTTCTTTCTCTAGTGACCCTAAGTTGCATGAAACAAATGGAAGCATGTTGCATTTAGCTTCACTTCGTACATTTGATGGTGGTCCACAGTTTCTCCAGACAATTTTAGGAATGAACTTCACTGGTGTGAGTGGTCAAATTGAGTTTGACATGGACAACAATTTAGTTCATCCAGCATATGAAATTCTCAATATTGGTGGTAGTGGATCCCGTAGAATTGGTTACTGGTCTAATCATTCTGGTCTGACAGTTGTAGCTCCTGAAACTTTATATCTGAAAAAATCATCAAACACACCTTTGCTGAGAAATCAACAACTTTACAGTGTGATATGGCCTGGAGAGATTACAACTACACCAAGAGGGTGGGTGTTTCCCAACAATGGACAACCACTTAGGATAGCAGTTCCTAACAGAGTGAGCTACAAGGACTTTGTTTCTAAGGACAACAACCCGCCAGGGGTACAAGGCTATTGCATTGACGTTTTTGAAGCAGCCTTGAAATTGTTGCCTTACCCTGTCCCACGAAAATACATGTTATTTGGAAATGGTGTAAGGAATCCTAGCTACAACGAGCTTGTGGAACAAGTTGCACAAAATGTGAGTATCTAAATCATACATTGTTACCATTGATAATTGGGTTATATATATATATTTTCAGTACTTAAGCTTGCAAAATTGGAGTCTGTCTCTGCCGAAACTTTGATATATTTTGATCCTTAAACTTTAAAAATAAATATATATAGTCTTCCTAATCCAACTGCATTAAATTTTGTGTCAAACAAAGTTTCAGGTTAACACATTTGAGTTGTTTTGACACGTTTCAACTAAAATATTAGCTTGGAACGTCATTTAACACATAACATCCTAGAGCTAAGAGAGTTATATCCATTTTTTGTAAAGTTTGGGACCAATATGTATTAAACTTTGAGACCGGACCGAATTTCAATTTGGAATCTAAGTTTAAAGACTACAAAAATATTTAATCCTTGATAATTTACTTTTGTTTAAGACTATGAGTAGCGATAATGTGGGAAATTGATCCTTTCCTTGATATGGTTTTCAAATTCTGATAGTTTTGCTAATTTGGTGTCCTTTAATTGTCTAGAACTTTGATGCAGCTGTTGGAGATGTTACAATTGTCACAAATAGGACAAGGATAGTGGATTTTACTCAACCTTTCATGCCCTCAGGGCTTGTTGTTGTTGTTCCTTTTAAAGAGCAGAAGTCAAGCCCTTGGTCTTTCCTTCAGCCATTCACTACTGAAATGTGGTGTGTCACTGGTGCTTTCTTTCTTTTTGTTGGAAGTGTTGTATGGATTCTTGAGCACAGGCTCAATCCTGAGTTCCGGGGCTCACCGAGGAAACAACTTATAACAGTGTTTTGGTGAGTATGCTCTGCCCATTTGAAACCCTTTTTCTCAATCTTTTCGTGGATCACAAAAGTCCCTTTGTGATGATCATTGCAAGGGTATGTGACATTGCATCCCTTGCTATATCATTGTAGTGTATTAGTCAGATTAGAGGTAATTGCATTACTTTAACATACACTAAAATATTTTTAATAAGATCAATTCCTTCCTCTATTGCAGGTTTAGTTTCTCAACCATGTTTTTCTCACACAGTATGTTTTTCTTTCACACCCTTTTCAATTTTTACCTGTAACTGTCCTTGTTTTGTATTGTTCATGATGAAATTCGTTGACTTGACAAAAAGGGGAGAACACTGTGAGTGGACTTGGACGATTGGTGCTAATCATATGGCTCTTTGTGGTGTTGATCATAAATTCAAGCTACACAGCTAGCTTGACCTCTATCCTCACTGTGCGGCAACTGTCATCTCAAATTGAAGGAATTGATAGCTTGATCTCAAGTACACTACCGATTGGAATTCAAGATGGTTCATTTGCACGCAAGTATCTTGTAGATGACCTCAATATAGCTGAATCTAGAATAGTTACGCTGAAAAACATGGAGGATTATATTGATGCCCTTCAGCGAGGACCTCAAGCTGGTGGAGTTGTGGCAGTTGTTGACGAGCTTCCTTACATTGAGCTCTTGATGTCCAGCAGTCAGTGTAAATTCAGAACTGTTGGCCGGGAGTTCACTAAGAGTGGCTGGGGATTTGTGAGTATCTCTTCTTGCATGTCTAAAGTTAAGAATTCCATATGTTCATCCATTATTTAACTCTACTGCACACTACTTTTGTAGTTTAGAAAATATATAAGCGTTCCAACCTCAGGTTTGTTTATATAGTATCTATAGGGCTAATAAGTATTTTGAAAATAGAAATCAAACGTACCCTATTGCATTGAGTATTCCAGTTTCTTCTAAAAGAAAATATCTTGAGTTACTTTGTTACATAATTTTATGGCAACACTTGCTATGAAAAATACATAAATAAGCCAAGTTATATCTAATTTTACACATCAATGTTCTTCTACTGTGATGTGCTTGTTGTGTTCATATCTTTGATGTAATATCTAGGGATGATTTTCCAATCATGATTGACTTGTTTCCCTGATAACAGGCATTCCAGAGGGACTCTCCCCTTGCTGTTGACTTGTCAACCGCCATTCTTCAACTCTCTGAGAGTGGTGACCTGCAAAGGATTCATGATAAATGGCTTAACAAAAAGGAGTGTACAACCGTAGATGTTGATTCAAACAAACTAGCTCTGACAAGCTTCTGGGGCCTCTTTCTTATATGTGGCATTGCATGTTTCATTACCCTCATAATTTTCTTTGCCAGAATCTTCTGTCAATATAACAAATTCAGCCCAGAAACTGAGAAAACTGATGAGGAACTCCAACCAGTGAGGAGGTCTAGACGTCCAAGCAGAACTCCTAGCCTGAAGAAGTTGATGGTATTTGTAGATAAAAGGGAAGCAGAAGTCAAAGAGATACTTAGGGAAAACAAGAAAAGGAGACACAGCCAAAGCTTGGATGATCCTTCTGTTTCATCAGCCATCTAGTTAACCTACCCTCTCTCATTTTGCTAGGTTTATCTTTTTGTTTTTTTCTCTTTTAGGCTACCTAGTCATATAGCGTTGGCACAAATTAGTCTACACCACTGAAGGTAAATCCTTCCTTCCTAGATAGGAAATTGCGACAGCAAGACTGTCACCACCACAACATTGTTTAAAGAAAGAACAAAAATCATGCTTTAGTTTGTTGTACCTTTGTTTAGAAAAAGCTTGTGAAGAAAAGGAATACCCTGACACAATTTTCATCATAGAACATGCTTTCATTTTCCAAGCTTTTGGTGGTCCTATTAAAAGTGAGTTTGTTTATAAGCAAAATCCAGCAAGGGCTTCAAGAGTTCATTCATGCAAGTTGTTGATATTTTTACTGGGAATAACATGTTTTATACAGACCCTTTTGCAAGGTTGTCTTGAAGAAATAAAAAGAAAGTAGAAATTAGGTTCAAGCTTTATATGATCTTACGCAATCACTACAAGTATTCTTAGTTGCCCTTCATCCTTCACATCCAAGATTTTGGTTTAGTATGAAAAATAAGCAAAGTTTTTATTTTGTCTGTCACCATAATTCTTATGACACGAATCTCCGAGTATGAAATCTCCAAATATTGCATTGAATGATTTGGTGATTTCACTACATGGGTTTGTCGCTGGTGAGGTACACATTTGAAAATGATTCATCAAATGGGACCATTGAACACATGTTTTCCAGAGCAACACGTGGTCGATAATGTTGTCTTGTTTCTCAAAAGCCCCTTTTTATTCACCAAACTTCAAACACACACAAAAGGCAGAGAAGATTTTTATAGAACCCACACTATTCACCAATCAATATTCTTAGTTAATCGAAGTTAATAGTAATAAGAATTGAAACATGGCTAAGGCAAAAAGATTCTTCAATAAAATATTAAATTATTATTAAATCACTATACACACACACGGAAAGACCACAAATAATAATTTTTTAATAATAATTTAAAAATTCTGATACAAACATTAGAGGTATTAATAGAAAGAAAAAAAGTAGTGATATTATACATAAATAAATAAGAAATAGTAATAAATAAAAATATAATTTTCTGATGTATAACCAAAATTATTGGAGCAAAATCTAGATTTATCTGACGGTGTCTTAAAATGAGGAAAACTGTAGCCACATTTAAAATTGTGGAATGAAAGGACAGTGTTCATATATTAACGGTCAACCGTGGCCTTAAAGTAGTGCTGCTGATAGCACAAAAGTCGTTGAAAGATGTAACTGAAAAAGTGAAAACCCTTCACAAAATCAAGAACATAGGGAGAGGTGAGGGTGGAAAACCCGAAAGTACCCTCAGCATTCAAAAATATGAGACAACACACAACCTCACTTTTCATTTTCATGGCTGAGAGGCTCAGTGGTTGCACTTGAGGCCATCCGTCGTAGTTCGTCGTCGTCATCAACATTCCATTCCAAACACGACACAAAAACACATCTTCAAATTTTCCTTTATTTCCTCCGAAAACAACAAAAGAAAACAAAAAAAAAACAAGGAAGGATATCAAAACAAAACATGCCCCAGTTTGGCACCAAACTCAACAACTCAACCACCATAAGGCGACGCTTTCACCACCGCGTTTCCTTGCTACGCCGCTGCATCCTCCGTGTCCTCCACCGCATCCTGCTCTGTTCCGGGAGGAAGACCAACAACACCTACAGCATGCTGCCTCCAGCATTACCCTCTCCGCCGCTGCCCCCGACCGCAGAATCACCCGGCGAAATTGCTCGTGAAGAGATGGATGTCGCGCCGCCGGCGATGTTTCAAACCCATGATTTGGATTCTGACTTGGTCTCCTTGAAGATCAGCTTGTTGGGAGATTGCCAAATTGGAAAAACCAGCTTTTTGGTTTGTATTAGTATTTGAGCCAGCATGGATATTTTTCTTTTTATTTTTTGGTTCTATTGCGTTTAACCTGAAACGGGTTGAGTCAAAAAATTGTTTTTATTTATTGTTCGTATTTTCCTTTTGTTTGAATGTGGTTTTCAGGTGAAATATGTTGGGGATGAAAAGGAGAAGCATGGTAGCCAGATGGAAGGGTTAAATCAGATGGACAAAACACTGGTCGTTAAAGGGGTTCGCATCTCGTACTGTATCTGGGAAGTACAAGGTAGATATATACATGTGTTGGATATGGATATGGCAAAAAAGAAAGATCAATGATGGTTAATTATTTATATTTTAATAATTGGTTGTTTTCCATGCAGGTGATGGAAAAACAGAAGATCGAATTCCGATGGCTTGCACGGATTCTGTGGCGATTTTGATTATGTTTGATCTAACAAGTCGATGCACATTAAACAGGTACCTTCTTTGTTGTGTTGTTTTGGATTAATTTTGGCTAAAGCCTTTTCAGATTGCTAATATCAGATGAATTTTCACCATTTTTTTTTGGGTGAATGATTTCAGTGTTCTCGGTTGGTACAAAGAAGCCAGGAAATGGAATCAGGTATATTTTTTTCTTTTGTCCCAGAAAGCATAAACTTGTATGCATGTGGATACAGAGGAGTGGGATTTTATCGTGCTTTATCCTTGACTTTTGTAGACAGCAATACCAGTGTTGATAGGAACCAAGTTTGATGATTTTATCCAGCTGCCTATTGATATCCAATGGACCGTTGCTAATGAGGTAAGAGTTCCAATTTCAACAATAAAAATGCAGTTTATGTACGATCTCTGCATGTTCTTAGATCTACTAAAACAGAACCTCCAGATCTGACGAAGTATTATGCATTCTTTTGTGACACAATATCACTACAAAATCAGAAAAATTGATAGTTTTGATGATTGTTGTTTTCAATTGCAACGTGGAATAAAAACAAAAGAGATTGATGGAATAGACTCATTGTTTCCAAACACTTAACTTTGCAGACACCACTAATTTTTCAATAGGATATAGGCATGTTAAAGATAGTTTTAATCATCAAAACCAAGTAGAGTCACCTGCATAAAGCATGGTCAGGTTAATGATCATGGACCCCATCTTACATTATAAGGCACCTCATGTTTGATGATTCATTGAGTCTTAGGGAAGACAAGACCAACCATGGTCCATACCTATTTATTTGCAAGCATGTTATGTTGGAATGCTGTGTGAGCCTCTCCAAAATAGAAAAAAAATGTCTTGTTTTGAAGATAAGATTTGATGCTTGTGATGTTGTGACATTGAACAGGCAAGAAAATATGCAAAGGCCCTGAATGCTGCCTTGTTCTTTTCCAGTGCAACTTACAACATCAACGTGAATAAGATCTTCAAGTTCATCACTGCTAAACTTTTCGACCTACCATGGAAAGTGGAAAGAAATTTGAATGTTGGGGAGCCCATCATTGACTTCTGAACTGTACATTACATAGAGTTGTGAAGTTAAGTGAGCATACTTCAAAGTCAACCGTGCCAACTTGGGGGGTGTGATGAGAATATCTCACTCTTGGGGCAATTGAGTTGTTAGGTTTACACACATGTCAATTTCCATGGAAACAAGCAAGGCTCTCTTCAATCACCATCACCAGCAATAGGGTTTTACAAGGAGAAGAATAAGGGGAAAAGTGAAAACAAAGGAGAGAAGTATAAGGTTGAGTAGTAGCAGCATAACAAGAAAAGAGAAACTAATGCATTAATTGTTGAGTACAGATTAGTCAGTGGTGCTTTTGTCTTGATATTAAGGTGTCATTTGAGTTGCTGTCAAGAGCATAGATGATGAGACAGAGATGTACCTAATTTTCTTTTTGTTTCTTTTTTATTTCTCACCTGGTTTGAATTCTGGTAATCCAAAGTTCTTTTAAATAAATAAAACCATTTCATGTGGTTCATTTCTTTCTCTCACTCAAGTCATGGGGTCTTTATCACGTAAGTCCTGATTAACATTAATGATGTGATTTGAAAGATCACACTGTGATGAATAGATTTTCAAGAAGATTGTTCATGAACTGGAGAAAGCAACTTCAAATTACTACTCATGGTGTTGTTGACCTATAAAGATCTTGATCAAAAAAATACTTCTTTCATTATTTTATTTTTTTTCACTTTTCTTACAACCTTGATAGTTCTGTCTCTAGATAACTAAATTCTTTAAAATTTTACCTGACAAGTGGGAATTGATTCAGCTAACTATGATGTTGTTTACTTTAGTGTTCTTTCACTTTTTTGCATTTTAATTCAGCATAACCTTTTACTAGTTACATTCATGTAATTACTAATTCGTAAAAGAGAAAAGAAATCACAGAGAAACACTTCTATACAAAAAAGTTTATATGCTCAAACACAAAGTTAATAAAATTTGGGATGATAATTTCTCCTGGACCTTTCCAAAGGCAGTATCTCTATCTCTCATTTTCTCTTATAATTTTAACATGTTTAAAAATCTTACATTGTTTAAAAATTGAAATAAAAGATAATCTAAATATGTTTTTCTTTAAATTTTTAAGATAGTTTAAAAAAAAAACTGTGACAAAAGTTTAAATTTCAAAGAAAGACAGTCGATAGTTGTTGTGACACTTTGAATTATGTTATAAATATAATTTAAATAACTAGATTAGAAAAATAAGAAGGATGAAAATAATGTGAAAGAGTATATATTATAAAAGGTAAAATGACGTTCTTTCATTTCTTACTTCTCGTAAACCAAACCATCATTAATTTTATTATGTTTATCTTTTTTCTTTTCTTCCTTACGTATTCTTCTCTTAGTATTTCCTCTTCACCATCATCAAAGAAAGTGCAATGATACACGATTTCGCCATAATAATTTGTGTGGCATGCAACTGTCAGGTTTATTTCATGTTGTTTTATTTAGTTTAAATAAAAATTAAAGTCCTTTAATTTATGCACTTAAATAAAAGGTCTTATGCTAACCTATTATTAGGGGATTGAGGAGCTGATTTTTAGGAACGAGAGATTTATTAGGAGATATCCCACTCATTTAGGAGAGTGGGAAAGTGCAATTACTTTCTTTTATTATTATAAAACGATTGTAATCAAATACTTTAATAACACATCAAAAGATTACATTCAGAAAACGTTTCCTATCTTTATTGTGTTCACAATTTGGTATCAGAGCTCCTTCACAGGGGCATGAACCAAGAAAAGTCACATGTGAGTAAGAGAGAGAAACAATAGAGAGTTTTGTTTTCTGAATTGGATTGGGAAGAGTGATACACTGTGAGTTTTTGGGAAAACTTGAGAGTGCACTTCGAGATGACAAAAAACGGAAAATATGTCCAGACTGCTATTCCAAAATTTGATGGTCATTATGACCATTGGGCGAAGTTAATGGAAAACTTCTTACGTTCTAAGGAGTATTGGAGCTTGGTGGAGCATGGAATTGATGATGTTCAAGACAAAACAAAAGCAACAGATGCAGAACTCAAAAAGCTGGAAGAACAACAGCTTAAAGATTTGAAGATAAAGAATTATCTCTATCAAGCAATAGATAGAGAGATTTTGGACACAATCCTAAACGATGAAATGTCCAAAAATATATGGGACTCCATAAAGCAGAAATTTCAAGGATCCACAAGGGTGAAACGAGCACAGTTGCAGGCTTTACGTAAGGAATTTGAGATATTGCAAATGAAGGAGGGAGAATCAATGGATTCATATTTTGGCCGAACCTTAAAGATTGCCAAAAGCATGAAAGCAGCAGGAGAAAGAATAGAAGAGAGTGTCATTACTGCAAAAATCTTGCGGTCTATGACTACTAAATTCAATTATGTAGTATGTTCAATTGAGGAATCCAACAACATGAACAGTATGACTATAGATGAATTGCAAAGTAGTTTATTGGTGCATGAGCAGCGAATGACATGTTCAGTGGAAAAAGAGCAAGTTATGCAAACTGTATTTGAGGAGAAATATGGAAGAGGCAGAGGAAGAGGGAGAACAAGGGGAGCCTTCCGAGGTAGAGGAAGAGGGAGACAAACATTTAACAAAAATGAAGTTGAATGTTTTAAATGTCATAAACTTGGACATTTTCAGTATGAATGTCCAATGTGGGAAAAGAAAGCAAATTATGCAGAGATGGAAGAACATGAGGAAGAGATTTTACTAATGGCTCTCGTGAGCAGGAAAGAAGGAAGGAAAATTGATTGGTTCTTGGATTCAGGATGCAGCAACCACATGAGTGGCAACAAGGAATGGTTCTCAGAATTAGATGAGAACTTTAGAGGCAAAGTCAAGCTAGGAAATAATACTCACATAAATGTGATGGGGAAAGGGAGCATTCGAATGGAGGTAAATGGATTGATGCATGTTATTACGCATGTATTTTACATTCTTGAACTGAAAAATAATTTGCTAAGCATAGGACAACTTCAGGAAAAGGGGCTAAGCATCAAAATTGTAAGCAATACTTGCACAATTACACATCCTGATAAAGGAATACTATGGGAAATTCCAATGAATTCTAGTAGGATGTTTGTATTAGCAGCAACCATGGGAGCAGATACGTGTTTTCAGATTAATGCAGAAAAAAATTCTCAACTCTTGCACAACAGGCTCGGGTATTTAAGCTATGATGGTTTGAGTAATCTTGCTTCTAAGCAAATGGTAACAGGTTTGCCTCCTATCACAACCCCTCAAGAAATTTGCACACAGTGTCTAGAAGGAAAACAACACAGACTCACTATGTCTAAGAAAGGAGAATGGCGAGCATCTAGGAAACTGCAGCTTGTTCATGCAGATTTGTGTGGGCCAATCAAACCAACTTCCAGCAGCAATAAGAGATATTTTTTAAGCTTTATTGATGACCTTACAAGGAAGATTTGGCTATATTTTCTGAGTGAGAAATCTGAAACGTTTTCTTTGTTCAAAAACTTCAAGGTTCTAGTTGAAAAAGAAGTTGGAGAAAACATTATTTGCTTAAGAACTGATAGAGGAGGAGAATTCTGCTCAAAAGAATTTGAGGAATTTTGCAGAAATCAAAGCATAAAAAGGCAACTAACAGCTGCCTATACTCCCCAACAGAATGGGGTTGCTGAAAGGAAAAATAGAACCATCATGAATATGGTTCGCACTATGCTGATTGGAAAACAATTTCCAAAAATCTTTTGGCCAGAAGCAACAAAATGGTGTGCACACATTCTGAATAGATGCCCTACATCTGCAGTACAAGATATGACTCCAGAGGAAGCATGGAGTGGAATAAAACCATCTGTTGGCTACTTTCGTGTGTTTGGTTGTCTTGCTCATGTCCACACACCAGATCAGCAAAGAGTTAAGCTTGATAACAAGAGCAGATTGTGTGTTCTGTTTGGAGTCAGTGATGAATCAAAAGCATACAGACTTTTTGTCCAATCAAAAAGAAAATAATAGTCAGCAAGGATGTTGTATTTGAAGAAAACAAAGGCTGGAAATGGGAGCAGAAGGAAACAGAAAATCATCAAGAAATTATTGAAAGAGAAGAAGAAAGTAGTGAAACAGAATCTGAAGTGGAGAAGGAGCAACCAGAATCAAAAGCTGCAGAATCAAGAGATGAACAAACAAAAACAGTAGCTGCAGAGATACACACCAGAAATGAATCTCATTCCCCAATACGTGAGATTCCAACTGAAGGGAGGGCAAGAAGAAATAGGAGAAAACATGTGTGGATGGCAGACTATGAAGAAGGTGAAAGCAGATACTTTGATGCTATGATAGCTGAAACTGATCCAGTAACATATGAAGAAGCAGTCAGAAATAAGAAGTGGCAAGAGGCAATGGTGAAAGAGATGGAGGCTATAGAGAGAAACCAGACTTGGGAATTGACTCATGCTCCCAAAGATGTAAAACCAATTGGAGTGAAATGGGTTTACAAAACAAAATTCAAGGAGAATGGTGAAGTTGACAAGTTTAAAGCAAGGTTAGTGGCAAAAGGTTATGCACAACACTATGGTATGGATTACACGGAGGTATTTGCACCTGTGGCCAAATTAGATACTATTCGCATAATTCTATCTATGGCTGCACAAAATGGCTGGTTCATATTTCAATTAGACGTGAAAAGCGCATTTCTCCATGGAGAACTAAAGGAGGAAATATATGTTCAATAACCAGCTGGATTCATCAAAAAGGGGGAGGAAGAAAAAGTATATAAATTGAAGAAGGCACTCTATGGACTCAAACAAGCACCTAGAGCATGGTATAACAAAATAGAAGCATATTTCTTGCAGAATGGCTTTGAAAGATGTTTCTGTGAGCACATTTTGTTCACAAAATCATTCTTATTGTAAGTCTATATGTGGATGATTTGATTTATACCAGCAATGATAAAGGCATGTGTGATGAATTTAAGGAGTCTATGATGTCAACCTTTGACATGACTAATTTGGGGAAGATGAGTATTTTTTGGGAATTGAAGTTTTGCAGAATTCATATGGCATTTTTATATGTCAAAGGAAATATGCATAGGAAGTTTTGGCTCGGTTTAACATGATGGAATGCAATGCAGTGAAGAACCCAATAGTTTCAGGAATGAAATTATCCAAAAATGATGCAGGGCCTAAAGCAGATGCCACACTTTACAAGCAAGCAGTTGGAAGCCTCATGTATCTAACGGCAACTCGACCTGACCTGATGTATGTGGTTAGCCTCATTAGCAGATTCATGGAGAATCCTTCAGAGATTCATTGGCAGGCTGTGAAACGGATTCTAAGGTATATAAAGGGGACTACAAAACTGGGAATACTTTACAAGAAAGGATAAGATATAACTTTGATGGCCTATACAGATAGTGACTATGCAGGTGATGTAGATGATAGAACGAGTACATCTGGATTTGTTTTTTCGTTAGGAACAGGTGCAGTTTCATGGTCATCCAAAAAACAACCAATAGTGACACTGTCTACTACAGAGTCTGAATACATAGCTGCAGTTTCATGTGCATGTCAATGCATATGGATCATGAGAATTTTGGAGACCATAGGTTTCAAACGACAAAAACATAGCTTGATTATGTGTGATAGAAATTCAGCGATTAAGTTGTCAGAAAATCCAGTATTGCATGGCAGAAGCAAACATATTGATGTTAGATTTCATTTCTTGAGAGATCTGGTTAAGGAAGGGAAAATCAAGTTAAGTCACTGTAGCACTCAAAATCAAATAGCTGATATAATGACTAAACCACTCAAGCTGGAGCAGTTTTTGAAGATTAGAAGTATGTTGGGCATGATTACAGCATCGGAAGTAAATTAAAAGTCTTTGGAATTTAGTTTAAGGGAGGGATTGTCAGGTTTATTTCATGTTGTTTTATTTAGTTTAAATAAAGATTAAAGTCCTTTAATTTATGCAGTTAAATAAAAGGTCTTATGCTGACCTATTATTAGGGGATTGAGGAGCTGATTTTTAGGAACGAGAGATCTGTTAGGAGATATCCCACTCATTTAGGAGAGTGGGAAAGTGCAGTTACTTTCTTTTATTATTATAAAACGATTGTAATCAAATACTTTAATAACACATCAAAAGATTACATTCTGAAAACGTTTCCTACCTTTATTGTGTTCACAGCAACGATGATGATGTTGGATAGGGTTTATTGTTTTGAAAAATGTTAGTTTGACATTGGAGTATGGGATGAGATTCATTTGATACGAGATTATGTGACCCTTTTATATATATATATATATATATATATATATATATATATATATATATATATATATATATATTAACACAAATTTTTTATATTTATTTGATATTATTTTTACTTTTATTTTTTTTAAAAATATAAAAATTTATTTTTATGATAATTTTATTTTTGTAATGTGTGTCAAATAAATATATAAATCTGTCATTTTATTATTATTTTTTTAATAATTTTTTAAAATTTTGTGAGTCATAAAGAGAAAGATAATTGTGGAAAAAACGAGTGATTATTTTATTTTGTAATTGGATTTTATTTTATTTTTTGTTTCACATTCCTTTATTTCTCTTCTTTTAAGTTAGATTTTCTTCTTCTAAATTAGGTTTTTGGTGTATGTTTATTTTTTTTCTACCTTAACATTGCGATTAATTTTTTTGGGTCCATTAACTTCTAATTTCATGTGTTTGTTTTCATTGTTGGTTCGTGTTTTTTGGTGATGTTGGTGGTCGTTTCTGGTTTTATTATGCTTATTTGTTGTTGTTGTTGTTGTATGTCTATGATGTTCTTGCGATACATTATTAATGATTTTCGGCCCTCTGTCTCCAGCGCGATGACAGTTCTATGGCAAGACTTTGTGTGTGGTACGTGAAAACTATAAGTCTTATCTCTCTATTGCTTCTTCGTGTGTTTGTGGTAATAGTTACTAGTTTTCATTTGCAGCAATAATATCACTACCAACATTAACAACATGAGAAACAACAACAACTTCCTCCAGAATCATAATTTTTACTTCTCATATCTAGTATGTTCAATCTCAAGTAAGAGATTAGTGGCTCTACAACTTTTATAGGCTTAATTTAGTGGTTTATGTGTTGATTTGATCCCGTAATAAATATTTTGCTTGTATTAAATGAACGTGTTCATATTTTAGAGTCAAAGATATATATATATATATATATATATATATATATATATATATATATATATATATATATATATATATATATATATATATATATATATATATATATATATATAGGGGTTTGCTAACGCGCAAGCCATTGGTACATTTTAGCAATGTGTACCGGATTTTAGTAGACAAAAATAGCCTTATATATCATGGATTCTAAATTTTAAGGTTAAGAGTATTTCTCAAAACTTAAAAAAAAAAAAGAAACTCCGAAACCCTTACTGACATTTCTCATTCCTCTCAATCCTTTCTCTTTCATCTCTCTCACTCTAACTTTTTCTATGTTCCCTACTGTAGCCCTATTTGAAAAAATCAGAAACATTTGCCTTTAAAAAAATTGCCTTTAAAAAAATTGCCTTTATAAAGAGTTGAGTTATTGACATATTCACCTTCAGGCAAATGTTCATTCAAGATCTCTTCAATTTCACCATCTTCACTAACCTCTCTAATTTTATCATCTGCATATGTTGAATCATCATCTCTAAAAAAAACCCTTCAGGCCAATTACCAATTCTTTCGGATGTCATTATGCTAAAATTAGATAAAATTATATATGACAAAAATTATAAAATGAAAACTCATTATAAAGTCATTTTTTTGTAAGAAATTGTTTAAGAACGAGTATTTCTGATTTTTTCCAGACCAATTATTAATTCCTTTGATGTCATTATGCTTGTGAAAATTAGATAAAATTAAATAAGACAAAAATTATAAAATAAAAACTCATTTAAAATCATTTTTTTTGTAAGAAATTGTTTAACTGCGAGTATTTATGATTTTTTCCAGATCAATTACAAATTCCTTTATGCTTGTGAAAATTGGATAAAATTAGATAAGACAAAAATTATAAGATGAAAACTCATTATAAAATTACTTTTTTGTAAGATTATTTAACGACAAATGTTTCTGATTTTTTCAATTGGGGCTAGAATAGGGATGACAGAGAAAAGATTGAAGTGAGAAAGATGAAAGAGTAAGGATTGAGAGGAATGAGAGGGGTGAGTAAGGGTTTGGGGTTTCTTTTTTTTTTCGTTTTGAGAATGAAAATTATTAAAATACCCTTAACCTTATCCATGATATATAAGGCTATTTTTGTCTACTAAAATCTGGTACACGTTGCTAAAATGTACCAACTGAAAAATAGGCGTACGCGCGTTGACAAACCCCACATATATATATATATATATATATATATATATATATATATATATATATATATATATATATATATATATATATATATATATATATATATATATATAATGTATTAAAATATGAATACTTTCATTTAATACAAAGAACATATTTATTTGAAAATCAAATCAACACATAAACCACTAAATCAAACATATAAAAGTTGTGAAACGAATAATCTCTTACTTTTATTGGGTCTAGAAGCTATGATTATGGAGGATGTTGTTATTGTCCCAAATCAACACCAGTGACTAGTGTCCACTCGAAGAAGCAATAAACAGATAAGACTTTCACTTTTCACACATTACCCATAACATTCTGCCACACAATTCTCATTGTGTAAGAGATAGAAAACCAAAAAGGAAAATGATACTTGAACAACCATTTTTGACAACATTTAGACACGCGCACACGTGTCAAAATCTGAGTGGTCCATTTTCATTTAATTTTTCCAACTGGACCACTCAGATTTTGACACGTGTGCGCGTGTCTAAATGTTGTCAAAAATGGTTGTTCAAGAAGCATTTTCCAACCAAAAAATATTGACAAAGCGCTATAAAAACACCAATACATGCAATAATAACAACAAACAAACACAACAAAACAATAAATAAATACCAACATCATCCAAAACGGGAATCAAAAATTGAATCAATACGATAAGTTAAAGGTTAATGGAACTCCAAAAAAATTAATCACAATGTCGAAGTAAAAAAAAATAAACACCCACTCAAAACCTAACTCAAAAGAAGAAAACTTGACTGAAAAGAAAAAAAAAAGGAATATGAAATTAAATTAAACGAAGCAGAGGATGAAATCCAATTACAAAATAAGACCGTCACCCATTTTTGCACAAGTCCTCTTTTTGTATCTTCACACTATACTCAAAATTCTGTAAAATTATTAAAAATGTCATTTCATACGTATATGCTAAACTATTTTTTCTATATTCTGTAAATTAATAACGATGAAGAAATACTATAAAGAAAGTGCGAAAATTATTCAAGAAATAAAATTCTATTGTTCATAAAAGGTATTTGGATGAAATATTTCGGGACATTTTATAATGTGTTTGTTGATTTTTCTTTTTTTCCCCCATTATATAAAAGGTGTTTGGATGAAATATTTCGTGATATTTTATTATGTGTTGTTGATTTTTCTTTTATCTCCATTATTATTAATTTCTATATTTTCCTACCAATAGACAAATACTAAATTATCTTTTCTTTTATTATACCATATTATTATTGTTATCATTATTACATTATCATTAATGGTTATTCTCCGTTAAAAACAATAAAAAAATATTTAACTCATTAAAAAAAAAAACTTGTTTAGAAAGCTATATCGTATATTTCGGTAAATTTATTCTAAAAATTAGAATGTATTTTATGCCTAATGAAAAACATATTTTCAAAGTCTTGTTCTAAAACTTTTTTTCTGAAAATCCTGATTTAGAAATCATATTCCAAAAGTTTTAGAGAAATTAGTCTAATATTTTTTTAAATTGATACTGATAGTAAAATGATTACTTCAAAAATGACAAGGTGTAGGAAGAGAAAACCTTTCTTTTTCTTCTCATGATTTTGTATGTAGATTGTGGAGACCAAGAGTTGTTGATGTTAATCTGTTTAGTACACTAATTACCTATGTGTCACAAAGTTAAAGCGAAGAACAGCCTATGATATTTAACTTTAGCACACACATATATATATATACATATATATATATATATATATATATATATATATATAATTCTTTTTTTAACTTTTTTTACCATGAGTCATTTTCATAATACCATTAATGGTATTGCTTGAGAAAAAACTTATTCACCTTGGAGCTTCATTCACATACAATATATCAATGTAATGAAACTTTGATAATTTTAAATTGCAATTAATCATAAAACGTGTTTCTTATAATAATTTTGTTAAGATTTTGCTTATTATAAAAAATATTGTTCTCATTGTATCTTTTATTGTTTATAAAATTGTATTTTTAACACTATAAGATATTATTGAAAATAATCTACTTTATTTTAAAAATTAACTATAATTTTGATAACTAAGTAGAAAATATATACATAAATAATAATTTTTTTACACACTTAAAATTTTTTACATTCATTTAATACTATTTTTATTTATTTTTTACTTTTTTTTTAAATACAAAAGTTTACGTTTTTATTACTTTATACATACGTAGCATGGAAACTTAAAACAATCCTTAACAAATAAAAAACCCATCACTCTATTTTAAGAAAATTACAAATATTTCTAAAAATGGAAACAAATTGCAATCTTTATTTTTTTTTTAATGAAATAGAAGATCATAGAACATTAACGAAAAGAGTGTTGGGGAATTTGCAGACTCCAAGATCCCTCTTTTCGTAAGAACCCATTTCTCCTTGATCCTCCAATCTTCATTCTTTGCCCTTTAGAGGCTTCAAATCCGCGAATCAACAAATGGGTGTTGTGTTAAAGCTAGTAGACGCCATTCTGTTCCTGTTCTTCCTCGTGATAGCAGTGGCTGCTCCTCTCATTGATGCTCAAGCGTGTCTTCCTCTGAGTTATTTCCCTGAAATTCTTGTCCAACTCAAGGACCACTACACCCACGACTATGGTGATTACCTTGTGGCTGAAAAGCCACACTTTTTTGTAGGTCTTGTTTGGCTTGAGCTTCTATTCCAATGGCCCCTTGCACTCCTCAACCTCTATGCCATTCTCACTTCCAAGCCTTGGTTCAACACCACTTGCTTGATGTATGGTGTCTCTACCTCTACCTCCATGGTAACTCTGTCATCTTTCTTTCTATCTATCTATATGTCTGTCACCTTTAAATTCATATTTTACTTCTTCAATTTTTCCCATTTTTTATAATCCTATGAGCAGGACTGCAGAGAATACTTATTTTTCTTACAGGGAAAAAGTTTCTACCTTTTTAATGGCCCCTCTTTTTTATTTTTTGTATTTTGATTAATATGGTTGCATGTTTGTATGGATCATGTGTTAATGTGAACGATTATGCTTCTGGGGGAAGACAGAAAATGGATATTATTCTCTTTTCTGATGTTTGGATCTTTGGATCTAGAAAAGCTCTAACCTTTTGGAGTTACTAGCGACCATTCAATTAGAACCAATGCATTCTTTGTTTACAGGGATCTGCTATTATTGTTGGTTATTATTACTTTGTTCTAGCACGAAAAAATGTCTTTTTGCAGCTGTTAGATCATGTTGAATTGATTACATAGCTTGCTGTCTAAATATAATGAAAGCAAAATTTAGGCAATGCAATTGTATAGGTTCGATTTTGATTTTAATCGGAAACTATGGTCAGATGTATTGAGTGGCTTTATAGGTTACTTGGTTAGGTGTTAATTACACTTTGGTTAGAATTATTGTTAAGTTGAAACTCTGAGAATGAGACAATGTACAATCATTTGACTTTTCACAAGGATACTTGTTTCACTGAAGATGGAGGTGTAATATTAGTCTTTCATCCAGCCATAGATGTGAGTAACAATAAGATATTGGTTGTTTGTGGGTTGCAGGTTGCTATATTATCAGAAATGATGAATTCGAATAGGGCATCTGATAAGCTATTAACACTGTATGCCTCTTTCATGGGTTTGGGTGCTCTGGCTCTGCTGCGAGGATTGCTCACATGTTCATCCAAATCAACTTCAGCTCTAGGCAAAAGACCTGCATTGATGAGGAAAAAGAGAGCTTGAAATTTTCAGGAATGAATCAAACGTGAGAAAATGGAAAGAAGAGCATAACCGTAGGTTTGAGGGGATGAAGAAGCATGCCAAGGACCCCTCATGAAAGCAAATTTTCGTATGTTTTTTATTTAACTGAGTCCCCTTTGACTTAATATCTGAGAAAAAGATTTTGTATCAGGTGAACATCAAATTCCATCATGTTGCATATTTGCTGACATCTTTGCCATGAAAAGAAATAAAATTCCATCTACTTGGATTAGTTGTTTTTAGCTCTTAATACACAAAAATGATCATCACTGGTGGAGGACCAGTTTCTACTTGATATATATGACTGTTTAGTTAGACCCCCTTCTTGAATATTGCTATTCTGAGAATTTTTAATGCAGAATATATTCATAATCATGTCAAATGAAGCTAAAGCATGGACAAATCAAATGAACTTGAAGAAAATGTTAAGATATTAAGTTAAAATGAATAGAAATTTTGTGGATTCCATTAAGCCGGTTAAATGAAAACTTAAAATACCAAGATGGATATGCTTTGTCTCTTTGCATAACAGTTACTGAGATATGTTCTGCGTATGTAATAATTTACCTGGATAACCCAGTTGACATGATTCATGTTCTCACACCATGAGAATCTTCTCTGAGCTTGAATGAAATCAGGATATAAGAAATTATATGATTACTAAACTGCCAAAGAACTCAAATGTTTCATCTTAAAGTCAGTTGAAATTAAACCAAACTGGTTATCCAATAGATAAGTTTCTATTTCAAAAACTGAGATAATAATGTGAGATATCTTGACTCACGCATGAGGACACAAACAATGTTTTTGTTAAGATCAATATGATAATCAATCAATGAGCTTTTCATAATGAAATATTATAAGAGACCGTAGGTGAAATGTTTGTAAGGTTTTACGTTATTCTTAATGGTCTTGGACTACAGTAAATGGTATAACGTAAAAGAGAACATGATGAAATCACTGTACAATCCTCTCCTTGAAAAAAAATGGACGAGTTTATGGGTTTTTAAGAAATCATGATTCAATAAAAACAGTACAAAACAATTCTTTTTTATTTATTTTTATGCCCCTTCTCCTCCCTCTTGAATATAGAATTAGGAAAGTAAGGATATGATTCAAGAAACTCCTCCAAAATAATTTTTGGAAAAGAAAAAAACAGGAATTGATTTGTCTTAAATTAAATGTGGCTTATTATAAATTAATTAGTAATTTTTTTTGTAAAATTTCTATACTTTTTTATTTTTAATTTGAAAAAGTCAGTTTTATTTTCTTCTGCTTACTTTTATTTTTGTCTTTATGAATAAATTCATTTTAAAGTTTCCTAAAACACATGAGTGGCTTGTATGGAAATTTAAATGAGCATTGCTTTTCTAACAGTTTTATGTCTCTTGGGTTGTTTGGTGCTTATATGTGATGACCCCCAAATTTTTTAGGGTGTTTTTCTCCCTGCACCACCAAACCTTCACACTGCACCTTCAAGGTGATATGTTTACTCTTCATTAAAAATATATTAAAAAAAAATTAATTAGAGAAGGAGTAATGATTGTTTATCAAATCGCATTTACTGTACCATGCACAGTAAGTCTTTATTCTTCACGTTTATTCTTTTTCTCTAGTTCTCGTCTCACTTGTTCACGTTCATCTTCATCATTTTATTTTATATTTCACACGTTTTTGTTTATTAATGTTTTAAATTTTCTATTTCTTCAATATATTTATTTTTATTGTTTTAGATGTACCCAAAAAAACTAATCCAATTTCGTAATCCAGTTTATAAATTATTAAATTTCAAAATTCAATTTAAAAAATCATCCATTTTTTAAATTCGATTAAAAAAGTTGCTGAATTTTGAAATTCATTATATTTTACATTTTACAATTTGATTAGGAAAATTATTAAATTTTGAAATACACAAAAGAAGTTACTTGATTTTGAAATTTGATTAAAAAAATCAACATCACCTATGTATATTTCCTATGTTACCTCAAGATATCAAAGAGAAAGGAAAAGAAAGGAAGTCGATGATCAACATAATGTGAAGAAGTTGATAGCCAGTTCAATTTAGCAAATGTTTAATTTGATACTAAAATATTAAAACGGTGGTTTGAAGCCATCTTTCACTGAAGTGCTACGATAAAATTTCCATTATATATCTTGGTACAACTCCACAGTTATCCCATCCCTTTTGAGCTCCACAGAATCACTCCCAACATAGACACTTGCAACTGTGAGATTACCTTGCAAAATGCAAACCATTACACATATTCCCATAGTCAGAATCCCCCAAAAGCCTGCATCTTTCTACACGCCCAAAAACAGAAACCACTCAATTTCACTTAAAACTACGAATTTTATTCAGAATCTCATAAAACTTAGCTTCTTGTGTATGAAGTTGATTCCAAAGGCCAAATTTCGATTGGCCATACGAAGACCCACTTGAGATTCTTATACAAATATGAAGATCATTCGAGGTTTAAACCATATATATTTTTTTTTGCAAAATAGAGAGTTGAAATTTTGTTAGTCATACATCTAAATTTACAGTTAAATGTCATGATGACATATTTTTTATTTACTAAGAACTTATATAGGGTTATTAGATTTAAAATTATTAAATAAAGAATTAAATTTATGTAAATGTGATTAAATAATATATCATTTTGCATCTAAATCCTTTTTTTATTTTTATTTTGTTTAGGCTTAATACATCATTTGGTCTCTAGTTTAGGACAATGTGTTCAAATTGGTGATACCCTTTTTCAGCTGTTCACTATTGTCCCATATTTTGTAAAAATGGTTCGGCGTTAAAAACACAAACATGCAATTGTCTCCATGGTAAAAATGAATGCACTTATTAATTGGTGGTAACGTGAAATGAATTGACTTGACAATGTATGTGAAAATGTTAAAAGTTGAAAAATGGTAAAATAAAAAATTCCAGTTATAATTTTCAAAATTAAAATCTCAATTTACAATTTATAAAAATAATGTACAAAATCAGAAACCTTAATATAAGACTACATGTAATTGAAAATATTTAAATATTTTATTATGTTCCTGTTTTAAAATTCCAATAAATATAAAAAAGTGTTAAATTAAAAAAAATGAAAGTTTTCATAATTGGAAATATTTTCGAAGAATATAAATGTTTTTAATAGTGGTGATGTGTAGTAGATTTGATTCTTTAATTAATATAACTTTTTAAAGGATATTGGTTTATCGGATTTACAATATTTAGATTCACTGTTGAAATTGTTATTGTAACTTTCAGGTGATTCTTAATTGTTTTTATACCTAAATATCTTCATTTTATGGAGAAAATGAAAATAGTCTATTTGACTAATATGATTAATAAAAAAAAAATATGACCAGTGAAATTTGATCATTTAACTTTTCTATTATTATTATATCAGTTTACTTTTTCCCGTCTTTTTCATCATGTGATTTTTCTTTTGCCTATTATGTATTTTTATTTTTAATTTAGTGTAGTCCTATTTCATGTATTTTTTCTTTTTCTATTTTTAATAAAATCTTCATATTATGACATTAATAATTCCAGAAGATTTGGAAATATTTTTTCCTATATTTAAATTTTATTTTAAGAATTATCATTCTCATAACTTTTTTTTACAATTATGAATTTTCTACAAAATAATTGTACAAAATAATATATTTTCTTCACCATACAAAATAATAATATATCAGTCAAACCATTTCAAAAAGAAAACAATTAAAAATATTCTTTTAAAAATAACATTATTTAATTTTTGAGAAACTTATGTCAAGATTGTAAAATTTAAAATTTAAATATTTATTTTTATCTAAAATAAAAAGAAAACACACAGATATATTTACAAATATTTGTACAAATATATTCAGAACTGAACATATTTTAAAAATTACTAATAATAAGAGATGGTTTTACTTTTTGATATAAACAATATATTTATTTAATAATAACTTAACGTAAATACTTATTAATTAAACAAATTATGATATAATTGAAAATTATTTAAATTTAAATTTGATAAAATATTAAGTAAAATTAATCTAATTATTTATAACGATATTAATTATTATATGTAATTTAAGAAAACCACTCCATAGAAAACTCTTATTTTCTCCCTCATCAAACAAGCAGACCATTTAAAAATAATAAATAAATCTTGAGTTAACTACGTAAAGAACACATTCATGCATTAATTTCAAAACTTTTTTTAAAATAAATGATTTAGTGAGAAGGTAGCTTGTGTATTAGATGCAAACTACTTTCCACCAACTAGTGCCGGAACTACTACTAAATCACACAAAATCAGAATTGAAAAGAAGATAAGAGTTTACATTAAAGATAAACCCTAGTTACTCAAAAGGTTAATCCTAGCTATCTAGCTACATATTTTAGTCTTGGAAATGGTAAATGGTAGGGTAGCAAGGTCTTAATATTACGAGCTCTTAACCTTAACTATATATAGGGAAGTCAATTCCCGAACCTTAATCCTCTCATAGCACTTTTCGGGTACTGAGAAGGAACCATGCAAGGTGCGCTCTTGACTTCTCCCCATCTTTCAGCCGAAATTCCTCACCACCTTCTCATTTTCCACAACACAGCATCTTCACTCTCTCATCCTTGTAACCTGCAACATCTGATAACAACATTAAAATAATTATAATCAACTTCTCTTTACAACATGTTATTAGAAACATAAATAAAAATGTCACATGTTACACAAGTTACAACATCATTAAAAACAAACTGGAAAAAATCAAAGTGCACATGCATGCATGTGTTTGTCCAAGATTATGTCATGAACTTACTGCACAATCCAAAGTGTAGAAGCTCTCATCAAGCAGTTTCACCAGACAAAGATGCTTTGATTCTCTCAACAGTGCATGCAATGAGATTGTTGACAGTGGCAACAGATCCAAGAGAAAGCTTAGCAGTTGGAACCGAATCAACCAGTATTTGAAACGCAACAGTTAAAAGAGATCCACCAGGTCCAGTTTCGTGAGATATAGTTCCATCTGGGAGAATTGCAAACCCTGAAGGAAGAAGTGCCACATAATCTGGATCTCCTCCGTTTAGAACTACATTCATTGCAACAATATCTACTGGAGCATAAATCACAAAAGACCCTGTTGAATCGGTGCAACTCTCTTGCAGTATCAACATGTTACTCTGACTTGAATTTGCACTCTACAATTTGACATAGGTTAATCAATTATGATTTAGCTAATTAAATAATTCAAAATGAGTAAAAATTGAATTTAAGATATAAACATACATTTACTCGAAGTAGAGACACACAGTTTCCAGTATCTCGTCCATTTGCAATGTGTGCCATTTCTTGCACAACTCCACCATTGGAAAGAATGTCCCACTGTTGTTTGAAAATTCAATTAAAAATATTAAAATGAAATTCAGATAATATACACATGTAAAAGAAATCAAAATCAAAATCAATATATATATATATATATATATATATATATATATATATTATTAGGGCTAACCACATTCTTTATTATATGCTTTAATATAAGAACAATTTTTAATTTCAAGCACGGTTAACAAATTAAAAAGGACTTCAAATTTTTTTTAAATTATAATTTTAACTTACATGATAAATTAAGAATAATTACCCATATAAAATACTTATACTTTTTATATTGTCGAAATTATTTTGTTAAAATTCATGGATAAGAGAAAATAAAAGTTACTTTTTATTCGGATGACATGAAGTAAAGGTTCTTATCTAATGTAACAATGTCTGGTATACATTTGAAAACGTCATTTTACATCAGTAGAATCCGAAAATAGGTGTTCAGAAAACGAAATGAGGACCAATTAGATAATGAACATATCAGCTAACTGTAAAATAGTGTACGTGGGTGTAAAAGTAGATATCTATAGTTATTCTACCTAACATTTTTCATCTAACTTATTATGCTTTTATTGAAAAGCATCTATCATACCGTGTTTGGCAACCTGAAAAGGATATGTAATCCAAAGCACTTGATAGAAGGTAATTGGTGTAAAATCTAGGCAGTCAAAACTTGAGAAAAAAAGAGAAGGAGCAATTCATAACAATAAATCCACCAAGTAAGCAAGATTACCAAAGGGAGGTTAATTATCCATTAATAAGGGACCTAAGAGAACACAATAATGCAGCCTAAAACGTTATTAATTAACTTAATTAGCCTTTTTGAATGGTTGGCATACCTCATTCCTAGAGTTCTCATCACGGAGAAAGTCAAAAACTCGTTTAGGTGGAACTGGAAGCCAAAAAGAAGTGGCTGCACTGAGAACAATGCCAGGAGGTCTTCCAGGATCATCCACACTCTTTCGGGTCATCACCCTTACATCATCGGCACCTGTTCCAGACAGTGTTGTCCATGTGTGAGCAGTGGAAGCACTCACTCCAGCACAAAAGCTTATCACCATCCTTTCAGCCAGTTTCATCATACTCTTTCTCCCCTCTTGGTTTGTTATCACTGATAAACATATTCAGAATAAAAAGTTAATTACTTTGGATATGGTTATGGTGAAAGAACAGGAAATGAGAATCTATTATTACCACCAACATCAACTGTGGGAATATTTGTTGCCATAGCACTGGCAAGTCTTTCACACTGTCTATCCAAGGTTGCAACCCAACGTTTGGCACCAAATGCATGTCCAGAGCTAACAAGCTGTTTGTAAAGATTATGAACACCTCTGTCATCCACTTCAACATGCTCGACCCACGTGACCTAATTCATAGATATTATAGATTAAGTCATTGAGGAGAAAAAATGAAATAAAGGGTATGGCCTAGGTCTAAAAATCAAAGCCTCCTACTTAGTAGGTATATGGGAAAAGTCAATGTAACTGATCTTTACAATTTCAACAATATTGTAAATACAAGTAAGAATCCAACATGTACAAAATTACCCTATAAGTATCTCGACTATACCTTTGAATAGCCATTTGGCATTTCCTGAATTAAGCAACCAGAAGGTCTTCTCCTACATCTGGCTGAAGGACTAGGGCGCAAATTATCCAGAGACACATCCACCACTGCCCAAGTTCCATCCGAATGTTGCTTACAATACCTTACAAAATAACTCTCACGAGTCGGCACAAGAGGGGTAGGTAGTTGCAATTCTGCTGTCATCTGCAGAAACAAACATCAGTTTCATTTTGCATTGTTTGATTTGTTAAGACTAAAGTACTTTAACAAATAAAAGAGATAATTTCTATATGTGTACCACTTGTAAGGCACCGTTGTAGTTCCCAGCCACTCCTGTGGATAGCACTTCCAGAGTCATGGCTCTTGAGACTATACCAGAGAACACTGTAGACCATTGGTTCTGAAAACAATCAAGAAATCAATGGCAAAGCCCAGAGAAATAGTTAGACTTGAAATAACTTTGTTTAGTTCTCTTCAATGAATAACATAGAGTAAACATTATTGAAATCGAGTAAAGGAAGTGAAACATACAACATCCATGAGAATCTCAACGAGGCTGACATGGTTCATGATAACAACAGCAGTTTCTCGAGAAGCTTCACATTTGAAGCCAGAAGGTTTTGGGCCAATTCCTCGAGGGAAAGATCTGATGTATTCGTCCTCATTGAGTATAGTAGATGAGGCATCAAGAGTAGTTAACCAAAGGGGATCACCCATTTGTGCCATTCCAATGAGCTCCTCCATAGCTGCAACAGCTAGCTCTATTATGATGGGTTTATCAGCTTCAGTGGGTCCACTAATTGATCTCAGAAGATCTCCAGCTCCATACATGTCCACACCAATAGCTGGCTGACCTCCAAAACCAGCACCAACCCCAAGTTCTAGAGGACGAGGAGGGAGGGAAGGAGAAATATTTGAATAATTCACCACAGGCTTCCCTACATACTTAGCAGCAATTGCTGAAATCCTATCAATCTGTCAAAAAAGTCAAAAACAAAATGTTATAATAATCAACTACCCCTCTGGGGTTTGTAACTGTTAGTCCATTGCTTAAAAATTCCCTTTTAATATTCATTTTAATTTTCTAACTGTAACACATAACTCGAGACTTTATTAAGGTTCTTCTTAATTGGTCCAAGGAGTAGTTAGAGTAACCAACTAATAAAGTCACATAAAATGTTGGCTATTTAACTGATGTACCTCTTCTCTAAGCCTTGCATTCTCAAGCCTCAAGTGATGTTCATCAAATGACATTTCTCCTATTGCTGTTGGTCCACCACAATTAGGACACGAAGCATTGCTGAGAGCTTCCCTATACCTCATGTTATCAGCTCGAAGCTTCTCGTTCTCGGTTCTAAGTTGTGTATTCTCATGCCGCTCGTGTTGTGTCTGCAAAAACAAAACACCCCCTTTAACGAACATCTCACAAAAAAGTTAAGGCAAAACCTAACACATGCACCACAGTTATAAAGATATATACCTTCATCTGGGTACGTTTGTTCTGAAACCAAAACTTAACCTGCAATGGTTCTAACCCTAATTCCCTGCTCAGTTCTTTCCTTTGTTTATCATCTGGGTGTGGACACTCCTTGAAGAATCTGCACAAACATAATTTGATCAGTTCCTTTAAAGAATATGTTCGATGCTTCTTTATAAAACTAATTAAAAGTTTAGGTGTTCAAGACTTGAAATAGCTAGTATATCTAACTGGTACAATATTTCTGTGGAAAAAAGTCAGTTTTGTTGTTCATAGTTATATCTGGTTTGCACAGGGATTACCTGTGTTTGGTGAAGCATACATGTAGTATTTTACCCAAAGAAAAATCAAGAAGATGGAGTATATTTGGAGTAACTTACGCTTCCATCTCCTGGATCTGGTGTTGGGTGTGGCGGTGGTAACGCTTCTTCTTGTTGGGACGAGGGTCTTGGTCTTCGCCAGAAGCACCTTCATGGTTTTCACTACCAGACTTGGTGGCACTGTCGAACTCATCTTCACGGATTCGAGGAACCTCACTCTCCGAAGTGTTCTGACCCATCTCCAAGGCTTCCATCAGGTTCGGCTGGAACATTGTTACAGATCTTCAAGGTTCCAGAGGCTTATGCTTTCTCAATCTAACAAAACACAGCACAGAAACATGTAGTATAGTACGGTACACTCACAGAGAAAAAGACACAGACATCAACATTTTATTTCTTTGTAAGATAATTTCTCTTTCTTTTTTTTTTTAACTATTTGTAAACTTTTCCTTTTGACTTTTTTTTTTAGAAAATATAACGCAGTTTTGGGGAAAACGCGGCTTTCTAATATCGAGAAGGATATTTGGCCTGGTTGGTGGTACAAAAAAAGGGGTTTGTTTATTTTGTTGCTGTGATGCAAAGTTAAAAAGTGAAAATATGAAAGGAGTCAAATTTGTTTGAAAATTTTAATTAAAACCGAGTTTGGGGAATTGAAGTGATGAAGAATAAAAAAAGCGAGTCAAATGCGTTGAAAGAGAAGGTGAAAAGTTAAAACACCCACCTGCGCAAGAGTGAAAGTTGAAGATGATCCAAACCCACCAAGGTTGTTCTTGTTCTTCCTAGCTATCATCGACGGCATGTTTCTCGCTGGAATCATAATACCGCCTTGTGTTTTTCACACACCTCAGAAACCACCACCAACAACATTTATATTCTGAATTGACTCTCTCTCTCTCTCTCTCTTCTCTTTTCTCTTTTCTCTTTTTCTCTCTCTATATATTCCTATCACTTTCTCTCTCTTACCACAAGGGTTGGTTGGGTTTTCAGAGGTCTTGGATACAGAAGAAGAAGCTAAAAACGACGAGTCCTCGGATTCTGTCAGATGGCAATGTCAAAGCGAGTCAGTGTGTTACTACAAAACTCAAACATCCGCAAACGTGACCTGCAAGAGAGAAAAAGATTAAAAAAGAAAAATCAAATGCTCAAAAACAAACATACCCTATAGAATGATATACACATCAATGCACTTATGAATCAAAAAGCGGAGAAACACCGATACCCTTTTCTGATCTTGCCTTGTCAAAGAGCAAGATCAAAACTTTTTTCAAGAAAATCCAACTCCCACGAAGATCTCAGAGAATCCTACACGCTTCATGTATTTCAGGATATTTCTCTTTCTTACAAACCTAGCGTTCCCTTTCACTCTAACCCAGCCCTAGTTTCTAGCCACTTTCTAAAAACCTGTTAGAACTCAAAAAACATGTACCGAACACCCCATTACTCAAAAAACCAGTGACCTAACAGAACTGTAACAAGCCATCGTAACAGTGGATGCCACAACAGTTTGACTGACAAACTCTTTAACTTACCAGTGAGGGGTGGTGGAAGATGAAGGTGTAGTAGTAGATCTGTTTAGGGACTAAAAAGCAGTAGAAAAGTGAGGAGCCATTTGAAGAGAAGAAAAAGAAGAAGATGGTTTGTTAGGGAGAGAAAGAAGGAGGAAGAAGAAGAAGATGAAGAGATAGGGACAAGGGCATTGAAGGAAGGAGGGAGAGAGAGGGAAGTGGGGAACAGATGGAGGAAAATGTGGCAGCGAAGAGTAATTGCAGAGCGTATAGAGAGGGTGCAATTGCATTTAATGGAGGGCAAAAGAGGTGTAATTGCTAGAGAGGGGAGAGAGAAAGAGACGCAGCATATTTTTGGTGTATAAAATTTTGAGAGTTGACGGTGCAATGCAATGCAAAACAAAACAAAACAATGCAACGAATGACGGCTACCAAACAAATGCTAAGTGTTATGCTGCTATCTTCAAATTAATTTTCTGCCTGTAACTCCATTAACATCATCTTCTTTCTTTCTCTTATGCTACACCATTCCGATCATAAGTGTATATATTTCTCATTAATATAAGAGTAATGGCTCAAGAATTACAAGAGCTTTTTCTTCAAAATATTATTAATGTGCTTTAATGACGTTTTTAATATGTTTTAATGCCATTCTTAATATGCTTTTTAATGAAAGTTTTTCACCTGCTCAGAAAGACTCTGGTGTTTCCTTCGTGATTTAGGTTTTGTTAATGAAATATTCAAAGTAAGGATTATGATAAGGAAATAGGGAATTTTTTTTTTCTTACACATTCTTGATTGGAAGTAAGTAAGATTATTGAGGGTGGTATAAAGTTTTTCCTCTGTTAATGTAAGTTAATATTAATTAATTAAATTAATTCTATATTAGTTTACCTGAAGTTGTCCTTTTTTTGTTGATAATTGTGTTAAGTTATAGAAATTAAGCAACTGAAATAAGTGTGGAAAAATTTCATTCAGTGAAGAGTAGTTGATTAAATAATTAGAATAGTTTTATTAAAAATATTATTAATTCTCTTTACTCGGATATTTAAATGCTTTTAATGTGATTTTAAATTTAAATGTCATTTTTAATGATTTTCCATTTGTATTTTTTTTCACAGATGCTTGTCAACAATAAGTGATTAGCATTGAGAACCTTTTTGGTGAAATATTCATAGCAATCCTTAAAAGGAAAACTGGGAGTTTTATTTTTAATTATTATTGAAAGAAAATAAGGAATTAAAAAAAAAATAAGGAAACAAGTAAAACTTTTCTTTATAGGCATTTATTCATAAGCTTTGTTTGAGAAATTTTATTGAAAGAAAACAAGAAGTTAAAAAATAAGGAAACGATAAAACTTTTCTTTATATAAGCTTTGTTTGTAAAATTTTAAACTTTTTCTAGTAATTTAGTTTATCATATTTAGTGTTATCTTCTCTTTTCAATCATATTTTCTCTGTCTAATATTTAGACATGAAATATTACTTTAAAAAAATATTTTAATGATCAGGTTATTAATTTTTTTTTGTTCTGTTTGACAAAAACACTCCTTTCAAATCACATTTTTCTTTAAAACATTTTCTTGTTCCACAAATATTTTAGAGAATAAACATAATTCTAGATTACTCTTTATTTTATAAAATTATGTATGCATTAAATATTTTTAACATTACTCGTTATCAATACTTATGGATTAAAAATAATATGGATAATTAATTAGAGAAATAAAAAGTACATAAAAAGTAACATTTTTTTATGAAATTCAAATATTAATTATATTTCTTAACATTTGTGTCAAAATCTTAAATGTCATAAAAATGATATGAAATTATAACTGTATATTTATGGCTCGAACTCGTAGATTATTATGGAAGCATTTGATATGAAACAATTGACAATTAACTTCTTTTATGGAAAAATTGAATTTTAAGTTAGAGAAATCAGGTTATTTATAATTAATATAATAAGATAAGACATGAGAGAATTTATTCATTCCTATACTATGAATATAAGGGTTTAATTTGTGGATATTAAGATTTTTACATTACTAAATAATTACAAAAAAGGATATCTACATTATTTTTTATTTACTTGCTAAAAAAGTAAAAAAAAACTTTTAATAAAATGGATAAATTTTCTGTTTTCTTATTTATCTAATTTGCTTACTTTGAAAATAAGCAATTTTCTATTTTTTTTAAGAAGTACATTTGGATGAGTTGGTTTGGATTTTTTTTTTCATAGAAAAAGTGCTTAATTAATAAAATACTCAAATTTCTTCTTTTTATATGTATTTGCACAATCCACTAATTACTAATAAAAAGTTTATTTATTTTAATAAAACAATTCCTATCTACTTCTTAATTAAGTGATTATTT
Organism: Vigna nakashimae; assembly: GCA_034642375.1. NCBI lineage: Eukaryota > Viridiplantae > Streptophyta > Magnoliopsida > Fabales > Fabaceae > Vigna > Vigna nakashimae. The sequence continues at coordinate 31,876,329 of CM067763.1, read as the reverse complement.
AAAAATTACATATTTCAAAAACACTTATTTTAAATTTAAACAAACTGACCTTTTATCTAATATTTAGATTAGTAATAATTTTAAAAAATAAATATTTCAGAAATATTTTCTAAACTGTAAAGAAACTGGCCTTCTATCTACTTACTAAACAAGTGTTTTTTTTAAATATTTATTTCAAGCTTAACCAAACTTATTCAATATAAAAAAATTGCGGTGGAATGTTTTTTATTCTACGCAGTATATTTTATATATGACGTAGGTTTTACCTATATATGAACAAAATTTATGATAAGTGCATCACCCAGTTTGTTAGATAGTGCTAGCCTGTTTATATTTTTAGTAACAAAAACTGTTATTTTTTTATACAAATCAAAAATTAATCTAATTGATATATATAGTTTTATTTTAGTGACGATTTACAATTATAAATATTAAAAAATTTTTAAAAAATTATATTGTCATATAATAATATCTTAAAATAAAAGTTTAAATACTTAATCAGTAATTTATAATTAATACATAAATGTTGAGTAACTTTTTAACAAACTCTGAAGAAATATTACTGATATAAGTGAAATAAAAATATTATTAATTTGCAATTGATATATAAATAACTGAGAAAAGGAGCAAAAGTTCGGTTAAAAAGAGTAGTGAATTTTTCTTTTAAAAAAATTCACTGTTTTTAAAATTTTACTTATAATTAAAAACCCGTGTTGGGAGTTTTCACTGTGAATTTATATTCTGTTTTAGAAAAAAAAAAGTAAAAAGTGAAATAAATTAATAAAGAAAAGGACGCACTGCAGAAGCAAATAACAAAATTAATCCAAAATCATGATTTAGAAAAAATAACAATAAAAAATATAAGTCAGCAAAAAATAAAAGTGGGGTCATGACTAAAAGAACAACTCCGCGTAAGCTTTTTCCATGTATAAAATAAAGAAAAATTATATATGTATATCTTTTAATTATTTTACATTTATCAAACATCTAATAAAATATTATTTTTTTATTTAATTCTTTAAACGATTTTATATTTTAATATAAAAATATAATTTTATTGATATTAAGTAGGTGAAGAGTAAAAGATAAAGTGTCCATATCGTCACCCTAAAATAAATTCCTTAAAATGACTTTTTTTTATATCATGTTGGACCAACTTTTTTCAAGGAAAAAAAAGTTAAAAATAAATGATCTCAAACACTTGTTAAAGTAATTATAATAACTTCGCACTACAGAAAAAAATTATAAATATGAAAAAAAGTCAACCAAAAAACATCACTAAAAAGTAAATTATATATCATCAACGACACAATAACGTGTGTATATATATATATATATATATATTTTAAAGTTAATAGTATTTTAATAATTTTTATTCTCAAAACTAAAAAAAAAACCTAAATCCTTTCTCATTTCCGTCATTCCTTTTAATTTTTTCTCTTTTATCTCTTTCAATGCAACATTTTCTATGTCATCCTATGCTAGTCCAACCGAAAAAAATCAGAAACACGAGCGGTTAAACAATTTCTTACAAAAAAATGATTTTATAATGAGTTTTCATTTTATAATTTTTATTTCATTTAATTTTATCTAATTTTCACAAGTATAATGACATCAAAGGAATTGATAATTAACTTGGAAAAAAATCAGAAACACTCGTTGTTAAACAATTTCTTACAAAAAAATGATTTTATAATGAGTTTTCATTTTATAATTTTTGTCGTATATAATTTTATCTAATTTTCACAAATATAATGATATCCGAAGGAATTGGTAATTGGCCTAGAGGGTTTCTTTAAAAGATGATGATTAGCATATGCAGATGATAAAATTAGAGAGGTTAGTGAAGAGATCTTGAATGAACTTTTTCTGAGGTGAATATGTCAATCACTCAACTCTTTACAAAGACAAATTCTTTAACCACAGGTGTTTCTGATTTTTTCAATTGGGACTACAGTAGGTTGTGAGGGAAAAGGTTGGAGGGAGAGAGATGAAAGAGAAAAGGTTGAAAAGAATGAGAGAGGTGAGTAAGGATTTTGGAGATTTCTATTTTTATCTACTAAAACCCGATATACATTACTAAAATGTACCAACTGAAAAATGGACATACGCGTCTTAACAAACCCCATTATATATATATATATATATATATATATATATATATATATATATATATATATATATATATATATAATTAAATGTCTAATTTATGTCTTTAGTCCTAAGTAGTTTCAGTAAGAAAAAATAATTTATATTCTCGATTAATATTAAGTAACGATAATTGACGGAGAAATTTAGGATTAAATATGTTTTTGGCTCCTTAACTTTTAGTGAAAATTGGAATTTTGTTAGGTTTATTTGATGTTTCAAGTGGGTTTCATGATAGCATTTGACACATTTTTGCTTCAATGTTAACTGAGAAATGCATTTGAAACATCAAATAAAGTTAAAAAAATTTGGTTTAAAAAACTAAATTCACACATTTCTAAGGGAACTAAATTAGTCTAAAATTTTGAAGAGGGACTAATTCTAATTTTCAATAAAAATTAAGGGATAAAAGACCTATTTAACCGAGAAATTTATAATCCAATAGCTTATTATACCATGCAGAAAATTGATAGAGCTTTGAATTAAAAATAATAGTTGAATATCGTTTATTAGAAGTGTGTAATGAAATAAAGCTTTTCTTTAGTTGTGTTTTTTATATGTTTCGGTATAATTAATAGTTTTACTTTATTAAAGGTAAGCTAAGATCAAGCTAATTTAAATACTTTTTATTTTTTTTTTCAACGTTCTAAAACGTCTTTTAAAAATGTTGCAGGTTTTGCGATTGAAACATGATCTATTTTTTAAAATTTTAATTTATGATTTTTTTAATTAATTATTAATTTTATTTAGACATGTGATTCACTTTGGTATCTATATTATTTTTTACTTATCTAATATTTATTAAATAGAGTAAATTTAGTCTTTTATATTAAATTAATGTTAATATCATCTTTTATATTAAGTATAAACCTAAAATATATTATCAAAGTCAATCATAATCCAAAAATTAAATACCAAATTACTACTTAAGTCTTATTTTTTTTTTCATAAAGCGATTTATTATTAGGTGTAGAATAAAAATGTGCTGAATGTATACAAACTCTGTCTCTTTAAAATTGGATTTAAAGTGAGATTTGCTTTACATTTTTTCATCTATATAACCTTTTGCATCAAGTCTCATTATTTTTTCAAGAACAAATTCGTTTTGAACAATTTTCAATTTGTAATAGGTGCAATTTTTCTCTAAGATCTCTTAAATTTCTATTACTTTTTATTAGCTTATTTTTGTGAATGATAAGTGTTTTTTGTTAAGTCAATTGAAAAAATTAATTCTCTCAACTAGTTTAAGCATCGGTTGAAGTTTTAACTTAGAAATATTTTACTTAGTCTATATGATTTTGATGTTGCTCAATACCATTATCTCACGACAAATGTTAGATAAGAAAAGGTATTTGCATTATATTGTTATTTATATGTGTGGTGGAATTAGAAGTAACATATTTGACTTGATCAATTTTATTTAAATTAGTATATTAATTTTGTACTATTTAATGACTAAAAAAAGGTTAAAATGAGTGTTTATTGCAAAATAGGATGATTTCTATTTTTGTTGAGCTGAAATATGTATTTTAAACTTGTTAGAATAATTGGTTTGGTTCTATTGTAATTTGAAAGTCATTTTGTGTTTTGGAGTTGTTTACATGTATTTTACTTAAGCATTAAGTAAGTTGTCTAAGCAAAAACTTCAATCTTGATTGCAAAACATTATTGTTTAAGTAATTATTTGAGTGTTTAAGTGATAGATTTTTTTTCTTAAGTTAGGAGTCAAAACTTAAGCAAGAGAGACAATAATTATCCTTTTTTCTTGAAAGATCATGGCTCACGTGATTAAGTTTCACAAATGTTGTTAGTTATCTAGTTTATCTTCTTAAGTAAAATAGGTGAATATCATTCAAGTATTGATTTAATGCTCAAAATGATGATACATATCACTCAAGCAATATTGTTTTAATTGACATCCCTTGATAAATGTCAAATGAATCAAGTCACAATTGAATTGTAATGCTTAATCTATTATGCTATTAAGTAAAAAAAAATTGTGTCTGACGATTGCCTATAATTTTTAACCTAATGATAAATTGCTCAATCCAACAAATCTATGGTAGCTCAAGTAAGGAGAAAAAAAAAACAAAATCCATAAATTATTTTAATTAATATTATTGCTTAAGTAAAAATTTATTGGTTCTTAAAGCACATATTTAATTTAGTTATATCATTCAAACATTGAAAAAAAAAAATTCCTTAAACAACACTTCTAGAATACAATTTAGTTCAAGTACTCAAGGTTATGTTATAATGTGTGATATTGTATTGATTGAGATTATTATAGAATGATTATGAATTATATTTTGTGATATTAATTTATGTGAGGTCACAAATTGATGATTGCATGTGAACCATTGTTTGACTTATGTATCAAATATAAACATTTATGCGAAAATTGATGGAAAGTTTATTGTATATTTAAAATGCATCACATTTTTAAATATTATATGTCTTTAACTTATCTTGACTTATGAAGTTAAGGTTTATAATCTTAAAATTCTTAAAAGGGATTTGATCTAGTATCTAATTGAACATATTTTATAAAGTCTTTCAAAAAAGCAGTTGAAAATTCAAATATGAATTTAAGATTCATATTAATTAAAATTGAGAAAGTTGAACATGTTATAAGAAAAAAAACTTATAAATTCATTATTTTAAGATTTTGAATCAAAAGTAATGTCAATTTTTTTGTAAATTGAATTAAAGTCTTATTGGTATTGTGACTCTCCAATTAATTCTTTTCTTGATATCCATAAAAAATATATTAAAATTTTTTCATTATACAATATCTACTACTTAGATTTATATGTTAATTTATACTTAAGGTAATAGATTAAATCTTAGAACGTGTTTTTATTATAGTTATAAGTATATGATTATTTTATATAATTATCTTATGTTTGGTATATCACTCTTTTTGTTTAATGATTTTATGACATTAGTGCAAATTTGGTATATTAACTCACGTAATATGTTTTGGTTTTGAAGATAAATTTTGAAATGTTTATGTTTTGAAATGATTATGTTTTGAAATGATGATAAAGGTTAATACTTTTGTTTATATTTTGAAATGTTGTAGTAAGTGCAGGTTTTGGGATACAAAGTGTTGGATAATAACATGCAAACAGGAGATGAACAAAACACACTCTATTTACTCCTTCGTTTATGGACTATGCTACCATTGATTACCGAGAAAGACAAACTTGGTTCAAAAAACTTTCTCTTTGAGATTCAATATAAAAATATTTTAAAAAATATTTTCTTAAAAAACACTTTTGGCCTCGATTATTTTTTATAACCGAAGCAGAAAAGGGTCTATGATAGTTGTTATTCTTACAACCACTGTCATAGACCCGCAAATTAAATAATTATATTAAATCAGATGTAGTCTATTGTCCCGGTTGTTTGTGGAACCAAAACAGAAAAGAGTCAATGACATCGGTTCTTCACACAATCGCTGTCATAAACCCATTTTATGTCTAAATCTAGATGTGTCAGTTTACCGTTAGCCACATCAACTGGTTTTTCACGGTGTTAATTTCGGAGGACTAAAATCAAAATTTTCTTAAGGAGGAGGACTAAAATGTACCTTACTTTGAAATAGGGACTAAAATCAAAACTGCTTGATAGTACATGGACTAAAAACATATTTAACTCATAATCAAATGATATTTTATACAAAATACATTAATATTACTTCCTCCAGTTATTACAACAAGACAAAATTTAGAAATAATTGTTTATGTTTTGATGAGGTATTTCATAAATCTTATAGAACTTTATATATTTGTTTTGCTTATTTACCTCTATTAAAAATTATGTGTGTTACTATGGGCTCATAGCCGACCGATCGGTAAAATCAGCCCGACCAATGATACCTCTCAGATCAGTGAACCGATCGGTTAAATTAGCCGTTAAGGTAATTAATAGTAATGACTGTCGGGGAGTTAATGAAAATAATTATCATTTATTGACAATTAATAGTCATTCATTGGTGGTTAATGAGTCAAATCCAACGATAAGCTCATTATAATTTATAAATATATTTCTGGCAAAGGAGACAGGTAACTTAACTTAAACTTGAACAAACTTAGAGTTCTGATAACTAAATCTTGATTACAAGATTATTACGCAAAGTCACTGACTTGAGCGTCAGAGTGTCTTTTGTAGGCACCCTCCCTGCAGCTCGGACAAGGAGAAGAGAGAAGACAGCACAACTGGACATCGGAGCAGACAACTTTGAATGTTTTGGATTAGGGTTCTAAATCCTGCCGAAACAATGTGTATTAGTATTTATGTAATGAGAAGAAAATATTAGTTTTTTATTAAGGAGTTCAAGTCTCAAACTAGTTGTAACAAATTTCGATATATTATGAATAAGGTTAAGAGAGCAATTCTTACTTCTCTTTTCTTATTGAAGTCATAGTGTTTGTTTATATCAATTTTTTTTCTTCTAATGTATCCGTGACAATTTTATTTGAATTAAAGTATCTATATGTAGATGATAGAGTTGTAATCTGATGTACATTGCAAGTGAAGGTGTGAAAAGTTAAGCTAAAACAAAATATTTTTTTTACGTGTTCCCATTTTCTTGTTTTGAACTAAGTCATGGAGTTAAAACAATTTTTTTTCTTATCTCTTAACAAAGCCTCTTTGTTTTTTTTTTCTCTAATAATTCTTAACTTTGAAGTTGTTAAATACTAGAGATATAATTTTACAGTGATTGAAGAATTAATTTTTTTAAAATAGGTCTACAAAATTAATTTATTTTTCATTTTTCGTCTAGACTTTTTTTTTTCACTTTTTTCTAGAGTTATAATCTGAATATTCTTCATTTTCATGATAAGTTACATTGTCGAAGACATTTATGAGCACGTAGGTCGAGAAAAATCTTTATTGAGGTAAAGTCTTTACTTTCGTAATATTAAATTTTGTGTGTTCTATAAGCTTATATAGGACTTATAGGGTTGTGAAATTGCTTTGATGACTCCCATCGGCCAAGCAACAAGTTTTAAGTAAAGAATATTCAAAGTTTTAAGTATTATTTTGGAATATGGTTGATTCTACAACAAGCCCCACTGCTCAATCACGAAGTAACATATGAGCTAGGGAGAGTTCATGTTAATTTTCACTCACTTTAAAAAAAACAATATAATTACCAATAAATAAAATATTTTGGTAATCACAACAATTTATAGGTAAAATGTTCATAGTTAACATTTTAGATGAATATAAAAAATTTATCAATAACTACTTGTAGCCAAAATTCATCTATAAACTAAAATTTGTTAACAAATATTTATCGATAACTGATGTTTGATTTTAGTTCTCTATAATTATTCTTCAGTAAATATCGTGATTTATTTATTTTTTTCTTCTTATTTCTTTCACATCAACTTCTTTCTCTTTCTCTTATTATTCCTCCTCTTTCAATTTTTGTATTTGTTCCTAACTTTACTAGTACTTCTCATTTTCATCCGACTTTATCAACGTCGTTGCGATCTTTGTCACTGTCTTTGTCACTGTCACCGCCTCCTTTAGTTCCTTTTTTTTTCTCCTCCTGTTCCCCCTTATCCTTTTTCTTTTGTTCTTCTCACACATCTCCAATTAACTTATAAAAAATATTTTGTTACATGACTAGAAAATTGACATCCATTTTATCATGGATAAAAAACAATCAGTTATAAACATATTTTAAAAAAATTTAATTATCAATCTAATTACCAACAAATTTTCACAAAAATTCAATTATTAACGACTTTTAAAAAAATCAGATTTATCAACGAATTTTAGAAAGTTCAATTACCAAATGAATGGATTTTATTACAAAATGGTGAAAGCTAAAAACAAAAAGTTTTATGTCCAAATTATCAAACGGTTAGTAATATAATTTTATATTACTGAAATATCTATTACTGACAAATATCATTGTCAATAAAAAATTCTAAAATCTATTGGTAAATTCTATATTACCAAAAAAAAATTACAATAAAATTCATTGGTAAATTTTGTTTTACTGTAAAAATTTTTTTATTATTAATTTAACAATTACTTGTAGTGTTTGGAGTTTATTAGGTAACGAGATAATGTTTGAGGGAGAGATTGAATTCATTTTCTCTTTTACAAAATTCATATCACTCAAGTGACATGAGTTACTCAAACGAAAATTATTTTTTTATTAAATAAAGATAATTCTTTTAAGATTTAAACTCTCATATGGTCCTCATACGTGTAAAATAATCTCAAGTGAGTCTTTTTATTGAAAACGGTTTCAATTGGATCCTAAATTTTGAAAAATCGTAATAATTAAACTCTTTTCGTTAAGTGTTGTTAAGTGTTGATAGACGTTGTTAACAGAGGCTCACGTGTTGCACATTTAATATGTTGATGTGCATTGTTTTATTATGTGAAAGTTTTATTGAAGTTAGGGAATTTTTACATAAAAAATTTAATTGATTTATGTTAAAATAATAGATTACGGATTTTGTTTTCTTCTTTTGCTTCACAATTCATCTATCACTCCATTGGGTATTCTTCTTCTACATCATACATGCACCATGAAGATTTTCAACTCCTCGAAACTTGGTATGTCCCTCGAACACCATATTCCTCAAAAGCATCAATTTTTCTCATATAGGTTCTTCCCATCTCCATCAATTCAGAATGTATGTTATCAAGATTCTAGTTTCTTTTTTAAAAAAAAGGTCTTGTTTTTTCCCACAGTGTTAGAATCAATAGTTAATAATAGGGAAATTCCTTCTTCACCTTTACTCTTAGTTTGAGAACCCTAATCCCTTCAACTCATACAAACCAAAGCTCTTCTCCTTCTCTAAATTCTTTTAGTTCAAGGGGATTTAATTGCATTACTTAATTAGAATTGGAGATGTAATTTAAAATTATCATTACAAGTCATAATTTAAAATTTCCACCTAATAAAATCATCCAAACCAGCATCACCATATCAACTTACTTTGACACCGTTTCTGACCACTTAACGAAAATGACTTAATTGTTACAATTTTTCAAAATTTAAGACCCAATTGATACCGTTTTCAACAAGATGATCCACTTGAGATTCCTCTACAAATACAAGGATCATACGAGAGTTTAAACCTTCTTTTAAACAAGATAATCTCACTTAAACAATATACATCCAATTATATAACATAATGTGTTGGTGATGGATATTATATGTATCTACATGTTTCTTAAAATGGGTTTGAAATGCGTATAAATAAGTATATATATGGTGGAATAAGATTTGAAGACAATAGGAGTATATATAATGAGATAATGTATGATAATATAGTTATAGGTGTATGGTATGTGATTTATTGTAATAAACCATTAAAGAAAAGATATATTATAACTTAACATATCATATGGTAAGAAAATGAAGAATCATCATGCATCAAACTTTGTAAGAGTTGAGATAGATTTTAATTTTGTTTATCATAAGTAATATTAATGTTTGATAAAACATATTTAACACTAATCTAAAAATGTTGACATATACATATATATATATATATATATATATATATATATATATATAACTCAACACTCATTATCATTCAATAAATCATCTTAATAGTGTCCATTTGAATTGAAAAATTATTCTTGTGTAACATTGGAACATTAGCTACTACGTATTTAATCAATCAAAAGTAAAAAAAAAAGTAAGATTTTCTACAATGAAAATAATAAAAAATAGATTAAAAAATAAGATGGAAACTGAATTTTTAATAAGTAATATGATAGTTTATATTAAAAGAGATATTGTAATAAATTTTAATTATGATTATTAAAGATTTCAAGTTATTGAAAAAATATAAAGTAACCTTTTGACTAAAAATAATTGCTTTTTATATATTATTTTGATGATAAATTTTATATTATACTTTCATATAAATTTTAAGTTTATATAATAATGTCAGATATTTAATTTATGCTTAATACTCCATTTTGTTTCCAGTTTCGTTCGAAAATGTCAAATTAGTTCATCCTTTAAAAAATGTGTCAATTACGTCCTATAAGCAGTAATTAACGCATTTTTTAAAAGGTGAAGTAATTTAACATTTTCGAGCGAAACTGGGAAAAAAATAGGTATTAAGCCATTAATTTAAGTAATTGCTCTTCATTTGATTCATTTGGGAACAATTTCTATTTTAGATTTAGGAAGAGACTAATCTATAACTCATTTAAAAATTTCTTCAACTATTTCAATTTATTTCATGTAATCTTTGACATTTAATAATGATATTTTTTTATAATTATTTTATGATATGATAGTGAATGATAAGTTTTTTTAATTCTATTATCATGTGTGTTTATATTGAGTAGAGAAAATCAACAGTTTTTTAATTAAAAAACTTATTTATACATAAATTATCTAATTTTGGCATCTTAATTTCTTTTGTTCAAAGTTTTGCCACTACTATGGATAATATTTATTTGTCGACTTCTATTTACTTAAATATTTGATATTTTGAATTTATGTGTTTTTAACTTTGTTTGTACTGGTGGGAGTTAAAATTCCAATTAAGAAACTTGTTTTATTACATCATAAAATAATAAAACAACAATTTAAAAACTTTACCCCATTTCATTATATTCTACTAATTAATACTAAGAACCCGGATTTCTACATTCATTTAATGAGAAAGTGAATCAACTTCCAATTGAAGTTGCTTTTTAATTATGACATAAGCAATTATTATTATAATATGTTAATATAATAAGTTTTTTACAATCAGGTTATTAACGTCGTCTTTTCATTAAATAAAATGTCAAAAGTAATTAAAAAACAACATAGTTTTTATAAAAATAAATAAATAAAAAGCTGGCATCACAAAAAATGAACATCACGAACATTTATTTAATATTTTGTAAAAAATTAGTTACAAATATGTGTTATGTTTAGAAACTTAAATATATTTTTAATCAGTTAAATTATTGATTATATTATTTGTATGGATGAATAATGCTTTCTTTATGTTTATTTAAATATATTCTTATAATTATAACTTTTTTCTTTATCAAGAAGTGAGATTAATTTTGATTATTTTTACATAATTGACTTATAACGTGAAGACTTGCATAAAATTAAAATATATCTTTATATGTACATGAAACTAGATATGTATGAATCAATAACACAATAAATTTAATAAATATGATCAGAATATGCTTTTATACCATATTATAAAGTGAATTTATGTTTGATTTATCTTTTCTATCAGGGGTAAAGTGAGAATTGCATCAAGTATTACATTGGTCTTATGCTTTGATAATAGATTCTTTGCTCCCATTCGACGAAAGAGTGATGACATCACATATATTCTCTCACATTGATGGTTTAAGGGCAAGAAAATCTTAATTTCATTGTTGCCCTGATAACTGGTTATGACGTATTTATAAAGTTGGAAAAAGATATATACAAATTAATAGAGGGTATTTGTGAAGAATAATGTGCGTTTTGGTGAAATAAATGAATGAAAGAACATGGATCATTAATAATGAATATGGTGTATTAAATTAGGATACTATGTGGAGATATACTAATATCATTGTCAATTATTATTATTATTATTATTATTATTATTATTACAAGGAAAGGGAAAAAGGAATTTGAGAGAATGAGTTAGGGTATGTATATATAATTGTTGAACAGAGGAATATATGATGCATTTATTAGCACTATTAGAAAGAAGAAAGATGAAAGGTATTGAATATATATTGAAGGAAAACATGATACCTGTCTGTGACGTTAATTAGTGACAACATCTCCAAAATTTGAACCTACTTTTGCTTTTCAATTTATTCCGTGCTAGAGACGTTGAAGTGTATGTGTGTGTATTTTCGTTATTTTTACGTGAATATGATTAACTCCTCATTGACCATATTCCTTACCTTTTCCATATATCAATCTATCTTTAGCAACGATGGAAATAAGTGCAAAGTAATGTGCTTGCTTAATATAAATAGTTAATATGAGACGCCAATCCTAAATAATTAAAAGAATAATAAAAACAAAACCTAGACATTGTATCTATTTTCTGTCTTCGATCATGACAGCATCAGAATAGTATTGCAAGCTGTCTTACTTGGGTTTGATATTGTGTATATAATATCAATTTCTTTCAAGAATATAACTCAAAAATATGTTTGATAGAATAGAAATAAAAGGATTAAAGGAAATATAGGAATAAGCAAGATAATAAAACTGAGAGAATGTAAATTATTTGGTAGAAGAATAGTATAGTGAAAATCCAAAAATAATTAGTGTTACTATAGTGTGAGAGCTGACCGATCGGGAATGATTGTGTGTTGAGTCGAATGGACTGAACGGCCGAGGTATACGAGAAAGGATTTCACAACCTATCGGTCACCACAACAGTTGAGCAGAGTTAAAACACAATCAATAAGGTAACCAGTATTGATGAGTGATTAAGGTTGACATTAATGACCATTAAAAGATAAATTAATTTGTCAGATACTTTTAAACCCTATAAATAGAGGTTTAATTTCGAGGTAAAAGACACTTTTTCATAATTGAATTATTTTAGACCTTCAGAGAAAAAATTCTGACTTGAGCGTCAGAGTGTCTTCTGCAAGTCAATCCCCTCAAACCGAGCGGTCACTTGAAGCAGAGATGAAGTGACAAATTATACAATACTTTCTCAATTGCATATTTAATATATTTTAACATTGCATTACTCCAATATATATACTGCTTAAAAGAAAATAAAAAAATGTGATTGTTTAACCTCACTTTGACATGATTTTGTAAAATTGTAGTAAAAATTATGACATAATATAACACAAATTAACTATTCAATTAAACATATGATAATTTATATCAATATGATTAATTACTCACTAAGTTTATCATAGGTTATATCACTAGTGTAAATATATGAATTAGTTATTATTATTAAAAAAAATGTAGCATATGCTAATCCAATGCCATTTTTAAAAATGTTGTCAAAGTATGAACTACCGTTTAAATAAAATTATTACATATAGTAGTATAGACTACGATTCTCTAAAGGAACCATAACCTAAAGTTACATTGTCTCATTTTAGACTACAGTTCCTCTAGAAAATTGTAACCTATATTTTATGATTGTATCTAAACTATAGTTTACACCTCTTTGAATAAGATTATTTTTTTCTCACTTTTTACTTGTTCATGAAAACTCTTATTGTCTCTCGTCGTTACATAACTTGTTGTTAGGTTATGATAGCGTAGCCTAGTATATGCTACAGTTATATTTGAATTGTAGCATATACCTCTTTGGATAAGGTTATTTTTTCATTTTTTACTTACTGCAAAAGCTTTTGTTGCCTCCTATCACTACAAAACTCGTGGTTTTTCCTCTTTGTTGCAAAAGATAAGTTTGCCTTGTTCTTCTTGATTTTTGTTTGGGAGCACTCATAAGTTATGGTTAATCTTTACTGTGGTCTTTCTTATTGTTTTCTCCTTCTTCATTGTTTTCTTCTTTCTCTTTTCGTTTTAAGCCTATAAATAACTCATGTATGGTACTCAAAGTTGTAGTGCAACCATTAAAACAATGATGTATTTGGAGCTTCTAAGTGACCTACGTTGTATAGTGACCAACCTTTCCTTTCATTATTACTGCAACAGTTGTAACATCCCAAATTCTCACACTTGATAATTCATAATTTATATATTGCAACATTACATCATTTACGGTAACATCCCGTAATCTCACACTTAAAAATTTATAGTTGATATATGTCTATACATGTTTTAAACTTAGATTTCAACTACAAAATTATAACTTGAGTTCTTCTACTTTATTCTTCTATCTTTGTCTTCATTGGCAGTGAGTTAGACGACATTCCTTCATCTACTCCCGTATAACGAATTATACGATCATCGCACATACCCAAACACAAACACAAACAAGTAGGGTGAGCTAACATGCAACCAATCATTTATGAAACATGCATATTTACTTTGATGCACTCAACAAACTTCATATAATTATGTTAGACACACTCATACCATCATACAACAATCACATCATAGATACTCATCCATTACTTTGATACACTCGATATACACTCATTCCACAGTACCCAATAGACACTCATTGCACAATACCTAATAGACACTTATCCCGACGATATGTTGATGAGCGATCAACGAGAGGTTCCGCACTTGTGATGTCATTCTTAGTCCCCTCACTATATCCAAAACCGACCGGCACATAGACCAGGACATCCTACCCTCCATACCATCCACAAGGTTAGTTCCCCCACTATGTCCAAAACCGGCACATAGACCATGACCTCTTGCTCCTCTCACCACATAATTCATCTTTCTTTACTTGAGACTGAATGATTATTAGAGTATCAGGATAACCTCCAACTTCATGACCCTCAACATCAACATATACACACTTACCATGACATTACAGAATCTCTCCGCGAGATTCATACCATGCTCACATTCCTTAATTCATATTATACCATTACGAAATCTTCCCATAATACTCATATCATGTTCAGATGCATAAATTCAAATCCAATATAATAAATTACAATCATCACAGAAATCATACAAACTGAATATATCACAAAAATAAATTAACAATACTAAAATATCACCATAAATGGTCACCAGAGAATAATCAAATGTTTGACGAATCAAACTCACCATAAACGCCAGTACATATGACTAGTCACAACTTACTGGATTAGACCAGGGCTGCTCTATGATCAGGGATGTACCAACTCCGGTTTTTAAGATTCCTCTATCCTACCATCACAATGGACAACTTATGTACCAAGTCTTTCCTTAGCCAAAATGTTTCTCAACTAGTTTTTAACAAATTTCTTATTTACAGATTCAAAACATCAACATATAATATTAACATCGAAATTCACTATAGATAGGTATACAGTAAGCATTAACAATATTCACACAAAATTTCAAGACATGAATAGTAATAAAACAATTTTAAATCATAATATGAAAGCTTAGAAAGGTTAGCTCCCCTACCTCTATTCCAGACTTCTCTTGCTCCGAATTCGTTTTCCCCGAAAACCCTCTAGAGGCTCTACTCTTCCTGTAACTAAAAATTTCTTCCTAACTCTTTCTTCTCTATTTCTCAAGGTTTCTCACTTGATTCTTCCTCTCTATTTATCAATAATGCCTTCAAATATGAATGTTTTCTTCATTATCAATATTTTAAATTTTATTTTACTTTTTCATTTTTTTTAACAAAAAGGTGGAAAAGAGTTTGAACCCATCACCAAAATTTTTTATTTAACTTTCCACATTTTATAAACTTATTATATTTTCCATTCACAAAGAAATTTATTACTACTAGTAATAAAATTATTACTATTAAGATAAATATTTTTCATGTATGTTCATGTTATCAGTAGTGACTTACCTAATCTATTTTAATAAAAATAGGTTATAGTTCTGATAGAAATTATAGCCTATTAGAAATTATATTTAAATGTTTTTTTTACAAATAATCTATTATTAAAAAATAATAATCAATTATGTCAATTAAATATAAAAATGTTTATTCTAAGTAATCAATTATAAATAGTGAATAATCCATTATCCTAGTTCAAAATATTTTTTGGCTACACAAATAACATAATAATAAATTATTTTCAGTTATAATTGATATCCTAGTAAATATTCATAAAAATCTTCTAAAAAGAAAGTTCTCTTTCATTACCATTATTTCATACTTCTAAAAAAAATAAGGGTCTTATTATCTTCGAAAAGAGATATTATGAGAGTGTCATATATTACATATTGTTTGAAAAAGAAGTGTTTTGGATTCATAAAGAAGGTGATCTAAGTTATAGGATATCACATTTCATGCTACATTTTTTCTTTTCTTTTCTTTTGTAATTTCTATTTTCAAATCTTTGCACTTTGACGTGTATATAATAGGTAATTAAGTGTTTTCATTATATTAGAATTTTTTTGAAGGAGTTTCAAGGTTTGTATAACTTTTTCTAATTTCAAATATATTTATTGTAATGGGATAATTCAAGACTTTTCAGTGAAAAATCTAATTCAGATTGTCTAGATTAATTAACTAGATTATATAGGAATGTAACCAATATAAAATTTTATATGGTTTTAGCTTTCATTTTTCTATCATTATTTTGAATTTTTTTTTTTGAATTCATTGTTGCACTTAATTTCTCTAATCATTAAAAGTTTAAGACAAAATCTGTGTAAAATTTTAAAAGATCATCTTTCAACCAGTTCAGACCCATCAAAATATTCACCTTAATAAATAGTAATCATTTTCGTTTATTATTATTAGTAATAAATTTTATGAGTAGAAAATATAATTAATAAGTTTATGTAAAAGCAAATGTGGTAAGTTAAATAAGAATTTATGGTAACTCAAATGGTAAATAATTATGTTGATTTCAGGTTCAAACTCTTTTCTACTCTTTTTTTTTTAAGTTAATTAAAAAAAATTAAAATCATAAGTGGACAAAGAGACTTTCAATGAAGTAGCAAAGCACCAAAAATAATAATAAATATTTATATTGCATGATTATTGTATGATGTGATGAGTGTGTCAAGCATGATTCTTGTATGATGAGATGAGTGTGTCTGACATGATTCTTACATGATGAGATGAGTGTGTGTGACATGATTATTGCATGATGAGATAAGTGTGTCTGACATCATTATTGGATGATGAGATGAGTGTGTTTGACATGATTATTATATGATGAGATGAATATGTCTCACATGATTATTGTATGATGAGATGAGTGTGTCTTGATATGATTATTGTATGATGAGATGAATGTGTCTAGCATGATTATTGTATGATGAGATGAGTGTGTCTTACATGATTATTGTATGATGAAATAAGTGTGTCTAGTATGATTATTGTATGATGAGATGGGTGTGATTGGGATGATTATTGTATGATGAGATGAGTGTGTCTAACATGATTATTGTATGATGAGATGGTTGTGTATAGTATGATTAATGTATGTTGTGAAGATTAAGTCTAGTATAATTATTACATGATAATATGATTATTGTTATGTGTAGAAACACATTTATGTATGTTTTATGAATGATTTATTACATGTTAGCTCATTCTATGTGTTTGTGTTTTTGTTTGTATTTGTATGATGATCGTATAACTTGTGTTGTTATAGGGGAGCTCAGATAGAAATGCATATGATTCTGGAGTCCATGATTGATGAGGGAGGGGATTGACGATGTGAGTTTTATTTAAAATTTATTTAATGAAAATTTATAATGATGTTTTTTATAAATTCATGTGAGTAATGTATAAATGGAAATCGACCATTTTCTTAATAAATAAAATGAAAACTTTTTGTGTGACACTAGGAGAAGGGGGTGTTACATTCACCATCTTTTGGTTGTGTTTTTAGCCACTATTTATTTTTGAACTCATTTTAATGCTTATATAAACTATTCTACCAAAAAAAGGTTTACATTAAGTAACGTGAGAAAGAGAAAAATATAGGAAACTAATATAAAAATGAAAAGTTGATTTAAGAGTTGTCATCAAAACTCAACAAGTTTTTTTTGGTGTATGAGAAATTTAGATTGTTATATTGTCACGAGAGGGTATGCAATTTTTATAAAAAAAGTTGTTTGAGAAGGTTTGCAGTTTTTGCCAAAAAAAATTGTACGAGAAGCTTTGCCGTTTTTTCCAAAAAAGTTGCATGTTGAGTAATAATATTGTGTTGAACATTCATAAATATAAGCCTTGAGATGACGAACTAGTTTAAATTTAGTGTGTACTTCGACTTAAATGTTATACTCTTGTTCGTGGGTGTGCTTTTGCTAGAAGAGATGATTTTCCTGTTTCATGATCATAGTCTAGTTCTAAAGAAAGAAGGAAGTGGAGTAATTTGGCATAAGTATAATCAACTTTGTGTGTTGCACCTTTGAAGAGAGGTTATCCTTGATTATTTTTTTTGTAATGACATTCTTAATGTATGTGTGGTAGGATTTGATTTGGTCAAGTCAGTGTTGTGATATATTTTATTTTGACTATAGATGATTATCCAACAACAATGACATGAAAATAATTGGAAGTAAGTATGAGGTAAAAGACAATTATGACTAATAACAAAGAAAGATTGTTGTCGCCAATAAATTTATACAACTCATCCTGGCAAGAGTGGTTCAAAAATATCTATTGACAATATGTCAATTGTTTGTTCCAAAAAACATAAATAAAGAAAAATATAATATTGAAACTTTATTTTTAAGTTAATATATATATATATATATATATATATATATATATATATATATATTTTGGTGATGAAGGTACATGTTAATTTTCAAAGGGTTAAATTATGTTAAGTTTATTATGTTTTTTTTATTTAAATTTTATTTATAGGTGTACTTTCATTATCAAATATTATTTTTCTATTGTATGTGAGACTAATAATCATTACAATTCAAAGTATGCTATTTGTATATTTTATATTAGGGTTAAATATGTTTTTTATCCCTAATTTTCAATGAAAATTGGAATTAGTCCCTTTTCAAAACTTTGGACTAATTTAATTCCCAAACTCTATAAATGTGTGAATTTAGTCCTTTTAACCAAATTTTGTTAACTTTATTTGATGTTTCTGTAACATCCCAATATCTCACGCTGGATAATTCATAATTTATATATTGTAACATTACATTCACGGTAATATCCCGTAATCTCACACTTATAAATTCATAGTTAATATATGTCTACACATGTTTTAAACTCAGATTTCAACTATAAACTCATAAATATAATTCGAATTCTTCTAGCTTATTCTTCTGTCTCTCTCTTCATTGGCATTGGATCAGACGACATTCCTTCATCTGCTCCCGTATAACGAATTATACGATCATCGCACATACCCAAACACAAAAAAAAAACAAACACAAACAAGTAGGGTGAGCTAACATGCAACAAATCATTTATAAAACATGTATAATTACCTTGATATAAACATCATATAATAATTATGTTCGACACCCTCGTACTATAATTCCTATTAGACACTCGTCTCACAATACCCAATAGACACCACAATACCCAATAGACACTCATCCAGATGATACGTTGATGAGCGGTCACGGGAGGTTATGCACTTGTAATGACTTCTACTTCTTTTTTTATTAAATACTCTTCCAAAATACTTCATACCATTCACAAGGTTAATCCCCTCACTATGTCCAAAACCGGCACATAGACCAGGACCTCCTGCTCCTCTCACCACATAATTCATCCCTCTCTACTTGAGACTGGATGATTATTAGAGTATCAGGATAACCTCCAACTACGGGACCCTCAACATCAACATATACACAAATACCATAATATTACTGAATCTCTCCACGAGACTCATACCATACTCATATTCCTCAACTCACATTATACCCCTACAAAATCTCCCCATAATACTCATAACATGTTCAGATGCATAAATTCAAATGCAATATAATAAAATACAATCATCGCATAAATCACACAAACTCAATATATTACATAATAATTTAACAATACTCAATCTGTTCAATAGGATTTAAGTTAAAAACTTGTCGAGTAGACTTCCAGGAAAGAGAGGTGCGTCACAATGGACAACTTAAGTACCAAGTCTTTCCTTAGCCAAAGTGTTCCTCAACTAGTTTTTAACAAATTTCTTATTTACAGATTCAAAACAACAGCATATAATATTTACACCGAATTTCAACATAGATAAACATACAGTAAACATTAACAGTATTCACACAGAATTTCAATATATGAATAGTAATAAAATAATACTAAATCATAATATAAAAGCATAGAATTATTAAATCATAATAAAAAAAAACATAGAAAGGTTAGCTCCCCTACCTCTATTCCAGACTTCTCTTGCTCTGAATTTATTTCTCCGAAACCCTTCAGAACCTCTACTCTTCTTGCAACTAAAAATTTCTCTCTAACTTTCTCTCACTTGATTTCTCTTCTCTTGGTGCAAAATACCCTTCCCTCCCATGGCTATTTATAGTAAAAAAAAATTTACTATTCATTAATATTTTAATATTATTTATTATTTTAATATTATTTAAAAATAATATTTCAATCATTTTCTCACCAAATCTGATCCTAATTTCTACCTACTACTTTCTTCCATGCTAAGGAATCTTAATGCTGAAAATTTATTTTTACTATTTACTCTTTACTATTTACTATTTACTTTTTACTATTCAATTTAAAAAAATTTACTAAATAATTTACCAAAAATTTGAACCTCTCCTTCTAAAATTACTATAATTTTATATCCAAAATTTCCAATTTTCTATCCATTAAAATTATTATTACTAATAAAATACTAAAATTTACTACTATAAATATATATATATATATATATATATATATATATATATATATATATATATATATATATTTTTTCATGAATCTTACATTCTCCCCAACAACAAAAATTTTCGTCCTCGAAAATTCGAAAATAAAAATTTTTAATTTAATACTCATCTGAACGCATTCAACTAGAAAAGTCTCACACTCATAACCTGAATCATTTCACTACTTATTTTGTGCATAAAATTTCTAGCATCTCAAATTGAAATGTACTCACAAAATTTAAAATCATAAACCTTCCAAATACTCTTACTTTAGCCCTATCACAACCATCATTAAACCTACCTAACTAGTCTCAAAATAATCCATTAATGTTTTAAAAGAACTCATCACTCAAACTATAAATCACAAGATTAGAGAAAACTTTTCATTCCTACTATAATCAGAAAGTGATTCTCCTTAGAGATCCTTATTTAAGACTTCTATGACGCTCTAAAACTCTAAGAATCATTCTTTTTCCGTAACAACTTTCCATTATATTTTCTCAACACAGTTTCCACTCCTAGAAATCGTACGCCTCCAAAAGCCACTTATGTTTACCAAAATTTTATACTAGATTGCTCCATCTTACCCTATACTTCTATTTTTCGTAAAATTTCTAATTACTCTAATGATTACACGGAGTCCAAAACACTATTACTAAATAATTCATCCTTATGTTTTCTTTTCTATACTCATTTATCAAGAACTTGTCCAAAAGTAATACCTATATTGAGTATGTTTTATAACATCCATAGAAACCCCTCCACACTTAAGATCATGCATCATTTCCTTCACTCGTCCTTGATGAACTTATCTTATTCTCGGTAATATTGCCTTCACCCTTAACTACAACAGTCAACTCACAATTCTTGAAGACCATAAACTTCTAAAAACATATTGAAACATGACCAAACCATCCTTTCGATCATACTCTAGACTACAATATCTATCCTTCACTTGCATTGGTCAGATATCCCTAAAATACTAGTCCTCATCCTTTATTTAACCCACACTAAATGTTGAACCACTATTTTCTTCACCTGATAACCACTTCTGAAATACTTAACAAAAATTAGAATAATCAAACTTCTTTCAAGATTATACTCCAAATTACCTCAACCTTCATGTAATTATTTTCCTAGCAAACATTACTAGCCTAAGTTAAAACATTCTTCAAGAATTAACTTATAAACTCTAAATCTTAGGAATATAAACCTTGTCCTCAAAATACCTTCCCACATCCTAAGCTAATATGAATTCACAAACTTAATGTTGTCTCTAATCCAGTACCTAACAATTGTGTATCTCTGATAACACTCAACAGATCACTCAATCAACAATGTTATAAATTCCGAAACCACTTATTTTAATCTCAATAAGGCCGAATTTAAAACTAACTAGATTCCTTATCAGTACTGCACCCACTCATTTAAATAAACCACTTATGCCACATAAGTTAAATGATCTAGAGATATTATCAGGGCAATCCATAACCCACCTCAATTATAATGTGCTTCCCGAGATCAAAACCATACCCCAGGATATTTAGTGTTAACTAAATCTAAAATTTTTTTCTTATGCGAACTAAAAGTAAGTATCAACAAGTTCACTCAAACACATCACTGGATAGAGATCAAGGTGCGACATCACCATTGAGGTTTGAATACTACCATATAACTATGCCTGATGAAATTGCTCCAATCACAACCTACAACTTCTTAATTATTCCTAATTCCCTAATCACATTAGTATTGCAACCCTCCTTTTTATCTATTTCCAAACTCTTCTTCTTCCTTATCTTGCCATATTCATAATAATATCAATTCAACCTACACTACCTCTACTAACTTTAACATTCCAAAATCAATAAAATTTACAACCGTAAATCATGACATTTTAATCCTATCATAAAATACCGAATATTTGTATATGACGAAAGCCAAAATTTTCGTACTTGGATTTTCTCCACTACTCCTCATACCAAAATCACATACTCTCAAATCTTATCTCTAATACATTTTACTGAAAAATCTAACCATCTCTTTTTAATCATCCATTTAACTTAGAATCCTTTCAATACTTCATTCTTCTCTAAAGACCTCGTGTTCTCTTAACTTACAAATTCCTCCTCCTATTAAACTTTCTCTCAATCCTCTTTATGCCTTATACCACTTCTCATATACTCTTCTTCGTCTAATATTTGATTTATTCTTAATCTACTTCAGTATTCCTATCCCTTTTTATTTTTAAACTTTATGTTCAAATCTTCCACCATTTTCTTTCTTCAGATTCCAATCTTCACTGATACATCAATCCATGTTACCAATCTCACACAATGCCACCCTGTTTCTTATCATCACTTCCTTCTTCTGACTTCTAACGTTACTGATATACTAAACCAAACTGATTTCTCAAATCTTGCTACATCCATGCTTATCCAAAGCTTCTCTTAATCTAGCCTTCGAACTCAACTCCTTTTTGTGAAACGTAAGATATCTCATCTATTAATTTTGTTCTAGAAACTTCTAAAAATTTTACTTCTAAACATCAACATCTTCACTCATCCTTTGAAACTTAAACTCTAGTATTATATCTCCCTATCAAGGCTTTAACTAATTCTAATATCTTTCCTTAAACCCTCAGAATTAAGAAAGGAAAATCATCTATAGTAAAAGTCATAGTAGTTAGACACAATACTCTACTATCTAGATTTGGAGGAAATGGTAAATTATACCATTTAGACTCAATTCTTCACAGAGAAGACACGGAAGACCCACAACACAGAGGTCATCCTAAGGACGAACTGCTCTGATACCATTAATGTAACATCCCAATATCTCACGCTGGATAATTCATAATTTATATATTGTAACATTACATTCACGGTAATATCCCGTAATCTCACACTTATAAATTCATAGTTAATATATGTCTACACATGTTTTAAACTCAGATTTCAACTATAAACTCATAAATATAATTCGAATTCTTCTAGCTTATTCTTCTGTCTCTCTCTTCATTGGCATTGGATCAGACGACATTCCTTCATCTGTTCCCGTATAACGAATTATACGATCATCGCACATACCCAAACACAAAAAAAAAACAAACACAAACAAGTAGGGTGAGCTAACATGCAACAAATCATTTATAAAACATGTATAATTACCTTGATATAAACATCATATAATAATTATGTTCGACACCCTCATACTATAATTCCTATTAGACACTCGTCTCACAATACCCAATAGACACCACAATACCCAATAGACACTCATCCAGATGATACGTTGATGAGCGGTCACGGGAGGTTATGCACTTGTAATGACTTCTACTTCTTTTTTTTTTAAATACTCTTCCAAAATACTTCATACCATTCACAAGGTTAATCCCCTCACTATGTCCAAAACCGGCACATAGACCAGGACCTCCTGCTCCTCTCACCACATAATTCATCCCTCTCTACTTGAGACTAGATGATTATTAGAGTATCAGGATAACCTCCAACTACGGGACCCTCAACATCAACATATACACAAATACCATAATATTACTGAATCTCTCCACGAGACTCATACCATACTCATATTGTAAGACCCTAGAACCTCATGAACTTACCTAGTTGTAAAAAGTTTAAGTTATAATGTAAAAATAAAGTGCTGTCAGACTTGACATGGTTTACTATTTTAATTATAACTTTTTTTAGAAAATATCAATTTAGCTGATTCTTCTTTTATTGGATAGTAGGCTCAAAGAGCTTCGATTTGAGTACTCATACGCGTATTTTCGACTTCGGTAAGGGGGTCAACCGGACTGTCAAAGTTGCGGTAAATTTTGCTGCTGGGGATTTGCGTGAGCAGTAAATTTTTTTTGGATTGTAGGCAATGTGAGCTGGCTTGGCTGCGGTTCCTTTTGTGAGAATATTTTGGGGACCCTTTCAGACATTCCCTCCATGTTTTGGGGCTGGAAAGGAGTATGGGGCTTTGTTTTATTGAATTATCATTGCTAAATAACAATTCCATGGGTCCTTGTGTGTCTAGGAATCATTTCCTTTAATTCCAAAGCTGAATGAGTGTTTTGGACAGCAGAGAAAGGCCCTTAGCTAGAGTATTTCGAAATTTCTAAGTGTGCTAAGTGTGGAGGTTGTCTTGGCCTGTGAAAGAAGAGAGGGATTCCAAGAAACTAGAGTTCTACCAAGGTTGTGGAAGAGATCAAGTTAAAGTGTTCAAGGCAAAAGGTAAGGGGGTTTAACTTGGGATATAACATAGTGTATGATGGGTAGAAGATAACCATACAAATTGTTTCATGCTTTCTTCCTTGTGTATTGAGAGTAAATTTAACATGTTGAAGCATGTGTTTTTCTTATTGGTTGTGAGTTTTATGAGTTTTGAGTATAACATGAGTTTTGGATATAAAACGCAGAATCTAAAACTGAATTGTTGTGATTTTTCCCAGATTTATTTGAGACCCTTCCCGATATCCAAATTAGTCTTGTGAGTAGTCAAATTAAAGATAATTGAGTCTAGTTTACAGCAAATCAAGAATTAATTCAATTGGAGTTCGGTAGAGAGCGTAATGAGCAAAACCATAAGCAAAGGTCAAAACTGAGAAGACCAGAGAGTGGTGAACTTTTCCACTTTTTAATAATTTTACTGCAACTAGATCAGTAGTCCAAAATTTTAGATTTAGCTTTCCAAAGAAAGATAATTGAGTCTAGTTTCCAGGAAATCAAGAATAAACTCAATTGGAGTTCGGTAGAGAGAGTAATGAGCAAAAGAGTCATCAAAGGTCAAAGCTGAACATACCTGAGCGTGATTAATGTTTCCGAGTTTTAATGATTTTACTGCAGCTATCCCTGTAGTCCAAAAATTTAGATTTATATGTCCAAAGAACGATATTTGAGTCTAGTTTCCAGGAAATTAAGAATCAACTCAATTGGAGTTCGGTAGAGAGAGTAATGAGCAAAAGAGTCATCAAAGGTCAAAGCTGAACATACCTGAGCGTGATTAATGTTTCCGAGTTTTTAATAATTCTACTGCAGCTAGATCTGTAGTCCAAAAATTTAGATTTATATGTCCAAAGAAAGATATTTGAGTGTAGTTTCCAGAAAATCAAGAATCAACTCAATTGGAGTTCGGTAGAGAGAGTAATGAGCAAAAGAGTCATCAAAGGTCAAAGCTGAACACACCTGAACGTGATTAACGTTTCCGAGTTTTAATGATTTTACTGCCGCTAGCCCTGTGGTCCAAAAATTTAGATTTATATCTCCAAAGAAAGATATTGGAGTCTAGTTTCCAGAAAATTAAGAATCAACTCAATTGGAGTTTGGTAGAGAGAGTAATGAGCAAAAGAATCAACAACGGTTAAAACTGAGAAGACCAGAGCGCGGTGAAAGTTTCTGCTCTTTAATAATTCTACTGCCGCTAGCCCTGTAGTCCAAAAATTTAGATTTATATGTCCAAGGAAAGATATTTGAGTCTAGTTTCCAACAAAACAAGAACCAACTTAATTGGAGTTTGGTAGAGAGATTTATGAGTAAAACAGTCAGCAAAGGTTAAAACTGAGAAGACCAGAGCGTGGTGAAAGTTTCCGCTCTTTAATAATTCTACTGCAGCTAGCCCTGTAGTCCAAAAATTTATATTTATATGTCCAAGGAAAGATATTTGAGTCTAGTTTCCAACAAAGCAAGAACCAACTTAATTGGAGTTTGGTAGAGAGATTTATGAGTAAAACAGTCAGCAAAGGTTAAAACTGAGAAGACCAGAGCGTGGTGAAAGTTTCCGCTTTTTAATAATTCTACTGCAGCTAGCCCTGTAGTCCAAAAATTTAGATTTATATGTCCAAAGAAAGATATTTGAGTCTAGTTTCCAATAAAAAAGAAATGAACTCATTTGAAGTTATGTACAGAGAATTATGAGTAAAATAACAAGCAAAGGTCAGTGTGGACAACATTCAATTTTTTACTCGTTGGGAATACTTATCTACAATCTTTGGCCAAGAGTGTGGGTAAGAGGGTATTGAGAATTCTCTTCCATTGTTGGAAGAGGAAAGAACAAATTATGAGAATGAGAGGACTGAAAGAGATTGAGGTTCGAGTGTGATGGTGAAACTGTGAGAGCAAGCGTTCTGTCATTTCCTTAGAATTCTTGTCGAATCGATGGTGTTCGTATTGCGATACGATAGTGTGTTGAGTCTCTGCGGAGACTGAGATTCGAGTGTCACCCTTTCCTCGTGCGCGGGGACTAGAGGGGGTTGAATGTCTCGCCCAATGACTTCGGCTCGTGTGAGTATAGTGCTCGGTAGGTGCGCCTAACCGAAGTTTTTACTCGTAATTCCTTGAGAGGTCGGGGAGATAGGTCTGAAGTTGCGATGGAGGACGGCTCGAATCGCCCTGTTTTGCGAAACAGGTTTGATACGACAAAATTCAAGGAAACAACAGAAGCTTGAGTAAATGATTGAGTTGTGAGTTTAATACTGTGATGTATTGTACTATTATGACCTTGATAGTCTGAGTGGTGATGATCTGAGTTACGAGTTGAATATTGTGTTGTATTGTAAGGTTGTGACTAGGATAATCTAAGTTATGATATTTTGATATTTTGGAATTATATGCTATGTTAGGTTCCTCGTTACTCACCCTGAAATGTTGTGGTTGTGGTTTCCACCTACGATGATCGTACTTGTACGGGAGTAGATGGCGTTGCAGATGAGGCAGAGATGAAGTAGCACGACGAGAGTTATGGGAATGACTATGGGGGACTTATCATGTTTTAAGTAATTTTATGTTTTGAATATTGAATTTGATATTTGTAAGGTTTTAACTTTATGTTGTAAGACGCTTAAACTTTATGTTGTAAGACGCTTAAACTTTTGATGGTTTATTTCCGCGATGTTAATTGAAAAAAAAAATTGGCGTAAAAGTTTTGATTTCGTTATTTTCTAGTGGCACCCTGATAAGGGGTGTTACATTTGGTATCAGAGCTTAGGTTTTAAAAAAAAAAAAAATCTTTGGGGCTTTTGGGGAGTGAGCTCGACTAGTACGCTGACGTAATTTTGATATTGTTTGTGTGGTTATTTTTCCTTGCTTATCTTTTTCATTATAAATGAAAAGGATGTCGGGACGACCAAGAAATCCTACTCCAGTAGATGCTACTGCAGAGCTGGCGCAAGCAATGCGGCAGATTGCTCAGGTTTTGCAAGCACAACAGGCACAACAGGCTGAGCAGGCACCAAGGCCGAGAGTGGGTATGAACGACTTTTTACGTCACAGTCCTACAAAGTTTAATGGCAAGGCAACTCCAGATGAAGCAGATGACTGGATTTGTAACCTTGAGAAGATATTTGAAGCAATCGAGTGCACTGAGGGGCAGAAGTTAGTGTTTGCTACATATATGTTGGCAGGAGAAGCTGAGTACTGGTGGCGTGGGATGCGGAGGAGCATGGATACCCGAGGGGAAGTTGCTACTTGGGAAGACTTCAGAGCTAGATTCTTGGAGCGTTACTTTCCGGCTAGTGCTAAGCAGCAACGAGAGTCGCAGTTTCTGGCTCTTCAGCAGAGAAGTATGTCTGTTCAAGACTACAAGGAGAGATTCGAGTATTTAGCTCGTTTCTATACTCAGAATATGAGTGAGGATTGGAAGTGCAGAAGGTTTGAGCAAGGATTGCGCCACCATCTTTTGAAGGCACTTGTTCACTTGAAGATCAATGAATTTCCAGAGTTAGTGGAGCAGGCCACGATAGCTGAGAGGTTGGATGAGTCTGGGCGGGTGATGAGGAACCAGAAGGGAAGCTTTTCTTTGGGCAAGCCACAGAGGAAACCGTATGAGAGGCCACAACAATTTAGGCCGGGGTTGTTGAAGTGCTTTGAGTGTGGTGGAGATCACCTCCGAAGAAATTGTCCAAAGCTGAGTGACGTCAAGAAGGAGGCGCGAACGTGTTTCACATGTAATAAGCCTGGGCATATCTCTCTTTATTGCCCTCAGAAGAGGTCAACTGGTGGAACGCCTCAGAAGTCAGCTAATGGTGAAAAGCCGCAGGTTGCTGGCAGAGTGTTTGCCATGTCTGGAGTAGAAGCCGAGAAGTCAGGTAACCTCATACTTGATACTTGTTCCTTGTTTGGTAGAAATGTGCATGTTCTGTTCGATTCGGGTGCGACGCACTCGTTTATATCATTGTCGTGTGTTGAGAATCTTGGACTCTCTATGTTTGACTTGGGGTGCGAGCTTGTTGTCTCCACTCCAACATCCGGACAAGTTTCAACCAGTTCAATCTGCGTTGGGTGTCCGATCGAGGTGACGGGTCACAAGTCCAGAGTCAATTTGGTGTGCTTACCGCTTGAAGGTCTAGATGTGATCTTGGGGATGGATTGGTTAGCTGATAACCATGTTATGATTGATTGTGGACGTCAGAGAGTAGTCTTCCAAGAACCTGAGGGCATTAAAATGTCAACGTCAAAGGAAGTTGTTCAAGATCTCAAGAGTGGAGCTGTTTGCTTTATGTTGATAGTGAAAGAACAGAAGAAGAGCATAGACGAGCAGATCAATGGAATACCAGTAGTCGAGGAATATGCTGATGTTTTCCCTGAGGAGGTACCAGGTTTGCCACCGAGTCGTGAAGTGGACTTTGCAATAGATCTAATGCCGGGTACAGGGCCAATATCTGTAGCTCCATATCGTATGGCTCCAGCAGAGTTAGCAGAGTTAAAGAAGCAGATTGAAGATCTGTTAGAGAAGAAGTTCATCAGACCAAGTGTGTCTCCATGGGGTGCGCCGGTGTTGCTAGTGAAAAAGAAAGATGGAAGCTCAAGGTTATGTGTGGATTACCGGCAACTTAATAAAGTCACTATCAAAAACAAGTACCCGTTGCCAAGAATTGATGATTTGTTAGATCAGTTGAAAGGAGCTGGAGTGTTTTCAAAGATTGATCTACGGTCAGGATATCATCAAATTCTTGTCAAGCCTGATGATGTGCAGAAGACAACGTTTCGTTCACGCTATGGGCACTATGAGTATGTTGTAATGCCTTTCGGTGTGACGAATGCTCCAGCTATATTCATGGATTACATGAATCGTATCTTTCGTTCTTGTTTAGATAAGTCTGTCGTTGTATTCATTGACGATATTCTTATCTACTCGAAGAACCGAGAGGAACATGCTGAACATCTACGGGTAGCGTTGGAGATTTTGAGGGAGCACCAGTTGTATGGAAAGCTGTCGAAATGTGAGTTTTGGTTGGATGAAGTTCAATTCCTTGGTCATGTGATATCTGCTCAAGGAATATCAGTCGATCCAGCCAAGGTTGAAGCTGTGTTGAACTGGGAGCGCCCTACATCGGTGACGGAGGTAAGGAGTTTTGTTGGACTAGCAGGTTACTATCGGAAATTTGTAGAGGGTTTCTCCAAGATAGTAGGTCCTCTAACTCAGTTGACGAGGAAGGACCAACCGTTTGTCTGGACTAATGAGTGTGAAGCAAGCTTTGAAGATATGAAGAAAAGATTGACAACCGCACCAGTGCTAATTATTCCAGATATAGACAAGGCGTTTGAGTTATATTGTGATGCATCATATCAAGGATTGGGATGCGTATTAATGCAAAATAGAAGACCAGTGGCATATGCTTCTCGCCAGTTGAGGATACACGAGCGGAATTATCCGACACATGACATTGAGTTAGCAGCTGTAGTGTTTGCATTGAAGACTTGGCGTCATTATTTGTTTGGAGCGAAGTTTCAGGTTTTCAGTGACCACAAAAGTTTGAAATACCTGTTTGATCAAAAAGAGTTGAACATGAGGCAGCGGAGGTGGATGGAATATCTGAAGGACTACGACTTTGAGTTGCTTTATCATCCAGGAAAGGCAAATGTCGTGGCGGATGCTCTGAGTAGAAAACGGATTCAGATGTCAGCTCTGATGATCAAAGAGTTAGAGCTGATAGAGAAGTTAAGGGACATGAATCTCGGTGTTATTTTGGGTCGGGATCACATGTGGTGTAGTCATCTCACAATTACGAGTAGTTTCTTGGAGCAAGTGAAGTCAGAACAAGAAACTGATCCGGAGCTGCAACAAATTGTGGGGTTGTTAGGAACTGATCAAGCCAAAGATTTTGCTTTTTGCCGGAATGGTATTCTTCGATTTCAAGGAAGAGTGTGTGTGCCGGCAACAGCAAAGTTGCGAAAGTTGATATTGGAGGAAGGGCATAAGAGTAGTCTCAGTATACATCCAGGAATGACTAAGATGTATAAAGACCTAAAAGAATCTTTTTGGTGGAGCGGAATGAAGAAGGATGTTGCAGAGTTTGTAGCTTCCTGTTTGGTATGTCAGAAGGCAAAGATCGAACATCAAAGACCAGGTGGAATGTTACAACAGCTGAATATTCCCCAGTGGAAATGGGACAGTATCTCGATGGACTTCGTAACTCACTTACCGAGGTCATCGAGGGGTCACGACTCCATATGGGTAATAGTTGATCGGTTGACGAAGAGTGCCCACTTTATATCCATCAATCAGAAGATGTCAATGGAGAAGTTAGTAGAGTTGTACATAAGAGAAATTGTAAGACTGCATGGTGTGCCAGATAACATTGTATCTGACCGGGATCCAAGGTTTACCTCGAGGTTCTGGCAACAGTTACAGGATGCTTTGGGTTCTCGGTTGAGCATGAGTTCAGCATATCATCCTCAAACAGATGGACAGACTGAAAGAACTATTCAGACATTAGAGGACTTGTTGAGGACTTGTGTTTTGGACCATCTTGGAGGTTGGAGTGAGATCTTACCATTAGTAGAGTTCACATATAACAACAGCTATCATTCTAGCATTGGGATGGCGCCTTTCGAAGCTTTGTATGGGCGAAGATGTCGAACTCCTCTTTGTTGGTTTCAAGATGGGGAAGCAATATCAGTAGGACCTGAGTTGTTGCAACAAACTACTGAAAAGGTGAAATTGATTCAAGAAAGAATGAGAGCAACACAAAGTAGGCAAAAGTCGTACGCTGATCGGAGAAGGAGGCCGCTTGAGTTCAATGAAGGTGACCATGTGTTTTTACGCGTGACGCCGATGGCAGGTGTGGGTAGGGCTATCAAGGCGAGGAAGTTGTCTCCTAAGTTTCTTGGTCCTTATGATATTCTTAGGCGGATTGGACCCGTAGCGTATGAGATAGCGTTACCACCGCAGTTGGCAAACCTGCATAACGTGTTTCACGTGTCTCAATTGAGGAAATACATTCCAGATCCTACTCGTGTACTAGAAGTTGATGATATACAAGTTAATGAAGATCTTACAATCAAAGCTGGACCAATCAGAGTGTTGGAGGTGCAGACGAAAAATCTGAGGGGAAAAGAAATTCGCACAGTAAAGGTGTTGTGGAATGAGGAAACCCAAGAGATGACATGGGAGCTTGAAGAGTTTATGAGGAATGAGTACCCATTTCTGTTTGCGTAGTAGCCTTAATTTTCGAGGACGAAAATTTTTGGAGTAGGGGAGAATGTAAGACCCTAGAACCTCATGAACTTACCTAGTTGTAAAGAGTTTAAGTTATAATGTAAAAATAAAGTGCTGTCAGACTTGACATGGTTTACTATTTTAATTATAACTTTTTTTAGAAAATATAAATTTAGCTAATTCTTCTTTTATTGGATAGTAGACTCAAAGAGCTTCGATTTGAGTACTCATACGCGTATTTTCGACTTCGGTAAGGGGGTCAACCGGACTGTCAAAGTTGCGGTAAATTTTGCTGCTGGGGATTTGCGTGAGCAGTAAATTTTTTTTGGATTGTAGGCAATGTGAGCTGGCTTGGCTGCGGTTCCTTTTGTGAGAATATTTTGGGGACCCTTTCAGACATTCCCTCCATGTTTTGGGGCTGGAAAGGAGTATGGGGCTTTGTTTTATTGAATTATCATTGCTAAATAACAATTCCATGGGTCCTTGTGTGTCTAGGAATCATTTCCTTTAATTCCAAAGCTGAATGAGTGTTTTGGACAGCAGAGAAAGGCCCTTAGCTAGAGTATTTCGAAATTTCTAAGTGTGCTAAGTGTGGAGGTTGTCTTGGCCTGTGAAAGAAGAGAGGGATTCCAAGAAACTAGAGTTCTACCAAGGTTGTGGAAGAGATCAAGTTAAAGTGTTCAAGGCAAAAGGTAAGGGGGTTTAACTTGGGATATAACATAGTGTATGATGGGTAGAAGATAACCATACAAATTGTTTCATGCTTTCTTCCTTGTGTATTGAGAGTAAATTTAACATGTTGAAGCATGTGTTTTTCTTATTGGTTGTGAGTTTTATGAGTTTTGAGTATAACATGAGTTTTGGATATAAAACGCAGAATCTAAAACTGAATTGTTGTGATTTTTCCCAGATTTATTTGAGACCCTTCCCGATATCCAAATTAGTCTTGTGAGTAGTCAAATTAAAGATAATTGAGTCTAGTTTACAGAAAATCAAGAATTAATTCAATTGGAGTTCGGTAGAGAGAGTAATGAGCAAAACCATAAGCAAAGGTCAAAACTGAGAAGACCAGAGAGTGGTGAACTTTTCCACTTTTTAATAATTTTACTGCAACTAGATCTGTAGTCCAAAATTTTAGATTTAGATGTCCAAAGAAAGATAATTGAGTCTAGTTTCCAGGAAATCAAGAATAAACTCAATTGGAGTTCGGTAGAGAGAGTAATGAGCAAAAGAGTCATCAAAGGTCAAAGCTGAACATACCTGAGCGTGATTAATGTTTCCGAGTTTTAATGATTTTACTGCAGCTATCCCTGTAGTCCAAAAATTTAGATTTATATGTCCAAAGAAAGATATTTGAGTCTAGTTTCCAGGAAATTAAGAATCAACTAAATTGGAGTTCGGTAGAGAGAGTAATGAGCAAAAGAGTCATCAAAGGTCAAAGCTGAACATACCTGAGCGTGATTAATGTTTCCGAGTTTTTAATAATTCTACTGCAGCTAGATCTGTAGTCCAAAAATTTAGATTTATATGTCCAAAGAAAGATATTTGAGTGTAGTTTCCAGAAAATCATGAATCAACTCAATTGGAGTTCGGTAGAGAGAGTAATGAGCAAAAGAGTCATCAAAGGTCAAAGCTGAACACACCTGAACGTGATTAACGTTTCCGAGTTTTAATGATTTTACTGCAGCTAGCCCTGTGGTCCAAAAATTTAGATTTATATCTCCAAAGAAAGATATTTGAGTCTAGTTTCCAGAAAATTAAGAATCAACGCAATTGGAGTTTGGTAGAGAGAGTAATGAGCAAAAGAATCAACAACGGTTAAAACTGAGAAGACCAGAGCGCGGTGAAAGTTTATGCTCTTTAATAATTCTACTGCAGCTAGCCCTGTAGTCCAAAAATTTAGATTTATATGTCCAAGGAAAGATATTTGAGTCTAGTTTCCAACAAAACAAGAACCAACTTAATTGAAGTTTGGTAGAGAGATTTATGAGTAAAACAGTCAGCAAAGGTTAAAACTGAGAAGACCAGAGCGTGGTGAAAGTTTCCGCTCTTTAATAATTCTACTGCAGCTAGCCCTGTAGTCCAAAAATTTATATTTATATGTCCAAGGAAAGATATTTGAGTCTAGTTTCCAACAAAGCAAGAACCAACTTAATTGGAGTTTGGTAGAGAGATTTATGAGTAAAACAGTCAGCAAAGGTTAAAACTGAGAAGACCAGAGCGTGGTGAAAGTTTCCGCTTTTTAATAATTCTACTGCAGCTAGCCCTGTAGTCCCAAAATTTAGATTTATATGTCCAAAGAAAGATATTTGAGTCTAGTTTCCAATAAAAAAGAAATGAACTCATTTGAAGTTATGTACAGAGAATTATGAGTAAAATAACAAGCAAAGGTCAGTGTGGACAGCATTCAATTTTTTACTCGTTGGGAATACTTATCTACACTCTTTGGCCAAGAGTGTGGGTAAGAGGGTATTGAGAATTCTCTTCCATTGTTGGAAGAGGAAAGAACAAATTATGAGAATGAGAGGACTGAAAGAGATTGAGGTTCGAGTGTGATGGTGAAACTGTGAGAGCAAGCATTCTGTCATTTTCTTAGAATTCTTGTCGAATCGATGGTGTTCGTATTGCGATACGATAGTGTGTTGAGTCTCTGCGGAGACTGAGATTCGAGTGTCACCCTTTCCTCGTGCGCGGGGACTAGAGGGGGTTGAATGTCTCGCCCAATGACTTCGGCTCGTGTGAGTATAGTGCTCGGTAGGTGCGCCTAACCGAAGTTTTTACTCGTAATTCCTTGAGAGGTCGGGGAGATAGGTCTGAAGTTGCGATGGAGGACGGCTCGAATCGCCCTGTTTTGCGAAACAGGTTTGATACGACAAAATTCAAGGAAACAACAGAAGCTTGAGTAAATGATTGAGTTGTGAGTTTAATACTGTGATGTATTGTACTATTATGACCTTGATAGTCTGAGTGGTGATGATCTGAGTTACGAGTTGAATATTGTGTTGTATTGTAAGGTTGTGACTAGGATAATCTAAGTTATGATATTTTGATATTTTGGAATTATATGCTATGTTAGGTTCCTCGTTACTCACCCTGAAATGTTGTGGTTGTGGTTTCCACCTACGATGATCGTACTTGTACGGGAGTAGATGGCGTTGCAGATGAGGCAGAGATGAAGTAGCACGACGAGAGTTATGGGAATGACTATGGGGGACTTATCATGTTTTAAGTAATTTTATGTTTTGAATATTGAATTTGATATTTGTAAGGTTTTAACTTTATGTTGTAAGACGCTTAAACTTTATGTTGTAAGACGCTTAAACTTTTGATGGTTTATTTCCGCGATGTTAATTGAAAAAAAAAATTGGCGTAAAAGTTTTGATTTCGTTATTTTCTAGTGGCACCCTGATAAGGGGTGTTACACATATTCCTCAACTCACATTATACCCCTACAAAATCTCCCCATAATACTCATAACATGTTCAGATGCATAAATTCAAATGCAATATAATAAAATACAATCATCGCATAAATCACACAAACTCAATATATTGCATAATAATTTAACAATACTCAATCTGTTCAATAGGATTTAAGTTAAAAACTTGTCGAGTAGACTTCCAGGAAAGAAAGGTGCGTCACAATGGACAACTTAAGTACCAAGTCTTTCCTTAGCCAAAGTGTTCCTCAACTAGTTTTTAACAAATTTCTTATTTACAGATTCAAAACAACAGCATATAATATTTACACCGAATTTCAACATAGATAAACATACAGTAAACATTAACAGTATTCACACAGAATTTCAATATATGAATAGTAATAAAATAATACTAAATCATAATATAAAAGTATAGAATTATTAAATCATAATAAAAAAAAACATAGAAAGGTTAGCTCCCCTACCTCTATTCCAGACTTCTCTTGCTCTGAATTTATTTCTCCGAAACCCTTCAGAACCTCTACTCTTCTTGCAACTAAAAATTTCTCTCTAACTTTCTCTCACTTGATTTCTCTTCTCTTGGTGCAAAATACCCTTCCCTCCCATGGCTATTTATAGTAAAAAAAAATTTACTATTTATTAATATTTTAATATTATTTATTATTTTAATATTATTTAAAAATAATATTTCAATCATTTTCTCACCAAATCTGATCCTAATTTCTACCTACTACTTTCTTCCATGCTAAGGAATCTTAATGCTGAAAATTTATTTTTACTATTTACTCTTTACTATTTACTATTTACTTTTTACTATTCAATTTAAAAAAATTTACTAAATAATTTACCAAAAATTTGAACCTCTCCTTCTAAAATTACTATAATTTTATATCCAAAATTTCCAATTTTCTATCCATTAAAATTATTATTACTAATAAAATACTAAAATTTACTACTATAAATATATATATATATATATATATATATATATATATATATATATATATATATATATATATATTTTCATGAATCTTACAGTTTCAAACGCATTTCTCAGTTAACGTTGAAGTAAAAATGTGTCAAAAGATGTAAACAACTCAGATGCTATCATGAAAAAACATCAAATAAATCTAACAAAGTTTAGTTAAAAGGACTAAAGTCACACATTTCTAAAGTTTGGGGACTAAATTATGCCAAAAGTTTGAAGGAGAGACTAATTCCAACTAAAAGTTAAGAGACAAAAAACATATTTAACTATAATAACATCCTTAGTTCAATATTATCAATTTTTATAATGCTTATTTATAGTTCAACAATGTATTTGATATTGTTGATTTTTTTTTTTTAATTTTGTAGGTGGTCTTATAGAGTATAAAGTTATTAAAATGATTTTTTTTAATTCATATATCACTATAGTTTTATTTTAAAAATTGTAGCCTAGGTTACAGTTGGAAATCTAAGTTTAACTTTTTTACTGTATCTTAATATACTACGGTTTATTAATATAAATTTAACATAAAAAATAACAGTTATAATATCCTTCATTTCACATATAAAAATAAAATAATATTTTAAAAACTATGCATATTAACTTGATCAACTTAAAAAAAATATGATTTGTTATTGAATTAATTAATAGAATTATGAAAAAGCAAAGAGAAATTATTAGTGACATTTTAAGGAAGTGTACCTAAATCATGCCAAACATGGCCTTCTCGCCCAGAAGGACACACCTTTTCCTGCAATTTTTCATTTTCCCTTTCTCTCCATTAAATGTTTATGGGCCACGCAGGATCTGCATGTCAAATGCCATTTATTACCCTCATCTTTATAGCATACCCGTTACATGTCCATATCATTATTTAAGTTTTTTATTCAAAATTCACATATTTATAAGTAGCCATTGTGAGAGATATTGTTCTCACACTCTAGTTATAATTTATATAGCAGAATAATTTCCATTTACAAATTCAACTTTTAAAATAAAATACAGTGGTATTCAATTGCGTGTTTAAAAGACTAAAATATCATCACATAAATTTCAGTGGATTATTTGGTTTATTGGGTTTCATAGAACTTATTTTATTTGTATATGATTTTTTATTTTTGTCCAAACTTTTCTTAATTTCAATAAAAGATATCTCAAAATAAATTGTAATTCTTGAATAAACTTGGTTCACCATGAGATCGGATTATATTTGATTAAAATATAAAATTTTTTATTGAGTTAAAAATAACTTGACATATTTAACGCATGAGTCAAAAAATAATATATATATATATATATATATATATATATATATATATATATATATATATATATATATATATATATATTATATCACCACCTATAAAGACAAGGGTTAAATTGATGTTTTAAATATACTTTTAGAATTAATGGACTCATTAATGGTCTCAATTTTTTTTTTAATTTTTAATCAAGAAAATGTACAAATAGAAAGTACGAAATACAATTAGAAAAAAAAGTAATGTAATTGAAAAATAAAAGTAAAAATATTGACCATTCTGCAATTATACTCAAATCTATCTTTAGTTTTACTCAACCTCATTTTGTGAGATCGTTCTATTATATTGTATATTTGATTACGATCACAGTTTACATGCAAAATATGAAATCACTAAAATAAATCTTGAAATATATCAACAATAGAGATGTATTACATCAAACACCAGATTTTGGTGTAAGAGAATTCAAACCAAAATATAAAAATATTAAGGAAAGATGTCAATTGAAATGGTGAAGATTCCAATTATTAAAGATAAAAAAATATATACAATATTTTCACCAAATGACTTTGATTTAAAACTCTAAGCAAAATCTTCTTGAAAAGTTCTTGAAAATTAAAAATGATTTTGATTGATTCTTTTTGAAAAGTACAAATTGAAAGAGAGTTAAACTCTAGAAAAAAAAATATTTGAATAGAATTTGAAAACTTAAAGTATCTAGACATTTTTGTTGGGTTAAACCGTGGATAAATAGTGTTGAACACTTTAGTATTTTTAGAGATGTTTGGAAAGCTTTTTAAAAAGAAAGCAAGAAAAAACACTTATATTTATATAGGTTCACTATAAATTGAGTTACATCTAGTTTTTCCTTAAGAATTATTAAGGGATTCCACTAATCTTTCAAATATTATAAACGAGTTTGATCACTCATGGTTTTACAAACTAACCAAACTGGTTAGACGAGTTTCAACACTTCTAGTATAACATTATTCCAACTGATTAAAATGTTTAACTTCACTAAATTAAACTAACAAATGTTTTAATTCATTTCTGAATTAAAAAATAAAAAGTGTTTTTGAAATACAAATATAGAAGATTACTCTCGTAGAGAGAATATAAAGAAAATCAATATAAACAAGTTTTGAAAACTTGAAAAAAATTATTTTTTCAAAGAAAAAGTCTAGACGATGTGTGCTTGAGAGAAAAATAGCAACATAAGCATAAGCAAATAATAATTATTGTTCTTGTCTTCTCTTGATGCAGTCTTTTTTTATATAGACCTTACTAAAAAGACCCATTACTTAGAACATTGACTTTCGTGTAGGGATCTAACCTTTTAGTACGAGGTTAAATGCTATGTTGCATCTTGTAGAAACAATTTCCTTATACGAAAGAGACAAATAAAAGACATAAAGAAAACATTCCCAAAATATATTCCTATCTTTTAACATTCTTGTGATTCGATGCAAACTTTTGAATAAAGCTTTGTATTGAATTGATCTGCGTAGAAAAAGACAATACAACACAACACACCCGACAAAGGAGTACTAATGCATACACATTAAAAACATTGTACGTTCTTAAGCGTTTAGACATTGTACGTGAATTAGTGTATGTATAATCTGTTTAAGTAACGTCTAACATTTAGGATATCTTTTATATATAGTGCTTAGGGTTTTCATCCTAAATGTTTTATTTGATAAAAACTATTTTGTTAAACTCTCTTGTTAAACTTCAAAACAATGTTTGTTTCGACGATCTTTTCTTAACACAAATAACTCTTTATATAATTCTTCTAAAAAGTCTAATAAATGTTTGTAAAATATAATTGATTATATCAAAATCTAATTGATTATTTAAGTGATAATCAACTATCCACAATTTTTTTTATATTTAAAACAATTTCTAAACGGTCAAATTACTACTATAATCAAGTAAATATTTAAGATAACAGGTTATGCCATGAAGTAACCAATTAATACTCCATCATTTTTTTTGGAATTCATAATATAAAAAATAATTAATTAATATTCTTGAAACCTTTTTTGAAAGTTTTTCCGAAAAAAAATAAAGTGCTATTTTAAAGCTTAGAATAAATATAATTTATACTTCATAATATAACATCATAATTAATTAATATTCTTGAAACATTTTTTAAAAGTTTTTTCGAAAAAAAAATTATAGTTTTATTTTAAAGATTAGAATGAATCTAAAGCACAAATTGATGTCAACTTAATTAAATGTACGACACACAAAAATAAATGGTAGTAATATACATTACAAGGTTTATCATTAAATGTAAAACATAGTAACACATACACATAAACATGCAAAGAAAATTATTTCTCTAAATTTGCGAATTAGTTAGATGAACAACAAAAAATGATAACAATAATCATGAAAGAAAACATTAACGTTTTTAACTTGAAAACACTCTTAACTTAGAGAAGTAAAAACTTATAGATTCAAGCCAACCAATCAAACTCTACTAATATTAAAAATGGATACAAAATACTCAAATGAAAAATAAAATCAAATGTCTATAACTCACTAATACATCAAAGTAATAATGTTCTTAAATATGAAGAATAAATA
This sequence comes from Vigna nakashimae, assembly GCA_034642375.1. NCBI lineage: Eukaryota > Viridiplantae > Streptophyta > Magnoliopsida > Fabales > Fabaceae > Vigna > Vigna nakashimae. The sequence continues at coordinate 31,836,037 of CM067763.1, read as the reverse complement.
AAGAGAAATCTAAAATAAAAAAGTAATGTAAAACTAATTTCTTTAACCAACAGCCTCCATTGATGATCCCAACCGTTAAAATGAAGAATTATATTCATTGTCAATCTGCTGTAAAAATATTTGCTTGGCAACGATCAACAAGTTCAGAATTGTAATTTTATTGAGACAGCTTGATGAATATATCAACCAATTTTTTCTTCCTTTTCTTTGTTTCAAAGGTTGCAAAAAGATTACATGCTTTTGACTTAGAAAATCTCGCTCCACTTAAGTTAAGTGAGACAAAATGTGTTTTATCAGTTTAGACTTTTTAGATACATAAGAGTCCAACCCAACACTCATTATCTTAGTATCATCAAATTATAAAACATGAATCATTCTCTAAGATAATTTTGAACAAATTTTCTTTGAAAGATTGATTTTTTATCTTTTCAATAGTGTTAATTGTAAGACCCATGAAAAATATTTATCTTAATAGTAACAATTTTATTACCAGTAGTAATAAATTTCTTTGTGAATGGAAAATATAATAACTTTATAAAATGTGGAAAGTTAAATAAGAAATTTTGGTAGCTTAATTGGTAGAAAATTTTGGTGATGAGTTCAAACTCTTATTGATAATGGAGAAAACATTCAGATTTGAAGACATTATTGATGAACCCATTATGAATCCATTGTGTAAGTGGTGATTAAGAAATTAATATGATAAAATAATATTAAAATAATAAATAATATTAAAAAAATTGATGAATAGTAAAAATTTTGGATTATAAATAACTATGAGGGGAGGCTATTTTGCACAAAGAGAGGAAGAATTGAGACTTGAGAAATAAAGAAGAAAGAGTTAGGAAGAAATTTTTAGTTGCAAGAAGAGTAGAGCCTCTGGAGGGTTTTCGGGGAAAACGAATTTGGAGCAAGAGATGTTTGGAATAAAGGTAGGGGAGCTAACCTTTCTAAGCTTTTATATTCTGATTTAATATTGTTTTATTACTATTCATGTCTTAAAACTCTGTGTGAATACTGTTAATGCTTACTGTATATCTATCTATATTGAATTTCTGTGTTAATATTATATGTTGTTGTCTTGAATCTGTAAATAAGAAATTTGTTAAAAATTAGTTGAGGAACACTTTGGCTAAGGAAAGACTTGGTACTTAAGTTGTCCATTGTGACGCACCTCTTTTTCCTAGAAGTCTACTCGACAAGCTTTTAACTTAAATCTTATTGAACAGATTTTATACTGTTAAATTATTGTGCAATATATTTTGTTGGAATGAAAATGTCTGATGGATTCATGTTATTGTGGTAGATATGGAATAATGAATTATAATTGTGATGGTAGGATAGAGGAATCTTAAAAACTTGAGTTGGTACATCCCTGATCATAGAGCAGCCCTGGTCTAATCCAGTAAATTGTGACTAGTCATATGTACTGGCGTTTATGGTGAGTTTGATTCGTCAAACATTTGATTCTTCTCCAGTGACCATTTATGGTGATATTTTAGTATTATTAATTTATTTTGTGGTATATTCAGTTTGTATGATTTTTGTGATGATTGTAATTTATTATATTGGATTTGAATTTATGCATCTGAACATGATATGAGTATTATGGGAAGATTTCGTAATGATATAATATGAATTGAGGAATGTGAGCATGGTATGAGTCTCGCGGAGAGATTCTGTAATGCCATGGTATGTGTGTATATGTTGATGTTGAGGGTGATGAAGTTGGAGGTTATCCTGATACTCTAATAATCATCCAGTCTCAAGTAGAGAAAGATGAATTATGTGGTGAGAGGGGTAGGAGGTCTTGGTCTATGTGTCGGTTTTGGACATAGTGAGGGAACTAACCTTGTGGATGGTATGGAGGGCAGGATGTCCTGATCTATGTGTCGGTTTTGGACATAGTGAGGGAACTAACCTTGTGGATGGTATGGAGGGCAGGATGTCCTGATCGATGTGTCGGTTTTGGACATAGTGAGGGGACTAAGAATGACATCACAAGTGCGGAACCTCTCGTTGATTGCTCATCAACATATCGTCGGGATAAGTGTCTATTGGGTATTGTGGAATGAGTGTCTATTGGGTACCATGGAATGAGTGTATATCGAGTATATCAAAGTAATGAATGAATATCTATGATGCGATTGTTGTATGATGATATGAGTGTGTCTGACATAATTATTATATGAGGTTTGTTGAGTGCATCAAAGTAAATATGCATGTTTCATAAATGATTGGTTGCATGTTAGCTCACCCTACTTGTTTGTGTTTGTATTTGGGTATGTGCGATGATATATAATTCGTTATACGAGAGCAGATGAAGGAATGTCGTCTGACTCGCTGCCAATGAAGAGAAAGATAGAAGAATAAAGTAGAAGAACTCAAGTTATAGTTTTGTAGTTAAAATCTGAGTTTAAAACATGTATATGAACATATATCAACTATGAATTTTTATGTGTGAGACTACGAGATGTTACCGTAAATGTGATGTTTATATATATATAAATTATGATTATCAAGTATGAAAATTTGGGATGTTAGATTAATTATGTTAAATTTATAATTAATGTACAATATAAATCAGTCTCCCTTGACCAAATTTGTATTAAAAGATTAATTTTTCTATCATAGTAGTCAATTATGTTAAGTTCATAATTGATTATATAATCAATATCTCAAATAATAATTGATTATACTGACATAAAGTGGTTCAATAGAAAATAACCAATTATTTTAAACAATAATTAATTATGTTAGGAAATATAATAAGATACACGTTCCAAATTGTTTATTACGATTAATAATAATTAATTATACTTATTTAAAATGGTTCTAAGTTACACTGAGAATATAATAACTAGTTATATTAAAAGTAATTGATTAATTATATCTTTTAGTAACCATAAAAATATTTCAATAAGGCAGTATTTTATAATAAGAACACCTTTCAAGAATATTTTTTTTGGAGTATTATATATTACATCTTATTTGAAAAGAAAGTGTTCAAGATTCATCAAAAGAAATGCTCATACTATATATTTTTCTTTGTAAATCTGTCATATTTCAAGAGATATTTTTCTTTTCTGTATTGATTGGTAACTTTGCACTTGTGTGGGTGTATTTGATGTAGATAATTGAGTGTTACATCAGTAAATCTTCCTGAAGGGTATTTTAAAAAATGGATTGTATTTATTTTTCCAGTTACATAGAAGTTTTTGTAATTGAATAATTCAATAATTTTAACAAAAGGTCTAGCTAAATTGTTTGGATTAATTAGATGTAGATTAAAATAGAATCAAACAACTAAGAAATTTTATATATCTTTTCTTTTCTTTCTCATCTTGTTCATATTATTATAAATTCTTTTAATATTTTATAATAATTATTCACTGCATTGAATTATTATGTTCAACACAATTTTAAAAAGAAATCTATTGAATATTAGAGATCTTTTCTTAAAATAATTTACTCCTATTATATATGTTTTTGACCACTCTTTGTTCTTCGTTTTAATATTATCATGTAGAAACATTATGCAAGATTTATGTTTTTGATATTATAACCAAAATATATAGACAACACAAAAATATGAGATGGGCAAACACCATCTTAAATTGCACAAGACAGTTGTATTTTTTGAATGTTTATTTGCCAAAAAAGTGAAATAAAACAAGAAATGGGTAACAAACTAAGAAAGTGAAATCATGTTGTTTTATTCTCTTATCAATAAAAATAATTTATAGATACAGAAATACTGGATGCTCTAACCCCTATATTACTGTATAATTTATAAAAAAAAAAGTTTAATACCCTATTTTGTTCTTCGTTCGAAAATGTCAAATTAGTCAATCCTTTAAAAAATGCGTCAATTACGTCCTCACTTAATAAAATTTGCATCAATGAAATCCCTTCCGTTAAATCCGTACAAACGGCATTAATTATTTTTCTCTTTCTTTAATTAACGCCGTTTGTACGGATTTAACGGAAGGGATTTCATTGATGCAAATTTTATTAAGTGAGGACGTAATTAACGCATTTTTAAAGGATGGACTCATTTGATATTTTCGAGCGAAATTTGGGACAATATAGGGTATTAAGCCAAAAAAACATTACATAAAACCAACAATTTAGATGAACTGGTAGTGTATGTGTAACATCCCAAATTCTCACACTTGATAATTCATAATTTATATATAGTAACATTACATTTACGGTAACATCCCGTAATCTCATACCTAAAAATTCATAGTTGATATATGTCTATACATGTTTTAAACTCAGATTTTAACTACAAAATTATAACTTGAGTTTTTCTACTTTATTCTTCTATCTTTCTCTTCATTGGCAGTGAGTCAGTCGACATTCTTTCACCTGCTCTCGTATAACAAATTATACGATTATCACACATACCCAAACACAAACACAAACAAGTAGGGGTGAGCTAGAGATAAAAAGCATGTTATTCAACCTCACACGACATGCAAAAATCACTCAAACATGGTAAAATGACATCGCAAGACTTGTTACTTTATAAACCGACTCGTCCTAGTCTTACACTCGTGGTGGCTTTTGAAACTTGGGTTCCCCCACCCTACCACACTCATGAGGTTAGTCCATTATCGCTCACCATGGGCCATACTGGAAGCACCCAAGACTAGGACCTCCTGCTACTCCTTACCACATGGTTCAATCCTCTCTACGTGAGAAGAAAGACCATTGGAGTTTCAGGATGACCCCCAAAACTGAGCTACCATGCAATCATTCTACACATCACCAAATCACTACCATGTATCTTCTCCTTGAGATCATGGAATTACGTCCATGAGCCATACTGTCACTTTGAAACTTAACCCAAGACATGAATAACCGGATACCATCATATTATCACAGTGAATCAAACATATCTCATACATTCACATACTTCCCACATAAATCACATCATTATAGTTCACAACCATGTTCAAATGCATAAATTCAAATCCAATAAAATCCAATCATCGCAGAAATCATACAAACTGAATATATCATAAAATAAATTAACAATTCTAAGATATCACCATAAATGGTCACCGGAGAAGAATCAAATGTTTGACGAATCAAACTCATCATAAACGCCAGTACATATGACTAGTCACAACTTACTGGATTGGATCAGGGCTGCTCTATGATCAAGGATGTACCAACTCCGGTTTTTAAGATTCCTCTATCCTACCATCACAATTATAATTCATAATTTCATATCTACCACAATAACATGAATTCATCAGATATTTTCATTCCAACGAGATATATTGCATAATAATTTAACAGTACTGAATTTGTACAACAAGATTTAAGTTAAAAACATATCGAGTAGACTTCCAGGAAAGATAGGTGTGTCACAATGGACAACTTAAGTACCAAGTCTTTCCTTAGCCAAAGTGTTCCTCAACTAGTTGTTAACAAATTTCTTATTGACAGATTCAAAACAACATCATATAATATTAACACCAAAATTTAATATAGATAGATATACAATAAGCATTAACAATATTCACACAGAATTTCAAAACATGAATAGTAATAAAACAATACTAAATCATATTATAAAAGCATAGAAAGGTTAGTTCCCCTACCTCTATTCCGGACTTCTCTTGCTCCGAATTCGTTTCCCCGAAAAATCCTCCAGAGCTTCTACTCTTCTTGCAACTAAAATTTCTTCCTAACTCTTTCTTCTCTATTTCTCAAGGTTTCTCACTTGATTCTTTCTCTCTGTGTGCAAAATAGTCTCCCTCTCATGGCTATTTATAGTCCAAAAATTTTACTATTAATCAATTTTTTAAAATTATTTATTATTTTATTATATTAATTTCTTAATCACCACTTACATAATAGATTCATAATGGATTCCTTAATAATGTCATCAAATCTGAATGCTTTCTCCATTATCAATATTTTAAATTTAATTTTACTTTTTCGTTTTTTTTTACAAAAAGATAGAAAAAAGTTTGAATCCAAAACCAAAATTTTCTACCCATTAAGCTACCAAAATTTCTTATTAATCTTTCCACATTTTATAAACTTATTATATTTTTCATTCACAAAGAAATTTATTACTACTAGTAATAAAATTGTTACTATTAAGGTAAATATTTTGGAATATTATTTTAAGAATATTCCAAAATGTTCTTTTAAAGATCTATTGATTGAGTAACACCTAACGTTGTAATCTTCTTGGCTGCCTATGACAGTCTCCCTTTTGTATCGTTTTTTATTATCTTCTCATTCATTTCTGTTCTTTCAATTTTTTTAGACTATATATTATATGTATTTAATGCCAATTCAATAAAAATCTCTTACCTCTTACCAAATGTGATGATAATGGGCCAAAGCATTCCTTTGACTTTTGTGAAGGTTCAATTGTTCTTAATCAAGTTTTAGTAATAAGATAATGTGTTTAGTCGTTAATCATTGTCTGATTCATCATTACCATAGTTTGTTAGTTCATATTTGCATGAGGTTGTTGAGAGTATTTGTTTTCATATACGGATTGCAAAGATGTGAGAGTTCATGCACCATGAATGTTCTTTCGAAGCTGGGAGGTGGCAAAGATTCTCTTTATATCAAGAAGGTATAATTAGTATAACTTTGTTAAATTTATCTACTGACAGATTTTAATTATTGATGAACTTTTGATTTGTAAAATTTGTTAATATTTATATATGGTTTAAACCCTCCCTTGGTCCTCAAGTTTGTATGGAAATCTCAGTTTGGTCATCATCTTTTTTTCTGTCTCAATTGGATCATATTTTTTGTAAAAATGAGCACATTTTACCCTAACCGTTAAATTGTAACAAACGGAGTTAGTTAGTGCTGACGTGTTACATAATTAATGTGCTGATGTCAAAATATTTTATTACGTGGAATTTTTATTTAATTTGAGAGATTATGATATGGCGATCGTTCTCTTCTTCTCCTTCGTTTTGGTCTTCTATCCTGCGCAAAGATTCTTCTCCTTCCTTTTGCCTCCAATCATAAATTTTTCAGTCTGGTTTCTTCTTTAATGAGTACTGTACATGTTTTGTAGCTTCAATCAAATTTTAACCTAGAGAATCTGTTTTTTATTTTATTTTTCTTTTTTTCTTAAATTGATTGATGTCTGGTAATTTTAGGGACTATAATGATATTTCTGCAGTTCCAGATTGCGATAGGGTTAATTTTAGGGATTATTTTGGTGTATTGAGATCGGCTTCGCTTGGTGTTGGTTTGTCTTTTTAGTTGTTGCTTTGCACTGATAATTTGTGGTTATTAATGTATTTCTCAGGGTGGAGCTAATGCTGGGCATACTATCTACAATGCAGAAGGGAAAAAGTTTGCGCTTCATCTTGTTCCTTCTGGAGAATCCACTGCAAAGTTCACTTTTTTGGTCTGTGATTGTACCTAGATAATATCTGCAAACCACTTTCGAAACACAACACAACAGAAGCAATCCAAACAGCAGAAAAATGGAGAACTTTTTTCGCCTAGTGGACAACGAAGACTTCTTCTCTCGTCGTTGCATTTGGGTGAACGACCCTATAATCGTAGGGGCAAGTCCCTCGGGGCTTGCCACAGCAGCATGCCTTAGAGAACAAGGGGTGCCCTTCATGGTTCTCGAACGAGCAGATTGCATAGCTTCTCTGTGGCAGAAACGAACCTATGACAGACTCAAGCTTCACCTCCCTAAGCAATTCTACCAGCTCCCCAAGCTCCCTTTCCCTGAAGACTTCCCCGAATATCCCACAAAGAAACAGTTAATAGAGTACCTAGAGTCCACGCCACCTACTTCCAGATCAACCCTCAGTTCAACGAGTGTGTTCAGTCCGCAAGGTACGACGAGACAAGCGGATTGTGGCGGGTGAAGAGCGTTTCCTCCACTGGCGCCACACGCAACGAGGTGGAGTACATTTGCAGGTGGCTCGTGGTGGCCACTGGGGAGAATGCCGAGTGTGTGATGCCGGATATTGAAAGGTGAGGTCATCCATGCTTGTGATTACAAGTCAGGGGAAAGCTTCAGGGGAAAAAAGGTTCTTGTTGTTGGCTGTGGCAATTCCGGCATGGAGCTCTCTCTTGATCTTTGCAACCATCATGCTTCTCCTTCCATGGTTGTTCACAGCTCGGTAAGTTTAATTTTCATGCTAGCTGCCAGTATATGAAAGATTTACACTGTCATTCAATCACAAATCGTACGCCGGATGATATCTCCTACAGCTGGTACTATAAAAGTAAAGAAAATATCAACGGATGTGGATGATATGCGTTTGAATGACAGTTGTTTTTGTCTGTGATGAAAAAGAACATGTTTTGGTAATGGAATCTAACAGGGGTGTTCTGTTTTTTTGGATATAGGTTCACGTGTTGCCCAGAAAAAGTTTGCGCTTCATCTTGTTCCTTCTGGAGAATCCACTGCAAAGTTCACTTTTTTGGTCTGTGATTGTGTTGTAGATGGTGGGTGGCGCCGATGGAAGGAAGTAGAGGAGGAGGGAGGAGAAGATCTGGTTCTAGTCAAAACATCACCACGTGGCCTTTCAATTTTAGTGCACAATGCCACGTCGGTAAATGAAAAAATCCAGCTCACATCAATTTAACGCCGTCTCACACCACTTAACGGTTATGGTACAATGTGCTCATTTTTACAAAAAATATGATCCAATTGAGACAGAAAAAAAGATGATGACCAAAGTGAGATTTGCATACAAACTTGAGGACCAAGGGAGGGTTTAAACCTTTATATATCTTAAAATCCCTCAACAAAATTTTAATCATAAAAGGCGGTGTATACAAATTGATAAATACGTACGTATTTAAGTTTGCGATTAAGGATTCGATATTTTATAGTTAATATAAACAAACACAAAAGGTTTTTTTAGGAGAGATCAGCACAAAAGTTTTTATTTTCTCAACTTCATAAAGATATCTTTGAACAGAGTAATTCATTTTTATTAATTTTTCAAATTATTAATAACTCCAAATGTATTTGGCAAATAACCTGTTTTCCTTAAGTACTCACAAATAGCACACTCAATTATTTTTGCTTCAATATAATAAAAGTAGTTTTGTAAACAATAATGCAATAGTTACCAATCAATTTTCAACAAATTCAAATAATTTTTCTAAGTCTGAAATAGCCAAAAGAATTATATAAAAACGAATATATAAGTTGTGGATACCCTTTGTCGTTTTGTGATGGTTTTCCGTAAGGATTATGTTGTTTGATTAAAAGGGGCACATAAGAGAAAGAAGTGGTAAGCTACCATGTGATAGCACTTCATCACTCAAATTATGGACCCCACCTTCCCTCTTCTCCACGCCATTATTCATTCTCATCACCACACACGTGCTCAATCTCTTCACCACTTCAAATATCACTTATTGTAAAAAATCATGTTGTTCAATTATTATTTACTAAGTATTTTTCATCAAAAAACAATCCTATGATTATAACAAGTGAGAAGAGTTCAATTCGAAAAACATTATTATCCAAATCAATGATTTTCGTTTGTCTTATGTAGCAGTTATCTTGTCGGGTTTTGTTAAGATTGTTATACAAATCCAATTTTGCAACTATTTTTCATGTCATAAAACAGTTTCCTTAAAATGACAGCAAAAAAGAACGAATTCCATAGCGTAATAGGAATCTAGCTTCATTACACATTTTATTGTGTGGTAATTAATGGAAAGACAGAGATAGGGTTTAGGGATATGTCTACTTCCACATACATATATTATTACAAAGCAACCTATGAATATATACGTGGCTGAGTTTAAACCACCCATATAATTTGACAAGCCATTTCCATTAATTCAGTCAACCATTGTTTACTCTGAAATTTATTGCACTAAGTTAATCTTGCTATAATTTTTTTATAATGACGTTAATCAGTGAAGAACTAAAAGACATATAATAGGAGTATTCGTGTGGCAATGTAAATGTTTAAACAACTATAGTAGCTCCCATCTATTGCATTGCTCAAGTAGGCTCTATAATACTAGTAGAATATTTTATATATGTGTTTACTTACAAAAAGAAAATTCTTAAAATACCAATATGTTTTAGTATATTATGTCAATGTTATTTGAATTGTTAACATTTTCCTTGGTATATATAATTTTTTTAAAAGATAAAATTATTTATTTGGTTTTATAACATTACTTTATCCTGTTAAATATATTTTTAATTCTTAAACTTTTAAAGTGAAATTAAAATTTATTTTTATTTTAATTATTATACAATTTGATCATATATTTTAAAAATAAATAATTGTAACTTTTCTAATTTAATTAAGTAATTTTTTTTGACGTAATATTATACAACATTTTAATTTTAATATCAGTATGAAATATTATCTAATATATACAAAAAATTAATATTATTAAGTTAAAATTACTATAAATATTATTGAATTAAAATTATTATATAAATTTATTTTAAAAATTTAAAGACTAAAAAAGACACAAGAACAAATTTTAATTTTGTTTTAAGGAATACATATATATTTAACCTATTTTATATTATATATATCCATATATAATCTCGTATTATATATATATATATATATATATATATATATATATATATATATATATATATATATATATATATATATATATATATATATATATATGATTTGATAGTAAAGTTTTGTTTATTTATATATTTATTTGGGTAGTTGGGAGTTTCATTTATGATCTGAATTTTGTTTTATACGTTGAATATATTTATTTATTTATTTATTCCCAGGTTCTGTGAAAATTGGACGTCCATAATTTGTAGGGTATGGTGGTGCTAGTCCATATTGGTGTCCAGCGGGGATGGCTGTAGCTGTAAATGGCCCAGCGATTAGGACAATTGACTCCCATATTTGTCATCATTGCCTTCAGATAAAACCCAAGTAAACTCTTCTCCCACTTTTTACTTTAATTAACGCATCTTCTACTTAACAGTTATTATACACTAATTAATAACTTCTCTTCATCTTTATTCTTCTTCAAACTTCATTCACCCAACAACAATCATATTTTTTTAATTAGGATTTATGGTAATGTGCGAAAATATAGCATATAACTATATAATAATCATCACATAATTAATATGATAGATTAATTAACGATGATAACGAGTATAAAATCATTCTTACAATCATTTAAAGAAAACTATAGCTCTAACTTTATATACAACATGTACTAGTATCAAAACTATGTACAATACTGGTGTATCTAAAAGTCCACTAAGTACTCTAAGAGACAGTCTAAAAAAACATTATACATCAGAAGCCTCTCTGCCTAATGTTTGTTCGACGAACATGTCATCTTACTCTACTCACATCCACCAGATGATCATCACTAAAGAAAATACACATAGAACAAACAACCAAGAAACATGCAAGAAGGGTAAGCTAGTTGAAAAAGAATCATTCATACTAAAGTAAACACAGTATACAAGTTCAAGCACATCATAAATTTACCATCTAGTATAACTGTTGAGCTATGAATTATTCTGCACCTGTTTTGGTGGAACAACTGACCCACTCAAAGCTACCACACATGGTTAGTCCTTAAAACACCCTTTGCCACCGTGAAGAAAGGCCCTAGGCTAGGACCTCCTGCCCCTCTCAAGACATGATTCATCACTCTTTAATTGAGCACAAATGATTATTTGAGGTTCATGATAACCATCATATAGGCTTCTTACAATTTATACTAGTCTCCCATAAATCACCAATAAGATATTCCTCCTTGGAACTCTTCCACAACTTTGAAAATCATACCTTGAAACCACATACTATCTCTTATAAATCTTAATTCATAACTTTGATACTCATATAAACTCATACATAATCCCCAAATGAATCAAAACATAATTCTAATCAATTAAGAAAAAATAAATGAAAAAGTAAAACAACACCTGGACTAGTCGCTAAGCGACCACAAAGTTCTCTCGCTCAGCGAATTAGCTCGTTGTGCGAATACACAGACAGTGTCCTCTAGACCTCGACCTCTCGCTCAGTGACCCTACTCGCTAGGCGAGATCATAAATAGTGGTTCAAACCCCTCAACTACTCGCCCAATGACACAACTTGCTAGGCAAATAAGAAGACAGAGGTATAGACCTTTACCTTCTTGCTAAGTGACTTCACTCGTTCAACGAGTCTACATAATTGTGCAGCACGAATTCTGCAGAATTTCACCCCAAACCAAACTTACCAAAAGGAAATATTTTTCCCAACTTCTAACCCTCATAGATTGTGTTATACCATCCATTTGACTTAACCAATTGTACCTAGACAATCCTAAACTCATTTCTAAAGTGTTAACTACCAAGGTTATATTTAAAATCTACCAAACCTTAAGTTATGGACCGAAATTGAATTCTATCATTTTTAGTTCATAAATGTGCAACTTGAGGGTCAGAACAAGTCATAATTGACTTCATTACAGACCCCAAACCACTCAGATTTTCCCCAGAACACTCCCATTAAAATTTCACTACTCAAGTTCTCATATTTACACCTAAAATTCTTCCAATCATCACCAAACTACAACTACCGTCTTTCCAACCAAATTTCTCTCTATTGTAACCAATTTAAGAATCATCCTTCACTAATCCAACCACACACACAAGTCAATAATCACCTTTAACCAAAATTCATATAATCATTTGCATTCAATCAATCATGAATACCAAAACAACACACAAATCAAGCATCAAAGTTAACATACATTGAATTTCCATACTATCACATACCAACACATACTTTGTAACTCAATTTAAAAGAAAACACCAGCTTTCCTTACCTCTAACTCAACTGCCTAAACTCAAAATGCCCCACATATTGCTTGCAACACAAGGAATTTATGAAAACACCTATAAATCACTGATTGGTGATTAGAAACCAACCTTAGAACCTCAACGGAGCAAAGAAACAAAGAGAACTTCTTGACCCATGCAAAATAGAATCACCTTGCAAGATCAAAACCCTAGAATATCAAATAAAAGGGTTTTTTGACTTATTTGCTCTAAATAGTGAATTGATCGGTTGAAGTTGTAAACCTAGTGATCGTCTAGGTACCTCCTAATCGTCAAACAGATGATCAAGGAGTTAAAATGTTTACATAGATGTTAGAGAGGTTAAGAGAACATTGTTTTAGATAGATACAAGATGATTTAGATAATGAGACGAATTTAGAAAATTCTATTTATTTTATGATATTATTTTATAATAAAATACACGATCTCATTTTTTTAATACACCTATCAACTCTAATACAATAATTTCTAGGTTCTTAGATTCACACTCATATATGAAAATTCACCCTCATTAAAACAATATGTTTATTTACTCATTTCTTTATTTATTGGATATTTATTTAAAAATTATTTGTAAATTTTATATTCATACACATATGTATTCATTTTTTTTCGTGATGAAATAAAAATTGTGGCATAATTTTTATAGCTAACAGAGTTCATAAATATTTACAAAAACTTAAATAAAATAGTAAAATGAATTATAATGATAAATAGTAAAATTGGTAAAAAAAGAATTATATATATATATATATATATATTAAATTAATTATTACAAAACGATTATAATAGTGGATTAAAAAAATGTTTATACAAAAGTTATAAGATAAAATAATAAAATGAAATATATTATTAAAGAGTAAAAGTGTCCAAAAATTATATATACGAAAATAATGTTATAACAGTGAATTATTTTTATATATAGTTATAGATATTATATATAGTTATATATATATATATTAAAAAATTATTTAAAATATAATTTTAAAAAGTAACTTTAAAGCACCATTAAAAAAATATGCATACTGAAATGTTACCGAAAATAAATTTAGTTTCTCTAAAATAATTAAATGAGTTGCACTAAAATTTAAATTTTTAAAATTTAAGGTTTTTAAAAGTACCTTAAATTTCATAAACGTAAATAAAAAATGTAAATATAAAAAGTTAAATTCTAAACTATTTTACACTAATTAATATTTTTCACTCATAATTTTATTTGGATCACCTAATTTTTTAACATTCAAATAATTATTTTAATAATTATTAGTGCATAGGAACATCCCATATACATAATATATATATTCGCCATATCATTAAATGGATATAGATATTCATCTATGATTATACATTAAAAAAATCATTTATCATATATTCATGTGGGTATATACAGATACATCATGGAGGTTGGTCTATTAGGTGTGATAATACCGTAAAGTATGAGTTTTTGTACGTTAATTTTCTAAATTTTCGTTCGGAAATGTTTAACTATCCATACACTGAAAATTTCGGTGACAAGAAAAGAAAGGTTATATTTAATATAATTGAAATTTGACTGGGAAAGCAAAACCAGTAACTGAGTTCTTTTTTTTTATAATGCATGCAACCAAACTGGTCTTTAGAATATTGGCGAAGTCAAAGTGAAACACTTAAATGCCGACAATAAAGAAGAAGGTGAAACTCTTGAACGAGTCCTGAGAATAGTATTGGTAAAGTGCTTTTAGTTTCCATAATTATGATATATATGTCGTATATACTCAATTTTGGTTAAAGTTTCATGCTCTGAAAATAGGTCAATTTTGGTTTCAAAGTTTCATCTTGTGAAATTAATATATGATATCAAAATCCTCTCAAAATATCAGGTTTTCTTTTTCCAATAAACTTAATTAAATTATTTCGAAATCCACATAAAAAAAACTATTTTTTAAACTAGTCGTGTTCACTTTTTTCTCTTTTTCTAAAAGAAAAAATATTTTTAACAATTTTTTTACAACTATTTTATAATCTCATGGTCCATTTTAAATATTTTTTTAAAAAAAATTCAAACAAATTAATAAAATAGTAATACATGACTTGTTGTTAAAATATTATTAAAAAAAGTTATTAACATATTAGAGTTTTCTAAAAATTAAGAATATCTATGATATATAACAAATAGATGATAATGGGTTGAGTGAAATACATAGTATTTATTCGTTATTAACTTGTAACAAAAAAAAAATTATTTATTATTCGTTTTGTTACTCATGGATCCATTTAAAAAAAACTAACGTATAAATATTTTAAAAAAATATACTTTATAAAATTTTAAAATAAAATAAAAAAAATATAATTTTAATTAAATTAAATATAAATTAAAATTTAATTTAATTACATTTAATCTAATAAAATATAAATTAATTTTAATTTTAATTAAATTAAATTTAATAAAATATAAATTAAATTTAAATTTAATTTAATATTTTTATAAGTAATGAAAAATAGTATAAACTTGACTTATTTATAAATTAATGTTAAAACACTTGTTACATGCGGATAATACATATGCACAAATATCAATTATTTGTTACATATTTTATTTATAAATATCTATTAGTATAATATTTTTTGTCATTCTTAATTACTTACTATGAGTTAATATTCGACCATGTCCTAACTACTAAAACTATTGTTATAATTAATGGCTATCTAACACATATAGAAACTTCAACGTGTTGTTGTGTTCTGTATATTGAGAAAAGAAACTACAAGACGTTGTCGAATGGCAACAACATCACGACTCATGTTCATAGATGATTCTTGGATTTGGAAGTTATTTGAATGCAGGTGTAGTAGTTATAATCATGCATTGAATACGATAGAAGAACTAAAGAGTAAGTGTTTTATTTATTGTTACACTTTATATTTTGCTTTAAGTAATTTCAATGCTCTGTTTTCCCTAGGACATAGGTGTGCTCTAAATTCTAATTGACTTAGGTCTGCTTTAAATTGGAATCATACCCTTACTATACCACTTCTTCCTGTCGTTTTTTAGTTTAATGAAACTCAACTTTCTACCAATGAAAAAACTTTTTATATTGCCATTTTACACTAATCCTTTTAAAACAAATAAAATCGAGACAGTTTTACATTATTAAAATAATTAATTTACAGTTTAGTTGTCCAGCAATAAATTTAAAAATGTTTATAAATTTTTTTAATATTATATTTTATAAATATGTTAATAGTAAAAAATATAAATATGTTTTTAGTTTTTAAACGGTTTATTGTGTCACAAATTTTGATACGATTAAATTGTTTATTGATAATTTTTAACTTAAATGTCACTTTAAAAATGTAATTTATCATGTAAAAAAAGTTTAACATTTTAATATATATATATATATATATATATATTTTTTTTTTTTTCGTTTTTAAAGTTTAGAATTAAAACGTATCAAAATTCTAGGATTGATAAATTTTAATTTTTCTCCCGAATTTAGGAATTACGCTAATAATTAACATATAGTTTTTTTAAAAGCAATATACGTAGTTAAAAGGAATTAAATATTATATAAATATAGCAGACATCTTCATACGTACGTCACTTTGAAACCTTTTTCACTAAAACAATAGAATATCTTATTTGTAGCTAGGCTTTGTTGCTATTGATTCTTGAAACACCGTATTGGTCCTATTTGCACCGTGGTTTGCCTGGCCATTATTGTTTTTGTTATTAGCTATTTTAGGACACTCTTCCTCTTATAATTGTGTGTATATTGTTAGCCCATGTGTTTGCCCTTTTGAGCTTATTGAAAGTCATTTTGATTGCGTTGTTAGTCATTATAAACATTGATATTATCTTTACATGTCATTATCAGATATTTTGTTTGCTTTCTACTAAGTAAATATGTAATATCCTCAATTATCCATGTTAGAAATAAATTATTGAGAGAATGCTATCATAATCCCACTTTTACTCATGGATAAAATTTTAATCCCGACTAAAATTAATTTTGATCAATCATTTTAGATTTAATTATTCAAAAAGTCTTAATTTTTTGGTGATTTTTTTCAAATAGGTTTCTCATTTATTTTCTGTTTCAATTGAATTTCTATTTTTGAAAAATTAAAGTAATTAGTGACATCCTCTTTAACAGTGTTGTACAAAACTAACGGCAAAAACCTAATTACTTAAAATTTTCAAAAATAAGAACTCAAATAAGACAAAAAATAAGTTAAAGACCTATTTGAGAAAGATCACCAGAGAAATAAGAACTTTTTGAATGATTAAACCTATATTTTAATAAAGGTCATGTTTAAAGTGAAAAAATTCTTACATCATGTTTCTAGTAATAAATCAATATAATATTTCTCTTCATCTTTATGAAGCTAAGGATAATGTTAAAAATTCATTGAATGAAATTTTGTAGACACATATTTCCTCATATCTACCATAGTATTAGGATCTCTATTAGTTGTTAAAACTTTTAGAAATGATAATGATAATATAAAGAATTGTTATTGAATGCAAAGTACTTTCATAAAAAAACCATGTTTTTTTACATGACTTTCATTTGAGTATTTCATCTTTCCTCGCACTTTCAATTTTGCTTCTCCCTACCTTTTCATTTTCTTCTCACCTTGCATCTCATAGTTGCTACTACCACTAGTGGTAAACCTCCACGAGTCTTTGCTAGTCACAAGCTACTATGCTCGAACCTCCTCCAATCAGAAGAATTATTGGTCTTACTGGACACCACAAGTTTTTGTTGCATCTTGCTATAAAACCCACACTGCGAGGCTCCTCCGTGAAGCTCTTCATATTGCGTTGCAAGGCTCATCCACAAAGCTCTTTGCACTGCATTGGAAAACCCTTACTACGAGTCTCTTCCTCACCTATGATTGGTACTTTACATTTATTCAACGATTTGTTTACTTGATTTTGATTTATCTATACGACTTCACAAGCAAGTAAAGGGTTAACCCATGGAAAACTCATATGTCTTTTAATACTAAGATAAATACGTTTTTCTACTCTACACTGGTAGGTTTGTCTTTGTTAATCTTGTCGTGATATGTAACACGTTATATCTTTTATCTTTTTTTGATGACTTTTAATGACAGTTCAAGAACAACCAACGTGGTTTGAGATTTTTAAGGAAGACTATTTTAACCGTCATAATTTTTTTGGACTTTTGACAATGTCGAAATTTACAAAGATTTGAAAACAATTGTTAGAAGACTGTTTTAACTATCGTGGAAAGCCCATTCTACAGTCGTGTATGTATTCTTTAGAAATAGAAAACTACATTAACCATGTCTCAAGTGTGACCTTATTTACATTGTACTTTTGTTATCTAGTTACTTTTCGTATCCAAAAACATAAGACATCAAATTTGAGCCTTTTTGTAAGTCATGTTAATGTTTTAGGTGTTGTAGAATCATTCATGACTTCTTATTTAAACCATGCCATACAAATTTTGGTATACTTCATTAACACTCACTTCTGTAATTGTCTTACACTATTGTTTTACATAATGGCTTTGTATGTTGATAAATATGGTACTCTTAATTATTTAATGCATACAAATGTGTGTACAAAATTTTACCATATATATACCTCCTGGCCCTATTTTTATACAATGCCTGACATGTAATAAAAAGATTGAAAAAGATGAATCTCTTCTTCCATATGCCTGTCACATTTGTATTCTTTTTTGTTTTTTCAAAAACAACATTTATGTGCTTTACTTTTTCATAAATTTCAACACTAGTTAAAGAACTGAGAAAAATATCATCATCTTCGTGTCAATTAAAAGTTTTCCTAAATCTATAGTTTATGTGAAACCTTTACCAAAATATCTGATTTAAAATGTATATTATCTTCCTTTCATGTTTCATCTACTCATACAAAATATATATATGCATGAAAAACATGGGAAAACACTATAGGGGAGGTGAATAGTGTTTTTAAAACTTTTCGTAAATGAGATCTAATAGGTTTTCAAAAGATTAATAAATAAAAGATATATTCAGAGGATGATGTTTCAAAAGGTCTTTATGAAAGATTTTGAAGAAGGAAAGCAATAAAACACATTTTTTTATACTGATTCACTCAATCTGAGTTACATCTAGTTCTCTCTTAAGAACTCGTAAGGAGTTCCACTAATCTTTAACAAGATTACACGAGTTTTACCTCTCTAGGTTTACAACGAGTATTCTAACCACTCCTGGTTTGCCTTGTCAATATGACTAGTCCGAGTTTAACCACTTTCGCTTTACAAGTACTCTAACCACTTTTGATCTTAAACCCTAGACGACACGTCTATACAAGTGTTTTAATTCTCTTCAGAATTTGCAACATGAATAGTGTTATGAGCAAAGATACAAATTGATAATTCTCAACTACAAATAGAAACAATACAAGGAATCTGAGATTTGCTAACCAGCTTGTTTTAGCATTCACGAGCTTACTTTTCTATTCCTCTTGTCTTCTCTTCAAGTCTTTATCTATATATAGTTTTTCTTGAAAGATGACCATTAGACAAGGAATGTGACTTCATAAGAGCAGGTAGCCTTTAGGTGGGAAGTCATACTTTAGTCTACTTTGTAGAGGTGCATAGCTTTATCATAGCCTTTAAACTTAAACAGAGCTTGTACAATATGATAGAACAGAAGGCTTGAAGGGAAACATTCTGAGAATGTTCTTCATCTCCCACAACTTATTTTTTTTTTGGGTGTAGTGATTATGATCATATCTTTCTACTTTAGTGATATGCATGAATATGAAGAACAATGTATACAAACATTGAAACACTTTATCATACATGCATTAAATATTTTGAACATTGATAAGTGTTAGGCTGTATTATGTGTCTAAAACTTTTTATAACTTGTCATATAATTAATAAATGCATCGTTTGGTAAAGCACAACATTCATAATCATTAGATGGTATAAAACATTATATGCTTTTTCAAAGGCTATTTATGAGAGTAGTGTTTAACGGTCATATGTTAGACGATGTATTCTTAAAATGCTTTGCTTGAGTTAATATTGTATTGAATAAAACTTTCTTTCAGCTTCAGTATTATAAAAGAGATAGACTTTCTTATTCATAAAATGCTAGCTTGTTTATTCATATCGTCTAATAGATGGTTCAGTTAAAATAAACACTTTCTTTTCTTAGACGTTGTTCATAAACTTAGTTCATCATACACTTCAGTCTTGAAAACGTTATTCATAGGCTTAATTTCATTTAAAACAAATGTTACAAAACATTTTTCTCTTAGACTTTATTTATTCTAAAACAACTTTTTCATATATAACAATTTCGTTAATGTTTTTCTTAAACTTCAAAACCTGAGTTTTCTTAGACGGTCTAATCTTTAGACGATCTTGTGTTAACATTACAAACATACATACATACAGAAGGAAGGAGAATTGTCAGTTAAATCTAGAATTTTTTTAGTTTAATAATTTGGGAAGATTAATTACTTTTTAATTATTTATTAGTTTATTCATTTTGATTTACATGTTATATATTTCTTAAAATGTCGGTTAATTGCATTTTGTGTTGATCTTCAATTACAAATTTGATTATGAAAAATTTTGTCTTGTCTTTTCATTTTTTATTGTCTAAGGACCTTAGAAAAATGTTGTCAATACTTTTGCAAAATAAAAGAGATGTTAATTAAAATGAACGTATTAATCAACTATAAAAAGCAAATATTTTTAAATGAAATAATGTCATATATTTAATTGAAAAAAGTGATATTTATATGATGGTAAAAAATCGTAATGACAATCACGCAAAAACATAAATATGGATTGAAGTATGATTAATGTAGCACACATAAATCATGAGTAGAGAAAAGAGTTGAAGAATTTATGAAATATGGTGACATAATGAAAATACTAGTGATTATGTAATAAGGATTAGGTATTTTTATGTAAATATTTGAATGAAAGAAGACTTGATATTACAAAAAATAGTAAGTGTCTCTTGTGTGAAAGCTTTCTTAAAAATTACAAAACATAGTAAATTGTTAGATTTATCAAGTGCGTATCAATATAAAGAGGTTGTTGATTTTAACCATTCATAAACAATTGAGGGATATAATTTGATATGTTACACCTAAATCTTTTGTACAAACAATATGTATGTATATATGAGATAACAATTGATTTTTCATATTTTTATATGTATATTTTTGTGAATAAATCAACTCCTTGATAGCTTTATTACCTTGTTTTGTCCCTAAGTTTAGCGTGTTTTAATTAGTATATGTTTGTTTTACCTCTAATATCTATTTTAAGTGTTTTAAATAAGAAAATAGGAAGCATTTTTGGTAGAGGGAAATAAGCAAGAACTTCATAGAGCATGTTTTGGACAAAAAAGATCAAATTTAGAGCAAATATATGCACTGAGCAACACCAAAATCGTGCCAAGCCCTGCAAAATCATAGAGAATCGATGTTGTAGAGGAGTCTGGCATTGAGCGTCACAAAAGTGGTGTTGAGTGCCACCTGGTCTTACATCGCTAGCGTTGAGCGGTGGTTCGTGAAGCTAAGTGATAGGTTCATAGAGAGCTCTTTTCTAATTTTAACTGATATGGCATTGAGCGATGCTGATATGGCGCTAAGCACAGATAATGTTGACATGTCAAAATTGAGGTATTTAAACTTGTTTCTCATGAGCTTAAAGGATTGTCTTCCTCTCAAACTTCACTCTCTACCTATGGCGACTGAGAAAAACCCTTGGAGGTTGTTTGGGGTGTTGGGAAGCTCTCTCACTCCTCCTTAGGTCTTCAATCTTCATCCATAATGTTTTCCCCTTCTTAGGATTGATGAGGGAGAGGAGCTACGAGTTAGAGGCATTGATGTGAAGGGCAGGCAAATTTGGGGCATGAAGCAATTGCCAAGAACCTTGGAAAAGAACTTGAATATTCTCTTTGGTTTCCATTTATTCCCTATCTCTTCAATTTGTAGAACCTTAAGTTCTCCACCATGGAATATCATTCTTATTTGTTGAAATTAGCTGTAAAACATGGAACTCTTGTGTAATTTTGTTCTATTAATGATATTTGTTTTCCTAATTCATGTTAATATTCAATTTCCATGCTTAATGTTTGATGTGGATTGTTCCCATACTTGATTTTTTATTCTTGAGGTATTGGAAAATATTTATAGAATCTAGACTTGAAATTGAATGTCTATTGAATGCTTGTGTCTAAGAATAGAACTTGATTCATTAGTAATCTATGCTACATTTCCTTGCACAACGATTGTTTGATGAAAATACAAAAAAGAGTTTATTGTGTTTTTGTGATTTAATTGAGTGCAGGCAACAATATGTATGTGTGTGCGTGTGCGTATTGCTTAATTATGTTTAAATATCATTTTTGATTACTTCATATGAGTTATTTTCAATTATTGTAATTTTCTTGGTTTGGATTAAAAAAATTTAATTTGTTATTGTCCTAGTGTTTAAATATCACCACTATAGAGTGGTTATTCATATGTATCATGTATTTGTAGTTGAAACACTTGTAACACTCAAGATGATAGACAAAACTCAAAATCACCAATACAAAACCTATTTGAATATGCACTTTTGTTTTTAAGCCTGTTGTCAAAACTTGATTTCGGTTATGATGTTAGAACTTGATTTAAATTAAGTATTGTTGATTTGTATTATGTTACTATAATATTAACATAACATGTTAGATTACGATAAGTAGATTTAATTCTTCATTTAGTCCATGTATTTAACACAAACCTTTTGATATGAAAGTAGAGTAAATAACAGTCTAACAATTGATCCATAATGCCAACTCATGCATATGATAGGTTGTACATTTGTGTAGGGTTGAGATGCAAAGTTCACTTTTAGTGCAGAGTTATCCTATGTTTCTCTTCATGCACAAGCCACCAAGCCAATATTTTCTAACTTTTTCATTTTTCATTGGTTGTAAAGAGTCTTGAAGATGAAATTTGAAACCTCAAGTAAGGATATATTTAACTAACCAGCCCCCAATTGCACCTCAATCTAATTCTCAACCACCACATCAATCTTTTCATGTATCTAAACTGATAATACTAACTACATCATATTCATATTATGAAAATAAAGAGGAAGAAAATGAGAAGACTGAGTTACAAGTAGATGAAGAAATTGTTGATGTCATTGGTAAGCAATTATATACAAAGTTTAAATTGGACATTAGTAACAAGAACTACTTAATATATTATACATGTTAAGATCATACTATGTTATATAGTTATCCAATATATTTTTTTGGTTCAATTGTATCCCTTAGACACAATTATTTTCTTACATTTCGTAGATGATCAAGGAAAGAGAAATAAAAAGCAACTACAAACCAATTATGTGTGGCATTTACTTATTAATGAAATGATTGTTGTGAAGTGGAATAGTGAGGGTCAACCAATTGTAGATAGAGAAACATTATTGAATATGTTCTTAGGTAGTATTGCAAGAAACTCTAATTCTACCATTTAACTATTATAGTTGGAGGAAGATTCCTAAAGATTATAAAGAAGACATACTTAAAAAGTTATTCAGGTCAACATTGTGAAAGATGAATGCATAATTTAATTATACTATAACTCTTGTTAATTTTAATTATTTTATGTTTTAAAGGCTAAGTTTGATGTCCATTATGATGCTCATATAAGCCATGTCCTATAATCAATTAACATAAAGTGGAGAGACCACCGACAAGAATTATGGCAACATAGAAATGATGTAACATGTATTAGAGATGAATTGATAGCAATGACTCTATCATGAATAAATAGAGATCATCAGGCTTCTTTTGTGGATTATTGACTAAATTAAAAAACAAAGGTATATTGAAACTTTTTTTAATCAACATCATTCAGGTTGATGATTATTAATTTTTATACATTGATGATTAGGAGCATGCCTTCAAAAATAAAGAAAATATGGCAAAGCAAATTATTGCTCACATATGTGGATCTAAGAGCATTGCAAGGAAAATGAATGAAAATGTGACAATACTACATCTTGATATGGAATTTTTGTTTTAATTTATGGATTTATGTGTCATCTTGATATTTTTTCACTTTTATAGGAAAAAAAAAGTGTGGCTAGAAGGTTGGTAGAGGAAAGGTATGGATAGTAACATATGAACAATGTAATGAAGCATTTGTGAGTGATGAAGCGAGGGAACATATGTAAGTTCAATTGAAAAAGTCTATAATTGTCAGCCATACTTTGTATTAATTTAATTAGATTCTTCTTGTGTTCTTTGTAGAAAAAAGAAATTCAAGCATATGAATTAATCTCATTATCATACGTATCAAAAGACATATAAAGTATTGATTCCTCAAGTTTTTGCTTTTGGAAGCCAAGAACATTACAAATGTGTTAGGAGTTTGGTTCCTTGCACATATAACTCCAATGGTGGATATACAAGTAGGATAACTTCTATGTTACTCTATATCTCGATAAGTCTAGGAACTTTTGCTTGCATTGTATCATTTGGTCTACGTACCGGAACTGATAACATTCGAGATTATGCAGGATTATACACGAAAGATCCTTATTTGGCTCTCTCTTTAGCCCTATGTCTCTTATCCTTAGGAGGTCTTCCTCCACTAGCAGGTTTTTTCGGAAAACTTCATTTATTCTGGTGTGGATGGCAGGCAGGCTTATATTTCTTAGTTTCAATAGGACTCCTTACAAGCGTTGTTTCTATCTACTATTATCTAAAAATAATCAAGTTATTAATGACTGGACGAAACCAAGAAATAACTCCTCACGTGCGAAATTATAGAAGGTCCCCTTTAAGATCAAACAATTCCATCGAATTAAGTATGATTGTATGTGTGATAGCATCCATTATACCTGGAATACCATTGAACCTTATTACTGAAATTGCTTAGGATAACCTTTTTTAGCTTCCAGAATCTATTTCTTATGTCAACTCTTACCTTACTAACAGGAATAAAAGAGTTAGGAAATATGTTTCACCCAAAATGAGAATGGGCTAGGGATATGAACTTAGAATAAAAAATTCAATGATTGAGTCGATTCCATGATTCTAAGTTCAATTTTATATTGGACCTAACCGAAATGGGATTATATACATTCTCA
This sequence comes from Vigna nakashimae, assembly GCA_034642375.1. Taxonomy (NCBI): domain Eukaryota; kingdom Viridiplantae; phylum Streptophyta; class Magnoliopsida; order Fabales; family Fabaceae; genus Vigna; species Vigna nakashimae. The sequence continues at coordinate 31,811,086 of CM067763.1, read as the reverse complement.
TTATGAGAAGAGTTCATTCGAGCATATCTAAATAGATATTATGTTTACAAATATATCTCTACATCCGTTATATTGAGGATAAGTAATAGGCATAATTAGACCTATTCTTCACTTATCTTATTATATAGAACCCTTTTCAATTAATCTCTAGGCTTCTATTGAATTGATAAATAAATTTAATTAGTCCATTTTTTTTATAAAATATCTATATCTATCTATATAGATAGGTAAGATATCATATGGATAATTCGAATAGAACCAATTAGATGTCTGACTTCGACCTATATGACATGACAAATCAATAAAAAGACTCCAACACTCTACCTTTGTGATATATTCCATACTTCACACTAAATAAATATCATATTCTTAGGATATGATATTTACTTTAAAAGGTCTTAGGCCTTGTTCACTTGAAGGGATTTGAGGGAGAGGAATTGAAGGGATTTGAGAGGATTTGAAGATAAATTTTTTTGTTGTTTATTTGAGTGAATTTGGAGATAAATTAGAGTGTATTTGAAAGTAAAATTTGTGAGAATTAGTGTAGAATTTTATTGACGTGACAGATTAAAAAAAATTACTTCAAAATCCACTCTCATTTACCTCCAAATTCACTCAAATAAACAACAAAAAAATTTATCTTCAAATTCTCTCAAATCCCTTCAATTACTCTCCCCCAAATCCCTTCAAGTGAACAAGGCCTTAGTGGTGAAATTGTAGAAATGTGACACTCAAGTTCGATAGTTTTGGTGATCTTCTCTATCTAATGATTGGTTTTGAAATTATCCGCCTGCACCTTACTTTCTCCGAGGAGTAAATGCTTCAATAAGAATCACACAAGGGTAGATTGATACATTAAAAACCTCTAGTAAAATACCACTCGTAGCCTAGCGGGTGGATAAAGTACATTCAATATTTCGTTTTAGGAATTTACGACTTACCCATTCAATGACTTTGGCATTGAACATTCCCAAAATGGATAGTGTACTTTCGGGTCAAGTGAATTCAAAATATAAACGCCTATTGGCATTTCAATCTTTCTTCTCCTTTTAGGGCCTATCCAAAAAAAATCAATACTTCTAGATTGTGAATATCTGCATAGGACAAATCGCCCTGTGGATATCTTTGCTTCAGAACAAAAACAATTTAAATTAGGCTTAGCCAACTAAAATGTGTTTTATCGATATAGGAGATCTTTCAAGTGAAAAGATCCATTGACCTAAGACGAAGAGAAAGAAAGGTCTATTTATTTACTTTTAGTTATTTAATTAAACTGATGCTTCATTATTCGAGTAGCTAGCAACAACTATCTTATTTGGAAAAAGTCATCATTTTCTTAATCACATCTTTGTCATTTGATCCAATAGTGCTTCATTAGATAGAAACAAATTTGATAAATATTGATAACTCTCATATAGAGTATTTAGAAGGGAACAATCCTTTAGATGATGAAATATTGATTCTAGCTCATGTTCAAGTTATCCTTCTAGCACATAGTTACAAAATGAGGTTAATAATTTTTTAATTTTAATCATGTTGTATTACAAAATAAGTTATTTTCACTATTTTGACTATTTTTGTGTTTTAAACCAAGTTTCAACTTGAAATCCCAAGTAAATAAAATGAAAGAAATGATTTTTTTTTTTTTGCAAAATTATGAAAGAGAGTTACCTCGTGATTTTACTATGTGTGCACCTGTAATATTTAAATCTTAATTAAACTAATATATGTTTATATTATTGTTTAGAAAGTTATCAATTATCATTTTTTTATATGTCAAGTATTTAATCAAGGAAATATTCCTAACAAAAATACAATTTATCAACTCATGCACTACATTAGACAAATATTTTTTTAATTTTTCATTATGTCTGTTTTTCTTATTTAGAAAAAAAGTGTAATGACTTCCTAATTTTAATTTTTACGCCTTGTCATTTACATTATTTGCTATTAAAATGGTAGGTTTCTCTCTTTGTTTCTTTTATGAATGATATATACAAATTATAAACACCAAAAATATAAAATCCTTGCCTTTTATAAATTTGCTTTTATTTAAGGATTTATGTATTATTAAAAAATACGAAACAAATCAAATAAGAATCTTCCAATAAAAAATATTTAAATCGCTTCCAATAATAGGGTTTCAAATCCCAGGCGATAATGGGTTTCAAACCCCAAGCAATACCAAGAATTCCCCGAAACGTTGATAAATTGTGCTAATTCCAAGGATTACTAAAAATTTCAGATAATTTATTAATGACGTTGGCTCTTCTAGAAAAATGACAAATTACAGAAAACACATTTAGTGGGGTTAAAACCTCATAAACGCTAAATATATAACCTTAGCTAAAAACAATTATTTTTTAGTGTATATTGATTCTTTAAAAATCATTATAAAGTATAAAAGTATTATTTTAATAAATAATTAAAATAAATAAATAAGTGAATATATATTTATTTATTTTTAAGGCCAAAACCATTCCACTCTAAAAATAAAAAAGTAAACACACATTTTGTTTAATAGGTTGATCCATAGGTTTAGAATAATGTACTTGTATCATATTTTTTGATGATTATGTTATATTTGTTATGTAGTAGAGTGTGTTGAAAAACTAATGAGGGTAAGAGATAAGGAGAAGAAGAGAAATAGTTAAATGTCAACGTAATATTGATATTTGAAAGGGTATTTAATAGAACTAAATCTTTGCATTGAACATTAATTGAATGATCTTAAATTTATGCTTCACACTTCTTTTAATGCCTTGTTATAGAAACAGATATCGTAGGTAGAAGATTTATTATGAAATTTAAATCTTCTTTCTTCTGTCTAGGCGTTGGTAGGATGTGGATTCTACACAACTCATGATAGAACAACTATAATAGGATTCAATGAAGAAAGGGATTTCGTGCACTTTATTTCCCTACAATAAATGATTTCCTTCATAAATTAAAATCAAAGCTCAGACTTTAGATTTTCTATAGAATTAATGTTCTGTACAAATTCTATTCCTTCCCAACTTTTCTTCTATTTCCTTTCACGCAACTCAAAATCCAAAAATATAGTTTTCTCAGTTAAAAAATCAACCAAACAAAATCTCCTACACACACACAATTTCACTAATTTAATATTATTTTAATAATTATGCAGACTAAATTTTAAATATGTTAGTTTTTTGTCAATATTTACTTCTATTTTTAAAACTACATTATACGTGAAATTGACTTTATTTAGAAAAAGTTTGTTAAAAAATTGTAAATATAGTCAATTCAGTGAAATTTCTTTTTGGTAGAGACAAATTTTTTTGTGAGACAATTTTTTATTTTTATAGTATTTAATGTCAATGTATATCTGAGATATTTCAAATTCGAAATCAGTAGTTGGTGATATTAATAAAAAAATTAATTTCATCAGCAGAATTTAATATTTATGTATATATAATTATTAATAAAATATTCTAATAAAAAAAAACTTTTCCTAAAATATCTTCAGTTCATTTGGAATTGAATATAAAGGAAAATTCTGTGCTACCCAGAACCCATAATATAAGATTTATTTTTAACAACTATACGAAATTATTTTGCACCTTGCTTGCTTTCGTTCAGGAATGGGCTTTTTGTAATGGAAAAAAAGATGACCAAAAATTTAACAGGGTAGTTTCTTCTTGCACCTCCATAAGTTTTTTCATGCATTTCACATAAAATAAACTTGTCATTTTGTCCTTTTTATTATATAATCCAGAAATAAAAAATAATTTTTAGATCGTACGATTCGAAAGCTCTTAAGCTTGTAAAATCCACAAATAAAAAAGCTTTCGCAGCATTATGTGATGTGATGCCAAAAGTGACTTCTTATCTGTGTCATTTAGTAAGTAATTTTTTTTCTAAATAAGATAACTTTTGAATTACGTACTCCCAAAATTATTTATTTTTTAAGTTATTTTTTATTTTTGAATTATGCTGTTTGAAATTCATTTTTAACTTCTGGTTACGTACTCCAAAACTAAAAAATAAATGACTTTTAAATAATACAATTTAAAAAATAAATAAAATGAAAAAGAAAATTATATGAAAATACAGGAAGAAAGTTATGGATGTACGGGGTGCGGGAAAAAGCTCCTAGTTCTTGAATAAAAGAAGGATGAGGCCCAATCGTAACAGGCCCAGTATATAAAAACGGTAGCCCAATCCATTAAAAAGCTGTTGTTAGAAACGTAGATGACCTTTATACACCATTGTTGATTCAATCGAAGAAAGCACTGAACAAATCACCCACAGTTCCTACAGTTAGAAAGGGGCATGGCGACTCTTGATTCCGACGTGCCAATGATTCCGGCCGGCGAGGCATCGAGCAGCGCCGGACCGTCTTCCAAGAAGCCCAAGCGCTTCGAGATCAAAAAATGGAACGCGGTCGCACTCTGGGCTTGGGGTATTTGTTTTCTCCTTAAACCCTAATTTTTCCCGTGTTTTTTTCTTCTCACTATTTTTTCTTTATTTCTTGCAGACATCGTTGTCGATAACTGTGCCATCTGCCGGAACCACATCATGGATCTATGTAAGCGCGTTCTTTCAATCGAAAACTGTTGTTCAATTTGAAGCGATTCGTTCCGCTTTTGAATTTTTGGTCCCTGATTTCAGGCATCGAGTGCCAAGCCAACCAGGCCAGCGCAACTAGCGAAGAATGCACAGTGGCGTGGGGTATGTTTTTGATTCGCTCTAATTGCTGATTTGATTTGAAATAGGTTTTTAGAATGCTTGATATCCATCTGTCTGTTTAACCTTAGGGTTGAGGAAGGTAGATATGATTGTAGGAGTATTATAATTTAAAATTAAAATTGTTTGTACGTCCAATAGTTCTACCTAGCTTACTAGCCGAGCTAGGTCAGTTTAAATACACCTCCTCCTTCGATATCTTTTTCTAAGACGAACAATACCTCCAACGTAGTGATTGATCCTATCGGAACATTGGCCTTTTTTACGCGAACAAAAACTCTCCTATTTCTTGATTGGGGACAGGGGCTTCATGTGTACCCCCAATAGTTCTAATAGTTCCATATAACTTAGAGTTAAGGTCAAAGTTTGTTTAAATACACTTTTCCCTTTTCGTCCTCCCATCCTCCGAGATGCCTTTTTGAAGCTCCAAAGTTGGATGTGATAATTGATTCAGATGTCATAATTGATCCTATCGATGTGAACTCAACAGATTTGAGGTCGGTACAAAATTGATAAAACATTCTTTGGTTGGAGTTCTTTAATATCTACTACAAGAAAATATGTTGAAAGTTTGTTCTTACTTAAGAGAGGGTAAGTTGATGCTGCTGTCATGTTCAAAGTGGGCGTATTATCATTAATATATGACAAATTAAAGCATATATAATTTGACTGAAGAATCAAAACCTTTATCTCAAAGCAAGGTTGTTATTGGGCCCTTGATCTTGAGGGAGGAGATAAAAGGTGTTTTTTACTCTAGGAGGGTGGACGCAAGCTAGTTTGAGTTAATGTTTTGATATTTCATTGTTTAACGTTACCAATTGAGACTGTATTTTGCGTATCTTGCGTTTATTATTTCCTCCCCATTTTATGTTTCGCCATCTATTAAACTGAAGCAAATTCAGTATCTTGCGTATACTATTGTACTACGACTATTAAATTTAGCGTTTATTTTCAATTTGACTGCTCAATCTTGTGGCACTTCCTTTGCCTCGTTCTGCTATGGCTATGAAGTGTACTAGATTAGATGTCCATCTTATCTAATTGGCAATCCTCTCACCTCTGAAGCAAATGGTCACAAAAGTAAGCCATGAAAAATATGCTTATTTATAGGCAAAATGAAGTAGAATTTGCTTAAGAAACATTAAAAGTAGTGTTTCCATCATATTTGACCTAGCAGTTTATGATTTGAATAGGAAATAACCTTTTTTTTATTTCAAGAACAATCATATTGATATTGCGTAGCCCATAAGTTCAACAGTAAACATCTAACCAATGGGATATGTTGCTCTGCACTTTAGAACTAATGGAGATACTGGCAGTTTTTGCCAAACACATCATATATTGTATTTTGGTTATATTTAAGGTTTGTGTACCTTATATTTTTTTAGGAGTATAGAGATCATGGATTTTTATATACTCAGTACCACTCTATGAGACAATCACCATGAGTTGTCCTGCAAGAATGTGGCCACACCTTTTTATCCAAGTTCTTGCAGCTTCTAAATTAATCGTACTTTCTTGACCCTTGGAATTGTGGTTTATAAGAGTCACAAATGTGAATTATTATGATTATGATCACCTTCAGGCTTTTGGGTACGAAGGAGGAAACGGAAAGGGTTCCTATTAAAGAAAAGAAAGGAAGTGAGAGAAGTGAAGGAGTTACCAAGGGATGCTTCCATTCCATTGTTTGGTTCCATCACGAAAAAAATGGAAATACGTGTTAATAACATTGAGATGGACAAAATAATGTTGGAACCTTCATTTTTGTGGGACAAAATATACTTTGTCTCCAGTAACGTTTTGGTATTTCTAGATTATCGCAATGTTGTAAACTCTTTACCTTTTTTTTAATTTTGGAATAATCATGTGTAGGTTATTTCTTCGTGTCATGAGTAAAAATGTTGTGCTATTTCAGTTTAGCTGGGACTTAAAAGAATAATAATGTGGGCTTCTGTGTTTGTTAGTATTTTTCTAGTTTGCACTGAATTACTCAAACTGCTACTTTATACAGGCGTTTGTAACCATGCTTTTCACTTCCACTGCATTAGTCGATGGCTCAAGACTCGTCAAGTTTGTCCTCTAGGTATGCAGACGTGGATCCTTCATCCTCCTTTATAGATTAAGAAGTGCACTTCTAACTTGTGTTTTTGTACCTGTACAGATAACAGTGAGTGGGAGTTTCAGAAATACGGGCACTAGAACTCCGACGCCTTTGAGATCTCCTTGGACATTTGTACTGTCTATCCGATATTTTTAATATTACAACTCTCTTATTTTTTTTGCTTGTCTACTGAATTTAATATGTTCAAGGAATCAGTTTGCCAGATGGAGTTTAATATACACAGATGGTTTATGTAAAGTTTATTTTAATGTTTTGATTTTTATCTATTTCATCGGCTTCGTATCAGTTGTTTCAACTAGTTGTGTTTACAAGCCGTATGAGTGGGTTAATTTTTCTTGATAATGGTCTCATTTGAGCACATTGCTATCGTTACATTTCATAGCACATTTTCTCATTTTTGGTTGACTGTCGGTGTTTTACATTTCAGTATGGTGTGGCCATGCATTATTATGTCAGTATGGCTCAGTATCTAGGGTGTGCTTTTTCATTTATCTCATGCAATGCTACATTTCTTTCTCACTGATAAGAAAAAAAATGTTTGTTGTACTTGTGGCCTAGTGTGGTATGAAATTGTTTAATTTTGTAAACAGTATATATTAATAAAGAACGAATGAAAAATGAGAAAATAAATTATTAGAACACGCAGGGGCATAATTTGGACTGAAATTATTTAATGTGGGTCCATTTCTTCTGATTTTAAAAGTAAATTAAATATATGCAGAACGAAGCCAAATCATAATGTTTGCCTTTCTCGGGCGGTGACGCTAAGTTGAGGCTGAAATTTCCCCAGAAAATTGGGATTTATAAAATAAATCTAATTATTAGGTAGTAATATTTGTTTATTTTAAACAACTGATATAAGAACCACTTTAACCACTTTTTTAATGATGTTACTTTAAATAAGAAATAGTTGTCAAAAGTGATACTCTTTCCGTGTTTAGGGTGATGTTATACTAATTTATTTGATTAGCCTACTAGTTAATCTAGTTTATTGTAGTGTATTAAAATGGTTTGTTTTAACAGTTTAGTTCATTCCAATTTTTAATAGTTTGATACATTTTTTTATTATTTTCAACTTTTTCTTTTTTTTAGATAGATAATTAATTATTAATAGTTTTATTAATTAGTGGATTAATTTTTGAATTTTAAAATATTTTGTATTACAAAAGAATATGAAATATCTATACCAACTTAGAAAGTTTTATACTTGATATTCTAAACAAAATATTGTCGTACATGGCCACATAATTAGTCGCAGTTCCAAAGTACAGCTATACAGTTGGACACCTCTTACACATTGTGAATCTCCGAATCTTGTAGTATTATAGCTACCAGATTCGTTAGGTCCCCTGTCCATCTTTGTGCTCGTCCAATATATATATATATATATATATATATATATATATATATATATATATATATATATATATATATATATATATATATATATATATATATATATGATCATTTATTTTACAAAGATTAAACAAAATATTTACGCATTTCAATGGTTATTATATAACTAAATATAGCTTAGTTGCTTGACCAAATTTTAGCTAATTTTGTGCATAAATAAAAAACTTTTAAGTTCGACCTAAAAGAGAAAAGAAAAGAAAATGCCTTCCAAAACGCGGATAAAATTGTGTTTCGAAGTTTCACATTTTCTTTTGTAGTTGATTGTTGAGCCATCTTAGTAAGACAAATATTATAGTTCAAATTGTAGAGTTGATTCTAGATTATATATATATATATATAAAATACAGAAGAAGTCGTGTATTTTTTTTCTTTTTTATATATAAAGACATAATATGAATTTTTTTTTATCTGCGTAAAAACGAAATCTCTATAGAATCATTTGTCTTATCCCACTTTATTTTTAAGTACAAATTTTCTTCAATTAATGGTTGTTACCAATGTTTAACCAATCTAGTTAACACTTTGTATTAATTATATGATATAAAATATATCAAACTATGCTGATGGCCAAATTTTAAACTATAAAGATTTAGTACCCATACCTTGCATAGGATATAGTGTTCTTTGAACCTATTGATTAAAAATTACAGTTTGATAAGCATCAACCCATAAGAATTTGGGTAGAGAATCACTCCAAGAAAAAGTGCAACTAATATCAGTAATAGTTTATGTTTGTGCTTAATGTCTTCATGTTGTCTTGTTGTGGTGTAAAATCATAGAAGCGGAAAAAGACAATTATGTACCTTCTCCATCATTTTATTTTGGTTTATAGCTGGAATATATTAAGGACTATTGTTTTTAACAAGGCAATAATTGTGAAACTCAAATTTTAATTAATAATAATGTTAGAGATAAGGAGAGTATATAAGTTTTTCAATCTTATAATCATGTTTTTAAACATTTGTAGATGATTTACAATTGCAAACAAACATACATGAAAAAATATTTAAACTTAATTCAACTTATAAGATCGGTTTTTAACACTATTTATATATTCTATTTTAATGATATAATTAATGCGTTGCAAATTCAAACATATTTATGTTTCTTGCTTTTCTTATATACTATTCAAATTTTTTATCTATATTTAATGTGATACTTTTAATTCATACTTGAATTTCTAACTATCTTTTATACACTTATGAGTTCAATTTTATCATTGATTTATATCATAGAACATATGTGTCTCATCTCTGTATTTTAACACACTTCCACCAATCCAAATTATGATTGGATCTTTACCAAAAGAGGACATATTTGTCTCAACTTGAGCACGAAACCAAGACAAATCATCAACTCTAATATCATTGTTAGCTTTCTTTTATTGTATGATAGATTAAGAAATTAATCACCTTTGATGTATACGTTTTCCATAAAAGACTTGACACCACATCTAATATAAAATCTTAAAACTCAAGGTATAAGAGTCTTGTTTTTCTTATATATCATTTAACCCTTTCATTTTTTACTTAATGTAAGACTTTCAACTCATGCTTGGATTCTTAAAGGTCTTCTCCACAAGTGTGAGTTGGATTTTATTAATTTTTTACCACAAAAGTACATACTTGTCACTCTTTTCAACATATTTTCACTGACCTTAACTATGATTGAATCTCTTACCATAATTAGCATACTTGTGTTCGCTTAAGTCGATCATCAAGACAGTAGTAAAAAAAAGTTTTTTTAACGCGATATATATGCCTCAGTTTTACTAAAATCGAAGAGTATAAAAGCATAGTGGCAATTTTGTAAATATTGAGTGATTATATGCCTCAGTTATTTTTGAACCGGTGCCTATGTCTATTACTGTCTCGGATAGAAGGACAACCAAAACATAAAAGTCATGTCACTTCACCACTGCCAAGGGGTTTTTTTCTGACAAAGCGCTATCACCTCGGTTCAACTCAAAACCGAGGCATAATATGCGACAAAAGCATAATGGGCTACAAACTTCACTGCAAAATTAGGCCCTTAGGTTAAAATCTGCAAAAGGCTTTTCTCTTTCTCTCTCGCACGAGATTTTTCTCTCATCTTTGCCTCTACGTCGAGCCATTTTGCTGGTCTGTGCCTCCCTCCGCCGGTGCTTCTTCCAAGGACTCCACGGTGCCTCCAGTTCTCTCGCTACTACCGTTTATTCCTCCGATACCTGACGCTGCTGCTCCAGTTCTCACCTCTCACCGATCTTTCTGCTCTTCCTCCGATTCTAACTCAAACCCTCCCGCTAGACCCTCCAAACCCATCATCATCCAACCAGTTTCCTACCCTATCAAGCCCAAATCCCCGCCGCTAGAACCCTCGCCGGAATCCTCACCACCACCTGCCTAACCGCAATCCCTCCGCCCGCCGTCGGACTCACAGTGCGCATGGAGGTGCGAGGACATCCGATACGTGAAAGACGCCACCAATGCCAGATCTGTGGTCATCGTGAGCCTCCAAAATCTCCTTCACGTCTCTGTCTACGGGGAACATGCCTATTCAGCCACCATCACGCGTTTCTCCCCCAACGGCGAGTGGGTCACCTCCACCGATGCCTCTGGTACCGTCAGGATCTGGGGCACGTGAAACGACTTCGTTTTGAAGGAGTTCAGAGTCTTCTCCGGGTGCATCGACCACCTTAAGTGGTCCCCCGACGACCTCTGAATCGTTGCCTGCGACAAAGGCCTAGGATCTTTTTGAAGCTTCTCTGTGTGTGTGATATTATGTTTGACTTCATTTATATATGTGTTGTTGTTCTTACTGAAACATGCTTTGAGTTCTTACTATGCTATGAACCCCTAAAATGAAGCCTTGAGTTCTTACTATGCTTTGTGTGTTTTTGTTCTTACTGAAACAGGCTTATTGGTTGGCTAACAATGAAGAGATGATGCCTAAGCCAAAGAAGGAGCAAGAAGTGAGGAAAGTGGTGATTAGGAAGGAAAGCTTTGGGGACTCTAAGTTTGAAGGTAGCAGTGGTCAACAAATAATGTCAAGGAGATAAGGATTAAGGAGATGAGGATGGCTGTTTACCAGCTTTGGGAACATCAGAAGATCATTTCACAGTGAATCAATATCTTAAAATTTGAAAGAAAAAAAAAAACAAGTTACCGCCTCGGTTACCTAAAAACTGAGGCATAATTCATTCCTTTCTGACTCAGTTCATAACCGAGGCATAAAACCTATGTCTTATTACCTCGTCTGTATATGCTTCGGTTGTAAAACCGGTGCGTATAAACAAAAGCAAACAGTGCCATTTCCTCATATTGCAGTAGTGAGACAAACTATCAATTTTAATAAAACAATAGAATTTTCTTTTATTGTGATAGATTAGGGAGATTGACCACCTTTGAGGTATGAGTTGTTCGTAAACCTTACACCACATAATCTAACATAAAATCTTATGGCTTAATGTTTATGGCTCTTCCTTTTTCTTGTATTTAACTTTTTTTATTTCTACTCAAGGTAAGACTCTCAACTTATACTTGGATAACAATCTTTCCCACAAATGAGTTGGATTTTATGAGTGGTTTCTAACACAATAGAACATACTTATCCCTTCCTTTTATTTCAACACACTTCTACTAACTCTATATGTGATCGAGTCTTATTACAATGAGACATATTTGTCTTTGTCTAAGCTAAGAACCAAAACAAATCATCAATTTTGATAACACTATTAAAATTCTTTACTAGATCAGACTGGAAAAATTTACTATCAATGATATATGACTTACCTATATAAAAAACTTAACATCATTTTCAACCTAAAATCTTAAGACTTAATATTTATAGATCTTATTTTTCTTTCATACCATCTTCAATTTGAAACCTTCAACTCATACTTAAATTCTTAATATAATATGGAATCTTCACAAAATAATTTCAAAAATACTTAAAAATAACAAGTATAAAAAAATCAATTTTTTAAATAAAATTTTTAATTCGATACAAAAGTAATAATAATAAAATCATATAAACGGTCATTGTTACATATTAATTACCCAATAAAATCAACCGATACCATGAACTAACCAAATAGCAATCTTTAACTTCATTTATAAACTAAGACGAATATTCGTTTCTAATACTACTAATGACTAAAAGAAAAATCAAAACATTATGAGATTTACGTTAAAAAAAAAAAACTTGACACCATATACAGTAAAATATCTTAAAATAATAGACCCATAAGTATTTCCTTTACAAAAAATACTCAACTGTCTTTTTGTACTTAATAAACTCTTACTTAAAAATATATTTACCATATTGAATATATATTCAGTTTTTTTTCCTTTGACTTTCATCCATACTTTTCTTTTTCATTACATCATTTGTCACACTAATTTATTTTTCCCCTTCTCTTTTATTATTTATGTTTCAACGAAAATAGGAGCAATAACGTCCCCATAGCACTCCTGAGGAGAAAAATGGAAAACAGCATGCTTTCGAACAGCAAAGGTCAACTGTTTCTCTATCTGAAATTTGTTTTTTGTTTTTGTGTTTTTCTTCTCTCCTCTTTCTATCTTTCTATGTTTGGTTTTCAGTTAGAGTTTCAACTGTTACTTTAACTTCCTAAACACCCTCTGTCCCACCTCAAGAATCTACGGTATGCATCTCTTCTCTTTTTCTCCATTCTTCACTCTAACTTTCGGTTATCCTTCTACCAAACCTCTCCTCAACCTCTCACCAAACATTATTATTAAAACTATTCACTTGCATTAGGAAAATACCAAATTAAAATTAAATTTAGGGTAGGGGAATCTCGCATATTAAGTCGGTTAAATTCCTCAATTTTTTATTTTATATTCATCACTAATTATATGTTCATGTACAGTTATGAGAATGCATTTATAACATGTTTACTTTTTCATGTTTAATAATGCACTTTCCATATATCACAGTTCTATAAATCGAGAGGTCAATACAATCTCAAAATGAATCGGCGGTGAATTTTTTGAAACTTTTTAAACAACGTAGATCATCGGTTATTATCAATATCAATGATGGATCAACATCTCATATATTAAGAAAATTTCAAGATAATTAGTAAGGTAAAACATGTTTATAAGACATTGGACCATGATTGGGTCAATCCTAAATAAAAGTCAATTTCAGAACCTATAATCAGAGACAGAGCAAATTTAACCAATAGTATTATATTTATTGGACATTTAAGACTTAATTGTGATAATCAATTGTATAACTAAAAATTGACTTCAGGATCAGAGTAAGAGTATCTTTGACAGATACACACCCATTTGGATTTAAACTTTACTAGAAAAGATTCAACAAAATATTGAAAAAGAAAAAATAAACTGAACTAAGTGATGAAATTGATTAAAAATGTGAAGATATAATTCTTAACCTTACTAACAGAAACATATACCATGATAATATAAATTAACAAATAGAGTAAACATTTTTAACAAGGGAATTTTAAGCTTAATTTAATTTTATAAATTCATATAATATAAAATGATTTTTCACATTTTCAATAATATAGATAATTTCTTTTATTATTTTAATTTGTAGTGAAAAATAATTTCTTTTATTATTTTAAAAGATTGAGAAATAAAGAAAATATGAAAGGGAGTATTGATATTCTACTCATAATTGTTCTTATTATAAGTTGTATATAATGATTACTATTATTATTATTATTATTATTATTATTATTATTATTATTATTATTATTATTGTGGAGCTCTATATAGTATATATGGTGGTGTTGTTAGAGTTTGACTAATGGATCATTCTCTGAATTGTTCATCAAGGGGCATAGTTGGTGGAAGCAGAAAACCAAGCGGTTCTGATGGAGAAAGTGGATGGACATCTTACTTTGAAGACTTCTCAAAAGGCATAGAACCCAGTTATTGTTCCAGTTTGGATGGTTCATCTTTGCTCTCAGATGCTGCTTCTTCTGCTGCATGGAAATTTTCTCACCACAATCATCATCATCATCATCTTCTTTCTTCTCCCTCTTTCAAGGCCCCAAATCCACCCAAAAAGTTGACCTTCAAGAAAGCAAGAGCCAAACAGATATCAGAAGATGACCCTTTGGAAGACACTGCTAGCTCTCCTGTCAATAGTCCCAAGGTATGATTTTTATCATCTTTTGTTTATAATAATCCTAATTATAAGGATGACATGCTGAATTTGACAAGAGGGTTGAAGAAAAAAAAAGAAAAAAATGATTTTTATTTTTCTTTTCCTTTCTCACTTCACCAATGATATATGCCTTTTCTTGTAATATGTTTACTGATTACTGTCTGAAGGTGAGAGACTTGAATCCAGCTGAAATGAGTTCTAGAAAAGATGATGATGATGATGAACTGGTAAACCTGGATTAATATATGTATAATGCTTTTTTGATGATGATTTAAGGGAGAAGAGTGAGTTTTTGCTGACAAATTGTATGTATGGTTTGATGATGATGATTGCGTAGGGTAAGGGGTTGAAATCATCAGAGCATTATTCAGATAAGAAGAGAGATGATAAATTAAAGTATAATGGAAAGAATGGTGATTGCACAGAGTTGAAGAAAAGGGGATTATGCTTGGTTCCTTTGTCTTTGTTGGTTAATTATTTGGGGTGACTGATACTTTTGTCTATATACTTTCTCTCTCTTTATCTGTCCCTCCTTGTCTCCTTTTCTTTGTGTTCTTCTATGTAGCTCAAGTTCTTCAATTGTATATTAAAGAGCTTCATCACTCACTGTGATGTATAATCTCTATCTCACTATATATCTGTATATTCATTCATCCTATATTGTTAGCAATTTCATAAACTTTTGTTCTTCAAAGGAAACTTAATTTACTGTACTGTTTCAGTTTTCTTACTTCATCATGATACTTGAATTAACAAAGAAAATGTGGATTTTGATAAATGATATTCATGCTGGTTATTTGTAATGAGGACAGGTAGAAAGAAACAAATAATAGGTATATAGTTAAGAGTTGAATGAATCAGGTGGATTGGTCAAAATTTAACTTAAAATTAAATGAATTGTAACAATTACCAAAAGTAGTAAGATGGCACCTTACAGTGAAATTTGATTGTATTAGGTGAGATTTTGATTTTTTTTATAATATATTTTTGGTGGTTTTTAGATTTAGGTAATATTATGATACTTTTTTTTGTCTTCAATTTAATTTTTATAAATTGACTTATAAAGTAAAAAAAAACTTATTTATATAAATTTTGAATTTGTTTTCTAAGAGTGGATTTTATATCTAACTCCATCGTAAAGGTTATGATAATATAATACACAGAACAAAAAAAACATTTTTGATAGAATAGGTTCTAAATCTTAATTCTAATATTATGCTAAAAAGTGAATATTAAAACTTAATTTAATTTTATAAAATCAATTTATAAAATAAAATTTATATTTATTTATATATTTAAATTGATGTTATTTTAGTTGAATAAAAACTTTCATTTTTTTTTCAACAACTACAAGCATTAGTTATTTTTTATTTGGGTAAGAAATATTTTTCCTCAGTTATATCAAATTTGTTTAATATTTTGTATTATACTGTTGGTAAGAAAAAAATTGCTTAGTGCAGATATTTGTGTGAACACCTGTTTGAATTATAGTTAATTATGGTTGAAATGAAATTTTGTTTTGCCGTGACTTACACACAAAGCATGATGTGTGGTTTCAAGAATCCAGTTGAACTATAAATTTTTATCACTTACCTTTTGTCATGAATGAATTATGAGAGAGTAATTGAATCAATTTGAGATAATTTAGAGATAAATTTTTTATTATTTATTTGAGTGAATTTAAAGATAAGTGAGACTGAATTTGAAAATAATAGGATTTGATTGATGTGATAAATTAAAAAAAAAAACTTATTTCTAAATCCATTTTAACCTATCTCCAAATTCACTCAAATAAACAACAACAAAAAAATTATTTTCAATCTCTTTTAAATTTATTCAATTATTTTCTCCTAGATTTATTCAAGTGAATAAAATTCTTAAGCTTGAAAGGAGGAGGATATAAATATTAAAATGGAAAGTGGAAAGTTTTATGAGAGAAAGAAAGGGTAAAAAAATTAAAGAGGATGAGATAAATATTATAATAGGCAAAAGGAAGAAAGAACGTGCAAGTCGTTGGATTCCTGTCGCTTGTCATACCATACTCACTACTCAGTATAAAAAAGAAAGAATATTTTATTTTTGGGTGTACCAAAAAATATATAAACTTGCTTTTTAAGAAAAATATTTCGCTTATGTTATTATTATTTGTATGTGTGATTATTATCTAAAAGAAGAGAAACTAACAAAAGTGATAAAAACTATTGAAAAGTTACATTGCTATCAACAAAAATAAAAGGAGGATATGTTTTAAATTTGCCTTGAGAGTACACTAGTACAGTCAAGGGAAATGGCACCGGTTCCTTTTGCTTATAGGCACCGGTTCTACAACCGAGGCATATACAGGCGAGATAAAAAAGATAAACTTTTTGCCTCGGTTTTCAAACGAGTTAAAAAAAATAAGATTTTGGCTCGGTTCACCAAATAACCGAAGCCTATATTTTTTCTGGATGAACGTTTCGCCTCTGTTCCTATTGAACCGAGGCAGTTTCTCCCAAGCAGATATTCCACCAATCAAGATTCAAGTTATTCCAACAATTAAAAATTTTGCATCTCTCATGTCATTTTCCAACCAATGGAGATATTCCATCTTAGATAGGAAACTGTGCTCATCTAGAATTGCTTGACTTGCATAACAATGTGCTGGAAGGAACCATTCCTTCATCTTTGAAATTCCTAGTTTGTCTCAATGTCTTAGATCTTTCGGCAAACAGAACAACGAGAAGCATTCTGCAGAATTAGGTCATTTGCAAACTTGAGTTGGAATTCTCTTACTGGTCCCATTCCACAAACCTTCTCAATGTCTCCTTGCCAACTCCTTTCTGTTCACCAAGAAACAAAATATTTCTCATTCACGGGTGAAGAAACAAAATATTTCTCATTCACTGATTAACTATCAAACCTGAAGCAGGACGCCGCGACTCCACCAGACCACCACCGAACCACCATCATTGTCGGACCACCACCGAACCACCGGAGAACCAGGACGCCGCCGCAACTCCACCAATCTTCAACACTCCATTCATCGGACCACCCTTACCGGGCCACCACAAAACCACCGCGAAAGCTCTCTCTCTCCTTCACACAACCTGCAACATTTCCCCCAATCTCTCTCCCTCCTTCGCATCGAACCACTGCGAATCCACTAATCTCTCCCTCTCCTTCGCACCACAGAGCACCGCCGTCATCAACCCTAAATCAAAAAGTTTCCCCCAAACTCCAAATCGCGTCGTCAAACCCTAAATCAAGGAACTTCGTTTAACTCTTCTCTAATGGTTACTCCTACGATCTGCTGTAATGGAGGGAAGAGAAGGATTCACCGATTGAATCGGTGAAATGGAATGAGAAGGAGTTTGGTTCGGTCAAAAACGAAGGACAAGGTGTGAGAACGATAAAAATGGTGTTAATCGAACTTTCAATCGGTGAGTTCAGAGGCACGATGCATTGAATCGGTAGGAATGAAAGAAATCAGTGGTTTAAACAGAGAAAAATGGAGAAAACTGGATCAGTCATGATGAACCCTAGCAGAGGCCGAAGACAGGGTTTCAGGAGAGGCTTTTGTGCGAGAATGGAAATGTCTGGAAGCAATGAAAGAATTAAAGTAATACTGACTCGGTTATACTGTTAACCGAAGTAATACGTTTATACGGTCCCGGTTCCTTTCTCCAACCGATGTCTATACATAAATTATACGTTTTGGGTGATTTTTAACCGAAACAATATAGCTATTATGCCTCGGTTTCTGTTGAACCGAGGCCTATATATTTAAATGCTTCGAGTTTGTCTAAACCGAGACGTATTAGACGCGTTAAAAGACTTTTTTTTACTAGTGGTATAAGCATTTGGGTATGATTATTACTTTTGTTTTAAAAACCATTTTTCTTTTAGGAACGAATTTAGGTACTTGTTACAACATTTAATAGCTCTTCATGATACAATTTTATCTATTTAATTGTTTCTAAAAAAATCAATTAAAATTATAAATTTAATAATATGTATTTTATTTGTTAAGCATGCAAATGTGAGTTTGGTTTTGAATAAAAATGAAAAAAATAATGTGAAATGTACAAAGAAGAAGAGGATGTTATGGACTCTTATATGAATTGTCACTTGATTTATGGATGTTGATTTTATATGGAATGTTTTTTTGAAAGATCTCAATAACAATATTAGAATTTATGATTAGTTTTAATTATCAGCTCAACAAGTAGAAACATGTTCTCTCATGATAAGTAATGATTGGTATACTTATTGTTTTTATTTTATTTATTTTTATTTTTTATTGAAATTATTATTATTATTATTATTATTATTTAAATAATTAAATTTTTTATTTAATAAATTGATAAATATAAATATTTTATTTTTATTTGTGAAAATATTGTGCAGATAAATTAAAATAAAAACAATGTATATGTTCTATCCACACATATACAAAGATTATAAATAATGAAAGAAACTCAATTCTATTCTCTTTTTTCAAAATTACAATATTTTATTGAAAAAAAATTCAGTTTTTTAAGTGAGGGTCGGTATTTCATGTTGGGAACATTGTATCTTTAGGGATCTATTTTTTGAAAAAGAAATAGATATGTTTTTTTGTGTTTAAAAAGTGGAAAAAAGTATTGAAACTGAAACAAGTTTAATGGTTAATTGTATCAAGAACATAACAATGAATGATCTAGTAGAAAGAATGAACAAAACCTTTAATAAAAGAGTTAGGAGTATGAGGATTTACTATCTAAGGTGTTTGCATCATATATTTTAATAGACTATAATAAAATAGATAAATTATATATACTTTTTTATATTATTAGAGTCGATTTATAACATTATTATTTAGAAACAAATCTAATATTTTTTTTATTGAAATTTTTATTTTAGAATATCAAACATAATGTGCACTTTCAATGTATAAGGTAATAAGCACAAATTATAACATCATAAGAGTTAATTTAATGTTTTTGTAACTTGGTGCGTAAAATTGTAAAGATAATATTACATAAATTCAATTATTAAATTATATTATTAGAAAAAAACTGCTAAGTAACTTTAGTATCAGACACTTCTCTATAGATTAACTTCATTGCATTTGGTCGTTTTCTTATGTTATAATATGTAACTTTATGTGTACATATATTCTTTTATTATACTCCGGTGTATTTAATTAATGTCTGATTTCATTGAACATTGGCTTAATTATATCCTATGAAATATCTTCAGCCACACGCAGATAATAAACAATAAAAATACATTGTTCTCCAAATATGCTAATTGTTTAATACAATGTTGATTCCTTATCCAGTATTAATTACCGATATTTTAATTATGGAAGAAAATTCTACAAGTTTCTCTTTTTATTAGCTCTTTGGAATGATGAATATTTTTTTATTTAAATAAAAATGAAAGGTTCGTATCTGTGAAGGTGTAGAGTGGTTATAGACAAATGTATAAATAGCAAAAAAAAAATGATAATGGAAGATAGAAATCCATAAACAACTCCAACTAGCCTTGATTCCATAACAGATAGGATATTCTGTACATTGTCCTCTACATCCAACCAAAATAATACGTCCATAAGCATTTTCTAGCATAAACAACCAAACCAATATATATATATATATATATATATATATATATATATATATATATATATATATATATATATATATATATATATATATATATAAAACTTTATTATTGTGAAATTGAACTAAAGAAGATAGATAAATACATTCTTTTTTCTCTGTCCTCTAATTAGTTTCACTATTTGCTTTTGTCTTTTAAATAATTAAATTGTTATTAATTTATTAGATAATATAAAGAATTTATTTTAATTTTTTAACCCTTAAATTGGTAACTTATTTGTTACACATAATTCATCATTTCTACTTTATTTTATAATTGGTTAACTTTTATGCAATTGTTATTTGATATTCTTAATGATATTTATATAATTGTAATTCTTCTTTTAATATTTAATATTAAATATTTGATAAAAGAAAACATATGTACTTTTCTACATTAAATATTTTGATAATATCAATTTTTATTTGTCGTGGTTTTTATTTATTATAAAAGTATTATTTAATTAATATTTAGAATAATAAAGAAGTAGATACATATATACTCTCATAAGATTATACAAAAATTTCATACATATAAAAATGAAAATGAAAATACATGTATATAAAATAGTCAAATTCGCATCCACTTTACTAATTATCATCCTTACACCAAATTAACTACCACATATCTCATGTTGTAAATACAATAATATGTTGAATTAATGTAATGTAACTTTATTAGACTAGTTCTTTCAACTCCATATGTCTTCTTCACCTTGTTTTAACATTTTCCCAACTTGTTATTTTTGTTGAATTTTTTTTTTACCGTGATAGATAGGAGAGATTGACCTCGCTTGAGGTATGAGTTACTCATACAAGAAATTTGACACCACCTCCAACATAAAATCTTTAAGCTTTATGTTTATGGATATTGTTTTTTCTATCTACCATTTAACTTTCTTATTTTTATTCAATATGTATTTTCAACTCATACTTGAATTCCTATCAATTTCTCTCACAAGTGAATTTAGTTTTTACTATGGACAAAACATGCTTGTCCCATCAATTTATCTCAACACATTTCCATTTATCTTACCTATGGTTGAGTCTTACCACAAACCATCAACTATGATACCATTGTTAAATTTCTTTTATTAGGATAAACTAGAGAGTTTGGTCATCTCTAATGCATTAGTTTCTTATATAAAAAAATCTGAAACCATTTTCAACTTAAAATCTCAAGGTTTTATTTTTATGGTCTTGTTTTTATTATATACTAGTAAACCTTTTCATTTTCACTCAATGTATAACTTTTAACTCATACTTGAATTCTTTACATTTCTTTCATTTTTTTTTTCCAAAAATTCATTCTTACCATTCAAATAGATTTCTTTTCCATCTAATTTGTTATTTTGTTTATTGTTAGGCTTTGTTGTTGTCCTTATCACATATTAACTAAAAACTTCACCTAACACCATGTCCTACTCTTTTAATAATTTCATTTTCAAATAAGCTTAAATTGTTGTCTTTCCATACATCAGTTTCAAGTCCTTCCACTATTTAACCACATCCTTGTTTAACAAATTTCTCCAACCTCTATTCTTTGAGCATATTATTTTTTCTAGAAACTATTTTTCTTGAAATTGTAAGTCTCAGTCCAACTCAATTCTAAATAAGTTTCCTTTTTATTTGGTCCACCAAATGAGTAGACTAAAAAACCCTAACCCCTAAAGCCCTTACTTAAAGTTGGTTAAGGTCATGGTCAAAGGGAGTTTAGCTTCACTATAAGAGTTTAATTAACATTTATATATATTTTATAATAACACAAGTATTTAAAATACTTAAATTATAAATTGATCCCAAATATTTTACATTAATTACAACTTTATTCTTACTTAATGTTTATTATTTGCAACTTGACAAGTTACAACCCAAACTAACTTGTTTGTCCATATAGTCTCTAAACTTAGTCGACCTTGTCTCAATTTAAATTAGTAGACAGGATTGAACTTGGTCTAATATGTATCAAACTTGAGTCCAACTCAACCCAGTTTGATGTGCCCCCGACTAAACTCTAATGAAGGTTAGTTCAACCTAACTCAACTCTACCCAAGGTGAGGTGAATCAACTTGCTCTTATGTAACACCAATGAGACTTGGCCCAATAATGGCCTAAGCAACTTACTTTAACATGTCCTGACTGTACTCGGTCTAACATGAATTAAACTTTACTTGATCTGACATGTGTTTGACTTAACTAGGCACGAGGTGGCCGCCATCAATCCAAGGTGGGCTCGACATCACTCATCTTAAGTTGGGCCCAACTCGACTTAGCATAAGATAGACCTGACTTTACTTGTCTCGAGGTGGACTCGAATCGATTCATTGTGAGGTAGGCCAAACCCTACTCGATTAGAAGTGGGTCTGACTTAATTTAGCATGTGATTAACTTGACTCGACTCTACTCAAGGTTGACATGACTTGGCTTGACTAGAGGTGGAATTGACTCGGCTTAACTTGAGGTGTACCTAACTCAATTGAGCTAGGTGCATATCTAACTCAACTGAGTTTAAGTGGGCTCGATTCGACTTGGCTAGAGATAGGTCTGACTCCATAAAGCCCAAGGTAGACTGACTTGACTTAGCCTAACATGGATCCAATGTAAGTTTAACTTGACTTGATCCAATGTCAACTTAACTATACTTAGCCTAATGTGGACCTAACTCAATTGGACATGACATTGTAATATTTGACCATGGATCAATGATAAGGAATAAAAATAATTCTATTATATCTTCAAGGCATAATAAACTTATGTTTACACATAAAACTCTCAAATGATCTTTGACATAATGGGATATTTTGATGCAAATTGGGCAACTAGTACTGATGACAAAAAAATCAATTGTAGGACAATGTGTTTCTTAAAGAAACTCTTGTTCCTTGGTCTTCAAGAAAACAAAAGGTAGTGTCACGATCAAGCACAAAATCAAAATATAGAGTCATGACTGACCTTGCAGTTGAAGTAGCTTGGATTAAATCTTTGTTGGCACAAATAAAATTACTAATGCTCAAAAAAATCAATTTTGTGGTGTGATAACCTAAGTGTCAAGTCAATTGCTTCTACTCCAATCATGCACGCATAATCCAAACATATTAAGATAGATGTGCATTACATACATTACATACGTAATCAAGTCCTATAAAATGAAATAATTATAGCCTATGTACATTGCAATATCAATTTTTATTTATTGTGATTAGTTTAAAATAATATTTGTCTTAACACAATTATAGTTTACTATTTATTGTACATTACTTTTTCTACGTATTTTTTGTACATTACTTTTGTATATAAACACATACATAATCAAATCAAATCACACTAATTTTGTAACTATAACTTTCCAAAATTAGCAAATGGAGCATATTAACTTCCACTTCAGTTTCTCCACTTTATTATGTAAATATAGATTTTGAAGTTGGCATATTTAGAATTTGTCTTTTTTCCAGAAAAAGAAAAACGCTTAACTTTGTATATTATTTTATACGATATAGTAAGGTTAGGATATGTTGGAATTTGTCTAATTTTTTACAAATATAACAAGTTAGTAGATTTAGTTTCACTTTAAAAAATAATAATTTAATTTTGATTATAAGATTTTTCGTTTTTGAAAAGTCTTTTATTACTTTAGGGAAGAAATTAATGAAAGGTTGACTTCCAAACATCGAAAGTTTACACCCAAATTCAGAGTAAATATCGGAAAATAACATATTTCAGTCAATATAACTAGTATGTTCATGAATCAATCATCTATGATCATATATAATCTATAATAATGTAGAATGAAGTTTTTCTGTATTTTTTTAGGATATTTCTTAAGTTAAGTCAACCCTCAATCTAACAAAATCACAAACGTATTTCATTGGAGATACGCCAATAAATCTTTAACATTTATACCAAAAAATGTCTCATCATCCGATTGAACAAATACTACATCCCTAAAAATGCCCTATCATTCTTCTTGAATTTTCTATCTTCTTTGAAATTTTTGCTTACAATTATATCATATTTATATTCAAACCATCATGCTAGCCATGAAAGCAAGAATCCCTATGTCATCGTAGCTCTTGGTCCTGGAAATGACAATGATAAGTTAAGTTGCACCTACACCCATCCTTGTAAAGAAATACTAAATTTATATTTTATACTTATCACTCCTTTCCACGCATTAATTCACAATTTAATGATTCAATTATGTTAAATTAGAGTTGAATTGTCAATGTTGTATATTTTAATAGTATACAATACTATAGATTTAAAAT
Source organism: Vigna nakashimae (assembly GCA_034642375.1). Classification (NCBI taxonomy): domain Eukaryota; kingdom Viridiplantae; phylum Streptophyta; class Magnoliopsida; order Fabales; family Fabaceae; genus Vigna; species Vigna nakashimae. Next base: position 31,786,805 of record CM067763.1, on the reverse strand, counting down.
TAATATATAATTATAATAATCAATAATTTAAATTATCATAAAATTATCGTATTACATATGCTTTATAAAATAAAATAAAGGTAACAAAAATAATAATTTGTATTGTTTGAAGAAATAAAATTATTATAATTGAGATTAATAAGGTGTCGACAAGTAGTGTTTATATCCATGATCCACATGATAGTACTATATATTTGTCATTCTTAATAACTCTTCTAGCGAAAAAGTCTTAATGCTTCAAGTTAGAGTAGTCAATGTGTGTGTATTTTACTTTGTTTGTATAGTTTTGAATTAAGACATTTAATCACCTTCTTCATTCTATTAATAGCACAACATAAAATGATATTAACATTGTTAATGTTAACACGTGTAATCTTTCATTAAACTTTTAAATAAAAAGTTTATAACTTTTTATAAAGTATATACCTTCCTCCACCCCCAACCTTTTATTATACGTGACCATTCCATGGCTTTCATGGTGGTTGGAAAAAGTGAACCCTCCTCTAATAACATCACGAGCTTTGGTATCATGAGAATTGTGTTGAAAGTCTCACATCGACTAGAGAAAAGGTCAATTTATAATATATAAGTGAGATGCAAACCTCACCTTACAAGCCGGTTTTGTGGGGTTGAGTTAGGCTTAAAACCCAATTTCTAATATGGTATAAAAGTCATAGTTAAAGCCTATCTTAGCGAGTTCTAAGTGGGCAATCTATTCTTCTATTCCACCCGTAATCGGGTCGTTATCAAACCATCCAATTTCTACTATCGTGCACGAGATGTCTATACCTCGGTGTGAAGGGGGTGTGCTGGAAGTCCCACATCGACTAGAGAAAAGGTCAATTTATAAATATAAGTGAGGTGCAAACCTCACCTTACAAGCCGGTTTTGTGGGGTTGAGTTAGGCTTAAAACCCACTTTCTAATAAATTGTAGATGACTAAGTTATAAAAAAATCCAATATCAATTTAGTGCTTGTTGATACAAGAAAAAAAATGCTTATAATGGTTTTGTCATTTATCTTAACTATTGAGAATTCAAATGTTACAAGTTTTAATTGAGATAAACTAGAAAGATTGATCATTTCTATGAGTTAACCTTTTTTTAGGTTAAAAATGTTTCTTATCTTTAAATTTTGATGTAAAATTGAAATTCATCCATATTATTAAAAATTTCATATTAACTAGAGATAAGACAATTCATAATATATAAGTAGATGTAAATATCACCTTATAAGCTAATTTTATAAGGTTGAGTTAGACTTATAGTCATGTGTTAGAGTCTATCCTAGTGAGATTTATTGTTTGTTGGGCCTATCATTTCACCCTCTATCGGAGTCATTATTGGGCCACTGATTAATGTTTAGTCTCACACTTGATATGTATATATCTAAGCGTAAGGGATGTGTTGGTGATACTACATTGACTAGAGATAATGTGAATTCATAGTATATATAAGAAGGTGCAAACCTCACCTTATAAATTGATTTTATAAAGTTGAGTTAGACTTAAATGTTCACTTCTTAACATGATATTAGAGTCATGAGTTAAAGCCTATCCTAACGAGATTTGATAGTAAATAAGTGCAGGTATTGCAAACATCACCTTATAGGCCAATTTTGTAAGGTTGAAACGGATTTAAAATCTACTTCTTAACATGATATCAAAGTCATGTGTTAGACTTTATCCTTTAAAAATGAATAAATATTGTCTTCCTAACCTAACTGCATTAATTTTTTTTTAAAGTGTTTAATGTGTTTCATAATGACATTGGAGTTGTTTATATTATTTTGACAAATTCCAATACAAATATCACTCTAAAACACTATTTAACAAGTCTAAAAAAGTTAGCATGGTTAGAATAAAAATTTAGAATAAATATGAATTTTAATTTCGTGTCTTTAAGAACTATAAACATATTTATTTCTTGTGAGTTAAATGTTATCACGAGTTTGTACCACAATAAAACAAACTTGTCCCACTTATTTATTTCAAAACATTTCATTTATCCTAAATATAGTTGGATGTTACCACACTTTGAATCTTTATTGGAATATGTAACATCTCAAATATCTCACACTTAATAATTCATAATTCCTATATATTAACATTACATTTACGGTAACATCATGTAATCTCAACCTTTAAAATTTTCTAGATGATATAAGTCTATACATGTAAAAAAAAAATCATAATTATAACTTGAGTTCTTCTACTTTATTCTTATATATTTCCCTTGCTTGGCACTGAGTCGGATGATATTCCTTCATCTGCTCCCGTATAACGAATTATACGATCATCGCACATACCCAAACACAAAAACACAAACAAGTAGGGTGAGCTAACATGCAAACAATCATTTATGAAACATGCATTTTTATTTTGATGCACTCAACAAACCTCATATAATAATTATGTCAGACATACTCATACCATCATACAACAATCACATCATAAATACTCATCCATTACTTTGATACACATGGTAAAATGACATCACAAGACTTGTTACTTTATAAACCAACTCGTCCGGACTAGAATGATTACCGAGCTATGGCGGGTCTTGCACTCGTGATGGCTTATGAAACTTGGGCTCCCCCACCCTACCACACTCACGAGGTTAGTCCGTTATCACTCACCTTCGATCATAATGGAAGCACCCAAGACTAGGACCTCCTGTTACTCCTCACCACATGGTTCAATCCTCTTTACATAAGAAGAAAGACCATTGGAGTTTTAGGATGACCCCCAAAACTGAGCTACCATGCAATCATTCTATACACCCCTAAATCACCACCATGTATCCTCTCCTTGAGGATCATGGAATTACGCCCATGAACCATATTATTACTTTGAAACTTAACCCAAGACATGAATAACCAGATACCATCATATTATCACAGTGAATTCAACATATCTCATACATTCACATACTTCCCACATAAATCACATCATGTTCAGATACATAAATTCAAGTCCAATATGATAAAATACAATCATCACAATTATAATTCATAATTTTTGTATAAATGGTCCAAAAACGGAAATTAAGCAATATTTAGATCCCTGAGAAGATACAAAATTAATATCTCTAAATTTGTAACTCCGATTTTAAATCTGAACGGTCAAAGTAATTTACTATGTGTTATAAACTACATATTAAAATTTCAGGTTGATCCAACGGTTAAATAGATAGATATTGAGGTTTTACCGAGGTAACTCAGGGACAGAATTTTAAGTGGTTTTCGGTTATATTCAAAATGCGGAACGAATTCCTCTAAGCACAGACATCTAATTACAAATCTGAACGGTCAAGATGACTTAATATGTATTAGGAATTACATAATAAAGTTTGGGCTCAATCTAACGGTAAATGAAATATACATGAAATTTTTACCATGATAATTTAAGAACAGAAATATAGTGTTCATCAGATTTTTCAAAACTTCCAAATTACGTTCTCAAAACATAGACTTCCAATTACGAATCCGATCGGTCAAAATGTAGTAATGTGTCTTAGGAATCGTATATCAAATTTTCAGGTTGATCTAACGGTCAAATAAGTCGGAAATTATATTTTATCGAGAGGACTCACTAACAGAACTATAGGGGTAATTAATTTACTCAAACATGCCAGATTTATTTCTCCAAGTACAAACTTCTAATTACAAATCCGAACGGTCAAAGTGTATTAATATATCTTAGGAATCATATATCAAATATTAAGGTTGATCTAACGGTCAAATAAGTCAGAATCTATATTTTACCGAGATGACTCATTAACAGAACTATAGGGGTAATTAATTTACTCAAACATGCAGGATTTACTTCTCCAAGTACAGACTTCTAATTACAAATCCGAACGGTCAAAGTGTATTAATATATCTTAGGAATCCAACGGTCAAAACAATTAAAAGGAAGGTTTTACCATAGTAATTCGAAAATAAGAAAATTATAATCATGAAAACTAAATTTATACAAGTAAATAGATAAGTACCATTACCAAAATTTTAACATGTTCATAACTCATATTCATGATCATAACATGTATAAAAATCATAAATAAGAAGGATTAGCTCCCCTACCTCTATTCCAGACTTCTTTTGTTCCGAATTCGTTTTTTCGAAAATCCTCCAGAGTCTCTACTCTTCTTGCAACTAAAATTTTTTCCTAACTCTTTCTTCTCTATTTCTCAAGTTTCCTCACTTGATTCTTCCTCTCTTTGTGCAAAATTATCCTCTCCCCTTCATGGCTATTTATAGCAAAAACAATTTTACTATTCATCAATTTGTTTAATATATATTTCTTTTAATTTCTTTAATTTCCACTTACATAATGGATTCATAATGGAATCATAATGGATTCCTTAATTATGACTTCAAATATGAATGTTTTCTCCATTATCAATATTTTAAATTTTATTTAACTTTTTTACTTATTTATTTTTTTTATTTTTTTATTAATTCTTACCACTTACATAATGGATTCCTTAATAATGACTTCAAATATGAATGCTTTCTCCATTATCAATATTTTAAATTTTATTTTTGTTTATTTATTTTTATTTATTTATTTATTTATTATTTTTACAACAAGGTAGAAAAGAGTTTGAACCTAACACCAAAATTTTCTACCAATTAAGCTATCAAAATTTCTTATTAATTTTTCCACATTTTATAAACTTATTATATTTTCCATTCACAAAGAAATTTATTATTACTAATAATAAAATTGTTATTATTAAGGTAAATATTTTTCATGGGTCTTACATAATAGATTGAAAAAAGAAATGAATTGTTGATGTAAAAAACTTAACACCACTTATAACATAGAACATTAAGGCTCCATGTTTTGTGGTTTTTTGCTTTTTTTTAATATTGTTTTTTCATATAGCATGTAACTTTCAATTTACACTTAGATTCTGAACACTTTGGTATCATGAAAATTGTAGATGGCTAACTTATACAAATATCCAATACGATTTAGTGCTTGTTGGTACTTTAACAATTTTCATTTTTATCTTCACCATCGACAATTCAATAGATGCTTGGAGATCTTGAGAATTGGAATATTTAAGACTAAGAAAATGGAATAAGATATTATAAAAACTCGTGTTGTATTATCTGAGATCTAATTTATAATACCAAAACTTTCAACCTTTAATTTATGAGTTGTAATGAAGAATTAAAAGTATTAAAGAAAAATGGTAGGAGAAATCACCAAGAAGATAAAAGAGAGGGAAAAATTAGGAAAAATATATAATAATAACATTATCACGGTTAATTCTATTTTATGATAATGTATTATGTCTAATATTAATTATGTGAACAAAAATTACGAAAACACAAGAATATAGACACGCATTTAATCCCTTGTCATACATAATTAAAATGAAAAATAAATCGCATCACGTATTGTCACACCTCGACCGCAAAATACTTCAGATTTTGCATGTACAATAATAACTAGTTAAGTAATAGATAATGATACTTTGACAACATTTTTTTGACAACATTTTTTTGACAATATTTTAACATCATCTACGTGTTATTCTGTGATTGGATGTTAGTGTTTATGATTATTATTATTGATTGTAGAGTAATTTTGGACCAATCATAGATGACACGTAGATGATATTAAAATATTGTCAAAAAAATGTTGTTAAAATATCATTATCCTTAAGTAATAGCAATTCATAAAAGTAGTTTCGTAAATACTTATTATCTCATCTCTCAAAGTTTGTACATATAATTTTACACTTTTTTGTTATTCATTTTAAAATTATAAATAACATGCTAATAATATCATATATATATATATATATATATATATATATATATATATATATATATATATATATATATATATATATATGTAGAGTACCTTGAACTCGCTCAACCTATAAATACCTCGACGCCTCCACCTTGATGTCTCCACCTCGATGCCTCCACCTCAATGCTCCACCTCGCAGGAGAAGATGAACACGAAACCAAACAAAAAGAGAAGATGAACACAAAGCCAAGCCAAAGAAGACTAACACAGCCAAGCAGGAGAAGATTGTGGTGCATGGTAAGGTTTGGGGGAAATTTTTATGAAGACGGGAAGAAGGTTTTAGGGTTCAAAAATATACCCTAAATTAGAATAGATGTTCCTAAAATGAATGACCGAAGGCACGTGAGAGGAGACAGGGTTCGTAAATATTATAAAATTTAAAAAAAAATCATATTTTAGGGATAGTTTTATTAAAACCCCCAGAATTATTTGGGGTTTCTAAAACCCTCATAAAATAACCCCTCCTATAATTAATGATTTTTGTAGTGATATGAGCATTTAAAATATGAAAATTTGATAATATAAGACCCTTATCTTTTTAAATAGTACACATGATACTTCCATATCAACATTATTTAGTTAACATGAAATAGTACGTCGATTACTGTTAATATTATGAATTCATCTCCTTCCTCCGGCTGGCCAATCATTTGATAAAAAAAAAAAACAAATAAGAAATGGCTCCAACAAATCATGTGCTCCACCATTTGAGTTTGAATGAAAGTTTTCACCAATAAATTATGTATAGTAATTATTTAAATGTTTTTTTTCTATCTTCTTATTTATATTAGAGTGAATTATTTATAATAATAAAAGAGATTAAGTATTATCTCTTGGAATTTTATTTGTCACAAATTTATCATTATGGTCAATCATTATAATTTGAAATATTTTTTATTTTGAAAATTTTTATCATAATTTTTGTTTTAAAATACATGTCAGTAAAAAAACAGAATAATTATTAAATTGTATTTAATTTTTACTTCTAAGTGTGGTAGAAATAATATATATATATATTTTTTGAAATGTCTGTACATGTAGACAACTAGCAGTGGCCATTTGGTGAACATGGAGTTATGGTTGGAATTAGAGGTGCTATAAAAAAAATGGATTCATGTGTACGCAATCCAATGCCGGAGCTGAAGATTTCAATGGCCAACCACTGCCAATGATCTGTCTGTTAATTTGTCAGTCTCCATCACTTATTATAAATACTACAAAAATGGTGACACTGTTGACAACGATCGCCTTATACATAAGCTACAAGATTATCAAAGTCTTTCACATGAGATGGTTGGACATTAAGCTAATAATTCATAAATGAAAGGGAAGTTTCAATTGCATTGCCTCAAATAATAATATCAGCTCATTAAACAAATCAACTTTAACAAATTTAGTTCAGTTCAACTAATAATTTTAGGTTTAAATAAAGATATCATTAATGACTAATCTTCCTCATGTTACTATACTTGTTATTTTGGTTGAATTTACTTTTCCAACCACATGTTTTCAATAGTACTCAAACTAAAAATTTCGCTTAATGTTGTTGTAACTAAAGACATTAATATAAAAGTTATAAATTATTTTTATAGTTGAAAAAAACTTTACTTTTCATACAATAATTTTATCTAATTAGAACTATATGTTATTTGAAAAAAAGAAAATAGATGTAAACATGGATAGTATTAGAGAAAAGTTATTAATAGTTTGAAAAGAAACTTAGTGAGAACCACTTGCTAAAATTTGTTAAACATCACATGTTAGGTGCCCTATCAAATAGTTAACAATCACTAATGATGTGATTTGCGTAATGGGGTGGTAGATCAAAGGTCTAACTCATGCAAAAACTCATAATAAGCTTCCTCTTTCATGACCATCAATCGTTAATTAATCTCTTCATCCACACCATTAATGCCACACATAATAGACCTTATTTCTTGCATGCATGTGTCAGAATTTATACACATGTATATGCTGAAGGCTTTAATTAAGTTTTCTGTAATTAAGTATGTAATTTAGTTTTGTAATGATACAATTGAAGTAAGCTTGAGACTTTTGAATAAATTTCTTCGTACACACTCTTCAAAGAAGAAAATAAAAAAATAATTAAAGCTAATTAATTTGTTTATGTTATATATATATATATATATATATATATATATATATATATATATATATATATATAAACATATTACAAATTTTCTTTATGTATATCTAAAAGATGTTGATGTGTAGTGGTTTTGTCAATCCAAAACAACACAATGTTGATGCATACGTTCATAGTAGTTTGTCAACCCAAAACTACATCATATTGGCATATACATCTTGGCTAGCAACAATACATATCTCAACCTTGTTATCCAAAGAAAAAGATTAGCATGATTAACAAAAGATTAAGACATAAGATATAAGATGTATTAGCAAAATTATAAAATGTCTAAGAAAGGTATTTACTCAGGTGATATAGATCCAATTAGGTAAAAAATCATGAAACTAATTGTAAGGATCGAGAAATTCAGAGAAAGTGGAAAGACAGGTGTATGCATTTGAGTGGATCGATCGGGTTTTGACGGTAGTATATAAAGGAACTTTTCAAAATTTCGTGCCAATCTCCTCTGCATGCACTCCTTCTCTCTAAGTTTCTGAAATCTTCTTTTCTCCTTCTCTCTAAAATTACTCACTGTTGGTTCATCTGATCAGTGATCAGAATCTCCATAGGCGTTCATGAGATCAAGAGTTTCCTTTTCCACCGATCAAAGTCTTGTTTAGAGCTGGTAAGTCTCAATTTCTTGAGCTCTTGTAAGATTCTGAAACATTTTGACACATGCAAGCCAAGTTTCTGGTTGCATGTGTTCATCAGCTTCTTCTTCTCATTTCTGATCACATTTTTGGTCTTTTGGTGGTCTATTCTCATAAATCAATGAACTGTTGGTGTTCATAGGAATTTCTGGTAGTGATCGAGTCTGCAGTTGTTAAGCTTCGATTTGGTCAAAGAGGTAAGGGAAGCTAGTTAATTTAATTATGATTTACTATGTATGAATATGTTGTTTGATGATTATGCATGTGTGTAAAAGTGAATGAATTGGTATTCGGCATTGTTGGACGTATGCATGTGTGGATAATTTGATGTTGTCTTGATTTATATGTATAGTCGAAACCTGTGAATGAGTTGGGTTTTCTGCATTATAGCGATCGGTCTGTTCTATTAAGGAAGTGATTGGAAGAAATTGGTTATGGGATTCTTTTGATTGATGTTATTATGGTTTAGGTATATTTGGATAGGTTTGTGTTGATTTATAATGCGAAAGTGGAGGATTAGATATTGGCAAAGATATTCTGGTTTGGTTTAGTTAGGCGTTGTTCATAATTCTGTAGAAGTTCTGCAGAATCATGTAGAATGCCGAGTGGTTACTGTTGACCGCTTGGTCTTGTTCTGTGCTCGGTTATTAACTGGAGTTGGTCTCCTCAGAGTCCTACCAGTTCATGATTGTTCGGTCTTAGAAGGGGGGTTTCCTAGCGTAATAACGCTCGTTCTTAGTAGTGCTCAGTCTTGTACTAGCGCTCGTTCTTGGTAGTGCTCGGTCTTGTACTAACACTTGTTCTTGGTTGTGCTCGGTCTTGTACTAGCGCTCTTTCTTGGTAATGCTCGGTCTTGTACTAGCACTTGTTCTTGGTAGTGTTCGGTCTTGTACTAGCGCTCTTTCTTGGTAGTGCTCGGTCTTGTACTAGCTCGTTATTGGTAGTGCTCGGTCTCGTACTAGCACTCGTTCTTGGTAACGCTCAGTCTGGTACTAGCATTTATGCTAGTGTTAGCGTTAGGCTTAAGCCAATACTATTCGGCCTAAGACCTAAGTGTTCGGTCTAAGCCAATAATGTTCGGCCTAAGATACAAGTGTTCGGTATAAGATTCAAGTGTTCGGTTTAACTTTAGTATTCAGTTGTTCTAGTGTTCGGCCCTAAAACTGTGTTTGGCTCATGCTTGAGTCTTACTCTTAAATGACCGTTCGGTCATGTTCACATATTGAAAGTGTTCTGCCATTCGGTCTTGTTCATAGGTTATGTTGATCTTTTCCGTTCGGTTGTGCTCAAGAATTGTGGTTGTTTTACTGTTCAGTTTGATTTTACTTAAATGTTATGGATGAGGAAATATGTTGATATTGAAGTATGGTATGATATTTTTAATGTAATGTGAAAAAGAATTCCAAGGAGGAATGTCTCAGTGGAGGTTTCAATGTGGTAAAAGTATGAATATGGAAAGCTCAGCTTTGGCGTTCATCTTGACATTCTAATGGTCACCAATTCTCAAGTAGAGAATGGTGAGGCATGTCGTGAGAATAGCTGGAGGCCCTAGCCAGGGTGGTATGTTTACCTTGACCTAAGGTGAGGGATAACGGCTAACCTCGTGTGGCAGCTAAGAGTGTTTCCAATTACTCACCCATGAGTGCATGAACGACCATAGCTACATATTCATACTAGTCCGGACAGTCAGAATAAAGTGGTCGGTTATAACACGATTGTATGATTTCTATATATTCATGATTGTATTATATGTGTGTCTGAATTACATGTTAACATGGTTAATTAAATTACATTATCTTATCCTTATTTTTCTGTCTTATCATGTTGTCCATTCGGTCGTTTACGTCCTTGCAATGATCACCCTGTGGGTGTGAGTAGAGTGTGCAGAGGGTTCTCTGGAGCAGGTGCTGAGCGAGGAGTCTTCAACCCCTTAGGATATGTCCGTTCGGTTGATACATATCTTGTATGACCGTTTGGTTTGTTCTTATGGTTTGTATCACTGTAAGATTTTGTAAGTTTTAAACTTATAGTTATTTTAGTATAACTGTAAGTTAATTTTATTTCCTGTAATTACTTTATTTCATTGTATATGTAAGTACTCTTAAATATAATTTATAGCTATATTTTTGGAATGTTACACTACTGTAAATAATACTATTACGTATTTCTTTTAGTATTTTTTATTATTTTATGTATACATCTTACTTCAACATCAAAGTATTTTTGGAAGTACTCCACCCTCAAACATTGAAAAAATCTTACCCGAACAGATCTCGAAATATATCAGTGGGTCAAAGGATACATCTTAAATTTATAATAGATTGGAAGAATATCACCCATGTTTCTCGCAGAGACCTTGTATACAAATTTTAACCTACAAGAACAATTAACATTATTTATTTATTTATTATTTTTGTAAAATGCAAAAAAAATTACTTCTATCATTTAAGAAAAGGACATAATTAATTACAAAGAGTTAAAACAACTGTCAATAAATCTTTCACATAACATAGTATATTAATTATGTGCACAAATTTTAATATTTTGAGCTAAAATAAAACTTGAATACACTTTTTTACTCAATATTAAGTGAAAAGTTGATAAGTAACTGATATAATTTTTTTAAGCTCTCCAAACGCGTCTTCAACCAAACTAGGTGAGATATCTTATTTTTTTAATTCTATTAATATTAATATTATATTTTAATGAAGATAAATTCTAAATTAATGTAAAAGGATAATTTTTTCTTAAAAACTATAAAAACTACTTTTAACCTTTCATAATAATTAAATATATTTTTATGTCAAATTATAGTTAGTACTATAATAAATAAGATTATTTTTAGTTTAGTCAACGTTACTATTAAAATAAATATTAATTTATTCAAATTGACATTAATCATATTTGATTTTAGTATTTATATTTAGGTTTAATTGGTCATTTGATATTTACATTTGGGGCAATGTATCTACTTGATATTCACTTTTAAAAAGTTTCAATTTCGTCTCGAAATGGTTTAATATGCAGCAATCAAGTCATTCTCTATTCACATTGTTTCAATCAATAACATTGACTTATTGTATATGTTGACTTGGTAATTCTATGATGTCGTGCCATTTTTTTTCTAACATGTAATATGTAGGGCACACTGATGTGGAAATTAGGAGTTCTTAGAAAAATAAAAAAAGGAAATTGATACAATACTAAATTAGGGATTTACACAACTTTGAACATAAAGGAAATTGGAAATTCGATAACAAAGAGGGGAAGAAAAATTAGGATTCAATTCCCAGCGAAGTGAAAGTGAAGAATGGGAGTTTCATTGACAGTGGAATGGGTTAGATTGAAGATCAAAGGTATGCTTGTGTTGAATGTATGTGATTGTGTGTGTCGTTTTAGGATTTTTGACATTGATGTGGTGTTGCACTAATTGCATAATTTTGGGTTAGAATTTTATATGCTTTTCGTGATGTGGAAGGAGAGGGTGATTGTGAAGATGAAGTTGATAGAGAGGGAGATTGTCATTGTCAAGAAGAAGTTAATGTGGAGGGAGATGTGCACTGTGAAGAAGTTCATATGGAGGGCCTAGCTGATGTTGCCCAAGAGGGAGAGGATCTGCTTGTGAGAAGGGGGGCGGTGATTGTGAAGAAGACAATGGATACAAAAGAATGCAATGTGCAGAGAAGAGCTAGGGCAAACCTCAAACTTCAAAATTCACCATTAAAAGCACACCTCAACAACCCAATTTACAATGTGAATTTATAAATTGTTACACTTAGATCTTCTGTTTTGCCACGTCACCACACAATTAACGTTGTATATGAAAAACTAATAGGGATGACTTGATTGATGCACATTAAATCATTAGAGGATGAAGTTGAAACTTTTTTTAAAAATGGATATCAAGTACACACATTGCCCGAGAAGTGTATCAAATGACCAATTAAGCCATATATTTATTTAGGTTAATTAGCGTCGACGTGTTAATGTTAAGTTATATATTATGAATAATGTATGTTTAGAAAAATGAATATGAATTGTGGATTATTTTTAATTTAAATGATTAGATTTAAAATTGACAAATCTCCTCATCACATTTTTTCTTCCCCACTTCTATAAATCTTGTCATATTCATCTTCTTTGTTCATATTCATAAATCCTTTTACATTAATCTCTTTCATCCACACATATCTATCCAATTTTTTTCTCTTCATCTCCTTCATTCACATTATTGGTCTCATCTCCTTCATCCACATTTCAAATGGAGTCACAATAAGGAAAAGCATGACTAAGTTAAACAAGGATATATGTTAGTAACCTCATTAATAATTAATCATTACCAACAGATTAAAAGTCATCAATAAAAATCCATCGGTAATTTTATGATTTTCCTATTGTGATTGGTGTAGTTAAATAACTTCAAATTTTGAAATTTTTGGTTTCTGCTAATGTGGTGTTGATTGGTAACATAATGGCTAAGGATGGCCAAACATGTTATCTCAGCTGGTTTTGGCCTGTCCAAAATAGGCCGGACTAGCCCATCATATAAGAACAGGCCAAAATTTCAACCTATCCTGCCATAGGATTTGTTGATAGGCTCGCCACCTAAGTTCTTTTTTAATTTTTATTTATAAAATTTGTTTGTATATATACTTATAAATATTATTTAAAACATATTTAATTATATAGATTTTTTATGCTTTGAATTGATTAATTAATATTTTTAATTGGATAAATTAAAATAATTATTACATTTGCATGTTAAATTACTCTATTATAACATACCATGAACATATACTATACGCGTAATGGATACAACGCATATTTGATTTCTCGATACATTTATTTTGAAACAATAAGATATGATACATGATATATATGTATATTGAAAAATGTACAATAATTCTTAATAATGTTATAAATTCCAAAACGAACCAGTGAGTTGAAAATTCCAACTCAGACTGCCCTGTTTTAGCAAGCTAGCAGCTTAACTCGCGCCACAAATTTTGACACCCTAATGGTGGCACTGAACCCTAGCTTTAAAATCTCAAATTAGTGACATCTTCATGATAGGACATTGAGTGTTAATTTTTGCCATTAAGTACGCTCAAGTTAGAGTGCTCTAGTGGCCTTGACATTGAGTCCTCTCAAGTTAGAGATCCAGGGGTTCCTAATACTAAGCGCTAGTCTATGCCGTTGAGCGCTCCTTTGAAAATGACCCTCTATGAGTTTTAGAGTTGAGTTCACCTTTTGTTGTATGTTTTGATACATTGTCTATTGTATATTTAACTAGTTTTTGTGGTTCTAATGTTTTCTATTATTGTTATTCATTGTTGTAATAGTGTATATAATTGATGTTGAAAAGGTTGTATTAGATATGAATTTATGAAATTAAAAGGAATTGCATGGGAAAAATTCTATTGTTATCATTCACACTTATATATAGTAGAGTGTGTTATATGGTAAGAGTAGTATGAGGTCCTAGTCTGAAGGCAAGATAATGGTCTAAGACGTGAAGGAGATTAACCTCGTGATTGGTAGAGTGAAACTTATTAGTAATGACTCTACATAGCAATAGAAGCTTCCAAAAGTTTGTCTTTACTGATTTAGATGTTAATTTCGTTAATCCAAATATTGAGTCTAGTAATGTCTTTGATCTTGTGTCTACAAATGTGTAATGATATGATCATGTGATATGACTCTTTTATGCTTTATGTTATGTATTTCTTTTCTGTTTGCAATGATCATTATTTTTGGCATTAACATAAGATGTTTCAGGTTTAAATAGAAAAAAAATAGTAGATGTAGTAGAGTCTATGGATATAGGTTGTGTTCTTATTTTTTTTAGATGAATGTACTAATATAAATAGTAATATTATAGTTTTATCATATTTTAAGAAAATAGATAATTATAAAATGCAAATTTCATTTTACTCCAATGTTAAAGATTATGATGTTATTATTAGTATTATATACACTAGTACAATAATAAAAAAAAGACACCGGTTAGTTTTCCTAATAGGCATTGGTTGTAGAACCGATGCATATATGGACGAGGTAAAAAAGACACGTTTTATGCCTCGGTCAGATGTCGAGATAAAACAGTACAGACTTATGCCTCGGTTCTTAGATAACCAAGGCAGTATGTTTTTTTTTCTCAGATTTTAGTACACAATGGAACCGTGCTCTTCAGATCCAAAAATCCATTTCCATGTCACAGAGAATTCCCATTGCGGTTGATTGATCATGTGTAAACCTTCAACCTGAGAAGTGGCTCTGACGGCAAAGGAACCTGAAGTTGAGTGGTGCAAGTGAAATTGTTTTTCAGCAACCAGAAAATCCCAAAACCAGAAAATCCAAAACCAGAAAATTCTAAAACTAGAAAATCCAAAACCAGATATGAACAAGAAGCAGAAGAACAAGAGTAGATTTGACGACAAGCAGAAGAACCAAAAAGCTCCCTTAGGGTTTCCAATCACTCGCGGAGGGGAAGAATGGCTGCGGCAGCAACGACGGAGGACTCGCCGATCTGGAGCGGCTTGGCGATCTGGAGCGGTGGATTTGGAACGGTGGATCCGGAGCGGCGGATCTGGAGAGGTGGATGAAGATGAAGATACAGAGGGGAAGAATGGCAGAGGCAATGACGGTCGTCTGGAGGCAGTGGCGGTCGTCTGAAGGCAGCAACAGTCGTCTGGACTGTGCACGACAATGGGAAGAATGGGAGAGCACAGAGGGGATGGGAGAGCACCGAGAAAGAAGAAGTTGTTCGAGTGTGAAAATGAAAAGGTTCAGAGTATAGGTAGTACTGTAGCGAATATATAGGCAGCGGCCGTCTGGGTAACCCGAGGCAATAGAGCTTTTTAAAAAAAGTTGTGTATTCGGAACAGATGTATAGGTCTCGGGTCTTCTTCTAACTGAGATAATATTAGCATTCGACCTCGGGTCAAGCTGTAACCGAGATATATAGTCTTTTACGCTTCGGGTTTTACGTAACCGAAACGTATATGACGCGTTAGTTTCCAGTTTTTTTACTAGTGAAAATACATTGCATCTTTCTCCATCGACCGCAATTATCTCTTTATACAATTTGTAAATATTCAAGAGAGTAGACATGTGTAATTTCTCATGTTGTTGTTAGTAGAGTCTTAATCTTATGACATAAAGATATTATGCAATTAATATTTATTGGCACTTTAATCAACTCACATTATATTTCCATAAAAAAAATATCACATATTTTAACTTTGGAGTGAAGTTATATTTTCATTTTCTTAAGGAACATAGAAAAAAGTTTCAGTTGACCCAAAATTGGACGAGGAAATCAAAAGCCAGGGTACCATAATACGATCTTAGTATTTGTACAATACATCAAGATAATACACATTACAGCATAGATTGAATAATGCATAAAAGAAGTGACTTTTTGGTGATTAAATTTGAATTAGGTTATTCAATAATACATTATGTGTTTGCTGGGAACATTTTTAGTGTCAATTTGTTAATGGCCGGCAACTAACAACCTAAGCATACACTGGGAACAATTTAGGAATATAATGCGAATATTATCCATCAACTTCTAATCAGAATCTTTTGGTGCTTAGTTAGTTTTGGATTGGACCAAACACTCTTTTCACTGCCTCCTTATTCTTTCAAAACCAATTTTCGTACCAAAATAAATAAATAAATAAATAAATAAATATATATATATATATATATATATATATATATATATATATATATAGTAAGGTTCATCAATTAAAAGAAAAGAAAGATAATATATTTGGATGCCCAAAATGGAATACAGCGTGAAAAATGAGAAAAACAAAAGTTCATTTATTATAATTGATAAGACGTTATACTTATTAGATTATGTGTGAAAAAAAAATTAAGTATGTTTTTCTTGAATTTTAATACGAAATTCAAATTTATTTTTGTTACAAAATACGTTTTAATTTCTAAACTTTAAAAATAAACAAATATAATTTTAACCAAATTATATTAAATTTTTTGTTGTATCAAATGAATTTTTCAATTAAAATTGAAAACATATGAAACGGTTTAAATAATTTAAATACTAATATGAAACGTGTTTGACACGGTCAAAAAAATTTAAATATTAGATTAAAATGACTATATTCATCAATTTTTAAAGTTTGAGATCAAAGTTTTAGACCTTAATTTCACGTTAAAGTTTAGAAACTAAAAATATATTTAATCCAAAATCATTTATAATCAAATTCCCTGAGTTTAACTAAATATTTAAATTTTAAGTGTGATAGTAAATAAACACCACCAAACAACTATATTTAAATTCATTTGCGTGGTTGGAATATATATATATATATATATATATATATATATATATATATATATATATATATATATATATATATATATGTTGAAATGTTGAATCAAGTTCGCAATTTTCAAATTCTTGCAAATAACACTTATGTTTGGAAAACTAGTGATGCAAAGACTATGAGTCTAGTCTCCTTTGAGTACAAAGGAATCATCATGTGCTAACAACATTTAGTATGTTTATGATGTTTTATAGGATGAAACTATATTTAGTCTATTATAAATTTTAAATAATTATAAATTAAGTTGAATTTTAGTTTAAATTACTTTTATATTACTACAGTGATTTTGAGAAAGAAACATTTTAATGATATATATTTGAATACTTCAAGACAAAAGTTTCACATGTACTTTTTTTATTTCATAAGTAAAGTATTTGAAGGAACATTTATAAATATTGTTAATAAAAAAAATAAGTACCTCAAGAGGTGACATACATTGTCATATAACATAATTTCTAATTAAATACAAATTATTGAATTTAGAAGATTAAAAATAACGTAAGGTAGTAATAAACTCATAAAATAAATAATATAAAAGACATTAAAACTTCTACAATATAATTCCAAATTAAAGAGGATATTAACCCACATAAATAAAATGAAAGAAACATATGTTTAAATCTATACACTAAAATAAAGGAGATTTTAATCACAATATAAATAAGATATCAAAGTAATAATATTGTACAAGAAGGGGTGTGACAAACCTGTATGCAAAGATTTAAAAAACTCTTGCAAATTAATTTGCATAGGATAAAAACCTCTATAAATTAAAATAAAAATCTCCACACAATATCTTTTGTTTTCTTAGTGATGGTTTAAACTTCTAGAATGGATAAAGAAAAAAAAATATAAAGAGATAAAAAATTTTAATAAAATTTTTATAATTAGTTTATAGATTTTTTTTTTCATTCTTTATCCATTAAAATTATATCTCTTAAAAAAGAATCCAAATACTACCATATCACTTGAAAAATTTAAAGGTTTTATGATTTCTATATTTAATGATTTGATCTCTATATTTAACCATTTGATTCATTATTATATTATTCTAAAAACTACAAAGTTTCTATTTATAATAAATTATCAATTCTAAATTATAATTTAGTAACATATCTATAAAAAAATATTTTAAAAATTGAAATCTTTTATTCTTTTTATCGGTTGAGATAAAACATCTATTTATAATATGTGAGAATCTAAATAATAACTTTAGGACAATGGTGGTTTTTTATAAAAAATAAAAAATAACACTAGAATATTTTATTAATAAAAGGTTTGAACTATAAAGATTTTTAATAACTTAATTTCGTTTCCAACTCATATTTTCATCTAAGAGACAATAGAATTAATCTATCAGGTGTGGAAAATCTTTTTCATATTTAAATTGGTTGATTTATTGTTTATAATTATGAGTGTGAGATAAATTAGCATGTTTGATTATTATGAATGGCTGAATTTGGAATATAGAATTTGTCTTCGATACGCTCATATTGAAACTGTTAAAATTGAAGGACAGAGAAAAAGAAATTATGAAAAGAAACGAAAAAAAAATGGAAAGTATGGTGATGCAAAAAGAAAGATATTGAGGTGCGAAAAGAAACTGGAAAACGTAAAGTCTTCTGGAGTCTATCTAATTTTCACAGTAGCCCAAAGCCCAAATAAATATCATAAGGACAAAACCAAAACTTCATCATAAAGATATATGGATGTTTTTCAGTTTTAAATTTTTAAAACAATAAATTTATAAATTTTATGATAATTTTTTTTTTCATTCTTTAAATAAATACTTGAATTCCCAACAATAGTAAACTTAAAATTAGAGTGGAGTATTTAGTCTCATTGATTTATAAAAATATAAAACATGGAGTCTAAAAAAAAAACGTTGGTCTATTTTTCATCTTAAATCCACTTTTCAATTTTTAATTTCTGCAAATTACTCCTGTTTTGCAAAATTCAAGGATTAAACGAATGAATCTGCCGAAACATTCATTGAAATTTTATTAACATCAATTTACATTGACCTTTCCGTCAAATTGAAATGACGTCGTTAAATCTTCACTACGGTTATTTCAATTTGACGGAAATGGCCTATTTGATTCAATTTTACAAAAATAAGGACTCAATTGAGATGCCGAAAAAAAAATGATCTATTTGAAATTATGAGTGAAAATAGATATCTATTAAAACATTAAACCTATAAAAATAATATAAAAAGTCCGTATTAAAAATTTACTAAGAAATTCAAATTCAAAATCTGTGCTAACTGAATTATACGCGTAGCTCTGGAATTTATCCACATACCCAACTCTAATTTCAATTCAAAATTTACAAAAAAATAAAATAAAAAATTAGAAACAAAATATTGACACTAACTTGGTTTAATAGTAAAAGAATGGATTACTAAACAAGAAATTATGAATAGAATCGTGATTAAGTGGATTGAAGAAGAGATAAATATGAGATCCATCTTGAATTCCACAATCAAATAGAGACATATTTTCTTCCTCCTTACCTATTATAAGAGATTCATTATCACCATGAAGAACAAGTATCAAACGATCACCTGCTACTTTCTGCTGACTCTCAATTTCCTTCTTTAGATCTTCAACTGTTGCATCATTCTTCACTTCAATGTAGCAAAGTGTTCCTGTCAAATTCTCCATCACCACTTTCATTTTAAGAATTATTATTCTAATATATTTCTACTACACCTAATAATCTCACATTCTAAGAGTTGTAATTTAAATATTTCATCCTCTTAAATATCTATAAAACTGTAACAGAATTTCACATTTTCGAGAATATTGTTTATTTATTTATTAAACTAATAAAACAAACGCAAACTTATAAAATGATAAAACTTTTGAGTCAAAAATTTCGTTTAAGTTTATAATGTTTGGTTGTTTTCAGTTTCTTTTATATAGTTAAAAAAACAGATTTAAAACTTCTATATCCAAATTACTTGGTGGTGGTTTGTAACATAATATTAGAATGTACAAATTATGTTTACTTTATCCTTTATTTTTAAAAACTTTTCTAAAAAATTGAGATTATTTTTAAAATTTTCCTGTTTATCTTACGTAAAAGCATTATACAATTTTGAAATAAATTTAATATTTTTTTATACAGTGGAATATAACGTATATCTACTATATCAAGTTGAAAGTAATTTAGTCATACTATTAAACAAAAATAAATCTAACTAGTATATAAGGTACAAATAAATTTATCTTCTATGAAAAATCTTCAACTACCTCTTGTTCGATAGAGAACTTGCATAGAACCAATAAAGAAGCATTGCATTCTTATTAGATTAGGAAAAATTATTGTCGTTACAACATAATATATTTAAAAGTATGTGATAAAATTTCCCTTTAAACTGGTAACTAATAAATTAACTATTTTTGTTTAAAAAAATTACTTATATCAGTTCAATTATGCACACGCTTTTTCATATATATTTCGTAATCTTGAGAGTTGAATTGATTACTATTATATGTTTTTTATTTGTTTATATCAATATACTATCATAAGATACACTTATGATAAAAAAAATATTGAATAACGTACATAAAGAAAAGTTCAAAAATATTTCAAATATTAATAAATATAAATAAATACTTCAAAAACTAAAACCAAAATGATACTTTATTAATTACAAAAATTTTACTAAGCTCATACAAAAATCGTAATATTATTTTGCTTTAAAGACATAATTCAAGAAATAAAGTTCAAATACAAAAGTGTTTAACAATAAATAATGAAAAAGAAGGAGATAAACAGAGATAAACACAACATCGAATTAACGACTCATGTTGTAAACTTAGGTTTTTGGTAATTGGGTGAATTAAATTGATTCTTTTAAAATACTTACTGTTGTGCATCTTAATTAGGCATTTTTTATATTAATTTGTTTCATAATTGAAAGAGTTTTTTTTTTTTTTACTTTAGAATGAAATCAAGTAAAAACTTAGAAAAAGGTTGAAACAAAAGAAAAACAAAATTTATCAAACAAAAAGAATCCAAATGGTTTCACAAACCCTTTTAACTAATGGGTTTATTAGCTTTCTATCTTATAAAATTCAGATTGATTCAACCCTAAAATTCAGTACCATATTTAAAGGTACATAATCTTCTGTGCAAAATCTTAAAATACTCAATTTTCATATGTGTAAATTCCTAATAAAACAACTAGTTGACTAAGATTTAAAATATATGTAAACAAATCGTATTAGTTTATATATAGTTGGTAACAACTTTTTTTTATGCAAAAGGGCTTAAAAGGACAAATAAAGCTCGACAAGAGAAAAAAAGAAACAAAATTGGACCTGGCCCAAAATTGTATCATGCAAAATAACTCTAGTTTTTGGTGTTGCTCCCCACCACCACACCTTCCTCCCTTCACCTCCCATTTACTATTTTGTCCCTAAGTAAAATTTTATTTTTAGGGTTATTTTTTAATTTTACCCATTCACAACCTATTCCACTAATAACCTATTCCAGTCCTTCGTATAGGAGTAAAATATTTTTCTTTTATTTTAACATTATATTTCTTCCTCTCTTTCTTTTGTCAGTGTGAGATACTACAAGTTGTAAAGGTTGATGGTGGTGGAAAGAATTATCAAGCAGTCTCTCTCGTGGTGCAGTGTCGCTCTCGTGATACAATGTGTGGAGTGGTGAAGTGCAACGGATGTCAAAATCCTTCAACGGATGTCAACATTTGTTTAAGGTAAAACGGATGTCGACATCCATTTTTTCCTTAAACGGATGTTGACATCCGTTGAAGGATGTCACTTCCGTTTAAAGGTTACGCTTTTAATTTTAGGGTTTGTTTTATTAGTTTATTCTTTATTTTAGAAATATTTTAATAATTTAATTTAAATGTTTTGATTTATTATTTTTGAATATATTTTTAATGTATTTTAATAATGTAAGGAAAATGAAGAAGAAAGAAACGGATGAGGAGAAGTGAAACGGAGAAGACAAATGGAGTTGTAGAGTAAAACGGAAGACAAATTGTTAAACGGAATTGAGAGATGGAAAGATTGGGTGCAGGGAGTAAAGTAGGAGAACTAGGTTTGAAATAAATTAAAATAGTAAAAGTAAAAAATTTTAAATTGAGGATATAATTGGAATTAAAAAAAATTGGGGAGGTGGAGGAAGAAAGATGTGGTGGTGGAGGGAGAAAGGTGTGGTCGTGGAGGGAGCAACACCCTTTCTTTAATTACATAAAGTTACTTGTAATTAAATTAAAATAGGAAAAAATTTAAGTGTTTTTAATAATTATAAAAAATGTGGTTTTTTTTATTAAATAAACCGATCTAAAAGAATAAAAGAAAATGCACAAAATCTAGTAAAAGTATTTTGAATTAATATCAGTACGAAAAAGAAAATAGATAAAAAAACAAAATAATATTAATTTAAATATATGCAAATAAATAATAAAAAAATATAAAATTGGATGTTTACATGAAGTTAACTAATTTATTTAAAATGTTAATTTATGTTGTATTTTTGTGTCGAAAAAGATTGAAAAAAAATAAAAGAGTTCAATCTAAAACTTTTGAAAGGGAAAAAGATGTTACTACTTCCTTAACCATGAGTTGGGCAAGTCATTTTACCAAGAAAATTAAAATATATGACATGTAAATTATTTTTAAAATATTTTAATATTTTTAATTTTCCAAATACATTGTTTAGATAAATACTTCTCTCACATTCAAATTTCCTTATCCAGATAAAACAATTGGCTTTCTCACCTACTTTTCTTAAAATTCAAAAGTTTAATATTAAACTTTGCAAAAATAAATATCAATGAAGCCTTAAATATTTAATAATTCAGAAAAACGAAAACATTAACATAGATATATTAAATAATTCGTTTTTAAATATTATAAAATAGTTAATAAATAAAAACGATAGTAAAATTAAATAATATTTAACAAAATACAGATATATTTTTGTGTGTTATAGAGGAAAGTTTTTTCAGCAGATATTTTGTGCATTGAATAAAGCGATAATGAACATAATAGATTAATAAAGACATCATCACTGTGATTGCTATACTACTACTTGTGCATCTTCTACCTTTCTGCTCTGTTTTTCTGTCACACGAAAGCATCTCAAAAGAATACCAGAATGATAAGAACAACATCAATGATATAAAATAATTGGAATGCATGATTATTATTATGAATATGAATGTGTTCACTCTATCAATCAACAATTTTCGTGTGCTGCAAAGGGAAACACACATAAAAATTACTATACATTCCTGAATTCCAAGAGTTTTTCACTTGATTGCAGGTGCTATAACATCAGAGCATCTCTGCTACATAAAGCATCAAAATCAATCCATGTCGGCAATATAAACCAATCAGAAATGATCTAAATGCAAAGTTCCTTTCGAAATTAAGAATTCATAGCTTGAGTTTGGAGACGCAGGTGGAAGTGGTCTGAAGAGCTGATATGTTCAAAGAGATTGTGCAAGAGAGATAAACCTTGGCCTTCATCCTGATAAACTTCAACACACTCACTTTCCCAGAAAGTTTAGCCTCTGATGTCATATTGAAGCCCCCACCTTCCATATCCGACATAAAGTTCGGATCTTTTAACAACAAATCTGTCTGAATGTCCGCAGTGGTGGTCACATTAGTGGTGCTTCTCGGAGGGTAAGATCTTGATTCCAGGGGAATTTTTCCTATGATGGTGTCGCCATATTTAAGATAGCCACTGGAAATTCTGTTCTTGAAAGTTGCATAGTTTGGGTTCTGAATTGTGATCACCAAGGGCAAAGGGGCACTGCTTGAATTCGGTGAGAGAATTTGAAACTTTTCAAGGTCAACAGGGTTTACGTATACCAAAGGGTTCTTGGGCTTAAAGATGGCAAAAATCAAGATCATGGTCACAGCGATTAGGATCAAAAGTGAGGATACGCCGAAGCAGATTCTGATGCTTCTTTGTCTTTTTGAAAGTTTGAGGTCGCTGATGGCCATGGCTTCTGGATAATAGGGTTGCAAAACTTGCTTTTGGAGATAAAACAGTGTTTCTGAACGGAGATGAAGCTCTGATCTCATCGTGATTTTATAGACGTGAAAAAGATTTAGGGATTGAGTTGGCAGAAATCAAAATCAAGGAATTGGATTTTTCCTAAATCTTAGGCTGTTGAATCCTGCGTAGAGAACAAACCCCGTGGACTCAAATTAATGTCTCCATCGACTCAAAGCTACGCATGCATTGCATTTCCGATTAAGGTAATGGCACCATTTCTATAAATGTACGAGGATTTATATATACATAAGAAAAATTAATTAGCTAAATAATGTTATGCTTCTTATCAATTTAGTATTAATTATTGGCTAAATAAATGGTGCATCCAATTGATCCTATTTCTTAATGTGTTCATGATTTTTAAACTTAACCCTTAGTGAAAGGGCAATGGCATCAATCTTTGAGGTTACCGAAATGATTGCTTCTTTAAAAATTATGCTTTTGGGTCAGTTGAATTCACTGAGAATTTACAAACTTTTTTCATTCTTTTTTTCAAGTTTTATTTAGTGAGGATATTGTCCTATTTTAATTTAATTTTCAAGGATTAAGTAGTGTTGTATTATTTGAGTCCATGGTTAAGATGAATCATCTCTAATATTATTGATGGTTGTTATGAGAAAATTCATACGAAAGATATTATTAAATATTATTAATAAATTAAAGGCTACATTGTGATAAATTAATGTTATTATTATTGTCATTAATAAATCAATATTATTATTATTAATAAATTACAATTGTCATTAATATTATTAATAAATTATTATTGTCATTAATATTATTAATAAATTATTATTATTATTACGAAATTTCCTGCAAATACTAATTTGGATTATTATTGCTAAAACAATAATCTACTTTCTTTATATGCATCGGGCAATTATCGACATAGAAGAAACATTATGGTATGCACTTTATTAGCCAAAGCATTACGTTGTCTGATAGCCAAAATCATATTCACTCTGCCGTAGTAAGTAAACTTAAAAGAGAAAAGAGAAATCACTTGAAGTTTTGTTGACTTATTCCTTTATTGAATCAAAATCATGATATTTATTGTGTGATAATTCCTAGCTAGAATTTCATAAAACTTACATTTGCATTAATATTTTATGTAATTATTGATAAAAGATATGCTTTTATGATAAAAAAGTTTAAAATTTTAGATCTAATTCTTTTATACCATATAAACATATTTAAATAAAGAAATAAGATTCGGGTCTTTATTATATAACTCGTATACTATTATAAGATGGTACAAAAAGATGGAAAAGTCGTTTTAATTATTTTTTTACCTAACATTGTAATTATTTATTGAAGGGAATGATACGATTAGACCCCTTTGGCACGTAATGTCTGTATGGGAGTGGATGCATGTTTTGTCTCTTGGCTGAGTAAAGGGTTCGTTGTAAGACAAGGTCCTAATTTTCTATCATAAATTTAATATATTGATTAATAAAACTAAATTATTGAATATAAGCTAATCTTTCCCATCACCAACTTAATTTCTGAAAATGTAATAGTTTGTTAAAAATTGGGTTTTGGAATCGACCAAATCATAAATATAGTTCTTGGAATCGTACATTATGTACGTCCTTGAATTTGTAAAAAGACAGTCATATTGTTCCCTATGATCAATAAAATAAAAATATGGCTCAAAAATGATAATTATAAATCAAATTATTTTTTGAAATTGCGTATGCATATCTTTTATTACTCCATAATTTTCTTAAATTAGGAAATTTTGTCTTGAAACTAATTAAGGCTTTGGAATATGGTAATTGTGTTAAATTGAGAATTAGGTGTAATCAAGCATTTATAATTAGAAACCATTTTGTCTAGCTGTTGTAATTCCAATCACTGAATAGATTGCTAATTTATAATTTTAAAGACAATTTTTTCGCTTTAATTATTTTAGGACCAAGTTATGATGCATCCGGCTTTCAAATACTCAAATGAGTGAAGATGTAAAGAATGACAAGTGCTTTATTAATTTATTAATATTTAGAAGTAATGTGTAACGACTTATAAAATAATAAAGAATAGCAGTAACTTTAAAATATGACATTAAATTATTTTATTAATAAAAGTTATATTATAAATAAAGATTTCTAATAATCTAGTTTTAGTTTTATAAGAATCATTAATTCTCTAAAAAAAAATTTAAAACATTTTTTCTCTATCTTTTCTTTGGATGTTTAGCTTCATCCTTCATTTTTTTTAAGAATGAAGTACACCATAAGACTCTTGGTGGCAAAGTCTATCTTCATATGCGATTAGTTTCATCTTTCTTTTGTTCTTTTTTATATTTGTAATGCATGTGTGAGGGTACATGTGTCATTTTAAAGCTCTAGATAAATTGTTATTTAATTATGATTGTAAAATATGATCATATTATTGATTTGAATATTTTTTTCTTTAAATATTGTCTTTTTTGGTTAAGATTGTTTAGAGCAAAAGAGATTATGTTTTCTACTTATAAGTAAGGTAATAGGAGCTAGATATTTAAAAAGTTTTGTTGAAATTGATGAATAGGTTGATTGATGCATTTGTTGCTATGATAAATTTAATTTAAATTGTATTGGTTTTGTTTGATTGATGAATACAATTTTTTAATATACTAAATTTAAATTTGTTGGTTAAAAGTTGAAGTATATATGAGAATAAGTAAAGGAAGTTAGTTATCAAAAATTGAGTTTTGTCTACTAGGAATTTGTATTATGAAATTTGAAATGGGATTGATTGTTATTAGTGAATGAGATGAACTTGACTAGTTAGAGGGTTGATGAGTTGTATTTATTAATTTGAATGGTTGATTATATGTTTGGTGTGTTAACTTAATGCATATTCTTGTAATCAGATTTAGTAAAATGTTTGATATTGTCTTAAGTTAGAAATAACTAGAGAGGGATCATATTTGAGTATATTAGTATTATAAAATGGGTTTTAAGTCTAACTCAATCCAAAAAACCAACTTGTAAGATGAGGTTTGCACCTCACTATATATATATATATATATATATATATATATATATATATATATATATATATATATATATATATATATATATATATATATATATATATATATATATATATATATATTATAAATTGACCTTATCTTTAGTCGATGTGAGACTTCCAACACACCCCCTTCACGCCGAGGTATAGACATCTCGTGCGTGATAGTAGTAGAAATTGGGTGGTCCGATAGCGGTCGACAACGGGTGGAAACAGAAGAATGTCCACTTAGAACTCGCTAGGATAGACTCTAACCATGACTTTGATACCATGTTACGAGAAAAGAAAGGATGAAAATTGTGTATATTATTGCGTAATAAAGAGAGAATACAATTGATATATATATATATATATATATATATATATATATATATATATATATTTGTTTAAAATAATATAAAAACGAAATATAAATATATGAACATAAATGCACAAATATAAACGGAAAATAAATTAAATCTAATAACTAAATTGACAAATTGGTGTTATAGGTTAGCAACTGTCATTATGTGCTTGAAATGATTCTTTTTTGTGGCTTCGGTTGTTGATGAGGGATTTCTGTGTTATAATTAATTGTTTAAATGAATGCTTCTTAAGCTATAATATATATATAAATATAAAGTATATTAAGTGGTGAATAGTCAAATTAATCAATTAAATCTTATAGACAAATCTTAAACTTTTGGTGCAGTGTCGGGCACCCCTGCAGTGCCTCTTGGTGCTAATTAGACAATGGTTACTAACTTTAATTGCACTGGAGAAAACTTTAGTACTGTTGTGCACAACAAAGTCACTGATCTCACTATCTTGTTGATGTTGGGTAAAACTTATGGAGAAAACTCTCAAATCAATGAGTTTTAAGTAGTGATGACAATAGGTTGGCTTGAGACAAATAGTACTTACTCGTTACTCGACTTGTAACAAAAAAATTCAACTCGTTACCCATCCCTATTACCTATGGGATACCTATTTAAATGATACATGTTGGTTTTTAAAACCCGTAGGTATATGTGGATGCTCATGGATATTTAAAAAAAAGATATTTTAGAACTTTTTAAAATAAAGTATAAATAAAATTACAAAAAATATAAAATATAATATAAATTAAATTTTAATTTTAATTAAATTTAATCTAATAAAATATTAGTTAATTTTTAATTTCAATTAAGTTTAACTTAATAAAATATAAATTAAATTTTAATTTTTTGTATGTATAGATAGTATGATATATCACTTGACCTGTTTATAAATAAGTACTAAAATACCTACCATCCACGGGTAATAAATATCCGTACATACCAACTATCCGTCGCATATTTAATCTGACACATGTATTTTTTCCATCTCTAATTCTAAGAGGATTGTAGCGTTGAGTGTCGCCTAACTAGTACTTAACGCCATTAGAACTCAATTGCAAGGGCTTTTGAGGCTTTAGGCGCTTGGCGCAACTTTCCCAGGATTGGGCATCACTCTGTTTTCTATTCTAAGTCATTTTAAAAAAATTGGGATTCCTGTTTTGTTAATCATTGGATCCACCTGAAACTTTAACAACTTGTCCTAAATACATGGTTCTTCACTTTGTCATTGGGATATTTGATTTGAGGGTTGTGATTAGAGTAATGCTCTTTGTCATTTTGATGTACTTAATAGAAACATTGTATTTGAATATTATGCTAATGTAATGAGAATAAATGATGAATTATTAACATTTAATTTGAAATAAATAATAGATGATTCATGCTATGATTATATATGTATGACATGTTGTGATGATTTAAGATTATTTGAAAAATCTTATGAATGAGATGTGTGATATGTTTTTACTTGTTTATTTGCTTTTGACTATTTATCTTGGTAATATTTATTGTGAATTATATGTATATATGTAAATGAATGTTAATGTTTAAATGTTGAATGAGATGATAATGTCTGATTGTGAAGTGTTGAATGTGGAGTGTCTTTTAAGTGAGAAAACATTCCACTCTTGTAGTAAGTGTATGGAGTAGGGGCTTGGAAGAAGATTATCTAAACTTTACTAGGTATCCCAACTCACACAAATTAAGATATTTAGTTAACGAGAATAGTTGAATGTTCCTATGATGGGAATTGGTTCTAAATCAACCATTTACGGCTAATATAGGTTAACTAAACTGGTTATATAAGAAGGCTTGATAGAGCTATGATTTTATAAATGTTATTAGAATCCTTATTACAATACAAAATTTTTTAGTTCGACTCTATACACAAAATCTTCCATAAATAGTTACCATGATTTGATTATATATTATACTTGTTTGAATGCGTTGGTTATAAGTGATTATTTGATTTTAATTATTTAATTTAACTTATAAGTCTTTTCTTTTTAAATATATTAGCTTGTTTTTGTTTTTGTTTTTGTTTTTTATTTATGATGATCTAATCTAAGAAAAAATAATGCAAATAAAAAGATTGAGAAAAAAATAAAATTAAAGATGGTTGGTTACGATATAATTGTTGCATAAATATATAATTTTTATATTTTATAGATCTCCAATTATTTATATATTTTAATAAGTTATATAGATTTGTAAGAAAGACTTTAAATATATATTATATACTTATAAGTTTATTTATTACCTAAATATCTAAATTGTAATACTTACGTAAATTTGTTAAATTAAGATCTTACAGCTAGAAATTTAAAGATGATATTATTGGTTTACTTTGTCTAGTTAACTTTTGTAATCAAGAAGTGTTTGATATATATATATATATATATATATATATATATATATATATATATATATATATATATATATATATATATATATATATATATATATATATATATATATATATATATATATATATATATAAACGTTATAGTTTTGAGATTCACATTAGAAATGCTTTTTTTTCAAATTATATATTCTTTAAAAAACACCGAAAATATTTTATACATGAACAAATTTATATAAAATATTAAAATATCACTTATAACTAACAAATCTTTAAGATAATAATTTTGTTAAACGTAACAATAAATTTGTTGCTTTTTTACTTGTATATTGTTCACCGTAATTAGTATATTTAATTGTGAAAATTTAACTACGACCTTTTGTTTTTTATCTTTCAACATTAAAAAACATGTTTTTTAAAAATATTTATTGAAAGGACTTTCAATATAAAAATCTATAAATTTTGAAGTCTAGTTTATTTTATGTCATACCCATTTGATTCTTGATGTGAAAAGTCGATTTTGATACTTGGAATTACTTTCGAATTCATGGATATTTATAATGGGACAAGAGGTCTGGTAGTTAAATCGATTATATTAATTTCATGTAAACAAATATTTTTTTTAATAAATGACCTTTCCCTCTCACATTAAAGCAATGCAATTAACACAATCAAGCCACTTAATAGGACAAACCACATGATTCCAAAAAATGATTGCAATACTTTTAATTATTTAGGCTTTATTTATTGTTAAAATAGTTTTAATATTGTTACGTAATTCTGCGTTTTTTATGAAATTGGAGAGCTTAACTTGAGATATAGTTGTAGTTATACTTCAAATGTTTCAATAAAATGAGAAAACAAAACTTTTGTAAATCGTTATTTAATATAATACAATAAGAAAATAAATCTCAACTTCCCTATTTTGTATCTTTTCCGCCATTAATATTTTTATCTCAGCAATATAATATTTCATTTGTTTACGCGGTTAAACTAAATTTTATTACGATAACATAACTATTTAAAAATAAATAAAAAAATATCGCTGGAAAGTGTAAAAGTATTTATAGTTATAACATAAATAGTGAAAAGTAGGTTAATAGTTTATTGATGTGTTTCAACTTTAATAGTCCATTTTATACCTTATTTTAATAAGAAATATTATATATGTTTTTTAGACTAGGTATTAAAAAAAATCAATTCAAGTTATTTTCATTTATTTTAGAGACGAAATAAGTTTTGAAATATTTCATATTTATTTTTATGTAAACACTATTTGAGAGCGTTTTTTAAATTCTGCCCTACCGTTCCATCAAATACATAAGATGAACAAAATTATAAAATTAGATTATATTTCATAGAATATCAAATAAATAAAAAAATACTTGTTTAAAGTCGTATATGTGGTGAGAATGATTTTTTTTTTAATAATTTTATTTGATTAATTTTTGTAATAATGTGATAGTCAAGCATAATTTTCGAATTAAGTAATGAAACTCTAGTTTTATTTTATTAATTTAATTTAATTTTTTTTCATAAAATATAGTTTAAAAACAATATAGTTATAAATTGACAACTAAGCAAGTATAACAATATTGAAACTTAAAGTTGAATTGAATTCTAACCGTGGGCTTTTAGTAATTAGTTATTTTATTAAAATAAAATTCTCATCCAATACGTAAAATTGTAAAGGTAATTTTAAAATCAAAATGTACAGTGTGAGTATATTCCAACATACAAACTATATATAAATTTCTCACGTACATTAGTCTATTCAAAGACAATACAAAGACATAAGCATATAAACTTATAATAATAAGGTTTCCTTCCCTTTCATAACCAATTATATAGCAGTGTGTGATAGGAGTTTAGCTACACCAAATTTTCGTACGTAAATATAAATTAATATATATAACATCCCAAAATACCGTGTAAAACCATATAAGAGAATAATCACATATTAATAATACTATAGATCAGTTCAACACTTAGCGAGATACGATTATGGCTGAACGGCCTTACATAACAACAGGAAATTTAAAATCGTACACTAGCTACCACTAGACCAAACGGTGTACAAAATACACTATTACACACGGTCTTTAAAAATAAAGCTAACAACAGACCGAGGTTCGGCCTTTACTTTTGCTGTGTCCTCCAATACTTCTTCCAGCATATCTTCTCCTTCTGCTAACATCCACCCGAATGATCATTGCAACAGGACAACGACAGGACGCACAACACAGACAAAAATGATCAATAGGGTAAGCTTATCCAATTTAATTTATTCAATAACAACATACAACATTCATAATTAAATCAACAACACCCAAATCATCATTCATACATCAAGAGATGCAATTAACGACCACTTGACTCTAACTGTCCGGGCTGTATGAATCTTGTGTAGCTACGACGTTCGTGCACCCGAGTGATGTAGTAATTGGGATACCCTCAACAGCTACCACCCGAGGTTGATCCATTCCGTCCAAGTTAACCTTATGGACTAGGACCTCCTACCATTCCCACACATGACTTACTCCTCTCTACTTGAGAATGAGTAATCATGGCATATCAGGATAAACGCCCGCTAAGCTTTGCCCACATTCATAATTTACCAATCAATAACCACTTTCTGAGATATTCCTCCTTGAAATTCTCGTTAATAATCAAACTATTTCATTCACATCACATTTCAAATTCCTTTACGCTTCAACATTAATACATTCAACTGAAATATGATCAGTCTCTCTCATCATAACATAAGTCCGGCTGGAATAACACTTCTTAGAAACTAACATGACTGAGCGTTACTTATCCACTTCAATAAACAAACCCCTAAGAGTTCAAATCGGACGCCATGAAGCCTAGGCCGAGTACTAAAACTCTAGGCCGAACACCTTTTAAAGACCAACACTGTTTGACACCCAATACTAATACTGATGATAGATTATGAAATAATGAACGCTATCGAACGAGCGCTGGTCCAATACCAAGTACTTATCAAGAACGAGTGCTACTGAGATCGAACGCTTGGTCCAAGACCGAGCCCTAAGACCGAGCCCTAAAACGAATGATATATATATATATATATATATATATATATATATATATATATATATATATATATATATATATACACACACACACACACACACACACACACACACAATTGCTCCACACTTATTTTTAAAGAAAAAGAACGATAACGTCTACGACCTTAAGTAGTATATAATACATTAACTAAACTGTTTAGGAAACCTAAAGAAGGACTACAATTAGGCCGAACACTCATTTATACATATATAATATTATAACATGAACTTCATTAACGAAATTCCTTGTAGAAAAAGAACTTAATATAGACAGACGCTCAAAGGAAAACTGAACGGTTAATACAAACTCTCTGTCATAGTTTACCTAATCCTATATAGTATTACAGAAAGACTCTTAGACACTATCCCCAAAGCATGAGAAATCAGGTAAGACCATGCACTCCCAAGAGGAACCGAACGCTCGCTAATGTCGCTCGACCATAATATCACCTTTACTCAGAATACTACAGCTCGAAGATCAAACCTTATCTCAACTCAGTTCACAACGTATATCATTCATCCATCCACACATCCAAACAAGCAGTATACACATATTTCATACTCATCAAATAATCAAACAACGTATCATGCAAACATACCAACGATCACTCTCCTGCAGCCACCTGTTTTCCACTAACTAAACGCTCACTCAGTCCTTGGCACATGGATCTCATACTTGGGGTTTTCAGTCGGTTTTTAAGGGTTTGACAATATACATATTTATTTTATTTTATTATATTCTTATATTTGATATTTTTGAAATTTTGTACATATTTTAAAAATGTTAACATCATCAAAAGGTTTTTTAAAGATTTGTCGGGATAAACCTACACTCATAATAAGATAACAATAATCGACAAAAATAAAAATTGTGAGCTAACCATTTAGCTAAACATATAATTAAAAAGTTTTATTTTCTTTCTTGTTATTTTGTATTTCCTTTTACTAATTTTTGTTTTGTTTACTTTCTTTCATCATGTCTACAATAATGAAGAATGAGATCCCAATTTTGTGTAAGAAGAAATTAAATCCTTATGAGAAGGGATGATATTCTAGAAGTCACTGTTATATATTTTATATTAAATCATGTTCAAAAATTGTGTTAATTACAACTAAAATATGATGGTTGAATTTATAGATATTATTACCATTGATTTTAGTAGCCTACTCTTAGTTTGTTATTTATTTGATAACATGTTTAATTTTAATTAGTATATAAACTTATCTTTACGCGTGTAAAGGAGTTGAACTTAAAATACAATAGAAATAATATTATATTTGTGCACACTGAAATGTAAATTTAACAAAGGAGTTGAACTTCAAATACAATATAATGTATCACTCTTAGTGATTAATAAATAAAAGAAAAAGAAGGAAGGAAGGGTAAAGATGAATTTAAAACATTACTAACGAATTTTGGTCATTTGGCAATATCAATTTTTCTTGTAATGTTATTGTATAGTCGTTTACCTATTCACTAGCAGATTAAAAAAACAAGTGGTTTTATACTCTGTGTTTTTCTTTTGTGTGGAAACAATGTTGAATTTTTCTCTTCTTTGTTCTTTCACTATTTTAATGTTATACAATTGTAGGCATGATTGAAGGAAGCTTTTTATTTGCAGTTTTCTTCTTTAGATTATTTTGTTCACTTTATGAAGTCTTTTGTAGTCATTTGCCTAAAGTGATTAAAGTGACTATCATTACTACAATTGTTTAAATGATTTGGAGGATGAGAAATCATAGTAGATTTCAGGATCTAATTTGATCATTTACTATTTTTCAAATTAAGAAGTTAGTGCGTGTTTGAATATAATAAAAATTATATATGAGATTAATCTCCCTTGTGTTGAATATACACATAGGGTCCTCTATTTATAATAGAAATAATATGGGCTAGGCCTAAAATATAAAAATAAGAAATAATAACAAACTAACTAAAGATAAAAGATAAAGATAAAAGGTAAATATAAAATAAAGATACTATATCGAATACTCCCCTTCAAGCTGGTGCATACAAATCATATTTACCAAGCTTGTTACAAATATAATCAATTCTTGGTCCCTGTAAAGACTTAATGAAAATATCTACTAATTGATCACTTGAATTGACAAACTCAGTCTTGATATCTCCATATACAATCTTCTCTCGAATGAAATGACAGTCAATTTCAATGTGTTTGGTCCTGTCATGAAAGACAAGATTATAACTAATATGAAGAACAACTTGATTGTCACATATAAGCGTCATTTGAGTAACATCTCCAAAGTGTAACTCTCTAAGCAATTGCTTAAGCCAAACAAGGTCACAAGTGGCCAAGGCCATAGCTCTATATTCTGCTTCTGCACAAGATCTTGCCACAACACTCTGTTTCTTGCTTTTTCAAGAGATCAAGTTACCACTAATGAAGACACAATATCCAAATGTAGATATTCTATCAGAAGGAGATTCTGTCCAATCAATATCGGAATAACAAACCAATATTGTATGGTTATTAGAACCATGTAGCAACCCTTTTTTAGGAGATCCTTTAATGTACTTTAATATACAAATAACTGCATTCCAATGATCTTCACATGGGAAATTAAGGAATTGGCTAACCGCACTAACTGCAAAGGAAATATCAGGACGAGTAATTGTAAGATAATTCAATTTTTCAACTAGTCTTCTATATTTCTCGGGATTTGACATAGGCTCCTCCTGTTTCGGTAGAAGTTTAGTATTATGATTCATGGGTGTGTCCACGGGTTTTGAATTCATCAACCTAGTTTTCTCCAAAATATCCAGTGCATATTTCTTTTGAGATATAACAATACCATTGTTGGATTGTGCCACCTCAATACCCAAGAAATATCTACATTTTCTAAGATCTTTGGACTGGAAATGGTTGCAAAGATGTTGTTTCATCTGAGAGATGTCATGACTATCACTACTTGTAAGAACAATGTCATCAACATATACTATCAAGTAGATAGATCCAACACTCGAGTGACGGTAAAAGACTGAATGATCTGTCTCACACCGAATCATACCAAATTGTTGAACAACATTTCTAAATTTTCCAAACCAAACCCTAGAAGATTGTTTTAGGCCATATAAGGATTTGCGAAGATGACATACCAACCCAGAAGACTCATTCTAAGCAACAAATCCTGGAGGTTGCTCCATATAAATCTCTTATTGCAAATCTCTATTAAGGAATGCATTTTTAACATCCAATTGATAAAGAGATCATTGTTGAAGAGCTATCATGGCTATAAATAAACGAGCAGATGTCATATTTGCCACTGGAGAAAAAGTATCACCATAATCCAACCCAAAAATTTGAGTGTAACCTTTGGCCATAAGACGAGCTTTGAGGCGACCAATAGTTCCATCAAGACCAACTTTGATAGCAAAAATCCACCTGCAACCAATAACATATTTCCTAGATGGTAATAGGACAAGCTCCCAAGTTTCACTACTGTGAAGAGCACTTAGTTCATCTAGCATGGTCTGACGCCAGCAGGATGGGCTAAGGCATCAGTAACAAATTTTGGGATGGTCACAGAAGAAATAGACGAAAGGCAGATATAAAAAGATGAAGACAGTCTATGATAACTTAAAGCAGGATAATGTGGGGAGGGATTACGGGTAGAATGTATACCTTTTCGAAGGGCAATTAGAAGGGTAGACTCAGTTGTCGGAGCCGAAGGAGACAAAGTAGTTTGTAATTCAATTGAGTCACTTGGTGGTTGTTGAGAAACACCTGGTGAACTAGACACAATTGGAGGAGCACAAACAACAGGAATATTGATAGTATTAGAATGAGACATATTAGAAGAAGAATGATCATTAAAATAAAAAAAGGAAGACTCATTGAATGTGACATTTGCAAATATAAAATAACGATCAAGAGAAGGAGAAAAACACTTGTAACCTTTCTTTGATTTAGTAAAGCCTAAAAAAATACATTTGTGTGATCGAGGAGCTAACTTATCAAGACCAGGACCAAAATTATGAACAAAACATGTAGACCCAAAAACTTTTAGAGGTAAAGGGTGAAGGGGTTCATGAGGAAATAAGATAGAATGAGATATTTTATTTTCTAAAACAAAAGAAGGCATGCGATTAATGAGATAACATGTAGTGAGAACAACATCACCTCAAAAATATTGAGGAATGTTACCATGAATTAAAATAGTACGAGTTGTTTCAATAATATGTCTATTTTTGCGCTCAGCCACCCCATTTTGTTGAGGTGTATAAGCACATGAAATTTGGTGGAGAATACCATGAGAAGCCATAAATTGTTGAAAAGAATGAGAAAGATAATCACGACCATTATCACTACGCAAAGTTTGAATAGAAACATCAAACTGAGTTTTAATTTCATTATAAAAGGTTTGAAAAAGAGACAATAACTCATAACTATGTTTCTTTAAAAACAGCCAAGTGCATCTAGAATAATCATCAATAAAAGTAATGAAATATTGAAAGCCTAAATTAGACTTAACACGAATAGGTTCCCAAATGTCAGAATGAACTAAGGAAAAAAGGGATGAAGCATGTTGTGAGACACTACGAGGAAAGGAACTACGAATATGTTTTCCTAATTGACACGACTCACAGACCAAATTGGATAACTTGGATAAGCTAGGAACAAGTTGTTGCAATTTGGCAAGACTGGGATGACCTAACTGAGCATGAAGAAGAGATAGAGACTCCATAATTGCACCAATATGTGTAAAGGGGCGAAGATGATAAAGACCATGAGACTCACATCTGATGTCAATCACCTGTCTCAAACTCCGATCATGTAAACAAACAAAATCTTTGTTAAAAGAAATATCACAATCAAGAGAACGAGTTAGACAACTGACAAATAATACGTTAAAAGGAGATCTAGGGACATAAAGAACATTATCAATGGATAAAAAAGGAAAAATGCTAACAGTCCCCACACCATAAGCTAAAACTCTAGATCCATCAGCCATTGTAACAGAAGGTAAAGGATTTGGAGAGAACAAAGAGGGAAATTTTGTTACCAGTAATGTGATATGTAGCTCCCGAGTCAAGAACTCAAGAGTCAAGAGAAGAAGATGGACTCAGACCAATAAAATATGTACTTGTGTGTGGTACAGATGAGTGAAACTAAAAGGTTGTTGATCCTTATACCATTTGAGAAATTTACTGAAAATAACAAAGTCATTAGTAATATCAGATGAAGAAGGATCCCAGTAGGGGACTGTGACGGATAAGTAGTCTGAACAATTATAACAGATCTAGGAGGGCGACCATGTAATGCATAACACCTGTCAATCGTGTGGCCTACCTTGTCATAATGGTTACACTTAAGACATCCTCTTCCTGGTTTGTGAGAGTGATTGTGATCATGACGTTGAGATGCCAACGTAGAGGAAACATATGTATCATTTATGGATTTACTAAGTACACGCACAAGAGTGGAATAAGTAGAAGTCAAAGTGGGAACAACAAGTGAACCCAAAATCTGACCAGAAACATGAGAATACTCATCAGCAAGGCTGTGCAATGCTAGTAGCATGAAGAACTTTGATCGTTGCTCTATTTATTTGGTGACGGAGACAGCGACGACAACGACTATAATATCGGCGACGACAACTCTAATGGCGACGATGGTTGTAGTAGGCAAGGCCAACAAACAAAGAACCTAACTTTGATATCATGTTGAATATAATAAAAATTATATATATAATTAATCTCCCTCTGTGTTGAATATGTACATAAGGTCCTCTATTTATTATAGAAGTAATATGTACTAGGCCCAAAATATACAAATAAGAAATAATAACAAATTAAGTAAAGATAAAAGATAAAAATAAAAAATAAATATAAAATAAATATAATAATCTAATAGTGCAGATGACTAAAAATTAATCTAAAAGACATATGAGTAATATCGTATATGATTTTTTGATGCTGGAAATTTTCAATATTCAAACTATAGAATGTATGATAGTTTCATTTATGGAAGTAATATGACAAGTTCCATCTGTCAATTAGCTTAAGGTGAATACTAATAGTGCAACTAAGGGTTGTCATGGTTTGGATTCATGGGTCAGTATTTTTAGAGAAGTCAAGATGATTATGTGTGGAACTTTTCAACTTTTTTAGGAGTGTAGACTTCTATTTAGTCTGAATTTATAGGAAACATTTATGATTTAATATGCTTTGAGGGAAGGCTTTCAAAAGTTTTGGTTGAATAATGATTCTTCTTTAATGTATCGTGGTTTTTAAGATCAACGAGTGATTCTTCAAAGTCTCAGAGGGAGACGACGTCATAATTTGTATTTTTGTAAGCATATGTCATTCAAAGTTTCTCATTTCGTGAAGGAAATCATTGTGTCGATAAATTAGCTAATTTAAATTTTATTCATAAAGAACAATATAAGTGGTTTAATACCTTACCTCCATGTCTTTATTTAAATTTTTTTCATAATAAGTATAATTTGTCTATGTTTGTGAAATGTAACTTTTGTCATGGGTTAAGTGTAGTCTCTCTGTATTCTTTTATTTTATTTTTTTCTTTTTAATAAATTTTCATATTATAACAAATAATTTATGGACTTTGGGATGTAGTTATAGACGAGATGTCAAAGTTCGTAATGATACCTAACATGAGCTTATTTAAAAATATAATAGAAATATAATTAAATTTTATTAAATTAAATTTGATTATGTTATTTGATTTTTTAATTCTCTTTGTTAACCTTAAATAACTTTTTTTTTTCTTGAAAATTCTCATCAGTTTAAAAAGGGTGTAGGGTTGAGAAATCTATTATCCGAAAATAATATAGTCAAATTAAATACATAAACATAAAACGATAACAAAAGAATATTAGTTAATAAAAATGAATTATGTCTCTAAATTAACAAATAAAGAAATAACCAATATTAAGGTTTTTAAGTGATGTTATAAGTAAAACATCCACCAAAGCTCTATAAATACGCTCACATTCTACACGTCATAGAATTTTTGTGAATATCCATTCATTGCTTGGGCATTTGAAACTACTAATTCTAAAAGATGAAGACATGTTTAATATTCTAAAATTCTTTTAAGTATGCATGGCACATGAAGTGTTTACATACTTCCCATATTTAAGTGCTCACCTCTAAGTTACGTTTTCTCTATAATCAAGTAAGTCGTATCTGTCTCAATCACGTTAAGTGTAGGCAAAAATTTAGGGCATCAGTACTGTTGCCTACAATTTGATGGAAATAAAAGATTAATTTTTAATGATAAATAATTAAATTAATTACATTAAAGAGACGCTAATCCAATGGTTCAGATTTATAAAACTCAGATGTTACTCACTATAGAAAAAAAGAAAAGGAATACTGGATGTTTCCTGATTAATATATAGAAAGACATAACGATGCATGGCCCGAATAATAAATGAATGATTTTTCATTTATAGGCTATTGAGCTTTCACATTCAACTCAAGCCTCCATTGTTCTTTAAGGCTCTTGCCACCTTATCTCATTTATGAATGACAACGAATCTGCTTTATTATTTATTATAAATTAAAACTATTTTAGTTATTATTTATTATAAATTTTATTTTTTGAAAACTCTAAATTCTTTATATCCTTTTTAATTTAGACTAATTAATTATCTTTTCATGACTACCTTCTATGGTTTAAAAGAAAATTATGTATAAATTAAATTAGGTTGGTCATAATTTTGATTTGGATAAGTTTTTTTTAATAATTGATTTTCTTCTTTTTCTCTTTTGTTGTCTCTGGGAGTTTTACTGCCTTGCTGGCCTATATTAGTTAAAAAATAGGATCTTTCTATTGAGGAAGTTGATCTTTTGATTTGTTTGTATTTTGAAAGTTCTTTGAAATATTTTTATGTAATCTGACAGCAAGAAGATAATAATTAATTAACTTTTCTTTGACACTAAATTATAGGAAACTAATGGGAATTATTGTTTGAAACTGTGAGATCGGTATAGGTATTTGTATTTTTGTATTGCGTTGGTGAGAATACAATACTTGAATTTCAATGCTGTAGAGCCAAATATATATATATATATATATATATATATATATATATATATATATAACTTAAAATAGTAAGTTTAGATCTACGCACATTCAAGCAATGATAATTATTGTTTAGACAACACATTGTTGTTTAAATATTACACTAGTCGTTTGACAATATTTATTGTTTAAATTATTTTTTTATGTTTAAGTAAAAAAGATGTATAAAAGAGTTGTTTCTCCTCTAGAACTTGTTAAGACCTTGTTGGTCTAACACTTGTCTATACCTATTGATCTTTCCTCAGTAGACAAATTTTATTTTAACAAATATTAGAAAGTAATGCAAAATGAAAATTAAAATCAAAGTTATTGTTTTATATGAATTATTCTTGCAACATTTTCTTGTTTAGAACTTGTGTTGGTTATAAGGAAGTGTAACCTTCTATATGTAGCTATAGATCTGGAGTTAAAGCAACATTAGTAAAATACATATAGAAGAGTGATGGTATTGTTATTAGGACCTGTTAACAATTTTTCAAAAATAGATTATGTGTTAATATTTTATTAATTCATATATTTGAACGGAACAATCACAATCTAACACAAACAATTATAAAAAAGTTGTTAAAAAAATATTTTTATTGTTATCAAGGACAAAGATATCATTGTTATATATATTCTTTAAATCTATACATAGTCCAAAATTCTAAGCGTTCATCATTACGAAGTATAAAATGTTCTAAAATTGCGAGTGCATTTGTCCGAAATGTTAACATTTGTATTCTTCAATATGTGAAGTTAATAACTTATAAGAAATATTTTTACGTCCTTTTTTTAAAATTTATTCTTATTACCATTTATCATATGTGTTTATAATCAAGAGTGACTACGAAAAAATGTGTGCTTTTAGAAATAGGAGATTAAGAAGGGATAATCACAAGTGTTTCATAACTATTTTCTATAATTTGGATTAGTCCCTTGAGAAATTTTTTAAAAGAGAATTGGATGTATTGTAATAGTTATGGGTAAATCAAGATAAACTAATATGTTGATTTTGCTTGATAATCTAGTAATTTGAAAAATGAGTCTTAAATTCTACTTAAATCCCTTTTTAATACCAATTTATTTCTTCAAAACTCTCATTACCATGCGAAGAGTGGTTCCGATGAAAAATTTGGAAATGTGAGACAAATAAGGAAATTGTGGCTTAATGTAAAAAATGTCACTCAATTGTATGCTTAATTCTTGAAGAATATATAAGTTTTTATCTTGAACAACAATATACAAGAGTTGTTTTTATTTTTCATTTAATTTTAATAATAAAATTGAATGAAAAATAAAAATAATGTGACGAGAGAATGAGGTGTAATGAATTATGAAAATTTTATTTGATATTAAAATTATAAAAATT
This sequence comes from Vigna nakashimae, assembly GCA_034642375.1. Taxonomy (NCBI): domain Eukaryota; kingdom Viridiplantae; phylum Streptophyta; class Magnoliopsida; order Fabales; family Fabaceae; genus Vigna; species Vigna nakashimae. The sequence continues at coordinate 31,744,509 of CM067763.1, read as the reverse complement.
ATTAAGTATGTTGAATAATGTGGATGAATTGAGTTAATTATGAAGTAAATTGAAGTAAATTATTAAGTATGAGGCATATTAATATAATGTTTGATGACACAATGAAATAATATTATGATGGATGTAACATTTCATAATCTCACAGTTGATAATTCATAATTGATATATTGTAATATTATATTTAAGGTAACATCCCATAATCTCACAAATGATAATTCATAGTTGATATATATATATATATGTGTGTGTGTGTGTGTGTGTGTTTTAAACTCAGATTTCAACTACAAACTCATAAATATATGTGAGTTAGACGACATTCCTTCATCTGCTCTCGTATAACGAATTCTTCTACTTTATTCTTCTATGTGAGTTAGACGACATTCATTCATCTGCTTCCATATAACGAATTATACAATCATCGCACATACACAAATACAAACAAGTAGGGTGAGCTAACATGCAACAAATCATTTATAAAACATGCATAATTACTCTGATACACTCAACAAACCTCATATAATAATTATGTCAGACACCCTCATACCACATACAACAATCGCATCATAGATACTCATCACATCATACCACAATCCCTAATAGACACTCATCCCACAATACCAATAGACACTCATCCCACAATACTCAATAGACATTCATTCCACAATACCCAATAGACACTCATTCGAATGATACGTTGATGAGCGGTCACGGTAGGTTATGCACTTGTGATGACTTCTACTTCTTCTTACAAATACACTTCCAAAATACTCCATATCATCCACAAGATTAGTCCTCAATATTATGTCCAAAATTGGCACATAGACTAGGATCTCATGTCCCTCTCACCACATAATTCACCCTTCTCTACTTGAGACTAAATGATTATTAGAGTATCAGGATAACCTCCAACAATAGGACCCTCAACATCAACATATACACAAATACCATATCATTATAGAATCTCTCCACAAGACTCATACCATGCTCATATTCCTCAACTCATATTATACCATTACAAAATCTCCTCATAATACTCATATCATGTTCAGATGCATAAATTCAAATCCAATATAATAAAATACAATCATCACAGTAATCATACAAAATGAATATATCACAAAATAAATTAACAATACTAAAATATCACCATAAATGGTCACCGGAGAGGAATCAAATGTTTGACGAATCAAACTCACCATAAACGCTAGTACATATGACTAGTCACAACTTATTAGATTTGACCAGGACTGCTCTATGATCAGGGATGTACCAACTCTGGTTTGTAAGATTCCTCTATCCTACCATCACAATTATAACCTTAATATAAACGTTCTGGGGAACTAAGGAGTTGAATCTGGCATAGCCGGTTAGACATCTTCTTATCCTTCCAGAAAGATGAATTCATCATATATTTTATATCAATTGAGTATATTGCATAATAGTTTAACAGTACTTAATATGTTCAATAGGATATAAGTTAAAAACCTATCGAGTAGACTTCCAGGAAAGAGAGGTGTGTCACCATGGACAACTTAAGTACCAAGTCTTTCCTTAGCCAAAGTGTTCCTGAACTAGTTTTTAACAAATTTCTTATTTACATATTCAAAACAACAACATATAATATTAACACAGAAATTAAATATAGATAGATATACACCAAACACATATGTTTTTCATTAATAGTATTCACACAGAATTTCAAGAAATGAATAATAATAAAACAATACTAAATCATAATATAAAAGCTTAGAAATATTAGCTCCCCTACCTCTATTTCAAACTTAATCTCTTGCTCAGAATTTGTTTCCCCGAAAACCCCTAAGAACCTCTACTCTTCTTGCAAATAAAAATTTCTTTCTTCTCTATTTCTCAAGATTTCTCACTTGATTCTTCCTCCCTTTGTGAAAAATAATCTCCCCTCTCATGGCTATTTATAGTCCAAAAATGTTACTATTTAACAATTTTTTAATATTATTTATTATTTTAATATTATTTTATTATATTAATATTTTAATCACCACTTGACATATCTGATCCTCAATAATGACTTCAAACGTGGAGTGCTTATCCACTATCACTATTTTAATTTTTTTTGTAAACAAAAAGGTAGAAAAAAGTTTGAACTCATGTTCTTGAAATCACCACAATTTTCTACCATTTAAGCTACCAAAATTTCTTATTTAGCTCTCCACATTTTATTTTTACATAAATTTATTAATTATATTTTCCATTAAAAAAAATTATTACTACTAATAATAAAATTGTTACTATTAAGATAAATATTTTTCATCGGACTTACCATGAATAAATATTAATACCTGGTATCATAATAACCGTGGTAAAATCTTAAAAGAATATATTATAACTTTACTTATAATTATATAATGTATGTTAAAGATATTAAATGTAAGAATTTAAATAAATTATTATTCTATTATTAGGTGTAGACTTTGGGCAAAAAGAACTATTCTAATATAATAGAAAATTTATGTAAATAAAAAAAAAGATTAAAATGGAGCAATAAAATCAGTGATGAGATATATTTAATATAGATTTAAACAAAAAATTGTCAAGATGTATTAAATTATCTTAGTAGAAACTTATAGATCAAAAGTGTTTAAAGTATAACAAGTATAATTGGTTTTGATAATGTGCGATTAATATATAAGAAAGGAATAACATCTTCCTGATAATATAAGAGTTTCATGTTTCCTCTTATAATAATATTCTATGTATTTTTTAAAACAATTATTTTTAAAAAATAATTAAAATATAAAGTCACAATTATTTTTAAAACATAAGTAAAAAAAACATAAACTATATAAACTAAAACAGAATTAGAAAATTTTAAATTGATATTTTTCTCCTCCATAACTTCAAAATTAAAAAATTTTCCTCTGATACTTTTAAACAAGTTTATTAAATACGTATTACAAATTTGATCTCGGACCATCCACAGTAATGAATATTTTTTTCATCCATAACTCATCCACTTGTCATTTCTACCATACTAGAACTTCATATATGATTTCTTCTCTTAAAAATTGATTATAAAGGCTATATCATTTCTAGCATTTTTGGAAAAGTTAAACAAAGTTCTTAGTTATTGCATTACACGTGCATTTCAGGTTTTTTTTTTAATCTTTTAACACTTATAATATTTTTTTTTTCACAGTGTTTATTGGTGTGATGTATTTATTATTAATCTTAATTGAAACTGAACATTTTTATTTACATATTTTCTCTAAACCACATTATTTTTATTTACAATATTCAAATTTAAAGTTGATTTAAAAATCTGAAAATCAGTTCCATAGGGCCAGATGTTGATAATACTTTGTGTTTGATCGTAATAAATGGAGCATTTGTTTTAATTAATAGTATACCTTAAAATTTAAGAAAAAATAATGGTAATGCAAATTTTCTGTGCTCCTAATCCACAAATGCATGTCCAAATACACACTAACTAAATCATGTTTAACAGTAAGAGTAACACAAAACACAAAACACAAACAAATTTTCCTTGTTCTCTCTGCTCATCAAAGAGCCTGAACAAGTAAGAAATATAAGAAGTTATGCATAGAAAAATAGCAGAATATTGATTCAATGTTAAGGAGATGTGTTCCAATCCAACAGAAAAATTGGTGAATTTGCCCGAAATTCACCCTCAGAGTATAGTTAAGCTGCAGTAGCACTTTCACATTCTGGCCTTAGCAACCACAATAGTGCCTCCATCAATGTCAACAGCTCCTGGCCTAGTCCATGACTCTTTAAACTGCTCTTCAGTTACTCCTACAGGGAAAAAAGGGAAACATCTTAGTGCGTTAACTTATTAAAAATCTTTCTAATGACAGTGAAAAACACAGTACTTTGTTGATGCAATCATGAAAACTTAGAGAAATGAAAGCATGGTGTATTGTTAGTGACACTAACTTAGTGTGTGAGAGTGAATGACTTGCCTTTTCCCATTGCAGCAGTTGAAGCCACACCTCCTTGGACAGTCTTGAGGTATCTGTCATAGTAGTTAGCACCAGCCCATTTCTGGTGAGCAAGAGTGTCAACTCCATTGTTCCTCTCCTCTCTCTGAATCCTCTCAACATAAGCCAGCATGCCCCTCTTGGCAAAGTCTCTTGAAAATGTTGAAGTGATGAGTGCATTAGAATGCAGACCTCCAACTGTGATGAACTGCCACACATACCCCAACTTTGCAATCTTGGGAATGAAGTCTCTCATTTGCTCATCACTCATGCCAGAAGCATCCCAATTGAAAGATGGAGAGAGGTTGTAGCCAAGCATCATCTCAGGGTGCTTTGATCTAACCCCCTCAGAAAACTCTATGCACTCACCCACATTGGGGCTTGCAGTTTCCATCCATATCACATCAGCATGTGGAGCAAAAGCCCAACCTCTCACAACTGATGCTTTTACAGACCCCTTGAACCTGTAAAACCCTTCTCTAGTCCTAGGCAAGTCCCAGTCCCAAAACAGCTTCCTCACTCCTAACCTCTCTGCTATCTCCCTGCCTTCCTCATTGGAAAGACACCTTTCATAACTTGAATGCTGCTTCCACTCATTCAACTTCCTTCTCTTCTCTTCCTCTCCAATGTTCTGTCTCTCTATTGCTTCCAGAACTGCTTCTGACAGAGTCTTCAACTCTGCCTTTGACAGCCACTCATCCTCCAAAGCCTGAAGCTCTGCTCCACTTTTCCCAGCAGCCATGTCTTCTGCCATAAGAGCTGCCAAGCTCTTTCCCCTCAGGTTTGGGTTGGTCACACCCAAGATAAATTGGTGGTCCCTACTGTCAATGTTAGATTGAATCAAATTAGCAGCTTCTGCATCTGTTCTGGCCACCAGCACAGTTTCCACCCCCATAACATCAAACTGAAGCCTTGCTGCCACTAGCCTATTGATGTGTTCACTGATGGCAACCAGAACTTTCCCTGCCATGTGGCCACACTTTTTTGTCACAGAAGACTGGTCCTCAATGTGGATGCCAGCAGCACCTCTCTCCACAAAGAGCTTGCAAAGCTTCACAGTTGCTGTGGTGCCACCAAAACCTGTGTCACCATCAGCTATGATGGGTCTCAAGTAATCAACATAAGCGGTTCTTGCCCTCTCTTCCCTGCTCATGTTCATTCTCTCCTCTTTTTGTTTCCTGTCATGGTATTGCTGAGCGAAGAAGAGATGCTCAACCTTGTTGGGGACAGTGTCATAAGGGTAATCGGCAAGGTCAGGTCCTGGCTCATTGGTGGTGGTGTGAGTGGCTGAACACTGCCATCCTGAGACATAGATGGTGTCCAAGTGCTTCGCCATCTGAGTGACCTGAACAGGGTCAAGTGCACCAAAAGTCCTTGAAGCTGTGCCATTGGCTTGGTGGTTCTTCAGAATGTGCCATAGCTTTTTGGCCATCTCACCCGAGCCATAGCTTTGTCTGAGGTTTCCTCTCAGGGACACCACATCTCTAGCTGAGTATGGCCTTTTGGTTAGCTTGAACCTCTCAGTGTTCCACCATGCTTGCACCTCTGCCACTTCGGCTTCAAACCTGGCTTCTTCTTCCACTATCTGTTCATGTATAATTTGCATCAGCATTTACTCAAGTATGCTGAGATAGCAAAAACATGTATTACATAAATTTTTTCAATCCGAAATAAGTTTACCATAACAACAATTATGCTGTGGTTGGTTTTACCGCTCGAAGAAAAGTTCAATTAGTTTGCATTAAACTAGTTTTTGCACACAAAAGAAAGCAAAGCAGAGCAAAAGTGCAGGGGATTATTGAACTTACGGATGAAGGCATAAAGAGTGATGAAGCCATGGTCAGAACTCTTTCTTTTTCGGTAAATGTTATGACTTGAACAACTTTGAGAAGATCATGAAAAAGGTCCTCAATTTATACAGCAACAGGGTCACTGTCTAGATGAAGTCCTTGAAAGAATGGTAACTTAGATGAGACTACGGAAAAGAGAAACAAACAAAAACCCAGAAATTTTATCTGATCATATCTAGTGCCTTTTGTTATTCTCTTACTTCGAAAATTCGGAAACGTGACTCTTGAAAGCTGCATTTGCAAGCACGTATGGTGGTGGCACTTTACTAACGCTCGTATTTGTCATCTTAGGGTTTTTGTAAGAAAATAGATAAATCTCCCTTCGGTATTACTAAAATAAACAAATTTTAAAAAAATTACAAAAATAAGCAAGTTCGCTCACACAATTCATATGAAAAAGTCATACATTCTCCAGTTGATTTCAGTTTTATTATATTAAAAGATTGAAGTCGTACATTCCTAAATGACTTTTATGCGTTATAATCGATTACGAAAATTAATAATCGATTACGTATTGCTGAATTTGTTTATCTGCACGTGACTTCACTTTTGAAGTCATTTATCTCCACGCGACTTCATCCTTAAGCTGTTTATCCTCGTAATTCCAACAATACGTAATTAATTACTAGTTCTCATAATAGATTATAATGTGTTGAAGTTGTTTAAAAAGTACATAACTTTAACTTTTCAAATATGACAAAACTAAAGTTGGATGTATAACTTCTTCACTGAAGTCCGGTAAACATCTCATATATATCAAAATTAAAGAACATAGTTGAAAATAATTTTTACATTATAAAGTCACCCAAATTATAAGAGGTTCACATAAAAGCAACTAATTATATATGTGAAGACAATAAAAGACATACATTTCGTGCAACTTCAGCATTTATCATAGTCACAACATGGTTTTGACTTCTACGCAAGGTTCTTACAGTCACAATACCGTGATGAAAATCACACAAGAAAACTTGACGCAGTTTTATGATTTGTATTTTTGTTTTTGTTTTCTCACGATTATCCTTACACAGTATTAACAGAAAAATAATATCGTTGATAAAACCTTTGATTGAAAAAAACTAAATTAATTTCACTTTTAAGATTAGAAGGTTAAACTAATGTGAATTTTTTAGCAAATTACATATATATTTGAAACATTAAAATGGGAATTTCTTTTTTTCTAAAGAAGGTTATTAAAATAAAATATTGGGAAATATTATAGATATTATATAAAATATTCAACTATATTTAATTCTAATAAAGGAGAAGCGGAAGAATTGTGTAAAATCTCAAATAAATATTTAAAAAATTGTAAGTCATGCTTAGAATATGTTACTTTAAGATAAAAGAAAAGTTTTTCAAAGCATCTGAAAATGTAAATACTTTGTTTCTCTTTATCTTTGGTGTTTATTAAACAAAGTATGATATTCGAATGGAGGACAACACAACAAATACATAAATGTAAGTTAACTAAATTAAATGAATATACAACAACACATTTTATTCAAAACATAATCAATTTATTTCATTAATACAGTGCAATTTATATTTAATTAGATAACTTTATTAATATTGCATCGAATTCTTGCATCAAAAGAATAACATTTGGTCTAATGATTAATGGTTTGTTTTTAAAGTAGAAGACAACATATCAACACATAAGTGTAAGCTAACTAAACTAAATGAATGTACAACAATACATGTTCATTCAAAACATAACATGTACCAACAATATTCGTTTCATTGTTCTTCATATTTATTAAGACAACTTCCTCAATATTGCACTTAATACTAAACATCAAAAGACTAACATTTGTCTATGTTTGGTTGACTGGTTATCAGGTCACATTTTACTTTGATCAAATTGATAACCTAAATTCTCAATAATTAGATTCTAAAACTTTAGGAGAAATTAGGACTTCTCTCATAAACTTACATTGTTAACAAAAATGTTCATTGACTTTCATCACATGACATTGATAAGTGTGATATTTGCTTTATATTCACACTTATTTTAATCTCTTCTTCATGTGTTTGTGTAATAGTCTCATGGATAGATATAAAAATTGTGTTTTATTATTCTTAGATTAGTTTAATTGTCTTTGTGTATTTATTTTGCAGATGAATAAGGATTAGAGAAGATAAAAAAAATCCTTAAAAATTTCATTGTGCACTATTCATCCGTTAATCGACACTATTCATCTGTTGACTGATATTGTTCATGCATTGACTTTCGCTCCAGCGAATTTCAAGACATGCTCTAGCGAGTTGACTTTTCCATAACTTATTAAATGGCCCCAAAATGAAGAAAATAGGTAGTTTTGGAAGGGAAAACACTACTAGAGCTCATGGACGAAGGTGTGGAGGCACAATACCACTTCAGGAACTCATAGAGGCTGCTTGGGGCATGTGGGAACATCTTTTTCTCCTCCTTGGGTCTCCTTCTTCTTCCACCTACCATGTTTGTAAGCTCTAAGGTTCTCTATGAAAGTGGAGAACCAAATTCATCTTGTTAGGGATTGTTGTAGCCTATGAATTCTTGTGTAATGGATGATTGATTTGAATATATATATATATATATGCCTTTGCTATCAATTGCTAGTATTCTTGTTTCCAATCTTAAAGCTTGCATGTAATAGGAATATTTCATAACTTGATTTGTTATTCATGGGTATGGAAACATATTTTGCATGATATAGAACTGAAACAAGGGTCCTTGTAGTTCATTGGGAGATGATTACTTGTTGTCTTAAAATCCTATCTCTTTAATGTGGGTTTCCTTTTTAGATTGTCTAAGAAATTGGGGTTTGATAGAAATTAGGGATTGAGTAAATTTGTGGGTTGACTTTAGATAATTGATGGAAAGGAGATTAAATTGGCTAAGCACAGAGTGAAATAGGTAAAAATTAATCTTAACAATATCTCATTTCATATCATTTCTAGTCTATGTCATATCTATGTGCCTTTAATACCAAACTTCAACCATGTAATTATGTGTAAATTTATCTTTCTGCACATGTTTGTAAATTGATGTTATGTTATTAAATATATATGAGTTGTTAATCGAACAATTCTTAGTATTACGAGTCTCTTGGGAAAACGATATTTGGTCTTACTATTTTATATTACTTAAAACGATTTGATACACTTGTCGATTGTTGTATCGCCCAACATATCTTCATCCATGAGAATAGGGTTATAAGTAGATCTTAGAATGTAATTTAATACTTATACTATACTAATAAACGTATTAATCCTTGATAATTATAATCAATTCACATAAAGCTTGATTTAACATCAATATCATAATATAGAATCATCCATGAGTATCATAATATAGAATCACTCACTTGTCATTTCTTATAAATGTGGTTTAACATTTTCAATCACCCAAATATGATTCCTTTTAAACATCATTATCTATAAATAATTTTACATCAAGTTCATCAAACGTTATATAAAACTTCCATAAACATCAGACCTTATACCAAATCTCATGAATTCCAGTTTATAGTAATAGCATATACTCTAATAATCACCATTAAAGTACCAAAATTTTAAAATTATTTGTATTGTTAATGAATTTATTTATTAATAGAAACACGTATATAGTATTTAATAAGCAATAAAAAACCTTAAGTCTCTTTAAAAGTAACAAAATGTTTCATAAAAGGGGTAACAAATTTCTTTTAAAATATATCTTAAATTAAGGACCAGATTAATATGTGCGAGTACGAGTACGAGGAATAACTGACACAAAGAGATAGATCAAATAGAAGTTTGTATCACTGAACTTCTTTAGAAGATTCGCTGAACATATGTTTCGTTAAATACGAATTATTATATCCAAAAATAATGGTGGTTGAGAAATATGAATTTAATAAATAACTAAAAGTTATTAGTTATTATAATAATATTTTAAAAATGTTTATATTTTTTATAACCAAGTGTTTTCACTTTTAGTTTAATGAACATTTTAATTATGTATAATATTAAACTATTTAACAAGAGTAATGTGCATATATATAGTCTAATGGAATAACTTTCTTTTTGCAAGATTCTGTCTAGTGGAATTCTTCTCTTACCTTCATCACACGAAAAGAGTTACAGAAGAAAAGAGTTAATATTTCTTTCTACATTAAATTTTCATTAACGACAGGGTTTAGTTTTATGTACCAAGTCTGTGTTATTCATTTTTCCTCCAATATTCACAGTGTAGGCAAATGATTAGTAATATTATTAGTTGTATACCGACATAGTTAGGATTAATGATATTGTAGTAATGCATTAATTAGCACACTATCTTTTTGTTTAAGAAAAGATTATGTATACTGTTAAATATATAACTTTGTTTCAATTTAAAAACAAAAAAAAATAAAAATAAAAAATCAGATCCTTAAATTTTTATACAGAAAACATTATGAAAAATACAATACTAAAAATTATTTTCCAACAAAATTATATTTAAATAATGTGTCAAAGACATTTATATGGCGAAACACATGTATAATATATTATATATAAATTTATATTTAATATGAATGGTAAAGTTGATTATTTGGTTGACTCATTCTGACCTACTAAAATTTGATAGATGTAAAGTAAAATAAAAAAGAGTTTTAAAAGTTAATTTTTGAATATTTTATCATCTTAGATGTAAATATATAATAATATTATAATTTAAATTAATAATATTTATAAGTTAAACTTTAGTATCGATTATGATAAACTAATCGAACTTATAAACATAATAATTATTCTAATTTATTAAATCAAGATATTAATTTATCAAATGAACAGTTTCAAAATATTTATACAATTAAATGTAGTTATTATAACAAATTTAAAAATTATTAAATTTAAAAAAATATATGTGTTTTCTTATTGGAACAAGCAACATATAAAGATGATAGTATGCTTAGTTGGTAGAAGAGAATGGAAACTATAATTGTGCAAATATAACAATCAGAGTGGTCCTAGACATTGATATATGAGGGTTTCTTGTGAGTTTCATTTACGACATTTATTCCTTTTAAACATATCTAACTAGTAATAACCTATTATCCAATCCCATGAGTGCATGAATCATAACGTTTTCTATGCATTGTGATATTATTCACAAATAATTACATTAATTTTTCCTTTTCTTTTAAGGGGATACAATAATAATTTATTTATGTTTAAAAAATTTAAATGAATTAATAATTTACTTTCGGCACTAATATATTTATAATTTCGTTTATTTTTATTCTAAATAATTTGTGGATATGTATGAACAAGGAGAAAACAAAATTCTATCTAATAAGTGATGTGATGAGGGAATATTATTCGTGTTTTACTATCATCCACCTGATTTTTGGAGTATTAGAATATAAAAATTAATATTAACCAAAAATGATAACTGTATTTTAAGTTAATAATATTATGTAAAAGTTAAAGTAACTCTATTATTATTTATCTAAAATATTATTTTTTTGGATAAACAATTTCTTATTTGGCTTTCAAGTTCTTTTTTTTTTTCTTTTGTTTTGTCGGTACGTTGTATACATATTAACCACACGCGTAGCTGAGAAAAGCTAAGTATTTATCACTGAAATACGTAGTTACGTGTTTGTTTATTAGAATTTGCTTCCTTAGAGAATTTCTAAAAATCTTCATCTTATTGTCTTTTTCAAGGAGTACAATTTTTTAGGAAGTGAGACATTTGCAGTTAGAAAACTAATATTTATGTGAATTAGAGTGTGAGAGTAGAGAGAGAGAAAAAAAAAACTATATAGGATAAGTAGAAATAGAATGTTTTTTTTTTCCAGCACAATTTCTAAAAGAAAAAAATAATTTCACTGTTAAATGGTTTTGAAAGGATACTTTATATAGCAAAATCGTTTAAATAAGTTATACTTATTGTTCGTATTTATTTGTAAAGAAGAATTTGGATAAGTGAATTTGAGAGAAAAGACGAGTAAAAATACTGTTCAATCATTCTTTCCTTATTTTATTGATATGCATTTTATTGAATTTAAACTAATTACAAAGTAACTTTTTTAAAGTTCTTAGCCTATTAATTGTAAAACCACCGTCTAATCATGTATCATCATACAATATATACAAAAGGTTTTAAAAACATAATTCAATAATTTCTTCTTCATGTGTTTTACTTATTTTCTACAAAATTTATATCATAATTGTTGCGTGTGTATGTTGTTTTGCAATTGTAAAGATAGTGTCTTCACACATATATAATTGATATATGGTCTATTGAACAAATATAATAGTTGCATATATTTTTTCTTTTATTTTAATGTGTGTTTATATATTCAAGAATTGTTATTTATTTTATTTAAGTAATGATAACGGGACTAAGTGAATAATATGTTTATTATTAATAAATATTATTTAGTTTGATATTTTTAAATAATAAATAAACATATAAATTTAGTAGGTCAACTTTTAAATTTTATAAATATTACATTTGTTTAATTTTAAAATAGAAAGCATGCCCTTTCCTTCTCAAAATCCAATTACCAAACATGTATTATACAGACTACAGAGTTACTCTTTCGTATTAAAATAATTATTGGAAATTTTGTTTAAAATAATTTCACTCCGTTATTCAGTACATTAATAATTATTAATAATTTCCCTCTTTTAATAAATACATTTTTTTTATCAATTGAAAATGCAAACCTTGATTAGTTTATTCAGAGACCTTAAATAAAATAAAAATGTTCATCGAAAATCGAAAACATCGTATCATTTAAAATTTTGTAAAGATTACAATCATTTGGAGGAATATATTATATAATGTTGCAATCTAGATCATTCCTAAATGCGCTACCATACCCATAACGGAAGCTCATATGCCGCAGAAATCTTAGTGGAACTAGAAGCCAAATGTTTCATATATTTACCCGTTGTGGGACTAGCAAAACAAGTTTTTGCATCTGAACCTAAAGCTAGACTATTATCTAAGTCTTTATATATATGCTCTCTTTATGATAGTTAATTTCTGTTAAAAATTAATAATTAATAGAGTTTCATAATCCAAAAATATGCAGCATTGGGCAAAGCTGTTGTTTGTGGCTAGATGCATACACCCAAATACCATGAGGAAAATAATTTGTTATTGTCACCTTAAAGAATGACGAATAAGAAGTATTTTTGGAAACTTATATTGGCATGAAAATATCTGAATCATAGATTGCCTAAACATATAAGAACATTATAAGATATATGGGAAGATAAAGTAACAACATTAAACATAAGGGCATTTAGAATGACATACCCCTTTTAGTTACAGCAAAATGTAAACACAAGAACCAATATATAATTGGAACAACTTCCATTTCATATCCCACACAAAATTTTTCTTGCTTCGTTATCTCTGCCATTTCATTGGCTAGTTGAATATCTTGAAGTCCAATACTTCTCTATCTCTTCTGCAGTTCTTCCAGGAATTCTTCCAGCAATCAAAGACCACCTAAGGAAAAACTTAATGTTTCATATATAACCATCTAAAATGAAAAAAAAAAATAAAAGCGTTTCAACAAAAGAAAGGATGCATATACTCACCTCTCCCCAACCAGATTATACACCATGGCAATAAGGATTTCCTCAGCCTCAGAAAATTCCATAGTCGAAGTTTGTAGGGATTTCTCTGCATAACACAAATCAACTCTTCAAATTTATAAAGAAAACAACAACTTTTCTAATGCACTGATAGACACATATCACATAGTGTAAGATCATATATACCTTGTTTTTAAATAGTTTTAGTTACTAAAAGTAATGCAATGAACAACTTTGTGTTTTCAATATATCAAAAGTTATCACACATTAAGACTAGAAGCTGGAAATCTCAGGTGGTCACAAAAAAGAAAAAGAATGCAACGAGAATAGGATTCTGCAAAGAGATCAGTTGTCAGTATTCAAAATTTGAGAAATGTAATGGCATACAATGACTAGATATTGACCCAAAACAAGCGTTGAGATAAAACTTCAGAGAGATTAGTTATCAGTACGTATGTTCATGTTATAGTATTATGTCAAAATATACTTGTCTAGGTATCAGAAGACTCCGTTCTTAAAGGGTACCTTTAGAATCAGCAGAAGCATTATCAGATGAGCGATCAATGTCAGCCATTGCAACAGCAAGTTGAAAAGAGCTTTGAAAACCTTTATTGAATATGTTTTGAAAAAGAAGAGTGTATGGAACAAGAAACGATTCGGCGGTATTAATATATAGGAGGGTGTAAATTCATAGGAGAGTGAAAGGGTACATAGAAATGAAGAAGAAGAAAAAAAGAGAAGAGGGTATGAAGAAAAATAGAGAGTGGAAAGTGGTAGTTGAACACATGGTAGTTGGGTTGGACGTGTTAGTTGGCGTGGAATTTTGTAGATGACAAAGGTGTCGGTGTTAGATGCACACGAATATCTAAGAAAAATTATCATAGTACCAAGATGTCTGTCGCAAAGTATATCTTATGGTCGTACGTTCATCAAGCTAAGACCATTAATAATTTTGTTAACAATTTTTTGATATTTTTTGATAATATTATTTTATTGGTCTTTATATTTCAAACACACCAATTAAAACTATCACATATATTATTATAAAAGGTTATAAAAAAAAGTTATTAAAAAAACATTTTTTTTAAAATTAATACTCGAAATAGTTGTGCATTGAATTTTGGATTTCACAAAGAGTTGTGCTTAAAAAAGAAAATTCTAATAATCACAAGTGTGGTTTTTTTTAAAGAATATGATAATTTATATTTATGAATTCTTAATATAGCTTAAGGAAGAGTTTATGAAAACAAAAAAAGACGTAGTTTGTTAATTCCTTTGAAAGTTGAAGCAAATTAGTAGTTGTTGGGAGGGTGGTAGCTGGTAAATTCTACACTGATTCTGTCTCTTTCTTCAATAAGAGGGAAATGCCAAAACAAAGTAAACAAAGGACCTCGTAAAACACACTGATGCAAAATTTTAAGTCACCCCAAAAGGAAAACAATATAGTAATCAATCTTCTAGATCCTAAACTCCGACCAATCAATCATCTAGAAACTCATATAACACCTGCACGAACATCGCTTTCGCTACTTTGCTACCCAAAGAAAAACTGATTTCTTTCTTTTAGACGCAGAAAACTCAAATTGGAAAGAAGAATGTTTTGGATGAGGATGATGGAAAATAAAACAAAAGCAGTTACTTTTTAAAAAATTGAAGTGTAAAAGTAAAAAAGTTGAGTTTTTTATGGTTGAAGTTGAAGATGGAAGTGATTATATGTTGAAGGTTGAAAAAGGGTGGGAAATTGGTATGATTAGAAAGGACTTTGCGTTTACCAGAACATCTTGCACACGTTTTGTAAGAGAAACTTAATTTACTATATACGATGGTACGCAATTATAATCAAACAAAAACATGCTTTGTTTTGTAATGCTATGTATAGATAGGGCTGACTCATCCTGAAAGGGATAAGAACGTGGTGACAGTGTTAAACTGCTGAAGTTGTCACGACTTCTTCTAATCAATGGTTCCAATAAAACCATTTTTTCTTATTTTCTTTGAATAAATATAATTTCTAAGATCGTATATTCCAATCATCAGCAATATAATACTTAATTCAATAATATGCTAAAAACTAACAGATAATTTAATCTATTAAGTATTTGGCAAGATCTTTTGAGTGAATCACTGTGTCTTCTAACTTCTCACAAAGTTATTCTAACCTCTTAAATCAATTTTATGATACAATATTTAAATTTCAGAAGATATTTTCAATTTACATGAGAAAATAGAATCTTACAAATACTTGACAAATTAAGCCAACTTTTTGTATAAAAAAAAGTATATAATCTTTAATATATTTGAATTGGACTTTTTTATTTATTAATTGCTGAACCATTATTTGTAAAATAAAATCATCAAAATTAGTATTTTAATTAATAAGCTGAAAATGGTTATTTATACGAGTTGAATTATCAAGTAATTTAATGAGAGGCTATATTAATACTGTTAAAGTATTTTATCATTATTTTAATAAAAAAATACTTATTAATACACTGTTCTTTATTTTCAGAATATTAAAGCCGAGATTCTATTGCTAATGTTGTTATTATAATATTAGTCTTCGTTGAATATGATTGACTATCTGGTCACTAAAAATATCATTAACACTGATTCTTTTCTTTATTGGTTGATTTTAAATGATGATATATAAATCGAGGTTAAGCTGTTAACTTCACATTAAAAAATGTAAATTTGTATTATTATTCGACTATTAGTTTTGTCTAATTTATATTAAGTGTATAAAGTATTTAAGAATTAGGCAAAGATAAACAATTAAAAAGCAACATTCATAGATGTTATAAATTAAAAAAAAAATAAAGAAGAAAGAAAGAAATTGAAGGAATATAAAGGCAAAATCAAATTAAGATTTAAAAGAATTATACGTTAAATTATTCATTTAGTTCCTCCGATAACTTTATTTTTTCTTCTATACATAAAAAAAAAGTATTATTATATATATTATGTTTAATCTCTATTAGTTTCAATGAATTTAAACTATAAGAATTACAAGAGGCTAAAACTGGAATATATAAGAATTTAAAATATATATATATATATATATATATATATATATATATATATATATATATATTAAAATGAATGAATTTTATATATACAAATTGAAGATAAAATTTGTATAATTAAACCCTAAAATATAACATTTTTTATAGTAGTTAGTAAATAATATAAATTTCACTTTTCACATAAGCTTATTAAATAAAGATATTCGTCTTCGTTATTAAATAAAATGTATCAGTAATATATTACTAATTTTTTAATTCAATGTTTGAGTGATGGTTGTTGATTAATGATTAATGGATATTCAGGAATATACGTATTTGATTGTCCCAAAAAAAAACATCATTAAAAAAATCTGATCACATCATGTTGTAAATATTTTTACCTTAAAAGCTTACACATGATACTTATGTTGTATATTAAAAAACAAAATAAGTACATAGACCTTCTGGAAGAGAGGAAATATTAAAAAGATTGCAAATATCATTTTCATAAGCAAACATTCAAATCTATCTCACAATATTAGTATTTTGTTTTATTTTTTTTTTAAATATAGGTACTTTGTTTGATTTGAAAGAAAAAATGAAAGAGAAGAATATAAAAAAATAAGATAAGAAAACGAGGAAGCATATACATTTTTGAAAGCAAACGGAAAATGAATAAAATTTTCTTCTGCTTTTCTAATTGAAAAAAAAACATATTAGAAAACGAAAACAAAATTCTTGGCAATATATTATTACTTCCCAGTTATTATAATTAATTTTTGTCATAATAATCGTTATAATTTACAAATTAGATTATAAATCACTCAAAATCAATACTAAATATATATATATATATATATATATATATATATATATATATATATATATATATACTAATTTAACAAAATAAAGTATTCATATCAAGAAGTTTAAGTGCTATCAAATTCAAAATAAAATTATATAAATACATTAAATACAGATGTTTTCTTCTTTATTTATTCATCAACAGAACCATCATGATCTATATAAAAAAACAAAAGAAAAATGTTATCATTTACTTAATTTTTCCTTTTCTTAGCCTACATCAAACACGGTATGAAACGAAATAAAATAAATTATTCTTGATAAATAAAAGTAAATAAACGTGCAAGTGTAAAATATTATTTTTAGTTCAAAAAATAATAGTACAAGTAATTATAATAACAAACTGTCAAAATAAAAAATAAAAAAATAAAAAAAAAAGTCCTTCAAACTAAACAATTAATTTTTGCTTAGACGAAAAATAAACAAAAATATAAGATAATTGATGTGAGAATCTAGAAAAATATAAGATAATAACAAACTGTCAAAATAAAAAATAAAAAATAAAAAAAAAAGTCCTTCAAACTAAACAATTAATTTTTGCTTAGATAAAAAATAAACAAAAATATAAGATAGGTGTATTAAAATAATTAGACAAGCAAGTTACTTTAAAATAATCTTATAATATAAATAGAACTTTCTAAAGTCCGGTTCATTATCTAAAACACTTGTATCTCTTTAGGACCTTATTCGCCTAGAGTCCTCTATCTTCTCTCTATATCCTCTCTCATTTGGGGTGTCAGTTTGACGATTAGGAGATGTCTAGACGATCCTGACATCAAAAGCTACCTCTTTTACCGATCAATTTCTAGATTTGGTCAAGTGAAAAACCCTCTTTCTTGGCCTTTAGGGTTCTTAACTTTTGTAGATGATTCTGCTCTTGCATGAACCGGGTGTTCATCTTCTTGAATTCCTAAATTTCTAGTGATTCTAAGGTTGGGTTCCAATTGTTAATCAGTGAATTGTAGGTTTTCTGAGAGTTCCTTGTACCGCAAGTAATTAGCAGAGTGTTTAGAGGGCTGAGCTGTTGAGTCAAGGTAAGAGGAGTTAGATTCTGTTTTTAAATTATTTGTATAACATGTGTATATGTTGAATTATATGTTATTCTGCTGTTTGAAGCACAATTTGGGTTTTTAGAGTGGATTGAATTATATGTATTGAAATGTCTAATTGTGAAACTGTGAATTGGTGTTTATTGAATTGTTTTAGATGAGATGTATTGTTGTAATTGAGTATGTTGGAGATGTGAAATATGTTATGATAATTATTAGGCATGAGGTCAAGGGCATTATAGTGTTTTGGGGCAATTTAGAGGAAGTGAGGTATTGAATTTGAGAATTAGAGGTCAAAGGCTCATTTGGTCTGTTGGGGTAGTTTAGGTAAGTTATTTGTGACTTGTTTGAGTCATTTAAATGGTCAAAAACATGTGCAAAGTAGTAGAATTGAATTTGGGTCTTTAAGTTGAGAAATTTGATGTTCTAGAATAGGATTTGGATCATAATCATTTTAGATTGAAATTAGGAAGGTTTAAAATCACTTAGTCAAGTTTAATTAGGTATGTAAAATCCTTTAGGAGTCTTAGAAGTTGAGAAAAATAGATAGAATTGGTATTTGGGGTTTGAGTTGCATAATTCTGCAGATTTTTGTTCTGCAGATTATGCAGACTTGTTGAGCGAATGGATTCGCACAGCAAACTAGTGCGTTGTGCGAATGGTTTAAGAGGTTTTCTCTCTGTTTGATGATTCACATGGTGAATCTGGGCGTTGTGCTACTGGTTATGGTCTGGGAGCATTGTCAAGTTTATTCGAATGGTAAAAAGAAGACGCGCAACGAGTGTTTGGGGAGTTTGGTCTATGTTGTTGGCAAAAATCACCTATGAAGTTTTGATGATGAACAGAGTTGCACAAGTCAAGACCAATTAAGGATTTATGTATTTTTATAAAGCTTTTGTAATAATCTAAGTTGATGAAGTAGTGCTCAAAAATGTATTAGGGATAATTATTGTAATTTACATTTAAATGCTGTTGAGATTCGTCAACATTCTGTTTTAATCGATTAAAACTAGTTTTAATCGATTAAAACCGAGGCTGATCCTGAAAACCCAAGTGCCACTGGAATAATCGATTAAAGTGTATAATAATCGATTAGCTAATCGATTAATCCTGAGAATAATCGATTAACACTGACCGTTGGGGTTTTCAGATTTGAAAAACTAGCCGTTGTACTCGTTTTAATCGATTAATACTTATGTTAATCGATTAAATGCGTTAAATGGCCAGTTTTCGGAGAATGGAAGAGTATTAGGTTGAGTCTATAAATTGGCTCACTCTTTATCTCATAAGAAAGAACTCTTCCCTTGTGCTCTAGTACTCTGAACTCTTTTGAGAACTCTGTGAATTTGCTGAAGCTAAGGAAACTCTTGTCTGCAAAGTCCTAAAGTGGTACTGCGGTGACGGAGGAATAGCTTGATCATCCTTGGTGTGTCTGAGGAAGTGTTTGGAAGAGAATCATCCTTCGTGAAGCATTCGAAGGAGGTGATCATCCTTTGTGAAGATTCAAAGGAGGTGTAAGTTCATCTCTTGTGGTTTCAAGAGAGGTGGTAATTTCTAAACTGTTACAAATTATTTTTCTGTGTGACTAATATTTGTAATTGTTTTGTGATAGTGAAAAAGGTTTATCTTGTTTGAGATAAACGACTGGACGTAGGATCCTAGTGATCTGAACCAGGATAAAATACCTGTGCAATTTTTCTCTTTCCCTTACTCTCTTATTTACGTTTAATTATCTGCTTAGTAAGAAATTAAGAGAAAAATATTAAAAAGGCACAATTAAAGGATATAACCAATTCACCCCCCCTCTTGGTTTGTTACCACGCTAATAATTCCGCTGCAGCGATTCTAACAATTGGCATCAGAGCTTGCTTTGATAGTCATTCAAATGGCAGGATCAAATCAAACCTTTGCAGAGGGTGCTTCAATCAATAGACCCCCACTATTCACAGGTGAGAACTATGCATTCTGGAAGGTAAGGATGCAAATATTTATTGAATCTATTGATTGTGAAATTTGGGATGTTATTGCGTCTGGTTCTTCTGTTCCTACTAACAATATACAGGAACCAAAGCCCCGTGGTCAATGGACCATTGAAGAAAAGAAAAGATTTCAGAATGACGTGAAAGCTAGGAATATTATTGCATCAGCATTGACTGTTGATGAGTTCTACCGGGTTTCTGTCTGCAAAACTGCTCAAGAAATGTGGGACGTGCTAAGAGTGACACATGAAGGAACAGATGACGTAAAGAGGGCAAGAAAGAATTCCCTGATTCAAGAGTATGAAATGTTCAGGATGAAGCAAGGAGAAACAATTTCTGACGTTCAAAAACGCTTCACCAACATCGTCAATCATCTCATTGGACTGGGTAAGTCATTCGATACTGATGAATTAAACATTAAAATTTTGAAGTCTTTAGACAGGTCGTGGCAACCTAAGGTGACTGCAATCTCGGAGTCACAAAACCTCAACACCATGACTATGGCGGCACTTTTTGGAAAGTTGAGGGAACATGAATTAGATCTTGGAAGACTTGATGAAGAAGAAGCTAAAGCCAAAACCAACAAGAAGAGTTTGGCGTTAAAATCAGAGGTTGATAGAAGCAAAGGTAAATCGGAAGATGAAGACTCAGACGAAGAGGAAAACTTAAGCCTTGTGATCAAAAGATTAAACAAATTCATGAAGTCTAAAGGTAAAGGAAGGTTTAGGTACGAAAAGAAAGATAATCAGGCATCTTCCTCAAATTACCGATGCTATAACTGTGGAGAAAAGGGGCATCTAAAGGCAGACTGTCCAAATCAGAAGAGAGGTGAAGACAAAAAGGAGAAAAGATTCTTTAAGAAAAAGAAAGCATACATTGCATGGGAAGACGATAATGAGTCCTTTTCAGATTCAAGCGATTCAGATGAAGAAGCAAACATCTGTTTAATGGCAGATGATGATAATGTCAGCCAAGAATTACAAAAATCAAGAAAAGTCATGTGGTGTCTCGATAGCGGTTGCTCAAAACACATGACAGGAGACATAACAAAATTTACATACTTTAAAGAAAAGGAACAAGGCTTTGTTACCTATGGTGACAACAACAAAGGAAGAATTCTTGGAAAAGGGGATATAGGAAGCAAAGACACCTTGATGATCAAAGACGTGCTATATGTAGAAGGACTGAGGCATAACTTAATTAGCATCAGTCAACTGTGCGACAAAGGATTCAAGGTAACTTTTGAGAAGAATTCTTGTACTATTTTTAAGATTAATTCTTCTGAAATTGCTTTAAAAGGAGTTAGATATAACAATATTTATCTAATTGATTTAGAAAATGTATTAAATAAAAATATTACATGTTTAGTTGTTAAAGAGGAAAACTCATGGTTGTGGCACAGGCGTGCTGCTCATATACATATGCAACAACTTAACAAACTAGTATCTAGTGAACTAGTAATCGGTTTACCAAAATTAAAGTTTGTAAAAGATAAATTATGTGATGCATGTCAAAAGGGGAAACAAGTTAAAAATTCCTTTCATTCAAAAAATATTGTTTCTACTTTAAAACCTTTAGAACTCTTACATTTGGATTTATTTGGTCCTTCAAGGATAAAATGTTTTGGTGGAAACTATTATGCTTTAGTTATTGTTGATGATTTTTCAAGATATACTTGGACTTTGTTTCTCACTCTTAAGAGTGAAGCTTTTAAAGAATTTAAGAAGTTTGCTATTTTAATACAAAATGAAAAGGATTTAAGAATAAAAGCTATTAGAAGTGACCATGGTGGTGAATTTGAAAATGAACTATTTGAAAATTTTTGTGAAGAACATGGTATTTCTCATAACTTTTCTTCGCCTAGAACTCCCCAACAGAATGGAGTAGTAGAAAGAAAGAATAGATCATTAGAGGAACTTGCTCGTACTATGTTAAATGAAAATAATGTTCCTAAACAATTTTGGGCTGATGCTGTAAGTACTGCTTGCTATGTTTTAAACAGAATGTTAATCCGACCTATTTTAAAGCGTACTCCTTATGAACTTTTTAAAAATAGAAAACCAAATGTTTCCCATTTGAAAATATTTGGTTGCAAATGCTATGTTTTAAACAATGGAAAACAGAATTTGGGAAAATTTGATTCAAAAGCTGATGAAGGAATTTTTCTTGGATATTCTTTAACTAGCAAAGCATATAGAGTCTTTAATAGAAATCTGCTTACAATAGAAGAATCCATACATGTTACTTTTGATGAAATTGTGGACCTTGAGGCAAAACCTCTTGAGTCAGAAGAATTTGATGCAGGAACAAGTAAAAATTCATCAAAGGAGACAAATGAAGAAAAGAATAATGACGATCCTCAAGATGAAGATTTAAATAAAATATGGCAACAACCTAGAGGATTATCTTTGGACAACATAATTGGCGATATCACACAAGGGGTAAGCACAAGAAGTAATACTGCAAATTATTGTATGAATGTTGCTTTTGTGTCACAGATTGAACCAAAGAACATTAAAGAAGCCCTTCAAGATGAAAAATGGTGTATCGCAATGCAAGAAGAACTCAACCAGTTTGAAAGAAATCAAGTATGGGAATTAATTCCCAGAAACGACACTCATCAAGTAATTGGAACTAAATGAGTGTTCAGAAACAAACTGGATGAAGAAGGAAACATAACCAAGAATAAAGCTAGGCTTGTCGCAAAAGGATATAGTCAAGAAGAAGGTATAGATTATGATGAGACATACGCTCCAGTTGCCAGGTTAGAGGCAATACGCCTACTTCTTGCTTATGCATCTATGATGAAATTTAAATTATTTCAAATGGATGTTAAAAGTGCTTTTCTAAACGGTTATATCAAAGAAGATGTATTTGTTGAACAACCACCTGGTTTTGAAGATTTTAAAAACCCAAATCACATCTACAAATTAAAGAAAGCACTATATGGCTTAAAACAGGCACCTAGATCTTGGTATGAACGTCTGAGCAATTTTCTAGTAGAAAATAATTTTAACAGAGGAAAAATTGATTCAACTTTATTTATTAAAAAGAATGGAAAACATTTTCTACTTGTTCAAGTATACGTAGATGACATTATTTTTGGTTCATCTAACGCATCTCTCTGCGAGAATTTTGCTAAGTCCATGCAGGGAGAATTTGAGATGTCAATGATGGGTGAACTTACCTTCTTCCTCGGACTTCAAATCAAACAAATGGAGGAAGGAACCTTTATATCTCAAACCAAGTATTGCAGGGAAATTCTTAAAAAGTTTGAGATGGACAATGCCAAAGAAGCATCAACCCCCATGGGGACATCCTGCTACTTAGACAAAGATGAGACAGGTAAAGAGGTAATCCAGACCAAATACAGAGGTATGATTGGCTCTTTATTATATCTCACTGCTAGTAGACCTGACATCATGCAAAGTGTATGTGTGTGTGCTAGATTTCAATCAAGCCCTAGGGAGTCTCATCTCACTGCTGTAAAACGTATTTTTAAATATCTTAAGGGGACAACATCCTTTGGGTTATGGTATCCTTCAGGCGCTGAACCTAGTCTTGTAGGATTTTCTGATGCTGATTATGGAGGCTGTAAAATAGATAGGAAAAGCACAAGTGGAACCTGTCACTTTTTCGGTAGCTCTTTAGTCTCTTGGCACTCTAAGAAACAAGCCTGTGTAGCCCTGTCAACCACTGAAGCTGAATATATTGCTGCGGGTAGTTGTTGTGCACAGATTTTATGGATGAAACAGCAATTAGTAGATTACGGTATTCATTTGGATCATATTCCGCTTAAGTGTGATAACACCAGTGCCATAAAACTTACCAAAAATCCCATCATGCATTCTAGAACCAAGCATATAGAAATTAGGCATCATTTTATTAGAGACCATGTCCAAAAAGGTGATTGTGAAATGGAGTTTATAGATTCTAAGCATCAATTAGCGGACATCTTCACCAAAGCTTTGCCAAAGGATAGATTTTTTGAGCTTAGGAGAGATCTTGGAATATTAGAAATAGTAAAATAGGCATATTTGGAATTAATCTGGCATTTTTCGCTGTTTAACGCATTTAATCTGCTTGCTAATCGATTAAAAACGCTGTCTATAGATTTACGACTGGATTAATCGATTAATCCAAGTATTAATCGATTACATAATCGATTAAACCTTCCTTTAATCGATTAAATACGTTCCAGGAAATTTTTTTAACGTTGCTTTCGAAATTTATCCGTTGCCAACGGCCATAAACGACCATATTCTCCAAATCCAACCGTTGGGGCACGTTTTTAAGCCTATATATACACCATTTTGGTCCCCATTTTCATTACTTGCACTAATCTTAAGCCTAATTCTCCTAATTTCTCTCTTCTTTCACCCAAATCTTTGCTTTCCTTTACTCCAATGGCTGAATCTTCAAGAAGGAGGAGAAGAAGAACCAGTGCTGTGTCGGAGAACCCAGTTCCAGCAAGAGATGCCAACATAGAAGGGTGGCTCTCTGATGAAGAGGATCAACTGTCTTTCTCGCAATTCTGGAAGGAGAGGAAGCTGATCAAGCAGAAATTCATTGATCTATCATGGTATATATCTTACAGCTTTTCCTTCCCAAATCTTATCATTGAACAAGGAGTTCAACACCTTATGGAACTCCGCGGAAGGTATTATCCGGATCTCGTTCGCACTTTCTACTACAATTTAAAGATTCGGGATGGGGTGTTCCAAACTAGAGTAAAAGGAGTAGACATTGTCTTGGACAATGATATTTGGACTAATGTTGCCAAGGTCCCTGTCTTAGAGCATTCTCAGACTATCCCAGATGACTTTGCACAATTCAACAAGATAGCGGTCTACCAGTCCTTTCTCCGCAATCCTCGTCAGCACAATGCGCGTCTTTTCCTTGCAGGTGGACTTAAGATGGAAGAACGTCTCCTGCACTACCTCATTGTCTGGATTTTGTGCCCTAGAGGATCCAACCATGCCCAATGCTCTGAAACTGATCTCATCATCATGTACGGCATACTTCAGAGTATTCCTCTAAATTGGCCTCATTTGATTAAGACCATTATGTACAAGGCCAAAAGGTTAGGTGTAGCCCCTCTTCCATATCCTCTCCTAGTTTCCCAAATCTGTGTGTACAAAGGAGTGGATATCACCAATGAAAACCATGAGACTGTCCTCCCTGGTCATAAAGTTGGAGATAATTCCCTAAGACAAATGGGTTTTATCAAACAGGGACAATCTTACATACATCCTGAGGATGCTATTGAGGGCAATGAAGATGAAGCTGAAGACATTTCAATGTCTGATCCCACAAATGTTGCCGGGCCATCTCAAGTCCATGAGGAATACAGTCTAGAAAGTCTCTCTAGGCAAATGACTGAGATGACTCGCCTTCAAACTGAGATGATGAACATCCAAAACATTCGTCATGAAGAAATTTGTACTCATCTCAGAAATTTAGACACAAGGGTTTCAGGTTTAGAGGAACATCTTTTTAGTGAAAGTGATGAATTCTAGTGCTTAGTTGCTTGTTTGTTTATGATTATGTGCATCCTTAATAAAAAGTGTTGTTTGTGTTAATTTTCCATATGCCTTATCTCTTTTTATTTAGGGGGAGCACGCATTTTTTTCTTCTGATCAAAAAAGGGGGAGAAAACAAGCTTAAATTTATTATTTTCTATTAATCTCTCTTTTTATGAGTTGTGACTATTTCAGATTATTAAAAAGCTTTGAACTCAGAGAAATTTTTTTTGATCATCATCAAAAAGGGGGAGAATGTTGGCAAAAATCACCTATGAAGTTTTGATGATGAACAGAGTTGCACAAGTCAAGACCAATTAAGGATTTATGTATTTTTATAAAGCTTTTGTAATAATCTAAGTTGATGAAGTAGTGCTCAAAAATGTATTAGGGATAATTATTGTAATTTACATTTAAATGCTGTTGAGATTCGTCAACATTCTGTTTTAATCGATTAAAACTAGTTTTAATCGATTAAAACCGAGGCTGATCCTGAAAACCCAAGTGCCACTGGAATAATCGATTAAAGTGTATAATAATCGATTAGCTAATCGATTAATCCTGAGAATAATCGATTAACACTGACCGTTGGGGTTTTCAGATTTGAAAAACTAGCCGTTGTACTCGTTTTAATCGATTAATACTTATGTTAATCGATTAAATGCGTTAAATGGCCAGTTTTCGGAGAATGGAAGAGTATTAGGTTGAGTCTATAAATTGGCTCACTCTTTATCTCATAAGAAAGAACTCTTCCCTTGTGCTCTAGTACTCTGAACTCTTTTGAGAACTCTGTGAATTTGCTGAAGCTAAGGAAACTCTTGTCTGCAAAGTCCTGAAGTGGTACTGCGGTGACGGAGGAATAGCTTGATCATCCTTGGTGTGTCTGAGGAAGTGTTTGGAAGAGAATCATCCTTCGTGAAGCATTCGAAGGAGGTGATCATCCTTTGTGAAGATTCAAAGGAGGTGTAAGTTCATCTCTTGTGGTTTCAAGAGAGGTGGTAATTTCTAAACTGTTACAAATTATTTTTCTGTGTGACTAATATTTGTAATTGTTTTGTGATAGTGAAAAAGGTTTATCTTGTTTGAGATAAACGACTGGACGTAGGATCCTAGTGATCTGAACCAGGATAAAATACCTGTGCAATTTTTCTCTTTCCCTTACTCTCTTATTTACGTTTAATTATCTGCTTAGTAAGAAATTAAGAGAAAAATATTAAAAAGGCACAATTAAAGGATATAACCAATTCACCCCCCCTCTTGGTTTGTTACCACGCTAATAATTCCGCTGCAGCGATTCTAACATATGTTTGGGCTTCGCATAACGACTTAGGGGCGCTATGCGAGGGGTTGATGTCTGGTACCTCTGCGAGTTAATTCGCACTACGAATAGGGTGCGCTGAGCGAAAGGTCTGAGTTAGTCTACTCTTTATTTCTTTGTCTTGAGTTGAATTAAGTCAAGTGTTGCATGTATTGTGAAGTGTGTTTGAAGCTGTATGGTAATATATAATTGGGTATTATTATGAGTGAATTTACAAGTGAAAGTATGTGATTTCAAACTATGGTTGATGGACGTAATTCCATGATCCTCACGAAGAGGTTACATGGTGGTGCCTTATGTAAGTTTAGAATGATTGTAGGAAGCTCAGTCTTGTGAGTTATCTTGAAAGTGCAATGGTCTTTCATTCTCAAGTAGAGAGGATTGAACCATGTCGTGAAGAATAGTAGGAGGTCTTAGTCTTGGGGCTTTTAGTATGCCTCAAGGCCCAGAACATACTAACCTCGTAAGTATGGTAGGGTGAAATTCATTGACAATGGCTTTGCAAAACAGTAGAGACCACCACGAGTGCATGAACCGCCTTAGTTCGGCAATCATTCTAAGTCCGGACAGTCAAAGTAAGTGTAGTGTCTCGCATCAAGTATTTCATGTTAGAAATGACTATGTATAACTATATGAAACATAGTTGGTAAATATAATAGTTTTTTTTTTTATTTAAACTAGTTTACCCTTCCTTTTCTTTTGTCTGTTTTTGTATGTTTTCTCTTTTGCGATGATCGATTGGTGTGAGCTTAGGGAGACATTTGTTTCAATTACTTCAGCGATAAGTGATCGAGGGAATTCAGTATAGAAGTCGGACAAATCTATATGTATAGATATTGTCTTTCGTAGGTTTTTTTCTTATAGTAGTTAATTTATCATATATGTAATATTCATTTTAGTAGTATTTTACTGATAAAAATGGGATGTTAGAAATGAAATTTTCATTTAGTTTAAAAAATATAAAGAAGCTATGTTTCTATAGATAAAAATTCAATTTTTATAATTACCTTCTACCGACTTTTCACTCTGCCCTCAGTTTCTTACAGTAAGGCAGGGTTTAAGGTTGGTGTGTATCTCAGTTTCTATCAAGTTAACCCAATCAGTTAACAAAATTTGGCAGGTCAATGACCAAAAACAAAATGCAACCAAAAAGGCCGAGTCACTTGCAGAGGGAAGAATAATCACAAATTTATTCAGGACAATTGTCTTAGATATAGACATTATCCTTACCATTTATCCCTCAGCAGTAACTTTCCAGAACACAGGTAAACAATACCACAGAAGATTACATATGACTCTAGCTACGATATAACAGAATCTTGACGTCACTAAAAATTGCTTGAATTCAGATTTATAAGAAGCTGATGCTCATATTCAATCTTGATGCCACTGTTCTTGGATCTTAGAAACCATGAAGCTTGATATGTTCTTTCTTCACTATGCCAGCCTGTTTGTAACATCACAGACGAATTTAGATACAATCACAATACTATTTTGGAAAATGATTTTTTATTTTGCACCAGTTGACAATTTAAAGATATTTTGGTCATCAAAAAAAGTTAACTTTTGTATTTGTAAAGAAAAGAAATGTAAAGTGTCTGTAAAATTTTGCTGGGTGTCTCTACCTGCACAAGGAAAGTAGAAACATTCTTTCTTTGATCTCCCTGAAGTTGTATAACCTACATATGATACATATGATAAGAATGGTGAGAGACGATGCAACCAATGGCATTTGTCGAAAATCATGTAACATAAGAGGAATTTTTTATGAACAGAAACACACAAACCTGGCCCAACTCAGGGTCTTGAACAACAGTACCATTGCAGCAGAATTCTTTCTTCAGGTCTTTGAGTATTTTGCTGTAGCTATACTCTTTCTTTAATCCTTGAACAGTTGTTAGGCTTTTCCTTCCGTTACGTTGTTGTACACGAACATGAACATACTCTTTCGTCCCAGCACCTGAGTCCTCAGCATTTGCCTCAGCAAAGGGATCTATGTTTCAATTTTCAAACCACATCAGAGAGCAAACCATTGATAAAGTGCTGCATTCTGGTTTCAGACTAAGGCTTTATTCACTTAAATGAATTTCGGGGAGAGTGATTAAATAGATTTGAGAGAATTTGAAGATAAATTTTTTGTTATTTATTTGAGTGGATTTAGAGTTAAGTGAGAGTGAATTTGGAAGTAAAGTTTATAAGAATTAGTATAAGATTTGATTGATATGACAGATTAAAAGAATTTACTTCCAAATCCACTCTCGCTTACCTCCAAATCCACTCAAATAAAACAAAAAGTTTACTCCAAATTCTTTCAAATTCATTCAATCACACTCTCCCAAATTCATTCATGGAAACAAAGTGTAACAGAATATCTTTATGCCATAAAAAGTATATATATATATATATATATATATATATATATATATATATATATATGAACAAGGATATTCAACACCCACCAAAAGCACTTGGGATGTTTGTTTCGAATTCAGACATGAAAGTTGCCCTTGGTTACTTGTAACAAGCAAAGTCCTTCTGATGTAATTAATCAACTGGAAACAGAAATTAGATATACTACAAGTCAGATATGAGATTTGATGTTTGACATTTTCGATGATGCTACTCTTGTGTTTATGCTCACTGCTAATTCTCATCCGACAAAATATGAACAAGAAAGACAGCAACTTTTATCACCTTACCACCGCACCTTAGAATTCTCAAATTATGGTCTCATGAGTACGACATTTGCATCCGAAAACACAAATTTGTTTATTTCACCATCATCAATAGTAAAAAGGCCAATATAAAATAGGCCAGAAAGGGAGGGAAGTTATGAGATCTGCATAATTCTGTGCACATATTCATCAATAAAAACACAACTATGACAATGTATCAACTACCAAATTAAGATTAGTCTGATGAAAGATGTCCTTGGAATGTATACACGTATAGATACATGCATACATACAAAGAAAAGACACATTACACACGTAAATACCGTGCATATAAAGAGAAGAACCATTTAGCTTTGTAATAACTAGAATGTATCAAAAGTTTAAAGCATCATTCACAAGCCATTTCTTTCACCAAAAGTCTAAAGAAACACAGAAAAACAAAACCATGACAATAATGCCAAATAAATTGAACCCCAACTGAAAACAGGGTTAAGATTGACTAACTCAACAAAAGAATGATACTGTTATCATGATCATGCAAATCACAAATACAAAAGAAACCATCTTCAAATCCTGCTAATACAGGGTCACGTTAAGAAAGAACTAACATCACAGTCCGAATGAAAAATTAATATCTGGGCATTAAAGAAACTCTTTTTCGAAAAAAACGAGGGGTTAATTACGAACTTCCGTTGCGTACGTAAAACGCGGAATGAATGAAACAAACCCAGTAAGCAATGATAAAATAAATAGAGCGATCAGAAGAATAAAATGAAAAGGAAACACGGAATAATGCAGAAAAGGTAAAATAATGATGAAAAACGAAATACCTAACACTTGCGAGAAAGGAAGAAAGAAGAAAGGAGCAAGGAAGGAAGGAAGGAAATAACGAAAAACGTGAGAGAAATAGGAACAATAGGTGGGTCAAGTTTATATATAGAACGATTTAAGATACGAGAAAAGTGCTCCCAACCACCTAATTGGTTACCCAATTTCATTGTCGAAATTCAGATCATCTTTTCACCTCATATAATATAATATATTATTATTTTTAATAAGGATTTTAATATTATTTCACTTCAAAATGTTACTTTAATTGTGATTTATTGGTTTAATTGCTTCATTTGTCCCCAGTTTGGTTGAATTGTGTCAAATTTATCCTCATTTTTAAAAAAGTTTCATTGTCGTCCTCACGTGGTGTAAAAGTGTCAATTGAATCCAAACATAGAAAAAATTTGTGTCAAAGTAGTCATTTTTCCTATATCTCTGTGTCTTCCTTTCATACAATCAAGTACAGATATTCATTTTACCTTATCCAATTTAAGGCTTTTCATAGCTTCAGAGAAGTGATATATGAAAGGAAGACACAGAGATATAGGAAAAATGACTACTTTGACACAAATTTTTTCTATGTTTGGATTCAATTGACACTTTTACACCACGTGAGGACGACAATGAAACTTTTTTAAAAATGAGGATGAATTTGACACAATTCAACCAAACTGGGGACAAAGGAAGCAATTAAACCTAATTTATTTTTACTTTAAAGTATATATCAATGTGTTCCTTAATGGAAACAGAACAGAATTACAGCGGTATGGAATAAAGGAGTATATGAACACAGAGAGAAAGAAGATATGCAGTAATATTATAAAAAAGAAAGAATAGTGTTTATATACAAGAGAAACTAACTGTAAACTCAACAGAAATAACTAACTGACTTATAACTAAGAACTTGAATTATATATCCAACATTCCTATGTGTTTTAAAAAATGTATAACCATAAAAAAATCATAATTATTTACTTTAAAGATTCTCTTTTTTCCGTGTAACATTTTTCTCATCACTACATATCTCTTTATATTCTTAAAAATGACTACAAAATAGTGATATCTCTTTATATTCTTAACAATGACTATGAAGGCCAGCGGAGGTTGATGATTTAGTAGTAGAAGTTCAAATAGATGTGGAGAGAAGTTTAGGATTTAGGCCCTTTGTGTCTATAACGACACATTCGACCAAGTCATCAATTATAATAAGTATTCTTTTTAGTCGCTCACGAGGAAGAGGGATGTACAATGAAGGATGCCTCAAAAGCCTATGCAACTAAGGGTGAAAGGCATAGTTGAGGTGGAGTTCCATGGCTTCTGTGATATGACGGCAAATAAGTTTTTCCTAATCTCGAGAAAAATGCTAAGATATCACAAGAATACTTTTCAAGTATTAAAAGCTTAGTGTCTATGTGGGGTTTAAAGATAATTAGCCTAAAGTCTTACGATTGTAACATCTTAATGCAATAATTGTTATCGGTAGTAATTTTATATAATTTTACCCAAAAATGTTAGGCAAACTATAACTTGTTTGTGTTTATTCTTCTCTTCAATTTGTAGTACAGTAATTGACTTGGTAAGTGATCCTTCCTCTTCCTCCATCTACACCCAATAGTCCATATTATTTATTTTGATTTTTGTTCCATATAAAAGTTGTGATAACTTTTTATCCTGATTGTTTCTCACACCAACTTAGCTATTCCCCAAGCTAAATTTTAAACCTAGATGTTATGTTCTCAATCCCTCATCTCTATTATAGTTCTACCTTGACAGTTGAAGATTATCTACAACCTTAGGAACTTGTAACATAAAGGTGTTCTTCCTTCCCATTTGTCTTTCTAGAATAAGATTTTATTCTCTTCTACTTTCTAATCAAAATTGTTGTCAAAACAATTATCTTGTTGACGATTCCCACATACCAAACGTAGGTCACACCATCACTAGGACTCATATTGTGCTTTGTCATGTTCATTTAACTTTTTCCATGAATCATACTTAGATTCTATAACCTCCTTCCAAACACCTTGGTTTTTCACACCTAAGAATGTGAACATACTATGGATCAATATACTTAAGATGGTTATATCTTATTAAGAATTATATGAAAACTTTAATTGTTCAATTATTTAAGTTATAAGTCTCTTTACCAATTCTTTAATGTTAATTATTGTATCTAGTTAATTACTTATGTTTTAAATCAATTGATTTTAGGTATATGTTTATATTATGTTAGAATGAAGGAACACATCATGTGTATGAGTTAATGAACCGCCAACTTTTTCATCCATTGGAAAATAAAAAACCTAAAATATAAACATACATCACTAACTTGGTTCAAGGGTGAAGCAAATATATTTTGTACCTTATATTCATGAGTAATCGCAGTTTGTTGTCTTCAAATTATATTTCATCATTTTGAGATGTCAACGATAATGTACTCATCACTCGCAACTACTTGTCATTTTCATGACTGATTACATTGACTGATTACATTGCTACATGGTTTGACTCATTGCACATGAAACTCCTTACACATATGAAGCCACATATGAAGCAGATAGTTGATTTGTAAGAACACTAATTTATGTAGTTTTTTTACATAAAGGGACTTTAACTAGTGTTTTTTCTTATTGTGTGTACTTTCGATATAATATGCTAGATGACAAACCAACTATAAGATCACAAAAACTAATGTGGTTGCCACTCAAAATTATCTATTTTTTTCTAAATATAGATGGTGAATTATTTTTCTTTCTCAATTATAAATGTTAATTATGTCAATATTCAATTGTAATGTAACAAATAAACTTAAGGATATGAGTACGAATATTATGTAATACAGTGAAAGACCATCATTGTTCAAATTAATATTGATATGGGTTGAGATCAAGTAATAATCTAACTAATTCATAATTACAAAATATTTCTCTATTTTATGTACTAATTAAGTTATTATTATTTTTTACAGTATTTCACAATGTTCAACCTTTTCATTATAAATCAATCAATTACCTTATGAATATTTGAGCAACTTATTTTATAGAGTTTCACAACACATTAAGATAGATGACTTGTTAACTTGTTTTAGTAATTTTAATTCCATCCGTTTCAAATTTTTAAATATTGATAATTGTATATCTTCTTTAAGTTTAAATGAAAACATTTCAGTCTAGTTCTACTTTTGATATGTACAAATTGTTTAATTAAAAAGGAAAAAAAATAAATGTTAAATAAATATTAAAAAAAAGTAACCAACACTTAAATTTCCTATATATACACTGATTTGACAAAATCATAGTCCAACTTAGTACTTATAAGTGATAGTTAGAGTTAAAATCATAATCTATAAGTATATATACATAACCATTTTTAGGTACGATCATGTAATAGACATATATTATATTCAACTTCATTACAAAAATATTTATAAAGTTTCAAAAATTGTATATGCTTTATATAAAATAAATAGAAAAACATCAAAACATATCTAATAATTATTTTTAAAAGTTTTTAAAAATGGAGAATAAGTAAATAGAATTTATGCTTTTTAATGTTGTGTTACAAACAACTATCATATAATCCGGGTACAAAATTTATATTTTTATGGTTTAATGTATTCGTAGGTCCCTATTTATGCGGATTCGTATCAATTGGGTTCTCGTATTCTGAAAGTTCTCAATTGGGTCCCTATTTTGATAAAATTGAGTCAATAATGCTCTTGTCGTTAATTGATGTGGACGACATTAACTTTCTTGTGATGTGGCATGCTGAGGTGTTCTTTAATTACGACGTGGCATAGGTTAACCAACTAGAACATATCACCTCACGCCTCCTGCAACGTCATCTATGTCTTCACCACAGAAACCTTAATTTCCAAACCCTAGCTACTATGCGCTGCCACCGGCAACCATCCCCTCAACCTTCACCGTGAACCTCCATGGTCGTCGCACATTCTCCGTCACTTTCCTCCTTCGTAAATTGCAAGCAACCTGCAAAAGATCAAACCACAAAACTCAGAATCGTGCATCTACTTCTCGCACGAGAATCTACTCCATCATCTTCTCCATGGCAGCCACGTAAATCACACATCAAATCCATCTAAGTCGCCACCACAAAATTGCCAGCGGTTTTGCATACCAAAAATCGCCACCAAGCGCCGTTGTAAAAGTGTCAATCGCGAGTTTTTTCGTTTGTCAAGCCTACAAACCCAGAAACACTGCAGAAACCCAAATTGAAAACCTAATGGCACAACCATGGTTTCTTAATTGCGGCTCTAGCGAACCTGAAACGAAAATCAGAATTTGTGGCGCGACATTGCTTCACCACCATTAGAGAAAAAACAGAGACCCAAAATCAGAGAATATGCAATCGCGATTGAGCGCGAGGTCGCCGTTCAGAGTCGCTTCTTCCTCATCATTTTCAGGCAAGCACATCCACGGAAATTCGCCTTCGTGGAGCAAGCAGGTGCAAATAGAACCCAAAAAAAAAATCCCCAAACTCAATACCTTAACATTCTCAGTCCGAACCCTAACCCCAATATCGCAACAGTGAAACTTCAAAACGCATTTGCAGAAAAGAAGCACAATAATCATCCCATCCCAGTTCGCAAAAATCAGATAACGAACGGTAAACCCTAAAATCCAATCAAAATCAGAAAAGGAAGAGGGGAAGGGACGAAGAAGAAACGCGCTCTTACCGCGTTCTGTCGCGCCTCCACCACGCTCCCGTCGCCCACTGTCGTAAACCACCGACTACGCTCTTGCAGTGTATTTTAAAATTTTAAATGATATAAATATCCACGCAATAACCTCATATTGTGTCACGTCGTAATTAAAGGACACCTCAGCATGCCACATTGCAAAAAAGTTAACATCGTTTACAACAATTAACGACAAGGGTATTATTGACTCAATTTTACCAAAATAGGGACCCAATTGAGAACTTTCATAATACGATGACCCAATTGATACGAATATGCATAAATAGGAACCTCTGAAGACATTAAACTTATTTTTATCTATATTTCTATATATTATTATATAAAAAGAGACTCTCTCTTTTTAATATTCACATTTTATTTCTTATTTTATCCTTTAATAACATTTTTTTAACAATTTTGTTAAGATATGCCAAATATTCTATTAAAGGATATTACGTAATCAAATATTGTCTTACTTATAATTTAGATATTATTATAATTTGTGCATATTTGTGCACATGTCATTCCTTTAATAAATGAAGAATTATAGGATCCTTGAATGTATATATATGGTACTCTACTCTTTGAAATAATACATCAGAATTATTCTTTAAACCTTTTATTATGGTATCAAGAGCCAAACACTGATATCCTCTACAATATAGGAATTAGTGCTTTTTTTCATTGAATATTTCTGATGGCTTCTTCCGATGACAATCAATTGGAGAAACATGATTCTGGAACTTTCGCTGCTTCCAAGAGTTATATTTCTGTTGTTGTCGGATTTGTGACCAAGTCACGTATATCTAACTATGCCCTTAATCTTTTTGTTGTTACTAAGGGTAGTGATTGGATAATTGAATCGGGTGCTAGTGATCATATGACTTGTGATCCTCATATATTTACTAATTTTTTCTATAATTGTTCTAAAATTGTTATTATTAATGCCAATGGAGTCTCATCTCTTATTGAAGGTATAGGTACTATATCCCTCTCACCCTCTTTATCGATTCCTGATGTTTTATTTGTTCCTACATTAAACTGCAATCTTATCTCCGTCAGCAAGTTAACCAAATCACATTCTTGTGTTGCCTTGTTTTACCTAACCCATTGTCTTTTTCAGAACATCCATTCCAAGGAGAAGATTGCTAGTGGTAGAGAGAGTAAAGGACTGTATTATCTTGAAAATGTCTCACAATCAAACCATAAAAAAAGATTGGCTTGTCTTGCGAACGACCACATACAAGATAAAAAAAAAAAAGAAATTTGGTTGTGACATAGATGGTTGGGACATCCCTCTTTTGGTTATTTAAAAAATTTATTTCCATCACTATTTCATAAATGCAATATTTATGTTTTTTTGTGAAACGTGTGTTTTGGCAAAAAATCATCGTGTTGTGTTTCCTTTAAGCAATAACAAAACTGATTTTCCTTTTTCATTAATTCACACAGATGTTTGGGGTCCTGCCCCGCAATCTACATATAATGGAAAAAAATGGTATATCAGTTTTGTTGATAATTGTACTCGGGTAACCTGGGTATATTTGCTTAAATATGAAAGTGATGTGTGTGATGTGGTTCTTTCCTTCTATCATCTAATTGTTACATAATTTAACACATCTATTAAGGTCATTCGATCAGACAATGGAGGGAAATATTTTAAGACTGAATTA
Source organism: Vigna nakashimae (assembly GCA_034642375.1). NCBI lineage: Eukaryota > Viridiplantae > Streptophyta > Magnoliopsida > Fabales > Fabaceae > Vigna > Vigna nakashimae. The sequence goes on along the minus strand of CM067763.1, from coordinate 31,707,504 downwards.
ATAGAGTTCATGAACTCTAAAGACATCTTGCATAAAACTACATGTCCTTATTCACCACAACAAAATGGAGTGGCTGAGGGGAAAAATAGACATATATTAGAGGTGACAAGATCACTTTTGATAGATGGTAAAGTCCCATCTCATTTATGGGGTGAGGTTGTGAGCTCTGCCGTTTATTTAATTAATCGAACCCCTTCTAGTGTGTTTAAATTTCGAAGGCCTTTTGATGTGTTGTCTGATCATTGTATCCTTCCTCCAATAGTTTATTTACCACCCATATTTTTGGATAATACAGTGTCTTCTGATCATAACCAATTGACTCAATCTTCTCCACAGGTTCAGCTTGACTCTTCAGAGGTACCTTCTGATCCTATCTTTGATAATACTAATTTAGATTAAATTGATCATGGAATTGATTCTTCTCTGCGTGAGACCACCAGCACATCAAACACTAAGTCTACTACTGTTCAATATATTCTTTCACCTCGTTCTAACCGTGGTCAACCTCTAGTTAAATATGAACCAGACCTCCAAGCCAAATTTAAATATCCCATTAGTAAATATGTGTCATCTCACAGGTTATCTCAGTCATATGCATCATTTGTATCTCAATTATCTTCAATTTCTATTCTTAGTAATGTACAGGAAGCTTTGGCAGATCCTAGATGGATCGAAGCAATGGTTAAGGAGATAGCAGCTTTAGAAAAAAACAACATTTGGAATCTTATGTCCTTACCAAGAGGAAAGAAAACGGTGGGTTGCAAATGAGTCTTTACAATTAAGCATAAAGCTGATGGAACTATTGAAAGGTATAAAGCACGACTTCTGGCTAAAGGTTACACTCGGTAGATTACCAAGAGACGTTACCACCGGTAGCCAAGCTTAATACTGTGAGAATACTTTTGTCACTAGTTGCAAACCAGGATTGGCCTCTTCTACAATTTGATGTGAAAAATGCTTTCCTACACGGAGAAATTTCAGAAAAAATTTATATGGATTCTCCACCAGGCATGACTGATTCAATTGGAATGAATGTTTGCAAATTAAAGAAGGCTATATATGGATTAAAACAATCCCCAAGAGCATGGTTTGGAAGGTTTACCAAGTCTATGAAGGCTTTTGGCTACAGAGCAAGTAACTCTGATCACACCTTATTTTTTAAGAGAGGAAAAGGAAAAATTACAACTTTGATTATATATGGTGATGACATGATTATTACAGGAAATGACCAAGATAAGATTTCTAGTTTACAACAATACCTTTCATCTGAATTTGAGATGAAACAACTTGGAAACCTCAAATATTTTTTGGGTATTGAAGTAGCTAGATCAAAACATGGTATTTTTCTATGCCAAAGAAAATATACTATTGATTTACTATCGGAAACTGGGCTGCTTGGGAGTAAACCAGCTGATACACCAATTGAACAAAATCATAAACTCTTTCAATGCTCAAATTCAGCAAGCATAGACAGAGGAAGATACCAAAGGCTGGTGGGAAAATTAATTTATTTGTGCCATACACGTCCAGATATCACCTATGCAGTGAATGTTGTTAGTCAATTTATGCATGACCCACGAAAGCTTTATATGGATGTTGTTGAAAGGATTTTGAAATATTTGAAGTCCGCTCGTGGAAAAGGAATTTTGTTCTCAAATCATGAAAACTTAAGGGTAGAAGGGTACACTGATGCAGATTGGGCAGGTTCAAAAGATGATAGAAGATTTACCTCTGGATACTTTATTTTGTAGGAGGGAATCTTGTAACTTGGAGGAGTAAAAAACAACCTGTAGTAGCAAGATCTAGGTGTATGTGAACTTTTATGGATTCAAAATGTGCTATCAGATTTGGGCTTTAAACAAAATGAAGCTATGAGTTTGTACTGTGATAGAACAAAGCATGTGGAGATTGATAGACATTTCATTAAAGAGAAGCTTGAAGCTGGAATAATTTCATTTTCTTTTGTAAGATCAGAATTGCTCTGATGTTCTCACCAAAGGAGTGTCAAGAAGATTGTTTAATGAGTCTCTATTCAAGTTGGGAATGTGTGATATCCATGCACCAACTTGAGTGGGGGTGTTAAAGATATGTCAAATATTCTATTAAAAGATATTAGGCAATCAAATATTGTCTTACTTATAGTTTAGATATTATTATAATTTAGGCATATTTGTGCACATGTCATTCCTTTAATAGATAAAAAATTATAGGATCCTTAAATGTATATATATATATATATATATATGTATATATATATATATATGTATATATATATATATATGGTACTCTACTCTTTAAAATAATACATCAGAATTATTCTTTAAACCTTTTATTAAATTTTACTATTTAAGTGATATTTTTTTTTAAAATTTAACCTTTTTATTATTTGACTTTTCTTTCAAATTTAACAATTTTAAAAATTATAAAAACTATCTATGATAAAAAAAAAAATATTTACAGAATATATAAAAATTATCTATAATGAAATTGTAAAATTTAACTATATTATATTATTTTTTGTTATCTTAAAAAAAATAAAAACATATTCGTTAAAATAAATTCTCAGCTAAACGGTATAATTTGAACTTACTTATTTGTGACTTAAGTAAGATCACTTACTCAAAAGTTTAATGCGTTAATATTTAAAAACTAATGACTATAAAAACTAAGGACTATAATATGCATAAGAAAACAGGGACAACCACATATACGTTGTATACTACTTAATTTTACTTTTGTTTAGTATACTCGTATAACTCCAGAGGTACTCGTATAATTCGTATTACCAAAGACAGTTCAACCAAAAAATTATTCTTTCTTATTTCTGTTAATTATGTTTTACTTACTAAATTGAATTGCAATATATATTTAGGTTTTCTATAACAGTGTAATAGCTAATAATCAAAATCAAATATAACGAAGATTACTCGATACTTTCTTTCGTTAATGAATATGAAGAAACTTCCATGAACCTTCTTCATCTTTTTTTTTTCTTTTCTCTTACTTCTTAATTATGATATATAATCATTTGGGCTTTTGTGAACTAATCCAACCGACTCATTTATTAGCAAGCCGAAAAAATTCGAATCCGATCCGACCCACCACGAGTTGGTGGGTTAAACCGATTGGCTCATAATCCCACTTAATTAACTTCTTTTTTACTCTCTTCCTCTGAGATTCTTATAACATGTTATTTTCATCGATCAAATTGAAACAGTAATAATTAGATCAATTGATATTAAAGAAAATGAAATAAAAGATAATATCAAAGAAAATGAAATAAAAGATAAAACTGTCATGCTTGTAGATAAGTTAAAAACAAGATAAAACAAATGATATATTCCTTAATTATCCAATTTATAATAGGCTTAATACCTGTTTTTGTCCCTCTTTTTAAGGGAAATGTTCACTTTCGTCCTACCTTTTTCAAAAAGTTCAATTTGGTCCCACGTTGTGAAAAAAGTGTCAAAGTTAATCCTTTTTGGTCACGGCGTTAAATATTTAACGATTCTGCTGCCAGCTAGGAGTGTGGTGTGCAACGTGGCTTTTTACTTGCGTAACGTGGCAGTGACAATTTTCCATTAACTGAGAACGTGGCAGTGGCAGTGAGATTAAAATTCTGAGTGTTAGGGTTTGATTTGGGTATTTCGAAATTGGTCTTTGAGGATTGAGAATGGGTTCCCAAGGGTGTTCTTCGTTTTCGAAAAGCTGGGCCAAAGGATCTTCTCGTTCGTCCCATGGTGGTGCTTCTAGGGGGGGTGGGTTAATCCCTACTTGTTACTGTGGTGATATTGCAGTAATGAAAGTGGCCAGAACCACGAAGAATGCTGGGAGAAATTTTTGGGGTTGTCCTCATTACAAGGTTTTAAGTATACCCTTGTCAGTTAATGTTTTCTTTAGTTGATTTGATGCATTTGTTCATAGATTCCCTAACATGGTGAATAACAGGGTGGATCTTCAATTGGGAGCTGCTGTAACTTTTTCAAGTGGTGTTGTGAAGACAACGTGGATGAAAAAGATTGCACAATTCTGAAGAGAATAAGTGAGCTGGAAAATGCAGTGAAGGATTTGCAAAAAATCCAGAAAATGATGAAGTTGTTAGTTATAGCTTTGTGTGTGTTTATTGTGGTTGACCTTGTAATTTTGAAGTTGTGGTTAGGTTGATTTAGTTAGATCGTGAATTTGGGTATTTGTTATAAGCTGACTTAATACCTGTTATGTATTTGGATGCTTGAAAGAAGTACGTTGACAATGGGAAGGTGTTTTGGTTGGTGTAACATCAGTTATGCAATGCAATGTACAAAATGTTCGAATCAGTCCCCCATTTGGTTTAAAGATGTTGAAACAGGTGAACCGAATAATGCATATGACTGAGGACTAATGGCACATATTACAAATCTAAATACAAGCTCTCCATTTGGTTTAAAGATGTTGAAACATGTCAACCCAATAATGCATATTGCCAGTTAGACGCTCGTTGTTGCTTCCGCTTGTTCAGGACGCTTGTCCTTGCTCCGCTCGTCCAGTCCTGTTGCTCCCGCTCGCTCAGGACGCTCGTCCTCGCCCCTCGTTGCTTCCACTTGCTCAGGACGCTCGTCCTCGCTCCGCTCGCTCGGGACGCTCGTCCTTGGCCCTCGTTGCCCCGCTCGCTCCGCTTCCACTCGCTTAGGACGCTCGTCCTCGCCCCTCGTTACCTCCACTAGCTCAGGACGCTCGTCCTCGCTTCGCTCGTTCAGCCCTGTTGCCTCCACTCGCTTAGGACGCTCGTCCTCTACCGTACGGCTCCCTTCCCTATCCCTCCTATATCTTCTTCTCTCATAGACTCGCCAGGTCAACCCAATAATGCATTTTAAGAAGTGACTAATGGCACATATTAGAAATCTAAATACAAGCTTTGACCAAAACATGATGAAAGCACTTTGATTAATGAAATAAACGCAGTTTAGGTTTGTCACCAAAGTACATGATATTCAATACATATATCCTCCAATTCATCTAAAAAGACAATACATGTCTGTTACCAAAATAAGACCGTACAGTACATAATAAAGATCCAGAACTATCTATCTATCTTTTCTTCTGACTCTGAATTTTGGTGGACGGGATTCTTGGGAAGTTGGAGGTGGTTGGGTTGGTTGTGTTGGTTGTGTTGGCTGGGTTGCTTCTGCTGGCTGGGTTGCTTCTGATGACTGGGTTGTTTGTGTTGGCTGAGTTGGTTCTGGTGGCTGGGTTGCTTCTGGTGGGTGGTTTGCTTCTGCTGGTTGAGGCCGTAAAGGGCAGTTATTCCTGTTGTGCTTTGTCTAACGGCAAATGCTACACTTTTTCCTATGCCCTCCAACACGCATTTGAGTGTCATCCTTAGTTAACTCCCATGCCTCCAACTTGCGTTTTTTCTTCGGCCTCCCAGGCAACTTCCTTATCAGTGGTGGTAGTACATCATTGAAATTTGTGGTTTGCCATAGTTGGGGACCATTGAGTGGAAAAATTATGGACGCATACACCTCTTCATATGTGGATCTTCTGAAGCAACTGGGTATAAAATTATCTGGATGAACATTACAGTAGTTCATTGCTGCAATTGCATGACAGCATGGGATGCCACTGATCATCCACTTTCTGCAGCTACACTCTTTAGTGTCCAGATCCACTGTGAACTTGTTCCCAACAGATGAAGTGTGCCTAACCTCAAAAATCTTTCGTGCAGCCCAACTGAAAGAAATAAAACACATCAATGAACGTAAATAAGAAGATGTATATAAACTGTGGTAATAAGATTACCTTGGCAGCCAAAATCTAGACAAATTACATTCTTTCTGAAGCATGTTCTTTATCTTTGGGCATATTGTGAACTCCATAGATGCCACCTTGCTTCTGTTGGTGGCCCACCTTTTCATGAGATACAATCTGATATCCTCCATCATTGTTATAATTGGTTTTCCTCTTGCATGAATGAGGAAACTGTTGAAAGCTTCAGGGATGTTGTTATCAAGGGTATCACACATTGGTTGAGCTGTGAAGCGAGACCTTGACCAAAACCTGTGGTAATAAGATTTCTCAAATGGGTTACAATACATCTGTGATAGTAATGTGTATATAATGGCTAATGGGTTACCTTGGGGGAATGGCTATGAGGTATTTATATGCTTCAACATTGACTTCTTTAATTTTCAGCATTTCTCTCTCCCAAGCCTGGGGATATGTGGTGGTTGCAGCACTCCACATCAGATTTTTTAATACTTGCCCACCAAACATTTTTCCTAAAGTTTGCATAGAGGTGCCTTAAACAGTATCTTTGTTCTGCCCGAGGCAAAAGCTCTTGGATAGCTAAGACTAACCCCTGCACAATTAAATTTAGTAATAAAACCATATCGTATACAAAATCATTAACTAAATTGCAAAAACCATATCCTATACCTTCTACTGGTCTGACATCCATATGCACCCTCCACATACTTCACTGCCCCCAAGGTCTTCAATTAACAATTGCAAAAACCATGTCCAGCTGTCTTTGTTCTCCACTTCTACTACTGCATAGGCAAGGGGAAGCATTTGGTCGTTTGGATCCCTACCAACAGCAGTCAGCAGCTCTCCCTTGTAAACACCTTTCAAAAAACATTCGTCTAAACATATAATGGGCCTACAACTTATGAAACTATCTTTACAAGCTTTCAGACAAACATACATTCTTTGAAAGATTGGGTCACCATTATGAGAGTCAACTTTAATTTGCACTGTTGAGCCTGGATTACACCTCAACAGCTCATGTCCATAGTCGTACACCCTTTTATATTGTTCTATGAAATCTCCTTCAACCATTCTTGTGGCAATTAACTTTGCCCTTCTTGCCTTGGATATTGTAACATTTGTATTCCATTTTCTTAATGCTTTAGTACGAATATCACTCACCTTTAAACTAGGATTCTCAACTAAAGATCTATTTATTTCTTGACTTAACCACTTAGCATTCATCAGTTTAATATTAAGTTGTCTACTACAATTATGAGTATCAATTATCTTCCTCAATTGCCAAATCTTTCGTGATGGCAAATAACCACAATAAGCTAGCCATGGGCACTTACCTTGGCCACCCATGCATGTCACCCTCACCCTACGGTTATCATTTTTCATAAATTTTAGATCCCTCCCAGCATGAACAGCATACCTTCTAATAGCATCCTTAAACTCTTCCCTGTCAGTAAAAATAGTGCCCACTTCCCACTTGTAATCTGCCATGGACTTCTGCTTTGCATATTTTGAAAAAGGACCTACATCTATTGTATCATCATTGTCATCCTCCTCACTTGCACTATTTTCAGGAGTTAAAAGCTTATCAGACTCCCACTCATCATCTGACAAACCCCTACACTGTTGGGTTTCTTTTTCACTGTCTTCATCATCCACGTATTCATCACCACTCAAATCATCCATTCCTGCTACATCATCACTGTTCACTTCCACTTCTTCTTCACTTTCGACCTCAATTTCAGCCTCACTTACACTCTCAACTTCATCCTCATTCTCAACCTCCACTGCAACCTCATCATCTTCTGCATCCTCATGCTGAACATCCTCATTATACACTGAATCCTCCTTCTCAACCTCCAATGCATCGTCATGCTCAACATCCAACCAATCCTCATTGTCAACATCTAGTAAATCCTCATTGTCAACATCTAGTAAATCCTCCTTCTGAACCTCCAATCCTTCACTTACATTCTCAACATCCCGTGCATCCTCATTCTCAACCTCCACTGCACCCTCCACTACGTCTTCCATTCCTTCTTCACCACCCTCAACATGTGCTTCTCCTCCTACGCCACTATCCTCACCACTTTCTGCATGACCTTCACATAGCAAAAGAATCTCATTCTCATCATTTTGTAAGATAGTTGCTTCGTCCACCCCATGCACAACATACAGGTTCACTTCCCCCAAATACTTAGCCACATTCATCATGTTCATAGCTCCTTTATCATCATCAACCTTATGTAGAACATGTTGGACACTGTAATATAATTCTTCTACTTCCATGTATCCCATATGGTTAAGTGAACCTAAAACTCCAAAATAACACCATTTATCGGGGTCTACGTCCCAATTAGTTATCTCTCCCCCTATATAATTAAAGGGGACTTCTTTGATCAAGGTCCCACCATGGTGGACCACTACCCGAAACATGTCATCAGACATCCCTACCCGAACCCTGCAAATGCAAACAGGGGACCACTAATTTCAGTTAAAGTAAGACCTATGGGACCACTATCATGCATCAAAAGAAGACAACTTTCCACACAAAACAATTTCACCTTTCACCCATAGTTAAACCCCCTCAAACGCGACAACAATGAAAACATTTTCGAAAAACCTCTAACCTGATTTGATTTGCGGAATTCGATATCCTCTGCAGATTTCACCTTCAAGATCACCCAAATTTGATTTGCAGGTTCTCCAAAATGCTTATCCTCAAAGACCAATTTCGAAATAGGCTCCCAAATCAAACCCTAACAATCACAATTTTAATCTCACTGCCACGTTCTCAGTTAATGGAAAACTGTCACTACCACGTTACGCAAGTAAAAAGCCACGTTGCACACCACACTCCTAGCTGGCAGCAGAATCGTTAAATATTTAACGCCGTGACCAAAAAGGATTAACTTGGACACTTTTTTCACAACGTGGGACCAAATTGAACTTTTTGAAAAAGGTAGGACGAAAGTGAACATTTCCCTTAAAAAGAGGGACAAAAACAGGTATTAAGCCTTTATAATATTATCCATCTATTAAATTGGAGTCCTGAATGAATAAATTCATAGTATTATGCTCTCTTGAAGCATTTCTTCTTTATCTTCATCTATAATACAATAAAAAATAATGTTAAGTAATAATATTGAAACACAAGTAATAAATAATTAAAGACATATGAGAATAACAATAATGTTAGTTCAAAACCATGCAATCAGTTTTGAGTTAAATCTTTTGGTAAGTAAAGGTTGTGCGTTTTGAATAATTAATTTGATTTCAATAAAAAAAATATAATTTAAATAATTAATTTAATTAATTTGATTTATTTAAAAAAAATAGGTGGGTTAGTGAGTCAACCCGACCCATCACGGGTTCAACCCGTGTGAGCGGGTTCTTAGTGAACCGGGTCAAAATTGGCTCGCATAAAAAATTTTGGATTTTTTTTCAACCCAACCTGGCTCAAACCGTGGTGAGCCTGGTTAGCTCACGGGTTTCAACCCATTTTGACGGCATTATTACTTTCTCCACTACCACAAGTTGCTCCCAGCACCTCTCCATTTTCATTTTGTCCTGTAGTTAAAAAAAACTTCTCATGATAGTGGACGTAAATTAAGATTCGTTAAACAACTCATCTCTCACCTCCTCACTTTTTTAAAACCCTAATTCTGCCGCTCTTATTCCCTCACTTTTCTCTTTCAACGATTTATCTTATTTTTTTACAATTTCTTATACATAAAAAATATTACAAAAATTATTAAATTATGTAAAATCTACACAAATAAACATTTACAATATTCAGAAATTAAAATCTACAAAAAAAAATAATATACTAAAAACAAAAAAAAAAATTAAAAGAGTTGAAACGCAAAGGTTTGAACGGATGTGGAAAATCCGTTCAACCTTCAATGGATCTTAACATCCGTGAACGGATCTCTGTGTGTTTGAAGAAGAGAAGAAAAGAGAAAATGAGGGGGTGGGGTTTGTATGTAATTAGAGAAAGAGAAAAGTGAGGAAGTGAGAGCTGGAGAAGTAGGCATTTGAAAAAAGTAAATAAAGTTAAATGATAAAAGTTAAAAAGTTTTAACCTAAGATATTTTTGAAATAAGAAAAATTTGGGAAGGTGTAGGAAGCAGAGTTGGGTAGTGAAGGAAGTAACTCTCTTAGATACACTTTAGTAACTTTTTCTTTCTGATAGTTTCTTCCTGCACTTCCATATATTTATTTCTGCACCTCTATGTGGAAAAAAACTTTCATTTTACGTGTTTCAAATTGTTCAATCCAATGTAAAAGTAAACATAGTTTCGAATTGTTCAATCTTAAAACTAAACATGATTTCTGAAAATAGCTTTGGACTACATAATCCAAAAGTCATTTGAGATATGAGTTGCGTAATTTGAAAGTAATTTTTAACTTTTAGATTGTATAATAGAACATTTTTTAAGAAAAAAAAAGTTATTTTCAAATTGTACACTCAAGAAGTCATTTTTTACTTGTAAATTGCATAATCTGAAAATCATTTAACTTGTAGATTATATAACCTAAAGAGTAACACAAAATTTGTGTTTTGTACTAAAGTATAGGAAGAGGAAAACATATATTTATTTTAATAATTATAATAAGAATAATATTTGTATTTTTTATTTTTTGGTATAAAAAAAGTGAATACACTTAACGCATGTATTATTAACATAATGGTAATTAACAAGTTTTGTTGTTTCTCAATTAATGTCTCGGTAAGCATTTTTCTATTAACATACCTTTATTTATATTAAGTTGATATACACATATAAAGTTATCATGTAAAAAATATATTGAGTAACAAAGAAAATTCCAAAAATGTTTCAAACACTTTGCCAAAATAATTATTTGAAAATCTTAAACAGAAATCTTTAATTTATTAAGTACCATGTTTAAAAGAAAATTTTCTTACTCCTAAACCAAACAATCCATCATATTATTGCTTTGAAGACAAAATATTTAACAAATAAATTATAAAATAAGAGATAAATAATAAAACAAGAGATATATTAATTTGGTTTGCTTCAAACTATAAATAATACTTATTTTGCATAAAAGATAAATTTCTTCATACTTTACATACTAGTTAGATTTATTTTTTTTTAGTAGTATGGCTAAATTATTTGCACTTGATAAAAAAGACACTCGTTACATTATAAAAAAGAAGTATTAAAAAATTTTCAAAATTGTATAATGCTTTTATATAAAATAAAATAAAAATTTAACGGAACATCTCATGATTCTTTTGAAAAAAGAAAATTGGAGAATGAGTAAACAAAATCAATTAATACTTCCTAATATTGTGTTACAAACAACCACCATATATTTGGGATAGGGAAGTTCTAGATCCGTTTTATTAGCCGTGAAAGAAATATTCAAAACAACCAAACATTATAATTTCAACTAATTTGTGACTAAAGTTGTATTCCTTATAGTCAAATTTATAATATTTAAAAAGCAATGAGTATAATATAAATAATAGAACAGGGACAATTTGGGCATAGCAACTTCAGTATGCATTCAATGTGCATAAACTAACTCCCTAAAATGCCATACACATGAACATTGTTCAAAATCGAATTCTAAGTTGTGTTTGTTTTATAAGTTGAAAAGTAAATGGATAATAGTAGCAATGGTTGATGAGAAAAGACATGAAGGTGGTGGTGGAGAATCTGACTGGAACACTTTTCTACATTGAAGTGAAGAATGATGCAACATTTGAAGATCTAAAGAGGGAAATTGAGGCTCAAGAAAAGCTACCCAGTGATCGTTTAATATTTGTTCTTGATAGTGGTGAATGCCCTATAATGAGCAAGGAGGATGAAAAGCTGTCTCTGCTTGATTCTGGAATTCAAGATGGATCTCATATTTACCTTTTCTTCACTTCAGTTGATGATGATTCTACCCATAATTTTAGGTTTACTTCTTCAGATTTATACAGTTAAACCAAATTAACATCAATATTTGTTTTCTAATTTTTTATAATCAGTATTTTTTATTTATCTGTATTTAAATTTTTAATCAATTAAGTCGTGTTTGTGTACACATAATTGATTTAACGATAGAGGTGAAAGAGATTCTGAATTCAACTTTTTCCAATAAAATTTAGGTTTGAGTTAATCATGGATTCAACTTCTATTTTAGAAATTTGAAAGAAAAAAAAAATATTTGCGATTAAAGTTTTGTGTTGCTGAAATTTGTTATTGTCAATTAAGCTAGCAATTATGTTTAGTTATTCAAAGTTTTAATATATTTTTAACTATTTATTTTTATTAGTTATTACTCATGCCACATTACTTCAATAATTTGTTTTCTTTGAATTTTATAAAATAGAAGGGTCTATCCACATTTTAGCAGTGATATAGGTTGAATAAATAGAAATCTTGTATAACACAAAACTAACGTGTCAAGTAAAATTCTATGAAATAATTCGATAAGGGAGAATATAGATTCTCCTATTTTAGTATGAGGTAAAATTATAATAATTTTATCTTTCTGCTTAAATGGGACGAGGATAAGTGTTTTTAAATATTCTGAAAATAAATTTTTATTTATAAAATTTAAAAGAATCTGATAAATTAATTTTATCTTTTAATAATTATCAATATAATACAAATCTTAATTACTTAACCGTAGTCGTTGCGACATTAATTGTAAGACCCGTAAATTTTGGGAATGGTGGGGACATGATGGGCACCACTTTTTCATTTATTGGGCTGCACACATCAAAGTGGAGGGTCCTCCTTTTGTTGGCTATGATTGAAGGAAGTGTTGAAAGAAGTTGATGGAAGGAGCACATCATACAACTCTCGGCATCCAGCAGATGGAGAAATCACATTTCAATTATTTCTCTTAAGTGGAGACAACATAATGAAGAGAAGGGACCACCACCCCACTTGGAGAAGCACCTCACGGTTTTTCTCTCTAGCTGCACCGAATTGTCTTCTCTTCCTTTCTATTGATGAGCTTCAAGTAAAGACACCAAGGCAACCATGAGAGACCAACAAACTTTCGTAGCTGCCACAAAAGAAGTCCAGCCATCACAACCATGGAAGCAAAAGGGAGAAACACATGCAAGGAAGCTTCATCCTGCAGCAACTTCTTCACGTTCCAGCTGCACCACTTCTTGGTCCAGCAACTAAGGTAGCTAGTGGATGGTGGGTCTCTCCACTTCCAAGTGCTCCAGCCACCACCAGGAAGTGCTTCAGCCACCATGAGAGCACCATCATCACTTTCCTAGTGGATTGAGCACTGAGGAGGGAGAGTGGGACGACTGAGTTGGATAAGCAGTGGAGTACACCATTTCTTTCTTCTTAAGGAGAGAACTTTGGGTTTGAAGGGGTTGGGTTCGGCACTTGGAGAAGGAGAGGAAGCTTGCTGCAGATTTGGTAGAAGTGACGCAGAGGTCGTCCGGCGTTACAGCTGCAAGATTGAGGAAGGTAGATTCAAGTGAAGTGTTGGGTGCTGCATCCAGAGGTGAGGCAGAGAACGTCCAGAGCTTTACTGCATTCAAGATTTGCTAGGAGGTCTTCAAGAGGTAAGGGGAGTTGGATTTTTGGATGTTGATAGTGGTTGCATGAGTAGGATGCTGGAAAATTGTGGTGTATGTATGGTTGGACTGAAATTGAGATGTTGAATCTTGTATGTAATCTTGTATGCTTTGGAAATTGAAGGAAATTGGAAGTTTATAGTTTTTTTTTGTCATTTGGATAGGAAGTGAGGTAGTGATTTTGAGCAATTGGGGTCTAGAGTGTTATTGAGCCTTTGGAACAGTTTCAAATACTGTATTGTGACTTGTTTGAACCATCAAATGGATCAAAATAGGTGTAAAGTGGTAGAATTGGATTTTGAGTATCTAAGTTGTGAAAATTGGTGTTTTGTGGTTGAATTTGAATATGAATCCCTTTAGAATTGAGTAAGGAACGTTTATAATCATTTAGATAAGTCCAATCTAGTATAAAACATGAATTAAGGGTGTTAGAAGTTAAGGAAAAATGGTTGAAAATGGTAGGAGAGATTCTGGTTTTACAGAATTCTGCATTCTGCAGAATTCTGCATCAGGTCGCGCCCGAGTGCCACCACTGTCGCGCCCAGGCGCGAGATGTTCGCAGAAAGTCGCGCCCAAGCGCCCCTTTTTGGCGCCCGGGCGCGAGGTGTTCGGAAAAAGTGACTTTGTCTTTGTTTTTGATGGTTTTTGGGGTTCCGGGTGTCCGTTTTGGACGTTTCTTAAGTCGTTTTGGAGGTTTTGGACCCTTCCGGAACTGTTGGTGATGGTTTCAAAGCCATTTTCTTTGTCTAAGTATGAGTTACGGGGATTTGTATTGTTTAGTGGTTCTCTTGAGACTATTATTGTTTAGTAATGTGTATTGGATTGATTAATGTTCTTTGCTTAACAGATTTTTACGTATGTGGGATGTTGGAATGCATAGTATGATGTGATTTATGTGGGAAGTATGTAAATGTATGAGGTATGCTGGATTCGTTGTGATAATATAGTGATATCTGGTTATTCATGGCTTGGGTTAAGGTTCAAGGTAACAGTATAATTCACAGACGTAATTCCATGGTCCTCAAGGAGGGGATACATGGTGGTGGACGTAATTCCATGATCCTCAGGAAAAGGAGACATGGTGGTGATTTGGGGTGTGTTTACCTTGCATAGTGTTGGGGAGTGCCAGCTGAACTATGCGAGCGTAAATATGAGTTGTGACTTACTCTACATAGTGTTGGGGAGTGCCAGCTGAACTATGTAGGTGTAAGGATAAATCGTATGTGTTTACCTTGCATAGTGTTGGGAAGTGCCAGCTGAACTATGCGAGCGTAAATATGAGTTGTGACTTACTCTACATAGTGTTGGGGAGTGCCAGTTGAACTATGTAGGTGTAAGGATAAATCGTATGTGTTTACCTTGCATAGTGTTGGGAAGTGCCAGCTGAACTATGTAGGCGTAAGGATGAGTCGTAGGAGGTTATGAAATGTGGGTTATGAGTATGCTGTAATTGTTTCCTGTATATGTACCTAAGTATGATGTCATGAATTAAATGTGCTAGGAGATAACATGCTTTTTATATCTAGCTCACCCTTGCATTGTTTGTGTTGTGTGCTGTTTGGGTATGTTTCTCTGGCGATGATCATCCACTTGGATGGGAGCAGACGATGTTGAAGAGATCATTTTGGAGCAAGAGCTGGAGGTTGCTGATGTTGCAGAGTAATCTTCTTAGAAGTTTCCTGATTGATCACTTGTAGCGATCAATCCTTTCAAGCTGTCCAAGTTTAAATTTTCGCTCATTTTATCTGGATGATTGTAATTTAACAGTTAAATTACACGTCATGATCCGACTGTTCTCATTATTGGAATGTTGACGTCTTTATTATGTAATATTTGTTATTATATAATCGGGATGTTACATTAGTGGTATCAGAGCAGTTCGTCCTTAGGATGACCTTTGTGTTGTGGGTTTGCCGTGTCTTCTCTGTGAGGATTGGAGGGTAGATGGTATGATTTACCATTTCTTTCAAGTCTATATAGTAAGGTGTATCTGACTAGAAGTTTTAAGAACAGAAAATGTCTGGATAAGAGTAATGAGGGTGCACACTCATGACTTTTATCGTAGATAATTTTCCTTTCTTAATTCTGAAGGTTTGAGGTAAGAAAGAGTTAGAGTTTCAGTGTTGTTTCCTGTAGTAATTCCTGTCTGGTTCTTGTTTTGTGGTGGTGTGTTGTGCCCTAGAGTAGTAGAGGAATACATATTCAAGGACAACTTGAGTTGTATACTTTTAGTGGAATTGGTTTAAACCGTTAAGACAAGTTCTTGCCTCGAAGATAGGAGTTAGAAGACTAAAAGTTAAGTTTCGGAGGGCTAGTGAAGATATTGGAGTTTAGAAGTAATGTTAGGGGTGAAGAAAATTTCAAGAAAACAAAGTCAGAAGATCTTATATCATACGTTCGCAAGAAGTCAAGAGGTTAGATTTAGAGAAGCTTTGGATGCATGGTTATGACACGATTTGAGGAATGAGTTGGGTATAGTATATCAGTGATGGTTGGAAGCTGAATAGGAGAAGTGATAGATGGTTTGAAGCTTAAGTTAAGAAAGAAATAAGTGGACCACAGGAAATCGTTATTTTGATAGGAAGTAGAAGAAGAAGGGTTTGAGGAGCAGTGTGTAGAACATAGAACGGATTTAAGGAGGGTGAAATAGAAGCCGGATCTCCAAGTTGAGGGAACATGAAGTGTGTGAGGAGAATTGGAGTATTATAGGACTGTGAATTGAATAACCAAATGGAGTGGTTAAGCATGAATCGCAATTGGATAATGCATAGTCAAGCTTAGAAGAATGTTTCAAGATTAATGGTTCGTATAGAATAAATAATTGATCATTGGCTGAGATGAGAAATTTCAAATGTTGAAGGAAGGAGTACATCAGAATGTCAGTTTGGTAAGAAAGTACAAGGTCAGAGAATTAAGAGCACAGTGGATAAAGAAAGGAGAAAAAAAAAAGGGAGTTTTAGAACAGATGATAAAGGGTGGCTGTAGTATAAGTTGCTAAAGAGAGTATTGAGAATGATCAAAGGAGTTTGGGATGATTGAGATGTTTAGAGTATGAAGTTGCATGTTGTGATAAAGTTAATTTTCTTTGGGTATGGTTTTATGGTGATGTTCAATATTCGGCTGAATTTGATCAAGAAAGAAGTGATGCTGAATGATGGATTGCAGAAGACAGTAAGTTAGTAAGTTCAGTTAAGGTCGGAGGATTGGTGTTGTTGGTTAAGAATTTCTTGAGGTTTTAAAGGATTAAAGATAGGGTTTGTATTTTGACGATTCCGAGTTGAAGAGGGAAATTCTTGAAGAAGAAAGTTTTAAGTTAATCTGGACGGGATGAGTGCAAGAAGAATTATAAGTGATGTGGCGTTTGGGGAGTTAATCTAAGGGCTCAAGTTAGAATTTTATTTGGAGTGGTTTCTTGACAGGGAAGGAGAACGAAGGTAGTGCATCAAGTATAGTTGAGCGAAAGATGGAAGCAAGTGTTATGAGAATTCAAGATGTCTGTAAATTGCAAATGAAGAAGAGATGACGTTGTTCTTTCGTAAGTTTGAGGTATGATTCAAGGGAGGTTTATTGTTTCAAACTAGTTCTCTAGTGTTTTATAGTCTTTAATAGAAGCTTCGTGTTTCAAGAAGAAAAGTCACCGGTTATATATCAATTGTGGATCAAATTAGAAAGTGAAGAAAAAGGGGTGTGAGAATCAAAAGAGGTTAGCATGAATATGTGAAAAAGAGAAGATACATCTTTCTGGTGTAAGGGTTTTGGTTGGTTTTCTACAACAAGTATGGGATTTTATAACTTGGAAAAGTGGAATTCACTTTGGAGTGAGGTCTTAGGCAACACCAGTGTCCGAAATTTTTGGGTAATTCCTGTTTAAGCCGTGTAGTGCAAGAGGGAAATGGATGTTGAGTTAGAGCAATAATATTTGGACTCAGTATAATCATAGGGAGAACTACAAAGTTGGAGAATCACAGAAGAGAATTAGAGGACATGTTGGCATAGTCTAGTGTAAGTCTTAACAATCAGGAGTGATTTCGGGCATGGTCGTTTTGTGGAGTAGAAAACAGTGTTGAGGAAATGGAATGACAAGGCTGTTATGCGAGTGAGGAGTTTTCAGAGTTTTGTAAGGTCATATAGAAGTTCTAAAACAGGTTTTTCGAGGGTGATCAATTGTTGGTTACAGTTGTCAGGAAGGAAATGTTCTTTTAAGTAAATTGGTGAGTAAGGAACTATAAGGATCAGAATAGCGCAGCAGATGATGGTTAGTATGTTATTGTCAGTAATAGGTATGTATGAAGAGCTTTCAAAATTGTGGATTGGTGGTTGGGAGGGATAAAGTTCTTTGAAACAGTATTAGTGTTGTTATATGAGCATGAGTCGGGGGTGTTTGGAAATCTTCAAGAGTCAGAAGTGAGTTTAGGTGTGAAAGAAACATGTATCAGGCAAGGGAAGATAAGTGAGCCTTCGGTTGCAAACTGCAGGGTCAACTTTAAAGTAAGAAAGTATTAATGGTATCAAGAATAAGGTTTGAGTTGTGGTTTTGAGTTATAGTGGCAATCTAGAAGTAAGGTTATGTTAACAGACGATCAAGAACAAGTATCCGTTGCTGAAAATAGATGATTTGATAGATCAACTACACGGAGCTACAATATTCTCTAAGATTGATCTGAAGTTGGGCTATCATCAAATCTTAAGTGAAAGCGGATGATGTGCAGAAGACGGCGTTCAGGTCTAGATATGGTCACTACGAGTATGTGGTTATGCCGTTTGGCGTGACTAATGCTCCAGCCAATTTCATGGACTATATGAATCGAATTTTTAGACCTTCTTGGACAAGTTTGCGGTAGTATTTATAGATGACCTACTTGTCTATTCTAAGACACGAGAAGAACATGAAGATCACCTTAGCGCAGTACTTGGAGTACTGAGAAAAAGAATATTGTATGCTAAGTTGACTAAGTGTAAATCTTGGACGGTAGAGCAGGAAACTCTACCGGTAGTTAAAGGACGAGATAAAAGAAACTTACTTGTACCGGTAGACTTAATTTTCGAGGACGAAAATTTTTGTTGTTGGGGAGAATGTAAGACCCGTAAATTTTGGGAATGGTGGGGACATGATGGGCACCACTTTTTCATTTATTGGGCTGCACACATCAAAGTGGAGGGTCCTCCTTTTGTTGGCTATGATTGAAGGAAGTGTTGAAAGAAGTTGATGGAAGGAGCACATCATACAACTCTCGGCATCCAGCAGATGGAGAAATCACATTTCAATTATTTCTCTTAAGTGGAGACAACATAATGAAGAGAAGGGACCACCACCCCACTTGGAGAAGCACCTCACGGTTTTTCTCTCTAGCTGCACCGAATTGTCTTCTCTTCCTTTCTATTGATGAGCTTCAAGTAAAGACACCAAGGCAACCATGAGAGACCAACAAACTTTCGTAGCTGCCACAAAAGAAGTCCAGCCATCACAACCATGGAAGCAAAAGGGAGAAACACATGCAAGGAAGCTTCATCCTGCAGCAACTTCTTCACGTTCCAGCTGCACCACTTCTTGGTCCAGCAACTAAGGTAGCTAGTGGATGGTGGGTCTCTCCACTTCCAAGTGCTCCAGCCACCACCAGGAAGTGCTTCAGCCACCATGAGAGCACCATCATCACTTTCCTAGTGGATTGAGCACTGAGGAGGGAGAGTGGGACGACTGAGTTGGATAAGCAGTGGAGTACACCATTTCTTTCTTCTTAAGGAGAGAACTTTGGGTTTGAAGGGGTTGGGTTCGGCACTTGGAGAAGGAGAGGAAGCTTGCTGCAGATTTGGTAGAAGTGACGCAGAGGTCGTCCGGCGTTACAGCTGCAAGATTGAGGAAGGTAGATTCAAGTGAAGTGTTGGGTGCTGCATCCAGAGGTGAGGCAGAGAACGTCCAGAGCTTTACTGCATTCAAGATTTGCTAGGAGGTCTTCAAGAGGTAAGGGGAGTTGGATTTTTGGATGTTGATAGTGGTTGCATGAGTAGGATGCTGGAAAATTGTGGTGTATGTATGGTTGGACTGAAATTGAGATGTTGAATCTTGTATGTAATCTTGTATGCTTTGGAAATTGAAGGAAATTGGAAGTTTATAGTTTTTTTTTGTCATTTGGATAGGAAGTGAGGTAGTGATTTTGAGCAATTGGGGTCTAGAGTGTTATTGAGCCTTTGGAACAGTTTCAAATACTGTATTGTGACTTGTTTGAACCATCAAATGGATCAAAATAGGTGTAAAGTGGTAGAATTGGATTTTGAGTATCTAAGTTGTGAAAATTGGTGTTTTGTGGTTGAATTTGAATATGAATCCCTTTAGAATTGAGTAAGGAACGTTTATAATCATTTAGATAAGTCCAATCTAGTATAAAACATGAATTAAGGGTGTTAGAAGTTAAGGAAAAATGGTTGAAAATGGTAGGAGAGATTCTGGTTTTACAGAATTCTGCATTCTGCAGAATTCTGCATCAGGTCGCGCCCGAGTGCCACCACTGTCGCGCCCAGGCGCGAGATGTTCGCAGAAAGTCGCGCCCAAGCGCCCCTTTTTGGCGCCCGGGCGCGAGGTGTTCGGAAAAAGTGACTTTGTCTTTGTTTTTGATGGTTTTTGGGGTTCCGGGTGTCCGTTTTGGACGTTTCTTAAGTCGTTTTGGAGGTTTTGGACCCTTCCGGAACTGTTGGTGATGGTTTCAAAGCCATTTTCTTTGTCTAAGTATGAGTTACGGGGATTTGTATTGTTTAGTGGTTCTCTTGAGACTATTATTGTTTAGTAATGTGTATTGGATTGATTAATGTTCTTTGCTTAACAGATTTTTACGTATGTGGGATGTTGGAATGCATAGTATGATGTGATTTATGTGGGAAGTATGTAAATGTATGAGGTATGCTGGATTCGTTGTGATAATATAGTGATATCTGGTTATTCATGGCTTGGGTTAAGGTTCAAGGTAACAGTATAATTCACAGACGTAATTCCATGGTCCTCAAGGAGGGGATACATGGTGGTGGACGTAATTCCATGATCCTCAGGAAAAGGAGACATGGTGGTGATTTGGGGTGTGTTTACCTTGCATAGTGTTGGGGAGTGCCAGCTGAACTATGCGAGCGTAAATATGAGTTGTGACTTACTCTACATAGTGTTGGGGAGTGCCAGCTGAACTATGTAGGTGTAAGGATAAATCGTATGTGTTTACCTTGCATAGTGTTGGGAAGTGCCAGCTGAACTATGCGAGCGTAAATATGAGTTGTGACTTACTCTACATAGTGTTGGGGAGTGCCAGTTGAACTATGTAGGTGTAAGGATAAATCGTATGTGTTTACCTTGCATAGTGTTGGGAAGTGCCAGCTGAACTATGTAGGCGTAAGGATGAGTCGTAGGAGGTTATGAAATGTGGGTTATGAGTATGCTGTAATTGTTTCCTGTATATGTACCTAAGTATGATGTCATGAATTAAATGTGCTAGGAGATAACATGCTTTTTATATCTAGCTCACCCTTGCATTGTTTGTGTTGTGTGCTGTTTGGGTATGTTTCTCTGGCGATGATCATCCACTTGGATGGGAGCAGACGATGTTGAAGAGATCATTTTGGAGCAAGAGCTGGAGGTTGCTGATGTTGCAGAGTAATCTTCTTAGAAGTTTCCTGATTGATCACTTGTAGCGATCAATCCTTTCAAGCTGTCCAAGTTTAAATTTTCGCTCATTTTATCTGGATGATTGTAATTTAACAGTTAAATTACACGTCATGATCCGACTGTTCTCATTATTGGAATGTTGACGTCTTTATTATGTAATATTTGTTATTATATAATCGGGATGTTACATTAATTGCACATTAATTTAATTGCACATTAATTTTGTTTAACGGTTATCAAGACCGAGTGATTGTGAGACTTATCACGTGTTCAGTTTTGTCCCTGCACTTTGTCACTTTATGATGGATCTATATTAACATTTTTCATTGTGAATTAGCTAAAGCGATTAAAGTTAGATTCATTTTATTGATTTTGTTATATATATATATATATATATATATATATATATATATATATATATATATATATCTTAGAAATTAGAAATGACTATTGATGACAACAAAAATGAGTAACTTCCTCTCTAATCAATCCAATAGTTAAAATAGTTTGTGAAATTGGATTCTTTTTGTTTGATATATTTTATTTTTCTTTTTGTTTCAACCTTTTTCTAAGTTTCTATACGATTAATAGTTTGTTTGGTTTTTATAATAGTATGCTTAAAAAAAATTGGTAAAAGTTATCTTGGATTTCTATGTTTTAAACTCAGTGAACATTTCATTCTAAATTAAAATTAAAAAACTCGTTCAATTATGAAACAAATTAATATAAAAGTTGTCAATTAAAACGCACAACAGTAGAAAAAAACTACATCAAATTGTATTAGAAAATCTAATTTACCCAATTACAAGTACTCACGTTTACATCATGAGTTGTTAATTTAATATTGTGATAAAAAAAATTGAATTAAACCAATCAAATTGTCTGGAAGATGATACATTAAAATATCTTGCCACTAGATAATTCAACTCATAACATGGATAATACTATATTAGGTACTAAAAAATATATATTCTATACAAAATGAGTAGTGTTTATAATCTAAAACTATTAAATTGGTTTATCTGATTATCTTTTGTTTCATTGTTTATTATTGAACACTTTTGTATTTGAACTTTACTTCTTGAATTATTTCTTAAAAGATTTTTTTTTATTAACTTAATAACTTTTTTATAATTAATAAATTATCATTTTAGTTTAAGTTTTTGAATTTATCTATATTTATTTTGACTTAAGTATTTGAATTTTTTAAAAAATTTTCTTTCTATTATTCATAAATTTTATTTATTCAATAAAATATATAAACATGAGCT
This sequence comes from Vigna nakashimae, assembly GCA_034642375.1. Taxonomy (NCBI): domain Eukaryota; kingdom Viridiplantae; phylum Streptophyta; class Magnoliopsida; order Fabales; family Fabaceae; genus Vigna; species Vigna nakashimae. Next base: position 31,685,282 of record CM067763.1, on the reverse strand, counting down.
GTTAATTTGGTATTGTGCTTATTGTTAGACCTGTCAAATTGCCTTCAAGAGGTGTTACATTGAACTATCTTACCACTCACTAATTCAGTTCATCACATTAATAATACATTTTTATTGGAAAAATATTAATTATTAATATATTACCTTTTGTATAAATATATATTTATTGGAAAAAAATATTACTTTTTAATATGTTATTTTTATAGGAAGAAGGTCTAAAGCCTCCGTTTAGCACTCTTTTTTCCTTTACATTTTTCTTTCACCATCAACTATATTTGTTACCTTATTAATATATTGGCTTAATTACCTACTTAGTCCCCATGTTAGGAATTAATTTTCTGTTTAGTACCCGATTTTAAAAATGTAGGCATTTGGTACCTATGTTTTGAAATTTGTATCAATTCAATCCTATCCAGTTAACGGCGTTATAATTGATGCGAGAAATTAAGGACGTTAATGAATAGGATTGAATTGATACAAATTTCAAAACATAGGTACCAAATGCCTACATTTTTAAAACCGGATACTAAACAGAAAATTACCTCTTAACATGGGGACTAAGTAGGTAATTAAGCCTAATATATTCTAATTTAAAGAATATTAATTTTGGTTAGTCAAGAGGTTCAAGCCCTCCACTAGTCACCCTTTTTCTTTCACTTTTCTTTTTCATCCTATATTTATTACCTTCAAGTACATATATGTATATTTTTCTTTTAGCCAAATATGATTTTTTTTTCTTTCCCTTATATTTGAACCTAGTTAAATTCAGTAAATTTTATTTAAAAAGTGACATAAATGAAAAGTTTATATTCAATTTTTTTGGTAACACTTTTCATATTTAGAATATACCATTTTAATGTATCTTTTGACAGAGAATATACTAGGGAGATTTGACATTAATTAATTATAAATAACTCATATGAAACATGAATATATTACTTTTAATCCAAAATCTTAATAACAAAAAATAAATAATTCAATTTAATAAAATATTCTATTATCATCATATATAAAAAATATTTATATATAAGCTAATTGTAAAAAAAAATTAAAAATGTAAAAGTTGATTATCTTTTGTGGATCTGGTTGGTGTTATTTTTCGTCAAAGTTCATCAATATCTTTTTAACTAATATCTGCAACATTACTTTCAATTGATATTAAACATAATTATTTAGGCTAACATTGATGAAGATTACATTTGAGGATAGTTGGGGTTTGCCACAAAGTTTTTTCACAAATGTTGATTAAAAAATTCCCTAGTTAATATTGTTAACAAAAATCCTAAATAATGTTGATAGAAAATTTTCCAATTAACATTATAAAAAAAAAACCGACAAACTATTGACAAATAATAACATATTTTGTTGATGATAAAAAAATGGCTGCAAATTGGAAAACAAAGAATCGTTACATACATAATTAAAAAAAAAAAATCACATTCACAAGAAAATAGCCTTTGACATTGGCAAAGAAAACTTTAACTTGAGAAAAAATATTCTAATAACTCAATTCACAAAATAACTTCTATTAACATTGATATGAAAATCTAAATCACAAAAAAGTAGTCATTCTTACCATGTTTCAATTTTAGTGAAGCCAATGATATTCGAAAAATCGAGTTGTCAAGAAAATAATATGAAAAGCAAAATGTTAATGTGAGAATATAAAAAATTAAAAATTCTTACTATTTAGTGAAACTTGAGAAATTCTCTACTTTTAAACAATCGAGTTTCTTTAATGAAATTCTAGAATTTTAATTTCTTTAAAAATTTATTATCCGTTTACATTTTAAATTGTCTAAAAAATAAATTATTATATTAGAATTCTCTATCCAAACACACTTTAAAATAATATATTTATGCATTCATCACATTCTCGTCTAACTTGGATCCCTTGCTCCACAGCACCTATCTATACAAGTGCTCCTTGTTAATTGCAAGACTAATACACATATTTATATATTTTGTCAGTTAGTTCCATTTCAAGTGAATTCCAAAGTGAATCAAAATTAGATCATTTAAACAATGACACTTATTTAACTATGAGAGTTGCACCTTAACAATCAAGGTCGTATCTTTAAACAATGTGGTGAATTTACTATGATTTTAAACAATGAAGTTCAATTTTGGCTTATTTAACTAAGACCAAGTTGATGAATGGTAGATTTAATTATTTATATTTAAATTATGTTATGTAGTTTTTATGTTTTTAATACACTCAAACTATATATTTAGACATTTTACATCTTATCGAAAGACTTGAAATATGTAAGTTATATTGAAATTATAGGATATTTTAAGACATCTTAAAAATTAAATTTTATTTTAATAAAAAAAATGCTTTAGGATTTTTATCATACTATTTTAAATTGACTAGTTTTGATGTCGAAAGTTGTAGTTTTTAATTTTTAATCATTCAGAAAATTCCAAAATTGAAAGTATTTGAAAACATTTAGAACAATATTTGTATAATCAAACTTTGATAAAGTATTTGAGAATATCTAGAAAAATATTTGTGAATAAATGAATACTTTTAATAGATATATTGTGTGAATAATGATCACAGATATTTAGTTAGTTGATGTAGTTATACAAATATTATGTATATTAAGAAATCTAAATATAAAAACTAAAAGTTTGATTTAACCTTTTTTTTATCTGTTTCTCATTGCTTCTCAAACAAAAACGAAAGAAGTATTTATTTTCACAATATTTTTAATATATTAACAATAAATTACAATAGCAATTTCTTTAGTTCCTTAAGATTGGTTAGTATTTATTTTCTTTAAGTGGAAAGACTTTATTTTTATTTTTTATTTTTGCATGTCCTTTTGTGAACTTATTATGTATAGTCAAAAGAATACGAATACAAAATACAATGGTTGAGCCGTACAATAAGTTATTGATAGGTATGTTTCAGAGAGTAAGGTGTCAATCTTGAAAAAGAAGAGAGGAGCATTTGAGTTTAGATATATGTTTATAGACAATATACTAGATTTATTTAGTACCATAATAATCAATCATACAACTAAACAAAAAAAAAAATTGCATGCATGGTCAAAACATGCATGTGACATGATCCACATCATTTGATGAATCTTTAGAAAAGAAAATATATCACATGAATAAAATTTCTTTATTTATATGGTGGTGGTAATTGATAAAATGACCCACATGTTGACAATTATTTAAAATTGTCTTTTCTTTCGACTTAAATTCAAAGATAATATATATCGGAAGCTAGCAAACAAAATTACTATGCTGGAGCAATCGTTTTTCCTTACCTAATACCATTGTACGTCCATTTAACTATTTAAATAAAAGGAATTTATATAATTTATAATATACATTTTAACGAATACAAAAAAAATAAAAGCTATTCAATGAGTACGTTTATAAATTTTATTTTAAAGGAATAACTTTTTAATAAATAAAATCTATTTACTTATTCAATAAATAACTATTTTAAAAATTAATAATTTCAAAAATAGTTATTTAAAGTTTAACCAAACTTGTCCAATTTCGAAACACCCACTTATATTCTGAAAATGAAAACCTACTTTGGTGATCTAAATTTCCCTTTTTCTACTTAAAAAATCAATTTTTTATGCACTCCTTTAAGTCAAGGCTATTCTTTATTGATGACAAGTAGTCATTGGTTATATGAATTATATAAGTTAATGCATGAATGATGGTAGATGCAATGCAAGAGATACGGTTTTAATTATAGACTTTATTTACCTATTTGACTTAAAATATACACTTCTTTCTTTTGACACTATAGTGAGAGAGATTATTTATTAGGGTTTAAATTTGATTACTCCTTACTTATAAGTTGATATTCTACCAACCCTTTTGTGGGGCAAATTTAGAACACGTCCAGTTAGACATTGGGACAAATTTAAAATTGGTTCTTCAATTTGGGGTCAATGTATACGTTCCCATTATCTTCAAGTGTACGTCATCACTAGTAAAGTTACACTTTTTTTTTAAACTTTAGTACCATATGAAAATAATTAGCTAATTTTAAGATATAGTTTATGTATATTTTTTATAATTTAAAATACTCACAAGGAACGAAAGAGGAAAATAAGTTTTAACCACTAAAAGTGTCGGTGGGATTTGATTGGAATAAGCAAAATTAGCTCCTATTGAACTTGTCTTTTTCATCAATGTTATTATGTATCACGAAATTGAATTTTTATTCTAAAGATGACAAACTAAATAATTATTCACATTTTGTTTTTCAAAACCATCTTATAAAACAAAGTGTAAGTTGAGTTGAATGAGCTAATTTTGTGAAAACTAATATTATTAATTAGTGTAAAAAAGTTTAATAACAATTTATGATTAGTATGTTAATTAAGTAATCTATTATAACTATTCTCTTAATAATGAGTATAATAAATAATGACATACTTTGTTTTGTTTTTAGTTCCGTAACAAAAAGTAACCATTAATTTATTTTTTTATTTGAATTTTATTGATAATCAAGATAATTGAGTGGAACGATTATAATCTTCAATAACAAGCAATTAATTTTGAAATAAATTCTTAAAGATTTTAATAAATACATGTGATAATTATTAAAGAATAAACACATTTAATCATCTCAATATATAGCGAAATTTACACTAAAAGTAATGGAATGAAAATTTTATACTCTTGTTAATGAATGAAAGTGTAAAGCTTGGTTTTTAAATACCTAGTTATTATATATATATATATATATATATATATATATATATATATATATATATATATATATATATATATATATATATATATATATTATTACTGACATTTGGAGAACTATATGTACTATGCGTATATGTGTTTAATTGTTTTTATTAAAGCAAATTTTTTATTAAACTAAATAATAATTTTTAATGACTGAAATTAAAATATTAATAAAATTATGAAATAATTTGTGTGAAATGAAAATTATAAAAATAAATAATTTTTATAATTTTATTATAGGTAATATTTTTAGTGTTGAAAATGATTTTTATCGTAAGTAATTATTTGAATTTAAAAAATCAATTAGTAAAAGGGTAAAACTAATAATTTTTTATTATGAATAAAATTTGAAATAAAAAGTAATTACTGAAAGTTAAAATTGAAAAATAATTGTTTAAAAACAACGCATACTAAACAAATTTGTGTAAATAGTATAAATGAATTTATTTTCTACATAATTTTTTATAAAATGAGTTTTTGTTTATCTAATTCAAAATCTGTTAGACAAAAAGACTAAAAAATTAAAGTAAGCATAGTACATTTAAGTATTTAAAACAATTCTAAGTACTGAAATGTCCATTTTAATATAAAGTACCAAATATCAAAAGAAAAAAAACTAAGATTGAGCTTTCGAATTTTGAAACAACTAAATCATTTAAAATATATTAACATTTAATCATCATAAAAAATTAATTTATTATAAAATATTGGTGCATATATTTATAATTATTTTTCAATAATATTTTCATGTGATGAGAAATTATAGAAATACTATGAATATTTTTTGTATTTTAATTAGAAAAGGGTTTCTATGTTGGTTCTGAAATTGATATAAATATATAAGATATATAAAGGTTTTACTTTTATTCCATTTTCAAATTTTTCATGAAAATCTAATTTCTACTATTAGCGTGTGACGTTTTACAATATTTTATGCTCAATTCCATCATCATCCACTCTTCATTTGACTTCTTTTGTCTCTTCATTCACATTTGCAAGGTTTGCATTCTTATAGCCCTTCTTTTCACCACCAATACCACTCTTGTTTCACACTTCTTCATTAAGGAGGTCTAGAAGTTTGGCGTTCGCATATAAAAGATAATAAACACATTATAATATTATTCCAATTAACACCAATAATGAACCCAATAAACATAATAATATATTAGGGTTCAAGGTTGACCGAAGCGAAAGAGATACTAACGAGAGTGACTTCTACGAAAACGAAAGCAACCACCAGCAAGAAGGGGAGAACGAGAATGACAACCACATGGAACAATAGGGTGAAGATGAGAGCTATCGACGAAAGAGAGAAGATGAAAGTCAGTGTAAGGTAGAAAATTTGTTTGAGGAGGAAAGTAATGTGAGGGAGAGAACAATGTGAGGGAGGAGAGTAATGCAAGTAGAACAGTAAAGTGCACCTGTGAGAGAAGAGGAAAAAAAAATTAAAGATTCTATGTCGATTATAGTGAAAAATCAATATAGTCTTCATCTTAGTTTTTTTCTAACTTCAACAAATTCGAAAATCTATTATTAAGCTTTGGATGATTTCCCGTTACGATGTACTTTATTGTCTTTTAATATTTAAGCTTCTATAGGTTTAATAGATGCCAAACAAGTTTATGTTAATCTAATCACTAGTACAGGATAAAGCAATGGCTTCGGTTAAATGACTTAATAGGATTCGGTTCTACAACTGAGTCATATTCGGACGGTGTAAAAGAGAGTGACTTTATGCTTTGGTTCTGAACCGGGTTGAAAAAATACAGGATGATGCCTCGGTTCTAAAATAACCGAGGCAATTGCGTTTTTTTTTTCAAAACAATCCACTTCTACCTCTCCGTTACACAGTCCAGACAAGCAAAGTTATTGAATTTTTTTTCCATTTCAGAGATCCAAATATCAGAAGAGATACACAAAACCAAATATCAGAATAGCAAAGAGTTATTGAATTTTTTCCCCTTTCAGAGAACCAAATCTCAGAACATAGAACCAAATATCATAACAACACAGAAAAATCAACTACACCAACCTTAACAAAATTGCTCCCAAAACAACAGAGAAAAAAAGCATGGATTTTGATACAGTGAGCGTTTAGGGAAGAAGAAAAGATTTGGGGAAGAAGGGAAGTTGCTCACCATCGCTGCAGGACGCCCTCGCCTGACCTCGCCGCGACCTCGCCTGACCACGCCGCGACCTCGCCGCTACCTCGCTTGACTTTGCCGCGACCTCGCCTGACCTCGCCTGACCTTAGATCTTCTCTGCTCGCCAAACGCTGCACTTATATCTTCTCGCCAAACGCCTCGCCGCGACCTCGCCTGATCTTCTCTGCTCGCCAAATGCCTTAGATCGGCGAGCCTCCCATCACTGCTGCCGTGGTACTCATCTCCACCATCGCGCCTCCCCTCCGCTTTCGACGCCGGCCACCATCGCGCCCCCCCTCCGCTTTCGACGCCGGCCACCATCGCGCTTCCCCTCCGCTTTCAACGCCGGCCACCATCGCGTCTCGTCCTTGCACCGTGGCTGTCAAGTGGGAGAGGAGAAGAGAGATCGCGCCCTCTCTGTTTCGATGAAAGTGAGATGAGAGTGAGATGAGGAAAGAACGAGCGAGAGGGGAGATGAGAGTGAGATGAGGAAAGAACGAGCGAGAGGGGAGATGAGCGTGAGATGAGAGTGTCAGAGGAAAATGTATGGAAAAAATGAAAAAGCAAACTTTTCAGACTGATTTGATCGGGTAATAGGCATCGGTTTTACCTTTAACCGAGTCAATAGGGAGGGGTTCAAACTTTTCAGTGACCAACAGAGGTGTATAGGCTTCGGTCTCATTCCAAACGAAGCAATAGGAAGGGATTTAGGCACCTGTTTTGTAGCAAACCGAGGCTGTAGTTACGTTATAGGCACAGATTTTTTGTTAACCGAAGCAATATGGCTTTTGAACCTCGGGTTGGATGGGGACTGAGGTATGTAATCTTGTACGCTTCGGTTTCTCAATAATCGAAGCGTATATGAAGCGTCAGAATCCGTTTTTTTATTAGTGAATTAATTAATTTATATTTTCATGTAATATATCAAATTATTTATTTTAATTTATTTAATCACGACACATTATTAAACTAGTTGATCTAAATAAACATAAACAATTCCTTTCATTGATTGCTTCCTCTTAAATGATACTGATGAGAGTTTGAAAAATTCAAGTCACTATTCTCTAAAGGATATATATTTTACTCACTTTTCTAGCATTATTGGGCCCTAATATGTTGCTAATCTAACTTTTATTTAAGTGTGTGGTTTAGATTAATTATTTAATTATGTTGTTATTTAATTCTTTATTGTATGAAAAATAATTGATATTGAAAAACTCATAAAACTCGCGAGTTCTTTTAAAGACTACTTTAAACACCACTTTTAATATATATATATATATATATATATATATATATATATATATATATATATATATATAATGGAAGGTAACTCTCCTAGTTATCCATATCCATTAGGGATTTTTGCGTACTGCTTAAAACACATTAACCTAAGCTAACGTTGATTTTAGTCACGTCGACGCTGCGATATTCTCTGCACAACATTAGCCACAACAATCTCCATTTACATACTTTTGACTTTAAATTTTAAACTTCATCATTCTAATGCTTAGTTGCTTATAGACATAGTCAACTTAGTCTCCACCTGTCTTAAGATGAGATCCCAGCAAAGCAATATCCAGTTTTCAACGCTTCATAACATGCACCCAATTTTTTCTTCCATGCATATATATAAATTATGTATATATTATTTTATTCAATTTATTTTGAAGAAGCATCCGTTATTTTTACCAATTAAAAAAAGTGATTGTCTTCAGCACACTGTTTTTATACATCTTTTTTCCTCTATGCATCTATAATGTGTTAAGAAGAGTTTGTTTATAACCTATAGTTTCTTTTAAGATACAAGCACTTCTTAAGTGTTTGAAAGAACTTAACATGAATCGCTTTTGGTTTATATATTCATCAAGTTATCTATAATAACTTATGAAAACAGTTTAACTTTATAGTTTCCTCTCTCATTGTAAAAACCATTCATCCATAAGTGCTTATAGACAAACAGATAACATTTTTTTTCCTTCGTAAGTTAAAACCAAACCAATTAAATTTTTTTAAAAAATAACTGCACAAGTTATTTATATTTATAAAAAGGGATGACTTTATTTTATGTTTCTTTTACAGGTATTCATAAAAAGGTTGGTGGAAATTACAGACTAAATTAAGTTGTTGGATCACCCAAACAAACCCTTACTCTATCTTTGTTTGCCAAAAGAAAGGGCGATTGTTTGTCTCTATCTTTGTCGTTTTCGAGTGTTTTATTCATATTATAACGATAATGATTGTAGAACCATGCAAGTATTCTTCACCCACTCTATAATTCATGTGCCACGTTCTCATTTTTTATATATCTAAAGAATTTGTCCATAGATGGCTGCTTCAAGCTACCCATTTTACTTCAAATCTTGGACAGCTCAAGTGTGCTACAGGATAATGCATGTAGCCTCATATATATGTTAACCAAGTCAACTTTTTCATTCTTAATTTCCTCCATAAAACCTGCATTCTAAACAGTAATTTTATTTGTTGTTAGCATGTTCACATCACTTCCTTGTACATATGCGTTAACCACCCCAAGAATCTGCTTAAAATGTTACTATACTATACAATCTGATGACATTAAGTAAAGATATTCGTATATATGACGTGATATATGACAAGTTTAAAAAAGAGATCAATACACATACCCAACTAACTAATTATTTAGCGTTGTGTTTTTATATAATTTCTCTCTTTCTTCGTCCCATTAATTATATATATATATATATATATATATATTATCTCATATTTTTCTCTTCTTATCTCTCTTTATTGTTGGAAGATAAACGGTATATGAATTCATTGCTTAAACATGTTTTTTTTTATTAGAGTGCTAACATTTTTAAATTGAAGGATGTGAGTAGTAACATGTACGTAACATGCTGCATGGACCATCCTAATTTGCCTTAATATTGTAACGAGCTGAGTACTATAAATAACTAGAAACTTTTTGAGTTCAACCAGGAACATGAAGTTGCTTCTTGCAAGAAGTACCTGAGTTTTTATACAGTTTCTCTGGTAATATAAGGTCTCAGCCAACTAAGTGGAAAATGGGAAGCCAGAGTTACTTCAAGGCTTTGATTATTTGTCTGATAGCAGTGATTGGATCAACTGAAGCTCAATTGCAGCTTGGTTTTTATGGCAAAAGTTGTCCAAATGCTGAGAAGATTATTTTGAAATATGTTGCCGAGCGCATCCGAAATGTTCCATCTCTGGCAGCTGCTCTCATAAGACTTCACTTCCATGATTGTTTTGTTAATGTATGAACATGTCTTTTGTTTCATTTTCTGGTTAGCTTGAAACTTTGAAGTTGAAGGTGTCTTTAACAAACATGTTTTATCTGTCAATTTTCAGGGTTGTGATGGATCAGTGCTTTTGAACTCAACACCAAACAATCAAGCTGAAAAGGACTCTCTTCCAAATCTTACACTCCGAGGCTTTGGCTTCATTGACGCAATAAAGAGCCTTGTTGAAGCTGAATGCCCTGGAGTAGTCTCTTGTGCTGATATCTTGGCTTTGACTGCCAGAGACTCTGTTCATGCCATTGTAAGTATACTATCCTCATCTCCAAGGAACATGGGCTCTTAGAATAACATATAATTTTGTCTCCTTATGAAAAAAAAAATCATATTCCATTTTACTTGTTTTGGAAATGTGCCTACATTCTTCACTAATAATTTGAACATTATTGGTGTTGTTTCTTCTAATTATTTGTAGTATAGTTCACAATATTAAAATACATAAACGCTTAAATATATTTTTGTTTCTATAAATATATTAGTTTTCACTTTTAATCAACATTAGAACAGAAATAATAAGCAAAAATCTTGATAGTTACTTTAACCAATATAAATTATAACAGTTTTTTAATGTTAAACGTCATAATGTAGTCGTCTTACAGTATTTCAACTTTAAGTAGTGATATGCTAACAACCAATTTCTTAGAAACACCGTCATTTAACAATTCTCTCTATTAATATAATAATAACTAATATGAATAAGTATTAAAATTTAAATATTTTATCATTTTTACATTATTAAAAAAAGTAGTTGTGAAACTTATTGTATTTTAAAAAATGTATTATTATTTTAATACCTAATAAATTCTTACACACATTTTACGTCTATTATTTTATCTTTTAATTTTTTCTTTTCATCAAAAATATTTTTAAAAGTGATTTATTGGAGAGTGGTGTCAGAACTGGTGTAAGTGAAGTGAGGTTATTGATTCTCTAGACTTTCTGATAGAATGGAAATGACAAATATGTTTGATATGCGATGGTTAACATGGGTTTGCAGGGAGGACCCTTCTGGAATGTTCCAACAGGTCGAAGGGATGGACTGATCTCTAGGGCAGCAGATCCTTTAGCTAGCCTTCCTGCTCCATTTCACAACCTCACTGTCCAACTATCACTCTTTGACAACGTTGGACTTGACGCAAACGACCTCGTATTGCTTTCTGGTATGTCCAATAAAAGTGTTGCTGTTATATGAATGATATATAACTTTTGTTTGATATTTAAGGTTTTGTGTTTCTAACCACCAAATATTTAACTTCATCAGGTGCTCACACGATCGGTGTTGCCCACTGTTCATCGATTTCAACTCGTTTATACAATTTCACTGGCAGAGGTGACACTGACCCAACTCTAGACAGTGACTATGCAACAAATGTGAAGACATTGAAGTGCAAGAACATCAATGATAACACCACACTTCTTGAGATGGACCCTGGAAGTCGTGATACATTTGATCTTGGCTATTACAAACAAGTCGTTAAGAGAAGAGGCTTGTTCCATTCAGATGCTGAATTGCTCAGTAGCTCTACCACAAGGTCTATTATCACTAAGCAGCTTCAATCAACTGAAGGCTTCTTTGCAGAATTTGCCAAGTCCATAGAGAAAATGGGACGAATTAATCTTAAACTTGGAACCCAAGGAGAGATAAGGAAACATTGTGCACGAGTGAATAACTAAGAGAATGGGTTGACAAAATCTAATTGCAATTGCTATGTCTTCTTTTCAACATGATTTGTTTTTCCGAGTGATGTGAGAAGGGTTGGAGAGTGATTCCTACGTTTGAATGGAAGTAATGCTTCTGTTGGTATAATAAGTAGTAGTAATAAGAGAGGGAATTTGTTGTAATTACACAATTCAACAATAAAATCTTCCCTTCCTATGTTGAAAATGTATTACTCAATAAAATTTTTCAAGATTCCCAATATAATTTTAAAAAAAAATGGACGCACTAATGAGCAAAATTAACTCAACAATGACTTCTTGTATTTACAATGAAATGCAAACACATGCCAATGTGATATATATTTTTTGGTATCCTCTGTTGTTTAACATATTTGAGACTTTTTTTTCGAGATCGAACGTATCACGTAAAATTATCTTTTCTTCACGATTTCATCATTATCCGATATTTATATGTGAAACCTTCTTCTTATGTTATCAAATGAGAGATGCCTACAAAATATTTTTCAATTTAATAATATTTGATCATAGATTTTGGTCAAATGTATATTAAATGCAAAAGTGAATACTAACCATCATTAAAATCATATTTATCGGCATACGTAGTTGATCATGGATCTCCATTTGAATGAACTACAATTATGGATATATTAGTCTTGAGGCTCAATGGCCAACCTATCTACTAACCTAGCTTATTTTTGACTAAGTATTGTGACATTGAAATGTTCTTGACAGTCATATGGAGATGTTGGTAGGGAGTATATGGTTTTTGACCTCATAGTCCTTCTTGAAATATATGAAGATTGTCACGTTTGTATTAAACTATTCAATACTACATACATAGTAATCGATATCATGTATATTTTGTTGTAATAATGTTAGATTATTGTAAAAGAAAATGTTGGATTGCAACTGTCAAAACTTTAATTGCCAATAACGTTTAAATTCATTTTATTAAGTGCTCCAACGGTAAAATATTTAATGGCTTTTATTGTCTTTTATTGATTTTATTTTTCCTAGTTCTATAAATAGAGAGTTTTTCCCCATTCCAAAGCACACCAAAACTAGTCTTCTCTCCTTCTCCTTTCTTCTTTTCCACTTCTAAAATTATTCTTGGTTTCTTTTATACTCTTTTTAGAGATCCTTACTAGTTATGAGATCCTCAGAGATATTTTGAGAAGTTCCTGTTATATCATGGGGGACTTGCGCAATACACCGCGGATAAGTCCTTAAGGACGGTGACTCTACACGCCTCAGGAAATTTTGTTCGTGATTTTGTCAGCTTTTATACAACAATCTTAAGGACTTATCGCTGACATCAACAACTCAATCCCGGAGGATCAAAACTTTGTTTTCAGAACTCAGACAATGTTTGCGAAACCCATAACTTTCGGAGGCTGCCAAGGTGCTCGCAGCAACGATGACTTTTGATCGAATTTGTAAGGACTGCGGATGAGGACGAAGAAGATGAGGTACTTGAGTAAATTTTCGTACATTTTACCTACAAAGAGAAAAACACAACCAGGTATTTTCTCGTTTACCAATCTTAAATATTTTGAAATTGTGGGGGTGTAGGTAATTTTACATAATTACTCAAAAAAAAAAATTTGGTTTTTCACTTAATGATATTGATAGTATTCTAAATTTGAAAATGGTAATTGTGTCATTGTTTGAATGTGGATGACGTGCTAAATTTTGGTACACGCAATGACATTGTTGCTAGAACTAAATTGTTTCTAGGATCAAACTTTAACATGAAAGACATAAGTGAAGCCAATGTGATTTTAGGTATTAGAATGATAAGGAAGGGAGATAGTATATTACTATCCCAAAAACAATATATTGAGAAACTTCTTAAGAAGTTTAGGTTTTATGACCTCACCAGTGAGTACCCCTTATGATGCTAATTCTAAATTAATGAAAAATAGAGGAGAATTATTATCTCAGCCTCAGTATGCCCAGATAATTGGGAGCTTACTGCACTTGATGAACTTTTGTTTTGCAGTAGGTAGACTAAGTAGATACACTCAATGTCCAAATCAAGAACATTGGGGTGCATTTTCCAGGCTTATGAGATACTTAAGAGGTTCAACGAATTATGTCATTGAATATAGTGGATTTTCCGCTGTACTAGAAGGGTATAGTGATGCTAACTGGATCTCTGATTCAGATGAGATAAAATCCACTAGTGGTTATGTATTCACACTTGGAGGTGGTACGATTACATGAAGATCAACCAGACAAACAATTATTGCAAGATCAACAATGGAATCTGAGTTTGTCGCTCTTGAGATGGCTGATAGTGAGGTTGAGTGGTTGAAAAACTTCTTATCAAACATTCTACTAGGAATGAAAACAACCACATCGGTGTCAATACACTATGATTGCCAATCAGCAATAGCTATAGCTAAAAACAAGGATTACAATGGAAAGAATAAAGACACAATTTGGTGAAGCATCTGCTAAAGAGTGGAACTATTTCCATTGATTATGTGAAGTTAGAACGGAATCTAGCTGATCCTCTGACAAAACCCATGGCAAGACAAATTATATTAGAAACATCGAGGGGAATGAGACTTAAGTTGCTTGCAAACAAACAAGTGATGGTAACTCAACCTTTGTGATTGGAGATCCCATGAATAAGGTTCATATGGGTAAAAACAAGTCACTTGTTAGTTCTGATAGCACTAAATTGATTTTAATCAATTATGTCCATTCCTATAGTGTGTGAAAGTGCTAGAGACTGGATTATTGAGAGGTTAAACTTTCTCATTGAAATTCTATACAGTGATAGAATTTTGTCTTAAACAAAGTTTTAATGATTTTCATATCCCTTATTGATAACATTTTGGCAAGTATACCAAATCGTTACAAGTAATACAGTGAATAAGTAAAAGTATCGTTCTCCCAAAGGACTTGTGCAACACATGACAATTCTTCCTTTTATAACTCAATTAGACATCAAAGTGTACAAAAAACACAAGAAACTCTTTTTGGTATTTTTATCAAACAGTTGGTGTGCAAGAAATTATATTTAAAAGAAACTTTGTTGGAATTGGGTTTCATGAATCATATGAATATAAAACTCTGTTCAATATTTCATTATTTCATTCAAACATTCACATCAAGGCATACTAGTCATAATCCCTTAGCAACTAGTTCTAAATTAATATATTAAAATGTTAATCCCTTAGTCAATTTAACATACAATTTGCATTAAGGTCGATGTTAAGAATGACCAAGTTATCGAGTCTATCCCTAGATACCAAATCACTTAGGTGCTCTATCTATGTTAATGTTCAAAATTACTTTCTAGTAATCAGAGACATTCAAATAACATTATATTTCCATACAATGATAATAAATACAAGAAAGAGCATATGAACGAACAACGATATATTGAACAAAAAAATTACATTGAGTTCATTACATCCAATTCCAACGAAAGAGAAACTACTCCTAATCATCTAAACGTACACATTTGAAGCAATCCCTTGCAACAATGGTGTCTTGATGCCTCGAGGTAGTCTCCCGAAGTTCTTGAGATGTTTTCGTTTCTTTCTTTTGTCTGAAACTTTTGTTCGAAGAGAATGTTTATGTCGCTCCGTCACGTCTTTTAAAGACACTTAAATTCATTAATTCGCTTAGCGCACATGTACTGGTGCGCTATGCAAATTTTCTTAACTGCTGCACTTTAACTAATGTTATTCGCTCAGCGCACAGGTACTGGTGCGCTATGTGAATTTACTCTTCTGGCACTGCGAATTTTGGCTTTTGCTTTGCGAAAATTGACTGACAGAGTCTAAATAATACACAATTTCCTGTACAATATTTTACATAACAATCTACTACCTATTACAACTTTGAAAATGAGGAACAACATGAATAATTACAAGATTGAGCTCATTTATAAGTATAAAAATAACTCTTTTTCACACTTATCACTTATGGGTGGTGTATGATTTGCAGCATAGACTTGATGAAATCACCTATATGAGTGTTAAGTGAGGCCGTTTGCATGAGATCTTGGCATTATCTCTAGAGCACTCATGAATACCGGGCACGCACATGGCCTAGTTCGCGCAACACAGCGATAACAACAAGGATTGTGGGGGTGTATTGTGATTGATAAACCTCTAACACACGTCAAGTGTCTTTGATTCATATAGCTTGCTATACCAACTACTCTGTGTGTTAAGTATTTCAATCTAAGACGGGTTCATAAAGCTTGCTATACCAGGTATGATGCATTACATCCTATGAGACCCAGAATACAAGTTTCTTATCTTTTTTCTTTTGCAATAAGTGAGGGATTGTTGTAATAATGTTAGATTATTGCAAAAGAAAACGTTGAATTGCAACGGTCAAACCTTTAATTGCCAATAACGTTTAAATTCATTTTATTAAGTGCTCCAACGGTAAAATATTTAATGGCTTTTATTGTCTTTTATTGATTTTATTCTTTCCCAACTCTATAAAGAGAGAGTTTTTCCCCATTCCAAACCATACCAAAATAGTCTTCTCTCCTTCTCCTTTATTCTTTTCCACTTCTAAAATTATTATGGGTTTATTTTATACTTTTTTTAGAGATCCTTGCTAGTTCTGAGATCCTACTTGCGCAATACACTGCGGATAAGTCCTTAAAGACAGTGATTCTACACGTCTCAGAAAATTTTGTTCGTGATTTTGTCAGTTTTTATACAACATATTTGAGTTGTAGATCTTGATTAGTACGGTCGAGGAGTTTTCGATCATATACAATACATAAACTTTTAAATGTCATATTTTTTTAAAATATTTTTTTCTCGTTAACATTTAGACATTAATTATTAAAAGTTATTTATCTTTTAGAAAAGTTTCCATAAAATTATATAATTTAAGTATTAACAAATTGTATATCTTTGGCTTAATTCTTTATTTTTCTAATTTGTTTTCTTATTGATACTCCTTTTAAATATTCAATTTTTTCATATTTATCCAATTTGTCCAGCCGAATGTGAATTTATTGAGCGATTTTGGAATATGGAATGTCACCGGAAAAAAAAAATCCCATACTGAATGTCAATATACGAAATGAATGTTGCATGAAAACAAAACACTTTTGAGGATTTATCCAAAGAAATACAAGGAAAGTCTTTAATAATAACTAAATTAAGCTACTATTGAAAGTTAAATGATTGCAATAGTGTGCTCTTGGAGAAATATAAACCCTTTTTCATTTCCTTAAAATTTGTAACTTATACTAATTATATTGTTATTTGTCTATTAATTTTAAGGATGATTAATTACTTTAACATTCTTTATCAAAATCTAATCACGTCGCTATCAGTATTTTACTCAACAAAAATAAATCCAACCTTTATAATTACATATTTTTTAAAATTTACCTTTCTAAAAGTTTTTATAAACATATTTCTAATTTTAATTTTTTATAATATTTTAATTAAAAATGAGAAATTTTAGTTTTTATAATATTTTAATGAATGAACTGAATATTCATCAATAAAGAAATTGTTAAAAATGAATTGAATTTTTTTTTCAAATATTTTTTTAAGTTAATTTTTAAATGGGTTAATATTTTTTTATTGATTCATTATAATTTGAAGTAAAATTTATCCAATTTGTCACCCTAATTAAAAATAACCTTGAATCACGGCAGTAAATTGCTTATCATAATCTAAAATGTAATTTATATGTTTAAAAATATCTATTTATTAAATTTTTTTAATTAAAATATAATATATGCTTTAAAATTTATTTATAAAAAAAATGCTAGTTATTTAAAATAAATATCTATTGTGATATTACATAACGTAAAATTTAGAAGGTGAAATATGTATTAAATTATAATAAAAATTTAAAAATTAGTAGAATTTTTCAGTATAAATGTATGAGATTAATGATTAAGCTCGTTGGTTTAAACTTAAAATTAAAAAGGCTATAATTTTTTTTATCACGAATTAGGGATTTGTTCATTATGTATTTGGGCTTTAAGTTCAAGCCCAGTCCAGATTTCTCGCTTTTGTTTCGGTCCAATACCCATAAACCCTAATTTAGTCTTCGACACTTTCATTCTTCACTGCCTATTTAATCAAACCTACTGCCCCATCTCTTTTCATCTCCCTTTTCGTTACTCATTTTCGCATTCGAGTAGCAGCTTAGGGTTAATCGTGTTCTCTGATTTCGGTTGGGAATGTTTCTGGAAGTTCAGCCTTTATGGAATTCATTTTCTGCGGTTTGATGTTTTGTGATTCCTCTTCTTATTTTTGTTTTCTATGATGAAGTTTTAGGTTTTGTTTGTGTGCAGTGACGAGGCAATTTTGTGGACTAGAGTTTCTGATCTGGGTAGTTACTCAGAAGTTGATTATCAAACCCTTGGCTGTCTGAGCACATCAAAGTTTCGAAAATTAAGTATTTTTTGAACATTTTTCATGTCTAAAAAATAATTGTGTTGGATCTCACCCTTTTTCATATATCATTGATCTATTGTATTTTAAGTAAGTTGAATTTGCTTGAGAAAACAATTTGGCTTATGATGATAATTTAATTATCTTAGCGGATTTCAGTGAGATTTTTGTCAATGATCTGATTGTTACACACACTGAAGCCATTGTTTGATTGTTTTTAATATTTTGTTTAAAACTTTGTACATTTGGTCATTGGTTGTAGTTCTAATTTGATGTATTTCTTCTTAATTATGCTACTTTTATCCCCTGAATTGATGGGTTTCGTTACTTAGGAAATGCATGATAGTGAGTACTAATTTTATGTTGATGGTGCTATGATGAGATGAAACACTTTAGTGTTTTTAGGCAGTGGACGGAACCAAAAGGTTTCGCCGTGAGCCTTCAATTTAACGACTTCTCCTTCCACTGAGTACCATAATTAGAGATTATAATTCGGAACATCATTTGAATAAATGCATATTTTTTAGTTTAAGTTAAACAATTAGGATCATTGTTTTTAATTGCGTCCATTACCAATTCCGGGGGATATGTGGTTCCTCCTGGTATAATGGCTCGGACGCCAGATTAATGACGTGGTCATCCTGATTGATGGTTTCATCATCGTGCCATTTGGTCTTGGAAACGCCACCAAAACTTTTTTTATTTCAAATTTGAAGAATGCTAATTTTATTATGAATGCAGTTTATTATATAGGTAGATATGTTGTAGGGTTTATAGTTATATGATTATGATTGCAGTTGGTTATACTTCGAATCATAAGTACATGCAAATTATGTGTTTTTGAAATTAACATTGGATTTTGTGATCTGAATCGCGTGCTATGACGAGGCAATTTTTGTGGACTAGAGTTTCTGATCTGGGAATATACTCAGAAGTTGATTATTAAACCCTTGGCTGTCTGAGCATACCAAATTTTTCAATTCAACTAAAATTACTACAAAATTCACAGGCTATTTTATTTCTTTTTTGATTGTAGTTTTTACATAATATTTTGATTAGATTTTGTAGGTTGAGACTTTTATTTGGCTTATGATGATAATTTTAATATCTTAGCGGATTTCAGTGAGATTTCTATCAATGATCTGATTGTTACACATGAACTGTGGGGTCTTATTTTCACATTTTTATTGTTTATTATTTTTTAACAATTTTATGATCTTATTGTTACACACGAGCTTCACATTTTTGTTGTTTGTTTATTTTTTTTTTAACAATTTTATGGTCAACCGCAATTTTCAATGATTTTCTCAAATATGCTAAGATTTCGGACCTTTTAGAAAATAAACAACCCAAAACAATTTTCTTTGGCAATCTAAATCTTCATCTAAATTGTATGCAGATAATATTTCTCAAACAATTTCATAGTTACTTTACCCATTACAACATATTATTTTGAAATATATTAATAAAATACCTAAAGGTATCTAATTTGAATCTACAATTTTAAATTAAGACAAAAATGAAGTTCTGCATAAAAAGAGAAAAAAAAATTAAGTGTAGATATACATAATATGGCATAATATTGTAATTAATTTAAGATATTGTAGTTAATGTAATATATCTAATCAACTTAGCAAATATCATATCTAATAGGTTGTAAGAATTTGGTGAAACTATTAGTTGTGATGTGTTCAAATATTTTCCAAATCATTCAACTTTCTTAATAGTTTGACTGAACTATTACACATTTCAATTCCTAAACCAACGTTCAGGTTGACAGCATCTCCTACGAAAGTTCTTGTGGTTGTGGTTGAAGATAGATGCATGATGCCAGATTATAAGATGCTCGATCTGAAATGAAAAACGAAGTGAATTGAAGAAAATGTGACAATGAATAATAAAAGCATAATTGGATGAGTTTGGAAGATATTGAAATATACGGGAAAAAAATCAATTTCATATTTATGTGATTAAAATACTTCTAAATAGCCGACTATATCATACAAATAACTAAATGTTCACCCACCATTGCATCCAATGCTTCTTTATTCCCTGTAGATGACCCAATCTAACAACAGCAACAACTGAGCTATTTGTCCTCGCCACGTTTAATAGTCCGGCGGACATCATCCTTATTGGACCAAATCACGTAAAACTTATAAACTCAATTATGCATAAACTTTTGACACAGCAAATGGTCAGTTGAACGTGCAGTCACCGTCCATGCTACCCTTTGTAGTACTACAAATCATTTGCAGAAGATATCAATACCAGAACCATATCCAAGACACCCTCCATCAAGAACCCTGTGCTAAATGGTAACTTAATGGTGTGACAAACGTTAACTGAAGCATTATCTAAAGAGTATGGCAAGCAGGTGACATGTAATAGAAGCAATAAATGAAACAGAAAATTGATATTAAGTGCAATGCGACTTACCGATCCCATTCATGCACAAGAGTCTGTATTAAAATTGGAAACTCCTTATTCATTTGCTGCATAATCAGAGTTAGCATGCCACTGTCTTCTATTTCCTTCAGCTGAAGAAAGCAGACCTAAATTAGCATATAGACAAGAACTTCATAGCACAAACACTATTCAGACTCATCACTAGTACATGAGGATTATGAAATTTACCATTTTGTCAAAATAACCAGAGATGGGAGAATGTTGTCCAAAAGAAAGAGAAAAGTATAACAATTTTGGTATATATCAAAGTGGCATCTTACTCCAGGTTCTACTATATGTAATCTGTCTCGATCCAAATCATAACCCATTAATATAAAAGGCACTTCATGCCAATTAAACAAGTTGAAAGCTCACATTATAAAATAGTACATGATGAACATATTAACCTAATTTAGAACGGGCCCTAGTTCTCGCACGCATATAGAAAAAATTTAAAAGAGTAATTAAAATGAATTAAACCTTTCCCAGTAAGTATTTTTATTAGATTAAGGACAGCCAGAAAAGAAAACGGTTTAATCACATAGAATAGATGAGTTAGAGGTAAGCTAGCAAAATGAGATATGGAACTTCTTCACAACATACTGAATGCCCCTGTTTGGAAATAGAGTTACTTTCCAGTCACTGAATATTCTACAAGGCCTTCCAACCATGATGCAACATGAATATACTCTCAAGAACACCAAAAGTCCAAGATATTCAAATGAATAATGCATTACTATATACTTGGAATACTATCAATTTAACTTCAAGAGAAAAACAAGAAAATATTCCTCTCTTCAACGCACTGCCTTAATGTAATGAATAATACTATTATGGGAACAACACATTCAGGTACATTCTTTATTATTCAGACGAATATTTTACATCAACATAGTTGAAATTTTCTCTGCATTCAACATATTAGAATGAGAACTCATCTAACCTGCTGAGGGCGATCACCAAGTATCACTTTGCCTCCATATTTGATGGCTTCTTCGTATGCCACACGAAACTCATTTCCGGGAAGGACACCAAGCTCACTACCAGCCTGTCAGAAACTTAAGGAGTAAATTACAGGATACATTAGAAACATAGCATTATTGGACGTTCAAAGACTGATAATTGAAAACGTATTAAAGGATGAGATATGATTGTCCAGAAACCTGCCTTGGCATAGAACCAGCGAAAAAGTACTTCAAAAATGTTCTGTTTTTCAGCCAATTGTGTAACCATTTCTTTCACTGTGGGTACGTGTATCTGGAAGAAGCAAAAAATAAAAAAGCAATTGTACAAACAAACGGAATGAGAAGCAGATTAATATGATGGAATCGAAGAAGTTAGTTGATACTAGATTTGAATAAGACATGTGGAAAATTAAACAACAATAATTACAATTATCAACCACTCTCATAAGTTCTGTACTACATAAACGCCCAAAACAATTCTTCGCGGATAATGTTGATTCTTAACCATTCACTTTTCAAACTATTCAATAGTTACTCTACCTTAGAGTAAGAGAAAATAAAAAAAATTCAAATCATTTTCTAACTAAATATTTTAGAATTAATTAAGAAAATAAGCGTCTAACTTCTTTACATATTACAACAAATTGTTTTGAAATCTATTAATAAAATACCACATCATCAATCTCTTGGACATTTTACCCTGAGATTGACGAGCATAAATCTGTTGCCATGTCTGCAGTTTCTTCTTTGTAAATCTCCACACCAAAATATCTCATTTTACCTTTAGATTATTATCTAACCTGGAGAGAAATCATTTGGTCCCAAGATTCTATTAAAAATTAATTTTGATTTCTGAATTTCATAATTCAGAAGCATTTTCTAAGAATCTTTTATTTTAAATTATAAAATATGTGAAAGTTGTTTCCAGTTTTTATATAGTACAATTTAAAATTGTTTTACTGTATAATTCAAAGACAAAAATGAAATTTTGCATAAAAATGCTGAAAAAATTATAATATATATATATATATTTATATATTAAAGAATAATGATGAAAATATAGATTAAGTTTAGACATACATAATATTGCATAATATTGTAAGTAATATAAGATATTGTAATTGATATAATATTATATCTAATTAAGTTTGTCTATGTAAGAATTTGGTGAAACTATTTATTAATAGACTAATGGATTAGTTGTAATGTCTTCAAATATAATATTTTTTTTCATTAAAATGAAAGTCAATTTTGAAATGTTTGGACCTTTTTAAGAAAGACAATATTTGCTCTATTATAAAGAGCAATTTGATTGTTATGCATTAGATCTTGTCATAATGGTACGTGGACAAAAGGAGATCGGTCATGTCCGGTCAGTATTTTAAGAAGATCATTTAATGTACTTTGATAAAAAATAAATATTATCTAAATTGGATATTGTTAATGTCATTTGACAACATGGAAGTATACAACATCCAAAGATTAAAGAAAATAGTTATTTTGCTCTCACATTCACTCCCCATTCACTACCTAAATGAAAACTATCCTTTCCCATGGTAATCGCATTGGGCTTGGGACTTCAAATTTTTTTTACGATGATTCATCAAAATGACAAGGAACTTGATTTTCTAGGGACAGATTAAAGAAAATAGTTGTTCTTGATACGAAAAAAGGATTAAGTAGTGTAAGAACATGTAAATATAGAGGTAAAAAAAAATTATGAACAAATATTAACTTTACCAAAACTCTTATCATTTTTTAAGCCTCCTTCCCACTCTAGAAAGCTTCTTCTTCTTCCTCTGACTTCTTACTAGATTCCCAACACATTGAATCATAGGAATTCGATTTTGGTGCTACTCAAGCGTCCGCGGAGTAGAGAGCTTCATTTCTACCGAACGTTTTCTTCTTTCCGATCGAGGCAGGTTGAGTTTTGTGCTATCAAGGGTACTGCTAGGACAGTTTCAGTAGTGCTTGGAGAAACCCAGGTAAGGGGAGCTAGATCCTTTTCTATGGGTTGTATGAACAATACATGTGTTGATCTCTGTGTAACTATGCTGTTTGGGTTGAAATTGTATTTTTTATATTTGTTGTATGAACTATATGCTGGAAATTTGTGACTGTGGATGTGGTTGGGCTGAGATGATATTTGAGGTTGGTAATGTTGATATATGTATTTTGTTGTAGGGGTGATCAAGTGGAAGGTAAGGAAAGTATGCACTGTTTTGAATAAGCTAGTAGAGTCTTAGGTCACTTTGAGAGGAAGTGAGGTAGTGATTTTGGGAGTTAAGGGTCTAGGGCTCTTGTAGTCTGTTAAGACACTATAGGAAGGTTATTTGTGACTTGTTAGAGTCATCAAACTGATCAAAACAGGTGCAAAATGGTTGAATTGAATTTGGGTGCCTAAATGGTGGAAATTGGTGCTTTAGGGTTGAATTTGAGTTGTAATTACTTTAGAATGGTAGTAGGAAGGTTTTAGATCATCTAGACAAGTTCAATTAAGTATAAAATACAAATTAGAGGTGTTAAAAGTTGGAAAAGATGACTAGGAATGGTAAAGAGTGTTTGAGTTGCTTAATTCTGCAGAACTTGCGTCCTACATATTATGCAGACTCACTAAGCGAATGTTTTCGCATAGTGAGTCCTTAAAGCAAGGTGCTCTCTGTTTAGTCATTCGCATAGCGAGTTGGTGCGTTGTGCAAGTGTCCGGAGAAGGTTGCTCTCTGTCGGATGATTCGCTTTGCGAATCTAGTCGCTATGCGAGTGATAATGATTTGAGTTTAATGTCAATTAATTCGAATAGCGAATTTGGGATGCTATGCGATGGTTTAGGGTCTAATAATGTGTATTAGAATTTTAGTTTAGCATAACGCACAGATTTGGTGCGCTATGCAAATTTTAGCTGTCCTTTGTCAAGAAAATTCGCTCAACACATCAAGGGTAGTGCGCTATGCGAATTTTAGCTGAAAAACACTCCCCCTGTCAGGAAAATTCGCTCAGCACACCAATGGTGGTGCACTGTGCGAATTTTTGCTATCTTGCCTTGCATCTTGGTGCGTTGTGAGACCTGGTTCAGTGAGTTTCATATTTTCCCACATCTGTTTGAGCTGTTTGATGTTGTTTGACTGCCATGATGTATGTATGGTGTTGTTGAGTGGTTGTAAAACATATGAATGTGAACTACAATGATGTAATTGAGTATGAAGTGGACATCTCAGGGTGAGATGATTGAAAGTGATGTGTAGGGTGTTATTGTTGTTCTGTATAACTGTATGGAACTTTGAAATGGTATGTCTATCCTTACACTCAAAGCACTGTTCATGCTCAAATAGAGAAGAATAATGTGAGTGGTGAGAGTAAAGGGAGGTCCTCGTCTATAGTATTAGAGTTTAGACATAGACAAATAGGGGATTTACCTTGCATAGTGTTGGGGAGTGCGAGCTGAACTACGCAAGTGCAAAGACGACCAATAGTTCGACAGTTATACCAATCCGGATAAGTCGTGTTGAGTGTTTGAGTCATGGTTTAAAGGGTATGCTTTAATTGTTCTTTTATATGTAACTAAGCATGATGATATCGATTGATTGTACTATATGATTATTGCTTGTTTATCTAGCTCATCTTTGCTTCTTGTGATGTGTTGTTTTTGTATGTTTTTTTTTGCGATGATCATCCACTTGGATGAGAGCAGAAATTGTTGAGGAGATACTTTTGGAGCAAGAACTAGAGGACATTGATGCTGCAGTGCAGTCTACTTAGGAATTTTCTATTTGAATGCTTGAAGTGTTGAATACTCTAAACTGTTTAAGTTTAAAATTCTATCTTCATATTTGGATGACTGTAATTCCGTACTTAATTGTAAGTCATATTCTAATTGTTCTTTTTATTTGGATGTTGATGTTTATATTATATGATTGTGGTTATTATATATTTGGGATGTAAGAAATAACATACGCATCAACTTTGTTTATGGTTGACTGAACTATTACACATTTCAATTCCTAAACCGTTCAGGATGACAGCATCTCCTACGAAAATTATTTTATGGATGAATGAAGATAAATGTCTGATATAATGACCACCCACCCCAACCACGACAATACCAACTGATGTCAGATTATCAGATCCTCTGAATCTGAAAGAAAAAACGAAGTGAATTGAAGAAAGTCAGATAATGAATAACAAAAGTTGTTACGTATCTGACGGATACGTAAGATAACCCCGAAAAAACAGTAACAGAATAAACCTGTTTTATTGATAGAAATATCTAAATCAAAGAAAGCAAACAACTGAAATATAATAATATCCAATTCAAAACAATATCAAACTGAGTCATGCCTCACTATCCCAATAGAAAACAATAACAACATTAAGAAGAACGAGCACATTAAATATTTTTTAATAAATTTGAGAGATAAATTTAACTCGAATTTGGGAAAATTAATCCAACTATTTTCATTTCTCTATCTCTCTCCTTGCACAACTTTTTGAGTTTTCCCATGAATGAAAAGAAATAAATATATTATATAATATCTAATTCTCTATTTCCATTTTACTTGGCGTTTTTTATAATAAAAATGTTATCTTTCATATACTTTCGTATTCTTCCTAATATTATTTGGAATCACTATTGTTTATTCCCAACAATTATATGCGCAAGAATAAAAAATTGTAATTAGACCATTTTCTATCTCCCTTGGAATTCCTGTTAAAATGGAACTATCTGACTGAGTATTTATTAGTGTTGTATAACATGATTTCTATGTAAAGATTCAAAAAGAATTGTTATTCTTGATACGAAAAAGGGATAAATAGCTTCTGCATCAACTTCGTTGATGGTTGACTCAACTGCTACATCATACATGTTTCAATTCCTACATCAACGTTGTGGTGGATGACAGCATCTCTTATAAGAGTTATTTCTTGCATGAAATAACGACCAGCCCAGCCACCCCATCATCTCTTATAACAGTTATTTCAATTCCTGATATAATGGCCACCGCAGCCACGACAACACCAACGGATCTCAAGATTCTTATTGCAGATACAGCTCGTTCAACAGATGGGACTGTCATGATATCCTTCATCTGAAAAAAGAAAACGTTGTGAACTGAGGTAAGAAAATATGGCAATGAATAACAAAAGCATAACTATATGATTTTGGAAAAATATTGCAAAATAAGGGGCAAAAATCCGGTTCATATGACTGGTTATACAATTTTGTGATAAAAATACTTAAAAATTGTCGATTATACCAGACAAATAACTAAATGTTCACCCACCACGACAGGTTGCTTCCAATGCTTCTTTATTCCCTATAAATGAGCCCTTCCAACAACAGCAACAACTGAGCTATTTTCACTCTCCACTTTTAATAATGTGGAGGACATGTACCTGGATGGATGAAAGCCCCCATGGTATTGAATTTCAGATCACCAGGGTGACAAGAATATGCATGTCAATAACAGAACCAAGACATCCTCCAACAAGAACCCCTGTGCTAAGGGGTAACATAACAGGGTGACAAGTGTTAACTAAAGAATTCTCTAAAGAGTACGGGAAGCAGGTTACAGGTAATAGAAGCAATAAATGAATCCGTAAATTGATATTAGTGCAATGCAACTTACAGATCTCGTTCATGCCCAATAATCTCCACGAAAGTCGGAAACCACTTACTCATGACACTGTCATCCCTTAACTTCGGCTGAAGAAAGCAAACCCAAGTTAGGATATAGACAAGAACTAAATAGCACAAACACTAACAGAGGATTAAAATTTACCTCATTGTTAAGATAATCAGAGCTGGGTAAAAAAACTGCCCCTGTAACATTCCTGTTTTATGCCAAAGTGGTGTCTTACTCCACATTCTCCTAAATGTAATTTATATCAATCAAAATAAGAATCCATTAATACATAAAAAAGAGGCTCTTCATGCCAATTAAACCAAGTTTAAAGCTCACGTAATAAAATAGTACATGCTGAACATATTAATCTAATTTAGAACATGCCAGTATTTCTCCCATACTTTTAGAAATAATTTTGAAGAGTGATGAATAAGCATTGAGCCTTTTTCAGTAAGTATTCTTAACATATTCAGGACTCCAGAAAAAATATAGATTTTTCTACAATAGAATGAACATGTTTGCGGTAAGCTTGGAGAATGCTGTTGTGTTACATAATAGTCACTGGATCTAGTCATTGGAAGAAGGGTATTCTAATTTACAAATAGGTTTAATAGGTTCGGAAGTTCCTATATTTGCAGGTTAGTTTCAATTAGGTCCTTCAATTTCAAAAGTGATCAATTGAGTCCCAGTTTTGGTAAAATTGAATCAATAATGTCCTTGCCGTTAATTTTAGTAAACGGTGTTAACTTTCCAGCGAGGTGGCATGCTGAGGTGGCTTTTAATTAGCACGTGGCACATTGTGTGGAAACCTTCTCCCCTTCCCCTTCCCCTTTCCTGAAACCTTCTCCCCTTCCCCTCCCCCTCCCCCTTCCCCTTCCCCTTCCCCTACCCCTTCCCCTTCCCCTTCCCCATCCCTTACCCCTTCCCCTTCCCCTTCCCCACCAACTCCAACTTCACCTTCTTCCATCTTTGGGAAACTTTTTTCTCGCCCTCCCACACCCACGCCATCTCCCTGTCGCTGCCGCGCCCCTCCTCCGCCATCTCTATCTCGGCGACAACTTTTTCTCCGGCCAAATTCCTTCTGAATATGGCACTTGGCAGCACCTCCATATTATTTTTATTTTTCTCAAATCACTGTCAGACATTACAACAAACAACACCAACATTACATATATGCGATTCCAACATAAAAAGAAATTGAAAAAAGAAAGGAGTTGTTGCAAATGTTTGGACTGATCAGGAATATTGCTGTAAAAAGAAAGGATAATAATAAAAAAAACTTTACAAAAAAAGTAAACACTTAATTATGCATAACAGAAGCACTCTTTTCCCAGAAGCTGCAGAACATAACAAATAAAAAGAGGACAAAAAGAATAACAAGGAAGGAATTAGGGCTAAAAATGAATGGAGTGTGTGACCTTGTTGGGAACCTAGCCACCCGCGACATGAAGCTAAGATCAAAGTGGCAAAGAGTGGCAAGAAGCCTATCAAAGATGCTTCTCTCGGTATCAGATATGTCGATTTTGTCACGAACCTGAACCGTAGACATTGGTGCGCCACCGCAACTCCGAAACGACGGCGAAGGGCGAAGTAGAGGTTGAGGGGGTTGTGGAGGAGTGCGGCAGTAATGAGATGGCGAGCAACAGTGAGAGATGTGGAGGCAAGGGAGGTGCGCTTGACGGTTGGATTGGGGGATGGGCGTGAATGTAGATGTTGAAGAGGTTGGTGTGGGAGGGAGAGAAGAAAGTTTCCCAAAGATGGGAGAAGGTGAGGTTGAAGTTGGAGAGGAAGGGGAAGGGGAGAAGGTTTCGGGAAAGGGGAAGGGGAAGGGGAGAAGGTTTCCACACAACGTGCCACGTGCTAGAAAATCTAAATATTAAAAGTCACCTCAGCATGCCACCTCGCTAGAAAGTTAACACCGTCTACTAAGATTAACGACAAGGACATTATTGATTCAATTTTACCAAAACAGGGACTCAATTGATCACTTTCGAAATTGGAGGACCTAATTGAAACTAACTCGCAAATATAGGAACTTCTGAACCTATTAAACCTTACAAATATGCTGGAAAAATGAGATAAGGAACTTCTTTATAACATAGAATTTCCCCTGTTTGGACAAAATGAATATAGAGTTACTTTCTAGTAAGTGAATATACTACAAGGCTTTCTAGTTGTTAGAATATTTATCATTATTATATTATGTTTAGGATTATCCTATTTATTATGATTATATTGTATTTAGGATTATTGTATTTATCATAGGGAATTATTTTACAATAGTTGGTATCAGAGTGGGTCGATCTCGTTCTTGTTTCTGTCTTGTAGCATCTGTCTGGTGTTGTTGTCTGCCACCGTCTGTCGTCGTCCACCATTGGCCGCTGCAGTCCGCCACTGACCGCTGTCCATCGTTGTCGGTCGGCGTCACAGTTTTATCTATTTAAACCCTTAGGGTTTTCTTGTTTCTTGTTGATGCGATGTGTCTTCTTTAGAGACGGCGTTTGAGAGTACTCTTTCCTTCTCCGGAAGTCCATCAATTACCTCCGAGAAGCAAAATGAGAAATATTTATTTATCATTGTCTGCTGCTGTTGAAATGTGGTTCCTTGGCCAAAGACATTATGACCCCCTTGAGCAAGACGGAAGCCATGTGTCATGATATGGTGTCCTTCATGGCTGAAGCCCAATCTACTATCAAAGAACTCAAAATGTTTTTGGAAGCGGACCCATTAGAGGATATAAAAAAAAAACTAGACAAATTTGACATGGTGTTTGATCCTTCGTGCCCTACATCCCAATTTTGGTCATCTCAAAGATCAACTTCTGACTAGTCATGAGGTCCCCTTCAGAAACATTGACCACTCGCCTTCTGCATGTCCTAGTACCTCAAACTTAGGAAGCGCATGAACTAGTGGAGCCATCTGTCATGGTTGCCACATGAGGAAGAGGAGGACGTGACACTAGAAGAGGAGGACGAGGAGGTCGAGGACGTCCTCAATGCACATACTGTAAAAGGATGGGTCACACTCAAGAGAATTATTACTCCTTACGTGGCTTCCTTTCCAAAACTGTTAATATTTCAAAGATTAAAACTTCCATAAGACTGAAACTTCCACTTCTAAGTTCGCCGAGGATGAATATCAAAAGTATCTAAGGTTAAAGTCTAACAGCTTGACACAACCATCTCAATCTCCCAATACATCAATGTCAATATCCAATTTCGTCTGGGTAAATAAAATTCATCACAAAAATAAATAAAAAAAACAAAAGAATGAAAAAAAATATTATTTGTTTTACTATTTGCACCCCAAATTAAATTTTTATTCCTTAATTCAATGCCCCAAAATAATCTCACTTTTTTTACTTCCTCACCACCCGTTTTCTCTTACCCACTCTCCAAATCACCATCCACCTCACCCTCCATATCACATTCCACATCATCTACCTTTTTCTTTTACTTTTTCCACCTCATTTCCTTATGAATTTTTATATACCAACTTTTTTAATTATTCCACTTACATTTTTTAATTATATCTTCTTCATCAACATTATTTCACCTACTTTCTTCACCTACTTTTTATATTATTTCTTTCACTTATTTTCCACATTAACTTTTACTATTTCCTAATTTTATTTCACCTACTTTCTCCACCAACTTTTTATATTATCTTTCACTTATTTTCCACATTAATTTTTACTATTTCCTATATTTTATTTCACCTACTTTCTCCACCCACTTTTTATATTATTTCTTTCACTTATTTTTCACATTAACTTTTACTATTTCCTAATTTTATTTCACCTACTTTCTCCACCGACTTTTTATATTATTTCTTTTACTTATTTTCCACATTAATTTTTACTATTTCCTATATTTTATTTCACCTACTTTCTCCACCCACTCTTTTATATTATTTTTTTCACTTATTTTCCATATTAATTTTTACTATTTGCTATATTTTATTTCACCTACTTTCTCCACCCACTTTTTATATTATTTCTTTAAGTTAATTTTATTTCACCTAATCTCTCCACCAACTTTTTATATTATTTATTTTACTTTAACTTTATTTTTCCACTCATTTTTAAAAAATTATATTTTATTTAATACTCTATCCTTAACTCTATAAATACTCACATTCTCTTCACTTCTAACACACACACAATTACATAATATTCATCTTTTCTCCCTCAAAACCTCTTCATTCCATCCCAAAACTCTACTTCATTTTTCTCTCACATTTTACTATTTCCTAATCCCTCTATACATAATAAATCTCATACCACATTTATACTATAAATTCATCTTCTTCACCATCAATCTATCTCTTATCACAACTTATTACAAGCAAAATATTGCTTCATCTTTCAAATCTTCAACAAGGTACACATTTTCTTTTCATTATATTTATATGCATTTTGATCATTCTTTTAGTTTATAAATTTATCCTATTTTCTACCACAATTTTATCCTATGCTTTTTCACATTTTTATGTCATAGATATTTCAACTCACCTCTCTTTCTTAATAAAAAGAAAATAAAAAAAATATAAAACTTTAAAAGACATGTAATGATATAAATAACGGTAAAAGCACATGTGTGATCACTCGCATTGTCCTTGTCCTGAAAATCTTTCTTTCATAAAAAATACCAAAAAAATATTTTAAAGGTTAAGCACATGTGTGATCGCTCGCATCATCCTTGTGCTAAAAACCTTTTCACCTTATTTTTAAAAAAAAAATACCAAAAAATATAAAATCTTCAAAAAAACTAAAAACATCAACACTTTCAAGCAAACAAATAATTTCTCGGTCAAAACTACGTGATCCTTGATTCTCCATCAAAAGTGGAGATACGTAGGAGCAAGGCTAGTCCTTGTCAGGATCACTTTCCCAAAAATCCAAATTTATCCATAACCATTTTCCAAACAAATTTCTCCATAATAAATTTCTCCATAACAAATTTCTCCAACAATTCCTCAAATAAAATTTTCAAGCAGTTTCTAAAAGAACTATGTAACCCTGATTTCTCATTTTAATGAGAATACATAGGAGCAAGGTCAATCCTTGTCGGGCCCAAAAAACTAAAAAGTATATTTTGTTTCTTTAGAGTTTTATTTTAGGAGATAGTTAAACATTTTGAAAACCACATCATATTCGCGTATTTAGTTAAAGGTACTGCCGTAGGGAAAACGTTGTAGGGTACTAATACCTTCCCTACACGTAACCGATTCCCGAACTTAGAATCTCATTTTCGTAGACCATGCCTTATCATTTTATGGTTTTTCCGTAGTTTTCCAGAATAAACTATGGTGGCAAGTCCAAATCTCTTTTTTCAAACACGTTTCTTTTTTGGGTCGTCGTCTCGTCATGATTCTGGTTGCGACAATCAACAACCTTCATTTCTCAATCCATGGAAAGTCAAAATTCATGGGTAATTGACTCAGATGCTTATGATCACATTTTGGTAATACCTCTTTATTCTCATCTATTTCCTTTTGAGAAAAACCTCATTTCATAACCCTTGCAAATGGATCTAAAACTTCTTCCAAAGGAGTTGGTCATGTTTCCTTGTGTCACTCCTCAATCTCAACTCTATCCTTTTTGTACCTAATTGTCTTTTTAATTTAATTTCCCTAAGTCAGTTGACCAAAATGTTAAAATGTTCAATAACATTTGATAAAAAATCTTTTGTTATACAGGAGTGTGGTTCGGGGAGACATATTGGAGAAGGATATGAAGCTAGCGGATTATACCATTTTTGATCTCGTCCAAGGGTGTCTTGTGTTGCTGCTCCTAATCCTAAAGTGCTACATGATCGACTTGGTCATCCTCGTTTGTCCAAATTAAAAAAGATGTGTTCTGAACTTTTGTCTCGCGCTGACTTAAAGGAGAAGAAGTTTGTTCTTCTCGCGCTCAATCATCATATGTTCTTACAGAGTTGATTTATTGTTCATTGATTTGGTAAATAACGTTAGTTCATTTCTAAATCCCTAAATTAGTAACATCCCAAAACCCTAATCCCTCTCTTCTTTCTTCCAAAACCATAATCTCGAAATGTTTCTATATTTAAGATCGAAGGTTATTGGGTAAGGGTATTTTCTATCAAGTTTATGTTGGTAGAAGGGTAAGTGATGGCTCTGGTTGAATAGGTCATGATGTGGTTGAGGTATTACTCATAATTTCAATCTCTTTAAGGGTTTGATGAAGTATTAGTGAGTCTATGCTGAATGACACATTGTTTTTACTTATTTTAACCTTCTTTACAGGTTGCAGTTAAGTTTGAGCATAGAAACAGTAAGGGTTGCAATTATTGGCCTCTTTGTGCCTTTTGTGTTTGAACATGATTACTCGACACCAAGATCATTGAATGTGTTCATCTAGATCGATCGATCCGTCGTACTTTTCAAATGTCGGAGGCATTGACTTCTCCGGCATCGGTGTTTCCATGACTGTCGTGGTGAAGGGTAACAGGCCCTTGACCTATACCGTAAGGACCGAGATGGTCGTCTTAATAGCTGCGTTATTCACTTCTTGCCCGGTCTTACTAATCTCCTAACTAGTCGTCCTCACCTCCTAAGCGGTCCGACTAGATCTATCCCCTGATTATTTTCTTCGATTTGGTGGGGATGAGGGACATCGAATGCTAGGTCGATTGCTCCTATTGAGCTGCTGCGTGTTTTACCCTTAATGCAACTATCTTGGTGACATGCCTTTGTTGCATCTCCTGCATTTGAGCTTGCATCTATACCTGCATTTCCATTATCAGTTTCATAAGGTCTTGTTCTCTGATGTTTATTGTGGTCATCATTGGATATTTTCCTTACGTCCTCAGACCTTAAGATGTAGACCAAAATGTTTTCGTTCGATATTAAGACTTTCGCTTAATACCTCTTTTGGTCCCTCGAAAAGGGACAAATGTTCAATTGCGTCCTATGTTTTTTAAAAAGTTCAATGTGGTCCCAACTTGTGAAAAAAGTGTGCAATTAAATCCTTTTTGGTAACGGCGTTAATTTTTTATCAGTCCAATTACCAGCGTAAACTGAACTGTGCAACATGTCTGTTAAGGATGAATACGTGGTTGTCTGAGGGGAAAGATACAGATAATGTGGTTGTCTGACTCCACTGTCAACCATCGCAACCTTGGCGACTCCACCGCGCAACCACCAACAGCCACCACAACCCTAAACGAAACAAAAACACCCTCCAACGTGAAACCCAGAAAAATCAAAACGTGAAAACAGAACCACCCCAAATCAAAAATGAAAACTCCATCATCGCTATACTAAAAAACAGAACAAGATTAGAAACCCCAATTTCAATTATTTTGAAATTCTAGTTACATCAGAGAATATTAATTTGCCACCCTAAAACACAAGAATCAGAATCCCCAAAATTTCCAATTTCAGAACCCAAATATGCCAAATCGAAGATTAACTCCGCTGCCGCGTTAGTCTTCCTTAGCACGCGTTACCACCATCTTCACTTGTCATCACCGTTCACACCCAGACTTGCGTGCGAAAAAAATAGGAAACCCCTAAACTGAAACGAAAACAAGAGAAGGAGGAGGAGAAGGAAGCTTAAACCCCTAGAAATTGATCTTTTTGGTTAGTTCCCAAATCGGAGGAGGAAGGGCTTAACCATGCTTACTTTGCTGCCGCCACTTTCAAAGGGTCTTCAAAATTAAAAGAACACCCATGGGAAGAAGCCATTCCTATCTTGCCCTAAACATTTCCCTCACCTCAGAGACCAAGTGGCAGGAACTGAAACCCTAACCCTCAGATTTTTTAACCACTGCCACGTTATCTGACACGTTGCACAGTTCAGTTCAATCTGTCAGCTGGACCGTTAAAAAATTAACGTCGTGACCAAAAAGGATTTAATTGCACACTTTTTTCACAAATTGGGACCATATTTAACTTTTTAAAAAACGTAGGACGCACTTGAATATTCCTCCCTTTCGAGAGACCAAAAGAGATATTAAGCTTAAGACTTTTTATACAAATTATCTCCCAGCTTGGACCCTACTTTTATGAATGTAGCAAAAACAAGTTTTATTCTGCATTCCACTTCACTTGTATTTTCTATATACGAGGCTATAGCATTGCTATTGTATCCTCCTAAAATCGTATCTAAATATCTCACAAACCAACTTCAATTGTGTCTCGTAATCAATTTTCAGTGCCTAATTAAATTTCACTTTAGAAAACAATTTCAAACACTTAATTAATATCCATAACAAAATAACAATGTCCAATACTTAAATAATACGCACTTCAAAACAATATCAAACTGAGTCATGCCTCCCAATAGAAAACAGTAACAACATTAAGAAGAACGACCACATTAAATATTTTTTAATAAATTTGAGATAGATTTAACTCGAATTTGGGAAAATTACTCCAACTATTTTCATTTCTCTATCTCTCTCCTTGCATAACTTATGAGTTTTCCAATGAATGAAAATAAATATATTATATAATATCTAATTCTCTATTTCCATTTTACTTGGCGTTTTTTATAATAAAAAATGTTAACTTTCATATACTTTTGTATTCTTCCTAATAATATTTGGAATCACTATTGTTTATTCCCAACAGTTATATGCGCAAGAATAAAAAACTGTAATTAGACCATTTTCTATCTCCCTTGGGATTCCTGTTAAAATGGAACTATCTGACTGGGTATTTATTAGTATTGTATAACATGATTTCTATGTAAAGATTCAAAAAGAATTGTTATTCTTGATACGAAAAAGATAAATAGCTTCTGCATCAACTTCGTTGATGGTTGACTCAACTGCTACATGTTTCAATTCCTACATCGACGTTGTGGTGGATGACAGCATCTCTTATAAGAAAGTTATTTCTTGCATGAAAGATAGATTCCTGATATAATGGCCACCCCAGCCACGACAACACCAACGGATGTCACGATTCTTATTGCAGATACAGCTGGTTCAACAGATGGAACTGTCATGAGATCCTTCATCTGAAAAAAGAAAACGTTGTGAACTGAGGTAAGAAAATATGGCAATGAATAACAAAAGCATAACTATATGATTTTGGAAAAATATTGCAAAATAAGGGGCAAAAATCCGGTTCATATGACTGGTTATACAATTTTGTGATAAAAATACTTAAAAATTGTCGATTATACCAGACAAATAACTAAATGTTCACCCACCACGACAGGTTGCTTCCAATGCTTCTTTATTCCCTGTAAATGACCCTTTCCAACAACAGCAACAACTGAGCTATTTTCACTCGCCACTTTTAATAATGTGGAGGACATGTACCTGATGGATGAAAGTCAAATCATGTAAAATTTATAAACAAAATTGTAAAAAACGTTACGGCAAACTGTCAATCGAACGGGCAGTCAACCTCGATGCAACCATTTACTCAGTCTCCTCAACATATGGTGTACTTTTGACTAAATATTGGGGGAAGAGATTGCATATTTGTAGAGATTACAAGTACATCATAGTTATCGAAAGCATGAAAGGCAAACCAAAGTTTTTATATTAACAAACATCATCGTAATAACCTAAAAAAATGACATAGTAGTTTAAAAATAGTAAAACTCAATTATTTTAATATTAAATGATTTTAACATAAATAGAAGATTTTAAGACGAGTTTCATTATTTCAATTACACCATCTCTCTAAAAACAGATTCCTCTAGAGCTCTTCCTTCCCTCTATGTCTAAGTCATCTGATTGAAGATCAGTAAGCGTCTATGTGATCCTTGAGGCAGCGTCTACCAACCTTCGATTAGTTTGTCCAAAAGAGTAAGTTAGTTTCAACTCTTTTTCTTGAGCTCTCACATTTTCCTTTGGATGTGGACTTTATTTCCCATGCATGTGTCATCTGAGCCTTCCCTTAAGTTCTCTATTGATGAGTAGTTCTAATGGCATACCTTAACCATGCTTTCGTTGTCCGTAGGTGTTATTTGGCCTCTTTGAGCTCAGAGAGCATAGTAGGGTTCTCTAGAGCTGATTTAAGTTTCTAACAAGTAAGGGAAGGTAGTGTGCATTCTTAAATTTTAATTTACAAGTATGATTTGTGATTGTTTGGATGATAGGATGATTTAATCGTAATTGTCATATTCGTTCTAGTATTTATTGTGCTTAGATGATGTTAATTGATAGCATGATGTTTGAATATCTGGTATGATGTGATTTTGATGTTATTGCTGTCATGAATAATATATTATGAAGTCGTATTGATGTTTGGAATTGGCTGCAATGTTTAAGGGGTAGTGAGTTATCAAAGTTATGGGTTTGCTAGTCAAAAATTGAGGTTTTGATAGGCAAGTCTCTCAGATAAGGGTTGGATTGCGAAATCTGGTGTTTCAGGTCTGGTTTTGTGTTAGTTGAAACTTGTTAGAGCTTAGAGTTAGTAGAAATCTGAAATAGGAACAAGTGTTAGTTAGTAGAGTGGTTTTAAAAAGTTTCAAGTTCAACTTTAGGGGTTTTGACGGTTGAGATTTTGAGAAAATGGTTAGATGGAAAAATCAGAAGTTTAGGGTCAATTCTTAAGTGATTTAGGACTTGTTTAGGTGTTGAGTTAGGCAAAATCTGAGGTGGAAATGATACTTGGTTCTTATGTTGTTTTTCTATCATGTTTTAGTCGAAATTGGAGGTTCTAACTAGTGAAAACTTAAAGTATAGAGAAGTTGATTTGAGAATAGGGGCTAAACCAATCTACATTATTGAACACTAGAGCATTTTAGCGCAAAGGCAAGGTTTTCATGATAGTAAGGTTGTTAAAGAGTAGTATCTCAATCGAGCTAGGTGGTTGTGATAGAGAAAATGAGGAGAGCATGTTTTCATTCTACCTGATGAGTGAATTTTCGAGGACGAAAATTTTTTTTGTTGGGAAGGATGCAAAACCTAGAAAAATGACATTTTAGAAGTAGTAGTAGTTTAAAAATTGTGAGACTCAATTATTTTAATATTAAATGGTTTTATTATAAATAGAAGTTTATAAGACAAGTTTCATTATTTCAAGTCACACCATCTCTCTAAAAACAATTTTGTCTAGTGCTTTTCCTTTCCTTTATGTCTTTTACCTGCTGAGTCATTTGTTTGAAAATCAGGAAGCATGTCCGTGATCCTTCAGGCAAAGTCTACCAACCTATCCGATTAGTTTGTCCGAAAAAGTTAGTTAGTTTCAACTCTTTTTTCTTGAACTCTCACATTTTCCTCTACATGTGGACTTTATTTCCTATGCATGTGTCTTTTGAGCCTTCCCTTAAGTATGGGTTTAAAAGGTTTTAGTGTTGTTTATTGGTTCTTCTTGAATTGGTTCTTGTGCATTGATGGATATGGAGTGGTTTCATGTGATTGCCTACTCTGTTTATATGAAAGATATGTATGTGAATGGAAAAGTGTGGAAAAGAATTCCAAGGAGGAAATTCCTATTGGTGGTTTCAAGTATTGTTGGTATCAATGTATGGAACTCAGTCTTAGGGGTTATCCTGAAACTCTAATGATCGTTCATTTTCAATTAGAGAAGATTGATGCATGTGGTCAGAGTAGCAGAAAGTCTTAGTCTAGGTGCTTCCAGTATAGCCTAAGACGCGATACAGAATAACCTTGTGAGTGTGGTAGGGTGAAACCATTTGACAATGGCTTTGCAAAGAAGTAAAAGCCACCACAAGTGCACGACCCGCCATAGCTCGACATTCATACTATATATGGATAGTCCAGTCTTGGTCTTGGCATATTTAAGATGTTTGAATTGTTTTATGTGAAATGTGATTCATGTGTGAAATGTTAATATATATTATGAATTGTTTTGTATCACTAGATTACGCATTTGTTTATGTCCTTTTGGTATGTCCTTGTGCTTTGTTGTCTTGGCTATAATCATCTGGTGGGTGTGAGCCGAGAATGATGAGGTGACCATGGAGCAAGCCTTAGGTAGAGATTGTGATAGGGGATTAAAAGTATATGTAAGAAGGAATAAAAAAGGCGGGAAGTAAAGAAGTCAGTTAGGAGTTTGTTAGAAGTATATGAGAGTATAAATAAAGAGTTTGTTGAGAAGAGGGAGAGAGGAAGAGTTTGGTATTGTTTACTGTGGGGAGGGGGGAAGATTAGGCTTCCTTGATAGCTGTGGGAACAATTGTATTCTTTCATTCACTAAATACAATCAGAGGTTATTCACTGTGTTGAGTTTGTCTGGTGTGCGTTTCTACTCATTTTCTTGACTTCTTGATTAAAGAAGTCTATCAAATTGCCCAAAGGCTTAGTAGTATTTGTATTATCACTTTAGTAGTTGTCATTTCTTTTGGTTGTTTTAAAACACCAAATCTTGTATATGGTTTGAGCTTAGTAAATCTCTATATGGAGTTTGGTTATAGTTATGTTTAAATGACTGTAATAAAACTTTATATCTCCTAGTTGTTAACTAATCTATTCTATTAATTATGTGATAGTTCCTTTATAGTTTTAATATTATATATTTGGGATGTTACAATCGTCCCACCACCAGAGGGCATAGCATACTACTACTTGAAAGGCATATATTGTTAGGATATAGGGTATTTGGAATATAAGGGCATAATGGGAAATGGGATTAGGATAGAAGGTAGAGGAATTGTATAAATAGATTGTTTGGATAGTTAGAAGGTAGTTTTTTAGTACATTGTTTGTTAACAGGCCATTGACCTATGAAGAGGGTTATGCCTCTGGATCTTGTATACACACACTATTCTTTCTGTTAATAATACACAATTCACCATATATTTCTCTTTGTTTTCTGGGTGTGAGAGACTCTGAGGGAGTTCTTGATTAGGTTCCCAGTTTAGGAACCTATCAATTGGTCCGACCTGCCGGATTCATCCCGATCGAAGGAGTGACGAGCGCACGGGATAAAGGGAAGAGTGGCAGCAGTAGAAGAGCAGATGGAGGCGGTAGAGATTGCGATAGCCGAGACGAAGGCTGATACGGTGTTCTTGCAGCATGAAATCGGGGCATGGAGGCAGAATTACGAAGCAATGCGTCAGGATATTCAGGCGATCCTGAAGATGCTAGGGGATAGCAATCGTGACCCGAACAACCATCGCCAAGGGGGCAGTGAGTCTTCGGTGAATGACAACAGTGCCAGACCCGACGAAGATAGAGAAAGACGAGGAGAAGGGCGACAGGACGAACAAATTAATTGGAGAAAACGGGTGGAGTTACCCATGTTCGAAGGTGGCGAACCGTGGAACTGGATCAGTATGGTGGAAAAGTTCTTCGAGGTGCAGAGAGTGGACGAAGACGAGAAATTACAACTGACTTTCATTAGTATGGAGGGGTATGTTGGGAGTTGGTTTCGATTTTGGAGAGAGAAAACCAAGAACCATTCTTGGGAAGGGTTGAAGAGAGCTTTGGGGATTAGGTTCGGGGGAGGAACGCGGGGAACAGTGTATGAGAGGCTATCGACCATTAAGCAGGTCGGGACAGTGGAGGAATACGTAAGAGAGTTCGAAGTGTTGGTGGGGCAGACCACCAAAATCCCAGAGGAACAGATTATGGGCTACTTCATGGCGGGACTCCATGAGGAGGTGGGCAACCATGTCAAGCCGCATGATCCCCAAGATTTGATGACAGCCATGCGAGTCGAGCGTGATGTGGGAA
Organism: Vigna nakashimae; assembly: GCA_034642375.1. NCBI lineage: Eukaryota > Viridiplantae > Streptophyta > Magnoliopsida > Fabales > Fabaceae > Vigna > Vigna nakashimae. The sequence continues at coordinate 31,644,353 of CM067763.1, read as the reverse complement.
ATTAGGTGCGCATACGAAGACGGGGGGATCGACGCCCAAGAACCAAAGTTCGTGGGGATGAACGGCGAGAGTGGTGGCGCGAGTAGAGTTCCAACACGATACGCAAAGTCAAGGAGGGGTCGTGGAAAGTGTCGGTTCCGTGAAGAAAGAGGTGACCCCCGAAGGCAGCGCCGTAAGAACCACTGGCGACTGGAGGGAAAGGAATACCCGCAACCTACCATATTTGGAGTACGTGAAAAGGAGAGAAGAGGGAAGATGCTTCCGGTGCGGAGGGCATTTCAGCCTGGGTCATCGATGTCCAGAGCGGGGATTGCGAATGCTGATCTTGGTCGAAGAAGAAGAGGAAAATTTGCCACCGCCCAAGCCCCCTGACTTAAATTGAAGGGCAAAGCCAGTGGGTTTCCTTCATATGGTAAGCCGATGAGGAAAAGGAGCCATGAGACCAAGCTTCCCCATTCCAACCTTGAGGACAAGGTTGTTCTGCAGCGGGGTGTAATGTTAGGATATATGGTATTTGGGATATAAGGGCATAATGGGAAATGGGATTAGGATAAAAGGTAGAGGAATTGTATAAATAGATTGTTTGGTTACAAGGCAGTTTTTTAGTACATTGTTTGTTGACAGGCCATTGACTAGTAAAGAGGGTTATGCCTCTGGATCTTGTATACACACTATTCTTTATGTTAATAATACACAATTCACCATATATTTCTCTCTGTTTTCTGGGTGTGAGAGACTGTGAGGGAGTTCTTGATTAGGTTCCCAGTTTAGGAACCTATCACATATAGATAGTATCCCCTAAAAACAAATCTCCAAAATATAATTGATTAAAAGGTTCCTCATATCCTAGGCAAGAAAAGCACTATAGGTAAAAGATTCATGCCCCTATGGTATTGAATTTCAGACCACCAGGGTGACAAGAATATGCATGTCAATAACAGAACCAAGACACCCTCCAACAAGAACCCCTGAGTGATAATATAATAGGGTGACAAGTATTAACTGAAGCATTCTCTAAAGAGTGGGAAGCAGGTTACAGGTAATAGAAGCAATAAATGAATCAGTAAATTGATATTAAGTGCAATGCGACTTACTGATCTCGTTCATGCACAAGAGTCTCCATTAAAGTCGGAAACTCCTTACTCATTTCCTGTATAACCAGAGTTAGCATGTCACTGTCATCCATTTCCTTCAGCTGAAGAAAGCAAACCCAAGTTAGGATATAGACAAGAATTAAATAGCACAAACACTAACAATTCAAACTTATCACTAGTACATGAGGATTATAAAATTTACCATCTTGTTAAGATCATCAGAGCTGGGTAAAAAAACTGCCTGGAAAAGTAAAGAGTATAACAGTTTTGTTTTATGCCAAAGTGGCATCTTACTCCATGTTCTCCTTAATGTAATCTGTATCAATCAGAATCGCAATCCATTAATACATAAAAAAGAGACTCTTCATGCCAATTAAACCAAGTTGAAAGCTCACATAATAAAATAGTACATGTTGAACATATTAATCTAATTTAGAACATGTCAGTATTTCTCCCATACTTATAGAAATAATTTTAAAGAGTGATGAATAGGTGTTAGGAATAAAAGAGGAGGAAATTAACCTAATACCGAACGGTAAGGTAGGGGGAAGCGAGGCCGAACGGTAAGGCAAGGGAGAAGTGAGGCTGTACAGTGTGAGAGTAGAAGCCGAACGGTAAGGCAAGGGAGAAGTGAGGTCGTACAGTGTGAGAGGAGAAGCCGAACGGTAAGGCAAGGGAGAAGTATAGACCGAACGGTATCCAGAAGGGAGGAGGGAAGTAGAGGTCGAACGGTAGCCAGAAGGGAAGAGGGAAGTATAGACCGAACGATATCTAGAAGGGAGGAGGGAAGTTGTTAGGTTTCCGATTGAGAAACCTAACTTTCTCACAATATCCCAACACCCAACAGCACAGAAACAAGAAATAACAAAGGAATAGTATGAATTTCACTGTGAATGTATATACTGTAATGTGTAACGAAATACAGAAACGGGAGCCTAATACCCCTCAACAAGGTCCAAGACCTGTTTACACAAAAGTATATGGCTAGCTGCCTTCTAACAATGAATAGAACTCTATTTATATAAGCTCTCCCATCTCGCCTTTCCTAACTGCTCTCTCATTTTATCGCCTTTCTGTCCTCTTACCTTAGATCCTATCCTTTCACCCTGCTGCCAAAACAACCTTGTCCTTAAGGTTGGAATAATGAAGTTTGAGCCCATAGCATTGTGATATGGTCTTATCATAGGAAGGGAACCCTCTAGCTACTCCCTGAAACTTATTGTCTAGAGGCTTGGGTGGTGGTCGAAATGAGAAACAAAACTTATGGGACCATTTTCGTGTTTGCATTATTTCCTTAAAGGCGAGGAGCTTCTTATTCTTCCCTGGAAAATAACTTCTTATACCGTTCGATTCTCTTCCCCTATCTTGATACCGTTCGGCTCTCTTCCCAATGCCTTTATGCCGTTCGGAAATCTTCCCCTATCTTTATACCGTTCAGCTTTTCTATTGCTTTCCCATGCTTTTCTACCGTTTAGTTCCTTCCCCTTGCCTTCAACCGTTCGGATCGTGTTGGTTTTCTTCCTCTGCTCATCCCCCAATCTCACCTGGTACGGTTGGGTATCCTCCATGGGCAAACCCAATTCCTCTACCAGACCCTTGTCTATAAAATTAATCAAACTCGTTCGTCCTTTAATGGCCAATACCGTTCGATTCCATATCAAACCGTGCATCTTCCAGACTAATCCCACACTCTTGGCGGCTCCCGATCGGCCTGGGTGATTGGCCTCGGATCGCTCGGCAACTCCCGATCGGCCTTGGTTATAGAAAATTAGCCTCAAACCGTGTCACCTCATTGCTCGTTCATTCCTCAAACGACTGGTCTTCTATGGCCTCGGACCGCTCGGTCAATGATGGGGAGACTGTTTTGCATGTAAGACCGTTCGGCATGTGACTACAAAGGTAAGACCGTTCGGTTCCGACCGTCATCTCACGTTCGGATTCAGTGGTTCTCTCTCGTTTGGGTCCAACAATCCACTCCTGTTCGAATATGGTCGTCCTCTCCTTTTCGCCCTCCAGAATCGGAACCAGTACCCCGCGCTACCGTCCATACTTATGTATACTAATCGGACCTTCTCGTCCTCCGATACCCCATTGACGGGATCACGACTTCCTTCGGAGCTCCGATGCTGGTTCCTGGTTCGTCGTTCTCGAGCGCGGCTAAACACTTGTAGTTTGCAAGTTACCGCTCTCATCTCCGTTCTCAACTCTTCTACCGACGATTCAATCGCAATCAACCTTCCCTCCATTCTTCTTCTTCAGACGTGCTTTGTTCGCTCCTCCGATGAAGATCAAGCAAGTCGGACCAATTTGTTAGGTTTCCAATTGAGAAACCTAACTTTCTCACAATATCCCAACACCCAACAGCACAAAAACAAGAAATAACAAAGGAATAGTATGAATTTCACTGTGAATGTATATACTGTACCGTGTAACGAAATACAGAAACGGGAGCCTAATCCCCCTCAACAAGGTCCAAGACCTGTTTACACCAAAGTATATGGCTAGTTGCCTTCTAACAATGAATAGAACTCTATTTATATAAGTTCTCCCATCCCGCCTTTCCTAACCGCTCTCTCATTTTCCCACCTTTCTATCCTCTTACCTTAGATCCTAGCAGAAGTAGAGGCAGATGAAAGGGAGGATGGGATCAAAGGTCGAACCGTATATATACGCTAGTACCGAAAGGTAATTAGTAGAAGCAGATTGGGTTATCAGAAAGGAAAGGGCGTGGGAAGGCGACACTATAAATAGTCTTCTTTTATTTCTGTTTAGGAGGTTATTTTCTATTTAGTATAGACTAGGCATATTAGCCAGGAAGATAAGCTTCCTTGGGGGAGAGTATACATGTATTTTTTATACTTTTGAATCAATAATACATACATACTTTTCAATTCTGTTGTTCGAGTGTTGAAGTGAGAAGAGGGGATCGAATTAGGTTATATGCATAAAGTAACCTAACAATAGGCATTGAGCCTTTTCCAGTAAGTAACAGATTCAGGACTCCAGAAAAAATAAAGATTTTTCTCCAATAGAATGAACATGTTAGAGGTAAGCTTGGAGAATGCTACTGTGTTACATAGTGGTCACGGGTTCTAGTCATTGGAAGAAGGGTATTCTAATTTACAAATATGCTGGAAAAATGAGATAAGGAACTTCTTTATAACACAGAATCTCCCCTGTTTGAACAAAATGAATATAGAGTTACTTTCCAGTCGCTGAATATACTACAAGGCTTTCTAGTGATTATGCAACATGAATTTATTCTCAAGAACACCAGAGTCCAAGATATTGTAATGAAAATAAATTACAATATACTTGCAATACTATCAATTTAACTTCTAGAGATAAGTGTAAAAAACATGACTCTTTATTATTCAGAGGAATATTTAACATCAACAGAGCATAAATTTTCTCTGCCTTCAACATATTAAATTGAAAAACTAATCCCACCTGTACAGGGCGATCACCAAGTATCACTCTGCCACCATACTTGATGGCTTCTTCATATGCCACACGAAACTCAGAGCCAGGAAAGACCTCAAGTTTACTAGCAATCTGTCAGAAACTTAATAGCAGGATATATGAGAAACATAGGAATGAAAGGTGGACGATTGAAAGCCTATTAAAGGATGACACATGATTGCCTAGAAACCTGCCTTGGCAAGGAACCAGCCATAAAGCACTTCAAACATATTATGTTTTTTCTTCAACATTGTAACCATTTCTCCCACAGTGGGTACCTGGAAGAAGCAAATTCAATAATCATGCAAAAAACTGAACGAGAACCAGATTAATATGATAGAATCAATGAAATTAGTTGACAGTAGGTTTGAATAAGGCATGTGGAAAATTGAACAATAATTACAATTATCATTTTATTGCTTTAATTGTTTTCTACTTTAAGAAAAAGGAAAAACAAACTAAACTATTCGAAAGTTGACAGCTAAAAGGTTTAAATCATCAAGGTAAAATGAGTTTCTATGTGTGTTATGTCCTTCAGTGAAACACCAAGTAAGCCATACAATTACACAGCCATTTGATACTTTATCTTTCGAGCAATCCACTCAGCTAATATCAAACTAAAGAATGCCGCCACACCCAACAAATTGGAACACTCAAATACATCACACTTGCAACCTACGCACATAAGTTACCAGTTAGAGTGGTAACAGGGATAGCCTGATATTCTTACAAATTGGACTTAGGGTCTCACTCAACCCTACCATGTGGGATTAAACCATAAAACCTTCCATGTTAAAATTACGAAAACTCCCAAAAGTGGTCAAAGTGGGAGGCTAGGCGTCACAAGAATTAGGCCACCTTCCAAGAATTAACGGACTAAAGTACAAAGGAAATGTACAAAACAACAATTTAAAAGGATAGAAACCTTGAGATTTTGAAGGGTAAGCACAGCAACACGACTGGAGCACAACTCTAGGAAGACGGCCTGTAACAAAACAAAGACCGGCCACAGGTTTACATCTCTAAAAATCCAAAAATTCAAGGGGCATCATTTCATTAGACCAAGAGCAAGCAACTGAAGGATCAATCCACCAGCCAAGTATTAGTAAGTTCAAAAGGGAAACAAAACCTGCGGTTTAAGAAAATTCACTATAGCTTGAACTTCTCTGCTTGATTCCTGCACAAAATTCAGCATAAATTTTAAACTCGCAGCAATTCAACAACTGTACTTATTAAAACAACTAGAATTGATACGATAAAGTAAAAAATGAGACTAACAGTTCCGATTGAAACAAAATACAGAATAAAATAAATTAAAACAATCCCTAATAATTCGTTCTCAGTTGAACATAGTGACAATGTACAGCATAACGAATCCTGAAACCTGATTCTGAACTACCAGAACCAATACAATACCTCAGAGACATGAGCGGTTCCGACCAAGTAAACGTCGCAGACGCCGCCTTCAGCGGCAGACTCGCACGAGAGGACTAGAACGTTTCTGGATAGCTCCTCCGGGAGAGTGACCTGACGGTGATCGGAATCCGGCGCGTCATCCGACGTTGAGGGAGCAGCGTCGGCGTCGGAGGGCTCGTCAATTCGAACTATGCTCTCAGACAAACTCTCCATCTTCAGATCCGGGACGTGGACGAAGTCCTCGCCCGAGGTGGCGGATTCCGGCGGTTTCGCATCCATCGCCGGGCGAAATGAAGAGTGCGTTCGGCAGCGGGCGAGGGCGGAGGTTTTGGTAGAGAATTTGGGGAGAGAGAGGGTTTGGGAACAAGAAACAGATGTTGCGAGGAGTTGTTTGGAGAGATGAATGAAAGGCGTGACTCGGACGAGCTGAGGAGTGACGAGGTGAGTCATAAGCTGTTGAAACGTGATTGCGGTTTGTATGTAGAGGGTCAGAAATTAGAATAATGCGTGCGTTACAGTGTGGGCCCCTTTCTCCCCGCAAATTATTCCAAGAACAATTTAATTACTCATTTAATTAAACAAATTTTACTATTTTACTCCGATGAAAATTAATTTAAATTAAAAAAAGTTTGATACTTTTTTCAACAAATATTTTTCAGTGTAAAAAATTGTGTACACAAAATAAATATTAACTTAACATTTGGAGACATTTTCTCTCTGAAATATAAACAGCTTTATAATCAAGATTTGGATAAAAAAAAGTTATCAAATTGATTCCAAATTTATTAAAGGCGTAAACCTACGTACCTGTAAGTGTGAGAAGATCAGATTTTGTCGTCGTGACTCATGAGACTGTCTTTAATTGTTCCTTATGCCGAAAGTTACACTTATTATGTATTTTAAATTTAGATTTTTACATGAAACATCATATACTTTGATTTAAAGTTTTCTCGTTTCCACAATTTTATTATTTAATTTACTAAATAATCTCAAGATGAATCGAGTTTTAATATATTCTTTAAATAATGTTGAGTAAGTATAAAATTCAATTTCGGATCATTTATACTATATACTAAATGTATATACAAGTTATGTAAATGACTGAAAAATAAAATGAAAGGTGAAATTTTTAAATTAAAAGAAAGATAATAAAAGTAATTGTTATTAGTAATTGTATTTACTATTTTTAATTATTTTGTTATAAAAAATATCTAATTAAGAAATATGGAAAAATTATGCAAATGATAATTTAAAACATATAATATTTGATTAGGTTACAACAAATTTCATTTTAATTTCTTGAGAATAAAAATAGAAATAAGTTAAATTCGAGATTTTTTTTCTTCAAATATTTGTACATCTCTTAAGATATAATATATATAGAAAATAAATTCTTATATTTAGGCCTAAATAAATTATACGGATCACTTTTTTTCTATCTGATGAAAATAATTTTATATCAAAAGGAAAAAAAAAATCGACTAAATGTTTTCCATCAAACTCATCATGGTCCGGTCCAAAATGGTTACAACCTGCTTTCCGTTAAAGAATCAAAGTTTTCATTTTTCTATTTAAAAAGCCTTTTTTTTCTAATTTACAATGTTCACCTTTTAGTTAAATGGTAACGACGAATAATAATAAACGAGATACTAAAAATAATGATAATAAAAAACTATGTACATTATAATTATAATAGTAAAAATGAGGATGATGAAAATAATGACCATGGTAAAAAAAAAGTGAGTATGATATAACAATAGTAAAATTAATAATATTGTCATAATAATTATTATAAAATAATTATTATTATTTGACATATTTAAAACATAACTAATCATATTAAAATAAAAATAAATTATTTACGCAATACCCAAGATAAAATATTAATTACATAAAAGAATTTAAGCTAAAATAAAAGTAGAAAACAGTTGAAAGTCTAGTAATAAGCTTAGGACTTTTAGACTAGTTTAGTAAAATTAAATGTTAAAATAAATGATAAAATGTCGAAATAAATTTACTTATATGGTATTTCAAAAAAAAAAGTTATATATTATTGATACAAATATATTATATATTAAAACATTTTTTATAAAATTTTAAAAAAATAGAATAACCTATTTTTAAATCGGTATCACCATGTGATTATGTTAATTGATACCGTGGTTAACCAAAAAATTTATTATATATATATATATATATATATATATATATATATATATATATATATATATATATATATATATAAAAACTATCTTCTATCAATAAATTAAAGTATAATAAAAGATAATTAAATAGTATAATAATTAAAATAAACAAAATAATATATAATATCCAAAACTAATAATAAAATAAAATAAACTTATTATCTATCATTACTACTATGTATATAAGAAAATGGTAAAGATAAGAAATAAGAGAAATACAAAAAATATGAAATCTTAAAAGAGTAACAATTTAAAGATCATTAATTTCGATATCCAAACTACAAATAACTTGACCTTTTCTTGTAAATTTACCATAAAAATAAATAAATTATTTTACGCATCCATTCTATATAATTATCCTAAAATTATATTTAGCCTTATACATTATATGGAAATAACAAAATTCCCACCCATCTACTTTGGAAGTCTAGTTTGGGCAAGGATACATCAACCCTTTGCCTAAATATTTTTCGCACAAAATAAAACAATAATAATAATAATAATTAAACGAATATTGGGATCACCTGAATTACAAATTATGTCAAGAAGAAACTAGTTTGTAGTCAACAAAGTTAGTCGAGAGTGAGTTGCTCCCTCCACCACCCAAGAGCTCTTGCATCTCTTTCAAAAAAAATTTTAATTACAAAACTATCCATTTTACTTTAATTTTTTACTCTTTACCATTTTATCAAAACTCTAAATTCCAACTTCATTTTCACTCACAGTGCGCAACCCCCACCCCCATCCCCTCCACCCTCCTCCACAAATTCTCACTTTCAAACTTTTCTCCTTCCTAGATCTGATTCTTCCAAATTCTTTTTCTCCTCCAGTTCCGTTTTGTCCATAGTAGGTTCCATTTCATTCGTTATTTCTTCTCCGTTTCAATCTCCTGGTTATGCAGTGGTGATGCGGTGTTGGTACGGTGATAGTGCTTTAGTGGTGCTTCATGTTTGCATCTACTGTACACATTTTTTCTTTAGCCCACGAAGAGAGATTGGTCATGATAGACATTTCATTTTAATTTTAATGTATTGGAATATGTTGTGTGCTGGATATTTGGTCGCTGTCTATGTGTTTTCTATGTTTGGTAGTTGTATTTTTAGCCTTAAACAGATATTGATATCCGTCTACAGATATTGACATCCGTTTAAGACTGCAGCGAATACCTATATCCTTCTTCAGCGAATACTCACATCCGTCCGTTTAGAGTGATAGGTTTATATATTTAAAAAACCTCACCTTCAACTCCAAGAACTTTCTTGCACTTTTTTTTTCTTGCACCACTCCAAAGCTTTTTTGCTACTTCCTCTAGTTTCTGGAGAACCTTCTTCAATCAATGCTATCTCCAACCAAACACATCACAATATCTCACACTACACCACCACATTTTCAACAAACAAAAATTAGGGGAAGAAAAAGATTCAAAGGAATTTCATTCAACAAAATCGGTGGAATGTTGGAGAGGTGCATTGATACAGGGAATGGGAGGTGGAGGGAGTGATGCGTGGTGTTGGAGGGAGCAACTCCCTAATGGAGAAACTTCCCAAACCCATTCTAAATGAAACGGGCTCATGAATTTCATCATTTTAAATTCTCAATAGTCTTGGATATGGAGAACCAAAAAGATGCAGAACATGCATGTGATAGATCCGGTACTTTAAATTCAATGATTAGATCTGGAAAACCAAAAAATATCATAGATAACAAAGAATTACATTTATAACCACATCAAGAAGTCCAACAGAAAATAGATAATCAAGTAGATCCATAAATCTTTTGTTTCTTGTTTCCAATATTGCATCCTATCCACTATTTTCAAATTCTACTGTTCGAGCCACCAAAAGTTAGAAACTCCCAATACTGATTAGACTAAACCACACATGACCCTGCTGCCTATATTCATCAGCCATCCACATCAACATTCTCGTCGTTACCCTCGTACTGCACATGAAATCGGAGTACTTTTACAAATGTTTCTTAGAAGTGATTTAAGGATGTAAAATTGGCACCCAAGAAGAACTAACCTGTGAATAATTGCTACGAGGTATCAAAGCTGGGGGAAGCATAAGCGGTGCAGCCTTCACCTTGTATGCCACTCCATTCTCATTTTCTGTATTTGCAGTTTCATTGATATCATTTCCGTTGTAAAGTTCAATATCAACGTCCTCATCAGCCACATGAGCTGCCATGCTAGTTGATGGCACTTCAATCCTAGGTTGCTTCAACTGCATATTCTTAACGAAAAATAGGAAAGATAATTTTCGATGAAAATAGTCAACTTCAAAAATATTTTTCAAAATGCTTGATAAGCTGTTTGACGTATGAATGGAACAAAACAAGGGACCACAGAGGACAAAACCATGAAGAATATAACACACTAAAACAACCTGTACTTTTTTAAGTGTGAACGTAGAGGCAGAACAAAAATGGAATTTGGTCCAGTTACAGCTTCAGGAATGATCTCAGAAATCCTAGCCAGTGCATTCAATATTCGTTATGATCTTTATTCCCTCGATTGATATTTAAGAAAGATATGACGACTCGAAAACAAGCCCGTGCTCGGGTGTCTCCCCTCTTTTGCCTCACTTTTTTGGCACGTCCCTGCTTGATAAGAACACTCTCTCTCCACGTGCTCCCTTAATAAGTCATAACTACCTACAGTTACATTATATCCACTAAATGCCAAAATGATTAAGTATAATGTCATAGTACTATGTCGGTTGACCCCATAACAGATAACTTGGACATATGCCTACCCATGATACTGGCATAACACCTATTCGAACCAATTTACACGTTGAGGCTAAACAAAGATGAGCATTCCACACTTCGTTATTTCCATATCCAAGCTCAATATACCAGCTTATTATCCATGTTACCTAGATCGTTCTAATTCCTATGACTATGAGGACACGTAATTAATTGAATGTTTGTTATATGAAAAAAGGCTGTTAGAAGAATTCCTTACTCCTCTCTTGTGCCTGCCTTCAGGATCTAGAGCTCTAATAACTTCAGTTCCATTTTCTGGGCCCCTGAGAGACTCATCATTCAATTGATCTGATGTATTCCACCGAGATCGCTTCTTAGTTCTACCTGTCTCAACCGAATGGCCCTCTTTTGATCTATCTGCATGTCCATTACAAGAAAGTAGCATAAATAACAAAACGCTAATACAATAACCAACTCGTGAACAGATTAAAATAAAAAATAATGAAAATGACTGACGGGATGCAGAACAAAACACAACAATGAAATCACAAGTATTGACAGCAGATGTCCCTTTCCTCCAAATGAATTATAAGAATGTCATTCGCAGCTTGCAGTTTTTACTTTTAACCTCCTAGTGTTTCGTTTAGCAAATATAGTATTTCTGGAATTCAGGAAGAGTTAAACAAAACCAAATCACTACATTTTCCATAACTACTACTACTACTACCTTGTTTTAAATCTTCCAAAGCATCTCGTTCAATATGCAGCCTTTTTCTGTGGGATGATGCATCATTATGCTCCACATTATGTTTGACAATTGGAAGAAGACCAGTATTTTCACCATTGCTGACAATATCAATGCTTAAATCTTCTTCATTGGCACCAATTTTAGAAATATCCGAGACAAGCTGATCTCCAAACCGTTGAAGTCGGACTTGAGATCTATGAATAAAATGGTGAAACAAACATGAATACAATGGTATGCAGCTAGACAAAGACTCAAAGAAAATGAAACATTAAAAGACATTGATGCGTACTAGAAGTCTACAAAGCAAAGTAAATTGTAAAAACGAAACTTGCCTCTTCAGTTCATCTTGTAACTGTGACATATGATTGTGAACTCTAACAAACTTCCTTATTCTTGAAGTAATTCTGAGGTTTCAGAGAGAACAGAGAAATGCCAGGAAAGGCAACATCATGTTATCAATAAATGCCAAATTAACGGAGAGGTGTAACAGTTAACAAAAACTATCAACATAAGGATATTGAAACATTCTACTACCTTTTGCACTCCTCATCCTCTTCGCATAGTTGAGCTTCAAGCTCCTGAATTCTAGAATTAAGGCTATCCACTTCTTGAATACTCTCATCAAGGTAGACCTTCAAAAATAAGAATTTGTACATAACAGTTAACAAATAAAAAGGCATGGTTTAAATTCAACTGAAACTCCAACAGGATAATTAGCATTAGCTCAAGAAACTTTTTTTTTTCAAATTAAATTTAGGCAAGCTAACTGGAAGGTTGACTTCATCAGTATTCCCAGGACATCATATGAAACAAAATTTCAATATCAGTACCACAATCAAACCTAAAAACAAAAATTTGTCAGACAAATCATATTTTATATATATTGTATAGTTCTGCAGATAGAAGCAGGACAACTGCTACAATACTTAGAAGACTTGTTTCAATAATCATTTCAAAACCTATTCACAGTCTGTACATAAATTTACACTATAGGAATCAAGAGAAAAACAAAAGTAAATGTTTAATAACATACTAAACAGAGTGATTGATAGAGGATATATCAAAAGCCACTCTTAAAATCATTAGTTAACAAATGATAGGACAAGAAATAACAAGCTGCAATGGCTTGTGATAGTAGAGTAAACAACTCAACATATTAATAACTTACACCCAATCAATTCCTTAAAAAGAGAGGAAGCATCATTATGCAACCAAATCAAGGAATAAGTTTCAGTAGAACCCCAAACGTGAATGATTTGGAAGTCCAAGAACACTTGTTAAAAATCTAGGTGTTAAAACATTAGATAACCAAGAGAACCACGAGGATGATGTGACAAAATGCAACTATAAGAGATAAAACTAACCTCTAGCTGGAATTTTCGGTTCTGTAGAGCACTGATACCTGAATCTACTTTCTTCAGCTGCATAAGTTACAAAAATATAAAAACACATGCAATTTTCCATAACAAACTAGGGAATCTTCCACATATTTTTTGCTACAGAAAGATTAAAGAGAGTTTCCAAACCTGCTCCTCAAGTGTATTCCTAGAACCAGAGGAAAGCATTTTTCTTTCTTTAGCTTGATCTTGAACTCTATCTGAGGCTTTCAAATTTCCAGAAGTATCACTTTGACCAGTAATACCCTGTTTTCTCTTATGTCTTCTGTCACTGCAACAGCAATTAATGATATTTATTTTAGACTAAAAATATGAATATAGGCATATGCTCCAAGAAAAAAATGAAATAATAATGCTCCAAGAGAGGCATATTCCACAGTCAAAATATGAAATTCTCTCAACAAGCTCTCAAATATCAAATGTCAAACTTGGGAAACCCTATAACTCTAATTCAAAAAACACCTTTGAACAATTAGGCTGTCATGCACACAGCATGTGACTACTACAAAAGTTTCCATTCCAACAAAAGAATGGAAATTTCATATTCATCAGATCTCAAATAAATACATAGTAGTAAATTTCATGGCACAGAAAATACATATTGTTGATAGGAGGAGCATTAGACTCCACACATATTGGTTTTTGATGATGAATGGTTAATAATGAATAGAAAATGTTCAAATCATTCTTGCACAACATAATTGGTACACAAATGTTTAAATCATTAACTATGTTTGTGTTAGATGCATCAATCATGAGAGGGTGATTGAAATAGGCCTAAACATATCAAGAATCTATATTTCTGGTAGTATTAATCGATTACATAAGTAATCTAATTCATTAAAAGAAACCAGAACATATACAAAGCAAAAACAGGACAAAACTGTCTATTATAATTGATTACATAAGTTGCATAATCGATTAAAACAGAGAGATGGGCATAATCTGTTATACAAATAATCTAATCTGTTAGAAAAGGCAAATGGAAGTGAAACAAAGCATAATGTCATTTTAATCGATTACATAAGTGGTATAATCGATTAAAACAAAAACAAAGGTCTAATCCATTATGCTTGTAACCTAATCTGTTAGGTTAGTTGAAAGAAGTAGTATTAAGCATAATTGTCAATATAATTGATTATATAAGTGACATAATCGATTAAAACAGAAGCAAAAGCATAATTGATTATGATATTAATCTAATCGATTAAACTGCGATTGGATCTAATTTTCTATACAAATTAGATTAGAGACCTAACTCTTTAACATTTTAATTGGCAAATACTGACATTCTCTCTGAGTTTTGTGTACAGGTTTTCTCAAGAAGAGTTCTTGGAGGTTTTGAAGCTACATTGGTGATCAAAGAATCAAGAAATCCAACAAGACTCATTGGAGCTCATTTGTTCTAATATTTTTGCACTATTGGAGTGTAATCAAATCAGATTCTTATTCATTTGGTGTGATTTGATACCTGTGCTTGGTAGGCCAGGTTAAAGATTGAGTGTATCATCTCGTGTTGATTGAGAGTGAGTGAATCCTCTCTTGTATTTGTTGTATTCAGATTTGAGTGTGGTGAGAATAGCAATTGAGGGTATCATTGTTTTCTTAAACCCAAATCTTGAATTAGTAGATTACCCTCCAATTAAGGTTGTTGAGAAAAGACTAGATTACCCTCCAACTAAGGTTGTTGAGGAAAGACTGGATGCAGGCTTGTGAAGAGCTGAACCAGTATAAATCTTTGTGTGTTTTAGTCTTTCTTTCATCTTGATTGATTCAAACACCTTTGATTAGTGATTTCAAGATTCTTTAAAGATTTAAAAAGCTTTTGAAATCCAATTCACCCCCCTCTTGGCTTGAGATATAGGGGCTACTTTTCTAACACATATGCTATGCATGTTTCCTTGAACTGGGTAATCTCTTATCTATTATTCAAGAGGCATCAAGTCACCCGCACCTTTCTCCATTCCCCTACCCTTTTAAAGGTTGCCTTCCAATCAATGTTAATTCTCTCTATAAATGAAATTACAATTCTCACATTTCTATCCCTTAAATATAGCGTATTTTAATTTTAACATATATACATGGAAGAAGAACAGTAATAGACCATTAGTTCCCACAAAAAAATTAAAATATGTATACGAAAGTATCCATAATGATTCATGGTTAATTTACCTTTTGTTCTCCAAAGACCTTGGAGGACTGTATTCTGCAAAATTTAATACATGGAACATTAGGAAGAGAACAGACAAAAGATCATTGGGTAAAGAAGCATGTGCACATTTCTCTTTGGCGCATGTGTGTATCAACCAACATAAAAAGGTATGATCTTGAGCATGAAGAAATAAAATAACATTTACAATACAAAATGCATACTTATATTTATGTCCAGTTAAACAGATGTTCAATTCATAGTGAAGTAATGAACAGTTTTCATAGCCTGTAGAAAATTGGAAATACAAAAAGAGAATGATTTTCAATGCAAATCTCACGGTTGAAGATCTATGAAAATCTGGAAAATGATAACATCAGACACTAATAGAGTATATGTGATTGTGCTTGAGTTTCTGTTGTAAGAAATAGATTAGCCTCAACCAGCTGTGGTTAGTTATGCCAGCAGCAGTTTGTTATGCCAGCTGTAATTTCTGTTATCATAACTGCCAATTCTGTTACTTGCTGTTACCCTAAATGCTTGTAATCTCTATACTATAAACACCCAAACTCTATTGAGAGATTCAGAAAATCAATAACAGGAAAACTCTTTAGTCTTTAATTCCTAGTTTCTTTAAATTTTAACTACAATTCAATCTTTGAAGAATGAAGACATCAGCCTAAGAACATAAAGCATAAAATTGCCAGTGAGGAAATAAAAATAAATATTTAGTTGACAGAAAAGATGAACCTCTAAGGTACAACCAATTAAGAAATGACACTAAAATTAAGGAGCAAGAAGAACTATAAAGTTGTGTCTGACCACGGATGCTCTGGCGGCCTCTTGCATCTTGAGCTGGTGAGTACCTTCGAGGAGATAAATGCCTTCTTTCAAGTTTATCCCTCAAGTCATTGCCTAAATAGTCTCTCCTACCTGAAATAAAAAACAAACCTCCATTATTGCAAACTAACAAAAAAACAGAAAACATTCCAGAAGATACAAACAGAACGCAATAAATATGAAAATGAAATCAAGCTTACCATTAACAGGAATAACAAGAGAAACATAATAATGTATAGTAATAGTGCCTCCCACGTAAGAGCATAAAGTGGATAGAAACTAGCACCCTCATATTATGACAGATATAGTAAACCCACGCATGTAGCATATACCTTGGAGTGAAATCAAGGTAGCAATGGATAAAGAACATTTCACATCCCCAACTTGATGAGAGAAGTAAGATATAAAATATAATCTCAAAGGTAGGGATATATCCAAGATGCTTAAGAAATAAAAATCCATCAACAAGATATCTGACGCGATTTCTCCAGACATCATCTCCACTAATAATTCCCTTTTGTCAGTGTCCATGTAGCCATAATATTTCAAGAAGTATCAGCCAAAAGGAATAGCATAAGCTCCATACACTCAGGCAGTAGAATTTATAATGAAATGATTGGAAATTTGCTGAACTTGCTTCTGATCGAAACATGATATTAGCAGGCAATCCATGTAAGCCTAAGAAAGATCTGAGGTAACACTGTAGTTCCATAGATTCAAGGAATGAAGCATAAAAAACATTGCCAAGGAATTACAATTTCATGAACAACACCAGCATCACCTTTAAGATAAACCAATCAGTAGAATGCCTTCTGAAGATCTCTCATCTAAATGAAATATCCATACTGCTGGAAATACAATAGTCTCAACAAGATAATGTGATCGTCCTACCATTGAATAAATTAATCTGACATTAATCCCATATGCCATTTGTTATTGCATATCTAATCTTCTGTATCTGCTTACATAGAATCAATGGACATATGGACCAGTCCTATTAGATAAGTGACTATTTTGAAGATTACGACATTCAGCTGAACAAATGGAATAACAGAGTGTCAATAAAACAAGTTGGGGGTGTAAAAGTATAGTTTTCAGGATATGTTGTCATAGTGGCACGGGCAACTCATCCGTATATAATTTACAAATTTATTTTCTCACATATTTCTCTTTCAGTATATTTTTTCACTGGTTTATTGTAATTAATCAAATTTTCCATGCAATTTTACCATGTTAGCACAATTATAGGACGAACTTCAGACTCCAATATAAACAGCACCACCTCACATGGATAATAATTATATATAGGGGAATGCTAAACCGAGCACTAAGGGCACGAATCATTAATAAACATTGAATTTTACAAAAATTCATAGTTAACTATGGCATTAAATGAATTTAACTTTAATAATCATTAATACAGTTTTACTTTATTTAGAGGACAAAATATCCATAAGTGTTACACAGCTGTAATTGATAATTTATTTGATGCACACCAAATATTGTTTGTTTCTTTAATAGAGAGGATTTTGTTAAGTTAACAGGAGTGTTGCAAAAAGGTTCTCAAGAAGTCAAAGAAAAGAAACTCAATGAAGTCTCAAATTCATATATATTGGGATGCTTACTTTTTTTATTTTCGTTTGTTGCTTTCTCTATTAATTTAAACTTTTTTTTACGTTTAATCATATTTTAATTTTTGGAACATTAAAATGAAAGACAAACAGTTAAAAAGAAAGAGAAAATTATTTTATTATTTGATTATGTTTTAACTTTTTTTGTGTGCATCAAATAAATTATAAATTACAGTTGTATAACACTTATGGATATTTTTGTCTTCTAAATAAAGTAAAACTGCATTAATGATTATTGAGGTCAGAATTCATTTAATATCATATTTAACTATGAACTTTTGTAAAATTCAATGTTTATTAGTTATTATTAACCAGTGCCCGGACAATGGTTAGCAGGACCCTGATATATAAAACAAAGAAAGACATAAGATTAGTGTGGACTACAAATAATCCAAGGACACATCTACAAGTCACCTATAACTGGAAGAAGAAACACAGTGAACTCTGCCAGTTTGAGTCAAATTCTCATTCTACAACATTGTTTTGAAAACAGCAATTTAGAAAAGAAATTAGCTAATAGAGGCATGTGAAGAAAATATTCAAAACAGGTTCAAGGGTAAAGATAGAAAATTACATGAAATGAGATATAGACAATAAATTATAACAAAAAAGAGAGAAGACAGCTTTGATGGACATGAAATTATCTAGCAAATAAATATCAAATGCTATGTTCTGATTCACTGCCTTACACTCAAGGGTGGGGCTATCAGAGGAAAATTCCAAGGAGGGAAAACAAGACTAGAAAGTTGCTGATATTCAACAAATACAGCAGATATACTGCAAATTCCAGTGAATAATTGAAGTGCAAACTAATCACTGAATTACAGTGGTGATGCATATTAAACTAATGAAACTATTCTTTAAATGATTTAATTTAGAGGAAAAAGGCAACATCCAAAGGATAAAAGAACGTGTTACCTCATAATGCTACAAAAAGGATTATAACTGCGATAAAGAGCAGCCAAAAAAGCCAAAGACAGGTAATTATCACTCCTATGCATCTCACTCCATCTTTCCAATGCTAATAAAAATTATTCTACTGTAATCTCTACTCCTAAAAATAAACAAGAATAAAATCCTACAAGAAAACAACGGTGGACTGATATCAAAAAGCATCTCCAATATTTTCCCCCATTTTTATCCACAGAATAAGAATTTCTGAGCCCCTTGATGTATTGGGTGTGAATTTGCAGTTACAGATATTGTTATACAGAGGCTTACATTAGCAAGCAGAAATCGTGGTGGAAAGAGCCACACAAGTGGAAGGAGGTCTTGGCTGTGGATGGAATAAAATTGATAGATGACATATGAACACTTAGTATTACCACTTTGGCAGGATAGGTTAATTAAACAGTGGAAAAGAGATTATTTATAAATGGATTAAGTACTATTAACTTCATTACCGTATCAAAAAAATGATGACCAACGATGACGAAACTGATTATAATATGAAGGACATAATAATTACAAAAAACACCAATAACATGCTCTAAATTTCTGTATTGCATTATCATCCACCCTGTCATTAAGACTTACTTATTTTTCAAGTTCCAAGCACATATACTGCGACCAAAAGCCTTTAAATTTAAAAGGCTCCATGATATCAAACAATTAACTAAAATGCACTGATTTGTCCATCACTTATTTCTTTTCTATGCAGTTTCCTTGCCCATAAAGTTATACTCAAATAAAAGATCTCAACACCTTCAAACACAAACAAACTTCCTCCTTCAATCATAATTCTTCTTACCACACATAACCAGGCATGAACTTGTCTAAGGGTGTGTTTCGAAGTTAAATTGCAGAGGAAAGGGAACAAAAACTTTCATTGTTTATAAATATTTTTAATTTCATAAGTCTTTTAACAGTGAAAGAAATAATATGATAGTTTAGTGCACGAACTGCTAATATTTTGTTTATTTGTACAAAATATAATTCTCTAAATCCAATAATTAAAAAAAAATCCTCCATTCATTTCTCTCCAAAATCACACTCCCCATCAGACTCTGACGAGCTGTTACTCGAAACCCCATGCAGGAAATGTCGCAATACTCATCAAACATCCCTCAAATAACATCAACACACATAATCTACAGTCCAACTTACCTCAATTCACAATATATAGACTCAACTAATTAATAATTACAATAACATAATAATAAAACAATTGCACTATGTATGAGCAACGCAAACTAGAAAACTATACCACTAAACGAGCCAGGGAATCGTCGAAGCTCGGCACTCCCATGCGCAAAGGAGCAATTATGGCGATTGCAGCGACCTCTCTGATACAGAACACATAACTTCGTCTTGAACTGCTTTCGCTCAACCATCGTCAACTATGTTTTGAGCAATGATTCGATAAATAATATTCAATTGGATTCAACTGCGCGAAGAAGACGTAACCCTAATCCTTATTCCCCAACATTTCACCAACGGCGTGGATGCTGAGAAAACGAGAACGGAATAGTAAGGTAAAAAAATGGAAAAAAAATAGAAGATAATTAAAAATTAAAAAGTACTTGTTCTGGTTCCTTCCGTGCAATTTGGTGAGAGTTACCTTGAAGACGAAGATTGAGAGAAAACAATCGCGAGAAGTTGCACTTTTACACTGAAAGCAGTTCCTTAAGCTTCACCACAAATGGTTTTTCTTCATCGACGACTTGACTTTGTTACTTGCCTCCACTCGCCTATTTTCTCAATTCAGATGTACGGCTCTTGTTAGGGCTTTCGAAAATTGGAATGAGAGAAAATATATATATTTAGTATATAAATTAGTATAAGTAAATATTTTTAACGTATAGATTGTAATTTAAATATATGATGAATAATCTATTGTTATCTTAATTATTATTTTTTAAACTATTTTCTGAATTATAAATGACAATTAGAAAATATACGTGGTTTAAAAAAATTCTAGAGAAGCTATCATTTCAAAAATATAATTGAAAACATTCTAGAACAATTTTTATGTAAGATATATTCAAGAATTTTAATTTGTTGAAAATATGTTAATAATATTACGTGTCATAGGAGACTGGTTGGGAAAATATGTCTTGTTTAGTTAAGTAATAGTTTCTCATTATTCCACTTAATTACAGTTGACATGAAATAATCAGCGTTTAATTATGAATTATTGATAGTATTTGTATTTATTAATTTTGGTTCATCTAATTGTTTTTAAAAAACAATCCTACAAATTACACTGTTTGAATGAGAGTTTAGTGAACAAATGATTTAAAAGTTCTACTAACATTACCATTCCAAAAAATAATTAAATAAAACATTAGTTAATGCGTGTCCTTTTTTATGAAACTTTATGTAGATGTAAAAGTTGTAAGAAAATAATAAAATTAATTGAAAAATTAAAATTCACGAGATGATAAAAATATTTATACAACCATATATTAATATTAAATAGTTAATATTTATACACAAATTATTTGCAGTAGCTATTTTATACTCAAATCATAGCATGTAATTTAATACCTACGGTTGAATATCATATTATTCGTACTTTAAAATATTTATTACTCATAAAAACAACATTTAAAATTTTATTTATATTTTTATGAAATTAAATTTAATTAAAATTAAAACTTTATTTAGATTGTATGAGTTAAGTTTAATTAAAATTAAAATTTAATTCATATTATATTTAATTTTTTAATTTTATTTTAAAAACTATCAAATATTTTGTCTTAATATATCTATGGATATTAAATATATATGAGTGCGGATATCCATGAAAATAAGTAGATATGATATCTCGAATATCCACAAGTTTTAAAAAAATTGTATCTAATTTTTAAATTAGTATCGGATGAGTAATAACATGAATATCAAATTGAATGTATTTTTATGTCAAATAATAGATAAACATTATTTATGTCCTACCTGATTTTCAGTAACTTTAGCTTAATACTTTTTTTCATTGAATAATTAGGTAGTTTAATATATTTTTTTGTTTTTGTTTTACTATTTAAATAAATGAGTATAGCCTTTAAATTAAGAATAATAAAAGTATATAAGAAATTAAAAACATAAATCGATTTAAGCATGGGTTTAATAAATAAAAGGATGTTTGTCTTTGTTAATAATTAAAAGTGAATGTATTTTAGTCTGCAAATGTGGCTTTGGTTGTAGGTTTTGCAAAACAAAATATTATTTTGAAATAATATATGTATGTAATGTTCACAGATCAAAGAGAGAATTTTGCTAAGGATACATTCGTATTTAATATCCGTGTAAGTGAAAAAAAATACTAATCTTATATACAAATTTTGAAATATTTTATTTTAAAAAATGTTAAAAGAGGAACCTCATCTCGCTAAACTCACTTAGATTCATACTCTCACTTTCGCACACTCTTCCTTTCCCATCTCACGCTCCCTCGCTCTCACTGAAATCATTTGCACTCAGATTCTCGTCCACTAGTGCACATCCTCCCTCTCTCAAACTCATCTCCCTCAAACTTTCCTTCACTCTGACGCTCCCTCCGTCTTGCTGAATCCACTTTGACTTAGACTTTCGTTCACTCTCGCGCATCCTCCCTCTCTCAAATCTCCCTCAGACTCTCCTTCACTCTCGCGCTCCTTCGCTCACTCTTAGCTTAGTCTGTCGTTCACTGTCTCTAGTTCTTCATTCATTTCTAAATCCTTAAATTTCTAAAACCCAAAAACTTTACCTCTTTTCTTTCTTTCTTTCTTTCACTCTCGTGAAAACATCTATGCAAGCTCGAGTTTTGTTGTCCAGTTTGGATGCCAACACATGTAGTTGGCCTTTCTAGCTAAGGTTTATAATGGTACAATTTAAAAAAAAAAATAAAGAGGACCCTTTTCTCTTAAGGTTCTTTATCACAAATTAGAACTAAACAACATCTTGGTCTACTCGAGTGTGTCCCTTACCAATAGTTGGACCTCTTGAAATTGACAAAACAATTTATTAGAAAGAGTAATGATAGTACGACACATTAACAAGATAAAATGGTCTTGAAAGAATAAACTTTTATAATTTTTTGAAAAAGAAGAAAGAAATGTGAAAGGGTATTGTGTGTGTCAAACTATTATTTTTCTTATTGCAATGGCACGTCTCAGTTTTTATGTCTCATTGAAAGGTAAGCCTTCTTTTTTTTATTATCATTAGTTGATGGTAGTTTTCTTTTATTAATACTGGGTATTATAATATGGAGTCATTGAATTATTTGTCTGAAATTCTATCTGAACATGAAGCTAAGGAAGGCCAACGTAATAGTGTTGGTTTTTCGTTTTGGCCTCGTCATTTGGAGAAAGATTTTCCCGTTTGGAAAACAATTATTTGACACGGCTAAAGAAATTGACACTCATTTGACACGGGTGGAGTCCAATTATTTTGAATGTCATTAAGGACAAAGTTGTCATTTGCGGTGTGTTTCGGTGAAAGCCAATTGAAAGTTTTCGTTCCCTTTACGTTTCTTTCATTGGTCGACACTTTCATTTTGGAAGAGGAAGTCTAGGGTTAGAGTTGAGAGAGAGCGAGAAGAAAAGAAAGGGAGAACTCCATGGCTGTCACAGGTTGGACGTGATCGATAATCGGAATAGTTCGAACCGACGAAGTGCGAAGCATGAGAGATTTATCTCCTTTCTATTCCTTTCTTCTTTTCTCATCATTTCTCTATCTTTCGTTTTCTTTTTGATTCATTTTCGAAAACCCTAGAGTAAAGGGGCAAGGGCGTGAGATAGAGAGTTTTCTTTTTGATTCAGTTTCGAAAACACCAAAATGCTCTACTACAGGCACATTCCTCCAATTCGCCCTTAATTCCTCTCTGCATCATATCCTCTAATTTGATTATGTTGGCAGTTTCATTTTGTGCATGACAGCACCCATTTCTTCTCTTCATCTTTATGTTCATATGGGTGAAGGGTTTTCACTCACATCTACACACTCCATTTTTTATTTTCATAATGTTTTATTATTTTCTGTGGAATGTGACATTTGTAAGCTTTACTATCTTTGTGCTTATATTCTGTGTAAAACCTTGCAGTTGAATGAAGGGGATGGGGCATTCTATGGACCAAAGATAGACATCAGTGTATCTGATGCATTAACTAGGAAATTTCAGTGTGCAACTTTGCAGGTTTGCCACGCTCAGATAGATTTGTGTTCACATGATTTAGTTTTGGATAACTTGTCATGTAATAGCTAGGTGAATGTGGTTACTTGCAGCTTAACTTCCAGCTTCCTGATCGTTTGAAGTTGGAATTCTCTGCTGAGGATGAAGCCAAAATTGAGAGACCTGTAATGATACATAGAGCAATTCTAGGATCTGTTGAACATGTTTGCCATACTTTTAGAGCACTACAAGGGTAAATGGCCTTTCTGGCTCAGTCCTCTTCAAGCAATTGTATGTCCTGTGTCTGGAAAATCACAATCTTATGCACTACAGTTAAGCAACTCTGAATTTTATGCTTTATTCTTTGATATATTTGCTTATACCTATTAAATGATACAAATGTTGTACTGACATATTTTGTGGCAGCACCTGTATTTTTTTATGCCTGTAAATTCACCGTCTAGTACTTTCATAATTGGCTTTTCCTTGTTTATTTCTGAGCTTTTCTGTATCATGTTGAAACCATTGAAGCAGTTTGATTTTGTTACTAAATTTTGTTCAGTCCATCTCATACATTTTAAAATAAACTTCCAGCTATAATCTGATCACAAAGTTCGAGCAATCTCCTTGAATAGTTGAATATCTTAGAGTGTGTTCGGTTTTTCAGAATTCTTTCTATTTTTACAAAACGATCATTAAAATTCCACCTTGTACAATATTTTGGAAATAGGAAACAGGGAAATATATCATATTTGTAATCATTAGCAAAGGCAGGAAACATTTCTTAAATCAAACAGGCTATTGACTTTTTATTATTTGTTTGTAATTTGTTAGGATACTTGTACTATATATATCTTTCTACTTTTACAAAAGGCTCATTAGAATTCCACCTTGTACAATATTTTGGAAATAGGAAACAGGGAAAAATATCATATTTGTAATTACTAGATTTTGTACCTTGTACGTTACCAAAGTGTTTGTATTATTCTATTGTAATATTTTAAAAGTTGTTACTTGTAATGAATTTTATTCAAGTTGTTATATATTTGGAACCTTAAGTAGAGTATTCTAATTCATTTAAATGCAACTAAACTAGTTTAGTCTCCGAAATGACTTGGTATCAGTTTTATAACTTATTATATCAAACAACTTTAATAGTCGTTTTGTGTCTTTTAATATTTGGGGATTTTATTTTTTATGAAAAATTTTGTATACTAAATTTTTAGTAAATCTGTAATTGAAAGTTGTTTCTTGATTGAAGAGAAATGTCTTTAAATTGAAGTTGTGACATTTTGCAGGTACGAGAAGCACAATTAGCTCAGTACTAGTACATGTTGGTTGTCGGAGAGAGGAAGCAAATACTGGACAGGTTCTTCATTTTCCCCTTATCATAAATAATCCTTTTCTTTTTCTCTGTTGACATATCGTCATGCATTTCATATTTATTTGACCTAGGGTTGCTAACAACTGTAAACACAGTTATTAATGAATTTCTCACACTTGGATAATTATGTTTGGATTAATTAGAAGTGTATAAAATGAAGAAGTATCTTCACTTTTATGTCTTAAGTATATACAATAAATATTCTCTTGGTAAATGGTTTATATTTGTGAATTTTGCCCTTCCATTTGTGAATAACAACTTAGGAATTGAAATTTGAAGAAGGGGAGAAACACTCTTAAGAATTCAAGAGCTTCATATCAAGGGAGAATATTAGGTTGGATACTGGAGTGGCTTTAGTGTTAATAGAATGTGCGTATAGATTTTTGTGGGTGGTGAAATTGAAGAGGGTTGAAAGTATTGGAAGTATCATGTGGGTGTTAGTGTTTTAATTTGTGGATTGGAAATTGGAAGTATATATGCTGTGTTGTTTTAATTGATTCTGGTTCATTGTGTTGTGATTCTTTTTAACAGGTTGTATGGCCATCTGAAGTTGTCGTGGTAGATTTACTCTGCTTTCGTAAAGTAGGAGCAACTAAAATAAGTTATAGAAATTTATTGGTTGCTCTAAGTGTACTAATTTTCGTGTTTCCATCATGCTTGATGATATGAAGTGCTTTATTGGAAGTTAATTGTTCTCCACAAGCACATAACCATTGGGAATGGTTACATATCAATCAAGTAACAATATAGAAATATTTATCCTTTAGCTACAATTACAACTAAGGTGGTTGTATCCTGATTGATACCGCATTCATTTTTAATCTTTTAGGCACACCAATAAGGAGGAAATTTAAAGAGATGTACATTTATTGGAAAGATGGATAGGATACTTAGTAGGATAAACAATTACATTCAAGCACAGATTTTTAAAGAGGCTAATGCAGTTTTAACAAAGAATTATTGTGGTGTTATATATTTTTTGAACTTTTTTTATCACTTTGAATGATACTCCCCGTATGTGCAGGTTTTTGCAAGTGATATTGGTTGCCGAAGTGATGACCTAGTACGTCTATCAATACCATTTGTTTCCAAAAGCCTCCAACACGTTCCGTTGATGACATCCTTAGCAAATTGATTTCACCTGTTTACAACAGCAAACATGAAAGCAGTGGATCAAACAAGAACAATTGAAAGTAAAACAAATTGAGGACTTTCATAATTTGTTGATTTGTATTTCAATTTTATCCTTGTCATTTTTTAATATTGTGCGTGGTTACACGACTTTTTTAATATGACCAAGATGAAATTCATTACCATGAATCATTATCACCTTCTCTTGCAAATGTAAGGACTACTATATGGTTGGCATCCAAACTTTTATATATAACCAAACTTATATTTTAAACCATGAAACATTTAATATTGAATCATTAGATTCATAAATATTAAACAATACAACATATTCTTCATTATACAAACTAAACAACTTGAAAACCAATAACATAAATTGTATCCTAATAAATCATATTTCATGGACATTGTGTTCAATATGTATATCAATCAAGTCATGTTGACCTTCTATTACAACTTCTTCCCCATCTTCAATGTATTCAACTTGTTCATGTTCTCCTACTTCATGATTTCATCATTGCCTATAACATTCCACATTTCTTCGTTACCCTACTTCGAAGAACATTTTCTTTGTGTCTGACAAACCATCTGTTGTCGCAAAAGTTGTAATTGTTCTTACAATAACATTACTCTTGTTAAATATTACAGTTAAAAGCCTCTTATTATAAATCATATTGAAATAAACATATGCATAAATAATACAAATCGTTGTGTAATCAAATAAAAATGATTAATTAACGTACCGTGTAACGTTCCTATATTTGGATGTTACCAAATTACAGCAAAAATTAAAAAGTTAGCATCAATATGTAAAATCTGTCATGTCTCAAATATGTAAATCAATTAATATTTTAAACAATATGATCATTTTTACCATTTTAGCATAACATTTAAAGTTTGTCAGTAATTCTATTATACACTAATCAACATAGAACATGACAATTATACCATATAACTCCGTAAAACCATACTAGCATAGCATATAATAACATCATGATCCATTCTCTCATAATAACCTTTAATTTCTAGCATTTCATTTAATAAATGCATTCTTTTGGTCCTGCTATGTTGGTCTTATTTATTATGGTCGTTACTAATGGAGCTAGTGCTAGTTTGTAGGTGCACTAGTTTGGATGGAGATGCTAATCGGCTAGTTTATTTTATTGTGCCACCTGAAAGCAGTTTATTTAATATGAACCTGGTGTAGCACATTGGCAGGAGAATTCTCAAGCTCCCTTCCAAAAATGATTCCAGAAGAAACATCTACTACAAATTTAAGTTTCTTCTCCAAAAGAAATGAAGGCATAATTAATAGACCACAATAGCTTTTGTCAGCCTTAGCAAAACCTTACCATGGATCTTCGTGTAGAAGAAAAGATAAAACATGGTTGGTAGGAGGACACAGTCTATAAAAAAGTAGTCAAATCTTACACACCAAGTAAAATCATTAACAATAATTGTTATGCTTATAATCATATTAACAAAAACCCAGTACCAATATTCTCCAAAACATTAATGATGACATTTGAAATTCTATATCCCATAAACTACACTAAAACCCAGAAAAAAGGGCAATGTAGGCTTGCAATTCTAATGAGCACATCCACTACAAGCAACTAATCAGACTCATTATATAATAGAGACCAACAAAGTACTTTTTTTTTTCATGGCCATCTGTCAACATTTTGCTTTTGTAACATAAAAAGACAATGTGGAATATTTCAAGACATGAAAAATGAAAGAACCATATAACAGTGGAGCTTTCTCAGTCATTCTATCCGCATCCAAAACTTTATTCAAATTCACAATACATTACAACAACAATAAACTGAAGAACTCGATAAAATGTGTGTGCAACTAATAATCAAAGTAAATATTAAGCACGATGAAACTGAGGCGAAAAAAAAAAACTATAACGTTTTCCTCAAGAAGAGTGTTGGCCCCCGCACGCGGGGCTATCATCGAAATTCTTCGATGGATACTTCGCCGTCAACATGCCGACCTCGAAGACGATATCGTCGGAGGAGGAGCGGATTCCGGTGATCGACCACCACTTGAAGAATGCGCGAACCCTAATTCCGTCAAGTTCCACAATTTACCCCTGCACGATTTTCCAAGAGATGGTGTCGGAGTAGGTGGCAACGTAGTTGTCCGCCGGGAGCTTGATTTTGCACGCGCCACTGAGCTTGACGGTAAACTCCCGCTGGTCCGGTTCACGGCATATCCCAGGACGGTGGTGTTGGGAAGAAGACTGGAGGGTAAGTCGTAGCTGACGAGTTACACGTGAGCCTGCGAAAGCGTGATTTTTGGCGTTTTAGAGTTAGGTTTTTGGAACGAATTGGCCACGAGATTAAGAAGCAGAGCGAGTACACACAAGATTTTGGGAGCGAAACCTTCACACCTATCAAAAACCTTCACAATCGCCGATTGAACAAGCTTTTTTAAATGCAAAGCGAAGGCGCCAATGAAAAACGATGGAAAACAATACGCCAGAGAAAACAAACCTAAATGGCCTAAATGGGATGTTCGAACGAACCTCGAAAGAAAACTTACCCAAATTTTGGTCTTTCCCCTTTTACCCTTACTCAGTCTGCAAGTTTTTTAAAAAAACGCTAACGTGGAGCGTGTCAAATGAATGTAAGCTCCACGTCAGCATGTTAATGTATTACCACCCTTTCCCGTTTATGCCATCGGAATTCCCAACCCTGTCTTGGATTCTTCACTTCAAAATTCATATTGTTTTGATCCTATATGGGATGATGTCAAAAAAGGAGCACAGAGGTACCATTCATTTTTTTTTCATTTTTTTAGCCATTATGGTCCCTCTCCTTCTTTGGTTATTGTTATTGTCTGAATGTTGGGTGTTGAGCGGAACATTAGCGTGAATAATTGAGAAGTTCATGGATTGTAAAATATTTAATTTAGACAATATTATAATTTTAATCTACAACATTAATTCCCGAATCAATATTGTGTTTTTTATTTTGGTCTAGTAACCAGTGAATTCTAAGGGTAGAAGAAATTGTAGTGGTGAACTAGTATTATGCACCTGTGAGCGTCAGGTCACGTTTTAGAGGTAAGGGAAGCTGATATAATTTGATTAAGATTCTTGTTTGGAATGGTCGCATGTTGATTGATTGTTGAATGAATATGAAGTATAGTTGTTACTGCATTTTTAGTTGTATGAGTGTTTGAGTATAAATGATGAGGAACTAGGTTGATATAAGGTTTGATCTTAAGTTTGTAGTTCTCTGTGTAATCCCGTGGTTGTCACCGAAAGTCATTATTGATCGTTCGGTTTTTCCTTTGAGCATTCGGTCTATACTAGATCCTTCCTTTAGGGAGAATTTCAGTTGATGACGGATCGATTATATCTTAGTATACTTGTAAATAAGTGTCTGTCTAAATGTAGTTGTCTCCTTGTATTTAGTATTCAATATTACTTACACATATACTAGTATATTTATCTTCCCTTAAAAATCCATTATTTGTATCTGTATTTAATTCTTCATTCTATAAGCTAAGTAGTGTTCGATCTTAAACCTGACACTTGGTCTAAGTGGTGCTCGGTCTTACACCAAGCGCTCTGTCTCGTCTCAATAATCTATCATTACCATTTTTTAAAATAAGAGCTTTTAGCCAAACTCAATAGTGTTTGGTTTCTACAGTGATCAGTCTCAGACTAGCACTCGGTCTCTTCAGTGTTCTGTCTTAAGACTAAAAACTAAGTATTATTAGTACTCAACATCTTTTTATCTCTCGGTTTCTTCATAGTATTCGGTTTGTTATTAGTATTCGGTGTCAAACAGTATTCGGTCTCATTAAATGGTGTTCGGCCTAGGCTTTGTAGTGTTCGGTTTGAACTCTTAAGGGTCAATTCATTGAAGCGGATCAATTGGTAAATAACACTCGGTTATGTTAGTTTCTAAGGTGTGTTATTCCATTCGCACTTGCTCTATGAAGAGAAAGTGTGGTCTTATTTCAATTGAATATATTGATGATGAAGTATGATGAAATTTGAAATATGATGCGAATGAAATAGTTTGGATATGAAAGAGTATTCTAGGAAGGAATATCTCAGAAATTGGTTATTGAATGGTAAAATATGAATGTGGGCAAAGCTTAGCTGACGTTTATCCTGATATTTCGTGATTACTCATTTTCATGTAGAGAGGAGTAACTCATGTGTGGGAATGGTAGGAGATCCTAGTCTATAAGGTTAACTTGAACGGAACGGATTAACCTCGGGTGACAGCTGTTGAGGATATCCCAGTTACTACATCACCCGGGTACACAGACGTCCTAGCTACACAGAACTCATACAGTCCGGACAGTCAGAGTCAAATGGTTGTTTATTACATGCAATAATGTATGATATATTAATTTGTATCAGACTTATGTGATATATATATATATATATATATATATATATATATATATATATATATATATATATATATATATATCTTTGTTCCATTAATTAAATTACATAAGCTTATCCTATTTCTTGTCTTGTCTGTTTGGTCCTTTCTGTTGTCGTTTTATGTTGCAATGATCATCCGTGTGAATGTGAGTAGAAGGAGAAGAGTTGTTGGAAGAAGTGGAAGGGAAGACCGAACCTTAGGACCATTCGGTTATTATTCTGTTTCTAGTTTTGTAGAACCGTTCGGTGTAGGTAATTTTGGAAATCGTTCGGTCTAGTCAGTATTTCTGTAAAGTTTAAATTCTGAGATATTTGGGTAAGGTCGTTCGGCCAGAATTGTACCTCTTAATCTCAGAACTGAACTATAATATATTTAATATGTAATTATTCTATTATATGATTTTATACTATAGTTTTTGGGATGTTATAATATAGATATACATCAGAAAATTAAAATAAAACAATTGGCTTAAGAGAAAATGTTAGGTTTCCAATTTCTTAGTTATATTATCTCCAAAAGGATAATGAAATTTTAAAGAATAAATTCAAGCTAAAATACTTATTCACGTTAGTCATAAATTGATTCAACTTCATAAATATATAAGTAGATATACTCATTTAATGGTTTCAATTCCAAATTTAGTTTTGTTTCATCTTATGTTATAAAATTCAAATATAAATTAAATTGAAACTTATATTATTTTCTGATAATCCATAGTGTTCTAACACACTTCTTTTTTATAAGTATAAATCTTAAAAATTAAAAGTAGGTCAAGTTTAGCTTGAATTCTTCTCCCACACCTTCATAGACAAAAGTGTGGAATGTAGATCATTTTTTTTTTATCGAGAAACCGAAGAAGTTGTACAAGGTTTTTGTCCGGCAACTGCATAAATCCCATTAATTATTATTACCCCGTGGTAGCTGAGAATTTTTTTTCATCATTTTAAAACAATATGTGAAGTTTATAATTTTGCTACCATAATGTATGAGTGACTACTGATAATATTATATATTTGAAGACTACATATACAACTATTAAATATGTCATTGCAGCAATTTGGTTTTGGAACATATATTGTCATAAAGAAACCAACACCATCTAAAACTAGAGAAAGATTAAAGGTCTCCTAATCGTTCTTGAACAAAATTCATCGGTGGTGCTGTTAGGAAGGTTCTGTTTCTGCACAATCCATCTTACTGGAAGAAGGATCTCTGCTGAGATTCCGATCAGATATCTGTGTGTAAGGTTCTGACATGTTTTGCACAAAAAGCTCCTCACATGTCTAAGGGCCAAAAAATTGGCTCTGTGAACCCATTCGTCACATTTTCTGCACAAATATGCATCATCTGCCTGACAATACAATGAAGCTTGCAAACCACACAGCTCACAAGATGTTGAACAACCTCTTGTTGCAGCAAATGAAGAATTCCCTTCAGGTGGTAAGCTTCTGCATGAACCACCAAGCTTTTTCCCTTCCACGCCTTTGCACATTTTCAGAAGCTAAATTTTATGATTCTAAGAGTAAGGCTTGGTTTCTTAAATAAGTGTTATATATAGAGCCTGGTAGGGTTAGTTGAGTTAGGGGCCTTCATGACAACTCGTCATCTTGAATCACATGCATGTTCCTTGAATGAATTCTTGTGGACAAGGAGAAGAATGCACACTGCGTCACGTAATCATCAGTGTTTTATTTTATTTTTCAACCCCATTATTTATTTGTCCTTTTCCAATCATGCATGCCATGGTGCCAAATAATTCATTCACATTGAGTTTTAATTCTAGATCCACATTAACTATGACTCCGATATAATCTTAAAAAACAGATTTTAAATCGAATTTAATTTTTAAAATTTATATCCATTTATATTTATATATTGTGAACATGTGAGACTTTTAATATTATCTATATTATTTTTAAGGAAGATTTAATAGTTGAAGCTAATTTAGATACATGTTATATGTATAACCACGTTAAACAAATCAAACTAAAGTATTAGTAAAAGAGAATTTATGACTGTAGTGACAAGTTGAAAAGAAGTTAAATACGATATACATATATATAATTTTGGATTGAACATCGTGAGTCCTACTTTATGTCACTGAGTCCAAGCTAAACGGGGGTCCTAAAAGATTATTTCTATGGTCTAGAATTAGCAACTTTTTAATGTGTGACCAAACAAGGGCCATTTGTTTCGTTGTATAAGGCCACGTGAAATAGAAACCCGTTTGATTTATGTCTCACATATTAATTGGTAGAAGACTTTTGTCTTTTTGTGACTTTCTTGTGTTGCACGTTTGGTTCCAGAATCTGGTATACGAAACTACAAAGGCAAAATGTGTCCTTGTCCACATATTGTTCTTGAGGACACCAATGTATTATAATTCACATATATGCTCGAAAACTAAGTAGCTTTCACCCAGTTTCATTAGGGAGTGGTGAAAAGTGACTGGATCCAAAGAAATGCAAAGTTCATGGCAATGAAGATGAGTGTTTTTGTGATTTTGATGACTGTATATAGAACAATAATGCAAGTCTTAGTCTCTTACCATTCAGCATGGTACGTGGCAGAACAGACAACCGCTAAAAGGCGAATGACATTTCTTGTTGATTCATAGCAAATTATGGAATAGAACAAGAAAATCAAGTTCCAATACAGAACCACTTGAATCTGCTAACAAGTGAGTATGCATAAGCATTGAAAAAACTCAAATACTAACAAGTTACATGCTGAATTGAAGTTTCATGTTTAGCCATGCAATCTATACCCGTATACACAAGGAGGAAGGAACAATTTAAATGTCTACAGATTTATACTCGTTGGTCTGAGTTTAGACAAATCTAATAAAAGATTTCACATTGAGTTTTTGATAGGTCTTTTATTAAGAAAGATTCATAGATACAGTCCTAATGAGAGATGAAAAATGAATTCAATCCACCTAGCACATAAGAGATTGATTTCATTTCTAACCAAAATCATAACACAATAGGTTTACCAATTTTCTTTCTTATAAAGTGTTAAAATTACTCATATTTATCCAATCTAGACTTAGAATCATAGTTACCATAATATTTTCAATTTTTTTATTCATAATATTGTACTCATTTGAATTAATAATCAAGATGAACCATTGATTCTAATACTACTATGATGAATCTTTGAAAAAATAACTTATTATTAGAAATACAATACCCATGAATTGTGAACAGATCTCTCAATTTAACCTAGACCTCTCAATTTAGCCCATGATTCACATGGGTTGGAGTTAAAAAGTTCATAAAAAAAAACATGTTCAAAAAGTTCATATAACTAAAACACCCAAAAAAGAAAAACTCTGGATAGAGCCAACATACCTTCTTTTTAACATAAAAAAAAATATTAATCATGAATGCAAAAATCATGCCAATTTACACCACAAGCATGACTTGTCTAAAATAAATGTCAAAGATCATTTGCTAAGTTTATATTTGTTCACGTCAAAATAGAATATTAACCGAAGATTCTAATGTTTTTTAAAGAATTAAAAAAAAATACCTATTGAATAAAACCTATTTTATTTATTAATATTTTTCTATGTTTTTTTAGTAAAACGTTGGTGTAGAGCAAATCGTTAGGATAAAATGGAATCTTATAAGTAAAAGTAAGTTGAAGAATAAATCAATGTAATTATTTCCTTTCAGTGATCAGAAGATGTCATTTCATTGATTTTGGGTGGCATTGTTACTTTACCCATGTTTCTTACTTAGTTTGCAGTTGAAATACAAGTAAAACTATCATAGGCAAAAACCAGAAGAAAATAATGCCAAGTTTAGATTGTTTCAATGATGTAAACCACTCACCAAACCTTTCAAGTACATTTAAAAGTAAGAGGAAACAAGTCTTCCTCGTCTCTGATCTCATTCCAAAGAACTAAAACTAGGTTTACGAACGAAATAACAATGCTACACACGCCCTTACAACTTCAGAGAAGTAATAAAAATTACTCGAACGAAAATCTGACCAACCCCATTTGCAAATGGCGAAGAAACTCCAAAAAAAAAATAGAGAAGTCTCCTATTGAGTAGGCCACAAAAATAAAACTTAGTTTTAAATGAATCAAGTCAACGAGTGAGGGGCTCATATACCAGTTTTAAATGAAATAATAGCTTTAAGGTGTTTCATCGTACGTCGTGAAACTCCAAAAAATTTTGTTAGTTAGAATCAGTTTTTATTTTTCACGGTTCGGTTTCTTGTTATTAACTGTTTGGTTTTATGTCTGGTTGTTTGTGGTTAAACTTTCTCTTCTGAGCGTTCGGTTATGAACATTCAGGTTTTTTGGCTGTTCGGTCTCGTTTGGCCTTCTTTTGCGTTCGTCCTTTAACGTTCGTTCTTTCTGTTTTTTTACTTGGATTGACTATATATATTGTAACTTGTTTTGGTTCTCAAAATAATTCAATACCATAATATTCAGATAATTCCTCTTTGTGTTTTTCTTCTCTTCTCTCTCGTTTGTCTGGTTCTCTGTTTCACACTCGAATCCAACAATTGGCACCCACCGTGGGGCAGTGAATCAAGAAACTCAAGAAGCAATGGCAACCAAGTTTGATATTGAAAAGTTAAATGGTTCTAATGATTTCGGACTGTGGAAGATCAAGATGGAGGCTATCTTGATACAGCAGGGATGCGATGAAGCGTTGAAGGGTGAGTTGAACATGGGTGTTGGGATGTCGCAAGAAGAGAAGAAAAGAATGGTTGATAAAGCAAGAAGCGCAATCATATTGTGTTTGGATGATAAGATGCTGAGAGAGGTTGCGAAGGAGAAGACTGCAGCTGGAATCTGGGCAGAGTTGGAATCTTTGTACATGACGAGATCGTTGGCTCATAGGTTGTGTTCGAAGCAACAACTCTAATCGTTCAAGATGACAGATTCAAGAACCATAGAGGAGCAGCTTTCACAATTCAGTAAGATCGTTGATGATCTGGAGAATATTGACGTGCGATTGGAAGATGAAGATAAAGCAATTATTCTTCTGAATGCTCTTCAAGAACCTTCGAGCATTTTAGGGATGCCTTACTCTGTGGTAAAGATCAGGTAATCACACTAGAAGAGGTTGTGACATCTATTCGAACCAAGGAGTTTCAAAAGCTCCAAGATTCGAAGGCAACTAAGGAGGTTGCATCTGGGCTGTTTTCGGTGAAATGGAAATGGAAGAAGCAGGCTGGAAATCGGAAGAAGACGAAGTCAGAGGGTGTGAAACAGGTGAGATGTTTCAAGTGCCAGAAGATGGGACATATCAAGAAGTATTGCCCAAAGAAGGGCAAAACCGTTCGGCCACAGGAAACTGCTGATGTGGCAGAGGCTTCTGAAGGATATGAATCTGCTGGTGTTCTGGTAGCTTCGTCTGAAGATTCTCAAAGGAGCTGGGTCATGGATTCTGGCTACAGATATCACATATGTTCGGTGAAGGAGTTCTTTGAGAGTCTAGATCAAAGAGAGCATGGAAACGTGTTGCTGGGAAATAATAAAGCTTGTCGAGTGCAAGGAGTGGGGTCGGTAAGGCTGAAGATGTTTGACAATCGGGAGATGGTACTGCAGGATGTGAGGTATGTGCCTGAACTGAAGCGAAATTTAATTTTAATAAGTTCTTTTGATCTTGGAGGTTACACAGCAAAAGTCGAAGATGGAGTGATGAGGGTGTGTACTGGAGATTTGGTGGTTGTCAAAGGCAGAAGGAAGAATGACTTGTACATTTTGGAGGGATCCATAGTCATTGGTCATGTCTCGGTAGCAAGTGGGAAGACTGTGAACAACACTTGGCTTTGGCACTTGAGGATGGGTCATATCAGTGATAAGGGTCTTGAAGAATTGGAAAATCAAGGCTTACTTCTGGGTGATAAACTGCAAAAGCTGGATTTCTGTGACCATTGCGTCTTGGGAAGCACTTAACCGAACGACCATTTGAGTACGCCCATGCGGACTTGTGGGGGCCTGCAAGAACTCATACTCATGGTGGAGGAGCGTATTTCCTGAGCATAATTGATGATTTTTCAAGAAGAGTATGGATTTATGTTCTGAAAAATAAATCTGAAACCTTTCAGAAATTCAAGGAGTGGCATACACAGACCGAGAACCAATTAGGGTATAGGCTGAAATATCTTAGAACTGATAATGGTCTGGAGTTTGTTTCAGATGAATTTAATAAGTTCTGCAAAGATAAAAGGATAAGGAGGCACAAGAATATGGTGAGAACTCCTCAACAGAATGGTTTGGCTGAAATGATGAACAGAACAATTCTGGAGAGGGTTCAATATATGCTGCTTGGATCAGGATTGTCAAAGGCTTTCTGGGGAGAGGCTGTCAATACAGCTGTATACCTGATTAACAGGAGTTCGTCTTCGGCCCTCAACTATAAAACACCAATGGAAGTTTTGAGTGGACGACCGACTGACTACTCACACATGAGGGTGTTCGGTTCCTTGACGTTCGCTCATGCCAAAGGAGATAAGCTTGACGCTCGAGCGGTAAAAAGTGTATTTCTTGGATATGCTGAAGGAGTTAAGGGATACAGGTTGTGAAGGTTAGACTTGAAACCGTCTAGGCTGATCATTAGTAAGGATGTTGTTTTCGACGAAACGAGAATGACAATGCATGATGAAAATCCTGGATGCGAGAAGAAAACGCTCGTTGAGGTGGAGCATACTACTGATGGGGACGTTCAGTCATTGAATGAGGAAAACCGAACATGTGAAGGGCAAGACGAAAGCGTTCAGTCATCAGAGGAAAATCGAACGGGTGAAATACGAACAGATCTTGGTGATGAAACAGATGGTATATTTGGTGATGTGAGTTACCCAAGAGGAGCTGGTGATGAATTGAAGAATTATCAGCTTGTTCGTGATAGAGAAAGGAGAATCTCTAAGCCAACCAAACGGTTTGGAGAGGCAGATTTAATTTGCTATGCCTTGAATACTGTTGAAGATCTTGAAAGCTCGTGTGAACCGAGAAGTTACAAGGAGGCTCTTCACAGCAACGATCGACATCTTTGGCAAGGTGCTATGGAGGAAGAGCTGGAGGCGTTGAGGAAGAATAACACCTGGAAATTGGTAGATCTGCCAAAGGGAAAGAAGGTTGTAGGTTCAAAATGGATCTTCAAGAAAAAGGAAGCTATACCAAGGGTTGAGAAAGCTAGGTACAAAGCAGGACTTGTTGCCAAAGGCTTTACTCAGATCAAGGGTGTAGATTATCATGAGATTTTTGCTCTTGTCGTGAAGCATTGTTCGGTCAGAATTTTAATGGCGATAGTTACTCGTCGAAATTTGTATCTAGAACAGTTGGATGTGAGAACTGCGTTTCTGCATGGAGACTTGGAGGAAACAATTTATATGAAGCAGCCGGAGGGATTTGCTGTGGATGAAAGAGTATGCCTGTT
Organism: Vigna nakashimae; assembly: GCA_034642375.1. Taxonomy (NCBI): domain Eukaryota; kingdom Viridiplantae; phylum Streptophyta; class Magnoliopsida; order Fabales; family Fabaceae; genus Vigna; species Vigna nakashimae. Next base: position 31,606,264 of record CM067763.1, on the reverse strand, counting down.
ACAGAAGTCCCTTTATGGCTTAAAGCAAAATCCAAGACAAATGGTATAGAAAATTTGATGATTTTCTGATGAAGCTGAACTTCAAGAGATGCAATTATGATGATTGCGTGTATATTTTGCATCGTCATAGTGAAGTTTTGTATCTTCTTCTATACGTGGATGAAATTCTGATTGCCAGCAGTGACAGGAGCATGATTCATGAAAGCAAAATTGGGTGGTGCTTTCGAAATGAAGGAGCTTGGAGAAGTAAGGAAATTTGTGCATTGACATTAAGAGAGATAATCTGAAGGGAAATTTGTTTTTATCTCAAAAGAGTTACTTACAGAAGGTAATTTCAAGGTATCAGATGGCTGAATCCAAACCAGCTGGCACACCAATCAATCAACACTTGAAATTCACCAAAGAGAAATGCCCGAAGACCGAGGCTGAAAGGAGGAAAATGGAAGTGGTTCCATTTTCAAGTGGGATTGGGAGCATCATGTATGGCATGGTCTGCACTAGACCTGACCTAGCGCATGGGGTAAGTATTCTCAGTCGGTTTATGATTGATCCTGGACAAAGTCACTGGGAAGCGTTGAAGTGGATGCTTAGATACGTACGGGGGTCTCTTGATACTTGATTACTCTTTCAGAATAATTTTCATGGTGGAGATTATATTGAAGGATTCGTTGATTCAGATTTTGCTGGGTGCTTGGACACAAGGAAATCTCGTTCGGGATATGTGTTTACATTGTTCGGTAAGCTGGAAGTCAACATTGCAATCAATTGTTGCCTTGTAAACCACTGAAGCTGAATATTGTACGCTCGCTGAAGGGGTAAATGAGGCACTATGGTTAAAAGGCTTTATTCAGGAATTGGGTATTGATCAAACAACCGTCCAAGTTCATTGTGATAGTCAGAGCGCCATACATTTGGTGAACCATCAGATTTACCATTCTAGAACAAAGCATATTGACGTCAAACTGCATTTTGCCAGGAACATTATGGAATCCGATGATGTCCAAATATGCAAAATTGTATCTGAAGACAACCTTGCAGATATGCTGACTAAGCCGCTCGCTAAAGAGAAGTTTCTAAAGTTGTTGTCCAGGATTGGTTTTTAACCTCTCGGTTTGTACTTTGTGTATCGTTCGGTATTTTTGTAATTTTTGAGTCTAGGTGGAGATTTGTTAGTTAGACTCAACTTTTACTTTTGACCGTTCGGTTTCTTGTTGTTAACCGTTCGATTTTATGTATGGTCGTTTGTGGCCAAACTTTCTCTTCTAAGCGTTCGGTTATGAACGTTCGGGTTTTTTGGCTGTTCGGTCTCGTTCGGCCTTTTTTTGCGTTCGCCCTTTGTGTTTCTTTACTTGGATTGACTATATATATTGTAGCTTGTCTTGGTTTTCAAAATAATTCAATACCATAATATTTAGATAATTTCTCTCTGTGTTTTTTTCTCTTCTCTCTCGTTTTTCTGGTTCTCTGTTTCACACTCGAATCCAACAATTTCATTTTTAACTTTCTAACATGTGATCTCATCCTACACCTTCAACTTTTTCAAAAATTTTATTTTTAATTTTAATAAATATCTTTTCATTTTCTTCTCTTTCTTATTAAAAGCACACTCTACATAACTTTAATAATAATTTAATTTAAAATCCAAATATTATTTAATATAATTTTATATTATAATAATTATTAAAATATGATTTATATTATTATAATAGTTATAATAAAAATAATAGAAATAAAACAAAATTATATGAAATAAAATATTTAAATCTATTAAATTATATTAAAATATTAAATTAAATTAGATAATTATCAAAATTTGAATAAAAAACAAAATTTTAAAAACAACTATTTATCATATATCAAATAAAATTATATTAAATAAAATATTTAATATATTTAAATATATTAAATTATATCAAAATATTAAATTAAATTAAATAATTATTAAAATTTAAATAAAAAATAAAAAATTGAAAACAATTATTTATCGAATATCCATATTCGTAACATAACTTGTGAGATTTCTATATCCATTAACAAATTTTTTCTAAGTTTTTTTTTTCTAATTTTAATAATTTAATTTAATATTTAAATATTAAATGTGATTTTAAATATTATTTTTATTTTCATTATTATTACTCTTATTTTAGTTATTATTATTTTAATTTTTCTAATAAAACTATTATAAAATATAAACTATATTTTAATAACTATTAAAATATAAAAATTAATAAATAATATTATAACTTTAAATTAAATTAAATATTTATTAAATTTTAAATAAAAAGCAAAACTGTGTAAACTTATTTTACTGATTTTAATATCTAATAAACAAGTTTTTTAAAATTTTGGTTTTTATTTAAAATATAATAATTATTTAATTTATTTTACTATTTTATTATAATTTAATATATTTGAATATATTAAATAAAATTTATTATTATTATTATTATATTATTACTTTTATTTTTATTATTTTATTTTTATGTTTTTAATATAATTAATATAAAATATTTTTATAATTATTAAAATATAAAATTATATTAAATAATATTTAAATTTTAAATAAAATAAAATTATTATTAAGGTTGTGTAGAGTATTTTTTAAAAGAGAACAAAATGAAAAGATGTTTATTAAAGTTAAAAATGAATTTCTTTTTTATTAAAATTAAAAATAAAATTTTTGAAAAGTTGAAGCTGTTAGAAAGTTAAAAATGAAATATTTAGAAACGTAAGATGAAGGATTAGACGTTGGAGGTGTTACCCAGTTCTAAAAGAATCAAGCCCATGTGAAGTATTTGGGTTTAGCCCAACAGGGCCACTAAAAAGTAGAAAAAAAAATCCATTTCCCAGAGTAGAAACAAAGAAGCGTAGACGTAGAAGCAGAAGCGTGACGGAAACTTGCTGCTACCGATTCCCTTCTTCCGTCATCACAGGTTTGGAAAAGTAACCGTCACTTTGCGGTTTATTTTGTCCCTCTTTTTCCCACTGCCACCACCGTTAATTAAAGTAAAAGCGATGTTCAAACGAAGAAAAAAGGATCAGAGTTTTAGCAGTGATAGCAGTGCCTCAGATACAGCCATGCCTCCTTTTCCTCACGTCAGAACAACTCCAACACCTTCATTCAAATCCTTCCTCTTGATGCTCTCCATTCTCCTCAACCTCTACCTCCTCTTCCTCACGTGGGCCCCATCATCCGCGCCACTTACCTCACCCACTCGCATCACCACCCTCTCCCCGACCACGCGCCGCCACCTCCTTTTCTCCGTCGCCTCCTCCTCCCTCTCATGGCATCGCCGCCTCCCCTACCTCCGCCTCTGGTACTCCCCCAACTCCACCCGCGCCCTCGCTTTCCTCGACAAACCACCGCCACTTCCTCTGAACTCCTCCTCCTCCTCCTCCTTTTCCCCGCCGGTCGTGATCTCCGCTGATACCTCCGCGTTCCCCTATACTTTCCGCGGGGGGCTGAGGTCTGCGATTCGAGTGGCGCGAGCTGTGAAGGAGGCCGTGGATCGTAATGAGTCAGACGTGCGGTGGTTCGTGTTTGGCGACGACGATACGGTGTTCTTCGTCGACAACGTGGTTCGGGCGCTAGCGCGGTACGACCACCGCCGGTGGTTCTACGTCGGGAGCAACTCCGAGAGCTACGAGCAGAACGTGAAGTACTCGTTCCAGATGGCGTTCGGCGGTGGCGGCTTCGCGATCAGCAGTTCCCTCGCCAGGGTTTTGGCGAGGGTTTTGGACTCTTGTTTGAGGAGGTACGCACACTTGTATGGCAGCGATTCTAGGATTTATTCCTGCGTTGCTGAGCTCGGTGTTGGCTTGACTCATGAACCTGGCTTTCATCAGGTCCTTTGATATTATTATTATTATTACTACTACGTTCTATTTGGTTATTGTTTCTCTGTTACGTTTGTTTTTTGCTTTTATCTATGCGCATGTGTTGGATTCGCTGGCTGTGTTATTTTCTCTTTTTTTTTTTGCTGTTTCAATTTTTGTATGGGGAACAGTGAACTCAACTCTGTTGGGTTTTTTTTTTTATCACGGGGAGATTCGGCACGCTGTAAGAATTTCATTTAAGAAAATTTGAAGGCGATGGGTGTGTGTAGAGTCTTTTCTTATATATTTTATATTCTGCTCTTCAAAATCATTCCTATTCATTCCTACTTAAGAATCATTGTGACACTTACAAGTGGGACCAAAATGACACGCGGAATCATAACAAACACTTTGTAGGTGACTCTATGCATGTGATGCTGTGTATTGACCTTCGCATATGGATTGATTAGATATTAGAGTTGGAGTAATTGACAGAATTTAGTTGTTATGGCTTGTGTTACTCTCTGATTGAATTGTCCCTCCAATGTGTCTATCCAAGGTTCGGAATCTCAAAGGGAGAGACCTTCATTTAATTCTGATATTGTCTTTGATATGCCGTGTAACAAAAAGGGGGAAATGTGAAAAACGGGGTTAGTTCTCAGCGTCTCCTACAATGTGGTCAATGAAGTTGAAATCCTTTCTATAGTGAGTTATCTATATTTAAGTTTCTGACAGTGTCTCAAATAAGATTGTCTCTGAAAGAGAATACGTGAGAAACCAAAAAAGGGGAAAGTGCAGTGAGATGTGTAACCTTTATTTGTTCTTTAGTATCTTATGGGCTGTGATTTTTTGTTTTTTGGCTTGGTGTTAATGCACCGAAGAGTTGGATGTCCCATGGATTACTCGCTTACTTCCTTTATGGGTGTTGGAGGCTTGTTTACAAGGACAAAACTCAGATGACAAACTATACGCTATAGATAGTGCTGTTGGTTCGGTTTTTCTTATTAAAATAAATTTTTGTTATTGGTGACTAAAGTTATCTATAACTGTCGAGATAAAATGGCAACTTTTATGGGAGAACATTATTGTGTCAAGGTTGTCTGTAGATACCAGCAATTACGAACATGAAAATGATAATGTGCATCAGTTTCTATTTTCCTGGCTTCATTCAATGGTTGTGTGCATCGCTTACATCTATTTAGTTGCTGAAGTTTTAAACGTACATTGGTCTCACGGCATGATAAATCTAATAATTTGGTTTAAGATTTTATCTTGGTAAATTCTTTGGCATTTCAAACAAACATCATAGGGATAGCATGAGTGTGTTGTCTAGGTTTTAAGTTTGATACTTTTGCTGGAATGCGCTTAGGCTTCTTTAATTCTATAGTTGAGCATTCTTTTATCTTCTGATTAAACCTAAAAGAAGTATAATGATAGGCTCTTTCGGAATCATCATTTATCCATTTTGTTACGCCAGTTGGACATGCGGGGGAATTTGTTCGGGATGCTAGCTGCACATCCATTATCTCCGTTATTGTCCCTTCATCACTTGGAAGCAATGGAGCCCATATTTCCCGACATGGACAGAGTACAGGCTTTGGAACATCTTGTTGCCGCTGCAAATGTAGATCCTGCCAGTATCCTGCAGCAAACTGTCTGCTATGATCAGTCAAATTCTTTGACTTTCTCTGTTTCTTGGGGTTTTGCTATCCAAGTTTATCAAGGAAATGAACTTGTACCTGACCTCCTTTCGGTGTAGAGAACTTTTGTTCCATGGAGGAGGGGTAGTAAAGTCAATGCCAATTTCATGTTTAACACCAGAGACTATCTCAGAGATCCTTGTAACAGGCCTTCAGTATTTTTCTTGAAAAGTGCGACATCTCATAAAAGGGGCATTTGGAGCAGTTACAGTAGGCATGATGTTGGGAACTGCTTTGAATCCAATGTTAGACAGCTCGAGCAGATCATAGTTTTTTCACGGAAGCTGGAGCTTAACAATGACCAGGTTTTTTTAAGTAAATCTTAGTAATGGTTATTTCAAAAATTTGATTTCTGTCTGTATTCTTATATTCTAGTTATTAAACTTTATATTGTTTATTGGGTCTTAACACAGATGAATGCTCCCCGTCGTCAGTGCTGTAGCGTCTTACCACCATCTACTAATGATACAACCAATCTTCACATTAGACAGTGTGAAATCGATGAACTGATCTCCATGCAATCATAGCATTCTTTTCCGGAGTGACCTCCTTTCAAAGCTTTGGAAATTTCATGAGCATGAATGTTCGTGTTGTAGGTGATATAAGGCGGATGCGGCTTCTTTTTGGTTGATCTTATACATTGTTTTGAGAGAGGATATGCGGAACTTGATTCTTTTCTATTTCTGAAAGTTGAAGAGAAGGTAAACGCAAATATTCTTTAGTGCTTAGTTTCAGTAGTTATTGAACAATGGGTGCCTCCACCGGGCAGCTAGTACTATGCTACAAACTTTATATTTCTGAAAAAATTCTAATTATACCCTGCCTTTCCTGATTTCTATTTCCCCCATCCTCTTTGCAGTAGAGAAAGATCCCTGTCCTCATTCTTGAAGAAAAATTGTCAAAGCTCAAAGAGGTCTCACCGGTGTGATCAAACCCCTCACAGGCTTTTGGTTTACTGGAGAAGTTATCAAACCCCAGCACCAGTACACGTTTTATCCACTTCTGATATCCAAAATTGCAGGTAGTTTCTCCTGGTATTTGGAGTGTGATAACCTCAGTGAAGGGTCCAATTTTAATTTGGAACGTGATCACCACAAGGACCACGTCTGAAAGTTTTGTAAATTAAATTCTACCTAATTATTTGCCGGCTGCTCTGCGCATAAACGTTACAGTCTGTTAGAAGTACGTTTAGAAATATTTTAACTCAAATGATTATTTTTTTCATGCATACAAGATATGAATACTTTATTTTGCTTTTGTGCCTAAAGATGTATCTCAATTATAAAGTTTTATTTCATTTCCGAGTTACGTTGACTTCCAAAGTTCCACGCGGTCCCATCCATTCCCGGTATCTCGCAAAAACTTCCAAACTGTCCTTTTTTTTCGTGTGATATAAATAGAAATATCAAAACCTCGCTGATTATTTTTTTTTTAATTTATCGTTTATTCCAGGAGGTATATAATATAATCTACAATTAATACTATTTATGCATTATACTGCATGAATGCTCTAAAACGAAAACGGATGTACGACCGTTAAGAGATTTTGTGAGTTGTGACTTGTAATACAGCCTTCAATGTGAAGGAGCAAAACGGAAAAGTAAAAGTGAAAAACGCACAATCAGGTAGAAAGGCAAAACGTTCGCGTAAAAGCTTAAAACAACGCTGGAATCGTGCTTTGGTGCCTAAATTGCACAACTAACGTGAACCATAGCGTTGTCTCATGCCCCCTAATTATTTTTCATGTGAGGGATGAAAGTTGGCATAACAAAGACCTTGACGTGGAAGAATAAGAGCTTAGGTGGCCTAACTCTTCAAATCCGCCAACACCTTTTTCCATCTTCTGCTGCATAGTCAATGCAGATCAATTCAACCACTTGATTCCAATAACCATCAACACCAGCCAACCGAGCGAATCTAATTGGAAGGAACACTCTGAGTTTTCTCTAACGTACCTACCCAAGTTTATACATGGAACATTAACTGTCTTAAAATCGTCAAAACAATCAGCATTCTTACGCCGTGGATCGCGGTGGATTTTCGCCACACATTACATACATACATACATCTGAACACGTCTCAAACCCTTCTAACAAACAACAGACGAACCTGTTTCTGTATTAAACCGACAATAACCCGACCCTCTTCATCTCCAGAAAAGAACTAGATCCATTGTCGTCAAGATGCAGCTTTTTCACAAACCCACCAAGGCTCAAACTCTGGTTAATTTCATCTTAGTCTCTTCTTCATTCTGCGTCCTTTATCTCATCGTGTCAGTGCTACTATTGGGGACATCAAAGGTAGTACACGTTAACAAGACATCACAGGATGTGTCCAGGCCTACCACTCTTGATCACCTTGTCTTTGGAATTGCTTCAAGCAAGAGTTCATGGGGCAAAAGGAAGGAATACGTGAAGCTTTGGTGGAACAACATCAACAGCGCCACCAACAAACCAATGAAGGGGTGCGTGTTCCTGGACAGCCTCCCAGATGAAGAACATGTCAGCAACGATACTTCTCTTCCTCCTCTTTGTGTATCTGAAGACACTTTAAGGTTTCGTTTCACTCACAAGGGTGGACTTCGCTCCGCAATACGCGTTGCACGAGTTGTTACCGAGACCGTGGCAATGAACAATGATTCAGACGTGAGATGGTTCGTTTTTGGAGATGATGACACGGTCTTCTTCCCGGAGAATGTGGTGAAGACTCTTTCCAAATATGATCACAAGCTCTGGTACTACATTGGTGCACACTCTGAGGTTTATGAGCAGAACCGGGTGTTTGGTTTTGGAATGGCTTTTGGTGGGGCAGGTTTTGCTATCAGCTCCTCTCTGGCAAAGGTTTTGGCCAAGGTTTTTGATTCATGTATAGAAAGGTACCCTCATCTCTATGGAAGTGATGGAAGGGTGTACTCTTGCTTGGCAGAACTTGGGGTAGGATTAACACATGAACCCGGTTTTCACCAGGTAACAAAAATTTGAACTTTTGGTCGGCCTTACATAGTGAATGATTATGATTTGATTTTAACTAGAATATACAAACAGTACAAAGGTTTGTAGATGAATTAATCTGTTAACTTTTGTGATTTTGAAACTGGATCAGGTAGATTTGAAAGGAAATACCTTTGGTTTATTGGCGGCACATCCTTTGACTCCTTTTCTGTCCCTGCATCATCCTGATTACACTGATCCAATCTTTCCAAACATGACAACCACACAAGCCCTGAAGCATTTATTTGAAGCTGTAAACGTTGATTCCCAGAGGGTGCTGCAACAAGCAATTTGCTATGACAGACGGTTTTCATGGACAGTTTCAGTTTCATGGGGCTACGCTGTTCAGGTTTTCCCAAACCATATGCTTTTGCCAGATGTTCTAAAGGTGCAAGAGACATTCAAGCAGTGGAAGAAGGGAAGTATGTTGGCAAAAACATACACTTTCAACACAAGACAACTTCACAACGACCCTTGTAAAAGATCCACCGTTTTCTTTCTAGACACTGTCTCATCTTCCAAGGATGGCACCATAAGCAGTTACAAGAAATCTTTTCAGAATTGCTCAAACGATGCCGTGTCACCGAACAAACTGGAAGTGATCAAAGTCCTCTCACAAAAGTTAGACCTTGACATCAAACAGGTAACTAATATGTTAGATATCAGTCTTCACTGTTCACTAGTGCAAAAACAGTTTAAACCATAGACAGCTTTTTTAGGTTGCTTCAGGGATATTACTTTTAGGAACATGGCTTGACATGGCTTACAGTACTCACAAACTTTTCTGTTGTATTCAGTTGCTTGCTCCAAGAAGGCATTGCTGTGATGTGTTGCCATCTACTGCCAAGGACAAAATGGAAATCACAATCAGGGAATGCAAAGATCAGGAGTTGGTTTACAAGCACTGACAGAAGGGTTGCCTGTGACTAAATCTTGATTCTTTTATTCATAATATAATGTTAAAGTATCATGTAGTTGATGCTTGATACGAATGAAGATAGATGAGATTGCAAGAGTAGATTAATTAGAAGCTTTTGCCCAACATTTTGTATCTCCAGTGTAAAAAATACGATTGTGACCTGAAATTATCACCACTACAACAGTTGTAACTTGCAAACTTCCGTTGAATCCTTCATTTCTCTACTTTTTTTTTTTTCCTTATCAGTCTTATACTCTGTTTTTGGAAAGAAAAAATAGGCTCACACACATAAATTTTTTATATTCATGTTATCTTTTTTATTTTTTACTTTCTTATTTTTTAAAAAAATACAAAATTTATTTTTTTATGATCATTTTACTTTTGTACTGTATGTTAAATGAATATAAAAATGTATTAAGACATTGAAGTATCTTTCTTCAATGTGTAAAAATTATTCTTACAAAAATTATTCTTACAACTCAAACAAACAAATTTGGATTTTTCATTGAATTTTTGGTGTTATTTTTGACTTATCTGGAAAGTGTAACTGCACCTTATAATCTGTGACACTGCTGTGGCTATAGCTTATTTATTTAATTATTTGACAATTGAGAGTAGTTTTCCTTTTAACTACAAACTTTCAAAGAATGAAATTTTCCCAATGAAGTATTAAACAATAGAGATAAAAGTAGTGTGCATAATAGAGAGTGAACAATTTCTAGTATTCTTTATCTTATCTCTTTAGGCTCTCAACGATAAATGCAAATATAATAAATGAGATAGTGTTGTCATTTCTTTTGTAGAAATAAATTAGTGAGTTTTTTTTTATCTAAATAAACTAATTATATAATACTCTATTTTATCCCTTGCTTTAATTAATTAAATACTAGATGGAAAAGTAAGATTTTAATTACAAAAATATGATTATGTTATTTTGAGCCTTGAAAACGATATATAAATAGAACAGGATATGCTTTAAGAAAATCAAATAATTAAAAAATAATCAAAGAATATATTTTATGTCCATATATTTTGTGTGTCAATTGCTTTCTTAAAAAAAAGGATTCCTAACTTTTAAATCTTTGTCAATTATTAGATGAAAGCTGTTGTAAGATATGTAATTTACTTAGTAAAATTGCTCTTCTATTCGATTGGTATAGTTAAGAACACTTCTATTCTCATAAAAAAAAAGTAAGAATAACGACGTAAAATAGTCTTATAAAGCAAATTTTTGTAGTCTTTCAAATAAATAAAAAGTAAAGAATGGTAATATTAAATGAATGTAAAAAAGTAGGTGTAGCAAAGTATCATTTTTCTAAAAAAATTCCACTTTTGTTCATTGAATTTTGTAATCTAAAAATAAAAATTATTTTTTAGATTACACAATTAGAAAGTTAATAACTTTTGGAGTGTGTGATTTGTAATTTTTTATTATTATGCAATTTAAAAGAAAAAAGTACTTTTAAATTATATAATTCGAAAGTAAAAAATGAATTTCAAACAATTGAAGGAGATTAAAAAAAATAACATCCAGAATTCATATTAAACTTTAGATTACAAAATTTATTTATTTTTCTTTCAAATTATACCAGAAGTCTTTCTTTAAGGAAAAAAATATTTTCAAATTGTATAATTTACAAGTCATTTTTTACTTCTGAATTGCATAAGTTTTGGAAATCTTTTCTAAAAATGACTTTCGGATGAATCCAAAAAGGAGAAAAATGAAATTTAAGGGTGCAAGGAAATATTTATGAAGGTGCAACCCTTGAACTGTTTATGAAGCCCATATTTTAAGTGGTCGAAGCAAATATTTCCTCTGGTTCCCTCCATCACCGTTAAGTTTCTTATACCATCTCATCTCATGTCTAATTTCTCTTTTCAATATATCAACATCAGTTTCATCTTTAAGGGAGATTATATCCGTAAATAGATTTTCATATCTATAGAAGTTTACATCTTTTAATTTTTATTTTGTTATTTTAGTTTGTTATTTTTATTTTATAAATTTTATTTTAATAATGTTTTCTATTTATATATATAAAGAAACAAAAAATTTTAAATACTCTATAAATTAATTTAAAATATAATAAATTAATATGTTAAAAACTAAAAAAAAATCTTGAACGAATGTACGACATATCCATTTAACTAATCAAATAAAATATATTTAAATAATCAATTAAATAATAAATAATATGTAATTAAAGTAAAACAAAAATCAATTTAATTAAATTATTAATAATTACTTCATTAAATAAAATAAAATTAATTTATATATAATTACGTAATATATTATAAAATACAAAAAAATTTAAATACTCTATAAATTAATTTAAAATATAATTTATTAAATTAATAATAAATATTTCATTAAATAAAATAAAATTAATTTATATATAATTATATAAAAAAATTAAATAATATCTATATATTAATTTAAAATACAATAAATTAATAAACTGAAAACTAAAAAAAATAAAAAAAAAACATAAACTTTGATCGGATGTGGCATATCCATTACAGAATTTTTTCTTTAACGGATGTCGACATCCGTTAAAGAAAAGAAGTTAGATGTAGGATTTTTTAAAATATAAATGATAGTTTTGAAATTTTTTAAAAATGTGGTGGCGCAAAAAGCAATGTGGGGTGGTGTAGGGAGTATCCCTTTTTGTTTGGTTATGTATAAATGAGTTATCTCGGTCCAATTTTTCAAAAATTAAAAAATATTAGTGTAAAAAGTATAAATATACTTTTTTAAAGATTTTAAGTATTATAAATGAAATTAATTTTAATTTTAGGTGAAATAATTTGATTTATATATTATAAAATACATTCATATCTTTTAATAAAAAGCCTTAATTTTCATTTTTTTAAAGTTTAAGCTGCCTTTTTTAAAAAAAAAACTGACTCATGACTCATAAGTATATGACCAATTAAATCTAAAATGATTTAAACCACAATCTAATCTAATGAAGTCAAAATTTATTGGCTTCAATTTATATCATTGATTTTTCAGCTTAAGTTCATTGTACAAAAGCTATTTGAGTAAGACATTCAAACTAGACTTATTTTTTTAAGGTTTAATTCGTATTTTGGTCCCTCTTTTCGTAGGGTCTGTTCAAATTGGTCCTACTTTTTTTCAAAAGTTCACTAAGATCCCACTTTTCGCAAAAACGATGCAAGTTAGTCCTTTTTGGTTACGGCGTTAAAAAGACTAACGGCACAGCTGCGAGCTGGCAGAAAACTAATGAGGTGTACATTTTTTATTGACGTGGCACTGTGATAACCTCTGCTGCCACTCTCATTGCACCAACTGCACACCACCGAACCACACCAAAGCTTTTAGTCATTCTCGTCCTCTTTGTCTCCGTCACCTACGTCGTCTACACGCTCAAGCTCGTCGCAACCTCACACACATGCGGCCACGTTTCATTCCCCACCGCCACCTTCTCCAAAACCGTTTCCGCCGGCAATGCCTCCGGTACGGTCACCGTCCCAGCCATACCCTCCGTTCTCCGACGGGAGTCCTGCGAAACGAACTCCGACGACCGGACAGACCTCCGCCACGTGGTGTTCGGAATCGCCGCTTCGGCGAAGCTCTGGGAGCAGAGGTCTGTCCGGTCCCAAGGCTTCCTCTGCTCCCAAGGGCTTCCTCAACGGGCAAATGGAGCTCATTTTCAAGAGTTTTGACTTGGACATATGAACATTTAGGACCTCTTGGTTTTTCCTTTCGTAGACATTGGTAATTGCGAATTAGATCAAAGGCTTGCCTCCCTGTTCCCATGTGTACTCTCACTCGAGCAACCTTAATCTCATTCTCTATTCTATCTCTGGTCTCTTTTGTTTCCTTGTTTTGCCTCAATTGACCACATCTCTGTTTCTGCCTTCAAAGCTTTTTCCTCAAAGGTTCAAGCTGTGTGCCTCACATCTTTTAAGCTTCTATTTTTCTGCCCATGCTCTGTTATGGATTATTTGCTATTAAGGATTACTTGTGTAACTTATTATGAGTTGTATGTAACCTCATGATTATGAATTTTCTATTTTAGTTAGTTAAATTTTGTGATTTAGGTTACTTTTTTTATCTGTCATTTTCTATGCATATGTATATCTGTAGGTATAATTTTTCATTTTTAGTAGGATGTTATGATTAATATTAGGATGTATGATTTTCAAGTCCCTTCATGTTCTGTGCTAGTATATCTTTATTTTGGCAACATTGGATATGCTGACGGTTTGGAGAGCACTTTCAAAATTGATTTTTTTTCCCTTTTTCTGCTTTCTGTACTGAAAATAAGTGCTCCCTCTTTGCTTTTGATAAATTTATCCTTAATCGGACCAGCTTGTTTGATATCTCTGCTTTCGTTTGTGCTTGATAATATGGGTGATACCCAAAGAAGGGATGGATATACAAAGGACATGTAGAATGTATCTATCACTTGCCGGCTAGAGAAGAAGGAAGGAGGGGGGCAAGTTCGGGTTTACATAATGACATTAGGCGTTTTAGCACCTTACCGTGGACTTGGTATTGGTAAGAAAGAAACTGAATATCTTTCCCTGGTGATTTAAACTTTAATTGATCATTTTTGTTAAGGACTACTTGGTGTAGATACTTGTTTCAGTACCACAAATACAGATTAATGGTTTTGTCATAAGGTGCAAGCTTCATATTGGGAACATTTTAATTTGCTTCTTGCAAGAGTCATAATTATGTATCATCTTTTATAATCTATGCAAGTTTTTGTAATGTGAGTCTGGGGGTTTATGCAGGAACAAAGCTGTTAAATCATGCTCTTGATCTTTGCTCCAAGGCTTCCTCTGCTCCCAGATCTTTCCAGCAGGTACCAAGGCTTCCTCTGCTCCCAGAGCTTCGCCGAAGCGGCGATTCCGAACACCACGTGGCGGAGGTCTGTCCGGTCGTCGGAGTTCGTTTCGCGGGACTCCCGTCGGAGAACGGAGGGTATGGCTGGGACGGTGACCGTACCGGAGGCATTGCCGGCGGGAACGGTTTTGGAGAAGGTGGCGGTGGGGAATGAAACGTGGCCGCATGCGTGTGAGGTTGCGACGAGCTTGAGCGTGTAGACGACGTAGGTGACGGAGACAAAGAGGACGAGAATGACTAAAAGCTTTGGTGTGGTTCGGTGGTGTGCAGTTGGTGCAATGAGAGTGGCAGCAGAGGTTATCACAGTGCCACGTCAATAAAAAATGTACACCTCATTAGTTTTCTGTCAGCTCGCAGCTGTGCCGTTAGTCTTTTTAACGCCGTAACCAAAAAGGACTAACTTGCATCGTTTTTGCGAAAAGTGGGATCTTAGTGAACTTTTGAAAAAAAGTAGGACCAATTTGAACAGACCCTACGAAAAGAGGGACCAAAATACGAATTAAACCTTTTTTTAACTATATAAATCGGTGAATAGATCAAAGTTAGAAGATTGAAGTAATGGGTGCTTTAGCTTTCTAACATAGGATGTGTTTGTTTTCAAAAATATATTTGAAGGAATGAATTTGAGAGAAAATAGAGATGAAATTGAGATTATTTGGATTAAAGTAAAGATTGTAAGAAATGAAAGGATTTAAAAAAAATTATCATGGAAGTTTGTGAAATGGGATGAGTTTGATAGATTAAAATAAAAGTAAGTTAAAATAAAATATAATAAGTGTAAAATGAAATGTGAGTTATTATTTTTAAAAAACATTAAAAATAATAAAATTATATTGAAATAAAATGGGATTGGTAGAAATTAAGTTCAAATAAATTATGGATGAGTGATTAGTTTAAATAAAAATATTATTTATAATATTATTGTTGTTATTTAAAGTTTTAATTTATGTGAAGTTAATAAAATAAGTTTATGAAATTATTTTTTCTGGGAATTGTATATATAATATAATTATATGCAAGTAAATACTATTAGGAATGGTAGAAAATTGAAAAAATTTCAAACAAAAAACTCATTTACTATATTAGATCTAAGAATACTTATTATAATAAATTGCATACATTTATAAATCTATCATAATAAGTTCAACTTACTAAGTCTATGAATACTTGTTACAGTAAGTTGAATTTAATACATTAGGTCTAAAAATACTTGTTATAATAAGCACTTAGTATAATAAGTTAGCAAATACCTATCATATTAAATTAAATTTATTATAACATGTCTACCACAATACCTATTATAATAAATTAGATTTATTAACTCAAATTTTTAAACACATCATAATAAGTTGGACTTATTATATTAGATCTTCTTAACTACATAAATTTTCTATATCTTACACATCTATAACGTTAGAAGAATTTTCTTAAAAAAGTATAGTAGAATCATCTTAAAAAGTCTCATCTCTAATAACGATAAATTATTTGTTTTAAACAATTGTATATTTTACTGCTTTTTGTATTTTGTTGTGCTATTGGTATTTTTCTCTAATATTACTTTTTCATTAGTTTCGAAATTTATTTATTTATTTGTATTTAAATTTTGATAAGTGGTGAGAATTAAGTGTATTCTTACTTTAAGGAATGTGTACAATTTCTAAAGAGTAATATTTATTAGTATGTTTCTTATATTACTTTTGATTAAGTGCTTACGTATTAACATTTTTTTACTTCTTCTTGTTACTTTCACTAGTACAAAAAACAGTGTATAACGTCACATGTTTAACATCCAACTACTGCATAGCCAATGCTAAAAGTGACGTGTGACATTTTTGTAAAACAATGCAATTATTAAACGTCGTTTAGAATTGTAATTCGACGTAAAATGATATAAAACGTCGAATGTCCCAGCGTTAAACGTCAAAAGGTTAGTGAATTCAATAAAAAATTGAGCGAGAGATTGTAAAGAGAAACCAGTGGCCCAGCAGGAAAACAAAGGCCCACAGCTTGAGGCCCAGCAACGTGAGACAAAAGTCTCACTGGAAGTCTTCGACAGTCAGAGAAGCGTTGATGAGCCAGCTGCGAAAAGAGGAGAGAAGTGGGATCTCCATGTTCGTCCGGCAAGAGCACCGCGACGGTGGCAGATCGGAAAGAGGACGACGGTGGGACCGACTCGCGACGGAGGTAAGTTCCTTAAACTGAATAGAGATAAGGGAAAAAGAGAGAAAACATATGTGCATGAATATATGTGTGTTATTTTGTTTACAGAGGCTGGAAACCTTTATATATGGTTCCAGTAAGGCAGCAAAAACAGCCAGACTAACAAACTAACTGAAAATAACAAAAACCCCCAAATTAGAAAACCTAGAAACTGAAAATACTGTTCACAGGAACAGTAAACCAAACGGATACATTCAATAGCCTCCCCTCAAGCTGGATGATGGATATTCATCATTCCAAGCTTGGGAATAATAGATTTGAACCTAGTCCGGTGAGGAAATTTAGTAAATATATCTGCAAGTTGCCCTTCTGATCGAATGGGAAGCAGATGTAGGAGCTTAGCTTGTATTTTCTCACGAACAACGTGACAATCCAACTCTATGTGCTTGGTTCGCTCATGATAGCTTTGATTGTGAGCAATATGCCTTGCTGAGTTGTTATCACAATAAAGGACAGCAGTAGCTGTTGGCTCAATGTGTAAATCTTGAAGAAGATAGTGTAACCACTGCATCTCACACACTGTAGCTGCAAGAGCCCTGTATTCAGCCTCCGTGGAGGACCTTGATACCGTACTCTGTTTCTTTGACCTCCATGAGATAAGAGAGTTGCCTAAGAAAATGCAGTATCCAGTAGTAGACCTTCTTGTATTAGGACATGTGGCCCAATCTGAATCACTGAAGCCCTTTATCTGAGGATTAGAATCAGCAGCAAAGAAAAGTCCTTCAGCTGGACTTGATTTAACATACCTAAGTACATGTTGTAAGGCTTGGTAGTGGTGCTTAGTTGGTTCCTACATGAACTGACTTAAGAGATTGACAGTGAAACATAAATCAGGCCTAGTGTTAGTAAGATAGAATAATTTTCCTATTAATTTCCTATAATCACTAGGATTCTCCATATAATCCTCCTTTTTGTACAGACTGCTAGTATTGCTCAAATAGGGTGTGGAACTAGGTTTACTCCCTAGCATTCCTGTTTCTTCTAGGATATCCAAGGCATATTTCCTTTGGCACAAGTGTATCCCTTTCTTCGATCTAGCCACTTCAAACCCAAGAAAATACTTGAGTTCTCCTAAATCCTTAATCTGAAATTGATTATCCAAAAGAGTTTTCATGAGATTAATTTCTTTCATTGAATTCCCTGTCAAGACAATGTCATCAACATATATAAGTAAGGCTGTGAAATCCGAAGGGGTTCTTTTAACAAATAGGGAATGGTCAGATTTAGATTGGGTATATCCTGAAGAAATAAGAAAAGATGAAAGCTTGTCAAACCACTGTCTACTAGCTTGTTTCAGCCCATATAAGGATTTGGTTAGTTTACAGACCAGTCCTTTATTGTCAACATTTAATCCTGGAGGAAGATCCATATAAACATCTTCATTCAAATCTCCATGAAGGAAGGCATTGTCCACATCAAGTTGATGTAGGAACCAGCCTTTAGAGGCTGCAAGAGCCAACAAAAGTCTAACAGAAGTGAGTTTAGCAACTGGGGAAAAAGTATCCAAAAAATCTATTCCCTCTTGTTGAGTGTAGCCTTTGGCTACCAATCTGGCTTTATATCTCTCAACCG
This sequence comes from Vigna nakashimae, assembly GCA_034642375.1. NCBI lineage: Eukaryota > Viridiplantae > Streptophyta > Magnoliopsida > Fabales > Fabaceae > Vigna > Vigna nakashimae. The sequence continues at coordinate 31,588,168 of CM067763.1, read as the reverse complement.
TACCATCAGCCTTATGCTTCACCTTATAGACCCATCTGCATCCGATAGATCTCTTTCCTGGAGGAAGTTGGGTCAAATACCAGGTTTTATTCATCTGTAGAGCATGTATTTCCTTTCTCATAGCATCAACCCATTCAGGGCTGTTCTTAGCTTCTTCATAGGAATTGGGCTCTTTATTCACAGTTATAGCAAGAGTGTATTTCAAATGCTTATCTGAAAGAGATTTATAAGACAAAATTTTTTTTAATGGGATAGGGAGTAATCAAACCATTTTTGGCACACAGTTGAGTGGATGGAGAGTGATCACTTTGTTGTATGTAGTCTTTTAAGTATTCTGGAGTCCTTCTCATTCTGCTGGATTTCCTCTGTGCATTTCCAAGTTCTTGATCTATAGGATTGTCATTCTCGGTGGCAGCTTCCTCTTCAGTAAATCTCTCATTCTCAGTAGAACCTTGTTCATGGCTGTAAGTAATGTCATCAAGAAAAAATATGTCTCTTTTATGTTTATCATGATTACTGCTTCCTGCTTGTTTGTCTTTATATGGGAAAATATTTTCATAGAAGATAACATTCCTACTTATGAATATTTCTCTACTATTAATGTCAAGGACTATATATCCTTTTATCCCACTCTTGTATCCTAGAAAAATACCCTTTCTAGCTCTAGGATCAAGCTTACTTCTGTTACCTTCTAAGGTAGATGCAAAACATAGACAACCAAAAATCTTTAAGTCAAGATAGGTGGGTGATTTACCGTGTAAGAGTTCATAAGGGGTTTTGTCTTTAATGATAGGAGAGGGAAGTCTATTGATCAGATAAACAGCTTGGGATAGAGCATAGGACCAATATATGTGAGGGATATTAGATTGGAAGATCAAGCTGCGGGTTACATTCAATATATGTTGGTGTTTCCTTTCCACAACAGAATTTTGTTGTGGAGTCTCAACACAACTTCTTTGATGTTCAATTCCATACGAATTATAGACACTAGAGCAATTAAATTCAGGTCCATTATCGGTTCTTATCACTTTAATAGCCTTATTATGTTGTGTCTTAACCTTAGCAATAAAGCTCTGCAGCAGTTCTCTAGTTTGGCCCTTATTATGCATAAGAAAAATCCAAGTATGCCTACTGTAGTCATCAACAACAGTCAGAAAATACCTATGACCATGTACAGAGGGGGTAGATATGGGACCTCAAATATCACAGTGAATCATGTCAAAACAGTCATCAGATAAAGAAGTGCTTTTAGGAAAAGGCAATTTGTGCTGTTTGGCAAAGTGACAGATATCACAAGCATCATTATCACTAACAGTTTGAATATAAGGGAAAACTTTACACATCTTATCAAGAGTTTTATGTCCAGGATGACCAAGTCTAAAATGCCAAATATTAACATTGTCATGTTCATACGAAAAGACAAAACTAGGAGCTAAATTCCTTCCAAAAGATTGTAAATGGTAGAGTCCCTTGCACACACTAGCATATCCAATCATCCTCAATGTTGAGTTGTCCTGAATTTCACACATCTTAGAAGAGAAAGTTAGTGTACAGTTTATATCCCTAGTGAGGCTTTGAACAGATATGAGATTAAAGGTGAATTCTGGTATATATAAAACGTTAAAAATCACAAATTCTTTAGAGAAATGTATGGTTCCAGCATAATGAGCAGTGACAGTAGAACTATTGGGTAATTTCACTGATATAGGACTGATTTTATAGAAAGTTGTAAACTGGTTTTTATCATGGGTCACATGATCTGTTGCCCCTGTGTCTATGATCCATGAAAATGTACCTGGTGCATTCTCTGTGTTGTCTTTCTGGATTTGACTGATGCTGTGAGATGGTGTGTCAACTTTCTCCAGCATTTGCAGTATCTTTTGCATCTGTTCATGAGTGAAAGAATTTTGAGTGACATTTTGCTAACTTGTCTGCACTCCAGTAGATGTAGAACATACATTAGCTGCCCCCCATTCACTCTGTCCAGTGTTGTTTTCATTACTGTTGTCATTCTTTTTGTACCAAGGTGGGTATCCATGCTTGGAATAACACTCATCAATGGTGTGGTTCATCTTATGACAGTGGGAGCACTGTTTTCCGTAGTTGGGGTTTCTCCCTCTCCCTCTTCCTTGATTTCTGGGAGGATTTCCACGTCCATAAGTCTTCCAACCTTGATTGTTCTTCCATTGATTTTGCTTTTCAGTGGCACTTGCAAGAACCTTGCTGTCATTCTGATTAGAATCATTTTTCCCTTGTCTTTCTTGCTGTATGATGAGGGAAAATACACGATTAATGTTGGGTAGAGGCTCCATAAGCAATATCTGGGTTTTAACAGTATCATAACATTCATTTAGGCCCTTTAGGAAACATATGACATGCTCCATGTCCCTGTATTTCTGTGATGCTTTGGACAGATCACATTTGCATGGAATTTTGCAACTGCAAATGGGAATAGGTCTTAGAAATTCAAGTTCTTCCCACAAGATTTTCAAATCTGTAAAATACTGGGTCACACTCCTTTCACCTTGCTTGATGGAGTGAATTTCTTGGAGTAAATCTGAGAATTTGAAGTGATCTCCTTTAGAAAATCTTTCCTTCAATTCTTCCCACAGTTCTTGTGCATTCTCTACGTATATCACACTCTCAGCTATTTGGGGTGAGAGGGTTTTGATGATCCAAGATAGCACCATCATGTTGTTTCTTTCCCAAGAATCAAACAAACTGTCACTTCTTTCGGGTCTTGTGATGCCTCCATCTATGAATTTTAGTTTGTTCTTGGATAAGAGAGCTCTTCTCATGTTTCTACTCCAAGAAGTATAGTTGGTTTCATTCAAGACCTGAGATATGAGGGAGGTGCCTGGGTTCTCCCCTGGGTGTAAGTAGTAGGGACTGACTGGGTTATTCGTCTGGTCCAGTTTTTCCATAGTTAGCAAGAAAAAATCAAAGAACCAAAGAAAGATCAAGAAGAAGAAGGATGTGCAGCGGAATCAGTGGCATAACAGGTCCAAGACCTGCTCTGGTACCATAAAGAGAAACCAGTGGCCCAGCAGGAAAACAAAGGCCCACAGCTTGAGGCCCAGCAACGTGAGACAAAAGTCTCACTGGAAGTCTTCGACAGTCAGAGAAGCGTTGATGAGCCAGCTGCGAAAAGAGGAGAGAAGTGGGATCTCCATGTTCGTCCGGCAAGAGCACCGCGACGGTGGCGGATCGGAAAGAGGACGACGGTGGGACCGACTCGCGACGGAGGTAAGTTCCTTAAACTGAATAGAGATAAGGGAAAAAGAGAGAAAACGTATGTGCATGAATATATGTGTGTTATTTTGTTTACAGAGGCTGGAAACCTTTATATATGGTTCCAGTAAGGCAGCAAAAACAGCCAGACTAACAAACTAACTGAAAATAACAAAAACCCCCAAATTAGAAAACCTAGAAACTGAAAATACTGTTCACAGGAACAGTAAACCAAACGGATACATTCAATAGATTGAAAATTCATTCACTTTATCTTAGCGCGCGAGACCCTCTTCTCTTCTCAAACTTTTCTCAAACGAAGTTTGACGACCACCACATGTATTTTCTTTCATTTGATACAAATGCATGTTAATTAACTACTTTATATATGATTTTCGTTTGTTTTGACTACTTATTTTTGTGTTCTTGTCCTTCATTGGTGCATTCTGCTTTCTCTCACTGGTGACGACACTTTATTCTGACGAACTCATCTTTTGAAGGTTAGTTTTCGTTTTCGTTTTAAAGAACTTAATTGTTGAACTTGTTTGTTGTTTCTTTTGTTGAACTTGTTGTTTAGTTGAACTTGTTTGTTGTTGTTGTTTGATTGAACTTGTTTGCTACTGGTTATTGTTGTTTGTTGTTGATGCTACATTACAAGCTCATAATTCATGCTTTATAAAATACCAAAAACTGAAATTTGTTGGTTTTTTGTTTTTCAGGTATCGTAGAATTGTAAAAAATGATCACAATTAATTAAAAAAAACAAAAAAAAATGATTAACGTTGAATATTAACAAAATTCGACGTTAATTAAATGTCGAATTTTTTAAATTCAATGTCAATTTAACGTCTTCTGATATGACGTTGACTTCAAATACAACGTGAAAGACCCAAAATATTCGACGTTGTACGCTGTTTTTGTACTAGTGTTTTTCTCTATCATTAATTGATAGTTTAGTATAGCACATCCGTTAATGTATTTTTAAGCATATTTTTTTTATATAATGATTTGTTGCCTTTTAGCAAGGTATACACATATTTCTTAGTTCTTGTGCAATCTGCATTTTGATGGAGCTCGTCATTTTCAAAGTAAACTAGCATGTTATAATTTATATTGAAATGTACTTAGGTTGACACCAAATTTGTAAACACAATTTTTAGGAAAAAAAATGCTATTAGTTTTTTGGGTTAAATATGTTTTTAGTCTCTAAATTATCAAGTGAATTTGTTTTTAGTTCCTCTTTCAAAGTAAGGTACATTTTAGTCCTCCTCCTTAAGAAAACCTTACTTTTTTGTCCTAAAAAACTAACAGCGTTAAAAACCAGCTGATGTGGCTAATATCTAGCCACATGTGTTCAAAGCCTTCCTTCTAACTCTTGGCACATTGGAAGAGTCTTGCAAGCGAGATGGTGAAATTGTAGAACTTCTCTAGCTTGAGATTTGCGTTGGAAGTTATCTCCGATAGGTACCTGTTGATGAGTTAGAAAAAGTTGTGGACATACGTGGCCAAACGTTAGCCACATCAGCTGATTTTTAACGTTGTTAGTTTTGGAGGACCAAAAATTAAGATTTTCTTAGGGAAGATGACTAAAATGTACCTTACTTTGAAAGAGAGACTAAAAACAAATTCGCTTGATAGGTTAGATACTAAAACATATTTAACCCAAATTTTTTTTCTATGTTCTACCTAAAACATTAAAAATATTATTAATTAATTAATGTTTAATACTGAACTAAATTATACCATTATTAAACCAAATTCTTATTACTTAATAAATTTTAGATAGACAGAAATGATCCACAAACATAACCATTCTGCAAAACGCGAGCTAACAAGATTAAGTAAGCAATTATTTTGTATCCAAAATCAATATCAACTTTAATTTGCTCTAATCAACATTAAATTATCTAATTTATTGAATTAGACGGTTATCCCTAATTTGGAATAGCCATAATAATGTAGGCATTACATTTTATAATCCAAACAAGTATATTGGATGATTAATACCTAGATGAACACCAATGATACACAATATCTTAATATTGAATATGAGCACCAACATAAAACACGAATCATGAATTGACAAGAAGAAAATATGAAACGGAGAACAAATCACAACCATGAAGAAATGAAGATAGCAAAACACTAATGATGAAAAATAAATCACAACCACAAATCCCAAATTCACGAACTCAGAATACAAACAAGATTAGAGTTAGAAAAGGAAAGTTTATTGTTGGAAAAAAAGAAAAGATAAGAGAGTTTGAAGTTAGAAAAACAAAAGGTTAGATTATCATGTTAGTTGAAATTAAATTTGACATTAAATAACTTGTTATTATAATTGTTCCCAAATATCAATTATAATTTCAACTCACATTATCAATTTGATGGTTATTACAAAAATATCATTGCATCTCTTATTATAAATAAACTACACCCATATAATAAGTTGTTATTATTTTCTATTTTTTACAACTGAAATATTAGAAATTGTTCATATTCTCTTAAAAAACATATGAAATTTTATTAAATAAATTATATGTCATACTATTGTATATTATATCCAAAAATATCTTGTTATAAAGTGATTCTCTCAACTAAAAAGTATATTAATTATATTTCATTAATAGAATTTTGTTATCATATTAATTTCAATAAAACATTGAGATAAATTAAAGCTATCCAAGTATTGACCATTACAAATACTAATTACCTATAACAGTTAGTTGGATAAATAAATTACATCTGAATATTTTAAAATAACTTAAGAAAAAACTTAAAATGATTTATCTTAATTAATTCCAAAAATTACCTCATAAAGTTCACTTCTAATTTTAAATATACATTGGGCTGATATCAGCAATGACACGAATGGCCATTGACCCAGAAATTTCTAACACCATAGCCCAATCTTTCTCATCACAGTGAGAAGATACTATTTACACTCCCTATTTATTAATGCACGGTTTTCATTTTTTTTTCCATTTTATTAAATTGTAATTTTAATGTCTATTTTTGTATCCATAGTTTTTATATTTCTTTCTATAATTTTAGTTATTATATTTTAAAGGATCTCAAATTTTGAGTCAAGTTATATTTTTACACTTAGGTTTTCTTTATTTAATTTTAGTATAATTGAAGTCTAAATAATAATTGTACTCTATGTGGTTAAGTATTCTTCGACTATATCCATATGGTTTTAGTTCTCAGACAATGCACCGCAGATTACATAAATGAATACATCCTCACTATTTGCACTTAAACATGTTCAATTTGTATGGTAAGTGACTATTATTAGACAGATTACTTGATTTCTTATACTGATACTTATGATGCATAGACTACTATGTAGTTGTCTTTAAAGTAAGATCAAACGTTCAAGGTGAATACACTATTGGACCCATAAACTCCATAAAAAATATTATAAATAGCTCTTATTATAAGGAATATAATTTACGTTTTTTATTAGTTACACATTTATTATTTTACTGATGTGAGAGTGTGAAATATCTTCTACAACGACAAGTAATGAAGAAGAGGTCGAATATTAAAAAGATCAAAAGTTAAATATTTTTAAAAAATGTTTGAAGTCTTTGTAGAATACATTATCCATAAAAAAAATAGTCAATCAGTTTTCTAAATAAATATTAGTTATCCAAAAAAGCCAATAAATATTCCATATGAATAATATGCTTATAAAAGAAAAAAACTAAAACTAACTCATTGGTGGAAGATGCCATCAAAGCAATTCAGATAGGAGATATATACTGTATATTTATCTCTGAAAAAGCAGATTTTTGTATACTATAAAGGCCACTTTCTTGTGATTCCAAAATTCCAATGTGAAGAAATCTTAGTCGTTAAGCTTACAACATCAAAAATAAAAAGTCTATAAAATGAACGCAAAATCATCTGTGTAAAAAACTTGTTTGATTTACATTTGCATAGCTTTTGAAGTGTAGGTCGGAAGCATTGTTTTCATTGCAGAGTATAATTGTAATTGACTTTAGGTGAATAATAAACACATTTTAATTTTTCATTTTACACTAATGAAACCCAACCTTACATGGGCCATGCTATCATTACCTCTTGTTTAAACATCAATTTGCTAAAGATGATGTACTTTATATTCATTGTGTATGACTCGTCCACGTTTGCTCTCGTGAACACAACCATATAATTAATTAAATACATTAAAACTTTGAAGTCATCCCAATAAAATCTGTTAAATTGATTATCCATCATGCTGGGGTCCAACATCAATTTCAATCAATGGGTTTCTTCCACCACCCTTTGAATTCAAACTCTTTTATCGTTTTCATTTAAACCCTAACAAACATAAACCCAACCTTATTCATGGGTTGTTTTCGACATATCCATAATATCTCCTTCTGTTGTTTTTGGACTTAATTTCCCAATGTCGAGATATCGAATGTGTCGGTTCATATCACGAGCCGTTCAAAGATATGCATTGTTTATGTTCTGCTCAGTTTTTCACATTTTGTTCTTTCCCAAATTCATGGTTTTTTCTTTGAGGATGCGTCTCTTTGTTCTCAGGCAAGACATAGAGGTTGATAATGTCATGAGGAAGAGAAGAGACTACTCACAAGAGATATATTTTAACCAAGGAATATTTAACTATTATACTTATTTTTTTCATGAAATAATAAAGATAATTTATTATTTTACAACACTTGTTTATTTTAAAAACCTAACTTATTCTTATATATGCATCTCTTTTCTCTCGAATCTCATGTTATTAAAGAGAAATGTGTGTATTGTAATGAATTTTACTAATAAATTTAAAAGGTTAAAGTAATATATTTATAACGAAAGATGATAAAAGGAGAAAGTGTTTTCCAATGATGAATAATCAATATTATAGTAAAAGATGATCCAATATTCATATACAATAGTCCCTTCTATTCTAGAATTCTAATAATAGAATAGAAAAAATAGCAAATGATAGAACGAACAAAATAACAAATGACATAATGGACAAAATAACAAAACGAAAAATATGCAGTGGTGCAAGATTGTAAGTTTGTTACAAAAAACATATTGTACAAGTTTGTTAGCCTCCCGCAAGCTGGAGAGGAGTGTCAACCATCTCTAGCTTGGACAAGTTTGCATGGAATAGCCGAGGAGGAAGATCTTTAATGAAGATATCAGCAAGTTGCCGATATGATGGAACTGGAAGAAGCTTCATTAATCCTGCTTGTGCCTTTTCTCGAACCAAATGGCAATCTATCTCCAAGTGTTTTGTTCTTTCGTGAAAGATTGGATTTGCAGCAATGTGTAAAGCACTTTGATTATCACAATAAAGTGTTGTTGACTTAGAACACTAGATTTTGAGATCATTGAGAAGGTAAGTTAACCATTGCAACTCACAGGTACTAGTAGCAAGGGCTCTATATCCTGCTTCAGGGGAAGAATGAGACACATTATTCTGTTTTTCGGTTTTCTAAGAAATTAAAGAGTTCCCTATGAAGAAACAATAACATGTGATTGATCTGCGTGTGGAGACGTAAGTTGCCCAATCGGCATCACTAAACCCAATTAGGTGGATAGGAGAATTTCGTTGGAAGTAGAGCGCCTTGTTTGGACAACCTTTCAAGTATTTAATAACTCTTTTTGTAGCACCTAAATGAGACTTTGCAGGATTTACCATGAACTGACTTAATTGTTGAGTCGCAAAGACGATGTCTGGACGAGTCGTTGTGAGATAAATCAAACGACCAATGAGGTGCCTATAGGATAGGGGATCATCAAGTAATTCACTCAAATTAGCTTGTTTTAAACGAAGAGAGCTATCCATAAGAGTGGAACTCGGTTTACAACCCAATAATCCTGAATCAGAAAGCAACTTAAGGTAGTATTTTCGTTGAGATACAAAGATGTCATCATCAGACCTGCTTACTTCTAATCCTAGAAAATATTTGAGTTCCCCTAAATCTTTAATTCAAAAATTGGATTGAAGTATATGCTTGAGCTTTGTTATTTCAGTGGGAGAGTTGCCAGTTAAAACAATATCATCAATGTATATCAATAAACCAGTAAATTTCCCTTTTTCATGCTTGATAAACAAGTTGTGATTAGCATGTGATTGGGAATAACCTGATGAGAGAAGAAGGTTAGAGATTTTCCCACACCATTTTCGACTTGCTTGTTTTAGCCCATGGAGAGATTTTTTGAGCTTGCAACACTGTGAGGATTCATACCCATATAGACCTTGAGGAATCTTCATTTAAACCTCCTCGGACAAGTCACAAAGTAGAAAGGCATTACTAAATCCAATTGCTGCAATTCCCAATTATTTATGGAAGTTAGGGCAAGGATAACTCGTACGATAGCCATTTTAACCACTGGAGAAAAAGTTTCGAAGAAGTCTATCCCTTCAACTTGGGAGAATCCATTCGCAACAAGCCTCGCCTTATATCGTTCCACACTCCCATCTGGTTTCCTTTTGATTTTGTAAACCCATCAACACTGTCGCAACCGGAATCGCGACGGGACGATGATCCGAAAAATAAAATTCTAAAGAAAAAAAATGTATTTTTTAGTTTTTTGGGCCCGACAAGGATTGACCTTGCTCCTACGTATTCTCATTAAGAATGAGAAATCAGGGTTCCATAGTTCTTTTAGAAAACTGCTTGAAAATTTGTTTGAAAATTGATTGAGAATTTTGTTTGTAAAATGATTTTGGATTTTTGGGAAAGTGAACCTGACAAGGACTGGCCTTGCTCCTACGTATCTCCACTTTTGATGGAGAATCAAGGATCATGTAGTTCTGGCTCGCAAGACTGTTTGTTGTTTGAAAATGTGGATGTTTTTAGTTTTTGAAGGTTTTTATATTTTTTGGTATGTTTTTGATGTAATATTTAGATTTTTTTGCGTAATGAGCACTAGGCTGATGCGTACGATCGCACGAGCACTCACACGGCTTTTTTCTTGTTTTCTTATTTTTTTGCGTAATGAGCACTAGGCTGATGCGTACGATCGCACGAGCACTCACACGGCTTTTTCCTTTTTTTTTATTGTTTTGCATAATGAGCACTAGGCTGATGCGTACGATCGCACGAGCACTCACACGGCTTTTTTTGTTTATTTTATATTTTGGGTAATGAGTACTAGGCTGATGCGTACGATCGCACGAGTACTCACACCGATATTTATATCATTACATGTTTTTTAAAAATTTATATTTTTTAGTATATTTTTTATTAAGAAGATAGGTGAATTGAAATATCTATGACATAAAAATATCAAAAAGCGTAGGATAAAATTGTAGTAGAAAATAGGATAAATTTATAAATTAAAAAAAATTATCAAAATGAACATAAATAGAATGAAAAGAAAATGTGTACCTTGTTGAAGATTTGAAAGATGAAGCAAGACTTTGCTTGTGATAAGTTGTGAGAAGAGGTAGATTGATGGTGAAGAAGATGAATTTATAGTAGAAGTGTGGTATGGGATTTACTATGTATAGAGGGATTGGGAAATAGTAAAATATGAGAGAAAAATGAAGTAGAGTTTTGGGATGGAATGAAGAGATTTTGAGAGAGAAGATATGGATATTATGTAATTGTGTGTGTGTGAAGTGAAGGAAATGTAGGTATTTGTAGAGTTAAGGATGAAGAAAGTTGATGAATAAAAATAATATAATAAGTTGGTGGAAAATTTAGAGGAAATAAAATATAATTAAAAAAAGATGAATAGAAAAAGTTAATGTGGAAAATAAGTGAAAGAAATAATATAAAAAGTGGATGGAGAAATTAGGTGTGGAAATTAAGTGGAAGAAATAATATAAAAAGTTGGTGGAGAAATTAGGTGTGGAAATTAAGTGGAAGAAATAATATAAAAAGTTGGTGGAGAAAGTGGGTGAAATAAAATATAGTGAATAGTAAAAGTTAATGTGGAAAATAAGTGAAAGAAATAATATAAAAAGTTGGTGGAGAAATTACGTGAAATAAAATATAGTGAATAGTAAAAGCTAATGTGGAAAATAAGTGAAAGAAATAATATAAAAAGTGGGTGAAGAAATAAGGTGTGGAAATTAAGTGAAAGAAATAATATAAAAAGTTGGTGGAGAAATTAGGTGAAATAAAATATAGTGAATAGTAAAAGTTAATGTGGAAAATAAGTGAAAGAAATAATATAAAAAGTTGGTGGAGAAATTAGGTGGAGAAAAATGGATAATAAAAAATGTTGATGGAGAAGATATAATTAAAAAAAGTAAGTGGAAAAATTAGAAAAGTTGATATATAAAATTAATATGGAAATGATGTGAAAAAAATAAATGAAAAAGGTAGATGATGTGGAATGAGATGTGGAGGGTGATGTGGATGGTGATGTGGAGAATGGGGTGTGATAAGAGGAAAGGGGTGGTGAGGAAGTAAAAAAAGTAAGAGATTATTTTGGGCCATTGGATTAAGTGTTTAAAAGAAAATTTGGGAGTGGAAAAAGTAAAATAAATAGTATTTTTCATTTTGGTTTTTGATGTTTTTTTTTATTTATTTTTGTGATGAATTTTATTTACCCGGACGAAATTGGGTATTGACAGCTGCCCCTCTTTACTTAGATTTTACTAAATAATATGACAAACAACGTTTGTATATTATCAGAGTAAAAGATAAGTAAAGATAGAAATACTAATTTCCTCTGGGTTTCAAAGAGAAAGGGGGAGAATAACAATCGATTCACGATGCAACAAAAAGGGTTCGACCATTGCCTAGCAGAGGATCGATATCCCAAAGATAAACTAAAGGTGCCATACAAAAATTGAACTTAAGGGCGAGGCGAAAATTGAACTTAAGGGCCAGTGTGAAAACTGGGCTTGGGGGCCAGTGTGAAAACTGGGCTTGGGGCCAGTGTGAAAACTGGGCTTGGGGGCCAGTGTGGAAACTGGGCTTGGGGGCCAGTGTGAAAACTGGGCTTGGGGGCCAGTGAAAACTGGGCTTGGGGCCAGTGAAAACTGGGCTTGGGGGCAGCGTGGAAGCTGGGCTTGGGGCAAGTGTGAAAACTAGGCTTGGGGCCAGTGCGAAAACTGGGCTTGGGGCCAGCGTAAAAACTGGGCTTGGGGGCTAGTGTGAAAATTGGGCTTGGGGCCAGTGTGAAAACTGGGCTTGGGGGCCAGTGTGAAAACTGGGCTTTGGGGCCAGTGTGAAAACTGGGCTTGGGGCCAGCGTGGAAGCTGGGCTGGGGGCCAGTGTGAAAACTGGGCTTGGGGGCCAGTGTGAAAACTGGGCTTGGGGGCAGTGCGAAAACTGGGCTTGGGGCCAGCGCGAAAACTGGGCTTGGGGCCAGTGTGAAAACTGGGCTTGAGGGCCAGTGTGAAAACTGGGCTTGGGGCCAGCGCGAAAACTGGGCTTGGGGCCAGTGTGGAAACTGGGCTTTGGGGGCCAGTGTGAAAACTGGGCTTGGGGCCAGTGTGAAAACTGGGCTTGGGGGCCAGTGTGAAAACTAGGCTTTGGGGCCAGTGTGAAAACTGGGCTTGAGGCCAGCGTGAAAACTGGGCTTGGGGCCAGCGTGAAAACTGGGCTTGGGGCCAGCGTGAAAACTGGGCTTGGGGGGCCAGTGTGTAAACTGGGTTTTGGGAGCCAATGTAAAAATTGGGCTTTGTGGGCCAGTATGGAAACTGGGCTTTCAAATTTTGAAATTCTTGAAACTTGTAATTTGAGAAATGTTGGCCAGTGTGGAAACTGGGCTTAGGGGCCAGTATGGAAACTGGGCTTGGGGCCAATGTGAAAATTGGGCTTTGTGGGCCAGTATGGAAACTGGGCTTTGGGGGCCAGTATGGAAACTGGGCTTGGGGCACCAATGACAGAAAGTAAAATTGGGCTCGACCATTGCCTTGCAGAGGGCCGAGATACCAATGACAGAAAGTAAAATTGGGCTCGACCATTGCCTTGCAGAGGGCCGAGATACCAATAATAGAAAATAAAATTGGGCTCGACCATTGTCTTACAGAGGGCCGAGATACCAATAGCAAAAATGTAAAATTGGACTCGACCATTGTCTTACAGAGGGTCGAGATACCAATAGCAGAAAGTAAAATTGTTTGATTGTTTTGAATTTGAAATTTGGATTTTGTTGAAATTTTGAGATGTGGAAATTTTTTATTTTTGATTGATGATTTTTTTTAGATAGAACTGAGTGTCCACTTTTATTTATTTTTGAAATGAGAAGCTTGGTTGATGTAAATTTGGAAATTGCAGGAGAAAGCTTTGATGCATGTTGATTTTTTTGTCTTTTTGAAGGAAGAAGATTTGATGAAAATATGTAATTTTGAAATTGGAGGAGAAAACTTTGATGCATCTTGATTTCTTTGTCTTTTTTGAAAGAAGAAGATTTGATAAATATTCATGAAAATAAATTCAAAGTTTATGGAAATATGTACATGATGTTGACTTGTGATTTTTTTGTTTTTGTTTTACTGGAAGATTATGAGACTATGACACTTTTTTTTTATTGAGTCAATTTGTTTTCTTTGAAATCATCAAAATTTATGACAATTTAGAATTTCACTTTCTTTTTACAATGGATGTCCAATTCTAAAGTCAAATGTTCAAAATGAAGCTTGTGTTGGAAATTTCTTGACGAAATATTAGTGCGTACATGCTTGATATCAAGGGTTGGGACAAATATGTGGAAGGATTTGGAGAGTACCGGGTTGGCTACTTGGGCCTCTTATTCCTTAAAACAATTAAAAATGCCAATGTGAAGTCGTAGATACTCAAAAGTTGCCCCAGTTTGGGGCATGGTAAAAAGGTAGGTATGGACAAATGTATCTGTGAATTGTGAGAGAATAAGTCATGAATCAGGGAGTGAGAATATTATGTGAGATTTAAAAATTGCCCCAATTTTGGTGGTGATGGATTTTTGAAGTTTGGGGCGAACCAAAATCATGCGAGGCCCAATAAGGGATGCCTCAGTCTTTGTATGAGCTTTGAATATTCAGATGAAAGATTAACAAAGTTGCCCATTATTTTGAATGGGCCAAAACATGAAATTCATAAAGTTGCCCTAGTTTTGGGAGAATGGGCGAAAAGGTTACGTAAAACCTAAAAAGTTGCCCCCTAGTTTGGGAATCGGGGGAAGAATTTGAATGGGATATGAATTCGTTCAAAAAAATGTGATGGATATGGAAATGATTGGCTTAAAAGGATTGCCCCAATTGGCTTGATTTTGCTTCATATAATTTTGATCAATAAGGAGTTCCCTTCTTTCGAGGACATTTTTCTTATCATTTTTTACAACTGTATTGTTAGTCATTTTGTCTTGTCTCAAAATTAAACTTTATTAAAATGTAAGCAACCATAATTCGATCTGTGTGGACTTTTATTGAGCTTGTAATGCGGCTTGGGCTGAAGGGTATTGAAAGAAAAGATATGAAGGCCCTAATAAATGTTTGTGGGTTATTTGAAACAAGAGTTACCATCTACACCTTGTATCAGCTATTCGTCAAATCTGTTTTTGACTATTTTGCTCATTCTTTGTTCGTCATCACTTTGTGATTCGTTCTATTTTTGCTTCACTTTTGATGAATTTTCTTCATTTGATCACTAAGTGTGTTCTTTTGCAATTTGAGTTGACTTCTTCTGTGATGGTAACCCTTGTTTAGGTAAATTTTTGAAAAGAAAGTTCTTATTGGCTCAAATTTGGTATCAATGGATATATCTTTTGTTTTTGGATGAAGAAAGATGGCCACACATCATTTCAAATTTTGGTTGTTTTATTTTCACAAGATTAAGTAGGAGACAAAACTAAATGATCCCAATAAGAGTCGTTTTTTTTTTGTTTTTTTATTATTTTTTTTTGTTTTGTCCTAACGAAATCAAGGATCTCCCAAATGAAAGCCAGTGGAAGTAATGGAAAATCTGCCCCAGTGTAAAACTTTGCATTTATTATTTGGGCTCAAGAACATGATTTGGGTCAATCTTTTGGTTTAGTGAAGGTCGAAAGATGACGTTTTCAAACAATGTACACCCAAATACTTCTTAAGAATACGTGATTTGATCATTTGACAATAGGAGATTATGACATCCATTACATTTGTTTTTTTTGAAATCTCATAAAATGGACGATTTGCATCGAAAATAATTGACTCAACACTTGACATGATATGCATATTTTTTGGGTTTTATGAATGAAGAAATGTAATATGAAGTAAAAGGATGATACTAGCTAAAGATTTTTTATTTTTAGAGAAAATTGGGTTTGGTGGCCCTTTTTTTTTTTAAAATCGTACTCAAACAAAAGCATGCACGAACCCAAGAATTATTCTCGAAGCTTAAGAAAATATGGTTTCATTAAATATTTTTTTTGAGTTAATTTTTATTTTTTGACTTACGAAAAATAAATATATGTACATCTCAGAACAAATAAATTTTAATTGAAAGGAAAGATATTACACGCTTAAAACAAAATATTCTATCAAAAAGATTTTCTTTTTTGTTTGAAGGATAACAATTCGCATTTTATTTGTATGAAAAATGAGGTCCAGAAATTCAAAATAATGATCTATATTGCCCCAAAATATGTACACTTTATTAATTTTTTTTCAAATTTTTCATGCCCTAAAAATATTTTAAGAAATTCTAATTTTTTTTCTTTTTTGGATGATTCCGAGAACAAAATTAATTTTATTTTATTTTCATATTTTATTTTTTTTATTTCTTTTAAAAGAAATATGATACATTTATTGTAAAATAGGAAATGACATACAAACTGAAATAAAATATTCTCCCTTTCGTGCCTTATCAGAGGTAAGATGACTAAAGTTCTAAGGCCAAATATATGCACTCACAAGGATAGCTCCCTAATGCTTAAATCAAGGCCACCAGAGCTATGGCTCTTTTCACTGTCTCTCCACAACAGTCAGAGTAATCAACTAGATGCGGAGACACAAATGAAGAGAACAGACTCTAGCTGGGGTTCTCACGATAGCCAAACAGGAAGTACATCCCATAGTGACACCGCTACACAACCCCTGTAATTCTAAGTTGCGCTCAGACCCGGGTATAGGGCCCCACTCATGATATGCATAAAGTGTGTGAAGGGAGATTATAATGCAAAAGAACACTCGCAACATAAACACAAATAAGTAGATATATCAGACATAGATAAGGAACAATTACTTCAAAGATAAAGAACAACTAGAAAAACTCACATACGACTATTTCAAATATCAATCATAAATAAGGAAAAGGGGGAAAAACCACATCGAATTCACATATCTCATTAAATGGCCTGACTCTCTAGACTCCCCAGTGGAGTCGCCATCTGTCGCAACCGGAATCGCGACGGGACGATGATCCGAAAAATAAAAAAAGTTTTGAAAAAGAGATTTGGAGTCGCCACCATAGTTTATTCTGGAAAACTACGGAAAAACCATAAAATGATAAGGCATGGTCCGCGAAACTGAGATTCTTGGTTTGGGAGTCGGTTACGTGTAGGGAAGGTATTAGCACCCTACAACGCCTGCCCTAAGACAGTACCTTTAACTAAATATGCGAATATGATGTGGTTTTCAAAATGTTTAACTTTCCCCTAAAAATAAAATTCTAAAGAAAAAAAATGTATTTTTTAGTTTTTTTGGGCCCGACAAGGATTGACCTTGCTCCTACGTATTCTCATTAAGAATGAGAAATCAGGGTTCCGTAGTTCTTTTAGAAAACTGCTTGAAAATTTGTTTGAAAATTGATTGAGAATTTTGTTTGTAAAATGATTTTGGATTTTTGGGAAAGTGAACCTGACAAGGACTGGCCTTGCTCCTACGTATCTCCACTTTTGATGGAGAATCAAGGATCACGTAGTTCTGGCTCGCAAGACTGTTTGTTGTTTGAAAATGTGGATGTTTTTAGTTTTTGAAGGTTTTTATATTTTTTGGTATTTTTTTGATGTAATATTTAGATTTTTTTTGCGTAATGAGCACTAGGCTGATGCGTACGATCGCACGAGCACTCACACGGCTTTTTCCTTATTTTTTATTGTTTTGCATAATGAGCACTAGGCTGATGCGTACGATCGCACGAGCACTCATCCCATCCCAGAATTACTCCAGGCCAAGCACGCTTAACCATGGAGTTCTTATGAGTCAGGCTACCGAAAAGTAAATGCATTTTGGTGATATGAGTAGTCAAATCAATTCCTTTAAGCTATCCTTCAACTGTATAGTCCCATACCTACACAGTCTCCAAATCCCTCTCATTCCGGTGTATGTTCGATTCATCCATGTACCCCTTCCACCCGAAGCTGCCAGGAACCGCTCCTTGTCTGTGCCCCCTGCACCATGCTTCTTGCACCGGCGTCACTCCCCGCCCTCGTCTCCGTGCCCGGGTGTCACATGCCCACCAGCTTCTGCTCTGGTTCGTCCTCGAACCACACCGTACTGGGAGAGGCTAGGCTCTGATACCATCTGTAACGTCCCGGCAACTCGCAGGGACCGTTGACTGCCCCCACAAACCACCACCAGGCTTTCCAGTGTGCTTTGTCCTCACTCGCACACTTTCTGGGAAAACTTCCCAGAAGGTCACCCATCCCAGAATTACTCCAGGCCAAGCACGCTTAACCATGGAGTTCTTATGAGTCAGGCTACCGAAAAGTAAATGCATTTTGGTGATATGAGTAGTCAAATCAATTCCTTTAAGCTATCCTTCAACTGTATAATCCCATACCTACACAGTCTCCAAATCCCTCTCATTCCGGTGTATGTTCGATTCATCCATGTACCCCTTCCACCCGAAGCTGCCAGGAACCGCTCCTTGTCTGTGCCCCCTGCACCATGCTTCTTGCACCGGCGTCACTCCCCGCCCTCGTCTCCGTGCCCGGGTGTCACAAGTACTAGGCTGATGCGTACGATTGCACGAGTACTCACACCGATATTTATATCATTACATGTTTTTTAAAAATTTATATTTTTTAGTATATTTTTTATTAAGAAGATAGGTGAATTGAAATATCTATGACATAAAAATATCAAAAAGCGTAGGATAAAATTGTAGTAGAAAATAGGATAAATTTATAAATTAAAAAAAATTATCAAAATGAACATAAATAGAATGAAAAGAAAATGTGTACCTTGTTGAAGATTTGAAAGATGAAGCAAGACTTTGCTTGTGATAAGTTGTGAGAAGAGGTAGATTGATGGTGAAGAAGATGAATTTATAGTAGAAGTGTGGTATGGGATTTACTATGTATAGAGGGATTGGGAAATAGTAAAATATGAGAGAAAAATGAAGTAGAGTTTTGGGATGGAATGAAGAGATTTTGAGAGAGAAGATATGGATATTATGTAATTGTGTGTGTGTGAAGTGAAGGAAATGTAGGTATTTGTAGAGTTAAGGATGAAGAAAGTTGATGAATAAAAATAATATAATAAGTTGGTGGAAAATTTAGAGGAAATAAAATATAATTAAAAAAAGATGAATAGAAAAAGTTAATGTGGAAAATAAGTGAAAGAAATAATATAAAAAGTGGATGGAGAAATTAGGTGTGGAAATTAAGTGGAAGAAATAATATAAAAAGTTGGTGGAGAAATTAGGTGTGGAAATTAAGTGGAAGAAATAATATAAAAAGTTGGTGGAGAAAGTAGGTGAAATAAAATATAGTGAATAGTAAAAGTTAATGTGGAAAATAAGTGAAAGAAATAATATAAAAAGTTGGTGGAGAAATTAGGTGAAATAAAATATAGTGAATAGTAAAAGCTAATGTGGAAAATAAGTGAAAGAAATAATATAAAAAGTGGGTGGAGAAATAAGGTGTGGAAATTAAGTGAAAGAAATAATATAAAAAGTTGATGGAGAAATTAGGTGAAATAAAATATAGTGAATAGTAAAAGTTAATGTGGAAAATAAGTGAAAGAAATAATATAAAAAGTTGGTGGAGAAATTAGGTGGAGAAAAATGGATAATAAAAAATGTTGATGGAGAAGATATAATTAAAAAAAGTAAGTGGAAAAATTAGAAAAGTTGATATATAAAATTAATATGGAAATGATGTGAAAAAAATAAATGAAAAAGGTAGATGATGTGGAATGAGATGTGGAGGGTGATGTGGATGGTGATGTGGAGAATGGGGTGTGATAAGAGGAAAGGGGTGGTGAGGAAGTAAAAAAAGTAAGAGATTATTTTGGGCCATTGGATTAAGTGTTTAAAAGAAAATTTGGGGGTGGAAAAAGTAAAATAAATAGTATTTTTCATTTTGGTTTTTTATGTTTTTTTTTATTTATTTTTGTGATGAATTTTATTTACCCGGACGAAATTGGGTATTGACAAACACCCTATGGGCTTGACATTCTTAAGAGTTTCCACAATCTCCCAAGTTTTGTTCAGCTTTAAAGCCTCAATTTCATCCTTCATGGCTTCTTTCCAACACAGCTTCAAAATTGCTTTTTGATAGCTTCGGGGCGCAATCTCAAAAGTGAGGTTCATGACATAATGACGCTCAGACTCAGTAATGGAAGAAAGAACATATTGAATAGGATACATGCACGTTGACAATGATTGATTTGATTTGGTCTCTATGTTGTAGCAAACAAAATCCGCAAGTCGAACATTGGGTTTAGAGCCACGAGTGATTTGTCTTGGTATGAAAGGAACATGGTTTGGATGAGGTGATGAAGAGATATTTGGCGAGATTGACTGGGATGGATAAGTTGATGGCGAAATTTATGGAGAGGATGAGGTTGTTGGGGAAGGTAAGGTTTAAGATGAAATGGGAGTTTGTGATGGAAGTTTGTCCTAAGGTGTAAAATGGAGATGATCAAAGTCATGAAAGGTCTTGATTTATGGAGGAAATAACTTTTCTTTTTCTTGGGCTTCGTGTTTGTCATTAAAAGCAAAATGGGACTCATAGAAGATAACATCTCTAGAGACAAAAATGTCTTTATTTTGTAAGTCTAAAATAATATAGCCTTTTGTGCCAAACTGATAGCCGAGAAAAACTCCTTCTCTAGACCTAGGATCAAATTTCTATTTGGGCCAAGTGGTTGAAGCATAACATAAAAATTCCCGACCATTATTCGTCCGAATACATTTTATTTTGGAATCAAATTGATTTTCAATTAGAGAAATAAAATTTTGAACATATATTTTTACTTCGGATTTAGATTTCAATAAGACAATCCAAGTATATCTACTAAAATCATCCAAGATAGTTAAGACATATTTTTCACCATGAATTAAGGCCTTAGAAAAAGGTACACAAATGTCCATGTGCACCAAATCAAATTCTTTTGAAGCTCTACTATCACTAAGGCAATAAGGAAATTTTCTTTGTTTTGCAATATGACAAATGTCACAATTTTCACTAATATGTTTTGGAATAAAAGGAAATTGTTCACATAACATATTTAATCGGTTTCCCGAGAGATGTCCTAATCTATAATGCCAAAGGTTGGAGTTTGAGATGACATTGGTAGCACTTTCATTAATGGAGGGTTTGTTTGATGAAAGAACCTTTGCTTCTTTGTTGACTTGCAGATGATAGAGACCTTGTTGAAGATTAGCCAAACCAATCATCCCCAACGTACGCTTGTCCTGGATAGTGCAAAAAAGTCATGGAAGATAAGAATATATTTATGTGTCGATAAGAGCAGTGTGAGTTTAGATATGGAAAAAAGATTAAAATGGAAGTCCGGAACAAACAAAACATTGTGAATAATAAATTCTCTAGAAAAAATGACTGTTCCAAATATATGGGCAATAACAATGGAATTATCAGGTAAACTTATTTGTATTGGTTTAATATTAGAATAATTTGAAAAATAATCTAGAGAAGATGCAACATGATATGTGGCTCCCGAATCTATGATCCAAGGGACATTGTGAGTGGTGTAAGAGGTGTGGTGTGTGTTAGTGCAAAAACAAAGGAGATACCACTGGACTTAAAATTTTGTTGAGCATTTGGAGTGCTGAAGAGATTCACTCTATTGGGCTGAACGAGAGAATTTGGCCCTGTTACATTAGAAGTATCTTTTTGTTGCTGTGGTTGGAGCAAAGACATCAGGGTTTGTATTGGGCATGGGTCAATGTGATGGGGCCTCCCTCCATCTCCGAACTGTTGCCTCCTTCAGTGGGTTCGATCACAATTGCACTCACTACAAGAAAAAATTGAATTACATACAACCAAAATTCGTATATAAGATTCAAAATCCGTATATAACACTCTGTTACATACGGCTTACATACGGGTCAAAATCCGTATATAAAACTGGCGTAGTTAAGTTATATACGGATATATCTGTATATAACTTATATACGGATTTATCCGTATATAACTTATATACGGATATATCCGTATATAAATTATATACGGATATATCCGTATATAAATTATATACGGATAAATCCGTATATAATATTTGTATATAAATTATATACGGATAAATCCGTATATAATATCCGTATATAAGTTATATACGAATTTATTTATATATAGTTACATACGGAAAAATCCGTATATAACTTTATGACTTTATAAAAAAAATTAAATAATCCCATTTCTGCATCCAATAATTAGAAGTTTTATATATTTGATAAATGTCAAACACAACTGCCAAATTACAAAAAATGGTATCAAATTACAAAAAATAGTATCAAATTATCAAATAATAACTGATTGTCCTTTACATAGTAGTAAACTAAACTACTTATACAATTGGCTATCGGTGAAAAACTGTCTCGGAATTGCTCCACCAATATTTGAAGCTCCACCAACTAGCCATTTATCATCAAAGTGGTGGCTCTATACCCCAAACCGAGAATCTTCAACTCTTGTATTAATGAATAATTTAATAGCTAGTGTTAAATCCAATGAAATGACCTATCAAAGAGATAATGAGAAACCAAGTTATAGAAAGAGTCATAATATTATAGTTAAAACTGCAAGGTTTATAAGAAAAATAAAGATAATTTATCTTGTTATAAAAAATGTATAGTAAATTGTAATAAGAAATTAACTCCTAAAAGTGAACAATAATAATTGAATATAAAAGGTAAAGTGTAATAATAAATTAACTCCTAAATTGTAATAATAAATTAATTGAGTTTGATTAGTTGAACATGGATTAGTATAATAATTCTAATAATAAGTATGAGAAATTTTAAAATTTCAAATAAAATAGAAAAGGTAGCTACAATTGAAAAAATTTAGTACCAGCACAAACAAAGAGAGCAAGATGATGGGGCATTCAATACAAGAAAAAGAAAACAGATCAAGAAAGAAAAGCTATAAAATAAAAGAACATGCAGCTAAAATGAAAAGAAAAATAGAAACATGACGATCGAAATGATTCAATAGGAGTTTTAAAAATACAATCCAACACAACATTAGCATTAGTGATTAGAAGAAAGGAGCCATACACATACTGTTGTAAAAGATAATATCCTCTAAAATATAAAAACATTTTTTATTAACGTATATATCTTAGAAACCTTTACTTTATATCTTAGAAAAAAGATTTAATTTTCTTTCATAATTAATTGCTTTATATCAAGTAGTCCACATTCCATAATAATTTGGTTGCAAATAACTATGCCCTCTGAGATTGCTACATCGATCTGACCAGAAAAGCCAATAGAAAAAAACGCACCAGTCCAATTTGGAAGCCACATCCAAGGAAAATGTAGATTCAATTGGTGTCATGGACTCCTCAGCAGTCTGCATAATGATGTAGAAATGTTTTCTATTATAAAATCAAGCCAATATAATAGATATATCTGGGTTAGGATTTATCTTGAAACTGAAACAGAGGATTGTCCTGAAAGAGTGGGTAAATTATAACATCCATAGACTACTATTACTGGGATTGTTACCGTAAAACAATAAAGAGAACCCAGCTAAAGCTCTTCAGAACATGTCCAGTTGCTAAGCAAAGGAACTGGAATGGATGATGAAGCAATGACCATACATACAAATTTAGATTTAAAATTCGAAAAATCATATGATAGTTACTTCTTTGCCAGAAAAACATGCTCTCCTAAATTGGGCACTCATGATCTACAGCTTTAAACACAACCAAAATATCATACATTTAGGGGCATAAATTGTCTCATTGGCACAGTATATTTTCACTTTTCCAGGTATATCAGGAGCAAATTTCACGCCATTCATATATTCTGATGTAGGTAGTCTTTAAAGAAATGACAACTGTCAAATTCTTTGTAACATATAGATGGCAAGAGATAGAACTATCATAATGCCTTTCTCCAAGCCAACAGTAGCTATCTTCTCCGTGAGATCTAATGCTCCGCTGATAATTGTTGCCTCCTCATGAAAGCAACTTTCATGATCTAAAAAACTACATACAGGAGCCGAAATAAAATAAAAGAGGGAAAAATTTTAAAAACAAATCAAAATGAAAAACCATTAAATGTTAGAACGATTTGAAATGAAACAAGAACACAAGAAGACTGCTCACTTTCTATGTTGATTGTTTAGAATCTCCGCAGCAGATTTTGTCACCACTTCTTGCTTTTGGTTCAAAAACAATCCCAACAGCACCTTCAGTCTTCAATCCAGCCTCTTCTTTGGGTTTCAAAAGAGTAGCAGCGCCGAAACGCCGTCGGGTGTGATTGATTTTGCGGCCACTTGACGGAAGAGCCTCCGAGGAGATGACCAAAAGAGCGACGCGGACTCGACTCGAACTCCTTCGAAGCTTCCTTGATGAGCAAACGCAGCGAAATAATGAGACAGACTCGAGATCGAGAGCGAAACGGAGAATAAATGGAGAATAATTGGAAGAAAATGTTAAAAAACCCTAAACGAATGAATAGAAGCCAGAAGGATTGGGGGAACACTCCAAAATGGAGGAAGTACCCTAATCTGGACCGAAGGAACCCTAAAAATGGGGAGAAACTTAAAATGAACCGATTAATCGGTTCAAACACAAGATTGATCAGTACAAAAGTGTTGAAACGGCGCAAATGGAGGTTTAATCGGTGGAAATCGAAGAACAAACGGCATAAAGGGTTTTAATCAGTAGAAAAGTGGTTTTAATCGGTTAAAAATGAAGGAAAAGTGAAGAGGAGGATGAAACCCTAAGATTCGGAAGTGGTTCTGTATATGAAAGTGAAAATAGAGAAGGAGAGTGGAGAGTTAAAGTTAGGGTTGCAGAGGGATCTGAGAGTGTAGAGTTAGGGCTTGAGAGAGATTTGAGAGAACACACCTCGAGTGAGTGTTCTACCAAACCAGCTTCGAATTAATGAAATATAGTTTCATTTTTTTTTAAATAACTAATTTCCAGTAAGTCAATACTTGCTTTTACTTACGAGTACGGATTATAACACTTACATACGGATGTTATTCATAGAAAACTCTCCCGCCATCACACACGAAAAGTACGTACGGATTTTATATATGGATATATCCGTATATAAAATCCGTATGTAAAATCCGTATATAACACCTTTTGTAGGATCCGTATATAATATCCGTATGTGATATTTATATTATATACGAATCAAAATCCGTATGTAATTATCGGTGGATAATAACCCTTTTTCTTGTAGTGACTGTTAATGGAGGACGAGCGAGAGGCATCGCGATTGAACTTTGGTCTCCATGGGTATCGAGGATGACCAGGGGGATAGCCATGCTTTCCCCAACACACGTCAATAGTGTTTCCAGGACGGTGACAATAGGAGCATTTCTTATTGGAGGCTCCTTTAACAGTGGAAGAAGGAGCAGAGCCACGCCTTTTGCCGGAGAAAGAGTGATTAACTGCATTCACAAAGGAGTTAGGTTCAGTAGGCAAAGACGAAGTGTGTTGTCGTTCCTGCTGGACAACCATGGAGAAGACGCGGTTGATAGCGGGAAAGGATCCATCAAAAGGATTTGTGAACGCACAACAGAGAAGCGTTCATCCAAACCTTTGAGGAATGGATTATGAAATCCTTTTGGTGTTAAGTTTTGGCAAAACACGAGCAAGAAGAAAAGGGTCTATAGTTATTGAGTTCTTCCCAAAGGGTCTTCAATGCGGTGTAGAACATAGAGACAGAACGAGTTCCTTGAGAAAGTCCATATATTTCTTCCTGGAGCGCTGCGATTTTGAGAAGATCGCCTTGTGAAAAACGTTCGCGAAGGTCATTCCAAAGGTCTATGGCACATTCGAGGAAAAATAACGCTTTAGGCGATGGAGGGAGTAACCGAGTTGAGTAACCACGACATGACAAGGGTATTGCACCTTTCCCAAGCAGAATAAAGGGGTTCTTCAACCTTAGGAACAAGAATGGTTCCTAACAAGAAAGCCATCTTGTTTTTTGAGATTAAAGACATTCTAATGGCACGAGACAAGGACTGATAGTTTGTGCCATCAAGGACAGGGGTTATGGAGACAGAGGAGGGTGCTTCACTAGGGTGGATGAAGAAGGGACTTGATGGGTTCATGGTAGGATTAGTGGCTTCATTACCACGATTTTCTTTCTTAGGACCTTCATTATCAGAGTTCTTTGGACTAGCAGGAGGAGTAGAAGACATTTGAAAGGAATAAGCAGAGCTCCAGGAGGGAGCTGGAGCTCTAGGAGGGAGCTGGAGCTCTGATACCATATAGTGAAAGATGACAAAAGGAGAAAGTGTTTTGCAATGATGAATAATCAATATTACAGTAAAAGATGATCTAATATTTATATACAATAGCTCATTCTATTCTAGATTATAATAGCAGAACAAACAGAATAACAAATAATAGAACGGACAAAATAACAAAACGAAAAATATGCACTGGTGCAAGATTGCAAGTTTGTTAATATTTAAATTAAGCATAATTTTAATATTAAATATATGTGAATTTATTATTACATATTTTTATTTAAACATATATCTTTTCGCTAAAAGTTTTATATTAATTAAAAATAAAATCAATTTATAAGATATATGAAAATATAAATTGATTTTATAAGATTAAATTAAATTTAAAATTTATTTTTTAATGTAATATTAAAATCATATGTTACCATTAATTGTTTGTTAAATTTATTATTTTATTTATTATTAAATTATTATTGAATCATTTATTAATATGTAACATGTATAGAAATATAAATTTTCTTATAAAATTGATTTTATAAAATTGAATTAAACTTAAAATTACCACTTTTAAAATAAAACATAAGTGTCTTTTTGTCCATAATTCTTTATCTCTCTTACGTAGTATTCGCTTGAAGTGATTATACTATTTACGTTAATTGGTGAGCTATAATTTTAAATTGTTACGTAAATGCGCGGATGGATTTGAAGTGAAATGCGGATTCCTCTACTAATCACTCACTCGCGGATGTGATGAGATTTGGAAGGATGGAATGCGATTTTTCTGAAATACCCCTTTTCTGCAAGTTGCTTGTGCATGTGTTGAGTGTAGAAGAGGAGAAAGAAGAAAAAGGTGAGGTGAGGTTAGTATGAATGTGTTGTTGTTTAGACAAGTATTTCTTGTTTATTCTTTGCAATTAGTGGTATACGAAGAAGATAAGGTTGCTGGAAGATAAAGAAGAAAGTGATTGATGAAGACAAACACTCTTTGAGGCGGGAGAAGATGAATAACAGGCAAGCGTATTCAGTTCCAACAACACCTGTATTCGGTTCAAGTGTCATGAAGAAAAACAACGTCGAGTTGTATTCGGTTCCATTTGAAGAGTATCCAATTCCACGCATAGGAGAATGCTTGCTGTATTCGGTTCCATTGGATCGTATTCGGTTACCAAGCCCCCAATCCTGTATTCGGTTACCATGGTTGTGGACGTTGGACCTCGTATTCGGTTCGAATGGCTGTATTCAACTACTTCATCGTGAAAACGCTTCAGGAAGAGGTCCAACACAGGCTTATTCCACTACTTGAACAGGCATCACGTGAGAAAGACGTGATCGACGTGCTGTGGAGACTTATGTTCGACATGGTGTGCAAGGTGTCGCTAGGCTACGACCCATACTGCCTTAACCTGAAAAAGCTGTTGTCTCTTCTCACAACTTTGGACACCTCCTCGGAAGTGAGCGTCGCACGCGGCGCATCGCCAGTGTTTCTGCTTTGGAAGATGAAGAGAATGCTGAACATGGGGTTAGAGAAGGCTCTGAAAGAAACTATGAATCTGGTGCATGAGTCGGTTATGAATATCATAAAAGGAAAGAAAGATGAAATGACATATATGAAAAAACCTATCTACATGAATTAATATTTGGGCATGTGTATAATATGAATAATTAGTCATAATTCACTGTCACGTAACAAAATCTATCTACATGATATATAAAGTTAATAATATTTTAGAAAAATGATTCTTTTGTAACATTTATAACTTATATATTTTGTGTCCACAATTATTATTTCTACTTTACTCTTTATAATATATTCTTTTATTCAATTTTCAAAGAGTAATAATTATATTTTTTTCATTTATTCCAAAAATTTTTGTTATTAACATATTTATTCTTATTCCAAAAAATACTACATTTAAAAATAAACTCATTTCAGTAAATTATATTTTTGTTACTTTTTAAAAATTAATTTTAATTATTATTTTTTACTCTTTATAAACATTTTTACAATTAAATATAACAATAACAAATAACATTTTATATTACTTTAATAATTAGGGGCATTTTGGTAATATTCAATTTTTACCCATTAAACAAATTTTTAAATCTATCACATCAATCAAATCTTACGTTAATTTTCACAAACTTTACTTCCAAATTCACTCTCAGTTACTTCCAAATTCACTCTCAATTACTTCCAAATTCACTCAAACAAATAAAAAAAATTTATCCTCAAATACATGCAATCACTCTCCTCCAAATCATCTCCCACAAATTTTCACATGTGAACAAAACATTAAAGAATAAACAAAAACACAATTACAGATTCAATTTCTGAGTATAAGTTTTAAGAATATTGAATTTAAAAAGTTATTAATTTTAGCAATTCTCATACTTCATTTATGTAACAAACATTTAATCCTGTCAATATACATAGAAGTAATATTTCTATCAAAAGGTCCAAATATTGATAAGAAATCAAATATTAGTTTATAACACATTAAGGGTCCGTAAGAGGATATGTCATAACAGCTGAAGGACAGAAAGAGACTCGCAAAAAGTAATGAGGGTGTTTCCATTTTGTTGTCATTAATTAATAAGACAAAAATGTTGAGGATGTTTTATTAATTTAACTATTTTACAGGACCCAAAACCTAAATATAATAAATAGAACTTAACATATCAACTTTATTTTCTAAGATATAATTAAGATACAACAACCTGATATAAGCATATAGAATAAAAGATATCACATAATAGATTCAACAATAAAAACATAAAACATATTTTATTTTTACATCAAAGTGTCATTTGTAGTTTAAACTTCATTCATTACTATGCTCAAAATTTATTATAATCAGCACTTTAATTAAGACTCAAAGTAATTGGATATTATATATGTTAAAAAATCTAGGAGTAAAGATTTTATTTCCAATAAGAAAAAAATATAATTAACTTAGAAAATATTGTGAGTTGTGTGATAGAGTTATTATGGCCGTTCGTCCTCATCTGGTTGTTGCCGCTCGTCTTATCGCTCGACAGGTACGATCGTCATCGTGCCTGTCAGTCGTTCCGTTCGTTATTGACCATCTCTGTCCAGCTGTTTCCGCTCGTCATTGAGCTCATCTTCCGTACCGATCGACAGGTACGATCGTCATCGTGCCTGTCGTTCGTACCGCTCGACAGGAACGCTCGTCCTCGTGACTGTCGCTCACACTGCTCGACAGGAACGCTCGTCCGAGTGCCTGTTGCTCACACTGCTCGACAGGAACGCTCGTCCGAGTGCCTGTTGCTCACCCTGCTCGACAGGAACGCTCGTCCTTTGATCTGTCGTTCGTTCCATTTCGTTTTGTTTCCGTTTGACTTCTTTTTATCGATCGTTCCCTTTTAGGACGTTCGGTCTAGGAAGCCTTTCTTTGTTTTCTTTTCTTCCTGTATATATACCTTTACCTTGTTGTATTTTTCAATTTAATTCTTCAATACAATTCTTTTCTTCTTTGCTCTCTGGTTCTCTTTTTCTCTTTTCTCTGTTTTCTTACATGGTATCAGTAGACAAATACTTTTCTCATGGCTTTCTCCAATACTACCACTGATTATCTTTCCAATCCTGCCAACCCTCTGTTTCTGCATCCCGGTGAGAATCCCGCTCTTATTCTTGTTACTCCTCTTCTTTCTGACAACAACTATCAACAATGGCGCCATGATATGCTCGTTGCCCTGGAAACCAAGAATAAAGAAAAATTCGTTCTTGGCACTATTCCTTGCCCTGCTGCTGATGATATTTTTCACGAAGCCTGGAAACGTTGTAACAAGATGGTGATTTCATGGCTGACACGATCCATGACGCTTCCTATTAAACAATCTGTTATGTGGATGGAATCTGCCTATGAAATTTGGATTGATCTTCTTCAACGTTTTTCTCATGGTGATAAGTTTCGTATTGCTGATCTTCAAGAAGCCGTTCATTCTTACCAACAAGGTGATTCCACTGTATCTCAGTATTATACTCGTCTTCAAATAATTTGGAAAGAGCTTTCTCTATATCAAACCATTCTTATATGTACCTGTCATTCTCCTTGCAATTGTGGATTGTTAAACAAGATTCAACAAGATCGTAATGATGATTCTGTAATCAAGTTTCTCTGTGGCTTAAACGATCAAATCATGCTAATGGAACCCATGCCAAATCTTACCAAAACCTTTTCTTTGATTCTTCAACAAGAACGTTAATTTCATAATTCGTCCTCACAAACTCCACAAGATTCTATGGCCAATTTCAATTCTTACGATCCTCAACACAAGCCTTATAAGACTGATCGTTCTGGTACTTTTTCTGGTCGTGGACGAGGACGCAATATTAAATTTGGTGGTCGTTCTAAGTACTGTGATCATTGCAAAAGAACTAATCATACTTCTGATAATTGCTGGTTCAAATATGGCCTTCCTCAAGGTTATAAACCCGTGATCAAACCTCCTTTAGCTATCTCCAATTCTTCTGCCAACATGACTAATGGTGATTCACACACCTCCACTGATACTTCTAATGATGATTCTTCTGCTGATAAAAATCAACCTCAATACACTTTTTCTCAAGATCAGTATAACGCCATTCTTGGTTTATTGAAACAATCTCAATCTCCTACTACTAGGGAGGCCAGTGTTAATCAATGCACTCCACAGTCATCAGGTTCTTTTTCTTCATTTAATCTTTATTCTTGGATTATAGATAGTGGCGCTACTGATCATATATGTTCTTCTAAATTTCTTTTTCATTCCTTACATCCCATTACTCCTATTTCAATACGTTTACCAAATCACAGTTTTGTTACTGCTGAATTTTCTGGCACTGTCATTTTAGGCAATTTGATTTTACATAATACTCTTTTTGTTCCTAACTTCTCTGTTCATCTTATTTCTATTTCCAAATTATTACATTCAAATAATTTCTTCATTGTTTTTCATCAAGATAGCTGTCTCATTGTGCAGATGGATACTTACCAGACGATTGGAGTAGCTAAGAAATACAAGGGCCTTTTTTATCTTCTTAGTACTAATGTCACAACTACTTCTGAATTGAATATTTCTCATTCTACTTTTCATAACAGTTCTAATGATTCTTGTAACTTGTGGCATATGAAACTTGGACATCCTTCAAATAAAGTTCTTCAAATTTTAGCCTCTCAATATACTGATATTTCCTTTCAATCTTTTGATGCTTGTGACGCCTGTGCTTTTGCTAAACAAAAACGTCTTCAATTTTCTGTTAGCAAAACTAAATCTTCTTGTTTCTTTCATCTAATTCATGTTGATATTTGGGGTCCCCTCTCTATTTTTTCTATTGATGGATACAAATATTTTTTAACTATAGTTGATGACTATAGCCGTTTTACATGGATTCTTCTTTTAAAACAAAAATCTGATGTTAAAAACTTACTTCCACAATTTATTCTCTTAACTGAAAATCAGTTTTCCTGTAAACTTAAAATTCTAAGGTCTGACAATGGCAAAGAATTTTTTCTTAATGACTTTTACTCTACTAAAGGTATTTTTCATGAAACCTCTTGTGTTGCTACTCCTCAACAAAATGGCATTGTTGAAAGGAAGCATCAACATATTCTTAATGTTTGTCGTTCTCTACTTTTTCAGTCTAAAGTTCCTAATATTTTCTGGTCTTATGCTGTCAAACTTGCCATTCACATCATTAATAGACTTCCAACACCTTTTCTTCACAACCAATCTTCTTATGAATTAGTTTATTCCATCAAACCTGATTTTTCAAATCTAAAAGTTTTTGGTTGTTTATCTTATTCCAGCTCTGCCACTGCAGGACGTACAAAACTTGATTCCAGAAGCAATAAATGTATTTTTCTTGGATATAAATCTGGAACCAAAGGATTTGTACTGTATGATCTATATTCACATTCAATTATCGTTTCTCGAAATGTCATTTTTCATGAAAATATTTTTCCTTATAAAAATTGTTCTACTTCCCCTTCCTCTCCTACAAATGATGATAATTCTGATGTTATTCTCTTTGATTTTCCTACTGTTCTACCTTTTTCCACTGCTCCAAATCATTCTCCTTGTAACATTTCTCACCCCACTGATAATATCATTACTCCTACTGTTGAACAACGAATCTCCCTTAGAAATAAAACTCGACCTAAATATCTAGATCACTATTACTGTGGTACTACTTCTGCTATTCAACCAACTCATACTACCCCATATCCCATGCATTTGTTTCTTTCTTATAATAATTGTTCCTCTAACCACACTTCTTTTTGTCATAATATTTCTGCTCAAGTTGAACCCTCTTCTTTTAAAGAAGCTAGCAAGTTTGAATGTTGGCAACAAGCTATGAATTCTGAACTTGCTGCCCTTGAAAGAAATCAGACATGGACTTTGGTTAATCTTCCTATTGGAAAGAAACCTATCAGTTGTCGTTGGGTATATCGTATTAAACACAAACCGGATGGCTCTATTGATAGATATAAAGCTCGTTTAGTGGCAAGAGGCTTCACTCAAACTGAAGGATTGGATTACTATGAAACATTTTCACCTGTTGTTAAAATCACTACTGTTCGGCTCGTTCTTGCTCTTACTGCCATCAATAAATGGTTTCTCCATCAATTGGATGTCGACAATGCTTTTCTTCATGGTGATTTATCTGAAGAGATATACATGAGGCCTCCTCCTGGTCTTCGTTCTTCTGCTCCCAATCTTGTCTGCAAACTTAACAAGTCTCTTTATGGTTTAAAACAAGCCAGCAGGAACTGGAATCATAAACTCACATCTGAGTTGGTTTCTATTGGTTTTAAACAAAGCACTGCTGATCACTCTCTTTTTATCAAACATTCTCCTACTGCTATCACTGTTCTTTTGGTATATGTTGATGATATACTTCTTTCTGGAAATAACCTATCTGAAATCACTAATGTCAAAGATCATCTAAACAACAAGTTTCACATCAAAAATCTTGGAGATCTCAAATTTTTTTTGGGTTTTGAAATTGCTAGATCTCAAGCTGGGATATGTATTAATCAAAGAAAATATTGTCTTGAATTAATCTCTGAAGCTGGTATGCTAGGTTGTAAACCTGCTTCTACTCCTGCTGATCCTTCCATCAAACTTCATGCTGATGAAGGCCCTCTTCTCACTGATCCTTTTTCTTATCGCCGTCTCATTGGTCGTCTTCTTTATCTCACTCATACACGGCCCGACATTACCTTTGCTGTTCAACAACTTAGTCAGTTTATCTCCACTCCTCGCCAACCTCACATGCAACAAGCCATGAGAATTATTAGATATTTAAAGAATGCTCCCGGTTCTGGTCTTTTATATGCTGCAAATAATTCTTTCCGCATTCACGCATATTCTGACTCTGATTGGGCTACCTGTGCTACCACTAGAAGATCCATCTCTGGTTTTTGCGATTTTCTTGGCACTGCTCTTATCTCCTGGAAATCAAAGAAACAAACCACCGTTTCCAAATCTTCTTCTGAAGCTGAATACAGGTCTTTGGCTTCATTAACCTGTGGATTACAATGGCTGCAATATCTTTTAAAAGATTTGCATATACCGTGCCCGACACCTTATTTTGTTTACTGTGACAACAACTCTGCTATTCACATTGCCAAGAATCCCACCTTTCATGAACGAACCAAGCATATTGATATAGACTGTCATGTCACTCGACAAAAGCTTCAAGATGGTCTCATCAAACTTCTGCATGTTTCCTCTACCAGTCAAATTGCAGATGTTTTCACTAAATCTCTTTATCCCTCTCCTTTCAATATGGTCACTTCCAAGCTAAACATGCATAACATTCATGTTCATCTTGAGGGGGGATGATAGAGTTATTATGGCCGTTCGTCCTCATCTGGTTGTTGTCGCTCGTCTTATCGCTCGACAGGTACGATCGTTATCGTGCCTGTCAGTCGTTCCGTTCGTTATTGACCATCTCTGTCCAGCTGTTTCCGCTCGTCATTGAGCTCATCTTCCGTACCGATCGACAGGTACGATCGTCATCGTGCCTGTCGTTCGTACCGCTCGACAGGAACGCTCGTCCTCGTGACTGTCGCTCACACTGCTCGACAGGAACGCTCGTCCGAGTGCCTGTTGCTCACACTGCTCGATAGGAACGCTCGTCCTTGTGACTGTCGCTCACACTGCTCGACAGGAACGCTCGTCCTCGTGACTGTCGCTCACACTGCTCGACAGGAACGCTCGTCCGAGTGCCTGTTGCTCACCCTGCTCGACAGGAACGCTCGTCCTTTGATCTGTCGTTCGTTCCATTTCGTTTTGTTTCCGTTTGACTTCTTTTTATCGATCGTTTCCTTTTAGGACGTTCGGTCTAGGAAGCCTTTCTTTGTTTTCTTTTCTTCCTGTATATATACTTTTACCTTGTTGTATTTTTCAATTTAATTTTTCAATACAATTCTTTTCTTCTTTGTTCTCTGGTTTTCTTTTTCTCTTTTCTCTGTTTTTTTACATTGTGGGCTCCTCCTTCTTTGAAAAGACATCCTAAAATATATAGATACTCCTTTGTGCTGAGGATTCTCATGCGGCACATCTTTGGTATTACTTTTCTTAAAGTATTTTTTTATTTTATGACAAATTAGTGAACAGAAATATGATATATCTAAAGAAAAAGTACAGAAAATATAAATATAATAAATGATAGAATAAATATAGTGCAAATGACAGTGTTAACATACGTCATTACTCTTTTATAACCTACACACCGAGATTAAGGCAGACTTTTAATAAACCTACATAGACTAGGATTAACTTTAGGGGAGATTTTGAAAGTTTAGAGAAAGATTATAGCATTTCAATAAATGCAACATACATGATTTGAAATATCATAAATTATTTTCTCATCTGATATAAATTAATTATTTAGTTATATATATTCCCATACAGTTAATAGTATCATATAGTTTAAGAACTGAGACAAAATAAGTTTAAATACATCCCTCTTTTTCAACAATTTAAAATATCTTTTAAGAACAATTTTAAAATTTTATAAAAATTTAAAGTTTTAAAACAAACAATATTTTATATACAATCAGTAATCTAACTGTATATTTTAACAAATTTGAAATGATAATATTAGTTTTGGTGGGTGGAAATGAAAATGAATATATATTACCGAAATATATAAATAGTATGCGAATTGGTATGAATGAAAATTTTCTCTGTTTACCCAAAAGATTAATAATTTCTTGAACACTTCACCAGAACCTGAAATTACTTTTATTTTTCAGGTGTTGATTGTGCAAAAACAATTGACTGCCAACACAATGAGTTCTTAAATTTTTACCCGAAAACTTTTCAATCATTTAACGAAATAGGACCCTCAATTGAATAATTTGAGTTGAAAAAACTGAACCTTTAACTTTTATGTCACAGTTCATTGAAGATGCCCATAAGTATCCCTTTCAATGGGAGGAGGCCATCATAACCATTGGAGCCTCTATCCTCTTAAAGACAAACTTTAATTATCCACGCAAGCAAGGGCCCAACCTTATTAACAAGGTATTAATCCAATTAATTGTAATAATTGTTGGGCAACAACCCTAATTGCAACATAGGTTTCACATGTCTCTTGTCAAGTTGTGCTACGCTATATAGGTCATTTTTAAGACACCCCTACCAACTAAAGACTAATATTTGTCCCTAATAAAAGAAAGATCTGCTCATCCTAGTTATAATGCTGTGTTGGTCAACAACAAAACAAAATGGCTTTTTGTGCCAAATTTATAAAGTTCCACGTCAGAAATTGCCTTGAACATAATTATTGTTCTTTTTTTTCTCCAAACCAATATAATCAATCAATCATACCCCATCTTATCATTACATATTCCTCACAAAAGATGGTGTTGAAAATCATTGCCATATTGGTGAAACCCTTTTCTAAATTGCACTGTTTAATATTCCAATCCCCTTGCCTTTTCTATATGTTTATACATCTAATCTTGCCACCCTTTGGTCGATGATTGAATCTGATTCTTTCAAGCTTTGTCTATCCATCGAAACAATACAACAACCAATTTAGGAATTTCAACTTGATTTACTCACATATGTGCACAAACACTCACTCCTTTCTTTGTAAATTGTACCTCTTCTCTTGTTCATGAAAAATGGTAGCACAAAGGTGACAACTTTTTTCTCATAGAAAAAATGGTTGCAAATAGGGCATTATTACCTCTCCCCATAAA
This sequence comes from Vigna nakashimae, assembly GCA_034642375.1. Classification (NCBI taxonomy): domain Eukaryota; kingdom Viridiplantae; phylum Streptophyta; class Magnoliopsida; order Fabales; family Fabaceae; genus Vigna; species Vigna nakashimae. The sequence continues at coordinate 31,552,184 of CM067763.1, read as the reverse complement.
GTAAAGTTCCCAAACCTCAAAACAAAAGTTCATCTTCATGTGTCTAAAAGTCACAATTCCCTACTTCTCCTCCGTCAAACACTAATTTTCCATCTTGGTCCCTCTTAAACCAATCAACCCGTGAGCTTGTGGTCCCATAGCCAAGTCAATTCATTGAAGTAAGCAATCCACTTCATCCATCAACAGATCAAATGTAGAAGGAATTGCCCAAATTGCATCCAATCAACATCTCCCTGTCTCACCACATGTAAAAATCATTATTCAAATCCACATCACCTACTTTTGGGACTACCCTAAAGATTTTTTATCCACCCACAAATTTTAGGGACCTGCCCCCCACTTGTTGATAGAGCTTAAAAGAAAAACTACACTACTTGATTAAAATCATGCTGTTGGAAATTAGTTTAGGGGACTGTCTCGATATTTATCCATTAGAACACTGAAACAAGTTGAATTGAATTGTACAAGAAAAGAGACTGATAATTCACATTATGCTGTGGCAATATATTACAACCAGAAACATTAAGGGCATGTTCCACAACTTTTTACTCCACCCCATTTTGTCTTCTATCCCCCACAATCCTATTTTCATCATGACTCCACTTAATCATAGCAAAATAAAGCATATTTATCTTTCTATCAATTATCTCAGTTGTGACGGTGATGAACACACTCAGCTGGCGTGACTGGGAACCTAGCAGTGTCAGAGCAATAGTCATAGAAGATGTGTCTGGCTCTAACCCACTTCAGCTGATGGCTCTGGTGCACGTTGAGTTCAGCCAAATTTGGCTCATCCCACCAATACTTCTTACCCTCACTGCTGCTACAGCGTTTAGAGTTATCCATTGCAGCCACTGCCACAGGGCATTCACAAGCATTGATCTCAAAGTTCTTGAAGGTGACAAAGAAGGGTGCGTGGCTCCAATCCGTCTTCACACGACCACCCTGGGTGGCCCAATTGTCAGCATTCCATATAGAACTGTACACACCCATGGGCTGATCTTTCGGATAAGGAATACCCTTGTGCTCCATGTTTGTGTGCACTCTTATCGGCGTTTCATCCACCAAAAACCTGATCATGTAAAAAACATTTTAACCAAACAACTTAACACTTTTAGATCACCACATCAACATGGTAAAGTTTGGTTCGGTCTATATTAATACGTACCACCTGCAAATACTGAAGCGCATGGGAACATATGTACAACATATGTACGTACATATTCTTGTATAGACCCATGAATTGTCCTAGATTCCCTTACCTTTTTTCATGGATTTCTTTTCGTGTAACCCGATTGGGTACACAGTGAAAACAAGTCTGTGATGGCTCAACCACCGAAAGGGGAAAAAGCACGCTATCTTACAGCTTTTTCCCTTTCCATAGTCATTTTATTATATATAACAGTGAAGTTACATTAGGTTTTAAATCTAATGCAATGTGCAGTAATTAAGAGGAATGGGTACTTACACAACTTGTCGTTGATTCCAGAAGATAGTGTATGAATGGAAATCCTTGGTAGGGTCGAACCAAAGGTTAAGCCTTTGTTCTCTGTTGCCCACTCCGTTCACATACACGTTTGTTTGGACTGAGTATGGTTCCCCTGTGGTGTTGCCCAGAAACTCAAAATCAAACTCATTGTGGTTTGGCCCCTCCGAGGACATCTACGTCAAATCAATTATCACTGTGTCAGACTCATTCAGATTCCTCAATAATTGAAACCAAAAAAAAGTGAAAAGTCAATTCAAACGCAGAATAATATAACTGTTGGGTTGATCGTGATGAAAGTAAAGTTCCCCAGCAGAATTTAACCGTGCATTGGTTCGTAGATCGCAAAGACGGAGACAACAGTAATGAATGCGAATATTAATTGGATGTAAAGTAAATCACGAGGGTAAAGGGTAGTAGGTAGCTGCCACTAATGGGTGTGTTAAATGGATTCCATGGATTCCAAGTCCATTTTTTTTTTCAGAAAAACGTTGCTTACATTGATTTTAATTGAATGCATTAAATGAGGTCCCAGAGGTAGACCATCTCCATACTAATGATGAAGAGTTAAAGCCACATAGTCAAGTGAGGCCAAAGTAGTATTACTCTTGATGATGATTAATTGATATTTGTTATAACAAGTTAATTAATACTAACAATAAACAAAAAAACCGAGGAATAACTTGGTGACTAAGAATAATTTTGTTCACTTACATAGAAAGCAGTGACAGTCCCCGCAGAATCACCTTCCACAAGCTTAAGCTGGATGGTCACTTTCCCAAACATATACTTGCTTTTGGATCCAAAACCAGCCCCTGAAAATGTCCCACTCAATATTAACGACACAAAACAAACCATTTTTCTCAAGCGTAGTGTCTATATTAGATTGTTCATTAGTGGATGAACTAGTCAAAGATCACGACTAAGAGGCTAACAAAGACAATCTCTTTGGATGCTCAAAGAAACAGAAAAAATAAAAACCTGTGGCTTTACCAGAATAATTGTCAAGTTTGAGTTTGAGGAGATTTCCTTCATGAACGAAGTGATCAAAAGCCCAACTTGGTTGGAAAAGTTTATCGAAGTTGGAGGTGGAAGCCACCCCCACAACCAACATAAGACCCACAAACAATCCTAAGGAGTGAGACATCCTTAAAGCGGAACAGAAGAGTATGGGGAGAGCAGAGGGAAGGTTCTTTGAGCAGTGAGTGAGAAGAGAGTGAGAAGTAAGAAGTGTTTTATAGCCAAAGTGTGTTTGAAAGTGGCTTGCGAGATAAGCTGGTGTTGCATTCCCAATGTACACATCATGGAGGACTGTGCCACATCAGCTTGCCAGGGTGGATTTCAAATACCAAGAGAAAAAGACATAAAAGATGATGTGGTGCGTGGCAAATGGTGCCGTTACTGTTTCAAATAACAGCTGGCAAAAGCTGTACACTCTTCAAGCTCCACTGGGCACCCACTACACAGTCACAACAACACTGTCTTTAATCATATTCAAAAACAGCACCACCATGTAACCAACATTTTACTTTAATAATAGCATTGTTTAGCAGAGACAGAAATTTAAGGATGTGTGAAAGATTTGAAATAAGGAAAGAAGTAGGAGAAGATGTTAAATGGGAGAGTGTATTAATTTATCATAAATGGCCTAGAGAGTAGAGAGCGTGGTACAGAATGGGTGGATATGGAAAAAATGGTGCAGAGCAATAAAATGATGTGGTGGTGTTTGATGGATAAAGAAGGTGATGGTGGCGATCCAGCTGTAATTGGTGGTACAGGTTTGAAAATCTCTGCCATGCCATCACAAGCTTCTCTCCTTCGCAATTCATGGCTGCATCGCAAGCATAGGTAGTACACAACACTCGCTTGTTACAACCAGACACGCGTGTCTTACAATCTTGGGGCATCCTTGTCCCATCTTTCGAGTTGAAAAAACTGTCATGTTGGATATTTGAATGCATATCTGCTTCTACACATTTATCTCTATTATTATCTATTTATAAGATAAGATCAAAAACAAAAAAAATAATTAAAAAAAGATATTTTTATTAAAATAGATGAATTTGTATAGCTATTAAAATTGTAAATAAATGAAGAGATTTTTACAAAAAATTGAAAACATAAAAACGTGGTGGTTTAAGTTTTTATACGTAACGGTGGTGGTTTTCACCATGTTGCCGTTGCTGACGGCGTTTTTCCAGCTAGAGTGTACACAAAGACGCACTTACTCAAAGGCCCCGCTTCGTAACGTCTTTTTAATGTATACGTTGGAGTAATTCGTAATATAAAATGATTATATTGTCATAAACTCGTTTAACGATAATAATATTCGTTCATCAATTCTCTCCAAATGCACGTGCAAGAGGATTACCTATGCACTTAATACTAAATTATCAGTGGGAATTAGGTTCAGATAATTATTATTTTTTAATTTAAACGTTATTATATATAGACTATGGTTTATTTTTTCAGCTTTTTTTGTATATCTGTAATCCAAACACGTGACAAGAATGAGACCAAACGGATAGAGTCTGTTCGGTGGTTGATGAGTCGATATTTTATTCACTATATTTATCTTATTGTGCTAGAATTAGTCGGGGAATTGTGCTTAAACGTCCGGTATTTTCCTGTTTTTCCTAATTGTGCTTAATTTGATCGGAAATTCTTATTTTAACTAATTTGAATTATCTGAGCTTATTAATTTGCATTATTAATTACGGGAAAATTTTGGATAACTTTTTGGGACATTTGAAGGCTAAATGAAAAATAACAATTGAGCCAATTTCATCTTAACCATTTCAATTTTCGCACAGTGCTGCCTGAATTTTGTGTCAACTTGTCTGTCTTCGTTCGAGTTCATTTCTTATCCGTTTTGCATGCAATTTTTTTTCATAGTTTCGTATGGATGTCTATTTTCACGTACAGTTTTTATTTTGTTCAAATTAATTCTTTGTTGTTCCCAGTAATTTGATTACGCCACTGTGTCAGTCCAGTGCAGCGTGAATGTTGTGTCAACTTGTGTGTCTTCGTTTGAGTTCAATTCTTATCCGTTTTGCATGCCGTTTTTTTTCATGGTTTCGTATGAATGTCTATTTTTACGTATAGTTTTTCTTTTGTTTAAATTCGTTCTATGTTGTTCCCAGTAATTTGATTACTCCCCTGTGTCAGTCCAGTGCTTACATTTTGAGTGTTCTAATATGTTTGCATTGTTTGCTTGCTGGTTAGTATTTGTGGTGGCTGGAATATCAAAGTATTGGTTTAGAGATGCATCTCACAGTTGAAATGAATTGGAAACCAAGCACATAAGCACACAAAGTTTTATGTGAATATTGTTGCACAAACAATGTACATGGATGATGGAATGAAGCATGAAGGTGCTGCCACAAATTTTCTGAATTTGTCACACTCTTCCAATTCATGCATGAAGCACATAGAGAATTATTTTGGAACATCTTTGGTGTGTCACATGAAGCATCCAACCAAGGAGAGCATGGGACAAGTGGACCCAAAGCAAAGAAAGCAAAAGACCCATGAAAGAGCACACATTCACGTGGAAATGGGCAGCCAACATTGAATGGAGTCTTGCTTCCTTTATTTTATTAGCACATGCTCATGGAAAGGTGAAGTGGAGCACCAAAGGAATCATAACTCTCAGCAGCCATCACACCCATGGAAGCCAATGGATTTAACACAAGCAAGAGAGCTTCACTTTCCAGCAGCAAAAACTTCACTTTCCAGCTGCAACATATCTTGGTTCAGCAGGAAAGTGGAGCTAGTGGAAGTACTCCATGACTTTGAGGGCTCCATCCACTAAGGAATGCATCATCATTTTGAGTGGAGAAGAAAGAAACAATTTTAATTTTGCTGAGTTGGGGAGAGAGAGCCGTATGGAAACCAAAGAAAGAAAGAAGAGTTTTGGAGTTGGATGAAAAAAACCATGATTCCTAGAAAGAATGAAGGATGATGTAGCTTGAAGTTCTTGGTGCCTTCACCTTTGGTTTTGTACACTTTTCCATTTAAGCTTTCATTCATCTACTGTTTTCATCTTGGTATTAATTTGTATTTTGAGTTTGTAAGTTGTTGTTGTAATTTTATAAGCATTGTAATTTCAATTTGGAAGTGTTTCATTCTATTCACTTGTGCTGAAAAAATAAAAAAACCAATGGATGTGTAAGTGTTATTCTTTCATTTGCTTGTTTTTGGTAAGTTTTTGTTTGAATCCTTTTATGGTTTAAGGTTGAATGTTCATGGCTGTTTTGAGGTAAGTAATGAAGTATTGATTCATGATTTTATTTTAAAGTTGTAAGAAGTAAAAAAAATAAAAACAAAGCAATTGGTAACTTATGGAAATTGTCAAAGCTCCTTCTCTTTTAATTCATCTTTGATTTTGTTTTAATTAAGAAGGAAAGGAAAACTTGGAACTGTGGTTGGCTTAGTGTGCATGTGGAGAATAAAATTCAAATTGGTGTTCAATTCAAAAGATGACAAGAAGTGCTAAAAAGAGGTATGTTTTCTTTGCAAATTAAATTGATATAGATGTTGGATGCTTACGGTTTTGGATGTCCATTTACAATTATCATTTCAATGAAACCAATCAAATTTGTCACGGCACATGAGGTAAGTTTTAGAAGCATTTCAATTTCTTTTTTTTTAAATTTCAGATTTTATTGTCTCTTTTTACTGCTGTAATTTAATTTCTGTTGTAATTCAATTTCAGTTGTTGTTTTCTGCAATTTAATTTCTCCTCTTCTTTATTTTTGCATGTTGATCATTTACTGTAATTTTATTTTCTGTATTTTACTGCAGTAATTTTGAGTCTGTTTTTACTGTTTTCCAAATTTACCATTTTCTATATTTACTGTTTTCTGTATTTTTGTTTTCTGTATTTTGCTGTTACTGTTTTACAGATTTTGAAAATTCTGTACTTACTGTTTTTACTGTTATTATTTACTGCTGTAATTTCATCTTTTTTGTTTTTACTGTTTTACTATTTTTACAGTTTTCTGTATTTTATGTTTTACTGTATTTTCGTTTTTACTGTTCCAGATTTAATTTTTATTGTTTCATTTTACTGTATTTTCGTTTTTACTGTTTTCTAAAATTTTCTGTTTTCTGTTTTCACTGTTTTCTGTATTTACTGTTTTCTGTATTTTCTGTATTTTCTGTTTTTTCTGTATTTTCGTTTTTACTGTCCCAGATTTATTTTTACTGTTTTATGTTGCTGTAATTTCATTTTTACTGTTTTAATTTCGTTTTACTATTTTTAAATTTCATTTTTTTTTTACTATTTTCTGTTTTATTTTTACGGTTTGTTAATTTACTGCTTTCAACATTTACATTTTTCCGCAACCAAAAACAATCACAAAACCCCCCACTACGTGTTGATCCAAAACTGAACCACATTTGGTCCTTGAGAGACGACCTAGGAGTCACATCCTAGCTATACTGCATTCTTATCTGCAATCGAATTTGTACGCGGTGCGACCCGCGTATCAGTGGTCCAATTAAATTCTATGGTCCACTCTAATATAATTATATTTTAGGTAAAATGTATTCTTTGTTTTCGAAAATTGTTTGAATTTAACTTCAGATTTTTTTTTCAAAAAAAAAATCATACAATTTTTCTATTTTACTAGAAAACTAAATTAATTGTATTTTTCACTCATTAGTAAAATTTAAATACATTAATGTGGGATTATGAATATAAATTAATGTATATAAAATTATATACAAGAGTATAGAAAAGAATTAATACAACGTTGGTAAAGCAATGTTTGGGATGACGAAGTGCGATCCGCACAGACTGGAGATTGCAGAAAAGCCACACTTACTCTGACTTTGATAATAAAAAACAGTGTCCCTCTTACCCCAACCCATCATCATTGTTTTCAAAAATCTAAAAATAGAACCTCACATTTTTGGTTTAAATTTTGACCTCATCTTCCCTTTCGGATTCTTCTATATTGGCAAATATGGTTCCATGTGCCTTCCACATTCTATCTGAAAAATATTTTTAAAATGCAGGTATTTATGAAAAAAGATTTAAATAAATAGTAAGAAGGGATACGTAGATTGAGAAGTATCTGGTTTTGGTGGGACAGTGGTACACAATAATTGTACGGTGGTAGTAGAGGCAATTTTTTATGATGAGTTGCGCAGATCCAGAAGCTATAGGCTTCACTTTAATATTAGTATGAGTGGAGAAAGTGTGTGTGAGAAGAAGAGAGGTTAAAATATAAATTATTACTGTGACGCAGAGGCAATGAATGCGAAAATTTGGAAATTTGTGTGAGCTTGAATTTTACTTGTGGGAATAGGCTTCCCTTTTTCAGCATTCACTGCTGTACTGTAGTCTGTGTACTGTCTTCGCTCCGTCACGCCAGCACTGCATGATTGCAGTTTCTTTCTTCTGCAGAAGATTATCAGACCTTCACCTCCATCAAAATCTTTTCACTCATTAATCCTTACCCAAGTTCCGTATCCAACAATTTAGTGTATACAAGTTATCGTAAACTTTATCTTATTATTCTATAAGTATGATTTGTGAAATTGAATTAAGTTAATTGTATGTTATAATTTTATAAGTTGATTTTACGAAATTAAATTAAATTTATAATTAATTTTTTAATTTAATATTAAAGTTATTATTATAATTTATTTTAACCATTTGTTAAATATTTTATTTTATTTATTATTATATTATTATTGAATCATTTATTAATTTTAATTTATTATATAAAATGTATATATAAATTATATAAACTTCAACGTTAGAAAATATATTAAAAGTATCATATTCAATTTAAAATATATAAATAAATATAAATTTACCTTGCAAATTAATTTTAAAATCTATTTCTTAATCCATTTTAAAAAAACAAACTGTGAAATTACTTATTTCACCTGTTTTTAGAATGGCATAACTTTTATTTTACACTCATAATTTTAGCCGTACTTTTACTGCTTAAACGTGTAAAATATGTCTAAATTCTTAATTTTTTTATGGAAAAATAGTAAGATTCTTTTTATCTGAGTTGCTTACTGATTTAATTTTTTCAGTTTTTATATTTTTTTATTTCATTAACTTTTACTTTTTAAAAACTTTAATTGATTTTATATTTTTGTAAAATAAATTTAATGTGATTTTTTTTGTTAAATTAACATATCTCATTTTATAGTTTTAAATATTAAAATTTAAAATTTTCACATGTCAGTATTTTTTAACTAGATCTCACATTTTAAAATTAAAAAAGTTATAAAATAAAAAAAAGTGACACATAATATACTTAAATTTTAATACTTTTAAAAATATACTCTAACACCCTAAAATATAAAGTATTAAAACTATAAAGGAATTGTCACATAATTAATAAAATAAATCATAGTCATTTAAGCATAATCATAATTAAATTTCATGAACATATTTACTAAGCTCAACCCATATATATATATATATATATATATATATATATATATATATATATATATATATATAAAAGATTTTATATTTTCAAAACAACCAAAGGATTTGAGAATTATTAAGAAGTTATTATAATAACTATTAAGTTGTTGGGTCGTCTTCATATAAGGCTTATTCCAGAGTCACTTTATTACTTTCTGCTCACATCCACCAAATGATCATAATCAAGACAATCACATATAAGAACACACCAACAAGACATAAAAAAAAAGTAAGCTAGTGATACAAAACAGATAAAAATAGGTCATATTATACTATAACATTTTACACATGAATCATATTTCATATAATGCAATCCAATCATTCTAAACATGTCAAGACCTAGACTGAACTATCCGGATCTAGTATGAATATCGAGCTATGACGGGTTGTGCACTTGTAGGTCTCTACTGCTTTGCAATGTTATTGTCAATGGGTTTCACCCTACCACATTCACAAGGTTACTTTGTACCGTGTCTTGAGCCATACTGGAAGCACATAGACTAAGACATCCTACTACTCTCACCACATGTATAAATCCTCTTTACTTAAGAATGAATGATCATTAGAGTGTTGAAATAACCCCCAAGATTAATCTCCCTGCATTCATACTAACAACACTTTGATACAACCATTAAGAATCCTCATTAGAACTCTTATACACCTCATTCCATTCACATATATATTTCAAACCTTACCATAGATAATATAACAAAACATTATGACTTTTAAAAACCATGCACATAATAAAAAATAATTCAAAATCACCCAAGAACATAGACTCACTTGACCAACTAACAATCTTTGCTCGTTTAGCAAGAGGCAAAACAACAACCCTCCCAATCTAAACGAAATGACTCACTTAGTCTCTGCAACTCCCTACCAAAAGCCCCAAATATTTGCCCAACGAGTTCCTCCACTCGCCTAGTGAGAGCCAAAACAACAAGTTCCTCAAGTAGAGCTAGCTGGCTTGCCCAACCTCTGGAACTCACTACTATAACTTCCCTAAACTCGCTCAACTAGCCCATTTTGCTTGCGTAGCCATACTACATTGTGCAGCACTAAAACTGCAAAATTAACACTCATAAACCATCCATTATCACTTTTACCAACTTCTAACACTTCTACATTGAATTATAAACTATTTAGACCTAAAAGAAAGTGAATAACATATCTTAAACTAATAATAAATTGTTTATAACAAGGTATCAACTGAAAAAAACCTAAATTCTCAACTTAGAGATCAAAATTGCATTTTACCTGTTCTAGCTCATTTTTAAGTAACTTAGGGACTCTAACAAATTAAAAATGACTTACCAATACCCTTTAAACTAACCAATTTGACCCAGAATCTATAATTCAAAAATGACTTACCAATACCCTAAAAACCAACCAAAACACCTTTAAAGTACTACTAAATCATCTTAGATCATATTTTTCTTAACTCTAAGCCTAAAAAAAATTCCAAATGATTATAACATAAATCCAAACCTAAAGTTTCCCCATTTGATCATTATCTCAACCTTTCACCTATCAAAACTCCCATTTTAGACTAAAAACTAACTTCTAACTCAATCAAAATCCTTAATTCTAAATATTACATCAACTTCGCACGAAACATACTCCAAAACAACAACATTCACAAGATCATTGAGTCAATTCACTACAACTCATTACAACATGCATCAATTTATCAAACATACTCATCATACACAATTATCACTAAAACAATAATCTCAAATCATAATCAAATCAGTATTACCAACTAACAACTATCATTCACACTTCTTAATTTAAAATTAAAGGAAATATTAATTTCCCTTACCTCACAAAGAACTGCTACAACTCTAAGAACGTCCAATCGTTGCTTCAAATGCAAGGAACTCTAGAAATGCTTACAAATCACCAAATTGTTATCGAATTGAACTCTGAGGACCTTAGATTGACAAGAAACTAAAAAAAAAACATAACATAAGACACATGCGACAAAGAATCAACATACATAATTTCAATCTAAGAACGAAAGGAAAAATGAGTCAAAATTTACTTGTTAATTACTAAGAAGGGATCAGATAGGAATGAAGATTACTTGACCATGATCTCCTAGACACTTCCTAGCCTTCAAACAGATGATCAAATAGTTAGATATCTTAGAGAGAAGTAAGAGAAAACTATGAGAAAAAAAATTTAGAGAGATAATTTGTGTTTTAAGTAATGAGATGTTTTTAAGAAATTCTAGTTATATTAGCGAATTATTTTAACTTTAAAACACTATGTCTCATTGTTTTAAAATACATGTAAACTCTTATACTCTATTTTCTAGGTTCTTACCTATATCACTAATTTAATAAAAAAATAATATAGAGTTTATTGTAAAATAGAAAATCAATTAAATCAAAAATAAAAATAAAGATAAAAAAATAAAAAAATCAAAAGACTAAATTATTAATTAAGACTAATATTATTAAAATAAGTTATATTTACATTAGAAGATTTCTTTTTAGACTTTTTATAATCTAAAATTCAAATTCAAAATTTTATTTAAATAAACGTAATAATCTAAATTTCAAATTCAAAATCTTACTTAAACAAACGAAATACAATTTGGGTTAATGAATGATATAAATCTAATTTATTTGTTTAAAAGTATCTTTCATCAATTCATTGTACTAAAATTTAATTTATTTGTGATTATTATTATTGTTGGTGGTGCTCATATATGACTCTTGTTGTTTTCTCTTATTTATTTATAATAAAAGTAGTGCATATTTTATATTTTTTCTTTACATTTATAAGAATCGATTTTATTTAATTTAATTAATAAAAAAAACTTTCCTTAAATTTTAATATTTATATTTAAAATCTAATTAACATTATCATTAATACTCTTCTCTCTTTTAATATTTGTAAAAGTCACTAATATTCTTTAGGGTTATTTTGGTTTAAAATTAATTAATGTTAAGAATATTATGGATTAGATTATGTATATATATAAAAAAAAGGTACTACTTTTAAATGACAAGGTAGGTAACTTTTGAATTTTGTATACTTCAAGAAATTTGTGAAATTCATTGAATGGCGTTAATCTTCCTTTTAATGAACATATTTCATTATAACAATAAGAAAAAAGAAGAAGGAAAATGAACATATTTTCAAGGATGATGAAATAAAATAAGAGCAAAGTTGACCAAGGAAAATAATATTGTAATAAAAGCTTAAAATAACATTTCACTACTAAAGCTTAGAAAAATAAAGTCCTAGCTTATGTTAAATTGTTTAAGTAAAAGAGACTTCAAATTTGGATGGATTCACTAAGGATCCTATCAACATTATTGATTAGTGGCATTATCAATCTAACACAACATTCTAAATTATCACGGGCGTTCAAAAAACGAATCTAAATGTGGCTTTAAGTCAAAGAAAAAGTCAGAGGAAAATGTAAAATTGTTTTCATGCAGCATAGTAATATCAAAGGAAGAAACAATGGTCATCTAAGATCTAAAGGATTATCCAATAATAAGAAAGTGGAAATTGATCTTTAATAAGGAAATTTAAATTTATTTATAAGTGATGATAAATCTTTCTTTACTAAATTGGTTTAAAAACACATTTATTTATCATCAATAAAATGTAACTTTATTTAGAATATTAAAAGTGGAAATCAAGAAAATTCGACAGTATAATATATAAGGAAAGATTTATCTTCAATTATATACTTTAATTTAACTTTTTTTATAATAATGTGATATTTTTAATTTTTTTATAATATTATATAATACTATAATAGATCTAATTTTTTATTAAAATTAAATATTAACATTTCATATTAAGAAGTAAGATTTAGGATAATTCAACTTCACAAAATTAATTTAATAAGTTAATATTTAGTTTTGTTAATATATTATAATTTAACTTTGTTCGATATTAGATTTTTAGTATATTAATTAAGTAATTAATCTTTTATAAACTAATAAACATTATATTGTTTTATAAATATTTCCAAATACTTGATTTCAAAATATTTATCACTTCAGGAAAAGAATATTTAAATTAAAATGTGAACTAGATACTAAATACTTAACTACATTTGAACTATTTGGTAAAATGGTTTTGTTAAAGGACTTATTTTATCGTATTAGTTGTATAATTAATATTCTTGTATTATTTTTTAAGGCAAATATGAAATGGAAAGAGTATGGGAAATTTTGTGGATTAAATTTATCTACCTTGTCAAGCACATCATATAGAAACAAATACTAAGGCCAAATCAATCTCTATCATCAGTCACGGACACATAAAAATGGTAATTCATAAGAAAATGGTAACTTAAGATTTTTGGCAGTTGTTACTTGCTCCCTTGTCTTTTTTCTTCAATGTTCAACCACAAAGAAATCTTAGTACTCTTCACGCACTAAAATGTATGATAAAACTCGATGTTCAGTAACAAAAAAATAATTTAATATATATGCATTTACTCTTGAATAGATGGTCTTGATTATGATTTATAGATTAGATTAATCATCCTTTTAAACAGTTAGATTATTTTGTGCGTCTTTATGTTATGATAAACTTAATGTTTGGGTCCACTTAATTAGATCTCATAGTTTATATATATATAGTGATGGATAGGATTATTTTATACATATGTTTCATTGTTATTTTATACTCTTTGTGATTGTCTGAGTGGTCAATATATTATTGGTTAAGAATGATAACTTGATAGTTATTACATCTTTTAATCTTGAAAATGTCGTAGAGTATGTTAGTTAAAAAAGTTTTTTCTAAGTAGGTGAATATTTAAACAGTTCATAATAACATCGTGGATAGGTTATTCGTAGGCAAACTTGGAATAATATGATACTTACTTAGCATTTCCAAGGTTGGGCGGTGAATATACATATCCTTTGTGGGCTTATAAATTATTAATATTCTCAAGAAAAAAAATTAAAATTATTATGGTTGCATATTATGAGAAATACTCAACTACATAATTACTTTCCAAAATAACTTTTGATGTTCATAAAAAATAATTGAAAATAGAATACGGATCCATATGTACAATAAAATGAGATTAAATCTAGGCCTTATTTGTTGAGTTTATTAAAATTATGTTTAAGATTTACAAAATTTCACTCATTTCATATGTACCTCATATACTAGTAGAAAAATAATATGTTTAATAAAATTATTCTTCAGAAAATTATTAAGAGATGGTTTAAAAATTAAATTGTGGATAATTTATATTAATACTTTAGAAGATATTAAATATATAAATACTCTTATATTATATTTTAGTGTAAAGCTCTTACTATTATACAAAATATATGTTTTTGTAATATTTTATGAACAATTAAAAAAATATGAAATATTGACATATATAAATATTAAATTATGTTTTCATTAATATTCTTTCGAGAAAAATCTTAATAAAAAAAATAGACTAATTTTTTTAATCAAATAATTATTATTTATATAATAGTTAAGAGGTTACGATCCACACAAAATCGGTTAATATTTTAAAACCTATCCATCCTCATAAAATTGATATAAAATTACACCGTTTATATAAAAAAAAATCCCAAAAAGTGATAAGATATATAGATAATGTAATGCATAGTAATTAAAAGGGCTTAAAAAACTAAATGTATTTGAAAACAAAAGTATGATATAAAAAATACTCATGACTTGTGTATTTTCATAAAAAAACATTAAATAAATAAATTAAACTTTTTATTTTTTTAAGGTTCAATTTTTAGAATTATATACGTGTACGTTCATGTATCAAGTATAATCCCTATTTTAACTAGATAATAAAGAAAGAGTAAGTGATCAAAACCAAAAATTATAGTTACAATTAAATCAAGTTAATAAATTCAACTATAAGTAATCTAACCTTTGTTTCACTCATCAATATACATTAATATATAGTTTAATGTATAATATTTATTAACTTCTTTTGAAAGACTTGTATCATGTATGTTTTATAAAAGACTAACATACTTGTTCTAAGTTTCATACGTATGCATTATGGACTTCAGAAATTAAGTTTCCCACATTCACTCCAAATCTTAACATATGTTATAGATGTGCAATAACTCTTCATCATCTACTTATTACTTAGAGGTTTTAATTTATATGTTTCAAAAATATACTTAATGAAGTTAGGAAATCTCTTATAAATATAAATACATGTACTTAATGTTGGAAATTTAAGTGTGGGTTCCAATCCTACATTAGATAGAAACGAGAGAGTAGAGCAGTATATAAAAAGATGAAAGACCTATTAATTCATTGTCTTAAGATTTTGGATAAAGAGTGATGTCGATATCTTATATAGTTAGTTCAGATGTTATTAGTGTTTGTATAACCTAAACCTCCTCCTAAGTTTTTGACAAATAGTAGTATCGATCCCTTATATAGTATATTCGTTGTGTTTATTGAACTGATGTTTTGTAACAATTACTATAGATCAACTTTTCCTTTAATCCATCATTGTTCCTATCTTGATTTTGTTCACTGAATGTTTTCCTCCATGTTATATTTCTTGATACATTGTTTAAACTCTCAATTATCCCGTATTCATCCTCATTTTGAATCTCCTTCATGATTTCTTGCATTTCCATACATGTCCCTTTTACGTTATATATGTACCATCAAATGTCCTTATCTGATACTCTTTTGATATTTCAATTTTTTATATAAGCTTTCATACTTTCAATTTCAAATTTTATTATGTTCACTTACACATATTATTCTATGGTTATAAGTTTTAAGATCTGTGTGATATTATTAAAAAAAAACTTTGTTTTTTAAGAGAAACAAAAAAGCAAGAGAAAAAAATATAAAGTGTGAGACAAATGGACTAGAGTTTATTTTTTAAGATAAGCCGACATACTGTAGCTATTGGACTTTTTGGAGCTTTAAAATAATGGCCTTTTAGTATGAAAGTAATTTATCATCTAAAGATTTTACTCTATTGCTTCCTTCATTCTCAAAATAACTAATTCCACCCCTTTAATATTTGGAAAAGACACATGTTTCATCACTACACCACACCATATTACCATTCTCACCAAAGAAAGAAGAAGAGAAAGAAAAGGAGAAAATGCAGTAAAAAACTTGTTTTGGAAATTTTTTTCCGAATTTTAGAAAATTCTTTTAAAAAAACATTTTATGTAGAGGAGTTATGAAAACTCATTTCAAAAAATATTATATACGTTCTAAATAGTTCATTTAGAAAGTTTATTCCATAATATATTTTATGCATTCCAGAAATCTTGTTGTAGAAAATTTGTTTTAAAGTTTTGTTGTAAAAATTTATAATTTAAAGTTTATCCCAACGAAGTTGATATTTGTTAAGTCTATTATTTCATCTGCTATCAGATTATTATTTGACCATCCATTAATGTTTAGTTTCACACAATGAGAATTTGTTGAAAAATAAATTATTAAAACATATGAATATTGTGTATAATATTTAAAAATTGATTATGTAGGATCTTCTTACTTGTTTAATTTATCTATCTGTGTAAAGAAAATTTGTTTGCATTTGTCTACCAAACGTCAAACTAAATAAAAATACATCACATAAATATGGTATGTCAAACATACTAATATTTATGAAAATAAAATGTTAATATACATATAGGTGATATAGGTGTTGATAACAGAAATTTGTTTATATTTTTACAATCAACTAAAGATACTTCTTAATTTGAAATACATCACAAAATAAATTAAACCATGTCAATAGTAGCTTTAACAAGAGTTAGAGGAAAAGTCAAGCTAGATAATCTCATTATTACATACTTAGGTCTTCATTTTCTTCCTCTCATAAAAAAAATAAAATAAGGATGATTCTTTCCCTTACCTGTAAAACTTCGTCATAACATCTTATAAGTTTACAACAAAATTATTCAAATGAATTTGTAATTGAATAAAAAAACCTTCTATCCCCAAGTCTACCTAACCTTTATCTGGACTCTATACCCAATGTATCTCTGTAATTATATATCCAAAGAGTCCTTAAAATAATATTATTTTCTCATCCTTAATTTCATTTAGTGTAATCTATTTTGCAATCATCCTTCCATATTAACTTTGTATAGTCTTTGAAACTGAAATTTGTTCACAAAATTTTGGTAGCATTTCAACCTTCAAAAATATTTTAAAAACGGTCAACTAATACAATTCATATACGTATTATTTTAGTGCTTTGCTTATACATTTCATTCCTTCACCCATTAGTTGACTTAAAATATTACACAAGAATGCTGTAAAAAAATAGTGTAAATACGAAAAAAATAAAACAAGAATAACAACCGGAAAAGAAAACATAATTTCCATATTCGTATTTTATTAGTAAAACAACAAACTTGTTTTTATTTATAGCTTTTTATATAAAACTTTATATTTGGTGATTTTTGAACCTAATCTTAGGTTTTCGTACCTAAGAAACCCGTCTATGAACCCAAAAATTCAAAATTGTATAAAAATAGTTACAAAACTAGTACAAAAATAGTGTATAATGTCACATATTCAACGTCCAACAACTGAATAACCAACCAACGCTAAACATGAGGGTGATATTTTTGTAAATAAATACAATTATTAAACATCGTTTATAATTGTAATTCGATGTAAAAGGATATAAAACGTTGAATAACTTTTAAATTCGATGTCAAAAGGTTAGTGTATTCAATAAAAATTTGAGCGGCTCTTAGCACGCGATACCCTCTTTTCTTCTCAAACTTTTCTCGAACTAAGTTTGACGAGCATCACATGTAATCTTTCTTTCATTTGATACAAATGCATGTTAATTAATTACTTTATGTATGATTTTTGTTTGTTTTAACCGATTATTTTCGTATTCTTGTCCTTCATAGGCTCATTCTGCTTTCTCTCTCACTGTGACAAAGCTTTATTCTGATGAACCCATCTTTTGCAGGTTAGTTTTCGTTTTCATTTTGAAGAACTTATTTGTTGAGCTTGTTTGTTGTTGTTGTTTAGTTGAACTTGTTTGTTGTTGTTGTTGCTTGATTGAACTTGTTTGTTATTGGTTATTATTATTTGCTGTTGATACATAGTTCATGCTTTATAAAATACCAAAAACTGAAATTTGTTATTTTTTTGCTTTTTAGGTCTCGTAGAATTGTAAAAAAGGATCACAATTAATTAAAAATCAATAAAAAAATTGATTAACGTCGAATATTGACAAAATTCAACATTAAGTTAACGTCAAATTTTTTAAATTCGACGTAAATTTAACGTCTCCTGATATGACGTCGTTTGCGAATTCGCCATTAAAATCCCAAAATATTCGACGTTGTACGCGATTTTTGTACTAGTGAAAATAAAAATGGACATTGTATACTTGAAAATAATATGCCAAAATTAGTTAAAGATTTGAAATTGAACCCCCTTACCTTGGTGAAGTTAATGGGACTCTATAATTAAAATGGAAGACTCAAGATTATGTATCTCCTCTATTTAAGTTGTCTCACAAGAAGTTTTAAAAAAGAGAAAATCATAGTTTATTCAATAAGACTTAAGAAGAATAAGAAGAAATATATCCTAACTCTAAATCTAATTTAATGAAATTATATGACTAAGACTTAAAATAACTAAAATAAGAATAAAAGAGAAGAAAAGATAATTAAAAAAACACAAACAAAAGAAAGAAAAAGAGAAAAGAAAGCTTACCTTAGGTCTTTCTTTCTCTATTTATAGGAAATTGTGAAAAATTGTGAGAGATTGTGTTTTATTTGTAGACAAAACTTTCCATAAAAGGAAAAAGATATTTCATAAAAGAAATATGTCTTTAATCCTAGTAATGAGCATCAAATATGATAAAAAGGATGAACACTTTCTTTGAATCTTCACAAAGAATGATAGGCTTCACTCAACAACAAATATGAAAAGAAGGATAAACACTTTCTTTGAATCTTCACAAAGAATGATAGGCTTCACTCAACAACAACAGTAGCACTCAATCAAACTCCTATTGAAATTTGTCGCTCTTCCCATACCAAGTTTCCGAAGCCTCTATAGATAGTTTCACAAGATCTCTAGCTCCCCACTTCAATTCAGTTCTAATTGAGTGTTGTGTATTAGAATGAGAGTCTAAAATCTCAATTTATAGACTTCACTCATGGACACTTGCAAAATCTCGTTTTTAGCCTCTACTATGGAATAATTGATTATCTAACTTGGTAATGGATTATCCACTAAAGGAAAAACATAACAGATAGTCCAATGACTAAAAATAGCTAGAAACTCTAATGACTAAAAGGGATAATAGATTATCATAAGTGCTAATTGATTATCAATAATCGATTATCATTCCTGCTAATCAATTATTCTAGGGGTCATTTGAGTTTTCTAAAACATGTTCTGATAATCGATTATTATTGGTGCTAATCGATTATCATTAATCGACTATTAGCCGAGCTAATCAATTATTATAGAACGCTTTTTATTCTTCTAACCTTTTTATACAACAATGGTACATTAAATAAACAACCTTAAAACCTAAGTCCTATACAAGAATTTAGAGTTATTGCAAAAGCTTTCTAAAGCAATACAAGTCTTCAATGATCTTCTTGCCTTGTGAGTACTTGTGTGTTTGTTTTTATTTGTCTATGGCTTTCTAGGTGCGAGAATATATACTTTACTTGTGTTGATTTTTTTTTTTGTATTTTTCTTTTTTGGTTTGAATATATCCTGAAGGTCATGGTAAGTAGGGCAATTGACACCTATTTTCTAAGGTCATGGTATGTAATTTCTCTATCAAATACTAACAAGATCCTAGAGGAAGATAGTTAACCTTTTATTTCTTAAGGTGATAGGAACTACGACAGGAACAATAGGGAAACTAGGTAGTGTAAATGGGAAAATAGGAGACATTTGGTCTTCATCCACACCTAACCACCCAAAAGCAAAAACAGATTCATCTCTCCAATATCCATACAACAATATCACACATTATCCATTTCATTGCAATTGACAATCACCGTCCTCACCCAACTTTAACATTTCATCTTGATCATGTCCCAAACTATACACAATCACAGATTAATCTACTCCTTCAACATAACACAGACCAACAACAACATATTATCACAATTTTATTTGCATATAAACCAAAGAAACAAAAGTAAAGGGAAAAATTAGTTTGAGAGTGGATCATTAGAAATCTAAAAACTATTGATGCTTTTGAAGAAGAAATTTGTTTTTAGTGAAGTAGCCGCCCACGCTCTGTCTCCGACAAAGTTGAAGCATTGCTATAGGGAACACCCCAAGCAAAGTTATTAAGAATGGTTCCCGATCTCGCGAGTGAACGACGGTGCTAATGACCACGTTAATGAAAGGAAGTGGCTCTGGTGATCTCCTAGTCACAACGATGGAAGAAAATGTAGCAACAATGGGGAAGGATTCATACCTTGCTATAAGAGGGAATAAGATGATGTCATGAGACTTGGACATTTTTGTTTGGTGTTAGTGTTTGATGATTAGATGCTTTCTAGAGTTATAATTATTATGTTTAGTATTTAATGTTATTATTGACTAAGTGGAATATATTATTGACATATTGTTATTGGATTATTTAGGTGGTGTGTTATTACTAATATGATGTGTTGGATTGGGGGTAGAAGGGTGATTTAGAATTGAATAGATGTAAGTCAAATTTTAGAAAGAAAGAGAGTTAAAGTAAACTTTTGGTTTTAATTTGTGTTTTGAACCCAAGGGAAAAATGTCATTTTACCCTCATTAATTAGTGTAAAAATTAAGTTATGAAGGTGTAGAAAGCAAAGGAAACTAAATATGAAATTAAAAGATTTAGTGGTTGTTGATATTATTTTAATTAAAAAGATAAAGATAGAATAAAAAGATAAAATGGAGAAAGGGAAAACTAGGGTTGCACATTCTAACCTATCTAGAACGAAAAAGGGAGAGAGGGAGAGAGACACAATTTTGTGAGAGAAGAGGAAGAACTGCAAAAACCTTAGAGGTTGGTGGTATTTTAGAGTGTAGACAGAGCCCTGAGATTGACCAAGGTATGGGGAGACTTACTTTTGTTTGTTAATTATTGTATGTTATGTCTGTTCTTGGTTATTTTGATTAATAATCCTTGTTGATATATGTTTATATGGTTATGATTATGGTTGTCTATTGCTTTTGTTAGGCAAGGGTTTATGTATGCATGAGCATAAAGTTTATGTAATATTTGTGTTGGATTTTCCCTAGGAATGCATGTATGATTGTTGGGTTATCCTAACGAAAGGTTTGATACTAAGGGGGAATAAAGTTATGAGGCTTGTGGATTTTCCATGCAAATGTATATGTAAGGGTGTGGTAATAATCATATGCATTATAATTGTGTTGTTGGGTTATCATATGTACAACGATTGAATTTGGATGATTCAAGTGTTGTGATGTATGTGTTTGAGTATATTTACAAGAGTATGTGATGCTTGAATGCATGAATGATGTTCTCGGAGAGTTCCCTCGTGATTTAGGGCCGTTGCATGTGAGTTTTCAGACTTGAATTATGTCCAAGATGTGTTTCATTTTACAGATAATCGATTATCATTAGTGATAATCGATTTTTGCGCGTCGATATTGAGACTGGTTGCGAGAATAATCAATTATCACTTATGATAATCGATTATCCCTTCTTGCATGATGTTTCTGGGTGATTGTCACTGAGATAATCAATTATCAAAAGTGATAATAGATTATCATAAAGTATTTTTTAAAAGTGATGAATTTGAAGAAGATTGTATGTGGTTCAAGCCTAGGAAGTAGTGAAATTCATTGGTATTCAAGGAAATAGAGTATTGAGCATGTTTAGGGTTAGTTTTGACTTGTGATTGTGAATTGGAGCAAGAAGGAGTGTTGAGATGTATGTGAGTATGTAATTGATGAGCATGAGAAGCATGAGAGTGGAGGATAAGTCTACTACTTGTAACTTGTAAATCCTGGTGCTATTTGCGGATATGTGCTTCCTTTTGCCTTGTGTGCATTGGAAGGATTATTCGGGTATTGAGCCTTCCTTGTGTAGGGGTGAAGGTGTCTTCTTTGTCCTTGTGTGGCAGAATTACATGTTCCTTAGCTGAATGACGAGACTACTCGAATGTATTTGTATTAGGAATCTATAGATGGAGCTGTAGGAACGACTATAGTCGATGAGGTAGGGTATATGAGTTTGACTGGTTCCTTCCACTATGGTGCTTATGGTATTGTGATGCTCATGGTGTTGTTCATGACTGAGATAATCATGATGGTGGTGTATCTTTGATGGTGATCATAGTGGTTGAGATGCTCCAAGTGATGTTATGTGATAGCGGTGTTACTATAAGAGTATAGTAAGTAATTAGCATAGGTGCTAAGGTGTGGATAAACCAAGAATCTATGTGTGAGATGTAGCGATGATATCAAGGGTTCAAGGATCGAGGATCGCGTAATTCGTTTGATTGAATTGTTATGTTAGATGATTAAGAATCCTATTGTTATTATTACTATGTATGATGTGTTTGATTATTGTTGATTTAATCAATATGTTTATATCATGTTATTATGATTGTTTTATCGATAGCTTACCCAATACATGTTTGTGTGTTTATGAATGATATTATCGGTGATGATCGTATAATGCGTTATACGTGAACAGATGATGTTGCATATGGTACTGAGGCATGATAGATTCAAGAGATGACAAGGGACAAACTTGGGATTTTATTTATAGTTATTACTTTTGAACTTTGAAACAATGCAACTGATGTCATTTTATTTTCTTCGTTATTTTCATTGGACAAATGTTTTGGAACTATTATGTTTTATGCACGTTTAAATGTTGAGATTTTTGAAAATACGTTTTTGTGTTATGTTAAAGTTTGAAATTTTTACCCGTTTTTGAATAACCCGTGACACCCAGGAATTTGGTGCATTACAGTGGCAGTTTGAAGTGAGGCTAGGCGACAACCTCAACTTGGTGTGGAAGGTGTCGTCGTGGGTAGAAGTGGTGCCACTTATGTTCTCACGCCAGAAAAATAAAGATGAAAACCCTTTGGTCAGAAAGATTGGTAAGAGCATTTTGTGGGAACCCTCTAATGATATCGTGAATTTTCCCATAAGGCCATAAGATATGAACAATGGCTAGAAAGTTATAGGGAGAGGGACTTACAAAGTATGAGAAGAAAAAAGTTGAGGTGCCTGATGCAATGAAAACAAAGATGGTCCTGATTTGGAAAGTTAGACTTTTTATATCGGTTAAAGCTCTAACCAGTATAAAAATTGAAACTTTTATACTTGTTATGGAACAAGTATAAAAAGTCAAATACTTTTTATATCTCCTGCTTCTAGACTAGTTCGAAAATCAGTATAAAAAGTATTTTCTAGCATAGTGACAACAATGTGATCGAAGAAATTCAAATTGATGAATTACAAAAAAGGAATTAACAGATAATTCAAAAGAAGAAATTTACTCAAAATGATATATCAAGAACTCCTAAATTAAGAACAGAGAAAATATTGAAGCTATGAAGAATATACTTAGATGAATATGCATCAATGATAAAATCGCACAGTGTATTCTAAATACCAAGATCAAGATGTCGAACACAAGAATGATAACAAAAAGAATATGAGAGATATGGAAAAATGATGAAGAATACAGAATGAACAAAATTATTAATTTCGTCAAGAAAAATCAACGAGTAAATACACTAGTACAGTTAGGGAAAACGACAGCGGTTATTTTTGTTTATATGCAGCGGTTTTTGAACCGAGGCATATTCAGGCGAGGCAAAAAGTCTAATACTTTTGGCCTCGGTTGAGAACCGAGGCATAAAGAGAGAGGATTTGGCCTCGGTTCAGCCTTAACCGAAGCAGTAAAGTTTTTGGCTTTTTAAATTTTTTTTTCATAGGACTTTATGCCTCGTTTCCCTTGAACCGAGGCATTATGTCCCACTCTACTGCCTCAGTTATAGCTGGAACTGAGGCAGTAGACTTTTTTTTTCTCATCCGCAAGACTTTCTGCTTTGGGTGTGACCATAACCGAGGCCATAAGGGGTCTTTCTACTTCGGTTATGACGTGAACCGAGGCATATATCCTTGTTCTTTTTTAAAATGAGGTTTGTTTCTGCAACATTCCCAACTACAGAAACAAACCTGCATATATTTTTATAGCCAGAACAGTCCAAAATAATGCAGAAACGTATATTTTAAATGAAAATTATATTAAAACATAAATATATTGAATGAAATCATAAATCAACTTCTTAGAAGCATAAATCAATCCAATGTAATCATAAATCAAGTTTCAAGCATAAATCAATGCAATGTACAAAGTTCAACTTATAATAATGTAGAAAAGCATAAAACAACTTAGAAACATAAACTTAGAACTTATATATCCTAATATCTACTACTTACTATTCTATAAATGAATTACATATTTAGCAAGTGTTTTTCACAAGTTGAATTGACTTCTCTGCAATTGGAGCAGTCCTATTAAATCTTTGCATAAAACACAATGATTTCAATTAGTGTATATGAAATCCAAACTATAGAGAAAATAAAATTCAAACCTAAATATTACCGTTTCCCATCCACTGATGTAATGTGCACGAATGATGGTCATCATCCAAAACATAACGTAGTAACCACATTCATATGACCCTATTTGTCTATTACACTACAATATATCATCATAATTATAAAATGTTAAGTAACATCATTTGAATGGAACCAAATGTAACAAAGTATAGACTAAAATACCAAACCTTAAGGGCAACCCATGCAAGCTTTTTAGCTGTAGCAGTAGATCTCCCAGATAACATCATATGTGTTGCAAGGGAAATATTAAAAAAAATTCCTTTAGCATACATTTATATAACAAAAAAGTCAAAACATTGAGATTCTTACCAATCTACTACATGTCTAAGAGGGCTGGGAGGAGACTTCTGCAATGAACAAAACCAGACAACAATGTTCTCAGGTATGGAGATCACAAGTAGCTGCCAATGACACCTGAAATTGGTAATAACTTAATTGTCATATACCAAAATTAATAAATGAAACTTTAAAGTTAACAAACTTCACTTACCCAAGTATATAAGGGATAAAATATATCTCCTTCCCCATTCCAAAGCAGGTGGTGATGTATGTTTGGATATCATCAAATTTATTTCTTTCATGAGTCATGGAGGGGTCAATGAACCCATATACATCGTTGAACCCCTTCTTGTTACTAACATCAAACATATACCTAATATGAAGAAATAATCTGATATAAGTAAGTTGATAAAATAGAATTTTATTAAAAAATTTTTCATAAACTTACATCATCCACAACTGAATGAGTGTAATATTAATTTCTTCTCTACCCGACGCAAGCTCCCTAACATCTTGATGATGCAAGTACAATGGGATCTGAGCTTATCTTCCAAATGCAGTAGAATCCCAGTGTACAATCATCGGTGCATCTAAAATGATTTTAGCAAGCTCGTCTAACGCACCAAGAGGGGGTCATCCTCAGATAAATGAGTCTTCTTCGGTGTAGGACTTCCCTCTTAACTTATCCGCTGTCAAATGCAAAAATGGTTATGTTATAACGTCAATTAGAAGTAAATATTAAAATTGAGAAGTATATAGTACGAGTGTTTACCGGGAGATTAGATACATCACCAACCAAATGTCGAGGCCAGGCGATAAAGGACTTAAATGCTTCTTCCATAGTGAAGAACTCATCTGTAGGCACAAGAAGAACGACACCTCCTATGACAACTTCATCCACCGTGACCTTGAACTCATCTTCTGAAAGTTGTACACCATGCACTATCGTGGCTGTCTCATAAACTGTACCATGAGCCACTAGCATGGTCCTAGTATCAGAAAGAATATATAACTGACATGGACGAGTTTCATCCATGTCGTCCCCTGGGGCACCGGCTGCTGAACAACTTCCTTTACTGCTTCTACTTGTCAAATTAAATGTTAGGTTATGCAAAAAGTAAATTAGTAACCAAAAATAAATAAGTTTACCTGTAGGGGCACAACATGTTCCGCTATAGGAGATGGAGGAGGACGATTGCCATAATCCTCATAATGTTGTTGGAACTGGCGCGCAACCATTTCAGCAACTTCATCATACAACTTTGCCCGAACCTTCTTTGTGATCTCCTGCGTCATCTCTTTTCTTATGTCCTCCTTCATCTTTTCGTATGAATATGGACATGAGGAAGACCCAAAAAATTGTCGTATGCCTATGTGTGTCCCAACACCACGCACCCATCTTGGGTGTTCAGGTCGTCCAATAGTTGTGGCAAGAATATCCTGACGACCTTCTTGTGTGAATTGACCTTGAGAGCTCTGCTCAACTAAGGAGTCCTGTCACATAACAAAAGTTCAAAATCATTAGAAAGATCTATGTAATATATATAACAAAATTAATGTAAAAATATAAGAAATGACATCTTACAATTCTTTCAGATATTTCTCTGGAAAACTCGGAAGTGTAGGAGCCCGATGGTCTTATATGGGCTAACTTCCACTTCTCGTGCCGAGATGGTGGTGAAGGAGGAGGGTCACCACCCTCAGAAAGTGGAAGTCTACTATCTGACTTCTGCTTCATTATTTTTTCTTCAAGCTTCTTATATCCACCACGAGACAGTAAGTGTGGATTTTTATTCTGAGCGCTTATTCCCTGTGCTTTTGACCTTTTTTTCCCGTGACAAAATGAAACAATTGTCATAGTAGAGAATTATGAATGATGAATTGAATGATTTTACTGCACTTACCTGCCACGCCTCGGATGAACGAAGCTCTACAAACTAACGCCATGTTTCTTCGTCAATTGCTGAATATTTGGAACATGGATTTTCATTGCTTTGAAGTTTATCTAACTTTGTAGGATCGATGACTTTACTACAAATTGAGGAGAAAAATGAGTACAATCGAGTTATGGTCTGCCTAACGTTATTGGGCAAAATTCCACGAATTGCCATTGGTAACAACTGTTGCATTAAGACGTGGCAATCGTGAGACTTCAGTCCAACAAGCTTTAAGTCCTGCATTGACACTAAGCTCTTGATATTTGAAGAGTATCCTTGTGGTACCTTGATACTCTTTAAACAAAGACAAAAACTTATCTTTTCTTGTTTGAACATTGTGTAACATGCAAGGGGAAAATAAGTATGTTTACCAATCTGTCTTGGTGCCAACTCTTGTTCGATCTTCATGTAAACCAAATCCAAACACGCATTCACTCCATCTTTTGTTTTTCCCTGGATGTTTAGTAGTGTACCAATCAAGCTATCACAAACATTTTTCTCAATATGCATGACATCTATGCAATGTCTAACATCTAACTTTGACCAATATGGAAGATCAAAGAATATTGATTTCTTCTTCTAAGGGGTCGTTACAGAAGACTTCTTCGACGTTTTCCCAAATATATGATGTACTCTATTAACCTTCTCAGCAACTTCAAGTCCAGTAAGTGGAATGGGTGCATTGTATTTCTCTTGTTCTCCATTGAATGCTTTCTTTAACCTTCGATATGGATGATTAGATTGTAAAAATCGCCGATGACGCATATACATTGTCTTCCTCTGTGTTTTAATTGTTGAGCTGCAGTGTTTTCTTCACATATAGGACATGCTTTATGACCCTTCACATTGTACCCCAACAAATGACCGTAAGCTAGGAAGTCATTAGTGGTGCAAAATAACATGACATGCATCATGAAAGTTTCTGAAGCAAAGGCATCAAATATTTCAACCCCATCAACCCACAACAACTTCAAGTCTTTAACTAGTGGCCTTAGATAAACATCGATGTCATTTCCAGGCTGCTTTGGACCAGATATCAACATTGACAACATAATGTACTCTCTTTTCATGCACAATCCAAGAGATAAGTTGTAAATTATTAGTATAACGGGTCAACAATTGTGATTGGTACTTAAATTACCAAATGGATTCATTTCATCAGTAGCTAAGTTAAACCTAAGATTTCTACATTTTTCACCAAATTGGGGGAATTCTTCATCAATAATTTTCCATTGCTTTGAATCAGCTGGATGACGAAGCAGCCCACCAGTTGTTCTCTCATCTGCATGCCATCTTAGGTTTTTAGCGTCTTTGGGATTCGCGAACAAACGCTTAAGTCTGTCAACTAGTGGAAGGTACCAAACTACTTTCAAAGCAGAACCATTCTTTTCTGCGTGACCACCATCTTCACCGTTGTTTTTTTTGACTTGTATCGTGATAACCCACATTTTGGACACTTTATCAAAACTTCATTCTCATTCCTATATAATATGCAATCATTCGGACATGCATGTATCTGTTTAAATTACGATTGGGTAACGTATTTTCATTTGGCAGCATTTCATTCAACAACGACAACAATTCTGTAAAACTCTTATTACTCCATCCATTGCTCGCCTTTAAATTCATGAGCCTTAACACTGCTGACAACCGTGTGAACTTAGTTGAACCCACATACAAAGGAGTCTCCGCATCAGTGGACATCGTTTCATACACATGCGCTTGGGCAAAAGCTTTTGCGCAAACATCGCGGATCATGTCCTTTAAGTTGTCTTCTTCTGCTTGATCTTCCATATCCATTGTGGAATCATAAACATTTTCAGTTGGAGAGACAATTGGAAAGTCTGTTAATTCGCCGTGCCATATCCATGTTGTATAACTTCGTATGAAACCATCACAAATAAGATGTTCCCTAATATCAGTTGCGTTCAACTTCCTCCCATTCAAACAGTTCACACAGGGACATTTGAACTTGACTTCATCATCACCACTTATACTCGCATTACGTTGCGCAAACTCTATAAATTCTTCTACCCCTCTCTCGTACTCAGTGCTGATGCGTGGTAAATTAATCCACCCTCTATCCGTACACATGTTTACTGAAATTGTTTACACAATTTCAATAATCTTGAATGATCACTTTGATCGTGTTTGTATTCAAGGTGTGACCCTATCCCATTCAAGAAGATTCACTTATTTTAGTTTATTAAACATATCAATTTTAAACAACATATCTTAAATTTCACGAAATTTTGCCAGCATTTCGCATTGGTCTTCAGGTTACACGAAATGAAAGTGATTATAAATCACAATCAAATATGCATCCGAAGATCAATGCAAAACACAATGTGATGGAAGCATCCTTGCAATTCAATCACGAGCACTTCCAAAACCAGAGAAGGCAGCGGTTAGTTGGATGAAGATGAGGCACGGTAAGTGTTTGATGAGTGTTTCAATGAAGGTGTATGAGTAGATCAAGGAATCTCAAGCTCCGAAAGCCTTCCAATAGGGAAGGAAGCTAGAGGAGAATGTGCAGAATAGGCACAAAGTGTTTGAACTCTGAAAGAATATTTGGAGAAATCTCAACAGCATATCATTATCAATTCAAAGTTGAATTTACAAAGGATGAAGCCCCCTATTTATAGATGAAGGAGAACTTCTAAGACGTGTGATGCAAGCTATTCTAAAGGCACGTGATGCAATGAAAAGAAGCTTGGGAAGCAAGCTAAGTTTGCCAGCTAAGCAGAACTGCAGAGGAAGATGGAGTTGCTGTCTGCAGTGTTTATGCATCTGAGCGTAACAACAACATCTTCAATTTTATCTCCTTTGCTTTTCCTTGCTTAGTTACTCCTCCAAGTGTTTTGCCAAGCTTTATTTAATGACCTACAAAACAATGTAAAGTTATTTAAATAGGAGGCAGATTTTAGTAATTAATACTCCATAAGAGCAAAGTAGTTAGTGCTCCCTCTTCCTCTTGGATTCTCTTAGACATGGCTCTTGTTAAAGGTCCTATGTTGAGCTTGGATGGTCCTCCATCAGTCCCTCCCTCTTGAAAAAGATCTGTCCCCAGATCTTGGGAACACTGTTGGGCATCTCCTATGAAAGGAATTAGATCACAAATGTTAAAAGTAGGACTGAGGCCATAACTTTCAGGAAGGTCTAACTGATATGCATTATCATTTATCTTCTTGATCACTTTGAAAGGACCATCACCTCTAGGGCTTAATTTGGATTTGCGTTGAGAAGGAAATCTATCTTTTCTCAAGTGAAGCCAAACTAAGTCTCCTTCTTTTAAGAGGACTTGTTTTCTCCCTTTGTTGTTGTATTCAGAATACTTTTGAGTTTGTTTTTCAATATGTGTTTTAACCTTTTCATGCAACTTTTTGATGAACTCCGCTTTAGAAAGACCTTCTTTATGAAGAAAAGAAGATGTTTCTGGAAGGGGAAGTAGATCAAGAGGTGTGAGAGGGTTAAAACCATAAACAACCTCAAAAGGAGAAAGTTTAGTAGTTTTGTGAACTACTCTATTATAAGCAAACTCTATATGAGGTAGATGATCATCCCAATTTTTAATATTGCCCTTCAACATTACCCGTAATAGAGTAGATAGAGACCTATTTACTACTTCTGTTTGCCCATCAGTTTGTGGGTGACATGTAGTAGAAAATAGTAGTTTAGTTCCTAGCTTAGCCCAAAGTGTTTTCCAAAAGTAGCTAAGAAACTTAACATCTCTATCAGAAACTATAGTTTTGGGTAAACCATGCAATTTAACAACTTCTTTAAAGAAGAGTTTTGCTATATAGCTAGCATCATCTACTTTGTGGCAAGGTATAAAATGAGCCATTTTACTAAATCGATCAACCACCACAAAGATAGAATCAAAGCCCTTTTGAGTTCTGGGTAGACCTAAGACAAAATCCATACTAATGTCTTCCCAAGGGGTACTAGCTATGGGAAGAGGAAGATAGAGTCCATGAGGCATTACTTTAGACTTAGCTTGTAAACAAACTATGCAACTAGAACAATGCTTTTGGACATCTATTCTCATGTGTGGCCAATAAAATTTGCTTTTCAAAGTATGAAGAGTTTTATCAACTCCATGATGGCCCATGAGTCCTCCACCATGACTTTCTTTGATAAGAAGCTTTCGAATAGATCCTTGGGGTATGCATAGTTTTCCTTTATTAAAAAGATACCCCTCAGAAATATAAAATCCATCGAATGGCTTCTTAAGACAAGATGCATAAGTAGATGCAAAGGTATGATCAGATTCATAAAGTTGTTTAATGTCATCAAAACCTAGTATTTGGGATCCTAGAGTAACTAGCAATGCATGTCGTCTAGATAAAGCATCCGCAACAACATTAGTACTCCCCTTTTTATGTTTGATGACGTATTGAAACTGCTCAAGGTACTCAATCCACTTTGCATGTCGCTTGTTCAACTTTCCTTGCCCTTTTAGATACTTGAGAGATTCATGGTCAGTGTTTATTATAAACTCTTGAGACACTAAGTAATGCTCCCAAGTTTTCAATGCTCGAATGAGGGCATAAAGTTCTTTGTCATAGGTAGGATAGTTCAAAGTAGGTCCCCTAAGTTTTTCACTAAAATAAGCTATTGGATGACCTTCTTGTATAAGAACAGCGCCTATTCCTACCCCAGAAGCATCACATTCTACTTGAAAAGCTTTGGAAAAATTAGGTAAATGTAGAATGGGTGCATGTGTTAACTTATGCTTTAAGGTCTCAAAAGCCAGACTTTGTTTCTCATCCCATTTGAATGGCATATCCTTCTTCAAAAGTTCATTAAGGGGAGCAGCAATAGTAGAAAAATTTTCTACAAAGCGTCTATAGAAACCTGCTAGACCTAGAAAACTTCTTACTTCTCCCACTGTTTTGAGGATAGGCCATTCCTGGATAGTTTTGATTTTGCTAGGATCAACATGTACTCCTTCTTTCCCAACTTTGAAGCCTAGAAAAATAACACTCTCTTGACAAAAGGTACATTTGTCAAAGTTGGCAAATAAATGGTGTTGTCTAAGCAAAATCAATACTTTCCTCACATGATGAAGATGTTCTTTAAGACCTTTGCTATAAATTAAAATATCATCAAAGTAGACTACAACAAAGCTGCCTATGTATTCCTTATTAATCGCATGAAGGTACTAGGAGCATTGGTTAAGCCAAAAGGCATGACTAACCATTCATAAAGGCCAAATTTGGTCTTAAAAGCGGTTTTCCATTCATCTCCTTCTTTAATTCTGATTTGATGATACCCACTTTTAAGATCAATCTTGGTGAACATGTTTGCTCCATGTAATTCATCTAGCATATCATCCAATCTAGGAATAGGGTGCCTATACTTGACTGTAATGTTGTTAATAGCCCTGCAATCTGTACACATTCTCCAAGATCCATCTTTCTTAGGTACTAACAACACTGGCACCGCACAAGGGCTAAGGCTTTTCTGTATCCACCCTTTTCCCAATAAATCATTAACCTGCTTCTCTATCTCTTTGGTTTCTGTGGGGTTAGTCCTATAGGCTGGCCTATTAGGAAGACTGGCTCCTGGAATTAAATCAATTTGATGTTCAATTCCCCGAAGAGGTGGTAAACCACTTGGAACCTCTTTAGGAAATAAATCATCAAACTCTTTCAAAAGCTTTTGTAACCCCTTTGGATGAGAATCAAGTGGATGATTTATGGAAAGAAGTGCCTCCTTACAACAGAGAAGAAAGTGAGGTTGTCCAAGGAAAAGATTTTTGGAAGTGTGTGGTGGGACAACTTCATTGGTTGAGGCACTTTCAACCAAACTCAACTTCTTCTCTTTGGAAACTTTATTAGAGTAAAGTTTCTTCTCACCATCCAACTTCTTCTTAAGTATTATTTGATCCTTTCGCACTTGTGATGGTGTAAGAGGACTCAAGATAATCTTTTTGCCTTTATGTTGAATGGTGATCTTGTTGGTGACTCCATCATGCAAAGCCTGTTTGTCAAATTGCCAAGGCCGTCCAAGTAAAATGTGACCCGCTTCCATTGGAACAATATCACAAATGATTTGGTCTTCGTACTTGCCTATGGAAATGGGAACACTTACTTGTTCCTTAACAACTATTCCTTCATCCTCTTTTATCCATTGAAGTTTGTAAGGGTTAGGATGAGGAGTAGGAGTTAAGCCTAGCTTTTCAACCATTCTAGTGCTATAACAATTACAACAAGAACCACTATCCACAATCATAGAACATGTTTTATCAAGAACTTTGCAGCGAGTGTGGAATAGGTTTTCTCGTAGAGTTTGTTCTAACTCAACATGCTTTGCCTCAAGGAGTCTCCTAACCATGAGAAGATCTCCATCGCAAGGTGGAGCTTCATGTTCCTCTTCAGATGAGGACAACTCAGACACACTAGAGGATGACTCCTCACTATTACTTTTATGTTCAAGGATATAGGTTGACTTTTTAAAGTGACACTCAGTTGAATAGTGTCCTCTGGCCCCACATTTGAAACATCTAGTCTCCCTACCTCTGGAATCTCTGGGTGGTTCTCTTGGAATTCTTTGATCTTTTCCTTTAGAGCTTTCTTTTTCCCTTTTTAGTTCTCTATCTTTACTTTTGAACTTATCTTGTGTCCTTTCTTGCTCTCTCTCCTTTGTTTCCTCATATCTTGGAAAGCTACCCTCCCTCTTAAGATCTCTCCTATATGATGATGTGGTAGGGTAGGTTCTTTTTGTGGAAGCTTTTCTCCTGTTTTGTTCTTCCACTCTCACACATAGCTGGACAAAATCATTTAGATCTAAGTAAGGTAAGAGTTCTACCTTATCTCTAATCTCATAGTTTAAACCACTCTGGAATCTAGCTATGGTGAATCTTTCCCCCTCTTTGATTCCCGCTCTCAACATGAGTAACTCTAATTTTTGCCTATATTCTTCAACACTCATGTTTCTTTGTTGAAGTCTATGGAGCTTGTCCATGACTTCTCTAGCATAATAGGCTGGGACATGTCGCCTGTGTAAGGCTGCTTTCAACTCATTCCAATATTGGATTTTGTAGTCGCCATTCATCCTTTGGTCCCTTATGATGGATGTCCACCAATAAAGGGCTGCACCTTGAAAGGTTAAGGTGGCTAGGGTCACTCTCCTCCTATCATCTATGTTGTAGCATTCAAAAATTTGTTCAACCTTCATCTCCCACTCAAAGTATTCTTCAACATTATCTCTACCATAGAAAGGAGGAAGGTCAAGCTTAGGTTCTACATGATGTTCTCGATGGTTGTGATGTCGCCTAGGAAGGTGTTGATAGTGATCATAAGGTTGGTAAGTATGGTGATCACTATGGTGGGAATGATCATCTTGATCATAATTTTGCCTATGAGAGTGAGTTCCCTGTGTGTGCCTGCTTTGATTGATAGTAAGAGTGGCGACTATTTGCCTTAGCTCATTCAACTCAGTCTTGGTTCTATTGAGCTCTTCTCGCAACTCTAGGTTCTCTTGATCTTGAGTGACATTACCTTGAACACTAGAGTGACTCATGCTTGTGAAGTAGAGAAATTGTTTTCACAATGATTTGAAAACCTTGCACAAGTATGAATCAAAACTTTTGAAAAGAGAATTTGAGGTGTTTTTGGTAAATGACTTCTATAGAGATTCTAAAGGTGATGAAACCGAATAGCTCCCAGGAAGGAGAGGTGAGTCACAATGGACAAGCTTAGAAACCTTGTCCTTCCTTAGCCAGAGTGTTTCCTGACGCTTCTCACCCAAGTTTCTAGATAGAAGTCATTCAAAACCTTTTTGGAATGCAAAGATGTTATGCTCCTAGAAACCAAACAAAGGTTTAACTATGTGAAACGCGCTCCTAAGTATCACGGAGACTTAAAACATAAAAGACAATCAAGCAAGAAAATAAATGAATGGAAATGGAAGACAATGATAACCGACCCTATGTGAAAGTGCAAGTGACACTTGGAGCCCCTTGACACACTTTCACTCTAATAAGTGGGAACTAACTATTACAATGTTGCTTAGTAGACTTGGAATTGCTTGGATAGCATTTTTCCAAGTTACTTTAAGTTTGAGAAATGTAAAGCAATTAAACTCCAAAGGTTCCGTGATACAAAGCTGAAAATTGGAGAAAAATGAGCTATTCTATGTATACAAGGAAGGCTACCAAATCTGAATGTAGTTTAGCTCCAAAAGTATGTGAAATATTTGGTGTGAAGGGTGGGGCAATGCTGCTGAAAACTGCACAAGAATGCAGCTTGGAGAACAACCTTTGTAGCCAATTCTACAAACTCTCCACTTCCTAGTATGCTACCCTCTTGGAGGAAGCTTGTTGGAACTTGGATCACCTCAAAATGAAGTCACACTCCACTGTCAAACACTGAAACCGTGAGGTGATGGAAAATCTGCTGCACTAGAAATTAGTTAACCAAAAACCAGTTTTTAAACATAGTGTGGAAGCCAAAAATGATGAATGCAAGTGATATACGGCTAGAACAAAAGATAGCACTCAAAAGGAACCTAGGATAGGGTCTAGAACAGATTATAAAAGCAAGAAAAGACTCAAAACAGTGAGCAAAATCTGTGCTGTAAAACTGTTTGATGTAATTTCCAAACTGTTTGTCAAAATGCCACAAAGAACTGTAGAACTTGTGTTTTCTGGTTTTTGATGTGTAAACTGGATTGCAGTGATTTAATTTTCTTTTTTAGATTGGTTTACACCTGTGTATGGATTTAATTGTGTTTGGGACAAGATCCCCAGCTTTTGCCAAACCAATTTACAATTTGAATATAAGATGGTGGCTAAAAATATGACAACAGCAGTAAAAGTGGCTGAAAAATAAGAAACAACAGTATGGAATTTGAATGGCAGTGAAGTCAACTGCTCAATGACACTTCAAGCAGCTTTATATCATCATAATAGGTGTGTCCAAGCACTCAATCATCAAAGAAATTAACTACTGTAAAAGATGACAAGTGCACTAATTAAGAATGAGGAAAATTTGGTGATGCAGCAATTCAATACCAATTTGGGTCAAAATTTACCATATGAACAGTAACCAACCAATTTCAATTCACCAAAAATGACTCCAAACTCAATGAAACTGATCTAAAACAGACAAGATCTCAATATGAGGTGTGCACTTGCATATTTCAAGTAAAATGATGGTTCAAGATGTGAAATGATACCTTGGCTATGAAAAGAGCAATTGGACAGTGCAAACAGGTTTTAAATGATCAAATGAATGTGTTCAAACAGTTGCAATGCACAGAAACATACACATGCTCGAAATCATAGTCAGAGTTGCTAATTATGCAGCAAAAAAAACTAGAAATCTGCATTAGAATTGAAAAACCTGCATAGAATCAAGGCTGGCTGGATCAAACAAGATAGAAGAATGGTCCTATGCACTAGATCTAGCTTAGAAAAGATGAGCTAGAAGATTAAAATGGCCTAAGACAGAGCAAAGAAATCAGCACGGTGCAGAAAGCTTTGGAACAACTGTGACAGCATTAGAATCCAAATTTAAATCAACTCAACTACGCATTTTGCAATACAGTGATTAATATGAGTTGCCACACCTTTAGCAATGCTTAAGAACATCACAAAAACTCGTACAAAGCTTAAGAATCAATAAATCTGAATCAAAACAGATTACAAAATATAAACCTAGGACTTGACTTTTTTCTGCAGAATTTGTAACCAAAAACAGTGTGCACTGTTGTTAACTCAAATGATCAAGCTGATTTGATGTCATTGCTTTATAGGATCAACATAGAGCTTAGTAGATGCACACGACTCAAAGAAAACGGAAAAAAAACGAAGCTGAAAACAGTAGCAATTACTTGACAGAATTAAAACTGCAGTGATTTTCTGCACATGACCGTGAGACAAAATGGAAATGATGAATTTAGATGAATTGGATTCAATTAAAAGAATTGCACCGATTAAAATGAAGGACAAACACTAACGAACAGTGAATAGAATCAAACATTCACTCAAACACAGAATCAAACCAGAAAAACAAAATGGAACAGGGACATATTTGAACAGTACAAGACGGAAAAAAAAACAGAGGAATGGATACGAGACACGTAGCTCTTGAAGCGTGACTGAAACGACTGGCTCTTGATGCCAAATGATGGAAGCATCCTTGCAATTCAATCACGAGCACTTCCAAAACCAGAGAAGGCAGCGGTTAGTTGGATGACGATGAGGCACGGTAAGTGTTTGATGAGTGTTTCAATGAAGGTGTATGAGTAGATCAAGGAATCTCAAGCTCCGAAAGCCTTCCAATAGGGAAGGAAGCTAGAGGAGAATGTGCAGAATAGGCACAAAGTGTTTGAACTCTGAAAGAATATCTAGAGAAATCTCAACAGCATATCATTATCAATTCAAAGTTGAATTTACAAAGGATGAAGCCCCCTATTTATAGATGAAGGAGAACTTCTAAGACGTGTGATGCAAGCTATTCTAAAGGCACGTGATGCAATGAAAAGAAGCTTGGGAAGCAAGCTAAGTTTGCCAGCTAAGCAGAACTGCAGAGGAAGATGGAGTTGCTGTCTGCAGTGTTCATGCATCTGAGCGTAACAACAACATCTTCAATTTTATCTCCTTTGCTTTTCCTTGCTTAGTTACTCCTCCAAGTGTTTTGCCAAGCTTTATTTAATGACCTACAAAACAATGTAAAGTTATTTAAAGAGGAGGCAGATTTTAGTAATTAATACTCCATAAGAGCAAAGTAGTTAGTGCTCCCTCTTCCTCTTGGATTCTCTTAGACATGACTCTTGTTAAAGGTCCTATGTTGAGCTTGGATGGTCCTCCATCACAATGGAAAATTTTCATGAAATTTAAGACATGTATATTAAAATTGATATGTTATAATAATCTATGAAAAAGTTATTACTCTTCTTAAACTGTCCAACCGAACAATTCAAGATTCAATACTTATAAATTATTATTACCATCTCCTCTCTATTAATTTGTAAAAAATACATTTGTTGAAAAAAAATCTGGAGATAATAAATAATTTTTGTATTGAATCTCAAACGGGAAACTAAGGCTAATTCACAACAACAAACAATGTGTTGAAGCAAACAACTCATGATTTCCAACCTTAAACTTTATTTAATCAGCAAATCAACCAATTTAATACAATAACCATTATATAACCATTATATCAATCTAATCATCAAATAACAATAACCAATATATCAATCTCACAACAACATTTATCAAACATATATCCATTTTAATACTAAAGAATAATAAAATTTATAATTCTACTTATCACCATATATCATCTCACAACAATTATTATCAAACAAATATCAAAATTTTATGATCAAATAACAATATAATTACTAGTATTATGGCCAATATATCAATCCCCCACCAATTATTATCAATCAAACACAATAAATTTATTATCAATCAAACACAATAAAATATAATGAACCAACTGTGAAATGTGCGAAAGAAATGGAAGTGGAGGCGGAGCCTGCAATGGTGGAGGCTACAATGGCAGAGTGTGACCGGCGGAGGCTACAGTGGAGGCAGCAAAAACAGTTGTTGGAGGCAGCACTGTCAGTCGTGGGAGGCACAAATGTAGAACCCTTGGCTCGAGAGAAATGGAGGCAGCACACAATGAGAGAAGGAGGCAGAGTCGTGGAAGGTTGAGGCACGATGACAGAGAAGGAGAAGAAATGGAAGCACGACGAGAACGCCGATGGAGGTACGACGATCGCGGAGGGGGAGGGGCGGCGAGGGAAGTGGGCAGTGGTGGAGGAAGGGCAATGCCATAGAAGAAGAAGAAGAAAAAAATCCCGCGTAAACGAAACACTCACCAATTTTGGACTTTTAACTCCAGATATTACCTCGGTTAACCAAATAACCAAATCAGAAAGAGCCTACTACCTCGGCTATACCTAAGACCGATGCATAAACATTTCAGTAAATTTAATTTTTCAAATTAAATTGAGCTATATGCCTTGGTTAACTGCCCACCCGAAGCGGAAAAGCCTCTATGGCCTCGGTTTCAAGCAACCGAGGCAGTATCTTATTGTATTAGAACGTAGCATATTCAGAGGGAGTAGGTTTTTAGCAGGCTATACTGCCTCGGGTGACTGTAGAACCGAGGCAATATCATTCATTAGTCATTTCAGCACAGTGGCAGCAGGGCAACGTGGCAGGAAGAGCAGGCATATATGCCTCAGTTCTGAGTGCTAACCGAGGTAGTATCTTTGGCTCCAAAAAGTTGTGAGCTGAAAGGTTAGAGTTTGGTAATTTTGAAAACTTATATGCTTCAGGTATCTCTAGGAACTGAAGCAATATGCATTTTAGGCCCCGGTTGATTGAGAACCGAGGCATATAGTGTGTTTAAAATTACAGTAATGCCACCGCATTTTGATACGCTTCGATTTTGATGAAACCGAAGCGTAATGTGCGAGTTTGAATCTCCTTTTTTTACTAGTGCTACTCTGAGAGTATAAAGTGAAATCCAACTTTGTTGAGTGAGATTGAGTTGTTTAATAGCAATTGTAACTATTCTTCACATT
The DNA here is from genome assembly GCA_034642375.1 of Vigna nakashimae. Lineage (NCBI taxonomy): Eukaryota > Viridiplantae > Streptophyta > Magnoliopsida > Fabales > Fabaceae > Vigna > Vigna nakashimae. The sequence goes on along the minus strand of CM067763.1, from coordinate 31,512,853 downwards.
AAAGTCTACCCTATGAACTTTATTTTTCTCTCTTGTTTGGAAAATTGTTATTGTTTATTTGAATTGAGAATTTTTGGTCTTAGGGATAAGTTGGGAAGGATACCTAGAGAGGGTTATCTTTGGAATCTATAGAGGTTCATACTCATTGTAACTTGGAGAGGGTGATATTTGTTGTAACCTGGAGAGGTTTGTACTCATTATAACCTACAGAGGTTGAAATTTTTGCTAGTCATGGAATTTGATCAATGAAAATTCTTAAGTAGATTGCTTAAGAAACTGGACATAGCGTCAACGTTAGGGTTGAACCAATATAAATCTTTGTATGCATTCTTTTCTCTATAATTTACTTTACTTTGTGAATATAATTTTTGCACAAAAATATTTTAAAATGTCTACTGACTCTACTGATATCCCTTTGTTCTAGAGTTACCTTGCACCAACAAAGATGGTCATAAAAAATATGATTGAAGATTCTTGAAGAGAGATCAAAAGGTGGGAACAATTCACCATCATCATATAGAACCCAATAAGAAGGTTAAAAACCACTATAATGGTGCTATCAATAGATGAGAATATTTTGTATATTAATGAAGAAAATTATCTAAGTATTCCATTTTAGTAGTTGACTTTGGTGCATCCGTTCATGTTATACCTAATGATGAATTCTTCTTATTATCCCGAAAGGAAAAGTTTTGTTTGATGAATATGGGAAACTATGTCCTAACCAACAATATGAGTGTTGGGAAAACAACTTCAATGACTAAAAATGAAAACTTATGTTTAAGTGAGAAATGTACCTAAGATGCAATTGAATTTCATCTTGACAGGGAAGTTAGAGGTTGAAATAATAAAAAACATTGTGGTGAAAGATTGAAGGTTACCAAAAGGGGCATGATTGTATATGTGGTAGTAAGAAATAAAACTCTTTGTTGGTCATTTAGGAAAAAAATATGCAAAAGAGAGATGAATGTTGCTAAAGAGGCAAACAAAGAACTATGGCACATACATATGGGCCATGAGACTATGAAAAGATATATATCCTTGCGAAAAATCACCTTTCATTGATAAAGGATCATCTACTCAAGTCTTACTAAGATTCTTTAGTAGGCAAGCAACCTAAAGTATCTTTCAAAGAGATTGAATGAGGTTAAATATGTATCTTTCAAAAAGATTGAATGAGGTTAAAAGAAAGTGCTACCAAGACATTGAGAGAAACATGATCGAGACAAGAAGATATCGAGAAAAGTGCAATCAAGAGAAGGAATGAAGATTGATCGACAAAGGAGTTATTTACAATAGCTATGACAAAACATGCAAATAATGGGTACACTAGCACTAGTATAAAAATCGTGTACAATGTTGAATATTTTGTGCTTTTAACGATGAATTCACAAACAACATCATATCAGGAAACGTTAAATTTATGTCGAATTTAAAAAATTTGACATTAACTTAACGTCAAATTTTATCAATATTCGATGTTAATCATTTTTTTTTGTTTTTTTAATTAATTGTGATATTTTTTTACAACTCTACGAGACCTGAAAAGCCAAAAAACAACAAATTTCAGTTTTTGGTATTTTATAAAGGGTTTAATCATTTCGGAGGTCCCTATTTCTGCATATTCGTGTCAATTAGGTCATCATATTTTGAAAGTGCTCAATTGGATCCTTGTTTTTTGAAAAATTGAGTCAATAATGCCCTTGTTGTTAATTCTTGTGGACGATGTTAACTTTCTTGCGTGGTGGCATGCTGAGGTATCATTTAATAACCACATTGCACAGTAAGAGGTCATGATGTTGATTTATTTGATTTTAAGTTTAATTTTTTTTTAAATAAAATAAGCTGGCAACCGCTCTCCCTTTTAACCCATCATCGTTCTCCTTCAAGAATTCCCTTCAACTTACCCTCGGATTCCTCCCTGAGAAAGACAACATTTATATAAGACGGTAGGTAAGGACCTATGCCAGAATGGGCACACCTCTTGAATTGAATTTTGAATAGCAAGAGTCACAAAAATGTGAATAAGATTCAACACCAAAACATCAATAAGAGTAATATGTCCTTACTTGATAGCATTTTTAATTTCGTCATAGCTGACACTCTTCTCCAACCTCACTGCGAGGTCAACAACGGAAACATCCAAGATGGGCACTGAAAATAGTTAATAGGTAAATGTATAGTGCTGTAAATAGAAACCTTTAAATGGGCAGCGACCTTGTCCTTATCGGTGAAAACTCCAGTAGATTCAACAATGATATCGGCTCCAGTCTCACCCCATTGGATCTCCTCAGGGTTCCTGAGGACGAACAAAATATTTAACAAAAAAAGTGAACACTTACAATACACATAAACAAACAATGGAACACATGAAAAAGGGTGAAAATAGACCCTTGTCAAAAAATAGTGACTGGCTTATCACCAAAGAGAAGGGTACTGGAGTCCTTAACGATGACGTCGTGATGCTTCAAGTGTCCGTGAACACTGTCGTATTTAAACATGTATGTCTACAAACGCAACCAAACACGGTGAACAACCTGATCTAACAGCTAATAATAATATACAAATGAAAGACCTTGTCGATTTGAATCGTAATCATGTTATAATGCTCACAGCGAGGGATAAGAGAAGGTGTGTATCATGTAATCAGTGGTGATGAAGGGATCGTTAACTGCAACGAGTTCCACATCGTCTCTCTGCAGAGCCACCCTGGCCACCAAAAGGCCAATTCTTCCAAATCTTGTTACGTTTCAAATAAATAAATATAAAAAAGAAAAACGAAAATGAAACAATTGAAAAAGTGTTGAACTGATCTGAAGGAAGAGAAGGGAGAACAAAGGATGAAGATGGTGTACCATTGATTCCGATCTTGACCTTGTCTTATCCATGCAATTCATTGGAAAAGAAAACGATAACAAAACAAAAAGAAGAAAAAGGTGAGAAACGAAAAAGAGGTGAAAACGCAATTCATCAACACTGCTAGAACCCATTCTTCGATACATCTTTCACATAGTATCATCCAAAATCAATGAATTTTAAGGGAAATTATTGATTTTTACAGTAATGAGATTAAAGGTATATTTGTTTGAACCTAGAATCATAATTTTTGAAATTAGGCAAAACCCAAGAATAAAAACTAAAACTTTTGAGCACCCATCTGCACATATCTCCTTCATGGCCTGGACCCAGATACGATAATTGATTGCATTAACACCAAGTTAAATATGCTTACATATTTAACACCCCTTTTAACTCATGACGGTACATCGTTCATCTCAATCTACGTAAATTGCTCGAGTAGGCGGTCGAAGCCTGAGTCGGGGAGGAACTCCAACATGGTGGGGCTAGTGCCATCACCGTTGTCATGAAAGATCTCAAAGGTGACAGAGCCTTCGTGTTCACAACAGAGTCATCACCGGATCCCTAGAGAACGATGACGGGGTTAAAGGGAGAGCGGTTGCCAACTTATTTTATTTTAAACTTTTTTTAAACTTAAAATCAAATAAATCCACATCATGACCTCTTATTGTGCCACGTGGTTATCAAATGATAACTCAGCATGCCACTAGACAAGAAAGTTAACGTTGTCTATAACAATTAACGGCAAGGGCATTATTGACTCAATTTTACAAAAAAAAGGACCCAATTGAACACTTTCAAAATACGAGGACCTAATTGACACGAATCTACATAAATAGGGATCTCCGAAGTGATTAAACCATTATAAAGCATGAACTATGAACGTGTAGTGTAGTATCAACAACAAACAATAATAACCAATAACAAACAAGTTCATTCAAACAACAACAACAAACAAGTTCAATCAAACAACAACAACAAACAAGTTCAATCAAACAACAACAACAAACAAGTTCAACTAAACAACAACAAACAAGTTCAACAAAAAAAATAACAAACAAGTTGAACAAATAAGTTCTTCAAAACGAAAATGAAAATTAACCTTCAAAAGGTGGGTTAGTCGGAATAAAGTTTTGTCACAATGAGAGAGAAAAGAGAATGTGCTACAAGAACACGAAAATAATTGGTTAAAATAAACAAAAATCATACATAAAGTAATTAATTAACATGCATTTGTATGAAATAAAAGAAAGATTACATGTGATGCTCGTCAAACTTCGTTCGAGAAAAGTTTGAGAAGAAAAGAGGGTATCGCGCGCTAAGATAAAGTGAATGAATTTTCAATCTCTCGTTCAAATTTTTATTTAATACACTTACCTTTTGACATCGAATTTAAAAGTCATTCGACGTTTTATATCCTTTTAGGTCAAATTATAATTTTAAACGACGTTTAATAATTGCATTTATTTACACAAATGTCACAGCTCATTTTTAACGTTGGTTATTCAGTGGTGAACGCGTAACGTTATACACTATTTTTATATTAGTGTAGGTACAACATAACAGTTTTAAGGCAATTAATTTATTTATGTAATTTTTTTGTTATTTGTTTATAGTATACTTGTCGGGTAATGAAGAAAAATATAAATAGACAATTCAAATGTAAACTAGAGGTGAAAAATTATGAATACAATTTCAAACATTTTGATAACACCATAAATAAAAAATTATTCTATTAACTCAGTATTATCATTTAAGAAAATTATACACAATTTATAATCAATATAAGGAAATTATTCACAACTGCAAATAATCAATACAATCAATTGAACCAATCAGTACATCTCGGTATCATGATAATAAAGAAGAAAAAGGAAAAAAAAGTGAAAGGAAGAAGATGGAGACGTATGGAGAACAAGAAACAAAGAAGAATAAGAAAAAGGATAGAGGAAAGAAAGAGAAATTAAAACTTGATTCTTCTATATGGGAAATCGCATTCAAAGAGAGACATAAAAACATGAAGATGGAATACATTTGAAGTGGCCAATTTCTATCCACATAGATACAAACATTGCATATGAATTATCGTAGTTTTATTGACTTTTTTTTTTAATTTTAAAATTTTCAAAGACAACATAAAAAAAAAAATCAGTAAGAGGTAAACACATGTATCATATTTATTCCGTTTCTAATCAATTTAACCAATTCTTCAATGATTAATAAAAAGACATGGAAAAATTAGAGAAGTTATAACTTATGCTTAGGATGTCTTCAGAGGCTAAACATATTACAATACCCATAGTCTAATAAATATTCATCTATTCGATTTTGATCACGAATGCAATAACAAAAATCTCTCCCATGCAAAAGAGAAAAACTAGAAAATTAAAGGAAATAAAAAATATTTTTTTATAACTCATAATTAATCCTTTTTTCATCTTCATTTAACTGACATTTTATGATAAAAAATGATAAAAATTATATCTATAAATAAATAAATATTATAAAAATAATAATTAAATAGTTAATATTTAATTTATGTGTTTATTATAATTTAAAATTTTCATCTTTATTATTTAAAAAAAAATACTTTTATTAAAAGAATATCTCAATAAAAAATCAGTATTGGCTATTTTATTTTGGAAAAATTATTTGTACAACCTGGATTTGGAATACAATGGTTTGAAAATGATTTTTAACAACAAAATATAAAATTAAAATATTTATTAAAAATATAAATTAAATTATTAAATATAAAAGTGTTATAAGTTGCAAAAGGATGGTATAATGGGTTTTTTAGTATGAATAATGGACATCCTCTTTTCAGAACCAATTATTGGTTGATATCTACAATTATGTCTATGTAAGTAGGGATTCAGATTCAGGTGAGGATGCACATTTAGTTCGCTGATTGGTTGATACTATGGATTGATTATATGTGGATCTCGTTCAAAGACCACGTGCCTAGAGCCTAAAATACATCTTAATTAATTATTTTTAGAATTATCTCTAAAATGATTTTTAATATTTTGGAATATAAAATTTGTTTAAAAATCATATTATCAGCTGAAAATTAAAGTTTTGATAATTATAATAAGGGTGTTTATAATATTAAAGAAATCAATCACTAAAAAAATGAAAAGTACACCAGAAAAACATGCCAGTGTTTAGCACCATAATACAAAATTCTTCCTTAAAAACTGTCATATACCCAAGCTTTCCAGATATCAATCTTGGCGTCTTGTGCATCCCATATTTCTCATTTGATCCTTCATTTACACATGTTAGTTATGTATGATAAAATATCCTAAGAAACCAGAGATTGGCCACCTCAGATTGCAATATAAGAAATATTTAGACCACACATTTAAAACGTTAATAAACTTTTCATTGTAGTGCTTGTGTATATATATATATATATACACACATATATGAGACTATATATACACATATATGAGACCATCCCAAGTGCAAAAGTTATAAGCGAGCCTTGAACAAAATGACTCTTGTGAACCCAACGTTACTCAATTCCTCTTTTACTCCACATCTCACTTTTCCCAAACCTCTGAAACCAGCAGCTCCTATTCTTCTCCAACGTACGATAATCTTCCCTCGCTACAACGCAACTACCACAAACGTTAATCTTTCTGAAAGAAAATCTGCAAACTACCAACCCAACCTCTGGACTTACGACTTTCTGCAGTCCTTGAAGCATGCCTACGCTGTAATTAGTTAAAGCATCATAATTATCATATACACTGTCCCTATTCTAAACTTTTTCTTACACACGTATACGTGATTCGTTCTTTGTATAATGTTTTCAGGATATAAGATACGAGGACAGGGTCAAGATGTTGCAGGAGGAAGTGAGGAGAATGATAAAGGATGAAAGTTCAGACATATGGCTCAAACTTGAACTCATTAACGATGTGAAACGATTGGGTCTGAGTTACCATTATGACAAGGAAATAGGTGAAGTCCTTCTTCGGTGTCACTCTTCTGCAGGATTCAGTGGCACATTCGTTAACAGAAGTTTGCATGAAACTGCTTTGTGCTTTAGGCTTCTCAGAGAATATGGCCATGATGTCTCAGCAGGTATAACTAACATTATATAACATTTTCTTATTATAAGCAAAATAATATTTATTTATTTTTTCCAAACAATTATTTATAATATTATTTAGTTTGCAAAATATCTGAAAACTACCATTAAACCTAACAAATAAGCATTATTTATGTTTTGCGCTGATTCCTAATAAAGAAAGAGCACTATCTATCTATATTACTTTCATTGTGTTTTAATTATTTGATAAAAAAATAGAAAAGGAAAAAAGAAAGTGGTGAGGAGGTAATTAAATGAAATTTTCAACTCTTATCTTTAGGAAAAAGAAGAGTGAACAAAAGTGGGGAGATAAAAAAGTTAAAACTTTATCATCTTACTTTAACGAATATTGTCATCTTATCAAACAAAAAACGAAACACAGTACACATGCAGGACAGAAATAACAGTTAATGCTTTATTAATGCTTTCACCAGTCTCTTCAGTTACCCAACGGACATTTCAAATAACAGCCTAACTGCCTCACTAACCAGGAACAACAGATGACTAATAGACATGAATGTTAACAACTTTTTTTTTTTAACAATTTTTTTGATAATATATATGTCGTTATATTATTGATCTATATATTTTAAGCAGATTAATCAAAAACTACTATTGTAAAAAAGTTGTAAAAACAATTGTTAAAAAACATTTTTCAATAGACAGATAAAAAGATAAGTTTTATTAATATATATATATATATATATAATTATATTTTAAACTCTTTATTGGTATTTTGAATATATTTATAAATTTAATTAGAATAGCATGTTGATACAAAAGTAATTGCAGTGTCCATGGTATATATAGTATTACATGTTTTTTTTAAATATATTCAAAACTATACGCACATTGTCTAAAAGTTGAAGTACAATCTAAATGCACTTTATTTTCAAAGTTTCTTTACATAACAATCTTGTAGAGAAATTTCAAACTTCAGACTAGATATTACTTCAGATTTGATAATATTGATTCCAACGATTCAACGAACTTTAATTGAAATATTTTTATATTATGATAGACGTATAAATTAAATTATATTAGTATTAATGTAGTATATTCTTATTTTTATTTTATAGTTTTTGAATGTTTTTAAAATGAATGTTTTCATTCCTGTATTTTTATTTTTATTTTCATTTGTATAGTTCTAAAAAACATATATCAGTAACCTTCGTGATATCTAAAATTTAGATGGCTTGATTTGTTCTTTAATCATGCAGATATATTTGAGAGGTTTAGGGAGGAGAATGGCAATTTCAAAGAAAGCCTTGTGAGTGATGCGAAGGGAATGCTGAGTCTGTATGAGGCATCGTTTCTTGGGTACGAAGGAGAGAAGATTTTGGATGAGGCCATGGTCTTCTCTAGCTTCCATCTTAGGGTTTCCCTCAACGAAGGTAAAAGCAGTAACATGCTTTTGGAACAAGTCAATCATGCATTGGAGCTTCCACTCCATCACAGAATCCAAAGGCTGGAAGCTAGGTGGTATATTGAATCTTATGCCAAAAGAACAGACTCAAATCGACTGCTGCTTGAAGCAGCAAAACTTGATTTCAATATTGTGCAGTCAACACTGCAAAATGATCTCCAAGAAATGTCAAGGTCAGTTTGTGTCGGAAAATCAGTAACTCTTTTAATTAAAAGTATGCATGCTGCAACTGTATCACACGCAACAGTGATTGGCTATCTTGAAAATAAAAATCTACCACAAACAAATTCTGTTCAACTACCCATATGAATGTTAAACGATTAATCCTGTTATTGTGCCTTTGAAAAACTACTCAAGTCTTCAAAAAAGTCATGATTTATGTGATTTTCCACTTACATTGTTTAATCGATTACGTATATATATACTTTCACTATGTTTTAATTATGTGAGAAAAATTAAATACGACAAACAAAAGGAAAGTGGTGAAGTTATTAAATGAAAGTTTCAACTATTATCTCGAGGAAAGAGACGTGTGCACAAGTGGGGAGAAAGAAATATAAAACTTTATCACAATTTAATTTTAATTAAATAGAAAGAAAAAATAAATAATATTTTCTGTTAATTAGACAATTACTCCTTAAAAAATTCGAGGTTACTGTTTTATGATAATCCTTTTCTTTTACATCTTTGGAGATACCATATTTTACATAGGAAAAAAAAACATGTGTAAGAACGTATCTAAATTTACAAGGATAAAATTTGGACACAACATCAGACTGAGATAAAATGCTAATTTTAGTAAATCAGTAACTACTTTTCTATTAACTAAAACTATGCATGCTGCAACTGTATCATACAAAGTGATCTCTTGAAAATAAAAATCTACAAGATAAACAAATTCTGAGCTCCCCATCATGAATATTAAACGACTAGTCTTATATTATTGTGCCTTTAAAAAACTATACATGTCTTCAGACATGATTATGTGGTTCTCCATTTATATTGTTTGATCGATTACGTACACTTTCACTATGTTTTAATTATATGAGAAAGAAAATAGAAAAGGACAAAGAGAAGGAAAGTGATGGGGAAGTTATTAAATGAAATTTTCAAGTATTATCTCGAGACGTACGTGTGCACAGAAGTGGGGAGGAAGAAAAAATAAAAGGTTAATTAAACAGAATAAAAAAGGAAATAATATTATGTCAACTAGAGAATTATTCCCTTAAAAGAAATAGAAGGTTACTGTTTTATTATGATCCTTTTCTATTACATCTTTGGAGATATCTTATTTTTCTTTAACACTTTGTGATGAAGGTGGTGGAGGGGAATGGGACTGGCCTCAAAGTTAAGCTTCAGCCGAGACAGACTTATGGAATGTTTCTTTTGGACTGTTGGAATGGTCTTCGAGCCTCAGTTCAGTGATCTCCGTAAAGGCTTAACAAAAGTTACTTCCTTAATAACTACAATCGATGACGTTTATGATGTCTATGGCACCTTAGACGAATTAGAACTTTTCACTGCAGCTGTGGAAAGGTAGCTTACGTAAAAAAAAAAGAAAAAAACTTCAATCACGAGCATGAAAAAAACTGCTGAAATTATTAATCAGTGCACTAATTAGAATTTTTTTTTTTTCTTGTTTCAGTTGGGATGTTAAAGCAGTTCAAGTTCTCCCTGATTACATGAAGATATGTTTTCTGGCACTGTACAACACTGTCAACGAATTTGCCTATGATGCCCTTAAGGAACATGGACAAGATATTTTACCCTACCTCACCAAAGCAGTGCGTTAATTCATAAATTATAGCAATTATTTCTTATATTATGCATACATGTTAGTGCATTATTGAGATTATTTTTGTTTTTTAATTAAATTACACAGTGGTCTGATATGTTAAAAGCATTCCTACAAGAAGCCAAATGGAGTCGCGACAGACACTTGCCAAGATTCGAGGATTACATCAACAATGCATGGGTCTCAGTCTCCGGGGTGGTTATACTCACCCATGCTTATTTCTTACTAAACCAAAGCATTACAAAAGAGTCACTTCAATCCTTGCACAATTACCACTCCCTGTTACAGAAACCATCCCTTATTTTTCGACTTTGCAATGATCTGGGCACATCAAAGGTAAATTTGATTCCATACATGACCATTTTTTTTTTTTTGTGACATTTTTACATCATTAAAACAACAGCCTAAAACATAAAAGTAATTGGTCTTGTGTTGTAATTTTGCAGGCAGAGTTAGAGAGAGGTGAAGCAGCAAGCTCCATTGTATGTTTCATGCGAGAAAGTGGTGCTAGTGAAGAGGGTGCTTACAAGCATATCCATACTTTGCTTAAAGAAACGTGGAAGAAGATGAACAAAGATAGAGTGTCACAGTCTCCTTTCCCTAAAGCTTTCGTAGAAACAGCCATGAACCTTGGAAGAATTTCTCAGTGCACATATCAGTATGGAGATGGACATGGAGCCCCAGATAGCACTGCCAAGAATCGTATACGATCTTTGATAATTGAACCCATTGCACTTTACGAGACGGAGGCATTTCAACAAGTTGTTTATTAATATTAATGGTCATCTTGGAAAAGAAAAATAAATTAGTTTGTATATGGAGGGTTCGTTATCTTTGTATCATCTGGTTATTTTCAAGTTAAATTGCTAAAACATTTTCTTGATTATAATAAAATAATTTTGTAATTTCCTGTGTTACATATTGTTTTTGCCGAAAGGGGAGGAGGAAAACTCCTGTTCCTCCCGTTTGAGAATGTTCCATCTTTGCCGATTGATTCTCTTTATTTCTGTTTTACCGCCTGGATTTTCCTTTCTCACTGCCAAAATGGGGGTGGCTTGCAGGAAACATTCCGACGTTCAAGTCAGAATTTATCTCCGCAAGTCTAGTTTAAATTAGAAAATCAGAGCGCTCACCTTCGTAATCAATTGTTATTTATAGGGTTTCAATGAATATCATCCATTAATTTACCTCTTAATGACGATCAATGTCAACCTTAACTACTCCACAGTGACCGTTATATCATTAATTATACATTCATTGACATTCAAAGGTTGTCTCCTGCAAACGGCTGGAGAGTTCACGAATATTATCCTGGCGTCCGACCGGGAATGATCTGCTTCCATTGTCCCCTGCATACCCGATTGGTCTAATTAACACTTTCATCGTCCTTGGACGATCAGTCTAACTTACTCGGTAGTGACTCAAACATGTCCGGTCGGTCTAACCTACTCGGTGATGAAGACCATTTTATCACTGTCTGGGGATACATAAGAATTTGATTGTATCCCGAGTATGCATCCAGGAAGCTTAACACTTGGAACCCCGATGCCCCATCCACTAACGCATCAATACTTGGTAGTGGATAAGAGTCCTTGGAGCAAGCTTTGTTTAGATCCGTGAAGTCCGTGCACATTCTCCACTGACCGCTCGACTTTTTTACCATCACAACGTTCACCAGCCACGTTGTATATTTGATCTCACGGATGAAGTTTGCTTCCAACAATTTCTTTACCTTACCTGCCACCGTGAGTCTCTTTTCTTCCCTCAATCTCCTCTTCTTCTAAGCCACCGGTCGAGCTTCCTTAAATAATGCTAGCTTATGCGACATAATCCTTGGGTGGATTCCTGACATATCGGCTGCAGTCCAGGCAAACAAATCCTTGTTTTTCTACAAATCCTTGTTTTTCTGCAACTCTGCTCCTATTGACTTGACTTGTTCCTCCGTTAACTCACTTCTAATGGTAGTAACCTGTTCCTCCTTATGCCTGAGGCTGAAAGGCTTTGTTTCTCCCATTGGTTCCATTTGGTCGTCGGTATTAGTTCTTGGATCCAGATCCGCCATGGCTACCTCCGAGCGTCTTCTCCTCTGTCGGTTTTGTTGGTCGGATGAGGATGGTTGAACCTTTAGCCCTGCTACGTAACATTCTCTAGTGATCCTCTAATCTGACCGAACGGTGCAAATGGTCCCACTATCTAATGGAAACTTAAGTGTGAGGTGGGGTGTGGAAACAATCATCCCGAATGCGTTTAAGCAAGGTTGGCCCAACAACACATTGTAGGATGTGTTCGCTTCTACTAACAAAAACCTGGTCTTCAGCTCCTTATTCCGCTCGGTCCCAAGGCAAGTTCTTAGATCCACGTATTCTCTTGTATCCACCCTTTCTCCCGAAAATCCTACTATCTACTCGTTATACGGAGCTACCAGATCCTCGGATAAATCCATTTGCTGGAATGTCTTCCAGTAAAGGATATTAACAGAGCTTCCTTGATCTATCAACACCTTTCCTACGTTGTACCATGCAATAACGACTCTTATTACCATCAGATCATCTTGATCAGATCAGGAGCGTGAAAATCTTCATCGGTGAACGTGATTGACGACATTGAGCGCTTCCTCACATCTACCCGATGAACACTTTTTAACTCCCTCAAGTTTCTCTTCCTGGTCGACACCGATGACCCTCCAACAAAACCTCCAGAAATAGTGTTTATTGTACCACGCAATGATCGGTCATGACTGCGACTTCTACTTCGCCTACGATATGGGCGTCTATCATCTCTTCTATCACTTCGTTCCATCCTAGTCCTCTTAGGTGAACTTCTCGTCCTTCGTTCCTCCTTAACAAACTTTCTCAGGTGACCCGCCCGGATCAGCTCCTCCACTTTATCTCTCAACACCGTGTAGTCTTCGGTGGTATGTCCTATGTTTAGATGATAGGTACAATGTTTAGTCCCATCGGCTTTGGGTGATGACCAAGAAGGTCTTAAACGAATAAGATCTGCACTTAGGGCTTCTTCCAAGACTCTAGCCCTTGGCATGTTTAACGGGGTATACTTTTTGAATCTAGCCCCTTTCGGGCCATCTCTGTACTTTTGGCCTTTTGGCCGTTCACCAGGCACGAACGACTTCTTGCCTTCCTTCTTCTCTTGCCCTGAAGTTGAGCTCTCCTCTTGTTGTCGCCTCTAAACAACTCTCATCTCCTCTATTATGATGAACCGTGTTGCTCTCTCTTGCAACTCATCCAGGGTTAATGGGGGCTTTGTAAACAGATTATCGGTGAAAGGGGAAGGCCTCAACGCGGTGGCCAGAGTGTTAATTGTGTATTTCTTGCCTACTCCCCTTACTTGCCGAGCGGTCTTATTGAATCGGTCCATGAAATCTCTGAGGCTCTCTCCCTTCTCTTGCTTAATATTCGTCAACTCCAGGTACGTCAAATTGGGAGCTTTACTAGCATAGAACTGTCGTTCAAACATGTCTCTCAAGGTAGCGAAATAGTTGATGGTTTGAAGTCTAAGTGAATGGAACCATGCTATTGCTTCTCCCTTTATTGATAAGGAAAAAATTTATGCACCACACTTTTTCGTTGGGGGAGTAGATGGTCATAGCATCAACGAAGGACCTAAAGTGCTCCTCCGGATCACCTGATCCATCATACTTCTCCAGGACTAGGAATGCTTTTTTTGGAATTTGTTCCTCCATGACTGCCGCTGTGAATGGATGAAGTGCCCTCGCTCGGCTGCCTGAGACCGGACGATTTGTGGTCCGACGCGAGCCAGCCTTGATATGATCCTCCCCTTGATGGCGGGCCTGACTCTCACCGTGGTGATGACTGTCACTGGCAGGATCTGTGTCTTCTTCCGAGTCTGGCTTCGTTTCCAACATTTCCACGATAGGTGGTGCTGCAGCGTGCGAGGACGATTGTCGATTGGCTTGCGCCCCCCTAGCCGCATCACGCTCGCCCCTAAGGGTTTCAATCTCTGCCTGCATTGCCTCCATCCTTCTTCTCATCTCCTGCATAAATGATGCCGGGTCTTGTTCCATCCTTATGGCTTCAATAGGGTATCTTTAAAGATCCTCGGGCCCCACGGTGGGCGCTAAAATGTTTCTGCTAAAAGGGGACGAGGAAAACTCCTGCTCCTCCCGCTTGAGAATGCTCCACCTCCGCCGATTGGTCCTCCTTGCTCCTGTCTTACCACCTGGATCTTCCTCTCTCACTGCCAAAATGGGGGTGGCTTGCAGGAAACACTCCGACGCTCAAGTTAGAATTTATCTCCGCAAGTCTAGTCTAAATTAGAAAATCAGAGAGCTCACCTTCGTGCATCCGACCGGGAATGATCCACTTCCATTGTCTCCTGCGTACTAGGTAGTCTAATTAACACTTCCATCGTCCTTGAACGATCGATCTAACTTACTCGGTAGTGACTCAAGCATGTCTGATCGGTCTAACCTACTCGGTAGTAACACACATTTTTTCTTCATCTAATATAGTAAAGGCGTGATTAATGCAATATAAAATTACATAAATTGAAACAATTGTTTTCAACTGAATACTCCAAAATAATGTAATGATTTCACAATTAGAAAGAAATGTATTGGAGGTAATAGATGCGTAATATGGTAATATTGGACAATATTAATTAATAAAACAAATGTTATACGTTATTCTTTGATTACGGTTAACATTAAGACCTTCTAAATAAAGAAGATAACAATAATCATTGATGATTATATTAATTATAATAATTAACAATATTAAAAGGTAATATCAGATTTGTAAAAATATATACAAATTGAGGAATTTTATTTTTAATTCTTTTTTGAAATTTATGGGTGAGAAAGTTAATGTTTGTCAGTTGGTTGAGTCATGTATAAGTTAATGTTTTGATCAAATAACAACAACTTGATCAGCTTATGGAATATAAGTTATAATAATTTTGTTCTGCAACTTGATCTTTGGTATAATAAGCAGATAAGTTATTTTTAAGACTTTATATTCAAACTCTGTACTTGATCTTGAAACTACATTTTTCTTCTCTAAGGACAAAATGACAAATGTTTCACCAAGAAAGACATATTCACACTTATAACCCATTTGGCATCTGAAAACCTTGTTAAGTCTAAGTCAATCGGTGATTTAATGTGTAAAAAATGGTGAATGATATGTTAAAGAGGCCTAAGTATTTTTTTTATACATTGCTAGTGATTTATAGTAGGAGAGATCATGAATTAGGTGTACACTTTACTATTTTTCTCTTAAATAAATAACTCAGATTTTTATTTGTTTGTCTGTATTACTATTATTTTTGCACAGATAGTTTGTACGCTCTTTTAGAGTTAAAGGCTTTGAGAAAACATTTTATGAACAATTCTTTTATAATCATTCTCACTTATAAATCTTAATTCTCTTGGTAACTGACTGGATCATCAAAAAATCTTTGTAAGTGAAATCTTTCTCCTTAGAACAACAAAAACGTTCTTACAATAGAAATAGAACAATCAAATTATTGTTAAAATCTTGTTAGTATCTAAAAATTTACGCTCAAAATTCGAGTATTCACACTCAAAATTCGAGTAAAAATACATGTATTTGTAATATACAATGGACTGTTTTTTTTTTCATGTTGCATGACAAATATTACATTAACATATAATGGATAGTTTTTATTTTGTCTAACATGACAAATATCACATTAACATATAATGCGATGAAGAATTAAAGAAAAAAAAATGTTAACAAGATTAAAAAAACATAGGTTGTTTTATTTCATAACGTGAGAAGGACAATTGAGAAGTACTTAATATTTCCTCGATGGACCACTTATTTCTTATTCACTTCACAAAAGAGAAGATTCTAACATTTTTGAGATTATATCCATCTTCACTATCGAAGTTTCTAAAGCTTTGGAACTTAAAAAATCAATTTCCAAAAAATCTAGTAATAATAAATTTATACAATGATAACCTCTTGTGGTAAACTTTTTCTCATAAGCCCGACAATGGTCACTGCATCTTTATTATGTCCACCACGAAAGCAAACTTTTGGTTGCTTCAAAATCTTTCACTAAATATGGAATGTATGAACGTGAGAAATTGCATTCTTTTGTTTAAAGCTTTACGCTACAATTTAAAGAAAACATTTTAGTTCTTTGAATTTCTTTTTTATCAACAACCACACAAAAGTTCATCATTAGCATATGCATAAAGAAACACACACCAAGATACAAATAAATTAATACAAAATCCATGTCCAAAATTCATCATTTCCAATTGTACCTACACTCTCGTCAACGTGTTCCTACTCTTATCATTAATAAAATAATTTATATTTCATGAGATTTTTCCTGTATATTTGTCATTAAATTTTGCAAGAATTTTTTTTCTACTATTTGTCTTAAGAACTTTTGTTGGTATATAATTCCTTTACAGATAATTATTTTTTATTACATTATAAATTTGCAAGTATTTCTTATAAAATTTTCTGTAAAAAATGTTGTACAGAATATTTGAAAAAGAAATTGATATCAATTTTGCAAATTATTATTCATAACAAAATTTATAAATATTTTTAAGAAAAATTTTGAAAATTCACAGAAAATGTGTTTTTTTTAACAGTGTATTATCCAACTCTTTTGTGGATAATTACGAGATAATAGCACCAATATAAATTAGAAATATTGTTGAGGAGTTATTGTTCCATTAACAACAAAATCTTTGAACAATTTAAAAAATAATTTGTAAAATATATTTCAATAATATTTTAATAAAAAATTTAAAATATAAATCAGGGTTAAAATAATTTTTAAATTAAAATAAACAATTATTATAAAATTTTAATAAATAAAACATGTTGTATTTCCAAATAAAAATATATTAAATAAATTAACTTATGAAATATCAAAATTTAATTAATTACTCCGATATTTATTATTTTAATATTTTCAACTATTTGTTATATATTATAATATAAAACATAACTATCAATAAAGTATTATTTTACTTTAATTATTTATTTCTATAATATAAAAAAGTATATTGAGTTAATAGTGTGAGATTCTTCCACTAGCAGTTTTACTCATGCATTATAGTAATATTTAATTATTCTTTTATCCATCGACTAGTGTTGTAATTGACTGTCAGTACTCTTCTACGACATGTGTAAGTGTAAGTGTATACATGTGACACAATTTTAAATATCTATATATTATTTAAACTTTTAAAAAAATTAAAAAAATAAAATTATAAAAAAAATATATAATTAGAGATATTAATATATATAAAATGAATTTTAATTATTGAAATTAAAAATGTTATAAATAATATTGCGTAAATAATTTTTTTATTATAAGTAATTATTTAAATTTTAAAAAATAGTTGATAAAAAATAAATATTTTTTTTTATAATAATACTAGTAAAAAAATTGCTTTTTAACTCGCGGTATAGGTATCGGTTTAAGAAAAACCGAAGTCTATCAAAACGCGGTGGCATTTTTGTAATTTAAGTGAACTTATATGCCTCGGTTCAAGGAAACCCGAAACATATAAGTAATATTACCTCGGTTCATAGCAAAACCAATGCCTAAAAGTTGTCTGACACAGAACCTATGGTTTCAGTTCAGTAAGAACCGGTGCAAATCCATATTTATGCCTCGGTTTAGGCGGGAACCGAGGCGTATAGCTATTTAATATTTTTTTTAAGACTATATGCCTCAGTGGAGAGTGAACCGGTGCATTAAAAAATTACCCTAACTCCTGCGCATTTCATTATTATGTTTCATTTCCCACGTTTCACTGCAACCCCTCCCATTCTCCAACCCCTCTCATTCTCCTGAAACCCCTCCCATTCTTCAACCCCTCCCATTCTCCTGCAACCCCTCCCATTCTCCAGTCCCCTCTCCCTCTGCATCCCCAGGACGCTGCGGCTTCCATTCTCCAGTCCCTTCTCCCTCAACTTCATTGCGGCTCTCATTCTCTAGTCCCCTCTCCCTCAACTCCATCATTCTCTCACCAGATGGCTTCTACCTCTGCATCCCCAGGACGGTGCGGCGACGGTGCGGCGACGGTGCGACGAGGCGAGACGGTGCGGCGAGGCGAGACGGTGCGACGAGGACAGATCTTGCGACGGTGCGGCGAGGCGAGAGAACTCCGACGGTGCGACGAGGGAGCTCACGACGGTGCGGCGAGAGCCCGTGACGGCGGCTGCAATGGCGGAAACCCTTTTCTGCGTTTTTTGGTTTTTGATTTTTGGTTTTTGGTTCTCTTTCTTTGCAGGTAGATGGCGAAATGCATTGATTTTTTGTTTTTGGTTTGGATCTCTATCTCCCGTCTGTCCTCTCTGCTTCCTATTCCCCTTCTTCTTCTTTGATTGTCAAAAGTAATTTTGTGCAAAGACATGGATGAAAAGAATTGCAGAAAAGAGAAAGAAGTTTAATCAAATAAACAAACATAAAAACTTTGATCTCGTTGGAAATAAAAAAATTAAAAGACTCTACTGCCTCGGTTGTTTTTGAACTGAGTCAGAATCTGAAATCTTTTGATTCGGTTCAGGACCGAGCTAAAAAATCCATTTTTTTTACCTCGTGTGCATATACACCGGTTATAGAACCGGTGTCTATTTGAAAAAATAACCGAAGCAGTATAGGTTGATTGCACTAGTGTAAGGAAATATTTGAAGTAAAAAGATATTTACTAAAATGATAAAATTAAAAAAAAAATATTATGAATTATTATTTTTAAACAGTAGTAATTAAGAGCGTAAAACTGAAAAAACTAAATAAAACATCAAATACATGTATCTCTTTATCTATAGAACTAGAGATAATGGAATATAAAAATCTATTTTTCTTATATAGATTTAAACAATAATTATGATATTATCTGAAGAAATAAAGTATACGTTTAACTTAGTTTCATTAAATTAATTTATAAAATAAAATTTGTATTTATATATATTTTAAATTAATTTTATTTATAATTTATATAAAACTTTTAGCAAATACTACTGGCTAGAGAGAGAAATCAAATATAAATCACATATGTTTATCACAAATTATACTTATTGTATGTCGAATGATTGCAAATTTGATGATATTAAAATCGTAACTCATGTATAGAAATAAGATTAGAAATAAGATTGTTATAAATAGGTTTAATGGTTTGTTTTTGCGTAATTCTTCTTGCGTAATTCTTCTATTTTTCTTCTGATCTCAATTAATCTTGTCATTAATTGAACTGGATAACATTAAATTTGGTGTATCTTGACATGGTGAATGCACAATTGTTAAGCACGTAACACAAAATGCTCCTGTTAGATGAATGTCTAAAGTAGAAATGAAAAAGAATTGAGATTTCATTAAATTTCTAAATCAATAAATAAATAAAAGAAAAGAAAACAGAAACAAAATAAGTAAAAAGATCCAAGCCCAAATCTTGTTTCTCATTCCCTTCCTTAGTAGATCCTATATGGCCACTGCTAAGGCCAACAAGTTTCCAGTCAGTCGCCACCCTTGCCACCGATCAGAGCAAGACTGTCGACGACCTTACCCACGTCGGAAGCGTCGTGATTCTTCGTGGTAACTCAATTTCTCCATCATCTGCGGCACACACGGAGAGCCACCGTGACACCATGGATCTCACGCTTGTACCGTTGACGCCACCTTGATCATATGTTCTTGATTCTTCTTCAACTTCTTCTTTGTATACTTGATGGCTTCTTATAAAAGAAAAGTTCTTTGTGTGCAAACCTTGGTAATGGTAAATTTCATGGGTCTTGGAGATTTTTTTTTATTTAATTAAACTTGCAGGTGAAAGATGATGAATTATGAAGTAGAGTTTTTAGTCAATGAGTTGAGTGCAGATAATAATGACTTCAGAAAATGGATAATGGTGAATTTATTTGAGTATTGGTCTAGGATATGTTTGTGAAAGTTATGGAAAATGGATTCTGTTTTTTTCCCTTGTGATAGGGGTAGAAGGAAATGAAGTGAATGATGTTGGGTTCAAGGAAAAAATTGGGGATAATAAATATGAGAATCCTTTGTCTCACGTTTCCCAAGCTTTTCCTCTATAAACCTGGGTGCTGATAGATTGCAGTGATAGATTGCAGATGAAAGATTGAGAGAGTAGTTTGATTGGAATTGGAATTTGCTTCCCCTTCCCTCAATTCTCTTGTACCCTTCTTAAAAGGAATAAAATAATCACTAAAAATGGTGTTTGTCGAGGAGGGCGTTCATTGCGCCATTGTCAATGGCGAGCATAGTGATGGTTTGGTGCTTTATCTCGTCGGCAAGGTGGGTGAGGGTGAGGTAGTGATATAAGGTGGAGAAGCTCGGTAAGAATGGCCCTTCCACATCGTATTAGAAGAAAACATCCTATTCAAATTTAGGGATTTAATGAAATCTCAATTCTTTTTCATTTGTAAATTGTAGGTAATGCAAGCTTTCTCTGCTGGTTAATATTTGCGCAATGACCATGCCACGGGACAAATATTTTAACGTCGTCCAGTCCCATTAATGGTAAGGTTCCAATTGACTCAATTTTACAAGAACATGAACCTAATTGAGATAAAAAAAACTACGAGGATCTATTTGAAACGATTCTACAAAAACAGAGACGTCGAAAATGATTAGACCTTACAAGATTAAAAGTTTAGAAGATTAAAAAATTACAAGATTACAAACTTATAAACTTCTAAATTGTATAATTGTAAAATTGTAAGGTTGTAAGGTTATAAGGTTATAAAGTTGTAAGGTAATAAGCTTGTAAGGTAATAAGGTTATAAGGTAATAAAGATTATGAAATTATATGTTAAGAGGGATATCACCTGTGTTTGCTGAAGAGAATTATCCATTCTAAAAAATAAGAATGAAAATTTGCTTAGAATCCGTAGACAAAAGGGTGTAGGATGCTTTTAGCTCTTTGGGAAGCATACCAAATTGTTTTAGTAATAAAACCATTGTAAGACCATGTGTTGTTTTGCCAAGAGACTCGTGTAATATTAAATAATCATATAATTGGTAATTCATCTAAACTAAAGAATAATTACGAACTTACAACTATATTTAACTAAATAAAGATTTACAAAGAAGGGTGAACTTTAGTAATTTGAGGCACTTAGGAGTGGAGAAATGGTGGAAATGGTATGGAATGGCAAAGCTAGGGGTAGATTTCACCGACTTCACTCTCTTGCACACATTGAATCATCTCATCTCCATCAAATACTAATGTCAGTCCCTTAGATGAGAGAACCTAGGTTTTCTTACTAAGCGTCAATCCCTTGATCATTCAACAAGCGAACCTGCATTAGGACCTAGGGTTTTAGATAACTAATGGGTCATGTTCCATCCCTTAACACAAGTCTCCACTAGATCTTTTGTTTCAAGCCTAGGGTTCAGTAGATTTTTCATATGACCTAATGAAACTGCAAATCGAGCTAGGAACATTCCCATTCCCGCAAGCAATAAGAGTAGAAACAAAAAATTAATATTTATATGAAGATGCATATATATAATCAAAGCATTTATAAGATACAAGAAAGTTCAATAGATACATCTACTCCAAACAAGATAGGTTTAGTTCTCCATTTCCATGGAGAGTGTAACACCCCAAATTTTGGGATGCCACGGGTTTACAATAACTTTTTAATACTTAAATTATGATATCATTTCAAGATACAGTTTAAATAAAACTTCCATTTATTATAACTGAATTCTGAAAACTTCATAAATCAAATGCAACTATAAAATGTTCATAGAATTCAATTACAAAACTATTATTAACATTGAAATTAAAATCTCATAGTTCTCCGATGTATCTCAGTACTCAAATTTGCTTTAGCTACATCTGTAACAACATCTACTCACGTACAAGTACGATCATTGTAGGTGGAAATCACAACCACAAACATGCAAGGGTGAGCTAACAAAAACATGTCATATAACATACAGTAGTATTCAACATCAACTTAGAATAAGATTTCTGAATATCACATATCATCATACTCCTATACACCTTTTTACATGACAACACATCAAATCATTAACACGTGCACTATCAGAATTCCAAGTCACCAGCATATATCCACAAAATGATTTCGTCAAAGTAACCAATTCACACTCATACTTCCTCTATCATTCACCAACTCATATCCCAATTTATTTGAAACCATTCACTATATATTGAATCACCATCGGGTCACTCACATACAACATAAGGTCGAGTGTCACCTCCCACCACTCTCTTAAAGAGCTTCATTGGGCCAGTACACTTTTCCACACCATTACATAATGACATCTCCCACCACTCTCTGGAAGGCTTCACCGACAAGTACACCACTTTCCACCACTCTCTTAGAGCTTCTCCGGACAAGTATATGTTTTTCACCACCCTCTTGGACTTCACCGGACAAGTATACACACCCCACCACTCTATTCTTAAAGAGTTTCACCAAACAAGTACTAGTGCTACTTTCACCACACTTCCAAGAGCTTCACCAGACATCACAACATAAACCCAATTCTAAAACAACTAACAATATTAAACTCGCACAATCAAGCAACAAACTCTTGTGTAATAAATATTCTCGAAACAATAATAAAGCAATCATCAAACTAATGATTAATAAGAAAAAATACATACTATATATACCTTTTTTAATAACTAACACCAAATGCAAATTCAATAATTCACCCTAAGTGGATCCCTCATGAATCCATTGCTAACCCTTTTTTTTTCATTTAAGTCTCTTCCTGCAAAATGGAAAAACTATCCTCGTGCCTTACCATTCACTTTTCCATGTTCACATGCCATACATATATACATCACATAAAAAAATTGATTTATTCTTATTTTATAACTTCTCGCGGGTCCCACTCCATTTAAGATCATCAATCACAACATGCATTCTTTTCATACTTTTCTCTCTCCTACCATACACACATACACAATTAAGTAGCATAAATCTACACTTCTACGTTTTTCATTTATACCCATGAATCAACTACAACAAAATGATAAGTAGAAATCGTTTTCTCCCTTCCCTTTCACTCACGCGGCACTATACACCAAGCACACACTAAAAATAATTCATACCCTTTCTCTATACCAACACCCGATACAAGATCAATGCAGTAAATTACGTACAACATAATTTCCATGGCTAGAAGAACCCAAAGCTACATGCGTGACTACCAATTCCCCACGATTCAACAAAACCCCAGACTATACTACAATACACCATACACATCTATAATCAAGAGTGTTAACTCCCCTAACCTCGTAAGTAACAGTGAACCAGCCACCAAGCCAAAGTCTTCACAATTCTTTCTTCTCTCTCGAGCTCTACTCTTCCACCAAGGTGCAAGGCTCTTCACGATTTGCAAGGAAAGAGTGATCTTCCCATAGGTTTTATCCTAATTTCATTTAAATATATCTATCCAATATTACTTTATGTTTCTTATTATTTATTTATTTATTTATCTATTTATTTATTTAAAAACTAAGGCCCAAGTCCTTTCTTCAACTCATTTCCAAAAATTAAAATAAAACAAATACTAATTAATTTTTCATAAATACTTTTATCACCCAATTATATACTATAATTAAGTATTTAATATTAAAAAATGTAAAAAATAAAAATAAAAGCTATTTTTACTTTATCCGAGTTTTAGATTGAGCCTAAAAGCTTATAAAAGTGGATGATAGAAGAAGGAGACTCAAAGAGGGAGAAGAGGATGTTTCCACATTCTCCAAGTAGCCTCCATGAGCTTCAAAAGTAAAAATGTGCCTCCATATCACGTCCCTAAGCTTCAAGTGCGTTTTCACATCCAGAAACTACCTTTTTCTTCCACTCTCAC
The DNA here is from genome assembly GCA_034642375.1 of Vigna nakashimae. Classification (NCBI taxonomy): domain Eukaryota; kingdom Viridiplantae; phylum Streptophyta; class Magnoliopsida; order Fabales; family Fabaceae; genus Vigna; species Vigna nakashimae. The sequence goes on along the minus strand of CM067763.1, from coordinate 31,488,820 downwards.
CACTTTAAAACCCTCTCCAAAAAGTGCATTCTCACTGGGCCATAAACACTTCTCATTGGGCTAGAGGTGATATTCTCGCTGGGCCACAAAATCCTCTTGTTAGGCTAGAGGTGCTCTACTAGCTAGGTTGCAAGACTTTTTGGCTGGGATAGAGTTACTCTACTTACTGGGCTAGCAGTGCTTGTGGCTGAGCTAACAACTTTTGGCAGCAATTCTCTATTCTTCTCTAATCTTCCAATTTCCAACAAAATAAACCAAAAGTAGATAATTAAATATATTTATGAAGACTAAATACAAATCTTACACATTTTCATGAATTCAACACAAAACACATTATATAAGGACAAATAAAGGGTTCTAGTAAGTGTGAATAATTGTTAATTATCATACTTACTAACTTTCCCAAACTTAAACTTTTTCATGTCCTCATGAAAAAATAAAGTTAAACTTAGCCTAGAAAAAATATATCAACTACAATGGTTTAGTGACTCAAGCAAACAACTTCAATCAAAGCAAAGAAATCAATCATGCTTGCTCATCATGGAAAGACCAATCAAGAGATAGTGAGGCTTTAGCAAATCAAGCTTCAACTATGGTGCCCATAGGAGAAAGATTACAACACTATGGTGCCCATAATGCAAAACGAGGATTTTAACGCGACTAATATGCTTCGATTTTCTGGAATGCGATGACATTTTTTGTAATTTCAATAAACGTATAGGCCTCGGTTCAGAGAAAACCGAGACAGAAAATCGTCTATTATTTCGGTTGCTTCATAACCGAGGCATAAAACCATGTAAATTCCAATTTTTCAAAATTTTTTGAACATTTAGAAATCGGTTAAGCAGAAAACCGAGTCAATATCCCTTGATATTACCCTAGCGCACTATTCTTCTTCTTCTCGCACAAAAGTGTTTTCCTCTCCCATCTCCCATGTGCCTTCTTCTTGTGTCGTTTGCTCCGGGTGCGGCCTCATTCCCGATTACTCCATCAGCGACATTGTCTACTCTGAGTGCGGCCTCGTCCTCAAGTCCCACTCCATCGACAAGAACTCCGAGTGGCGTACCTTCGCCAACGAGTCCGGTGATAACGACCCCAACCGTGTCGGCAGTCCCTTTAACCCTCTTCTCACGGATGACGACTTGTCTACGGTGGCGAGTTCTTCTCGTCCTCCCTTAAATGCTGGCAGAATCGTGGTTCCAATCCCGACCGCACTCTCGTCCATGCTTTCACGACCTTCTGAAATGGATTTTTGGGGTTGTTTATTTGCAGGTTTGTTTTGTTCTTGTGTCTTTACCTTTCAAAATCGCTCCTTTAACAAAGTTTGAGCGATGGATTGTTGGGATTGGGTTCCTATTGGCATCTCAGAGTTGGATTGGGTTCCTTTAACAAAGGTACTTTTTTCTGTGTTATTTTTTGGGCCATAAAAAAAAGTTCAATTTTTTGGTCACATTTAGCGTAATTCTTAATCTCATTTTTCTGTTTTGTTTGATGCTTTCGCTGGCTGCTCGTTTCTTGGTGGCTTTTGTCAAGGTTTGTGCTTTGGTAGATACCTCTTCTTTGCTCCTTAATTTTTATTACACATGTAAATTTTGAAACTTTTTTTGGTCTATTAAAATTTTATGGCAGTGTTTTTCTTATAAATTATTTTAACATCGTAGGAGTTGTATATATTGGTTTTGGAATTTAAAGTGGTGATTGGTGAAGATGGATTCAGAAAGCGAGGCTATAAAGACACCAAAGAGGGAATTGGAAGCAGAAGGGGCTCTGAATTCAAAGATGAAGGGTTTTGCATAGCTCCCCTTGAAAGAGTGATGGTGGATGCTTGGTGGGGTTTGGTGGAAAGAGAAGAACTCTTGAAGTATAACTAGGAAGGCTATTTTGAACTTGTGCAAATGATTCAAAGGCATGGCTTGAAGCTTCAGGATATCATGTCTTTCCATCAATGTGGTAGACATGTCGTAAACTCTTGCTATCACACAGCTCATTTTAACTTATTTCAATGTGTGTGTATCGCTCCTGTGTTTAGATTTGTTGATAACAGAGATTTGGGTAATAAATTGTTGTGAGATTGATTTTTGTTCAAGAGAGTTCGTGAAATTTGTTGTATACAACATAAAAGTTATTAACATTGTTTTGTACTTCTAATATGAAAAGACAAATAAAAAACGGATTGATTTTGATTTTGATTCTAATTTTGTAGCATTCCTCCGACTCCGTGGGTACTGGAAGAAATAAGCAAGAACCATGAATTGGTTTACACATATTGATAAGAAAACCCGAAACTTTGTGCAAATAAAAAATGTCCAGCTGCAAACATAAAACAATGGCTGAAAAAGGTAAAACCATGACACTCAATCTTGGATTTTCATGATATCTTGTTTTGGGAGTCAAAGAGAAGGGCACATAGATGTAGGTAAAGGACGCCACCGCTAGGCGGGCCTAAATCATAGGCCAATACAAAAACGTGAACGGGACCACCAGATGCATATATTAAGAAAGACTAATATCTCGCTTTATTCTTTCGTAAAATATTAAAAAAAACTCTTTTATTACCTCGGTTCAACTCCAAACCGAGGGATAAGACCCTTCTCTACTGTCCCGGTTCACAACCGAAGAAAAAAGTGGTAGAATTTTTACCTCATCTGTATATACCTCGGTTGTGGAGCCGTTGCAGATAAAAGAAAATAATCATTGTCGTTTCCTTTAACTGTACTAGTGCAAGATAAATGCAAAAGCTTAATGAGGGATCAACAGACATGATAAAATGTCTTTTTTAATGCATGAAATCTTTTTTCACCTTTAACTCAAGCTCATTAGTTTATAAAGATGTGAGTCTTTTACTCTACCATCACTGTCACACAAATCAACTTTGTTCTTCGTTTCAACCAAAGTAAACACACTCACATGCAAGCTAGCATTACAAGGACTTTCAAGACTTGTATTGTGGCTAGGCTAAGAAAGAAATTTGTTTTTCTAGATATAAAGTACCTTAAGCTAGGAGAGTAGACAAATCAAAACATAATAACAAAAATCTCTTTTTTGCTTCAGTTCAAATGTAACTAATTCTCAACTCATTTTCCGACTTTCATTCAGTGAACTCTTTTTCTTTTATCTTGTTTTTCTTTTCCAACCTTGGAGATTCTTGAAATTTCTTTAAGGAGATTGTTTACTTTCTCCAAGAATATTTTTGGACAACTTTTTTGGTGTGTTTTTGTTCTCAAACTTTGTGTGCCAAATGAATGTAATTATTTCGTAAAGAAACAGGTTAAATTACACATATATAGAAGATATGACATTTTGATGCTTTTTAATCGATTAGGTAAAAACCTTAATGGATTATACTTATATTTCTGTTTTAATTGATTAGATTATTATATTAATTGATTAAAAGATACAATATAACCATCTTTTACTTCGGATATGTTCTGATATGTTTTAATTCATCAATATGACGAGATTCAAGCAAATATGATCTAGTGTTTAATTTATACTTTTCTATACATAAAATTTGCATCTTTACCAAACTTAGGAAAGCCCCTTTCAACATCAAATTATCCAAGTTATCAAATTATAAAAATTACAAAAATATAAAATTATAAACTTATAAGATTACAAGAGTATAAGATTATAAGAGTATAAAATTATAAAACTACAAAATATAAAACTATAAAATTATAAAAGTATAAAATTATAAAACTATAAAATTATAAAATTATAAAACTATAATTATGAAACTATAAAACTATGAAATTATAAAACTATAAAATTATAAAATTATAAAAGTATAAAATTATAAAAGTATAAAATTATAAAATTGCAAAACTATAAAACAATAATACTATAAAACTATATATTTAATGGTTTAAAATAAACAAAAATATATTAAAGTCAAGATTAAGTGGGTTAGTGACCTAATTAGTCAGTACCACTTTAAAGTATCATCCCCTTTCCAAAAACATGTAAATACCATGAAATCTGACATTCAACACACTTTTAATTATACATCAGTCAATAAGCCTAAACCATGAGACGGAATTCAAACACATTCATTTACAAGATATATAGTTTCTACTCACATACACCAACATGGTGAGATTGTTGTTACATAAAGGAACCTAATAAAGGGATAGACTAAGCCAGGTGACATATGCATAGTCTTATATGAAACCATTTTGTAGATCTAAAACCATGACCCTTTTTGGTTCAGAATATGATCAATTATCATAGGGTTTGCAAAATAAGTGGCGCACCGTGTTTTGGTTGCAAACTAAGCATAACTGCAGGAGCATGCACATAAACAGGAGAAAGCTCGAATGAGAAATTCTGCAGAAACAATGACAACACAACCTTGGCTTCCAACAAGGCAAAGTTTTGGCCAATGCAAATTCTAGGACCCCATCCAAATGGGAAAAATACAACTTGGCCTTTTGTTGCCTTTGCAACCCCTGGTTTGAACTCCATTGCATCATTACCCCATATATCAACATCCTGGTGAAGTAAAAAAATTGGCAAGGTAACATTTACTCCTGCAGGTAGTGACAGGTTTCCAAGTTTCATATCCTTCTGGAGTCTGCGATTGTGGAAAACAGTGGGAGGGAATAATCTCAGAACTTCATACAGAATCATGGTCATCTACGGAAGAAACATTTTGGCACATGTTAGCATGAAATTCATTTTTAATAAAGATAATAAATGAAATCGTGTGATACATACAGTTTTGAGCTGACTTAACCCATCAATGTTTGGATTTTGTTTTCCAAAAACATGAAGAACTTCCTCCCTTGCTCGATTTTGCCATTCAGGATACCTACTCAACATGATCAATGTCCAAACCAGCAAAGATGAAGTCGTGTCTTGCCCTGCTAGGTAGAATAACTTGCACTCACTAATTACTTCTTCAATAGTCATTCCAACACTCTTACGGTTTCCATTTCCCTGGATTTCCATTTGATTTGATTCTAAAAGCATGCCTAATAAATCTTTATTGTTGGATTCACCCTTCTTCATGGCTTTCTCTCGTTTTTTTATGATATTCCCAATTGAATTTTTCACTTCTTTATCAACTGCTCTCATCTTCATTTTGGTAGGTGTCGGTAAATGCCTAGAAACATGTTGAATTAATAAAGGTCAATTTCCTATAAGTAACATTATTAGTTCTTGTATAAGTCAGGTATGCCTCATTTCTTGAATTTCAAGGATTTTTTTGAAACATATATCAAATATTCCTTAGATCAAAATCTGTATGTAATTCATAATTATTTGTCATCATCAGTATAGCAGTGATTTGGTGTATGGAGAGCTTAATCTCTGTCTACAATGTCTAGCTTTTAGGGTGATTCTCTAAGGTTCGAAGAACTTCACGGTGAGTTGAGTTTCAATAAAACTAAAACATGCATAATTTAGTAATCACATTTTACAACGAATCAATGTGTATTACCGCAATATTGATGTGTTATAGTACTTTGCAGTCATGACAAGGTACCCCTGAATTCTGAGAAACTGAAATATCTTTTTTCCTTCTGCATAGCTGCTTCCGAAAGCCGTTCTAGAAATTACATCACTAGTCAAATTCTGAATGAAAGGCGAAACATCAATCTCACATTTTCCATCTGATGACAACATTCCCTTCCACTCGCTAATCACATCATGACAACTTTGGGAAAATGCTGGTACCATGTTCTGCAAATATTTTAAAAGTGAACAATATTTTATCTCAAAAGTCTTCATATCCAAACAACAAGGATACTGGTTAAATTCATTATAAAAGTATACATACTTTTTGTACATCTCGATTAATAATTAGGTAATGCTGTGAAAAGATTTTTTATTTATAAATTAAAGTAATAAACTTACTTTAATTTTTCCAAGTGGAATGCAGGGTTGATAATCTTTCTATGTTGAGCCCACTTATCACCCTCGGAATTTATCAGACCATTGACCAAGAACTTGGCAATGCCAGTTATCTTTTGTTTCTGGAAATCATGAATGTTATTGAAGACTTCTTTGATTTGATTTGGATCAGTGATGGTGACCTTTGGTGTTGTGCCTTCCCAAAAAAACGAATTCTTGCCTGCACATAATTCACTTATCAGCAATTGCTAAAACGGCTTTGCTTTAACAACTTAAGATCCAAAAATTTTATTTCGCGAGGAGAGGAGAATAATGGTATAACAAATAAATTTAAAGGAGGAATATCTCTAGTTTTGTTTTAGAAATTTCAAAAACTAAAATAAAAAAAATGTTAGTAGCAAGAACATTGAATGATGCAGGAAGAATCACCGAAAAACATCACTTTCATGCCCAAACTCTGTAGAGCTAACATTTATGTATAGCTACAAATTTTGAGGAGGTAGGAAAAGTGAACCGTATTTGGCAACAGTGTTGTTAGGCCGCAAGGACAAGCGAGGAGCAACATCGTCGGAGACAATAAAAGATTGCGATTGAGGGTTGTTTTGTGGAGCAGCGTTTTGGTTGGAGGTGGAAAGTGAAAGGGAGTATGGGTCACCACGAAGACCTTGTGCTCTCAGAAGTTTCTCGAACCTCTTAGGCCTAAGCCACAGCGTGTACACCATCTTCACCGCCCATAACGGAATCACACCAACGATCACGCTCACCAGACACACTATTGCAGTTGAGGAAGTAAATGAAAACAGCTCCATTATTGGGACGAAGTCAGATGGGCTATGGTACAGGGTAATCATAAACGTAAACACTTACACTACTATCCCATATGCATTTATCTTACAAATTGTCTTGTCTTTTAAGTTACTCGTTTCTCTCAGTTTATTATAAAAAAAGTGCCTCGTGATTTTCATGGTTGTGTGTTTTACAAAGATCACTTTCTTATGATTATGTCCACACATAGACTGTTTCATCTACATCACAAATATCTCAGTCCTACACCTTTGACTTTTCCAAAATTATACTTTTAACTTTAATAAATACTTTTTCATTCTTTTTCTTTTTTATTAAAAACAATCTTCACCACTTTAATAATAATTTAATTTAATTTAAAATTTAAATACTATTAATATAATTTTATATTTTAATAATTATTAAAATATGATTTATATTATAATAATAATTATATTAAAAACAAAAAAATAAAATAATATTAATAATAATAATAAAAAATAATAATAATAATAAATTTGATTTAATATATTCAAATATATAAAATTATATTAAAATAAATTAAATAATTATTAAATTTTAAATAAAAACCAAATTTTAAAAACTTGTTTAAAATCCGTAAAATAAGTTAACACTTTTGCTTTTTATTTAAAATTTAAAAATATTGAATTTAAATAAAAATTATAATACTCTTTATTATATTTATATTTTAATAATTATTAAAATATTATTTATATTTTTATAATATTTTTAATAAAAAATTAAAATAATAATAATTAAAATAAGAATAATAATAATGAAAATAAAAATAATATTTAAAATCACATTAAATACATCTAAATATATTAAATAAATTAAAATATTAAATTAAAATTAATAATTATTAAAGTTTAAACAAAAACCAAATTTTAAAAAATATGTTGATCGGATATAGACATCCCATAAGTTATCCTACGGATATCCATATCCGATATCCGATAATAATTGTTTTTAAAATTTATTTTTTATTTAAATTTTAATAATTATTTAATTTAATTTAATATTTTAATATACTTAATTAATATTTGAATTTTAAATTTAATTATTATTAAGATGGTAGTGTTTTTAATAAGAAAAAGAAAAAAAACGAAAAGATATTTATTAAAGTTAAAAATTAAATTTTTGAAAAAGTTGGAGGTGCAATATAAGGATAAGGATGAGATGTTACAAGGTTAAAAATGAAATTTTTGGAGGTGGAGAATAAGATGTTGGAAGTATAGGATGAAACACTCCAACATGTATAAACTTTACCCAAAAGCTAACTCTAATCCATGTCAGAATAATTGGTATCGTTATAGAATCGCGTAGCGGAATAAAATATGAAAGCGGGAAGCGTATTTGGTCAAACTTGTTTTAAGATGGTCAGTTTTAGAAAATAATTTTCTTAGAGAAAATTTATCAATGCGCAAAATGTAAAGAGTATAGAGAGCAAGAAAATTCAACACAATTTTTATCCTGGTTCGATTCAAAAGAATCTACGTACAGTTGAGTGATTAACGTTTTCACTAAAAAACAATTTCACAGATTTACAATATGGTAAATGAATAGTAAGATAAAACCTTCCTTCGACGAACGAATTGGAAGTATGCTTCCTTCGACCAACGAACCGGAAACAACCAATCTGCACTTTCCTTCGACCAACGAACTAGAAGAATAACAACTTTACCAACTCGAAGAGAACCGCTCCGACCTTAGATCTACAAAGCGCGAGCTTCTCCTGTTAGCAAAATTCAACGATGAAGTTTTGATGATGAACAGATTTGCACAAGTCAAGATCCATAAAGACAAATTGAAGATCTATGTATTTTATAAAACTTTTATAATAATCAAAGTTGGTGTAACTGTGCTCAAAAATGTATTAGGGTTGATTCTTGTAATTTATATTTGATTTATTTGCTGTTGAGAATCATCCACAAGCTATTTTAATCGATTAAACCCAGTTTTAATCGATTAAAACGAGGCTGGTTCTGAAAACCCAAGTACCCCTGTAATAATCGATTAAAGCTAATAATAATCGATTAGTTAATCGATTATTCCTGAGCATAATCGATTAACACTAGCCGTTGGGGATTTCAGATTTGAAAAACTAGCCATTGTACTCATTTTAATCGATTAATACTTGTGTTAATCAATTAAATGCGTTAGATGGCCCGTTTTCGAAGAATGGAAGAGTATTTGGCTGAGCCTATAAGATGGCTCACTCTTGATCTCAAAAATACACTCTTCCCTTGTGCCAAAGACCTCTGAACTCTTTGAGAACTCTGTGAGATTGTTGAAGCTAAGGAAACTCTTGTCTGCAAAGTCCTGAAGTGCTACTGCGGTGACAGAGGAATAGCTTGTTCATCCTTGGTGTATCCAAGGAAGTGTCTGGAAGAGAATCATCCTTCGTGAAGCATTCAAAGGAGGTGGTCATCCTTTGTGAAGATTCAAAGGAGGTGTAAGTTCGTCTCTTGTGGTTTCAAGAGAGGTGGTATTTCTAAACTTTTACAAATTGTTTTTCTGTGTGATTAATATTTGTAAATGTTTTGTGTTAGTGAAAAAGGTTTATCTTGTTTGAGATAAGCGACTGGATGTAGGATCCCAGTGATTTGAACCAGGATAAAATCACCTGTGCAATTTTTCTCTTTCCCTTACTCTGTTATTTATATTTAATTATGTGCTCAGTAAGAAAAATTAAGAGAAAAATAACAAAAGGAAAAATAAAAGTATATAACCAATTCACTCACTCTCTTGGTTTGTTCCACGCTAATAATTCTGTTGCAACGATTCTAACAATTGGCATCAGAGCTTGCTTTGATAGTCATTCAAATGGCAGGATCACATCAAACCTTTGCAGAGGGTGCATCAATCAATAAACCCCCACTATTCACAGGTGAGAACTATGCATTCTGGAAGGTAAGAATGCAAATATTTATTGAATCTATTGATTGTGAAATTTGGGATGTTATTGCGTCTGGTTCTTCTGTTCCTACTAACAATACACAGGAACCAAAGCCCCGTGGTCAATGGACCATTGAAGAAAAGAAAAGATTTCAGAATGACGTAAAAGCCCGGAATATCATTGCATCAACATTGACTGTTGATGAGTTCTACAGGGTTTCTGTCTGCAAAACTGCTCAAGAAATGTGGGACGTACTCAGAGTGACGCATGAAGGAACAGATGATGTAAAAAGGGCAAGGAAGAACTCCTTAATCCAATAATATGAAATGTTCTGGATGAAGCAAGGATAAACAATTTCAGAAGTTAAAAAACGCTTCACCAACATTGTCAATCATCTTATTGGACTGGGTAAGTCATTTGATACCGATGAACTTAACATTAAAATCTTGAAGTCTTTAGACAGGTCGTGGCAACCAAAGGTGACTGCAATCTCGGAGTCACAAAACCTCAACACCATGACTATGGCGACACTCCTTGGAAAATTGAGGGAACATGAACTAGATCTTGGAAGACTTGATGAAGAAGAAGCAAAAGCCAAAAACAACAAGAAGAGTTTGGCATTAAAGTCGGAGGTTGAAAGAAACAAAGGTAAATTGGAAGATGAAGACTCAGACGAAGAGGAAAATTTAAGTCTTGTGATCAAAAGATTAAACAGGTTCATGAAGTCTAAAGGTAAAGGAAGGTTTAGATACGAAAAGAAAGATAATCAAGTATCTTCCTTAAATTACCGATGCTACGGCTGTGGAGAAAAGTGGCATCTAAAAGCAGACTGTCCAAATCAAAAGAAGGGTGAAGACAAAAAGGAGAAAAGATTTTTCAAGAAAAAGAAGGCCTACATTGCATGGGAAGACGACAATGAGTCCATTTCAGATTCAAGCGACTCAGATGAAGAAGCAAACATCTGTTTGATGGCAGATGATGATAATGTCAGCCAAGTAAGTAATTCACACTATTCTGATAATGATAGTCACATTGATGAAGATGAATTGCATGAAACATATGCTGCATTGTTAGTAGAATCTGAAAAATTAAATATTTCTCACAAAGCTGAAAAAGGATTTTAAGAATTTAAAATCTGAATTTGACAACTTTCTTGAAGAAAATAAAAATTTGAAGTTTACTTCTGAAAATCTCTCAAATAAATGATGCTTTGAAAACTGAATTTACAAATTCGTCTAAAGAAAACATAAGTTTGAAAAATAAATTTTTATATCAAGCAGAAGAAATCAGAAATTTGAAAAGTAAAGTTTTATATTACGAAAAAGAAAAATATATTGCTAATAATGAATGCGAATCTTGCATAAAATTCAAATATTTTTCTGAAAATACAACTACTGGAGAATGTAGTAAAATCTCTGAAAATAAAGCTGCTAAGAAATTTGTTCCTAAAAATAAATATAGAATCCGCAAAGCATGGGTAGAAAAAGGAACGATTAACAGAAACACAAATGTTGTATCCTGCTTTTACTGCATGAGAAAAGGCCATACCTCAAACAAATGCAGAATTAAACGTTTTGGTGTTTCTAGTGGAAGATATGTTTGGGTTGCTAAATAATTTGAATCTAACCTAAAAGGACCCATACAAAGAAGTTGGGTACCTAAAATAGCTTGTTTGTTCCTTTCTTTTGCAGGTATTACAGAAATCAAGAAAAGTCATGTGGTGTCTCGATAGTGGTGCTCAAAACACATGACAGGAGACAAGACGAAGTTCACAAACTTTAAAGAAAAGGAACAAGGCTTTGTTACCTATGGTGACAGCAACAAAGGAAGAATTCTTGGAAAAGGGGATATAGGAAACAAAGACACCTTGATGATCAAAGACGTGCTATATGTAGAAGGACTGAGGCATAACTTAATTAACATAAGTCAACTGTGCGACAAAGGATTCAAGGTAACCTTTGAGAAGAATTCTTACACCATTTTTAAGAATGATTCTTCTGAAATTGCATTAAAAGGAGTAAGACATAATAATATTTATTTAATTGATTTTGAAAATGCATTAAATAAAAATATTTCATGTTTAGTTGTTAAAGAGGAAAACCCATGGTTATGGCACAAGCGTGCTGCTCATATACATATGCAACAACTTAACAAACTTATATCTAGAGATCTAGTAATTGTTAGCAAAATGATGAAGATGAAGTTTTGATGATGTCCAAATCAAGTCAAGACCAATCAAGAATCAAAATGATTTGAAGATTTGTATTGTGATGGAAAGCTTTTGTAATACTCTTAGAAATATGTATAGGACGTAGATCAGAAAAAGAAAAGTGTTTTGTAAAATTACTATAGTAAATCATTGCAACAAAACACTATAGTACTATTCACATGAATAGTAACACTATTCACGTGAATAGTGACGGTTAACGGTAAGAGTATCGCACTTAACACGGACGTTGGGGAAACTAGTCGTTGAAGAAACTAGCCGTTTATGACCGTTGGACAAACTAGCCGTTTATGGCCGTTGGACAAACTAGCCGTTTATGGCCGTTGGACAAACTAGCCGTTTATGGCCGTTGGAGAAACTAGCCGTTAAGTTTGTCTTTTAGTGAATGGAAGAGTCTTTGGATGAGTCTATAAATAGACTCTCATTTTCTCTCAAGAAGAACAAATCTAGAGACACAGAAACTCTTCCCTTGTGCTCAAATACTCAGAAACTCTTGAGACTTGTGTGTTCTTGTTCGGCTTGTGAAACTCTTGTCTGTGGAGCTGGTGAAGTGCTGCTACGGTGACAGAGGAAATAGCCGGTTCATCCTTGGTGTGTCTAAGGAGGTGTTCGGAAGAGAATCATCCTTCGTGAAGTATTCGGAGGAGGTGTTCATCCTTCGTGAAGTATTCGGAGGAGGTGTTCATCCTTTGTGAAGACTCAAAGGAGGTGTAGTTTCATCTCTTGTGGTATCAAGAGAGGTGGTTTCTAAACTCTTACAAATTGTATCTTTGTGATTGTAATTTGTAATTGTTTTGTGTTAGTGAAACTATTTATCTTGTTTTGAGATAAGCGACTGGACGTAGGATTGGTAAGATCCGAACCAGGATAAAATCATCTGTGCAAATTTCTCTCAACCTTACTCTATTTAATTGTTATTATTAATTGCTAAGTAAGTTTAATTGAGTAGAAATTAAAAGGCACACGTTGGTATTGAAAACCCTCTTGGTTTGTTATTCCACGCTAACCCTTCCGCTGCAGCCGCTCTTGACAATTGGTATCAGAGCTTGCTTTGATAGTCATTCAAATGGCGGGATCGTTTCAAACATTTGCAGAGGGTGCTTCTATCAATAGACCACCACTATTCACAGGTGAAAATTACGCATTCTGGAAGGTAAGAATGCAAATATTTATGGAATCTATTGATATAGATATTTGGGATGCTGTTGCATTTGGTCCTTTTGTTCCAACTAACAATATGCAGGAACCAAAGCCCCGTGACCAATGGACTGCTCAAGATAAGAAAAAATTTGGTAATGCTGTAAAAGCTCGTAATATTATTTCATCTGCTTTAACTGTTGATGAGTTTTACAGGATTTCTGTTTGTAAAACTGCACAAGAAATGTGGGAAGTACTGAAAGTAACCCATGAAGGTACAGATGATGTTAAGAGAGCTAGAAAGAATACCTTAATCCAAGAATACGAAATGTTCAGGATGAAGCAAGGGGAAACAATAGTAGATGTTCAGAAACGCTTCACCAACATCGTAAACCATCTTATTGGACTAGGTAAGTCTTTCGATACTGATGAGCTTAATATAAAAATTTTGAAATCTTTAGACAGGTCTTGGCAACCAAAAGTGACTGCAATTTCTGAGTCACAAAATCTCAACACAATGACCATGGCTGCATTATTTGGAAAGTTGAGAGAGCATGAACTTGACCTCGGAAGACTTGATGAAGAAGAATCAAAAGCCAAAAACAACAAGAAGAGTTTGGCGTTAAAGTCGGAGGTTGAAAGAAGCAAAGGTAAATCGGAAGATGAAGACTCAGACGAAGAAGAAGAATTGAGACTCATGATAAAAAGACTCAACAAGTTCATGAAGTCTAAAGGTAAAGGAAAATTTAGATACGAAAAGAAAGATAATCCAGTATCTTCCTCAAATTACCGATGCTACGGTTGCGGAGAAAAGGGACATTTAAAAGCAGACTGCCTAAATCAAAGGAAGGGTGAAGAAAAGAAAGAAAAGAAATTCTTCAAGAAAAAGAAGGCATACATTGCATGGGAAGACGACAATGAGACCATTTCAGATTCAAGCTACTCAGATGAAGAAGCAAACATCTGTTTAGTGGTGAACGACGACGCTGGAAGCCAAGTAAGTACATCTAGCGATTCTGATAATTCTAGTCAAATTAGTGAAAGTGAATTGCATGAAATTTATGCTGCTTTAATAGTAGAATCTGAAAAATTAGATAAAGCCCATCAGAAATTGAAAAAGGACTTCAAAAATTTAAAATTAAATTTTGAAAATATTTCTGAAGAAAATAAAAATTTGAAATCAGATTTTGAAAATATTCTTGAAGAAAATAAGAATTTAAAATTAAATTTTGAAAATATTTTTGAAGAAAATAAAGATTTGAAAAATAAAGTTTTAATTTTTGAAAAGGGTAAATTTGCTAGTAGTGATGAATGTGCTTCTTGTGAAAATTTTAAGAAACTACTAGAACAAACAACCTTAGGAGAATGTAGTAAGAATAATGAAAATAAGGTTGTTAAAAATAAGTATGTTCCTAAAATTAAAAATAAACACAATCATAGAACCCGTAGAACTTGGGTAGAAAAAGGAACAACTTATAGGAACACAAATGTTGTATCATGCTTTTATTGTATGAAAAAGGGTCATACATCTAACAAATGTAAAATTAAGCATTATGGTGTTCCAAGTGGTAGATATATTTGGGTTGTAAAATGATTTCAATTTTTTTTAAATTAACCCAAAGGACCCATACAAAATAGTTGGGTACCTATTGTTTAAAATTTAGAATTTCTTTAAAACAATATTTAATTATTATTCCAAGGTAGATGGAATTATTTTAATTTATTTTATATACAAAGCATATATAGTTTTCAAACGGAAAATATTTGAAATAGAAGAATATGTGCATGTTGTCTTTGATGAAATTGTAGACCTTGAGGCAAAACCTCTTGAGTCATTTGAATTACATGCAGACAATGATGAAGATTTGAAGAAGCAACAAATGAAGTGAAGAATGATGACAATCCTCAAAGATGAAGATCTAAACAAAATGTGAAAACAACCTAGAGGATTCTCATTACAAAATTGAAGGCATATCTAAAGGGGTGCTTTATGTTTCTATGTTTTTATTAGTATGTGCTCTTTATATTTTCTTGCATGCTTACCTCTTTAAAAATTCAATAAAATATATATTGTTTTTCCTTAATATGCATACATGCTTTTATTAAGGGGGAGTATATTTTCTAATAAATTTAGGGGGAGCAATTATTCATCACTTTTTAATAATGATCAAAAAGGGGGAGAAATATTTAAAGTCTTAAATCTTAAACTTATTTCTAAGTTTACTAACAATTGTTTCTTCCTTAAAGTTGTATTTTAAATACAGATTATTTTCAAAAGCTTTAAATCAAGAAGGTTTTGATCATCATCAAAAAGGGGGAGATTGTTAGCAAAATGATGAAGATGAAGTTTTGATGATGTCCAAATCAAGTCAAGCCCAATCAAGAATCAAAATGATTTGAAGATTTGTATTGTGATGGAAAGCTTTTGTAATACTCTTAGAAATATGTATAGGACGTAGATCAGAAAAAGAAAAGTGTTTTGTAAAATTACTATAGTAAATCATTGCAACAAAACACTATAGTACTATTCACATGAATAGTAACACTATTCACGTGAATAGTGACGGTTAACGGTAAGAGTATCGCACTTAACACGGACGTTGGGGAAACTAGTCGTTGAAGAAACTAGCCGTTTATGACCGTTGGACAAACTAGCCGTTTATGGCCGTTGGACAAACTAGCCGTTTATGGCCGTTGGACAAACTAGCCGTTTATGGCCGTTGGAGAAACTAGCCGTTAAGTTTGTCTTTTAGTGAATGGAAGAGTCTTTGGATGAGTCTATAAATAGACTCTCATTTTCTCTCAAGAAGAACAAATCTAGAGACACAGAAACTCTTCCCTTGTGCTCAAATACTCAGAAACTCTTGAGACTTGTGTGTTCTTGTTCGGCTTGTGAAACTCTTGTCTGTGGAGCTGGTGAAGTGCTGCTACGGTGACAGAGGAAATAGCCGGTTCATCCTTGGTGTGTCTAAGGAGGTGTTCGGAAGAGAATCATCCTTCGTGAAGTATTCGGAGGAGGTGTTCATCCTTCGTGAAGTATTCGGAGGAGGTGTTCATCCTTTGTGAAGACTCAAAGGAGGTGTAGTTTCATCTCTTGTGGTATCAAGAGAGGTGGTTTCTAAACTCTTACAAATTGTATCTTTGTGATTGTAATTTGTAATTGTTTTGTGTTAGTGAAACTATTTATCTTGTTTTGAGATAAGCGACTGGACGTAGGATTGGTAAGATCCGAACCAGGATAAAATCATCTGTGCAAATTTCTCTCAACCTTACTCTATTTAATTGTTATTATTAATTGCTAAGTAAGTTTAATTGAGTAGAAATTAAAAGGCACACGTTAGTATTGAAAACCCTCTTGGTTTGTTATTCCACGCTAACCCTTCCGCTGCAGCCGCTCTTGACAGTAATTGGCTTACCAAAATTAAAGTTTGTAAAAGATAAATTGTGTGATGCATGTCAAAAGGGTAAACAAGTTAAAAATTCCTTTCATTCAAAAAATATTGTTTCTACTTTAAAACCTTTAGAACTTTTACATATGGATTTATTTGGTCCTTCAAGGATAAAAAGTCTTGGTGAAAACTATTATGCTTTGGTTATTGTTGATGATTTTTCAAGATACACTTGGACCTTGTTTCTCACTCTTAAAAGTGAAGCTTTTAAAGAATTTAAAAAGTTTGCTGTTTTAATTCAAAATGAAAAGGATCTAAGAATAAAAGCTATGAGAAGTGACCATGGTGGTGAATTTCAAAATGAATTATTTGAAAATTTTTGTGAAGAACATGGTATTTCTCATAACTTTTCTTCACCTAGAACTCCCCAACAGAATGGAGTTGTAGAAAGAAAGAATAGATCCTTAGAGGAACTTGTTCGTACTATGTTAAATGAAAATAATGTTCCTAAACAATTTTGGGCTGATGCTGTGAGTATTGCTTGTTATGTTTTAAATAGAATGATAAGTCGACCTATTTTAAAACGTACTCCTTACGAGCTTTTCAAAAATAGAAAACCAAATGTTTCCCATTTAAAAATTTTTGGATGCAAATGTTATGTTTTAAACAATGGAAAACTAAATTTGGGAAAATTTGATTCAAAAGCTGATGAAGGAATTTTTCTTGGATATTCTTTAACAAGCAAAGCATATAGAATTTTTAATAGAAAAACGTTCACAATAGAGGAATCCATACATGTTACTTTTGATGAAATTGTGGACCTTGAGGCAAAACCTCTTGAGTCAGAAGAATCTGATGCAGGAACAAGTGAAGATTCATCAAAGGAGACAAATGAAGAGAAGAATCATGACAATCCTCAAGATGAAGATTTAAATAAAATATGGCAACAACCTAGAGGATTATCTTTGGACAACATAATTGGCGATATCACACAAGGGGCAAACACAAGAAGTAATACTGCAAATTATTGTATGAATGTTGCTTTTGTGTCACAGATCGAACCAAAGAATATTAAAGAAGCCCTTCAAGATGAAAAATGGTGTATCGCAATGCAAGAAGAACTCAACCAGTTTGAAAGAAATCAAGTGTGGGAATTAATTCCCAGAAAATACACTCATCAAGTAATTGGAACAAAGTGGGTGTTCAGAAACAAATTGGATGAAGAAGGAAACATCACCAAGAATAAAGCTAGGCTTGTGGCAAAAGGATATAGTCAAGAAGAAGGTATAGATTATGATGAGACATACGCTCCAGTTGCCAGGTTAGAGGCAATACGCCTACTTCTTGCTTATGCATCTATAATGAAATTTAAATTATTTCAAATGGATGTTAAAAGTGCTTTCCTAAACGGTTATATCAAAGAAGATGTATTTGTTGAACAACCACCTGGTTTTGAGGATTTTAAAAACCCAAATCACATCTACAAATTAAAGAAAGAACTATATGGTTTAAAACAAGCACCTAGATCTTGGTATGAACGTCTCAGCAATTTTCTTGTAGAAAATGGTTTCAACAGAGGAAAAATTGATTCAACATTATTTATTAAAAAAAATGGAAAAAATTTTCTAATTGTTCAAGTATACGTAGATGACATTATTTTTGGTTCATCTAACGTAACTCTTTGCGAGAATTTTGCTAAGTCCATGCAGGGAGAATTTGAGATGTCAATGAGGGGAGAACTTACTTTCTTCCTCGGACTTCAAATCAAACAAATGGAGGAAGGAACCTTTATATCTCAAACCAAGTATTGCAGGGAAATCCTTAAAAAGTTTGAGATGGACAATGCTAAAGAAGCATCAACTCCCATGGGAACATCCTGCTACTTAGACAAAGATGAGACAGGAAAAGAGGTAAGCCAGACCAAATACAAAGGTATGATTGGCTCTCTATTATATCTCACTGCTAGTAGACTTGATATCATGCAAAGTGTATGTGTGTGTGCTAGGTTTCAGTCAAGTCCTAGAGAGTCTCATCTTACTGCAGTAAAATGCATTTTTAAATACCTTAAGGGGACAACATCATTTGGTTTATGGTATCCTTCAGGCGTTGAGCCTAGTCTTGTAGGATTTTCTGATGCTGATTATGGAGGCTGTAAAATAGATAGGAAAAGCACTAGTGGAACCTGTCACTTTTTAGGTAGTTCCTTAGTCTCTTGGCACTCTAAGAAACAAGCCTGTGTAGCCTTATCAACCACTGAAGCTGAATACATTGTTGCAGGTAGTTGTTGTGCACAGATCTTATGGATGAAACAACAATTAGAAGACTATGATATTCATTTAGATCATATTCCGCTTAAGTGTGATAACACTAGTGCTATAAAACTCACCAAAAATCCTATCGTGCATTCTAGAACCAAGCATATAGAAATTAGGCATCACTTCATTAGAGACCATGTCCAAAAAGGCGATTGTGAAATGGAATTCATAGATTCTAAGCATCAATTAGCGGACATTTTCACCAAAGCATTGCCTAAGGATAGATTTTTTGAGCTTAGAAGAGATCTTGGAATATTAGAAATAGTAAAATAGGCATTCTTGGAATTAATATTGCATTTTTCGTTGCTTAACGTATTTAATCTGCGTGTAAATCGATTAAAAGCACTACCTACACATTTACGACTGGTTTAATCGATTAATCCAAGTATTAATCGATTACTTAATCGATTAAAATTGCATTTAATCGATTAAATGCGCTCCAGACGGTTTTTTTTTAAAAAATGTTGCAGTTTTCATCAATTCTACTCGTTGCCAACGGCTATTAACGGGCAAAATCTCAAAATCTGACCATTGGGATGCATTCTTGAGCCTATTTATACCCCACTTGGTCCCCACTTTCAATACTTGAACCAATCTTGAGCATATCTCTCTTGCTTTCTCCTTTCTTTCACCTAAATCTTTGCTTTCCATCCATCTCAATGGCTGAACCTTCAAGAAGAAGGAGAAGAAGAACAAGTGGAGTTTCGGAGAATAATGTTCAAAGAAGAGATGCTACCATAGAAGGGTGGCTTTCCGATGAACAAGATCAACAATCATTCTCACGATTTTGGAAGGAAAGGAAGCTCATCAAACAAAAATTCATTGATCTCGCTTGATATACATCCTACAACTTCTCCTTTCCCAATCTCATCATTGAACAAGGAGGTCAACACATAATGGAACTCCATGGAAGGTACTATCCGGATCTTGTTCGCACCTTCTATTTTAATTTAAAGATTCGGGATGGGGTTTTCCAAACAAGGGTGAAAGGTGTGGACATTGTCTTGGATAATGCCATTTGGAAAAATGTAGCAAGAGTCCCTGTTTTAGAACATTCTCAAACTATTCCAAATGACTTTGCTCAATTCAATAAGATAGTGGTGTACCAGTCATTTCTCCACAATCCTCGACAGCACAATGCTCGTCTCTTCCTTGCTGGTGGACTCAAGATGGAAGAACGCCTCTTGCACTACCTTATTGTGTGGATTTTGTGCCCTAGAGGATCAAATCATGCCCAATGCTCTGAGACTGATCTCATCATTATGTATGGTATACTTCAGAGCATTTCACTAAATTGGCCTCACCTGATTCAGACAATAATGTTCAAGGCCAAAAGGTTAGATGCTGCACCTCTTCCATATCCTCTTCTTGTTTCCCAAATTTGTGAGTTCAAAGGAGTAGATGTCACAAATGAACATCATGTGACTGTCCTTCCGGGTCATAAGGTTGGAGATAACTCCCTGAGGCAAATGGGTTTTATCAAACAAGGACTCTCCTACATCCACCCTGAGGATGCCATTAATGTGCAAGAAGATGAAGACGAAGCTGCGAATATCCCCATGCCTGACCCCACACATGTTGCTGGCCCATCTCAAGTGCATGAGGAATATATCCTAGAGAGTCTCTCTAGACAAATGACTGAGATGGCTCGCCTCCAAACTGAGATGATGAACATTCAAAACACCCGCCACGAAGAAATATGTACTCATCTCAGGAATCTAGACACTAGGATTTCAGGATTAGAGCAGCACTTTATTAGTGACGAAAGTGATGATTTCTAGATCCTCTTTGTTTGTTTTGTTGTTTATCTTTATGATTGTGTGCATCCTTAATAAAAAGTTGTTCATTTCTTTTTCCTCTATGCATTATTTCTTTTTATTTAGGGGGAGCACATATTTTTTCTTCTGATCAAAAAGGGGGAGAAGATAGTTTAAAATCCTTATTCCTTTATTATTAATCTCTCCTTTCATGAGTTGTGATTGTTTCAGATTATTAAAAAGCTTTAAACTCAGGAGAATTTTTGATCATCATCAAAAATGGGGAGAATGTTAGCAAAAATCAACGATGAAGTTTTGATGATGAACAGATTTGCACAAGTCAAGATCCATAAAGACAAATTGAAGATCTATGTATTTTATAAAGCTTTTATAATAATCAAAGTTGGTGTAACTGTGCTCAAAAATGTATTAGAGCTGATTCTTGTAATTTATATTTTATTTATTTACTGTTGAGAATCATCCACAAGCTGTTTTAATCGATTAAACCCAATTTTAATCGATTAAAACGAGGATGGTTCTGAAAACCCAAGTGCCCTGTAATAATCGATTAAAGCTAATAATAATCGATTAGTTAATCGATTATTCCTGAGAATAATCGATTAACACTAGCTGTTGGGGATTTCAGATTTGAAAAACTAGCCGTTGTACTCATTTTAATCGATTAATACTTGTGTTAATCAATTAAATGCGTTAGATGGCCCGTTTTCGAAGAATGGAAGAGTATTTGGCTGAGCCTATAAGATGGCTCACTCTTGATCTCAAAAATACACTCTTCCCTTGTGCCAAAGACCTCTGAACTCTTTGAGAACTCTGTGAGATTGTTGAAGCTAAGGAAACTCTTGTCTGCAAAGTCCTGAAGTGCTACTGCGATGACAGAGGAATAGCTTGTTCATCCTTGGTGTATCCGAGGAAGTGTCTGGAAGAGAATCATCATTCGTGAAGCATTCGAAGGAGGTGGTCATCCTTTGTGAAGATTCAAAGGAGGTGTAAGTTCGTCTCTTGTGGTTTCAAGAGAGGTGGTATTTCTAAACTTTTACAAATTGTTTTTCTGTGTGATTAATATTTGTAACTGTTTTGTGTTAGTGAAAAAGGTTTATCTTGTTTGAGATAAGCGACTAGACGTAGGATCCCAGTGATCTGAACCAGGATAAAATCACCTGTGCAATTTTTCTCTTTCCCTTACTCTGTTATTTATATTTAATTATCTGCTCAGTAAGAAAAATTAAGAGAAAAATAACAAAAGGAAAAATAAAAGTATATAACCAATTCAACCCCCCTCTTGGTTTCCACGCTAATAATTTCGTTGCAGCGATTCTAACATCTCCTATTCACGAGATCAGGCAATGCAATGAACTAGCTTTTTGGAACTTCCTCAGACAAACTGTATTCTCAAAAAGCCCACTATTCTTTCTAAAAGTTTTGGAACAACCTTATATAGCCAACTGGTTTGAGTTCGCAGAGATAGATTATAATTGCCACAGATAATCGATTATTGTTAGTGATAATCGATTATTTGAGTTCGTTACAGGGTTTTTCAAAAGGTGATAATCGATTATCCTGAGTAACAATTGATTATTCCAGAGACTTTGGCAGTTCTCAAGAGGACCAGTTGATAATCGATTATTTGCAGGAATAATCGATTATTCCATAACGAAATGATTATATGAGTAACTTAACTATATGTACGAGATTGTTTAAGTTTTACATATTCAAAAACTTTCCTAATACATTTATATTCTACAAAGTACTTTTACATTAATTATAACAGCTTCTTCAAGTTTATCTTCTTGTAACATCATCAAAATCATTTATCTTCAATTTACCAATGCTTCTCATCGGTAACAACAGTCTATATATCAATTTGTCATAATATGGATCCTAAACTCATTCGTATTCTATCAGGTGAATTTAAAAGCATTGGACTATTTCAATGTCTGTCTTTCTTTACTCTGATATGGTCCTAAAGTTGAATGGCAGAAGTTATATTAATTGAAAATTCTGACTGGCTTTAGAGACTTCTTTTTGTAGTTACTAATTTCTTTTTCTGTTTCCATTTCTTTTTCATGTTAAATTTAGAGGACCAAATTTAAACTATGTACCATCTTTTAATGCTTGTTATTTGGATATAATTTCATGTTCAGACTTTGCTTTTTCCTTTTTCACCTTTGTAGTTTATACATAATAGGATTATGTTTTCCTATTGTCAATCATAAAATATTCACAATGTTTTTTCAAAACCAATGTCCTGACTTCTTTCTTCAGTCAAATTTTTTCTAAATCTTCAATTGAGTGTACGAGGAGTGAAATTCATTAATAGAATGTTCTGACAGTAATATTCATTTAATTTATGTTTTCCTTTACATTGTATTTCTATCATGAAATGAAACTTTCTAACATTAATATATTAACAATTAGAAATTGTTTTCTCATTGATATATACTTTACGAATTTTCTCACTAATATATATATTTTATGATATTTTTCTCATTTGAATAAAATTATTTTACTTAGGAGTGGAACATATATTGCTCGCTTTGTCTTAAAGCTAATGCATACCATTAATATATTAACAACTAACTATTATTTTGTATTGTAGGTATATGAACAAAGAAGTATACCAAATGAGGAAATGTACCAAATGATTAAGGTAATAAAGACAATGAAGAATAACAAAGTTGATTATTATAATTTAGAAAATGTTTATTGTAATTTTTAAGATTGAACATGTTATTTTTAAAGTTGAACAATTAATTATATTTCTAACATTTATTCTTTATTTTATATTTGGTTTCAAATTTTGGTTTATTATTAAATTATTTTTTAGATCATTAAATTCATTTGAATAATTAAAAAATTAAATTATTTACATTACCGACGGTTTTGGGGAACCCTCACAAGTACCAGCGGTTTTGCTGAATCTCATAAATTATCGGCGGGTTTCTCCCGCAAATAGCGGTGGTTTTCACAAAACTCGCACTATTAACGGTGGTTACACACAAAACCGTCGAAAAATATTTGTGACCGTGCTTTTCCAAGTGGTTTTTCTAACTGCGGGAAAGGTATTTACCAGGGGTTAAAACTGCCAAAAATGTAAAAAAAAATAAACCCCGGTAAAATACCAGATTTTTGTAGTGTATTAAGCTTAATCATATTTATAATAAATATATAATTTGCATATATACTCTTCCATTATAAAATTTGATTTGCAATTTTCCTATACAATACAAAATGTATATTATACAATATGAAATATACCGATCGGAGTTAATGGTCATTCATGGACAATTATCAGGTATTAATAGCTCATATTACCTTACACTTTACAAATATACGGTATTAATTATTAATTATCGGGTTTGATTCCCTAAAAATATACGGATAACTAATCAATGGACTTGACTACCACAAACTCTATAAATAATACAACTGATGTCAGGTACAATAATCTTTTACTATCCCAATAAAATATAGACCTCGAAGAGTCTTTTACATGTCAACAACCAGTTGAAGTGGATCGCGTTCAACCTTGTCAGGGTGGTTCAGAGCTACCTTCAACCTGGTCAGGTTCTACCAACTCTTAATTTGAAATTATAAAATATTATGCATAAGATGGTTCAGAGTTGTCTTCAACCTGGTCAGGTTCTACCAACTCTTAATTTGAAATTATAAATTATAAAATATTATGCATAGATGGTTCAGAAGTGCGTTCAACCTTATCAGGTTCTACCGACTCTTAATTTTAAATTATAAAATATTTTGAGCAGGAAGGTTCAGACCTCATCTTGGTCAGGTTTTACCAACTCTTAATTTTAAATTATAAAACATTATGCACAAGATGGTTCAGAGTTGCATTCAACTTTGTCAGGTTCTACCGACTCTTAGTTTTAAATTATAAATTATTAAATATTATGTGCAGGAAGGTTCATACCTCAACTTGATCAGGTTCTACTGACTCTTAATTTTAAATTATAAATTATAAAATATTATGCACAGTATGCTTCAGAAATGCGTTCAACCTTGTCAACTTGATCAGGTTCATACCTCAACTTGATCAGGTTCTACTGACTCTTAATTTTAAATTATAAATTATAAAATATTATGCACAGTATGCTTCAGAAATGCGTTCAACCTTGTCAAGTTGCTTCAGAAAGTTTAAATTATAAATTATAAAATATGATGCATAGGATATCAGAGCGGCTGCAGCGGAATTGTTAGGGTGGGATAACAAACCAAGAGAGTTTTTAATACGAATGTGTGCCTTTTAATTTCTACTCAATTAAACTTACCAAGCAAATAATAAAGAAAAATAAAGAAAGTAAGGTTGAGAGAAATTTATACAGATGATTTTATCCTGGTTCGAATCTTACCAATCCTACGACCAGCCGCTTATCTCAAAACAAGATAAATAGTTTACTACTCACAAAACAATTACAAATTACAATCACAAAGAAACAATTTGTAAAATTGTAGAAACCACCTCTCTTGACACCACAAGAGATGAACATGCACCTCCTTTGAGTCTTCACAAAGGATGAACACCTCCTCCGAATACTTCACGAAGGATGAACTTCCTCTTCCGAACACCTCCTCAGACACACCAAAGATGAACCGGCTATTTCCTCTGTCACTGTAACAGGACTTCACCAGCTCCACAGACACGAGTTTCACAAGCCGAACAAGAACACACAAGTCTCAATGATTTCTGAGTACTAGAGCACAAGGGAAGAGTTGTTGTTGATGGAAAATGAGAGCCTATTTATAGACTCACGCAAATACTCTTTTGTTCTTCGTTGCATGCCATTTAACACTTTTAATCGATTAATACAATTGTTAATCGATTAAAATGAGTACAACGATTACTTTTCAAAAGTCAGAAAACTCCAACGGTCATCTTTAATCGATTATTTTAAGGATTAATCGATTAACTAATCGATTAAAATAGGTATTAATCGATTATTTCCATGCCAGTTGAGTTTTCAGCACTTGCAACGTTTTAATCGATTAATACTTGATTTAATCGATTAAAACTGTGTGTTTTTATTCTAAACAGCAAATACAAAGTATGAAAGTACAAGAATCAAAACCTACTACAAATCTAAGTTCTAAACCTTAAACTATAATTATTACCAAACTTTTTTTATAACAAAAACAAGTCTTCAAAGGATCTTCATGAATCTTGATATATCTTGACTTGATTTGGATATCATCAAAACTTCATCTTCATCATTTTTTATCACAAGATGGTTCAGAAATGCGTTAAACCTTGTCAGGTTCTACCGACTCTTAATTTTAAATTATAAAATATTATACACAGTTATCTCAACCTGTTCAGATTCTACCAACTCTTAATTTTAAATTATAAATTATAAAATATTATGCAACGACATTTCAGAAATGCGTTCAACTCTACCGACTCTTAATTTTAAATTATAAATTATAAAATATTATGCAAAGGATGGTTCAAAAATGTGTTCAACTTTGTCAACTCTTAATTTTAAATTGTAAATAAATAAAATATTATGCATAGGATGGTTCAGAAATTCATTTAACCTTGTTAGGTTCTACCGACTTCTAATTTAAAATTATAAATTATAAAATATTAAGCAAAGGATTGTTCAGAACTGCGTTCGACCTGTTTTAAATTATAAATTATAAAACATGATGTGCAGGAAGGTTCAGAACTCAACTTGATCAGGTTTTACCAACTCTTAATTTTAAGTTATAAAATATTTTGCATAGGATGGTTCAGAGCTGCTTTCAACCTTGTCAGGTTCTACCGACACTTAATTTTAAATTATAAATACTAAAATATTTTGCATAAGATGATTATAAATTATAAAATATTTTGCGAACGATGGTTCAGAAATGCGTTCAACTTTGTCAAGTTATACCGACTCTTAATTTTAAATTATAAAATATTATGCAAAAGATGGTTCAGAAATGTATTCATCCTTCTCATGTTCTACAGACTCTTAATTTTAAATTATAAATTATAAATATTATGCATAGCATAGTTCAGAGTTGTCTTCAACTTTGTCAGGTTCTACCGACTCTTAATTTAATATTATAAGTTATGAAATATTATGCATAGGATGATTCAGAGTTGCGTTCAACCTTGTCAGGTTCTACTACCTCTTAATTTTAAATTATAAATTATAAAATATTATGCATAGGATGATTCAGAGCTGCTTCAACCTGGTCATATTCTACCACCTCTTAATTTTAAATAATAAATTATAAAATATTATGCACAAGATGGTTCAGAAGTGAGGTTCAATCGACTCTTAATTTTAAATGATAAATTATAAAATTATGGGTAGGATAGTTCAGAAATGCATTCAACCTAGGTTGCACCGACTCTTAATTTTAAATTATAAATTATAAAATATTATGCATAGGATGGTTCAGAATTGCGTTCAACCTAGTCAGATTCTACCAACTCTTAAATTTAAATTATAATTTATAAAATATTATACACAAGATGATTCAGAAATGTGTTGAACCTTGTGAGGTTCTACATACTCTTAATTTCAAATTATAAATTATAAAATTATGCACAAGATGATTTAGAAATGCGTTCAACCTTATCAGGATCTAGCGACTCTTAATTTTTAATTATAAATTATAAAATATTATGCACATGATAGGTTGAGAAATGCGTTCAAACTTGTATACCATGTCTTAATTTTAAATTATAAATTATTATGCACATGATGGTTTATAAATGCGTTGAATCTTCGTGAGGGTCAACATACTCTTAACTTTAAATTATAAAATATAAAATTAATCAAAGGTTCAAAAATGCGTTCAAACTTGTGAGGTTCTACGGACTCTTAATTTTAAATTAGAAATTATAAAATATTATGCATAAGATGGTTCAGAGTTGCCTTCAACTTGGTCAGGTTCTACTAACTCTTAATTTGAAATTATAAATTATAAAATATTATGCACATGATGGTTTAGAAATGGGTTCAACCTTGTTATGTTCTACCGACTCTTAATTTTAAATTATAAATTGTAAAATATTATCCATAGGATGATTCAGAGCTGCGTTCAACCTGGTCACGTACTACCACCTCTTAATTTTAAATTATAAATTATAAAATATTATGCACAAGATGGTTCAGAAATGTGTTCAACCTTGTCAGGTTCAACCGACTCTTAATTTTAAATTATAAATTATAAAATTATGGAGAAGATGGTTGAGAAATGCATTAAATCTTGTCAGGTTCTAAGGACTCTTAATTTTAAATTATAAATTATAAAATATTATGCATAGGATGGTTTATAGTTGCGTTCAACCTGGTCAGATTCTACCAACTCTTAAATTTAAATTATAATTTATATGGTTCAGAAATGCGTTCAACCTTGGCAGGTTCTACCGACTTTTAAGTTTAAATTATAAATTATAAAATATTATGCATAGGATGATTCAGAGTTGCGTTCAACCTGGTTACGTTCTACCACCTCTTAGTTTTAAATTATAAATTATAAAATATTATGCACAGGATGGTTCACAAATGTGTTCAACCTTGTCAGGTTCAACGACTCTTAATTTTAAATTATAAATTATAAAATTATGGACAAGATGGTTGAGAAATGCATTAAATCTTGTCAGGTTCTACCGACTCTTAATTTTAAATTATAAAATATTATGCACAGGATGGTTTAGACTTGCGTTCAACCTCGTCAGATTCTACCAATAAATTATAATTTATATGGTTTAGAAATGCGTTCAACCTAGGCAGGTTCTACCGAATATTAAGTTTCAATTATAAATTATAAAAATTATGCATAGGATGGTTCAGAGTTCCCTTCAACCTGGTCAGATTCTACCAACTGTTAAATTTAAATTCTAATTTATATAATATTATGCACAAGATGATTCATAAATGTGTTCAACCTTGTGAGGTTCTACGTACTCTTAATTTCAAATTATAAATTATAAAATTATGCACAAGATTATTCAGAAATGCGTTCAACCTTATGGTTGAGAAATGCGTTCAAACTTGTATACCGTCTCTTAATTTTAAATTATAAAAAATAAAATTATGCACAAGATGATTCAGAAATGCGTTCAACCTTTTCAGATTCTACCGACTCTTAATTTAAAATTATAAATTGTAAAATTATGGATAGGATGGTTCAGATATGCGTTCAACCTTGTCAGGTTCTACTCTTAATTTCAAATTATAAATTACAAAATATTATATATAGGATGGTTCAAAGTTGTGTTAAACATGTTCTACCAACTCTTAAATTTAAATTAGAATTTATAAAATATTATGCACGGGACGGTTGAGATATGCGTTCAACCTTGTGAGGTTCTACCAACTCTTAATTTTAATTTATACATTATAAAATTATGCACAGGACGGTTAACCTTGTCAGGTTCTACCGACTCTTAATTTTAAATTATAAATTATAAAATATTATGCACAGGATGGTTCAGGAATGCGTTCAACATTCTCACGTTCTACCGACTCTTAATTTTAAATTATAATTTATAAAATTATGCACAGGATGGTTCAAATATACGTTCAACCTTGTGAGGTTCTATCGACTCTTAATTTTAAATTAGAAATTATAAAATATTATGCATTGGATGATTCAGAGTTGCCTTCAACCTGGTCAGGTTCTACCAACTCTTAATTTGAAATTATAAACTATAAAATATTATGCACATGATAGTTCAGAAATGCGTTCAACCTTGTCAGGTTCTACCGACTCTTAATTTTAAATTATAAATTATATAATTACGCACGTGATAGTTCAGGAATGCGTTCAACTTTGCCAGCTTTTACTGACTCTTAATTTAAAATTATAAATTATAAAATATTATGTACAGGATGGTTCAAAAATGCGTTCAACCTTGTTAGGTTCTACCGACTCTTAATTTTAAATTATAAATTATAAAATAATATGCATAAGATTATTCAGAGCTGCGTTCTACATGTTCACGTTCTACCATCTCTTATTTTTATATTATAAATTATAAAATATTATGTAAATACTTGTTCACGTTCTACCACCTCTTAATTTTAGATTATAAATTATATAATATTATGAAAATGATGGTTTAGAAATGCGTTCAACCTGGTCAGCATCTACCACCTATTAATTTTAAATTATAAATTATAAAATATTATGCACAGGATGGTTCAGAAATGCGTTCAACCTTGTCAGGTTCTATCGACTCTTAATTTCAAATTATAAATTATAAAATATTATGCACAGGATGGTTCAAAAATGCATTCAACCTTGTCAAGTTCTACCGACTCTTAGTTTTAAATTATAAATTATAAAATATTATGTGTAGTAAGGTTCAGACCTCAACTTGGTCAAGTTCTACCTACTCTTAATTTTAAATTATAAAATATTATTCACAAGATGGTTCAGAAATGCCTTCAACCTTTTCAGGTTCTACCGACTCTTAATTTTAAATTATAAATTATAAAATGTTATGCCCATGATGATTCAGAAATGCGTTCAACATTGTCAGGTTTTGCTGACTCTTAGTTTTAAATTATAAATTATAAAATATTATGTGTAGGAAGGTTCAGACCTCAACTTGGTCAGGTTCTACCAACTCTTAATGTTAAATTATAAAATGTTTCGGTAAAATTTTATTGGGACCGAGAGATTAACCTGTTGACGTGCGTTTCCTGCTTCCAAACTCCGAAATCGCTCGTCTTCCTTCTGCCTAAACCGCGCGTTCGTCTTCAGCTCTCTGCTATAGGTTGATCGGTATTGGAGCAAACCGATCGGTCTCCTCTGGGGTGAGGGGGGAGGTACCTGCAAAAGGTACTCTGGCACTCAAGTTAGGCCTGTGATTTGAAGAGCCTCGACTCTTGGTTGAATATTTAGTGAATGATTATTATTATTGAGTATTTGAGAGTAGCGTATAGTGAATCATGCGTAAGTGGAACATACCTAGCTTGTGGCCTTGACTTTGTATTTATAATTGACCTCATGGATCATGAACTGATAAAAACAAAATAAGATATAAACAGATTACCTTAAAACCCTACTTATCAATATTTTCAACCAAATATTTATGGATTTGGTTTATCAGATATATTTAACCAAATATCTTATGGTTCACTGGATTATTGGCCCAATTACCATTTGAAACAGCTTATTAGCATTGTAGGCCTAGTCACGGCCCAAACCTTTTGATCAGGTTAACCAAAGGCGGATGGATCGATCGGTCTTAGTTACCGACCGCTCGGTCAATAATTTATACGATACATCATGCCCCCCAAGTCCGAGTTAAGCGTTCGGCTTTAGCCGTGGTTAATTATAGGGCTTTTGAGTTTGAGGGAGGTTGTGTTTGTTGTATTAGAGAGCTTTTGCCGCTCTTGTTGGTGGTTGAGGAGAACTCGCTTCAGAATTTTTTCCATGTATGTTAAACCGACCGGCTAAGGATGGTCTACAACGAGCGTCTTTCCTGCTTGACCGTTTGACCGAGGAATGCTTTCGAGAATAATCGTTCATGGCCTAGGAGAACTTCCTAGTAGACATAAATGATCATTCGTGGCCCAGGAGTTCATGGAGAGTCTCCCGGTAGTCGAAGACGATCGTCTGTGGCCCCGAACTATCCAGGTTCTTAAGTATCTGGATAGGATGACTGCTTTGTGGCTTCACCTATCAGTATCTGAATAGGATGAGCGGTCGGTGACTTCGCCTATCTAGGTTCATTAGTAGTTGGATAGGATGAGCGCTCGGTGGCTTCGCCTATCCAGGTTCATCAGTATCTGGATAGGATGAGCGCTCGATGTCTTCGCCTATCCAGGTTCATCAGTATTTGGATAGGATGAGCTTTCGGTGTCTTCGCCTATCCAGGTTCATCAGTATCTGGATAGGATGAGCGTTCGGTGTCTTCGCCTATCCAGGTTCATCAGTATCTGGATAGGATGAGCGTTCAGTGGGTTCGCTTATCCAGGTTCATCAGTATCTGGATAGGATGAGTGTTCGGTGGGTTCGCCTATCCAGGTTCATCAGTATCTGGATAGGATGAGTGCTCGGTGCCTTCGCTTATCCTGGTTCATCAGTATCTGGATAGGATGAGCATTCGGTGTCTTCGCCTATTCAGGTTCATCAATATCTGGATAGAATGAGCGCTCGGTGTCTTTGCCTATCCAGGTTCATCAGTATCTGGATAGGATGAGCGTTCGGTGTCTTCGTCTATCCAGGTTCATCAGTATCTGAATAGGATGGCATGTTCTGAGGAAAAAGGTAAGCCAACAAACCAATGTATTTTCATGGTAAGACAATTAGTATCAAAATATGGTGTGAGGATTTAAGATAAATTTAAGAACAAGGTTCAACAATTTTGAAAATGGACATAAACAAGTTAACTAATTTCAACTAAAATAGAACTTGAGATAAGTTGCATTCCAAGTGTTGGGAACAACTTTGTTGTTGAGGGATGCTAGCCGATAGGCTCCATTTGATAAGGCTTCAATCACCCGAAATGGTCCTTCGCAATTGTCTGCTAACTTCCCATGCGTTCTGTTTTTTTGGATTCTCCTCTCTTGTGCCACACAAGATCTCCTTCTCGGAAGCTTCATGGTTTAACTTTGGTGTTGTATCTTCTAGCAAGTAGTCTCTTTTGAGCAGCCACGCGTACAAAAACAACCTCACGTCCTTCTGGTAAAACGTCGAGGTTATTCTGTAGCTGTTAAGCATTGACAGTCATGTCCAACAAACCAATGTATTTTCATGGTAAGACAATTAGTATCAAAATATGGTGTGAGGATTTAAGATAAATTTAAGAACAAGGTTCAACAATTTTGAAAATGGACATAAACAAGTTAACTAATTTCAACTAAAATAGAACTTGAGATAAGTTGCATTCCAAGTGTTGGGAACAACTTTGTTGTTGAGGGATGCCAGCCGATAGGCTCCATTTGATAAGGCTTCAATCACCCGAAATGGTCCTTCCCAATTGTCTGCTAACTTCCCATGCGTTCTGTTTTTTCTGGATTCTCTTCTCTTGTGCCACACAAGATCTCCTTCTCGGAAGCTTCATGGTTTAACTTTGGTGTTGTATCTTCTAGCAAGTAGTCTCTTTTGAGCAGCCACGCGTACAAAAACAACCTCACGTCTTTCTGGTAAAACGTCGAGGTTATTCTGTAGCTGTTAAGCATTGACAGTCATGTCCTAGATACCCCGTCTTAATGAAGGTTCTCCTATATCAACTAGAAGCATGGCATCTGACGCATAAGTTAGGTTGAAAGGAGTTTCCCCCGTAGAATCGTGCGACGTGCACCTATAGGCCCATATGACCTCCGGCAACTCGTCCACCCACAGTCCTTTTACATCTCCAAGTCTCCTTTTCAATTGAGTTATCATAGCTTTATTTGCAGCTTCCGCTTGGCCATTGGTTTGGGGATGCTCCACCGAGCTAGTAACATGTTTAATCCCCAAACCGTTCAAGTATTCCACAAGTTTTTTGTTAATGAACTGTCTACCATTGTTAGTGATGACTTTTTGAGGGATTCCAAACCGACACACCAACTGCTATATGAATTTTTGAACACGTTGAGCACTTATGACTGCTAATGGTTCAGCCTCAATACATTTGGTGAAGTAGTTTATTGCTACCAGTAAGAACTTGTTCTGTGCTCGACCAATCGATAAGGGCCCTAGAATGTCCATTCCTCATTGAGCGAACGGCCATGGTGAAACAATATTGTGCATCAACGGACATTCTAGGGCCCTTATCGATTGGTGAAACAATACTGGACGTAGATTCTTTTGAATCGAACCAGGATAAAAATCCAGTGTATCAATTTCTCTACTCCCTACTCTCTTTATTGTTTTATGCACATTAACTGTTTGATAAATTTTCTCTAAGAAAATTGTTTTTCTAAAACGGACCACCAAAACTTGATTTGTGACCGTAACACGCTTTCCAAATATTTTATTCCGCTGCGCGACTCTATAACGGTACTGATTGTTCCGATAAAACGCTAATAGGTGGCCCCGACATTCTTTAGACCGAACGACATTACTTTGTAACAGTAGTTAGACCGTTCGAATATGAAAGTTGTTTTATCCTGATCTGATGCATACATGGGAATTTGGTTGTATCCTGAGTATGCATCCAAGAAGCTCACTATTACATGTCCTGAAGCGCCATCTACTAGACGATCAACACTCGGTAACGGGTATGAGTCTTTGAGGCAGGCTTTGTTCATGTCTGTGAAATCTACGCACATTCTCCATTGGCCGTTCGGTTTTTTGACCATGACCACGTTGGCTAACCATGTATGGCGTTTCTCTTTTCCTCCCCAAATCTCCTTTTCTTTTGGGCGACTGGTCGTGCTTCTCTGAAGGTTGCGAGCTTGTGTGTCATCATGTTCAGATGAATCCCAAGCATGTGTGCCGCCGTCCAAGCGAACAGATCTGCATTGGCTTTTAAGATTTTTGTCACCAGTTCATTATCTTGATCGAACATGAACGACCTGGTATCGCCTAGAGGCTAAATGTGGTCCTCTGTATTAGACCATGGGTTAAGATCAACTACAACAGTCTCTCTCCTCCTCAGTGGTCGTTGGGGAACATAAGGAGTGAGCTTCAACCCTGCAACATAGCATTGTCGAGTGGTTTGTTGATCTGCCCGTATGGTGCATATAGTTCCCCGTTTGGTAGGAAACTTCATTGTCAGGTGCGGGGTAGATGTTATGGCTCTGAACGCATTAAGGCAGGGGCGTCCTAGCAACGCATTATATGAAGTGTTTGCTTCTACCAACAAGAACCTCACCTTGAGCTCTTTGGAATCCGCATCCGTTCCGAGCCGAGTCCTCAAATCTAAATATCCTCGAGTATCCATTCTTTCCCCTGCGAATCCCATGATCTGCTCATTGAAGGGAGCTATTAAGTCCTCGAACAGATCCATCTGGAGGAATGTTTGCCAATATAAGATGTTGACCGAGCTACCTTGATCAACCAGCACCTTACGGACAAGACACTTTGATATAGTGGCCTTGATAACCATGGGGTCATCTTGATCAGGGTCGGGGGACATGAAAATCATTATCATCAAAGAGAATGGGTGGCATGGACCGCGGTTTTCTGTCAACCATATGGACACTCCTCAGGCTTCTTAGATGTTTTTTCCTTGTTGATGAGGATGCACCCCCCGGCGAAACCTCCTGAAATAGTATTGATTTCCCTAATGATTGATTGTTCACGCCCGTGACTAGGGCTACGACTGCAAGTACGCCTTCTTTTCCATTCGGTTCTATCCGAGGATAGTTCGGTTCGAACGTAAGACTGTTCGGCCCCCTCATGAGACCGTCCGGTATGTATGTGTCTTGACCTTTCTTTGGTTAGGCTTCTCCTCGCGGCCTCTTTTTCTTTTACAAATTTCTGTAAGTGACCATCTCTGATGAGCTTATCGATTCAGTTCCTCAACGTGACACAATCTTCTGTGGTATGGCCCTTACTAAGATTATATTGGCAGACTTTCCGTCCGTCTGCGTTCTTTGGAGAGGGCTTAGGCTGGAGAGTGATCAAATCGGCTACTAAAGCTTCCTCCAAAACTTTTGTTCGCGGTGCATTAAGGGTAGTGAAATGGTTGAACTGAGGAATAAGAGGAAAACTCTTCTAAGGATGGTCATCGTTATGGAACGATCGTTTTCCCTCTTTTTTATTCCCACTATTCGTTTCTTGCGAATTCTTTTTGCATGACTGCCTGATCTCCTCCACAAGAATAAATTTTGCTACCCTGTCCTGAAGCTCCTCCATGGTGTTGGGAGGTTCGACATACAAATCTTCCGAGAAGTATCACGGTTTCAGGCATGAGGGTAGGTTATTAATTATAAAAGAATGACCAATATTCCTTATCCGCTTAGCGGTTTCATTGTACCTTTTCACGAAGGACTTTAGAGACTCGTCCTTCCCCTGCTTGGTGTTGACAAGTTTTGTTGGTGCCAGGTCCTGCATTTGGCTGGATGCGTATTGTTGTCTGAAGAGGGGTTTCACCATGGCAAAGCAATCTATTGTCCCTGGAGGAAGGGTGTTATACGATGACAGTGCCTCACCTGTGAGTGATAATGCAAAGGCCCAACATTTAACCGGTCACTGTTGGTGTAGAACGCCATTGAGTTGAGGAAAGCTCTAACATGATCAAGAAAAATGTTATTTATATACGGATTTTGATCCATAGATAAAAATTCCATTATATACGGATTTTATATACGGATAAATTAAATACGGATTTTTTTCGTATATAATGAGAAAAAAATTTATATAAAAATTTTTCGTATATAAAATCTGTATGTAATGGTGATGTCTTTTGTGAAAGTTTTGCCAAAGATAAATCCATATATAAAATCTGTACGTAAGTTAGCTTCTCTGGTTATATACGGATTTTATAATAAATAATAAAGAAAATTAAAAAACTAAACCTAATAGAAAACATAAGAGTCAGAATCAATACTCCAAATTTCTCTTCGACTCCTTCTTCTTCCCTCTTGTCGAGCCATCGAGCCCCTCTTCTTCCTCACGAGCTCTTGTTCTTCCCTCTCATCGAACCACTTTTATCCATCCCTTCTTCTCTAGCCTCGATTGAAATCTTAACCTCCACTGCAAACGCCTCTTTCGTGTTACCCTCTCCTCGAACCCTAGCCGCTACCATGTGCTCCATTACAAGGTTGAGGGGACTAGAGACCGCTGCACCAGTCATGTCTCCTCGTTGGCTCTCCCCTTGGAACCCTAACTCATTCTTAGACTAAAGTGGAGACGACTGGAATGGTAACGTCGAAGTCTCGTGGTTACTGACTAAAGCTTTCTCACACACACTCTCTCACGATCACTGGTAGAGAAGAAGAATGTCCCACACTATCTGTTCTTCTCGCTCACGCTCACTCAAAGAGAAGAAGTTCGTCCATTCTTCTCGTGTTCACTCACCTTGTTGGACATCATGCTCACTTGGGAGAGTTATTCGTTCAATCGGTAAGTTTCTTCGTTCAAACCTTCTTCTTTGCTCGTCCCCTAAATCCCTAAATCCTTAAGTCCATAAATCCCTCTCTTCTCTGTTGAGATTGATGCAGAATGGTCCGTTGTTGGGTTTGCGCAAAGATTCACCGAATATATTCGTTTGTTCTTGAATATGTAGTTGATTTTGATGAATAGAGCTTCTGAAATGTGAAAGACGGTGATGGACTTATTCCTAGGCCAAACCATGGAAGTGAGAGTGCAAAAGAAGAAGAGAGAGACCAGAGAGTGGGTTGTTGTTGATGCCAAGACCAAACCCCTCTTGGAGCTCCAGACGAGGTTAAATCACTTAGTTTTCTTCTTCATTACAATGTCCTATACTCTTATTTTCTGCTGTGAAACCTCAGACATTTGTCAACCATTATGCCAAGGAAATTGAAATTCCTACTTTGTATTTTGTATCATCAAATCTTATACTACATTTCATTGCTTTTTCTGTTTTGTTTTTCGTTGAAAGGGTGGGTAGTATGTTTTGGAAGTTAATTTTACCTCTAGTTGACGAATGTCTTCTTTATCTTTAAATGTGGAATGACAGGTGAAGTTTGCCGTTGATGATGGCAAGTTTACATGAATCTCAACCACTGTCTTGGCTTTTGAATAATGATAATCATCAATTATTGTTACCAAATGACTTTTGAATAATTTTATTGATACAAGAATTGGATAAGATAACATTTGCTGCCGTGTTATAGTTTGAGAGCATTGGTTATGGTTATTGCTTGTGTTTATGTTATGATTTATTGTGAGTGATTTTGAACTGACTTTGTGAGTTAATTTGGGAGAAGAATCTTTTGGATGTGGGGACTAGAAGTGGCATTCTTGCTATATGGTCAGCTCAAGCAGGCGTGAGGAAGGTGTATGCAGTGGAAGCGACGAAGATGTCAGAACATGCCTGTGCACTAGTGAAAGCGAATAATCTCCAGAATGTAGTTGAGGTCATCGAGGGATCAATGGAGGATGTTACCTTGCTTGAGAAAGGTTAGAATTAATGAGATCTGTTTAGTTTGTTTGATATAACTTTTTTTTTCTGGTTCTTGTGTACATTAACGATTTCAAAACTGACATTTACTCTGTTTTCTGTTTTTAAGGATTTGTGGTGGAAGAAAACATGCTCGTGACCACTGGCTCAAACTGACAGGAGTGATGTATGTATTGTCGCAACTATTTTTCTGCCGCAACTATTTTTCTGTCTCAAAGCAGAGAAAAAAGTATTTTGATGCATTGATGTTTTGTTTTCTCATTTGCTCCCTACCACCTTAGTTATTCATCCATTTTGTGTTTTGGTTGTGTCAATTAAAATCGATATTGTGTAGTTCATTTTTCATTCTACTGGAGTATTTTTGGTCACTTGATATTTGAAGCAAAACTATTGTCCCAAAAAAGATGTAATCCTTAAATTTCAACAATTGTTTCCACGTTTCAAACCAAGCTACACAGAAGGCACAAAGTTTTGTTCTGTGTAACATATTCTATAGTTTTCAATGGAATTGGTTAGCTTCAAAATTCTTATTTCATAGTCATTACTCATTAGTCTACAAATATAGTGTCAAACTTGTCTCATGAGTTAAATACAAAACTACTCAGTGCTTGTCTATTTACATTAGATTCATTGTCTTGGCATGTAGTTCGCACTATGCTCATTTCATCACATTATCAATTGTGATAATTTACATGTATAAATAATTTGGTTGTTGCCTGATGGTGATAATTTACATGTATAAAAAGACTATCCCTAGATGGCATGTATACTCTATAGAAGGGAAAGTCATTGGTTTGTTCATGGCATTTTTATTGACTCTGGGATTAGTGTGGAACCTGTGGAAAATAGCTACTACTTTTTTTTCAGATATATATATATATATATATATATATATATATATATATATATATATATATATATAACTAGATTTAAACACTTTTGGTATACACTACAAGACTTTAAAATTACATTTCTTATACATGGAAGATAAATAACAAAAATGTACTTTATTAAAGTGGAACTTTTATGTTTGATATAAAAAATATAGACTTGGGCTGAAAGAAAAATTAAGATAGAGTTAGACACTCATAAAAACATTAAAAGTCAGCTAAGCTTATTTTACTGTAAGACAATATTGTAAATTACGAAACTAAGATGAAAGACAATATTGTAAATGTTGAGATGTCCGAATAATGTTTCATTTTCTAGCTTCAATGTAATAATTTTTCACTTTCTAGCATTATTAGTAAGAAGAAATAATTGTTTGATAACTTATTACTCTTTATATTGATAATCAGTGGAATATATAGCTTTGTTTTTTTTTTCACTTACATTGTCTAGAACATGAGTTTTTGTTCAATGTTAGGTGTCTGCATTAAAGTATTTGCATTTCCTGCATGGGTTGAAATAGACACGTGGAAAGCTTGGTCTTGGTGCAAAGATGGTATTGATTGAGGAGAAATAGGTCCAAGGACTAAATAGGAAGTTGAAGTACGGGCTTGCTATGTACATGCGGTGAAGAAAATGCAAGAGCTAATAAGTAAAAGTTAGGAAGACATGTTAGTCTTTTCTTACCAGAATATCTTCCCCTCATGGCCATTTTCCAATGCATGTAGAGTTGGATTTCTTCTAAGGTTATTTATCAAACCCATAAAAAATCTACCAAAACATATTTGATGGAATAATAGCATTAGTCTTGATTATAAATTATGGATTTATCTTTAATTTTGGATGGTTCGTTGTGCTTAAACATTTATTGGTTTGTGATATATAGATCTTAAGTTATTTATCTTGTATTTTTAATGACCATCCCACTATTTACTATCGTGGTGTTTTTGGATCAGTTGCTTTGCTACTATTTGAGACTTATCACTATAACACAAAATAGATTCAAATAAATTATTTTTATTTGTGTGCAAGTGCACGTACTAAAACAAACCATAAATCTAAACTATTGGTTCCTGGCAATGTGTTACATGAAATCTTTTGAGATTGATCATGTATTGTTTATTTGTAAGTTTTGAAAAACTTTTAATTTAATGCATGAATTTAAACATGCAGGTTATTAAGGAAACAATTGATTCCAATATTACAACAGAATACAAGTCAAACACAGTTGATGATTTACATATTAGGAAGCCAGATATTAGCAAAGCGAAGGAACTGCTGATTTGGGAACACAAAATCCCACTTAATGATGAAATTGGATTCTGAATAAAGATGAAGGTAAAGGGATGAAATTTTCCTTTAGGAAGGAGATTTATTCTAATCTTCCATTTCAGGCTATGAAGGAAGTTAATTAGCTTTTAGAAATGTTACCTTTAGAAGTTTAATTGTATATTGATTTACAATATGAAAATCAAAGTTAATTAGCTTTTAAAAATGTTATCTTTAGCAGTTTAATTGTATATTGATTGACAATATGAAAATCAACTAAGATACACGTGATTGTTAATTTATTTAGATGTTCATACTTAACTTCATCCATGTTTGTATACAACTTGATATTATTCAAACTAAAAATATATTCAATTGTGTATGTTTATTATGTTGTATTTTTAAGTAATTCATGATTGATTTATGTATTGCATTAGTTGTAAAAGCAATTTGATGGTTGTATTTATCTCTAGTCAGATATATAAAACTCCTAAAAGCAATTTGGTGGTTGTATTTATCTTTAGTCAGATATATAAAACTCCTAAAAGCAATTTGGTGGTGTAATCTAGGATTACCTAATTTTTTTTATAAAACTATAAAGTTATATACGGAGACTACATACGGATTTATCTGTATGTAATTATATAAAGACGTTATATACAGATTTATCCGTACGTAATTATATACGGATATTATATATGGATTTATCCGTATATAACCTAGCTACGATAGTTTTATGTACGGATTTTTATCCGTATGTAAGCTGTATATAACCAAGTGTTATATACGGATTTTGGATCTTATATACGGATTTTGGTGGTATGTAATTTAATTTTTTCTTGTAGTCTGGATCAGTGGTTCCATCATATTTTTCCACTACAGAATTGCTGCCAAAAATGGCAATAAGTCAAGGGGCTCCTCCCTTTCTGGATTAACATGCGGTCCTCCATTGGGAGTTTCATTATTGTTTGGCCCTCGGTTTTGATTTCCTCTTCTGCCACCATTTGGTCAGCGATTATAGTTCTGATTACCTTTCGGATTGTCATTCTGGTCCCGTTTGGATTCCCGTTCAGATTGTCATTGCGATTACTGTTCGGGTTTCCACTTGGGTTGTCATCCCCAATTTGACCGTGGTGTGTTTACGACTCTGAGAACTGGATAGATGGTGGTCGGTTAGACTGTCCGATTATGAGCATCGCGATCTTTTCTGCATGCCTTCTTAGCATCTCCTGTTGTGTTCGTGCTTGTGCCTGAAATTGTTCTTGCAGGGTTCGTGCCTGGGCCTGCATCTAAGCCTATATTTGCTCTTGCAGCGTCAGTGCTTGCGCTTGCATTTGCGCCTGCACTTGTTCTATTAATCCTCTGGTGTTGTGTTGATCCGACATGCTCCGCGTGGTCACCATTGAGCATCTTCTGCTTGCTCACGGCCCCACGGTGGGCGCCAAAATATTTCGGTAAAATTTTACTGGGACTGAGAGACTAACCTACTGACGTGCGTTTTCCGCTTCCAAACTTCAAAATCGCTCACCTTCCTTCTACCTAAACCGTGCGTTCGTCTTCAGCTCTCTGCTATAGGTCGATTGGTATTGGAGCAAATCGATCGGTGAACGAGGGGGGAGGTACCTGCTAAAGGCACTCCGACGCTCAAGTTAGGCGTGTGATTTGAAGAGCCTCGGCTCTTGGTTGAATATTGAATGATTATCACTATTGAGTATTTGAGAGTAGGGTAGAGTGAATCATGCGTAAGTGGAACGTACCTACCTTGTGGCCCTGGCTTCGTATTTATAATTTACCTCATGGATCATGAATTGATAAAAACAAAATAAAATATAAACAGATTACCTGAAAAACCCAACTTATCAATATCTTCAATCAAATATTTATGGGTTTGGTTTATCAAATATCTTTAACCAGATATCTTATGGTTCACTGGCCATATTACCATTTGAAACAGCTTATTAGCATTGTAGGCCCAATCACGGCCCAAACCTTTTGACCGGGTTAACCAAAGGCGGATGGATCGATCGGTCTTAGTCACTGACCTTTCGGTCAATAATTTATACGATACATAAAACATTATGCACAAGATGGTTCAGAGCTGCGTTCAACTTTGTCAAGTTCTACCGACTCTTCATTTTAAATTATAAATTATAAAATATTACATATAGGAAGGTTCAGACATCAACTTGGTGAGGTTCTACCAACTCTTAATTTTAAATTATAAAATATTATGTGCATGATGGTTCAGAGCTGCGTTCAATCTTTCAGGTTCTAGCGACTCTTAGTTTTAAATTATAAATTATAAAATATTATGCACTAGATGGTTTAGAAATGCGTTCAACCTTGTCAAGTTCTACCGATTCTTAATTTTAAATTATAAAATATTATGCACAGGAGGGTTCAAAGCTGCTTTCAAACTGGTGAGGTTCCACGAAGTCTTAATTTTAAATTATAAATTATAAAAAATTATGCACAGGATGGTTCAGAAATAC
Source organism: Vigna nakashimae (assembly GCA_034642375.1). Lineage (NCBI taxonomy): Eukaryota > Viridiplantae > Streptophyta > Magnoliopsida > Fabales > Fabaceae > Vigna > Vigna nakashimae. The sequence continues at coordinate 31,446,782 of CM067763.1, read as the reverse complement.
GTCAACCTTGTCAACACACTGATGGTTCAAAAATGCGTTCAACCTTGTCAGTTCTACTGACTCTTAGTTTTAAGTTATAAATTATAAAATATTATGTGTTGGAAGGTTCAGACCTCAACTTGGTCAGGTTTTACAAACTCTTAATTTTAAATTTTAAAATATTTTATATAGAATGGTTCAGAGTTGCGTTCAACCTTGTCAAGTTCTACTGACTCTTAAGTTTAAATTACAAATTATAAAATATTTTGCACAGGATGGTTCAGAAATGCGTTCAACCTTGTCAGGTTCTACCGACTCTTAGTTTTAAATTATAAATTATAAAATATTATGTGCAGAAAGGTTTAGACCTCAACTTGGTCAGGTTCTACCAACTCTTGATTTTAAATTATAAAATATTATGTGCAGGAAGGTTCAGATTTCAACTTGGTAAGGTTCTACCGACTCTTAATTTTAAATTATAAATTATAAAATGTTATGCACAAGATGGTTCAGAGCTGGATTCAACTTGGTCAGGTTCTAGTTACTCTTAGTTTTAAATTATAAATTATAAAATATTATGTGCAAGAAGGTTCAGACCTCAACTTGGTAAGGTTTTACCGACTTTTAATTTTTAATTATAAATTATAAAATATTATGCACAAGATGTTTAAGAAATGCGTTCAACCTCTCAGGTTTTACCGACTCTTAGTTTTAAATTATAAATTATAAAATATTATGTGTAGGAAGTTTTAGACATGAACTTGATGAGGTTCTACCAACTCTTAATTTTAAATTATAAAATATTATGCGCATGATGGTTCAAAGTTGCGTTCAACCTTTTTAGGTTCTACCGACTCTTAGTTTTAAATTATAAATTATAAAATATCATGTGCAGAAAGGTTCAGACGTACCTTCAACTGTGTTAGGTTATAATGGCCGCTCGGGGGAAGTCAGAAAAATGACTTCAGAAATCCTCGCTCAACACAAGAAGTTAGAAAAATTACTTCTGTCTCAAGCCGCTCGGAGAAAGTCAGAAAAATGACCTAAAAAATCCTCTCTCAACACAGGAAGTCAGAAAAAAAATTCCTACCTCAAGACTGCTCGAGGGAAGTCAGAAAAATGAGTTCAGCAATCCCCGCTCAATGCACGAAGTTAGAAAAATGACTCCTGCCTTAAGACCGCTCGGAAGGAAGTCAGAAAAATGACATCAGAAATCCTCGCTCGACGCAGGAAGTCAGAAAAATGACTCCTGCCTCAAGACCGCTCCGGGGGAAGTAAGAAAAATGACTTCAGAAATCCCCGCTCAACGCAAGAAGTCAGAAAAATGACTCTTGGCTCAAGACCGCTTGGGGGAAGTCAGAAAAATTACTCCTGCCTCAAGACGCTGGGGGGAAGTCAGAAAAATGGCTTCAAAAATCCCCGCTCAACGCAGGAAGTCAGAAAATGACTCTTGTCTCAAGACTGCTTGGGGGAAGTTAGAAAAATGACTTCAGAAATCCCCACTCAACGCAGGAAGTTAGAAAATTAATTTCTGCCTCAAGCTGCTTCGAGAAAGTCTGAAAATGGGCTTAAGAAATCTCCGCTCAACGCAGGAAGTTCGAAAAAGAACTCTTATCACTCAACTACTCCATAGGCAGATTCCAATGCCTTTTCATTATAAAAATAAATTATAAAATATTGAAGTCTATACTTTATTTTATTTAAAAGCATATTTTTTGGAGTGAGAATCTATTGCACAGGAAAAAGTGTCAAAGAGAACTCTTAGCATTTTTTGTTCAGTCTAGGGAACATATCCAATGAAGACTTAAAGCATCGAAGATAGACTCCCTAAATACAACGTGGGCGACGTCTTTTAAAGCTCATAATAATCCCTACGCATCTCTTTCGAATAAAAGAGCTTGCTTGGGCTTGGGGCTTATGTACTATATGAAATATACCGATCGAAGTTAACGGTCATTCATGGGCAATTATCAGGTATTAATAGGTCAGATTACCTTACCCTTTACAAATATACGATATTAATTATTGATTATTGGGTTTGATTCCCTAAAAATATACTGATAACTAATGAATGTACTTAACTGAAAGTGTCTTCTGCATGTCAACAACCCATTGAAGTGGATCACATTCTCGAAGAGAATTGAAGATCAAAAGAGAGCAGAGCAAAGAAGGACGACTGACCCTCGAATGAATTCAACCAAAACATATATATTTTAAAGCTCTAGTTATTCATTCTTATCTTTAATAATCTGACTTCTATGTTTTACTTCTACCTATATTATGTATAACATATACTTACTTCTATGTTTTACTTCTACCTATATTATGTATAATATATAATCAGGTGGAGAAACACAACATAATAATAAAAAAGTATAGTTAGAAATATTGTCTGACAAATCGTTATTATATATTATATTATAACATAATAAAATGTAACTTTTAAAAGTATCTTATTATAAAAATTCTTGAAATTATTAATGAAATTTGTATTGATGAGATAATTCAAATTTATTAACAATTGTATTTTTACAATAAAATTTATCTGTAACTGTTTCAACTGAATTTGTTCGAGAGTCGGTCGTCCTTCCTTGTTTTTATCTTTAATCCTCTTCGAGAACGCGATCCGCTCTAATGGATTGTTGACCTACAGAAGACACTCCGACGCTCAAGTCAGATATCTTTCATAAAGACATGTCACAGTTTTATTACGATAAAAAAATATGTCTTTATTTGGGTTTTATCCTTGTATTTATTGGGCATATGACAATAAAGCTCATTAATTCATATTTGATATGACAATAAATCCAATAATACTTTGTGCTAATTGTCCATTAATACCATATTCTTGTGCAATATGACATGTCAATCACTCATAAATAACGTATATTCGCATTTAATATGGCCATTAAACATATTAATTTGTGATTAATGATTTACCTCCCCTGATTAGTTTGTCTGATAGTCGGTCGGTTGTCAAGTATAGTACAATAACTTTTTTGTTAAAAATTATAAATTTAAAAATTTGTTGATAAAATTTATTAAAAATTTAAAATGTTTATTATTGATAGATTTGTTCATCATTAAATTAGTTTAATAAAAAGAGTTATAAATTTCTCTTCCAAATATGGATTTATTAAGAATCAAACCCAACCCGATACTCTCTAGAAAGGGATTTGTTCCTCTTCTGAATCCGTCCATATTAGGGGCAGCCTTCTCCATTCTCGTAAGCCACTGCCAGATAATTGCTTCATCCTGCTACAAGTTCCACCTTCACACAAGGTTGTCGCCATTAGAGACATTACCGACACTATTATCCTTTCCTTTCTCCAAAGTATAGATGCCCTTCTTCACCCTCGTAGGGTAGCCAAAAGAAACTTGAGGTTTCATCCTAATGACCCCAAAACGCGACGTTGTTGTTTGCCATCTCACCAATTAAAATAATCAACTTTCTTTTCAAACAAATATACAATTTGGTAAGTGGCCCTAAAAAAGTTGAATCTGTTTGTGTATTTTGATGGTAAAAATGGTGTCGAAAGGAGAAAAAAATAGAGGTTGAATATGGTGATGCAATGAAAATAGAATTAGAATGGACGATGAGGAATGATGAAGGAATGGGATTCTATATATTTAATGGTGATATCCAGAATATTTTTAGAAAAAAAAAAGAAATAATGAAACTAAAAAGAAAAAAATGAGAAAAAAATAATTTCTAATCATACATTTTGGAATTGAAAAAAAATACTATTTATAAAATTTTAAAAATCAAAATATCTGTCAAAATATCTATTTAATAAATTAAAAGGTTGGAAACAACAAGACTTACGGACAATAACAACATTCAAATTAAATATTTTGTAATATTATATTCAACGTGAAAACTTTGTTGGAATGGGTGAAGAAAATTATGTTTGGTCTCACTTTTACCATCGTTGTTTATAGTCGGAATATGAGAAAAAAAATATATATCAGATTGTGATGTTTAGAAATTTTTATTCCGTCGATAAAATATATAAATAAAAGTTTTATCAACAAATTTTTAACTGTTGATAATCTGTTGTTAATTTTAGTTTACAGTCAGATTTTAAACATTATCATTACAAAAGTATTTGCATATATATAATAAATTACATTGGACGATGACCATATTAATGAATGAAGACATTGATTAAAACTATATATGCGAGCGAAAAAGGTTGCATAGGAGTTTACCTCTGCATTTATCGTGCTCTGGAAGTGTTAATACCATGTTCTTTTGTCCTTCCTTATTCACCTGTCACTTTCTAGAGTAAATCTTTAAATTGACTAACCGTATAATATATTGTAATATTCTCATAAGTATTCTAAAGAAGTTACAAGTTTTATACTAGGTATTTGGTTTCATACATACATAAAGGACAACTGCAAACTCCAGCATCGAATTTAAAAATGAAGTTTTTATATGATTAAATGTCTCTTTAGGTTTCTATTTTTGTTCAGTATGTCCTTTTTTTTTTCGGTGTCTCAATTGGATCCTTATTTTTGTAAAATTGAAGTAATTAGAGGCCTTCCGTCAAATTGGACAAATGATCGTTTAAGTTTGGAGTACGTGGCATAGTCAATGTACTATTTTAAATGACGTGGCAGTTTATACATGATTAACGTGTATTTTATAATTTTTAAATTAAAAAATTGAGGGTAAATTGGGAAAAAGAAATTAAAGGGAGTAACTCTGTTTGCAATTTAGGAATGCGAAATTAGTGTTCGTAAGAAAAAGTTGAAGGAGGCGGAGCCCACGGAAAAGTTGAAGTTCGCCTCGGAGGATCTTCCGACAAGCTGGTTCTCGAGGTCAACAAGTGTTCTAAGATGTTGTTGCGGAAGAGCAGGATGAAGGAGGCGTGCTTTGAGGTAAGGAGGTTGAGGTAGAAGGTCTTGAGGAGTGCGTGACAGGGCTCGGTGATGTCCTAGAAGACGCAGACGCGGTAGCCACCGGTGAAGGAGGTGGAAGGCATGAAACAACAATGTTACGCGGGTCGGGCATTACAGCAAACACAACCCAACCACAGGAACGAATCGCCTCCCCCCTCAAGAGAAACGAAGCTCATCTCCAATCTCTCTTCCCGCCGCCGCAAGCTTATCTGATCTCCTCTATCGAGTTCACAACGGCGACGGCGAGGCAAAGGCAAGGCATCTCACGCTAACGACATTGACACTCATGTCCTTCCTCTTTGTTAGGTTTTCAGGTTTTCTTCCTTTAAGGTATGAGATTTTTTCTTCTCTCAAGGGTTTTCAGATGATGAAATATTTATGGATCTGGTTTTGTGTTGTGCTGAAATTATGTTCTAGATTTGACTGCTAAATGAATGTGGATATATGAATTTAGGTGTACTACTGGATTTTGTTCTGGACGTTGCATCTCGTCCTCATTGCATTCATGCTCTGTTTGTCTGATGAAATGTTTTTCTTTCAAAAGAAGTAAAAAGTTGGGGTTTTGAATTTTTGTTGTGGTACTTGTAAATGTAATGGTATTGTTTGCTGAATGTCTTTTGTTGTTCTCTATGAGCATTTGGATGCTGATACGTGTTTTAAAGAGGCCTAAGTATTTTTTTTATACATTGCTAGTGATTTATAGTAGGAGAGATCATGAATTAGGTGTACACTTTACTATTTTTCTCTTAAATAAATAACTCAGATTTTTATTTATTTTTCTGTATTTCTATTATTTTTGCACAGATAGTTTGTACGCTCTTTTAGAGTTAAAGGCTTTGAGAAAACATTTTATGAACAATTCTTTTATAATCATTCTTACTTATAAATCTTAATTCTCTTAGTAAGTGACTGGATCATCAGAAAATCTTTGTAAGTGAAATCTTTCTCCCTAGAACAACAAAAACGTTCTTACAATAGAAATATAACAATCAAATTATTGTTAAGATCTTGTTAGTATCTAAAAATTTAGTAAAAATACATGTGTTTGTAATATACAATGGACCGTTTTTTTTCATGTTGGATGACAAATATCACATTAACATATAATGGATAGTTTTTATTTTTTCTTACATGACAAATATCACGTTAACATATAATGCGATGAAGAATCAAAGAAAAAAAATATTAACAAGATTAAAAAAAACATAGGTTGTTTTATTTTATAATGTGAATATGCGATTGGTTAGAATAGAGATAAGAAGGACAATTGAGAAGTACTTAATCTTTGCTTGATGGACCACTTATTTCTTATTCACTTCACAAAAGGAGAAGATTCTAACATTTTTAAATCTTTTTAAATATGGAATGTATGAACATGAGAAATTGCATTCTTTTGATTAAAGCTTTACGCTACAACTTAAAGAAAACATTTTAGTTCTTTGAATTTCTTTTTTATCAACAACCACACAAAAGTTCATCATTAGCATATGCATAAAGAAACACACACAAAGATACAAATAAATTAATACAAAATCCATGTCCAAAATTCATCATTTCCACTTGTACCTACACTCTCGTCAACGTGTTCCTACTCTTATCATTAATAAAATAATTTATATTTCATGAGATTTTTCTTGTATATTTGTCATTAAATTTTGCAAGATTTTTTTTTCTACTATTTGTCTTAAGAACTTTTGTTGGTATATAATTCCTTTACAGATAATTATTTTTTATTACATTATAAATTTGCAAGTATTTCTTATAAAATTTTCTGTAAAAAATGTTGTACAGAATATTTACAAAAGAAATTGATATCAATTTTGCAAATTATTATTCATAACAAAATTTATAAATATTTTTAAGAAAAATTTTGAAAATTGACAGAAAATGTGTTTTTTTAACAGTGTATTATCCAACTCTTTTGTGGATAATTACGAGATAATAGCACCAATATGAATTAGAAATATTGTTGAGGAGTTATTGTTCCATTAACAACAAAATGTTTGAACAAGTTGTATAAAGATATCAAATACATGTAACTTTTTTAAGTATCAGGTTTTTCTACTTCCACGATCATCAGCACACCACCACACATTTTTGGTTCGATTAAAATGGAAAAGAAAGAAAGAAAAATCAAAAGTTGAATTGTTTATATTGAACAAAAGAGAGTGGAGTTTATAGTTTATTTATTGATGTAATATATATATATATATATATATATATATATATATATATATATATTTAAAAAATAATTTGTAAAATATATTTCAATAATATTTTAATAAAAATTTAAAAATATAAATCAGGGTTAAAATAATTTTTAAATTAAAATAAAAAATTATTATAAAATCTTAATAAATAAATCATGTTGTATTTCTAAATAAAAATATATTAAATAAATTAGCTTATGAAATATCAAAATTTAATTAATTACTCCGATATTTATTATTTTAATATTTTCAACTATTTGCTATATATTATAATATAAAACATAACTATCAATAAAGTATTATTTTACTTTAATTATTTATTTCTATAATATAAAAAAGTATATAGAGTTAATAGTGTGAGATTCTTCCACAAGCAGTTTTACTCATGCATTATAGTAATATTTAATTATTCTTTTATCCATCGACTAGTGTTGTAATTGACTGTCAGTACTCTTCTACGACATGTGTAAGTGTAAGTGTATACATGTGACACAATTTTAAATATCTATAAATTATTTAAATTTTTAAAAAAATTAAAAAAATAAAATTATAAAAAACATATATAATTAGAGATATTAATATATATAAAATTAATTTTAATTATTGAAATTAAAAATGTTATAAATATATTGTGTAAATAATTTTTTTATTATAAGTAATTATTTAAATTTTAAAAAATAGTTGATAAAAAATAAATATTTTTTTTATAATAAGTAAATATTTGAAGTAAAAAGAATTTACTAAAATGATAAAATAAAAAAGAAATATTATGAATTATTTTTTTTAAACAGTAGTAATTAAGAGCGTAAAACTGAAAAAACTAAATAAAACATTATCTCTTTATCTATAGAACTAGAGATAATGGAATATAAAAATCTATTTTTCTTATATAGATTTAAACAATAATTATGATATTATCTTAAGAAATAAAGTATAAGTTTAACTTAGTTTCATTAAATTAATTTATAAAATAAAATTTGTATTTATATATATTTTAAATTAATTTTATTTATAATTTTTATAAAACTTTTAGCAAATACTACGGGCTAGAGAGAGAAATCAAATATAAATCACATATGTATATCATAAATTATACTTATTGTATGTTGAATGATTGCAAATTTGATGATATTAAAATCGTAACTCATGTATATAAATAAGATTGTTATAAATAGGTTTAATGGTTTGTTTTTACGTAATTCTTCTATTTTTTTTATCTCAATTAGTCTTGTCATTAATTGAACTGGATAACATTAAATTTGGTGTATCTTGACATGGTGAGTGCACAATTGTTAAGCACTTGACACAAAATGCTTTCGATGTGTAAAGTAGAAATGAAAAAGAATTGAGATTTTATTAAATTTCTAAATCAATAAATAAATAAAAGAAAAGAAAATAGAATCAAAATAAGCAAAAAGATCCAAGTCTTGTTTCTCATCCCCTTCCTTAGTAGATCTACATGGCCACCGCTAAGGCCAACAAGTTTCCAGTCAGTCGCCACCCTTGCCACCGATCAGAGCAAGACTGTCGACGACATTACCCACGTCGGAAGTGTCGTGATTCTTCGTGATAACTCAATTTCTCCATCATCCCCGGCACACACGGAGAACCACTGTGACACCATGGATCTCACGCTTGTACCGTTGACGCCACCTTGATCATATGTTCTTGATTCTTCTTCAACTTCTTCTTTGTATACTTGATGGCTTATTATAAAAGAAAAGTTCTTTGTGTGCAAACCTTGGTAATGGTAAATTTCATGGGTCTTAGAGATTTTTTTTATTTAATTAAACTTGCAGGTGAAAGATGATGAATTATGAAGTAGAGTTTTTTAGTCAATGAGTTGAGTGCAGATAATAATGACTTTTAGAAAATGGGTAATGGTGAATTTATTTAAGCATTGGTCTAGGATAGGTTTGTGAAAGTTATGGAAAATGGATTCTGTTTTTTTCCCTTGTGATAGGGGTAGAAGGAAATGAAGTGAATGATGTTGGGTTCAAGGAAAAAATTGGGGATAATAAATATGAGAATCCTTTGTCTCGCGTTTCCCAAGCTTTTCCTCTATAAACCTGGGTGTTGATAGATTGCAGTGATAGATTGCAGATGAAAGATTGAGAGAGTAGTTTGATTGGAATTGGAATTTGCTTCCCATTCCCTCAGTTCTCTTGTGCCCTTCTTAAAAGGAATAAAATAATCACTAAAAATGGTGTTTGTTGAGGAGGGCGTTCATTGCGCCATTGTCAATGGCGAGCATAGTGATGGTCTGGTGCTTTATCTCGTTGACGAGGTGGATGAGGGTGAGGTTGTGATATAAGGTGGAGAAGCTCGGTAAGAATGGCCCTTCCAGCTCGTATTAGAAGAAAACATCCTATTCGAATTTAGGGATTTAATGAAATCCCAATTCTTTTTCATTTGTAAATTATAGGTAATGCAAGCTTTCTCTGCTGGTTAGTATTTGCGCAATGACCATGCCACGAGACAAAAATTTTAACGTCGTCCAGTACCATTAATGGTAAGGTTCCAATTGACTCAATTTTACAAGAACAAGAACCTAATTGAGATGAAAAACTACGAGGATCTATTTGAAATGATTCTACAAAAACAGAGACCTCGAAAATTATTAGACCTTACAAGATTAAAAGTTTACAAGATTAAAAAATTACAAGATTACAAACTTATAAACTTCTAAATTATAAAATTGTAAAATTGTAAAATTGTAAGATTGTAAGGTTATAAGGTAATAAGGTTGTAAGGTAATAATGTTGTAAGGTAATAAGGTTATAAAGATTATGAAATTATATGTTAAGAGGGAACTCTCCCTAGTTTAGTAAAAAATATTTTTTATTATGAACTATGTCAAATGTTCTTTCTTATGTAATAACATTAATAAAATATACTTAGGATCATATAAGAAGGATCTTAGAATGTACAATTTATGTATGGTAGAGTACAAGTTGGATAGAAGATTATATTTGCATAAATTTACTTATATTAATCGTTTAAGATATAACCATAATCACTTAAAGCACATTATACTCAAAATAAGGCTATATTGCATGTTTTAATCGATTAAGATAATAATATAATCAATTAAAATAGAAAGATAGACCTAATTGATTAAATGCATATAAATTTCATATCATATATATTTGTGTGATCTAACTTGTTTCAGGTAGAAAGTACTTTGCAATGTTTTGAAAAAATGTGAAACAAGAGCTTAGGAACACATAAAGAAGTTGTCCAGAATCATTGTTGGAGAAATCACTCAACCCTTTGAAGAATCTTCATATTCTCCAAAGTTTCAAGAAAGAAAAAAGACTTGTGAGATCTGCATATAGGTGGTGCATCCGGGTTACATCTTATTGTTTAGATTTTCTTAATCACCTTAGTTGTGTAAGCAAGGCGTAAGAGAGTGTGAGTTTGAACCTCTCTTGGTTATAGTTTTTAATATTGGAGTATGTGTGAAGATACAATTAAGTGAATTCTTTGTATTCTTCACAATTGAAATATAGTGGATTCCTTCCAGCTAAGTTTGTTGGAGGAAACTGGATGTGGGCTCAACTTAAGAGTTGAACCAGTATAAAAATTGATGTGTGATCTTAATTTTGTTTTTGTATTTTAAATTGTTGATCATAAACCTTTGTGAATTGATTCAAAGAACCAAAAATTTCAAATAATTTGAACAAGATATTTTAAAACCCAATTCACCCCTCTTAGATTGAGATATAGGGATATTATTTTAAATAATAGGCACTAGAGCTAGTTAATCGAGACATTAATTGATTAAAAAGATCTTAGATGGCCAATATATCTCAAACCTTTTGTGAGTGGCTCCATAAACATATCACCTCTGTTTGCTGAAGAGAATTATCCATTCTAAAAAATAAGAATGAAAATTTGCTTAGAATCAGTAGACAAAAGGGTGTAGGATGCTTGTTAGCTCTTTGGGAACCATACCAAATTGTTTTAGTAATAAAACCATTGTAAGACCATGTATTGTTTTCCCAAGAGACTCGTGTAATATTAAATAATCATATAATTAGTAATTCATCTAGACTAAAGAATAATTACGAACTTACAGTTATAGTTAACTAAATAAAGATTTACAAAGAAGGGTGAACTTTAGTAATTTGAGGCACTTAGGAGTGGAGAAATGGTGGAAATGGTATGGAATGGCAAAGTTAGGGGTAGATTTCACCGACTTCACTCTCTTGCACACACTGAATCATCTCATCTCCATCAAATACTAATGTCAGTCCCTTAGATGAAAGAACCTAGGTTTTCTTACTAAGCGTCAATCCCTTGATCTTTCAACAAGCGAACTTGCATTAGGACCTAGGGTTTTAGATAACTAATGGGTCATGTTCCATCCCTCGACAGAAGTCTCCACTAGATCTTTTGTTTCAAGCCTAGGGTTTAGTAGATTTTTCATAAGACCTAATGAAACCGCAAATCGAGCTAGGAACATTCTCATTCCCGCAAGCAACAAGAGTAGAAACAAAAAATTAATATTTAGATGAAGATGCATATATATAATCAAAGCATTTATAAGATACAAGAAAGTTCAATAGATACATCTACTCCAAACAAGATATGTTTGGTTCTCCATTTCCATGGAGAGTGTAACACCCCAAATTTTGGGATGCCACGGGTTTACAATAACTTTTTAATACTTAAATTATGATATCATTTCAAGATACAGTTTAAATAAAACTTCCATTTATTATAACTGAATTCTGAAAACTTCATAAATTAAATGCAACTATAAAATGTTCATAGAATTCCATTACAAAACTATTAACATTGAAATTAAAATCCCATAGTTCTCCCATGTATCTCGCTACTCAAATTTGCTTTAGCTACATCTGTAACAACATCTACTCATGTACAAGTACGATCATCATAGGTGGAAACCACAACTACAAACATGCAAGGGTGAGCTAACAAAACATTGTCATATAACATACACAAGTATTCAACATCAACTTAGAATAAGATTTCTGAATATCACATATCATCATACTCCTATACACCTCTTTACATGACAACACATCAAATTATTAACACGTCGCACTATAAGAATTCCAAGTCACCAGCATATATCCACAAAATGATTTCGTCAAAGTAACCAATTCACACCTATACTTCCTCTGTCATTCACCAACTCATATCCCAATTTATTTGAAACCATTCACTATATATTGAATCACCATCGGGTCACTCATATACAACATAAGGTCGAGTGTCACCTCCCACCACTCTCTTAAAGAGCTTCAATGGGCCAGTACACTTTTCCACACCATTACATAATGACATCTCCCACCACTCTCTGGAAGGCTTCACCGGCAAGTACACCACTTCCCACCACTCTCTTAGAGCTTCTCCGGACAAGTATATGCTTTCCACCACCCTCTTGGACTTCACCGGACAAGTATACACCCCCCCACCACTCTATTCTTAAAGAGCTTCACCGAGCAAGTACTAATGCTACTTCCACCACACTTCCAAGAGCTTCACCGGGCATCACAATATAAACTCAATTCTAAAACAATTGACAATATTAAACTCGCACAATCAAGCAACAAACCCTTGTGTAATAAACATTCTCAAAACAATAATAAAGCAATTTTCATCAAATTAATGACTAATAAGAAAAAATACATACTATATATATACCCTTTTTTTAATAACTAACACCAAATACATTAAAATAAGAATAAATTCAATATATTCACACCTAAGTGGATCCCTCATGAATCCATTACTAACCCCTTCTTTTTCATTTAAGTCTCTTCCTGCAAAATGGAAAAACTATCCTCGTGCCTTACCATTCAATTTTCCATGTTCACATGCCATACATATATACATCACATAAAAAAATTATTTATTCTTATTTTATAACTTCTCGCGGGTTCACTCCATTTAAGATCATCAATCACATCATGCATTCTTTTCATACTAAGGCCCAAGTCCTTTCTTCAACTCATTTCCAAAAATTAAAATAAAACAAATACTAATTAATTTTTCATAAATACTTTTATCACCCAATTCTATACTATAATTAAGTATTTAATATTAAAAAATGTAAAAAATAAAAATAAAAGCTATTTTTATTTTATCCAGGTTTTATATAAAGCCTAAAAGCTTATAAAAGTGAATGATAGAAGAAGGAGACTCAAAGAGGGAGAAGAGGATGTTTCCACACGCTCCAAGTAGTCTCCATGAGCTCCAGAAGTAAAAATGTGCCTCCACATCGCGTCCCTAAGCTTCAACTGCGTTTTCACATCCAAAAACTACCTTTTTCTTCCACTCTCACCACTTTAAAACCCTCTCCAAAAAGTGCATTCTCACTAGGCCACAAACACTTCTCAATGGGCTAGAGGTGATATGCTCGCTGGGCCACAAAATCCTCTTGTTAGGCTAGAGGTGCTCTACTAGCTAGGCCGCAAGACTTTTTGGCTGGGCTAGAGTTACTCTACTTGTTGGGCTAGCAGTGCTTGTGGCTGAGCTAGCAACTTTTGGCAGCAACTCTCTATTCTTCTCTAATCTTCCAATTTCCAATAAAATAAACCAAAAATAGATAATTAAATCTATTTATGAAGACTAAATACAAATCTTACACATTTTCATGAATTCAACACAAAACACATTATATAAGAACAATTAAAGAGTTATAGTAAGTGTGAATAATAGTTAATTATCATACTTATTAACTTTCCCAAACTTAAACTTTTTCATGTACTCATGAAAAACAAAAGTTAAGCTTAGCCTAGACAAAATATCCCAACTACAATGGTTTAGTGACTCAAGCAAACAACTTCAATCAAAGCAAGGAAATCAATCACGCTTGCTCATCATGGAAAGACCAATCAAGAGATAGTGAGGCTTTAGCAAATCAAGCTTCAACTATGGAGCCCATAGGAGAAAGATTACAACACTATGGTGCCCATAGTGCAAAACGAGGATTTTAACGCGGCTAATATGCTTCGGTTTTCTGGAATGCGGTGACATTTTTTGTAGTTTCAATAAACGTATAGGCCTCGGTTCAAGGGAAACCGAGACAGAAAATCGTCTATTATTTCGGTTGCTTCATAGCCGAGGCATAAAACCATGTAAATTCCAATTTTTTAAAATTTTTCGAACATTTAGAAATTGGTTAAGCAGAAAACCGAGTCAATATCCCTTGATATTACCCTAGCGCACTATTCTTCTTCTCGTGCAAAAGCGTTTTCCTCTCCCATCTCCCATGTGCCTTCTTCTCGTGTCATCTGCTCCGAGTGCGGCCTCGTCCCCGATTACTCCACCGGCGACATTGTCTACTCTGAGCGCGGCCTTGTCCTCAAGTCCCACTCCATCGACGAGAACTTCGAGTGGCGTACCTTCGCCAACGAGTTCGGCGACAACGACCCCAACCGTGTCGGTGGTCCCTTTAACCCTATTGTCATGGATGGCAACTTGTTTACTGTCATCGCCAAGCCCAACGTCTACGACGATGAGTTCTTCTCGTCCTCCCTTAAATGCTGGCAGAATCGTGGTTCCAACCCCGACCGCGCTCTCATCCATGCTTTCACGACCTTCTGAAATTGATTTTTGGGGTTGTTTATTTGCAGGTTTGTTTTGTTCTTGTGTCTTTACCCTTCAAAATCGCTCCTTTAACAAAGTTTAAGTGATGGATTGTTGGGATTGGGTTCCTGTTGGCATCTCAGAGTTGGATTGGGTTCCTTTAACAAAGGTACTTTTTTCTGTGTTATTTTTGGGGCCATAAAAAAAAGGTCAATTTTTTGGTCACATTTAGCGTAATTCTTAATCTCATTTTTCTGTTTCGTTTGATGCTTCAGCTGGCCGCTTATTTCTTGGTGGCTACTGTCAAGGTTTGTGCTTTGGTAGATACCTCTTCTTTGCTCCTTAATTTTCATTACACATGTTAAAATTTTATGACAGTGTTTTTCTTATAAATTATTTTAACATCCACTACAAGAAAAACACGAATTCCCGAGGGTATTTTTCCAAAGGCATGTCTATCGTCGGTAAAAGTGCTTTACCGAGGGGCAAAAAGTGAATCACCGACGGCCTAGACGAAATCACGTTTCCGATGCTCAAAAAAACCTTAGCGAGGGTTTTGAAACCTTCGGTAAGAGTGTCCAGCAATAAAAATCAATGATTGGGGTTCGTCCCCAATTTTGTCAAACAAAGCCCTCCTTCCCCTCTGCCGGTAAGAGCTGCGATTTCGGCCTCCCTTCCCATCGACCTTCCCATTCACTCCGTCTGCATTCCATTTCGCTTGCTTTCGTTCATTCTCTCCCTATCCCTCTCTCTGTCTGTTCTGTCCGGTGGCATTGTGTGCGTACGGTTCGTCGTGTCGCTGTGGGTCGTGCGGGTAGGGTGGTGGTTCGTGGTCGTGCGCGTCAGGCTTATGCGGCGAGTGGGTTGGTTATTCGTGGTGATTAACGTCAGGAGGTCGTTGCGGTGAAGCCCAAGGTTGGCTGTTGGGTTGAGAGCTCGCGGTGTGGCTTGGCTTTCATTGAATTAGGTGTTCTGGAGTGCGAGGTAAGTTCTCTGTTTTAGAACGCTACTTGAATAAATTGATTGCCTTGTTCTTCCCTAGTTGTGTGCAATGTGTCCATGTAATTGGTTGTTGCCCTGTTCTTACCAATACGCGTGAACTTGTTTGCATTGTTGATATTTCTGTAAGGACAAGGTACTCACATAGATAGGGAACCCCATCTTTCCGAAAACGTAGACGTTTACTTCTCTGGCCATCCGAATATGTTTTGTATCTAATGCAAGTGTGGCAAAATATTTTTGTCTTCAGATATTGGCATCTTTTTCTGTTCTACGGGTGAATTGAAGAACTCAACAATAATTTTAGTCGCAAGATTTGGTGTCTTGCTTAATTTCCTAACATTGAGTTGTAAAAGCGAGAGTTATAATTGGCTTTGTTGAGCAACTCTAATTCCTTACCTTTTTGGTCTCAACATTAATTCTAAAACCTGTTTCTAATAGTATAGTTATCTCAGTTAGGCATTGATTAACCCAGCATTTCATAATACTCGCGGAGAAACAGATTATACGTTGAAGTGTATGGATGTTCAACAGTCCCATTAGAGTCATATCTCAAATATTACTAGATTGACAATAAATTTGAATGTTTGACTCTCTAGCAAGTGGTGTCCCTTAGTTAAGCTCGTGATACATCTAGACTGGAATAAAACAAGTTTAAAAAATATAAGACCACTTAACAAAGAACATTGATTAAGTAAAAAGGGACATCAAAATCTTCTAAAACAAAGTAACACTGGAATAATCACCTTGTACCAGAATCTGTTTTCCAATACTTTGACCCCAATAGTCACTTTCAGATGTTGTACTTGACTTGACGACAACAAAATTAAAATGATGGGTGATTGGAGGGAAATCTTCTTTTCTGAAAGGATGATTTCTCTCTAAAGTTTGAACCTTTAGGATTCTTGTCTGAACATTATGTTTGGAAAGTGAATAATTGATGTTTACAACGTAGGTTGCCCTGGTCAGATTGCTCATACCAGTGTTCCAGTTGTTGTAAGGACCAATTTCAATTGCTTAGTTGCTAAGAACCAATGTCTTTTTGCTAATTGAGTTATTTCCAACGACCTTAATTGTTTTAGGACTTAAGTTAGCAATTTTAGTTGTTGTAAGGCCTTTGTACAATAGTTCAATTCCTTTAATTGGAAGGGTAAGTTTAGGGATGAGGAAGTGAGGGAGAAAGAGAACAAAGGGTGTTAATTTGTAGAGGAAAAAAACTGAACATAGAGGAAGAGCAGAGAGTCAAAGACAAACACAAAGGATGAAAAAAAAACATAAATAAAGCAGGTTGTTAGATTGTGTCAGTGGGACTAGTCCTGGAGCATTTTCTTCATGAATTTTAGTGCAACATAAGCATAATCCACCAATTACGTTTGTGCCTTTCTCTTTCTAACAAGATCATATCTCCTAAAGATAAGAATCGAAATCCATATAATACTAATCTATACAAATAATTTGTGGGTTGAAAAAAAATTAACAAAACTAGTAATGAAATTGGTGGCTAAGAAGAAGAAGAAGATGTTGATTCTATTATTAAAGGTTCACATGATGTGGAAAAACTTGAACAGTGAACTGCTGCTTTTGGATTCACAACCATGGCTATGTTTGTGGTGATGGATTCACGCAGAGGAGAGCCACTCCTAGAATTTGAAGCATCTCAGGTTTTTTTTTCCACTCTGCAATACTAGTTGCTGATCAAGGATAAATGTAAATTCCCTTCTTTTCTCTCTGATTTTGTTGCTAACCCATGTGACAATGTGGGCACCCTCTGGAATACTGTTATCATTTGGTTCCATCCCCGTTAACATCTCAAGAAGTACAACACCCAAACTGTACACATCACTGTATCTTCTTCTGCTCTAGTTTTCAAAAGGGTTTCTTTTAGCCTTGTTTTTTAATGCAACTGATATATCAAATATTCATAGTGTATATGTTCTTTGTCCTCATTATATATATTTTGAATTGTTTTTCTTAGTCATTGTAAGGGGAATGACTGTTTAAATTTTATTTTGGGTAAGAACTGAGTGAGAGTAACTTTATTCTGCTTCAACTTGAAGTCAGGGGATTCATTTTTGGTTCCTCAATTGCGTTAGGCATTGGTGCCAAGTTTATTCCTTTATGCAAACCTGGAAAGCTGCCAGGTATATCAGTGTTGTGTTGAATGTAATTGAGCACTACTATTAATCTTAATTAATCTGTTTTAATTTAAAACTAGAATGTATCAAACATAGGCTAAAAGAAATGAAGAGCATTTTGGGTGGATGGCAGGGTCTATTTTGAGTGGAAAGGCCTTGCCATAGTCATATATAGTTTGATCATTCATTATTATTTTGGGTCGGTTTTACTGTTAATGTTTGTGGATTACTAGTTCATGACAACGAATTTGGCCCCACCTTTACCATTTTTTGAACTTTTTTCATTAACTTTTTGTGGCAAAGTCTTCTTTCAGACTAAGTGCTATACTATTCACAGATTCTCAGTACCCAAAGATTAAGATGTCCTTTTTTTGTACTAAAGTATGAAACAAAAAGAAATAAACAAAAACAGATATAAAATATGATATATATATATATATATATATATATATATATATATATATATATATATATATATATATGCACGAAATTCTATACATATATATGTTCCTTAATTAACCTGTCTCTTCCCTGCAAATTTAATGTCTCTAACTCTGTAGGTGTAGCCTTTTATATATGTGTGTGTATAGCTGAATTAAAAGTGAAAAAGGGCAAATTTTCCAAATAAAAGTAGGAAAAAGCTATAGCTAGCTAAGTACACGTAGGTTTGATTGAAGAAATTAAGAAAATTAATTTGTTTATATAGTTTTCTAATCTCAAATTTTGTGAAGTCGTTATCAGTGACAACTAATTTGTGGTTGATTGAGAGTGCAAAATTTTTATATTACCAACATGTAAATATTGAGAAGCAGACATTTGTTTATTTGTGTAACTTTTGTAAAATTAGTTTTACTTTTTAAATAATTAATCAATTGATTCTATCAAACATCACTTTAGGAAATGAGGGTTTAACATTAAACTTGTTCTAAAATTCTTATCCTCATTTTACCGAAGACTTTTGGCCCTCGGTAATTACCGAATGATAATTTAAGGAGATTCCGCATTCGAAGGGGGATAGACTACTCAAGAATCTTACTTTTCTTTTCTATCTTCAATTAGAATTGGATAAATAATTAAGAAAATCAATAAGAAAAAAATCATCCGTTAATGAAATGTTAATTGGTATTTCTTGAGAACTTGAGTAAAGAGTAAACCTTTTTTATTTTAGATTAGAATTTTTTTATCGAATTTGATAGAATTTGAAAATGAAAAACCTGACCCTCGGTAATTACCGAATGGCGGAAGCCCTCGGTAAACGTTAACGACAAGAGATTTACCGAGGGCTCTTTGACCGTCGATAAGCCGTCTGTAATTACCTTTTACCGACGGTTTTGGGCTGTTTCCGAGGGCTTCTGGCCTTCGATAATGTCCTTCTTTTTTGTAGTGATCGTAGGGGTTGTATATATTAGTTTTGGAATTTGAAGTGGTGAGTGGTGAAGATGGATTCAGAAAGCGAGGCTGTAAAGACACCAAAGAGAGAATTGGAAGCAGAAGGGGTTATGAATTCAAAGATGAAGGGTTTTGCATAGCTCCCCTTGAAGGAGTGATGGAGGATGCTTGGTGGGGTTTGGTGGAAAGAGAAGAACCCTTGAAGTATAACTAGGAAGGCTATGTTGAACTTGTGCAAATGATTCAAAGGCATGGCTTGAAGCTTTAGGATGTCATGTCTTTCCATCAATGTGGTAGAAATGTCGGAGACTCTTGCAGGTATATCACACTGCTCATTTTAACTTATTTTAATGTGTGTGTACTGCTCCTGTGTTTAGATTTGTTGATAACAGAGATTTGGGTAATAAATTGTTGTGAGATTGATTTTTGTGCAAGAGAGTTCGTGAAATTTGTTGTATACAACATAAAAGTTAATAACATTGTTTTGTACTTCTAATATGAAAAGGCAAATAAAAAAAGGATTGATTTTGATTTTGATTCTAATTTTGTAGCATTCCTCCGCCTTCGTGGGTACTAGAAGAAATAAGCAAGAACCATGAATTGGTTGACACATACTGATAAGAAAACCCTTAACTTTGTGCAAATAAAAAATTGTCCAGTTGCAAACATAAAACAATGGCAATGAAAAAGGTTAAACCAGGACACTCAATCTTGGATTTTCATGATATCTTCTTTTGGGAGTCAAAGAGAAAGGCACATAGATGTAGGTAAAGGACGCCACCGCTAGGCGGGCCTAAATCATAGGCCAATACATAAGCGTGAACGGGACCACCAGATGCATTTATTAATAAAGACTAATATCTCGCTTTATTCTTTCGTAAAATATTAAAAAAAAACCCTTTTACTGCCTCGGTTCAACTCCAAACTGAGGGATAAGACCCTCCCTCTACTATCCCGCTTCACAACCGAAGAAAAAAGTGGTAGACTTTTTACCTCGTCTGTATATACCTCGGTTGCGGAGCCGTTGCGGATAAAAGAAAATAATCATTGTCGTTTCCTTTTACTGTACTAGTGCAAGATAAATGCAAAAGCTTAATGTGGGATCAACAGACATGATAAAATGTTTTTTTTAATGCATGAAATCTTTTTTCACCTTTAACTCAAGCTCATTAGTGTATAAAGATGTGTGTCTTTTACTCTACCATCACTATCACACAAATCAACTTTGCCCTTCGTTTCAACCAAAATAAACACACTCACATGCAAGCTAGCATCATAAGGACTTTCAAGACTTGTATTGTGGCTAGGCTAAGAATGAAATTTGTTTTTCTAGATATAAAGTACCTTAAGCTAGGAGAGTAGATAAATCAAAACATAATAACAAAAATCTCTTTTTTGCTTTAGTTCAAATGTAACTAATTCTCAACTCAGTTTCCAACTTTCATTCACAGAACTCTTTTTCTTTTATCTTGTTCTTCTTTTCCAACCTTGGAGATTCTTGAAATTTCTTCAAGGAGGATGTTTGTTTTCTCCAAGAATATTTTTGGACAACTTTTTTGGTGTGTTTTTGTTCTCAAACTTCATGTGCCAAATGAATGCAATTATTTCGTAAAGAAACAGGTTAGATTACTCATATATAAAAGATATGACATTCTGATGCTTTTTAATCGATTAGGTAAAAACCTTAATCGATTAAACTTATATTTTTGTTTTAATTGATTAGATTATTATCTTAATTGATTAAAAGATACAATATAACCATCTTTTACTTCGGATATGTTCTGATATGTTTTAATTGATCAATATGACGAGATTCGTGCAAATATGATCTAGTGTGCAATTTATACTTTTCTATACATAAAATTTGCATCTAACATTCATCGTATATGATTTTAAAATACTCTTTACCAAACTTAGGAAATCCCCTTTCAACATCAAATTATCCAAGTTATCAAATTATAAAAATTACAAAAATATAAAATTATAAAAGTTATAAACTTATAAGATTACAAGAGTATAAGATTATAAGAGTATAAAATTATAAAACTATAAAATATAAAACAATAAAATTATAAAACTATAATTATGAAACTATAAAACTATGAAACTATGAAATTATAAAACTATAAAATTATAAAAGTGTAAAATTATAAAATTATAAAAGTATAAAATTATAAAATTATAAAATTGCAAAACTATAAAACAATAATACTATAAAACTATAAAATTATCAAATTTACAAATTGTAATTTACAAATTATTGAATTTTAAAAATTTCAATTTTTTAAATTTTCAAAATTTCAAATTATCAATTTATAAAATTATAAAACTATATATTTAATGGTTTAAAATAAAAAAAAAATATTAAAGTCAAGATTAAGTGGGTTAGTGACCTAATTAGTCAGTACCACTTTTAAAGTATCATCCCTTTCCAGAAACATGTAAATACCATGAAATCTGACATTCAACACACTTTTAATTATACATCAGTCAATAAGCCTTCATGACTAACCGTGAGACGGAATTCAAACACATGCATTACAACATACAAGTTCTTACAAGATATATAGTTTCTACTCACATACACTAACATGGTGAGATTGTTGTTACAGAAAGAAATCTAATAAAGTGATAGACTAAGCCAGGTGACATATGCATAGTCTTATACCAGTGAGACCATTTTGTAGATCTAAAACCATGACCCTTTTTGGTTCAGAATATGATCAATTATCATAGGTTTTGCAAAATAAGTGGCGCACCGTGTTTCGGTTGCAAACTAAGCATAACTGCAGGAGCATGCACATAAACAGGAGAAAGCTCGAATGAGAAATTCTGCAGAAACCATGACAACACAACCTTGGCTTCCAACAAGGCAAAGTTTTGGCCAATGCAAATTCTAGGACCCCATCCAAATGGGAAAAATACAACTTGGCCTTTTGTTGCCTTTACAACCCCTTCAGAGAATCTTTCTGGTTTGAACTCCATTGCATCATTACCCCATATATCAACATCCTGGTGAAGTAAAAAAATTGGCAAGGTAACATTTACTCCTGCAGGTAGTGACAGGTTTCCAAGTTTCACATCCTTCTGGAGTCTGCGATTGTGGAAAACAACGGGAGGGAATAACCTCAGAACTTCATACAGAATCATGGTCATCTAGGGAAGAAACATTTTGGCACATGTTAGCATGAAATTCATTTTTAATAAAGATTATAAATGAAATCACGTGATACATACAGTTTTGAGCTGACTTAACCCATCAATGTTTGGATTTTGTTTTCCAAAAACATGAAGAACTTCCTCCCTTGCTCGATTTTGCCATTCAGGATACCTACTCAACATGATCAATGTCCAAACCAGCAAAGATGAAGTCGTTTCTTGCCCTGCTAGGTAGAATAACTTGCACTCACTAATTACTTCTTCAATATTCATTCCAACACTCTTACTGTTTCCGTTTCCCTGGATTTCCATTTGATTTGATTCTAAAAGCATGCCTAATAAATCTTTATTGTTGGATTCACCCTTCTTCATGGCTTTCTCTCGTTTTTTTATGATATTCCCAATTGAATTTTTCATTTCTTTATCAACTGCTCTCGTCTTCATTTTGGTAGGTGTCGGTAAATGCCTAGAAACATGTTGAATTAATGAAGGTCAATTTCCTAGAAGTAACATTATTAGTTCTTGTATAAGTCAGGTATGCTCATTTCTTGAATTTCAAAGATTTTTTGAAACATATATCAAATATTCCTTACATCAAAATCTGTATGTAATTCATAATTATTTGTCATCATCACTATAGCAGTGATTTGAGAGCTTAATCTCTGTCTACAGTGTCTAGCTTTTAGGGTGATTTTCTAAGGTTCGAAGAACTTCATGGTGAGTTGAGTTTCAATAAAACTAAAACATGCATAATTTAGTAATCACATTTTACAACGAATCAATGTGGTATTACCGCAATATTAGTGTGTTAGAGTACTTTGCAGTCATGACAAGGTACCCCTGAATTCTGAGAAGCTGAAATATCTTTTTTCCTTCTGCATAGCTGCTTCCGAAAGCCGTTCTAGAAATTACATCACGACTCAAATTCTGAATGAAAGGCGAAACATCAATCTCACATTTTCCATCTGATGACAACATTCCCTTCCACTCGCTAATCACATCATGACAACTTTGGGAAAATGCTGGTAGCATGTTCTGCAAATATTTTAAAAGAGAACAATATTTTATCTCAAAAGTCTTCATATCCAAACAACAAGGATACTGGTTAAATTCATTATAAAAGTATACATACTTTTTGTACATCTCGATTAATAATTAGGTAATGCTGTGAAAAGATTGTTTATTTATAAATTAAAGTAATAAACTTACTTTCAATTTTTCCAAGTGGAATGCAGGGTTGATAATCTTTCTATGTTGAGCCCACTTATCACCCTCGGAACTTATCAGACCACTGAACAAGAACTTGCCAATGCCAGTTATCTTTTGTTTCTGGAAATCATGAATGTTATTGAAAACTTCTTTGATTTGATTTGGATCAGTGATGATGACCTTTGGTGTCGTGCCTTCCCAAAAAAACGAATTATTGCCTGCACATAATTCACTTATCAGCAATTGCTAAAACGGCTTTGCTTTAACAACTTAAGATCCAAAAACTTTATTTCGCGAGGAGAGGAGAATAATGGTATAACTAATAAATTTAAAGGAGGAATATCTCTGGTTTTGTTTTAGAAATTTTAAAAACTAAAATAAAAAAAATGTTGTAGCAAGAACATTGAATGATGCCGGAAGAATCACCGAAAAACATCACTTTCATGCCCAAACTCTGTAGACCTAACATTTATGTATAAGTACAAATTTTGAGGAGGTAGGAAAAGTAAACCGTATTTGGCAACAGTGTTGTTAGGCCCCAAGGACAAGCGAGGAGCAACATCGTCGGAGACAATAAAAGATTGCGATTGAGGGTTGTTTTGTGGGACAGGGTTTTGGTTGGAGGTGAAAAGTGAAAGGGAGTATGGGTCACCACGAAGACCTTGTGCTCTCAGAAGTTTCTCAAACCTCTTAGGCCTAAGCCACAGCGTGTACACCATCTTCACCGCCCATAACGGAATCACACCAACGATCACGCTCACCAGACACACTATTGCTGTTGAGGAAGTAAATGAAAATAGCTCCATTATTGGGATGAATTCAGATGGGCTATGGTACAGGGTAATCATAAACGTAGACACTTACACTACTATCTGATATGCATTTATCCTACAAATTGTCTTGTCTTTAAGTTACTCGTTTCTCTCAGTTTATTATAAAAAATAGTGTCTCGTGATTTTCATGCTTGTGTGTTTTACAAATATCACTTTCTTATTATGTCTATACTCACAGAGTGTTTCATCCTTACACTTTTAAAAATTACATTTTTAACTTTTTAATAATTTTTTAATAATCTCATCCTGCACTTTTAACTTTTCTAAAACTATTATTTTTAACTTTAATAAATACTTTTTTATTTTTTTCCTTTTCTTATTAAAAACAATCTTCACCACTTTAATAATGATTTAATTTAATTTAAAATTTAAATACTATTAATATAATTTTATATTTTAATAATTATTAAAATATGATTTATATTATAATAATAATTACATTAAAAACACAAAATAAAATAATAAAAATAATATTAATAATAACAATAATAAATAATAATAATAATAATAATAATAATAATAATAAATTTGATTTAATATATTCAAATATATAAAATTATATTACAATAAATTAAATAATTATTAAATTTTAAATAAAAACCAAAATTTGAAAACTTGTTTAAAATCCGTAAAATAAGTTAACACTTTTTCTTTTTATTTCAAATTTAATAAATATTGAATTTAAATAAAAATTATAATACTATTTATTATATTTATATTTTAATAATTATTAAAATATGATCTATATTTTTATAATAGTTTTATTAAAAAAATTAAAATAATAATAATTAAAATAAGAATAATAATAATAAAAATAAAAATAATATTTAAAATCACATTAAATACATTTAAATATATTAAATAAATTAAAATTAATAATTATAAAAGTTTAAACAAAAACCAAATTTTGAAAAATTTGTTGATCGGAGACATCCAATAAGTTATCCTACGGATATCCGATGAATAATTGTTTTTAAAATTTTATTTTTTATTTAAATTTTAATAATCATTTAATTTAATTTAATATTTTAATATAATTAAATAATATTTAAATTTTAAATTTAATTATTATTAAGATGGTGCATAGTGTTTTTAATAAGTAAAAGAAAAAAAAATGAAAAGATATTTATTAAAGTTAAAAATTAAATTTTTGAAAAAGTTGGAGGTGCAATATAAGGTTAAGGATGAGATGTTAGAAGGTTAAAAATGGAATTTTTGGAGGTGCAGAATAAGATGTTGGAAGTGTAGGATGAAACATTCCTACATGTATAAACTTTAGCCAAAAGCTAACTCTAATCGATGTCGGAACAATTGATATCGTTATAGAGTCGCGCAGCGGAATAAAATACGAAAGCGGAAAGCGTGTTCGATCAAACTTGTTTTAAGATGGTCAGTTTTAGAAAATAATTTTCTTAGAGAAAATTTATCAAATGCGCAAAATGTAAAGAGTATAGAGAGCAAGACAATTCAACACAGAATTTTTATTCTGGTTCGATTCAGAAAGAATCTACGTACAGTTGTTAATCACTATGAAAAGTGATTAACATTTTCACTGATAAACAGTTTAACAGATTTACAATATGGTAAATGAACAATAAGATAAAACCTTCCTTCGACGAACGAACCGGAAGTATGCTTCCTTCGACCAACGAACCGGAAACAATTAATTTGCACTTTCCTTCGACCAACGAACCGGAAAAGTGCAGAAACAATCTTCCTTCAACCAACAAACTGGAAGAGCAACAGCTTTACCAACTCGAAGAGAACCGCTCCGACCTTAGATCCACAAAGCACGAGCTTCTCCTATTCACGAGACCAAGCAATGCAATGAACGTTTTGGAACTTCCTCAGACAAACTGTATTCTCAAAAAGCTCAGTGTTCTTTCTAAAAGTTTTGGAGCAACCTTATATAGCGAACTAGTCTAAGTTCTCAGAGATAGATTATAACTGCCATAAATAATCGATTATTGTTAGTGATAATCTATTATTTGAGTCCGTTACAGGATTTTTCAAAAGATGATAATCAATTATCCTAAGGAATAATCAATTATTCCAGAGACTTTGGCAGTTCTCAAGAGAACCAGTTGATAATCGATTATTTGCAGGAATAATCGATTATTCCAGAACGAAATGCTTTTTCAAGAGTACTCAGGATAATCGATTATACCTTCTCATAATTGATTAAATGAGTAACTTAATTATAGGTATGAGATTTTCTAAGTTTTACATATTCAAAGACTTTCCTAATACATTTATATTCTACAAAGTGTTTTTACAACAATTATAACAATTTCTTCAAGTTTATCTTTTTACAACATCGTCAAAATTATTTATCTTCAATTTATCAATGCTTCCTCGTTGGTAGCAACACTCTATATATCAATTTGTCAAATATGGTTCCTACAGACCAGAGCAAAAGCAACATTTCTTCTTCATGGCCTACATTCTGATATGACATTGAATACACTTATTTTCAACTCATTCCTATTCTATCAGGTGAATTTAAAAGCATTGGACTATTTCAATGTCTGTCTATCTTTACTCTGGTATGGTCCTGAAGTTGAATGTCAGAATTTAATTAATTACTCCGATATTTATTATTTTAATATTTTCAACTATTTGTTATATATTATAATATAAAACATAACTATCAATAAAGTATTATTTTACTTTAATTATTTATTTCTATAATATAAAAAAGTATACTGAGTTAACAGTGTGAGATTCTTCCACTAGCAGTTTTACTCATGCATTATAGTAATATTTCATTATTCTTTTATCCATAATTTAAATTATATATTTTAAATTAATTTTATTTATAATTTATATAAAACTTTTAGCAAATATTACTGGTTAGAGACAGAAATCAAATATAAATCACATATGTATACCATAAATTATAATTATTGTATGTCGAATGATTGCAAATTTGATGATATTAAAATCGTAACTCATGTGTGTTATAAATAGGTTTAATGGTTTGTTTTTACGTAATTCTTCTATTTTTTTTCTGATCTGAATTAATCTTGTCATTAATTTGGATAACATTAAATTTGGTATATCTTGACATGGTGAATGCACAATTATTAAACACGTGACACAAAATGCTCCCATAGGTGAACATGTAAAGTAGAAACAAAAAAAATTGAGATTTCATTAAATTTCTAAATCAATAAATAAATAAAAGAAAAGAAAATAAAAACAGAATAAGCAAAAAGATCCAAGCCCAAATCTTGTTTCTCTCCCTTCCTTTGTAGATCCTACATGGCCACCTCTAAGGCCAACAAGTTTCTAGTCAGTTGTCACCCTTGCCACCGATCAGAGCAAGACTGTCGACGACCTTACCCACGTCGGAAGCGCCTTCATTCTTCGTGGTAACTCAATTTCTCCATCATCCGCATCACATACGGAGAGCCACCGCGACGCCATGGATCTCACGGCTGTACCGTTGACGCCGCCTTGATCATATGTTCTTGATTCTTCTTCAACTTCTTCTTTGTATACTTGATGGCTTGTTATAAAAGAAAAGTTCTTTGTGTGCAAACCTTGGTAATGGTAAATTTCACGGGTCTTAGAGATTTTTCTTTATTTAATTAAACTTGCAGGTGAAAGATGATGAATTATGAAGTAGGGTTTTTTAGTCAATGAGTTGAGTGCAGATAATAATGACTTTCAGAAAATGGATAATGGTGATATATTTGAGTATTAGTCTAGGATAGGTTTGTGAAAGTTAAGGAAAATGGATTTTGTTTTTTCCCCTTGTGATAGGGGTAGAAGGAAATGAAATGAATGATGTTGGGTTCAAGGAAAAAATTGGTGATAATAAATATGAGAATCCTTTGTCTCGCGTTTCTCAAGCTTTTCCTCTATAAACCTGGGTGTTGATAGATTGCAGATGAAAGATTGAGAGAGTAGTTTGATTGGAATTGGAATTTGCTTCCCCTTCCCTCAGTTCTCTTGTGCCCTTCTTAAAAGGAATAAAATAATCACTAAAAATGGTGTTTGTCAAGGAGGGCGCTCATTACGCCACTGTCAATGGCGAACATAGTGATTGTCTGGTCCTTTATCTCGTCAGCAAGGTGGGTGAGGGTGAGGTAGTGATATAAGGTGGAGAAGCTCGGTAAGAATGGCCCTTCCACATCGTATTAGAAGAAAACATCCTAGTCGAATTTAGGGATTTAATGAAATCCCAATTCTTTTTCATTTGTAAATTATAGGTAATGTAAGCTTTCTCTGCTTGTTAATATTTGCGCAATGACCATGCCACGAGACAAAAATTTTAACGTCGTCCAGTCCCATTAATGGTAAGGTTCCAATTGACTCAATTTTACAAGAACATGAACCTAATTGAGATAAAACAACTACGAGGATCTATTTGAAACGATTCTACAAAAACAGAGACCTAAAAAATGATTAAACCTTACAAGATTAAAAGTTTACAAGATTAAAAGATTACAAACTTATAAACTTCTAAATTGTGAAATTGTAAGGTTGTAAGGTTATAAGGTTGTAAGGTAATAAGGTTGTAAGGTAATAAGGTTATAAGATTATAAAGATTATGAAATTATATGTTAAGAGGGAACTCTCCCCAGTTTAGTAAAAAATATTTTTTATTATGCACTATGTCAAATGTTCTTTCTTGTGTAATAACATTTATAAAATATACTTAGGATCATATAAGAAGGATCTTAGAATGCACAATTTATGTATGGTAGAGTACAAGTTGGATAGAAGATTATATTTGCATAAATTTACTCATATTAATCGTTTAAGATATAACCATAATAATTTAAAGCACATTACACACAAAATAAGGCTATATTGCATGTTTTAATCGATTAAGATAATAATCTAATCGATTAAAATAGAAAGATAAACCTAATTGATTAAATGCATATGAATTTCATATCATATATATTTGTGTGATCTAACTTGTTTCAGGTAGAAAGTACTTTGCAATGTTTTGAAAAAACGTGAAACAAAAGCTTAGGAACACATCAAGAAGTTGTCCAGAATCATTCTTGGAGAAATCACTCAACCCTTTGAAGAATCTTCATATTCTCCAAAGTTTCAAGAAAGAAAAAAGACTTGTGAGATCTGTATATAGGTGGTGCATCCGGGTTACATCTTATTGTTTAGATTTTCTTAATCACCTTAGTTGTGTAAGCAAGGCGTAAGACAGTGTGAGTCTGAACCTCTCTTGGTTATAGTTTCTAATATTGGAGTATGTGTGAAGATACAATTAAGTGAATTCTTTGTATTCTTCACAATTGAAATATTGTGGATTCCCTCCAGCTAAGTTTGTTGGAGGAAACTGGATGTAGGCTCAACTTAAGAGTTGAACGAGTATAAAAATTGATGTGTGATCTTAATTTTGTTTTTGTATTTTAAATTGTTGATCATAAACCTTTGTGAATTGATTCAAAGAACCAAAATTTTCAAATAATTTGAACAAGATGTTTTAAAACCCAATTCACCCCTCTTAGATTGAGATATAGGGATACTATTTTAAACAATAGGCACTAAAGCTGGTTAATCGAGACATTAATTGATTAAAAACATCTTAGATGGCCAATATATCTCAAACCTTTTGTGAGTGGCTCCATAAACATATCACCTCTGTTTACTGAAGAGAATTATCCATTCTAAAAAATAAGAATGAAAATTTGCTAAGAATCAGTAGACAAAAGGGTGTAGGATGCTTGTTAGCTCTTTGGGAACCATTGTAAGATCCTTGAAAATATTTGTAAGTCAGATACTAAATTAAAAAAAAAAAGTAAATAGTGAATAGTAAATTGTGAATAGTAAAAAGTGAATAGTAAAAAAAAAATTATTTTTGGAGAGGATAAGTGTTCCACGTAGCTTTGAGATCAGAATTCACCAATTTGCAAATAAAAAATTATTTTTGTAATAGTAAAATGAATAAAAAAAATGAATAGTAAAAATGAATAGTAAAAATGAATAGTAAAATTTTTTACTATAAATAGCCAAGGGGGGAGGCTGAAAATTTACACCAAAGAACTTAGAAAATTTTTGAGAGAAGAGAGTTGGAAGAATTTCTAATTTCAAAGGGGATATTCTGGAAGTTTTCAGAGAGCGAGGAGATTAAGTCTGTAATAGAGGTAAGGGAAGCTAACCTTGAGTATCTCCTTTTGTATTATCTTGAGTCTTGAATACGCTATATTTTGCTTTTGTCTGATCTTAAATCTTGATTATGGAGTATTTTGTTTCTGTATGATTTTGAATTTAAATGAGAGTATGCTTTTGTGTTGATATCCAAGTGTGATAGTTGTAAAACGTGATATTGATTATGTTATGCCATTTGTATGTTATTAGTTGTTTATTTTTGTATTTTGGAAGGATTAGAAATTGTCTAACCGGCTCTGCCAGATTCAATTTCTTGTTTCCCCAAACGTTTTATTTCTTTACTTATTTATTTTATTGCACTTTGGAAGGATTAGAAGTTGTCTAACCGGCTCTGCCAGATTCAACTTCTTGTTTCCCCAAACTATTTATTGCTTTACTTATTTATTTTATTGCATTTTTGGAAGGATTAGAAGTTGTCTAACCGGCTCTGCCAGATTCAACTTCTTATTTCCCCATACATGTTATTGTTCTTGTTATTTAATTATATTGTATTTTTGGATGGATTAGAAGTTGTCTAACCGGCTCTGCCAGATTCAACTTCTTGTTTCCCCATGAATTTTTATATTAAGATTATTTTTATGATTGTCAAATATTGTATTCTTCTATGACCATTTATTGTAATGTTTTATTATTGTTAATTGTTTATAATTATCTTGTATGAATTCTATTATGGATGTTTATTGTGATGAATTTATTGAATGAGTTTGTTGGCTGAAATTGATCTTGTTGGGAGGTTTGGAATAAGGGTTCTGTAATAACTTGTATATGGGTATTAAATAGATATACAGATACTGGTTGAGGTTGTTGTGAGAGGAAGTAAAATTAAGCATTTTAAGATTTAGAGCATAAGAAAATAAGGTAGATAAATTAAATAAATAAATTGTTAATTATTGAGGACCTCCCTTTGTTGGTAGGATAGAGGAACCTTAAAAACCTGAGTTGGCACATCCCTGATCATAGAGCAGCCCTGGCCTGGTCCAGTCAGTTGTGACTAGTCATATGTGCTGGCGGCGAAGGTGAGTTTGATGCGTTCAGACATCTGGGTCCACTCCGGTGACCAATTGGGGTAAAGAAAAATCTATAATAGGATGAAAATAAAATAAAACAAGTTGATTGTAGATGCATAATATTATCATGGTAAAAATTTCATATATATTTTATTTATCATTACATTGAGCCCAGACTTTAATATGTAGTTCTTAAGATATGTTGATATATTTTGGTTGATCCATGATCTTTGTTTGGTGAAAATATGTTGAGTTATACTCGTTATGGGCAAAATGAGTTTATAATATGAAGCATGATATCTGGCAATATGTTTGATTTATTGATACCAAAACGGGTGATTATGAATTCATGATTAAAGAATGAACATGATTGAGTTAGGTGGATAAGAGGGTATGAATTGTTGGTTTTATGAAATGTTGGGGTGGATATGAGAAATCATTACTTATGAAATGATGTTTACTACCGGGAGTAGTTTGTTCGAGTTATACCATGAGAGTTTGGTATGAGCAAAGTAACACTTGAGGTTTATGAAAGCAGGCAGAAAGTGGTCTGACCATAAGGCTTTGACATAAACATATGATTCGTAAGTTTTATAGAAGCAGGCAGAGAGGGGTCTGACCATAAGGCTTCAGAAAGTAAGACATAGTATATAAGTGAGGCTTAAGGAAGCAGGCAGAGAGCGGTCTGACCATAAGGCTTCATGAGTAAGCATGGAACACTTGTAAGATTTACGGAAATGAGAAAGATGATTTTGATAATGATGAATTAATGACATCGGAATAATGATATTTTATCAATTGTAGAAATACATGATTATAATATTTTTATTACAAGTTTAATGATTTTATGATATGGTTGGCTTACCCTTATTTGTTTGTGCTATGATCATATAACTCATGTTATATGTGAATAGATAATGTCGTAGATGCGATTGAAAAAGCTTAGAGATGAGAGAGACGCGGGGAAAAACTTTCAGCGATATTTTGTAAAAAGAATAAATTTGTATTGGAAAAATTATGTTGTGTAAAACTTATAAGTTGAAATTCGAATTTATGTTAAGTGGTGAAGACTATATTGTTTGAAGTTTGTAAGTTTGGTATTGTACTTTGGGAGAATTGAAATAAAGTTTGATGGTTTATAAAATATATCAAATTAATTTAGTCTCTACTATCAGTAATACCCTTTAAAATATTAGGGTGTTACATTTTGGTATCAGAGCAATGGTTTTCGAAAATATTTTGGGACTTTGGGGAGTGAAATTATTATTCTTAGTAAAATATCAATTGAGTTGATTCTTGTTTTATTGGAAACTAGACTCAAAGAGTTTCAATCTGACTACTCCTACGCATATTTTGGACTTCGGGAAGGGGTCTAACCGAGCTGGGGAAAACGTGACAGTTTTGCTGTCCAAGGGCTAGCGTCCAACCTTAATTTTAGGTGTATTTTTACAAGTTGCGACTTTTTGGAGTGGGTAGGTTGTGTTCTGGACTAGGAGAACATTTTGGGACCCTTTGGAGACTTTCCTACCATGTTTTAGGGCTGGAAAATGGTTTAGGATGGTCCATTGGTTGTTTATTATTGCTAAGTGCCAAGTGCATGGGTCCATAGTTGTCTAAGACATCTTCTTTCAATTCCAAATCAGATTTGGAGTTTTGGGGGAGAGTAGAGAGGTCCTTGGTGGGCGGTGAACGAAATCCTAAGTGTCCTAAGAGTGGAGGCTGACTTGGTCTAGCAAGGAGGAGAGGAGTTGCTCTCTTTGAAGAAGAGTTTAAGGTGTTTTAGTCTTCATGAGGTAAGGGGAGCTAACTCAACTTAATTTCTAGAATTTTGTGGTTAGAAATATGGTTCCAATTGCTTGACTTTGATGAAGGGGAGCTAATCCTTTCTTGTTATGATCATGAATATGAATATGAATATGTTAAAAATTTGGTAATGGTAGTTATCTATTGACTTGTGTAAAATTTGGTTTTCATGATTATAATTTCTTATTTTCGAGTTACTGTGGTAATAAATTTCTATTAATTTTTTCACCGTTGGATTTAGCTAAAATTTTAATATGTGAATCCTAAGACATATTACTAAACTTTGACCGTTCGGATTTGAAAATAAAAGTCTGTACTTGGATAAATAAATCCTATAAGTTTGAGTAATTTAGTTACCCCTGTAGTTCTGTTACTAAGTTGTCTCAGTAAAATATAGATTCTGACCTATTTGACTGTTAGATCAACCTCAAAATTTGATATAGGATCCCTAAGACATATTAATACACTGTGACTGATCGGATTTGTAATTGAAGGTCTATGCTTAGAGAAAGAAATTTCGAAAGTTGGAAATATTTGATGAACACTGTAATTCTGTTCTTAAGTTATAATGGTAAATATTTCATAGATATTTCATTTACCGTTAGATTGAGCCCAAACTTTAGTATGTAGTTCATAAGACATATTAGGTGATCTTGACCATTCAGATTTGGAATTAGATGTCTGTGCTTAGAGGAATTCATTCCGCATTTTGAGTTTAACCGAGAACCACTTAAAATTCTGTCTCTGAGTTACCTCGGTAAAATCTTCATATCGATTTAGATAACCGTTAGATTAATCTGAAATTTTAGTATGTTGTTCGTAAGAGATAGTGGTATACTTCGACCGTTCGGATATTAGATCGGAGTTACAGATTTAGAGATATTAATTTCGTACCTTCTGAGGGATCTCAATACTGTTTAATTTATGTTTTGGATCATTTATACAAAATTGATGATTTCCGCCTCATTAACCGTTGGATTGGACTGAAAAGCTTACCATATGATCTAAACATGTTGTTGATTAGTTTGATTGGTTTAGATCGCCGATAAATAATATGTTGAAAAAGGTAATTTGGTTAATTTGTGCTACTTTGGTAAGTAGGCAGGATTGAAACTGAGATATGTTGATTGGTTATTATGTGCTTGTTGAGCATGATTGGTTCGGGATTAGTGGTTGAGATGGCATGTGATTGGTTATGAATGATATGTTAGGAAAATGTAATTTGGTTAATTTATGCTACATTGGTAAGTAGACAGAAGGGAATTGAGAAAAGTTCACTGGTTCTCTTATGCTTGTTGAATATGATTAGTTTTGGATGGGTTGTGCTTGATTATGAATAATTTGTTGAAATAATATAAATGATGTTGGTTTGCGCTACTTTGGTAAGTAGGCGAGTAGATGTTGGGTCTGCGTTACTTTGGTAAGTAAGTAGGGTGATTTGCGCTACTTTGATAAGTAGGCAGGATGAGATGATGAATGAAGAGATAAAGAGAATGATATAAATCGGGCTACTTTGATAAGTAGGCAGATTAACTATACTGTGCTACTTTGGTAAGTAGACAGAAGATCTTGTTTTATGCTACTTTGGTAAGTAGGCGAATTAATTATACTGTGCTGCTTTGATAAGTAGACAGTATTGTCTTGCGGTGCTACTTTGATAAGTAGAGAGAATAACTTGGTTTGTACTACTTTGGTAAGTAGGTCGGATGAGGTGAAGTTGTAATACTTTGATAAGTGGAATAGTAAAATTGTTGAGCAATGATATTGTGATAATATGTTGAGTGGGTGTGCTTAACTGTATTGAATACTGTGGATGTATTATTAACGGATTGTGAATGGATTGTATGCTTGTTTCAGTTAGCTCACCCTATTGTTTGTGTTTGTGTGAATGCAATGATCGTATAATGTGTGATATTATACGGGAGCAGAAACTATTTAAGATGAATTAGCAGATGGTTCTGGACTTGCTTAGAAGATGAGAGATCTGTGAAAAAAAAAAAAAAAGAGAGACATGGGGGATTTCTAAATAAATATGTTTTGAAATTTCAAACTGTGTGAAATTTTAAATTTCAGAAGTTTATGAATTGTGTGAAATTTTATTTCAGAAGACTTGTGTTGTAATAAAGCACTTAATATTTTGTTGGTGTTGAAAATTGTTAAAGAAAAGTTATATATGTATTTTTGTGGAAAAATAAATTGTAACGCCTAAATCGGGGTGTTACACTGTTGGGTATCACAGCAATGGTTTTTGAAAATCCATATCTCTTTTGTAAGTATTCTTTTGTTAAATAGTCTTTGTTTAAATAAATAATTTTCGAGGGCGAAAATAATTGTTGTTGGGGAGATTGTAAGATCCTTGAAAATATTTGTAAGTCAGATACTAAATTAAAAAAAAAAAGTAAATAGTGAATAGTAAATTGTGAATAGTAAAAAGTGAATAGTAAAAAAAAAATTATTTTTGGAGAGGATAAGTGTTCCACGTAGCTTTGAGATCAGAATTCACCAATTTGCAAATAAAAAATTATTTTTGTAATAGTAAAATGAATAAAAAAAATGAATAGTAAAAATGAATAGTAAAATTTTTTACTATAAATAACCAAGGGGGGAGGCTATTTACACCAAAGAACTTAGAAAATTTTTGAGAGAAGAGAGTTGGAAGAATTTCTAATTTCAAAGGGGATATTCTGGAAGTTTTCAGAGAGCGAGGAGATTAAGTCTGTAATAGAGGTAAGGGAAGCTAACCTTGAGTATCTCCTTTTGTATTATCTTGAGTCTTGAATACGCTATATTTTGCTTTTGTCTGATCTTAAATCTTGATTATGGAGTATTTTGTTTCTGTATGATTTTGAATTTAAATGAGAGTATGCTTTTGTGTTGATATCCAAGTGTGATAGTTGTAAAACGTGATATTGATTATGTTATGCCATTTGTATGTTATTAGTTGTTTATTTTTGTATTTTGGAAGGATTAGAAATTGTCTAACCGGCTCTGCCAGATTCAATTTCTTGTTTCCCCAAACGTTTTATTTCTTTACTTATTTATTTTATTGCACTTTGGAAGGATTAGAAGTTGTCTAACCGGCTCTGCCAGATTCAACTTCTTGTTTCCCCAAACTATTTATTGCTTTACTTATTTATTTTATTGCATTTTTGGAAGGATTAGAAGTTGTCTAACCGGCTCTGCCAGATTCAACTTCTTATTTCCCCATACATGTTATTGTTCTTGTTATTTAATTATATTGTATTTTTGGATGGATTAGAAGTTGTCTAACCGGCTCTGCCAGATTCAACTTCTTGTTTCCCCATGAATTTTTATATTAAGATTATTTTTATGATTGTCAAATATTGTATTCTTCTATGACCATTTATTGTAATGTTTTATTATTGTTAATTGTTTATAATTATCTTGTATGAATTCTATTATGGATGTTTATTGTGATGAATTTATTGAATGAGTTTGTTGGCTGAAATTGATCTTGTTGGGAGGTTTGGAATAAGGGTTCTGTAATAACTTGTATATGGGTATTAAATAGATATACAGATACTGGTTGAGGTTGTTGTGAGAGGAAGTAAAATTAAGCATTTTAAGATTTAGAGCATAAGAAAATAAGGTAGATAAATTAAATAAATAAATTGTTAATTATTGAGGACCTCCCTTTGTTGGTAGGATAGAGGAACCTTAAAAACCTGAGTTGGCACATCCCTGATCATAGAGCAGCCCTGGCCTGGTCCAGTCAGTTGTGACTAGTCATATGTGCTGGCGTCGAAGGTGAGTTTGATGCGTTCAGACATCTGGGTCCTCTCCGGTGACCAATTGGGGTAAAGAAAAATCTATAATAGGATGAAAATAAAATAAAACAAGTTGATTGTAGATGCATAATATTATCATGGTAAAAATTTCATATATATTTTATTTATCATTACATTGAGCCCAGACTTTAATATGTAGTTCGTAAGATATGTTGATATATTTTGGTTGATCCATGATCTTTGTTTGGTGAAAATATGTTGAGTTA
Organism: Vigna nakashimae; assembly: GCA_034642375.1. NCBI lineage: Eukaryota > Viridiplantae > Streptophyta > Magnoliopsida > Fabales > Fabaceae > Vigna > Vigna nakashimae. The sequence goes on along the minus strand of CM067763.1, from coordinate 31,409,426 downwards.
TACTCGTTATGGGCAAAATGAGTTTATAATATGAAGCATGATATCTGACAATATGTTTGATTTATTGATACCAAAACGGGTGATTATGAATTCATGATTAAAGAATGAACATGATTGAGTTAGGTGGATAAGAGGGTATGAATTGTTGGTTTTATGAAATGTTGGGGTGGATATGAGAAATCATTACTTATGAAATGATGTTTACTACCGGGAGTAGTTTGTTCGAGTTATACCATGAGAGTTTGGTATGAGCAAAGTAACACTTGAGGTTTATGAAAGCAGGCAGAAAGTGGTCTGACCATAAGGCTTTGACATAAACATATGATTCGTAAGTTTTATAGAAGCAGGCAGAGAGGGGTCTGACCATAAGGCTTCAGAAAGTAAGACATAGTATATAAGTGAGGCTTAAGGAAGCAGGCAGAGAGCGGTCTGACCATAAGGCTTCATGAGTAAGCATGGAACACTTGTAAGATTTATGGAAATGAGAAAGATGATTTTGATAATGATGAATTAATGACATCGGAATAAGGATATTTTATCAATTGTAGAAATACATGATTATAATATTTTTATTACAAGTTTAATGATTTTATGATATGGTTGGCTTACCCTTATTTGTTTGTGCTATGATCATATAACTCATGTTATATGTGAATAGATAATGTCGCAGATGCGATTGAAAAAGCTTAGAGATGAGAGAGACGCGGGGAAAAACTTTCAGCGATATTTTGTAAAAAGAATAAATTTGTATTGGAAAAATTATGTTGTGTAAAACTTATAAGTTGAAATTCGAATTTATGTTAAGTGGTGAAGACTATATTGTTTGAAGTTTGTAAGTTTGGTATTGTACTTTGGGAGAATTGAAATAAAGTTTGATGGTTTATAAAATATATCAAATTAATTTAGTCTCTACTATCAGTAATACCCTTTAAAATATTAGGGTGTTACAACCATACCAAATTGTTTTAGTAATAAAACCATTGTAAGACCATGTATTGTTTTCCAAGAGACTCGTGTAATATTAAATAATCATATAATTAGTAATTCATCTAGACTAAAGAATAATTACGAACTTACAGTTATAGTTAACTAAATAAAGATTTACAAAGAAGGGTGAACTTTAGTAATTTGAGGCACTTAGGAGTGGAGAAATGGTGGAAATGGTATGGAATGGCAAAGTTAGGGGTAGATTTCACCGACTTCACTCTCTTGCACACACTGAATCATCTCATCTCCATCAAATACTAATGTCAGTCCCTTAGATGAGAGAACCTAGGTTTTCTTACTAAGCGTCAATCCCTTGATCTTTCAACAAGCAAACTTGCATTAGGACCTAGGGTTTTAGATAACTAATGGGTCATGTTCCATCCCTTGACAGAAGTCTCCACTAGATCTTTTGTTTCAAGCCTAGGGTTCAGTAGATTTTTCATAAGACCTAATGAAACCGCAAATCGAGCTAGGAACATTCTCATTACCACAAGTAAGAAGAGCAGAAACAAAAAATTAATATTTAGATGAAGATGCATATATATAATCAAAGCATTTATAAGATACAAGAAAGTTCAATAGATACATCTACTCCAAACAAGATATGTTTGGTTCTCTATTTCCATGGAGAGTGTAACACCCCAAATTTTGGGATGCCATGGGTTTACAATAACTTTTTAATACTTAAATTATGATATCATTTCAAGATACAGTTTAAATAAAACTTCCATTTATTATAACTGAATTCTAAAAACTTCATAAATCAAATGCAACTATAAAATGTTCATAGAATTCCATTACAAAACTATTAACATTGAAATTAAAATCCCATAGTTCTCCCATGTATCTCGCTACTCAAATTTGCTTTAGCTACATCTGTAACAACATCTGCTCATGTACAAGTACGATCATCGTAGGTGGAAACCACAACTACAAACATGCAAGGGTGAGCTAACAAAAACATGTCATCTAACATACACAAGTATTCAACATCAACTTAGAATAAGATTTCTGAATATCACATATCATCATACTCCTATACACCTCTTTACATGACAACACATCAAATTATTAACACGTCACACTATAAGAATTCCAAGTCACCAACATATATCCACAAAATGATTTCGTCAAAGTAACCAATTCACACCCATACTTCCTCTGTCATTCACCAACTCATATCCCAATATTTGAAACCATTCACTATATATTGAATCACCATCGGGTCACTCACATACAACATAAGGTCGAGTGTCACCTCCCACCACTCTCTTAAAGAGCTTCATTGGGCTAGTACACTTTTCCACACTATTACATAATGACATCTCCTACCACTCTCTGGAAGGCTTCACCGACAAGTACACCACTTCCCACCACTCTCTTAGAGCTTCTCCGGACAAGTATATGCTTTCCACCACCCTCTTGGGCTTCACCGGACAAGTATACACCCCCCACCACTCTATTCTTAAAGAGCTTCACCGAGCAAGTACTAATGCTACATCCACCACACTTCCAAGAGCTTCACCGGGCATCACAATATAAACTCAATTCTAAAACAATTAACAATATTAAACTCGCACAATCAAGCAACAAACCCTTGTGTAATAAACATTCTCAAAACAATAATAAAGCAATCATCAAACTAAGGACTAATAAGAAAAAAAATACATACTATATATATACCCTTTTTTTAATAACTAACACCAAATGCATTAAAATAAGAATAAATTCAATATATTCACACCTAAGTGGATCCCTCATGAATCCATTACTAACCCCTTCTTTTTCATTTAAGTCTCTTCCTGCAAAATGGAAAAACTATCCTCGTGCCTTACCATTCAATTTTCCATGTTCACATGCCATACATATATACATCACATAAAAAAATTGATTTATTCTTATTTTATAACTTCTCGCGGGTCCCACTCCATTTAAGATCATCAATCACATCATGCATTCTTTTCATACTAAGGCCCAAGTCCTTTCTTCAACTCATTTCCAAAAATTAAAATAAAACAAATACTAATTAATTTTTCATAAATACTTTTATCACCCAATTCTATACTATAATTAAGTATTTAATATTAAAAAATGTAAAAAATAAAAATAAAAGCAATTTTTATTTTATTCGGGTTTTATATAGAGCCTAAAAGCTTATAAAAGTGGATGATAGAAGAAGGAGACCCAAAGAGGGAGAAGAAGGAGACCCAAAGAGGGAGAAGAGGATGTTTCCACACGCTCCAAGTAGCCTCCATGAGCTCCAGAAGTAAAAATGTGCCTCCACATCGCATCCCTAAGCTTCAACTGCGTTTTCACATCCAAAAACTACCTTTTTCTTCCACTCTCACCACTTTAAAACCCTCTCCAAAAAGTGCATTCTCACTCGGCCACAAACACTTCTCATTGGGCTAGAGGTGATATGCTCGTTGGGCCACAAAATCCTCTTGTTAGGCTAGAGGTGCTCTACTAGCTAGGCCGCAAGACTTTCTGGCTGGGCTAGAGTTACTCTACTTGTTGGGCTAGCAGCGCTTGTGGCTGAGCTAGCAACTTTTGGCAGCAACTCTCTATTCTTCTCTAATCTTCCAATTTCCAACAAAATAAACCAAAAATAGATAATTAAATCTATTTATGAAGACTAAATACAAATCTTACACATTTTCATGAATTCAACACAAAACACATTATATAAGAACAAATAAAGGGTTCTAGTAAGTGTGAATAATAGTTAATTGTCATACTTATTAAGTTTCCTAAACTTAAACTTTTTCATGTACTCATGAAAAACAAAAGTTAAACTTAGCCTAGACAAAATATCTCAACTACAATGGTTTAGTGACTCAAGCAAACAACTTCAATAAAAGCAAAGAAATCAATCATGCTTGCTCATCATGGAAAGACCAATCAAGAGATAGTGAGGCTTTAGCAAATCAAGCTTCAACTATGGTGCCCATAGGAGAAAGATTACAACACTATGGTGCCCATAGTGCAAAACGAGGATTTTAACGCGGCTAATATGCTTCGGTTTTCTGGAATGCGGTGACATTTTTTGTAGTTTCAATAAACGTATAGGCCTCGGTTCAAGGGAAACCGAGACCGAAAATCGTCTATTATTTAGGTTGCTTCATAACCGAGGCATAAAACCATGTAAATTCCAATTTTTTAAAATTTTTCGAACATTTAGAAATCGGTTAAGCAGAAAACCGAGTCAATATCCCTTGATATTACCCTAGCGCACTATTCTTCTTCTCGCGCAAAAGCGTTTTCCTCTCCCATCTCCCATGTGCCTTCTTCTCGTGTCATCTGCTCCGAGTGTGGCCTCGTCCCCAATTACTCTACCGGCGACATTGTCTACTCTGAGCGTGGCCTCGTCCTCAAGTCCCACTCCATTGACGAGAACTTCGAGTGGCGTACCTTCGCCAACGAGTTCGGTGACAACGACCCCAACCGTGTCGGTGGTCCCTTTAACCCTCTTCTCACGGATGGCGACTTGTATACTGTCATCACCAAGCCCAATGGCTACGGCGACGAGTTCTTCTCGTCCTCCCTTAAATGCTGGCAGAATCGTGGTTCCAACCCCGACCGCGCTCTCATCCATGCTTTCACGACCTTCTGAAATTGATTTTTGGGGTTGTTTATTTGCAGGTTTGTTTTGTTCTTGTGTCTTTACCCTTCAAAATCGCACCTTTAACAAAGTTTAAGCGATGGATTGTTGGGATTGGGTTCCTTTAACAAAGGTACTTTTTTCTGTGTTATTTTTGGGGCCATAAAAAAAAGGTCAATTTTTTGGTCACATTTAGCGTAATTCTTAATCTCATTTTTCTGTTTCGTTTGATGCTTCAGCTGGCCGCTTATTTCTTGGTGGCTTTTGTCAAGGTTTGTGCTTTGGTAGATACCTCTTCTTTGCTCCTTAATTTTTATTACACATGTTAAAATTTTATGACAGTGTTTTTCTTATAAATTATTTTAACATCCACTACAAGAAAAACACGAATTACCGAGGGTATTTTTCCGAAGGCCTGTCTATCGTCGGTAAAAGTGCTTTACCGAGGGGCAAAAAGTGAATCACCGACGGCCTAGACGAAATCACGTTTCCGATGGTAAAAAAACCTTAGTGAGGGTTTTGAAACCTTCGATAAGAGTGTCCAGCAATAAAAATCAATGATTGGGGTTCGTCCCCAATTTTGTCAAACAAAGCACTCCTTCCCCTCTGCCGGTAAGAGCTGCGATTTCGGCCCTCCCTTCCCATCGACCTTCCCATTCACTCCGTCTGCATTCCATTTCGCTTGCTTTCGTTCATTCTCTCCCTATCCCTCTCTCTGTCTGTTCTGTCCGGTGGCATTGTGTGCGTACGGTTCGTCGTGTCGCTGTGGGTCGTGCGGGTGGGGTGGTGGTTCGTGGTCGTGCGCGTCAGGCTTGTGCGGCGAGTGGGTTGGTTATTCGTGGTGATTAACGTCAGGAGGTCGTTGCGGTGAAGCCCAAGGTTGGCTGTTGGGTTGAGAGCTCGCGGTGTGGCTTGGCTTTCATTGAATTAGGTGTTCTGGAGTGCGAGGTAAGTTCTCTGTTTTAGAACGCTACTTGAATAAATTGATTGCCTTGTTCTTCCCTAGTTGTGTGCAATGTGTCCATGTAATTGGTTGTTGCCCTGTTCTTACCAATACGCGTTAACTTGTTTGCATTGTTGATATTTCTGTAAGGACAAGGTACTCACATAGATAGGGAACCCCATCTTTCCGAAAACGTAGACGTTTAGTTCTCTGGCCATCCGAATATGTTTTGTATCTAATGCAAGTCTAGCAAAATATTTCTGTCTTCAGATATTGGCATCTTTTTCTGTTCTACGGGTGAATTGAAGAACTCAACAATAATTTTAGTCGCAAGATTCGGTGTCTTGCTTAATTTCCTAACATTGAGTTGTAAAAGCGAGAGTTATAACTGGCTTTGTTGAGCAACTCTAATTCCTTACCTTTTTGGTCTCAACATTAATTCTAAAACCTGTTTCTAACAGTATAGTTATCTCAGTTAGGCATTGATTAACCCTGCATTTCATAATACTCGCGGAGAAACAGATTATACGTTGAAGTGTATGGATGTTCAACAGTCCCATTAGAGTCATATCTCAAATATTACCAGATTGACAATAAATTTGAATGTTTGACTCTCTAGCAAGTGGTGTCCCTTAGTTAAGCTCGTAATACATCTGGACTGGAATAAAACAAGTTTAAAAAATATAGGACCACTTAACAAAGTACATTGATTAAGTAAAAAGGGACATCAAAATCTTCTAAAACAAAGTAACACTGGAATAATCACCTTGTACCAGAATCTGTTTTCCAATACTTTGACCCCAATAGTCACTTTCAGATGCTGTACTTGACTTGACCACAACAAAATTAAAATGATGGGGGATTGGAGGGAACTCTTCTTTTCTGAAAGGATGATTTCTCTCTGAAGTTTGAACCTTTAGGATTCTTGTCTGAACATTCATTGTGTTTGGAAAGTGAATAATTGATGTTTACAACGTAGGTTGCCCTGGTCATATTGCTCATACCAGTGTTCCAGTTGTTGTAAGGACCAATTTCAATTGCTTAGTTGCTAAGAACCAATGTCTTTTTGCTAATTGAGTTATTTCCAACGACCTTAATTGTTTTAGGACTTAAATTAGCAATTTTAGTTGTTGTAAGGCCTTTGTACAATAGTTCAATTCCTTTAATTGGAAGGGTGAGTTTAGGGTTGAGGAAGTGAGGGAGAAAGGGAACAAAGGGTGTTAATTTGTAGAGGAAAAAAACTAAACATAGAGGAAGAGCAGAGAGTCAAAGACAAACACAAAGGATGAAAAAAGAAACATAAATAAAGCAGGTTGTTAGATTGTGTCAGTGGGACTAGTCCTGGAGCATTTTCTTCGTGAATTTTAGTGCAACATAAGCAGAATCCACCAATTACGTTTGTGCCTTTCTCTTTCTAACAAGATCATATCTCCTAAAGATAAGGATCGAAATCCATATAATACTAATCTATACAAATAATTTGTGGGTTGAAAAAAAATTTAACAAAACTAGTAATGAAATTGGTGGCTAAGAAGAAGAAGAAGATGTTGATTCTATTATTAAAGGTTCACATGATGTGGAAAAACTTGAACAGTGAACTGCTGCTTTTGGATTCACAACCATGGCTATGTTTGTGATGATGGATTCACGCAGAGGAGAGCCACTCCTAGAATTTGAAGCATCTCAGGTTTTTTTTTCCACTCTGCAATACTAGTTGCTGATCAAGGATAAATGTAAATTCCCTTCTTTTCTCTCTAATTTTGTTGCTAACCCATGTGACAATGTGGGCACCCTCTGGAATACTGTTATCATTTGGTTCCATCCCCGTTAACATCTCAAGAAGTACAACACCCAAACTGTACACATCATTGTATCTTCTGCTTTAGTTTTCAAAAGGGTTTCTTTTAGCCTTGTTTTTTAACGCAACTGATATATCAAATATTCATAGTGTATATGTTCTTAGTCCTCATTATATATATGTTGAATTGTTTTTCTTAGTCATTGTAAGGGTAATGATTGTTTAAATTTTATTTTGGGTAAGAACTGAGTAAGAGTAACTTTATTCTGCTTCAACTTGAAGTCAGGGGATTCACTTTTGGTTCCTCAATTGCGTTAGGCATTGGTGCCAAGTTTATTCCTTTATGCAAACCTGGAAAGCTGCCAGGTATATCTGTGTTGTGTTGAATATAATTGAGCACTACTATTAATCTTAATTAATCTGTTTTAATTTAAAACTAGAATGTATCAAACATAGGCTAAAAGAAATGAAGAGCACTTTGGGTGGATGGCAGGGTCTATTCTGAGTGGAAAGGCCTTGTCATAGTCATATATAGTTTGATCATTCATTATTATTTTGGGTCTGTTTTACTGTTAATGTTTGTGGATTACTAGTTCATGAGAACGAATTTGGCCCCACCTTTACCATTTTTTGAACTTTTTTCATTAACTTTTTGTGGCAAAGTCTTCTTTCAGACTAACTGCTATACTATTCACAGATTCTCAGTACCCAAAGATTAAGATGTCCTTTTTTTGTACTAAAGTATGAAACAAAAAGAAATAAACAAAAACAGATATAAAATATGATATATATATATATATATATATATATATATATGCACGAAATTCTATACATATATATGTTCCTTAATTAACCTGTCTCTTCCCTGCAAATTTAATGTCTCTAACTCTGTAGGTGTAGCCTTTTATATATGTGTGTGTATAGCTGAATTAAAAGTGAAAAAAGGGCAAATTTTCCAAATAAAAGTAGGAAAAAGCTATAGCTAGCTAAGTACACGTAGGTTTGATTGAAGAAATTAAGAAAATTAATTTGTTTATATAGTTTTCTAATCTCAAATTTTGTGAAGTCGTTATCAGTGACAACTAATTTGTGGTTGATTGAGAGTGCAAAATTTTTATATTACCAACATGTAAATATTGAGAAGCAGACATTTGTTTATTTGTGTAACTTTTGTAAAATTAGTTTTACTTTTTAAATAATTAATCAATTGATTCTATCAAACATCACTTTAGGAAATGAGGGTTTAACATTAAACTTGTTCTAAAATTCTTATCCTCATTTTACCGAAGGCTTTTGGCCCTCGGTAATTACCGAATGATAATTTAAGGAGATTCCGCATTCGAAGGGGGATAGACTACTAAAGAATCTTACTTTTCTTTTCTATCTTCAATTAGAATTGGATAAATAATTAAGAAAATCAATAAGAAAAAAATCAATAAGAATCTTACTTTAGGCTATGTTGAACTTGTGCAAATGATTCAAAGGCATGGCTTGAAGCTTTAGGATGTCATGTCTTTCCATCAATGTGGTAGAAATGTCGGAGACTCTTGCAGGTATATCACACTGCTCATTTTAACTTATTTTAATGTGTGTGTACTGCTCCTGTGTTTAGATTTGTTGATAACAGAGATTTGGGTAATAAATTGTTGTGAGATTGATTTTTGTGCAAGAGAGTTCGTGAAATTTGTTGTATACAACATAAAAGTTAATAACATTGTTTTGTACTTCTAATATGAAAAGGCAAATAAAAAAAGGATTGATTTTGATTTTGATTCTAATTTTGTAGCATTCCTCCGCCTTCTTGGGTACTAGAAGAAATAAGCAAGAACCATGAATTGGTTGACACATACTGATAAGAAAACCCTTAACTTTGTGCAAATAAAAAATTGTCCAGTTGCAAACATAAAACAATGGCAATAAAAAAGGTTAAACCAGGACACTCAATCTTGGATTTTCATGATATCTTCTTTTGGGAGTCAAAGAGAAAGGCACATAGATGTAGGTAAAGGACGCCACCGCTAGGCGGGCCTAAATCATAGGCCAATACATAAGCGTGAACGGGACCACCAGATGCATTTATTAATAAAGACTAATATCTCGCTTTATTCTTTCGTAAAATATTAAAAAAAAACCCTTTTACTGCCTCGGTTCAACTCCAAACCGAGGGATAAGACCCTTCCTCTACTATCCCGCTTCACAACCGAAGAAAAAAGTGGTAGACTTTTTACCTCGTCTGTATATACCTCGGTTGCGGAGCCGTTGCGGATAAAAGAAAATAATCATTGTCGTTTCCTTTTACTGTACTAGTGCAAGATAAATGCAAAAGCTTAATGTGGGATCAACAGACATGATAAAATGTTTTTTTTAATGCATGAAATCTTTTTTCACCTTTAACTCAAGCTCATTAGTGTATAAAGATGTGTGTCTTTTACTCTACCATCACTATCACACAAATCAACTTTGCCCTTCGTTTCAACCAAAATAAACACACTCACATGCAAGCTAGCATCATAAGGACTTTCAAGACTTGTATTGTGGCTAGGCTAAGAATGAAATTTGTTGTTCTAGATATAAAGTACCTTAAGCTAGGAGAGTAGATAAATCAAAACATAATAACAAAAATCTCTTTTTTGCTTTAGTTCAAATGTAACTAATTCTCAACTCAGTTTCCAACTTTCATTCACAGAACTCTTTTTCTTTTATCTTGTTCTTCTTTTCCAACCTTGGAGATTCTTGAAATTTCTTCAAGGAGGATGTTTGTTTTCTCCAAGAATATTTTTGGACAACTTTTTTGGTGTGTTTTTGTTCTCAAACTTCGTGTGCCAAATGAATGCAATTATTTCATAAAGAAACAGGTTAGATTACTCATATATAAAAGATATGACATTCTCATGCTTTTTAATCGATTAGGTAAAAACCTTAATCGATTAAACTTATATTTTTGTTTTAATTGATTAGATTATTATCTTAATTGATTAAAAGATACAATATAACCATCTTTTACTTCGGATATGTTCTGATATGTTTTAATTGATCAATATGACGAGATTCGTGCAAATATGATCTAGTGTGCAATTTATACTTTTCTATACATAAAATTTGCATCTAACATTCATCGTATATGATTTTAAAATACTCTTTACCAAACTTAGGAAATCCCCTTTCAACATCAAATTATCCAAGTTATCAAATTATAAAAATTACAAAAATATAAAATTATAAAAGTTATAAACTTATAAGATTACAAGAGTATAAGATTATAAGAGTATAAAATTATAAAACTATAAAATATAAAACAATAAAATTATAAAACTATAATTATGAAACTATAAAACTATGAAACTATGAAATTATAAAACTATAAAATTATAAAAGTGTAAAATTATAAAATTATAAAAGTATAAAATTATAAAATTATAAAATTGCAAAACTATAAAACAATAATACTATAAAACTATAAAATTATCAAATTTACAAATTATTGAATTTTAAAAATTTCAAATTTTTAAATTTTCAAAATTTCAAATTATCAATTTATAAAATTATAAAACTATATATTTAATGGTTTAAAATAAAAAAAAATATTAAAGTCAAGATTAAGTGGGTTAGTGACCTAATTAGTCAGTACCACTTTTAAAGTATCATCCCTTTCCAGAAACATGTAAATACCATGAAATCTGACATTCAACACACTTTTAATTATACATCAGTCAATAAGCCTTCATGACTAACCGTGAGACGGAATTCAAACACATGCATTACAACATACAAGTTCTTACAAGATATATAGTTTCTACTCACATACACTAACATGGTGAGATTGTTGTTACAGAAAGAAATCTAATAAAGTGATAGACTAAGCCAGGTGACATATGCATAGTCTTATACCAGTGAGACCATTTTGTAGATCTAAAACCATGACCCTTTTTGGTTCAGAATATGATCAATTATCATAGGTTTTGCAAAATAAGTGGCGCACCGTGTTTCGGTTGCAAACTAAGCATAACTGCAGGAGCATGCACATAAACAGGAGAAAGCTCGAATGAGAAATTCTGCAGAAACCATGACAACACAACCTTGGCTTCCAACAAGGCAAAGTTTTGGCCAATGCAAATTCTAGGACCCCATCCAAATGGGAAAAATACAACTTGGCCTTTTGTTGCCTTTACAACCCCTTCAGAGAATCTTTCTGGTTTGAACTCCATTGCATCATTACCCCATATATCAACATCCTGGTGAAGTAAAAAAATTTTCCATCTGATGACAACATTCCCTTCCACTCGCTAATCACATCATGACAACTTTGGGAAAATGCTGGTAGCATGTTCTGCAAATATTTTAAAAGAGAACAATATTTTATCTCAAAAGTCTTCATATCCAAACAACAAGGATACTGGTTAAATTCATTATAAAAGTATACATACTTTTTGTACATCTCGATTAATAATTAGGTAATGCTGTGAAAAGATTGTTTATTTATAAATTAAAGTAATAAACTTACTTTCAATTTTTCCAAGTGGAATGCAGGGTTGATAATCTTTCTATGTTGAGCCCACTTATCACCCTCGGAACTTATCAGACCACTGAACAAGAACTTGCCAATGCCAGTTATCTTTTGTTTCTGGAAATCATGAATGTTATTGAAAACTTCTTTGATTTGATTTGGATCAGTGATGATGACCTTTGGTGTCGTGCCTTCCCAAAAAAACGAATTATTGCCTGCACATAATTCACTTATCAGCAATTGCTAAAACGGCTTTGCTTTAACAACTTAAGATCCAAAAACTTTATTTCGCGAGGAGAGGAGAATAATGGTATAACTAATAAATTTAAAGGAGGAATATCTCTGGTTTTGTTTTAGAAATTTTAAAAACTAAAATAAAAAAAATGTTGTAGCAAGAACATTGAATGATGCCGGAAGAATCACCGAAAAACATCACTTTCATGCCCAAACTCTGTAGACCTAACATTTATGTATAAGTACAAATTTTGAGGAGGTAGGAAAAGTAAACCGTATTTGGCAACAGTGTTGTTAGGCCCCAAGGACAAGCGAGGAGCAACATCGTCGGAGACAATAAAAGATTGCGATTGAGGGTTGTTTTGTGGGACAGGGTTTTGGTTGGAGGTGAAAAGTGAAAGGGAGTATGGGTCACCACGAAGACCTTGTGCTCTCAGAAGTTTCTCAAACCTCTTAGGCCTAAGCCACAGCGTGTACACCATCTTCACCGCCCATAACGGAATCACACCAACGATCACGCTCACCAGACACACTATTGCTGTTGAGGAAGTAAATGAAAATAGCTCCATTATTGGGATGAATTCAGATGGGCTATGGTACAGGGTAATCATAAACGTAGACACTTACACTACTATCTGATATGCATTTATCCTACAAATTGTCTTGTCTTTAAGTTACTCGTTTCTCTCAGTTTATTATAAAAAATAGTGTCTCGTGATTTTCATGCTTGTGTGTTTTACAAATATCACTTTCTTATTATGTCTATACTCACAGAGTGTTTCATCCTTACACTTTTAAAAATTACATTTTTAACTTTTTAATAATTTTTTAATAATCTCATCCTGCACTTTTAACTTTTCTAAAACTATTATTTTTAACTTTAATAAATACTTTTTTATTTTTTTCCTTTTCTTATTAAAAACAATCTTCACCACTTTAATAATGATTTAATTTAATTTAAAATTTAAATACTATTAATATAATTTTATATTTTAATAATTATTAAAATATGATTTATATTATAATAATAATTACATTAAAAACACAAAATAAAATAATAAAAATAATATTAATAATAACAATAATAAATAATAATAATAATAATAATAATAATAATAATAAATTTGATTTAATATATTCAAATATATAAAATTATATTACAATAAATTAAATAATTATTAAATTTTAAATAAAAACCAAAATTTGAAAACTTGTTTAAAATCCGTAAAATAAGTTAACACTTTTTCTTTTTATTTCAAATTTAATAAATATTGAATTTAAATAAAAATTATAATACTATTTATTATATTTATATTTTAATAATTATTAAAATATGATCTATATTTTTATAATAGTTTTATTAAAAAAATTAAAATAATAATAATTAAAATAAGAATAATAATAATAAAAATAAAAATAATATTTAAAATCACATTAAATACATTTAAATATATTAAATAAATTAAAATTAATAATTATAAAAGTTTAAACAAAAACCAAATTTTGAAAAATTTGTTGATCGGAGACATCCAATAAGTTATCCTACGGATATCCGATGAATAATTGTTTTTAAAATTTTATTTTTTATTTAAATTTTAATAATCATTTAATTTAATTTAATATTTTAATATAATTAAATAATATTTAAATTTTAAATTTAATTATTATTAAGATGGTGCATAGTGTTTTTAATAAGTAAAAGAAAAAAAAATGAAAAGATATTTATTAAAGTTAAAAATTAAATTTTTGAAAAAGTTGGAGGTGCAATATAAGGTTAAGGATGAGATGTTAGAAGGTTAAAAATGGAATTTTTGGAGGTGCAGAATAAGATGTTGGAAGTGTAGGATGAAACATTCCTACATGTATAAACTTTAGCCAAAAGCTAACTCTAATCGATGTCGGAACAATTGATATCGTTATAGAGTCGCGCAGCGGAATAAAATACGAAAGCGGAAAGCGTGTTCGATCAAACTTGTTTTAAGATGGTCAGTTTTAGAAAATAATTTTCTTAGAGAAAATTTATCAAATGCGCAAAATGTAAAGAGTATAGAGAGCAAGACAATTCAACACAGAATTTTTATTCTGGTTCGATTCAGAAAGAATCTACGTACAGTTGTTAATCACTATGAAAAGTGATTAACATTTTCACTGATAAACAGTTTAACAGATTTACAATATGGTAAATGAACAATAAGATAAAACCTTCCTTCGACGAACGAACCGGAAGTATGCTTCCTTCGACCAACGAACCGGAAACAATTAATTTGCACTTTCCTTCGACCAACGAACCGGAAAAGTGCAGAAACAATCTTCCTTCAACCAACAAACTGGAAGAGCAACAGCTTTACCAACTCGAAGAGAACCGCTCCGACCTTAGATCCACAAAGCACGAGCTTCTCCTATTCACGAGACCAAGCAATGCAATGAACGTTTTGGAACTTCCTCAGACAAACTGTATTCTCAAAAAGCTCAGTGTTCTTTCTAAAAGTTTTGGAGCAACCTTATATAGCGAACTAGTCTAAGTTCTCAGAGATAGATTATAACTGCCATAAATAATCGATTATTGTTAGTGATAATCTATTATTTGAGTCCGTTACAGGATTTTTCAAAAGATGATAATCAATTATCCTAAGGAATAATCAATTATTCCAGAGACTTTGGCAGTTCTCAAGAGAACCAGTTGATAATCGATTATTTGCAGGAATAATCGATTATTCCAGAACGAAATGCTTTTTCAAGAGTACTCAGGATAATCGATTATACCTTCTCATAATTGATTAAATGAGTAACTTAATTATAGGTATGAGATTTTCTAAGTTTTACATATTCAAAGACTTTCCTAATACATTTATATTCTACAAAGTGTTTTTACAACAATTATAACAATTTCTTCAAGTTTATCTTTTTACAACATCGTCAAAATTATTTATCTTCAATTTATCAATGCTTCCTCGTTGGTAGCAACACTCTATATATCAATTTGTCAAATATGGTTCCTACAGACCAGAGCAAAAGCAACATTTCTTCTTCATGACCTACATTCTGATATGACATTGAATACACTTATTTTCAACTCATTCCTATTCTATCAGGTGAATTTAAAAGCATTGGACTATTTCAATGTCTGTCTATCTTTACTCTGGTATGGTCCTGAAGTTGAATGTCAGAATTTAATTAATTACTCCGATATTTATTATTTTAATATTTTCAACTATTTGTTATATATTATAATATAAAACATAACTATCAATAAAGTATTATTTTACTTTAATTATTTATTTCTATAATATAAAAAAGTATACTGAGTTAACAGTGTGAGATTCTTCCACTAGCAGTTTTACTCATGCATTATAGTAATATTTCATTATTCTTTTATCCATAATTTAAATTATATATTTTAAATTAATTTTATTTATAATTTATATAAAACTTTTAGCAAATATTACTGGTTAGAGACAGAAATCAAATATAAATCACATATGTATACCATAAATTATAATTATTGTATGTCGAATGATTGCAAATTTGATGATATTAAAATCGTAACTCATGTGTGTTATAAATAGGTTTAATGGTTTGTTTTTACGTAATTCTTCTATTTTTTTTCTGATCTGAATTAATCTTGTCATTAATTTGGATAACATTAAATTTGGTATATCTTGACATGGTGAATGCACAATTATTAAACACGTGACACAAAATGCTCCCATAGGTGAACATGTAAAGTAGAAACAAAAAAAATTGAGATTTCATTAAATTTCTAAATCAATAAATAAATAAAAGAAAAGAAAATAAAAACAGAATAAGCAAAAAGATCCAAGCCCAAATCTTGTTTCTCTCCCTTCCTTTGTAGATCCTACATGGCCACCTCTAAGGCCAACAAGTTTCTAGTCAGTTGTCACCCTTGCCACCGATCAGAGCAAGACTGTCGACGACCTTACCCACGTCGGAAGCGCCTTCATTCTTCGTGGTAACTCAATTTCTCCATCATCCGCATCACATACGGAGAGCCACCGCGACGCCATGGATCTCACGGCTGTACCGTTGACGCCGCCTTGATCATATGTTCTTGATTCTTCTTCAACTTCTTCTTTGTATACTTGATGGCTTGTTATAAAAGAAAAGTTCTTTGTGTGCAAACCTTGGTAATGGTAAATTTCACGGGTCTTAGAGATTTTTCTTTATTTAATTAAACTTGCAGGTGAAAGATGATGAATTATGAAGTAGGGTTTTTTAGTCAATGAGTTGAGTGCAGATAATAATGACTTTCAGAAAATGGATAATGGTGATATATTTGAGTATTAGTCTAGGATAGGTTTGTGAAAGTTAAGGAAAATGGATTTTGTTTTTTCCCCTTGTGATAGGGGTAGAAGGAAATGAAATGAATGATGTTGGGTTCAAGGAAAAAATTGGTGATAATAAATATGAGAATCCTTTGTCTCGCGTTTCTCAAGCTTTTCCTCTATAAACCTGGGTGTTGATAGATTGCAGATGAAAGATTGAGAGAGTAGTTTGATTGGAATTGGAATTTGCTTCCCCTTCCCTCAGTTCTCTTGTGCCCTTCTTAAAAGGAATAAAATAATCACTAAAAATGGTGTTTGTCAAGGAGGGCGCTCATTACGCCACTGTCAATGGCGAACATAGTGATTGTCTGGTCCTTTATCTCGTCAGCAAGGTGGGTGAGGGTGAGGTAGTGATATAAGGTGGAGAAGCTCGGTAAGAATGGCCCTTCCACATCGTATTAGAAGAAAACATCCTAGTCGAATTTAGGGATTTAATGAAATCCCAATTCTTTTTCATTTGTAAATTATAGGTAATGTAAGCTTTCTCTGCTTGTTAATATTTGCGCAATGACCATGCCACGAGACAAAAATTTTAACGTCGTCCAGTCCCATTAATGGTAAGGTTCCAATTGACTCAATTTTACAAGAACATGAACCTAATTGAGATAAAACAACTACGAGGATCTATTTGAAACGATTCTACAAAAACAGAGACCTAAAAAATGATTAAACCTTACAAGATTAAAAGTTTACAAGATTAAAAGATTACAAACTTATAAACTTCTAAATTGTGAAATTGTAAGGTTGTAAGGTTATAAGGTTGTAAGGTAATAAGGTTGTAAGGTAATAAGGTTATAAGATTATAAAGATTATGAAATTATATGTTAAGAGGGAACTCTCCCCAGTTTAGTAAAAAATATTTTTTATTATGCACTATGTCAAATGTTCTTTCTTGTGTAATAACATTTATAAAATATACTTAGGATCATATAAGAAGGATCTTAGAATGCACAATTTATGTATGGTAGAGTACAAGTTGGATAGAAGATTATATTTGCATAAATTTACTCATATTAATCGTTTAAGATATAACCATAATAATTTAAAGCACATTACACACAAAATAAGGCTATATTGCATGTTTTAATCGATTAAGATAATAATCTAATCGATTAAAATAGAAAGATAAACCTAATTGATTAAATGCATATGAATTTCATATCATATATATTTGTGTGATCTAACTTGTTTCAGGTAGAAAGTACTTTGCAATGTTTTGAAAAAACGTGAAACAAAAGCTTAGGAACACATCAAGAAGTTGTCCAGAATCATTCTTGGAGAAATCACTCAACCCTTTGAAGAATCTTCATATTCTCCAAAGTTTCAAGAAAGAAAAAAGACTTGTGAGATCTGTATATAGGTGGTGCATCCGGGTTACATCTTATTGTTTAGATTTTCTTAATCACCTTAGTTGTGTAAGCAAGGCGTAAGACAGTGTGAGTCTGAACCTCTCTTGGTTATAGTTTCTAATATTGGAGTATGTGTGAAGATACAATTAAGTGAATTCTTTGTATTCTTCACAATTGAAATATTGTGGATTCCCTCCAGCTAAGTTTGTTGGAGGAAACTGGATGTAGGCTCAACTTAAGAGTTGAACGAGTATAAAAATTGATGTGTGATCTTAATTTTGTTTTTGTATTTTAAATTGTTGATCATAAACCTTTGTGAATTGATTCAAAGAACCAAAATTTTCAAATAATTTGAACAAGATGTTTTAAAACCCAATTCACCCCTCTTAGATTGAGATATAGGGATACTATTTTAAACAATAGGCACTAAAGCTGGTTAATCGAGACATTAATTGATTAAAAACATCTTAGATGGCCAATATATCTCAAACCTTTTGTGAGTGGCTCCATAAACATATCACCTCTGTTTACTGAAGAGAATTATCCATTCTAAAAAATAAGAATGAAAATTTGCTAAGAATCAGTAGACAAAAGGGTGTAGGATGCTTGTTAGCTCTTTGGGAACCATTGTAAGATCCTTGAAAATATTTGTAAGTCAGATACTAAATTAAAAAAAAATGGTAAATAGTGAATAGTAAATTGTGAATAGTAAAAAGTGAATAGTAAAAAAAAAAATTATTTTTGGAGAGGATAAGTGTTCCACGTAGCTTTGAGATCAGAATTCACCAATTTGCAAATAAAAAATTATTTTTGTAATAGTAAAATGAATAAAAAAAATGAATAGTAAAAATGAATAGTAAAATTTTTTACTATAAATAGCCAAGGGGGGAGGCTGAAAATTTACACCAAAGAACTTAGAAAATTTTTGAGAGAAGAGAGTTGGAAGAATTTCTAATTTCAAAGGGGATATTCTGGAAGTTTTCAGAGAGCGAGGAGATTAAGTCTGTAATAGAGGTAAGGGAAGCTAACCTTGAGTATCTCCTTTTGTATTATCTTGAGTCTTGAATATGCTATATTTTGCTTTTGTCTGATCTTAAATCTTGATTATGGAGTATTTTGTTTCTGTATGATTTTGAATTTAAATGAGAGTATGCTTTTGTGTTGATATCCAAGTGTGATAGTTGTAAAACGTGATATTGATTATGTTATGCCATTTGTATGTTATTAGTTGTTTATTTCTGTATTTTGGAAGGATTAGAAATTGTCTAACCGGCTCTGCCAGATTCAACTTCTTGTTTCCCCAAACTATTTATTGCTTTACTTATTTATTTTATTGCATTTTTGGAAGGATTAGAAGTTGTCTAACCGGCTCTGCCAGATTCAACTTCTTATTTCCCCATACATGTTATTGTTCTTGTTATTTAATTATATTGTATTTTTGGATGGATTAGAAGTTGTCTAACCGGCTCTGCCAGATTCAACTTCTTGTTTCCCCATGAATTTTTATATTAAGATTATTTTTATGATTGTCAAATATTGTATTCTTCTATGACCATTTATTGTAATGTTTTATTATTGTTAATTGTTTATAATTATCTTGTATGAATTCTATTATGGATGTTTATTGTGATGAATTTATTGAATGAGTTTGTTGGCTGAAATTGATCTTGTTGGGAGGTTTGGAATAAGGGTTCTGTAATAACTTGTATATGGGTATTAAATAGATATACAGATACTGGTTGAGGTTGTTGTGAGAGGAAGTAAAATTAAGCATTTTAAGATTTAGAGCATAAGAAAATAAGGTAGATAAATTAAATAAATAAATTGTTAATTATTGAGGACCTCCCTTTGTTGGTAGGATAGAGGAACCTTAAAAACCTGAGTTGGCACATCCCTGATCATAGAGCAGCCCTGGCCTGGTCCAGTCAGTTGTGACTAGTCATATGTGCTGGCGTCGAAGGTGAGTTTGATGCGTTCAGACATCTGGGTCCTCTCCGGTGACCAATTGGGGTAAAGAAAAATCTATAATAGGATGAAAATAAAATAAAACAAGTTGATTGTAGATGCATAATATTATCATGGTAAAAATTTCATATATATTTTATTTATCATTACATTGAGCCCAGACTTTAATATGTAGTTCTTAAGATATGTTGATATATTTTGGTTGATCCATGATCTTTGTTTGGTGAAAATATGTTGAGTTATACTCGTTATGGGCAAAATGAGTTTATAATATGAAGCATGATATCTGGCAATATGTTTGATTTATTGATACCAAAACGGGTGATTATGAATTCATGATTAAAGAATGAACATGATTGAGTTAGGTGGATAAGAGGGTATGAATTGTTGGTTTTATGAAATGTTGGGGTGGATATGAGAAATCATTACTTATGAAATGATGTTTACTACCGGGAGTAGTTTGTTCGAGTTATACCATGAGAGTTTGGTATGAGCAAAGTAACACTTGAGGTTTATGAAAGCAGGCAGAAAGTGGTCTGACCATAAGGCTTTGACATAAACATATGATTCGTAAGTTTTATAGAAGCAGGCAGAGAGGGGTCTGACCATAAGGCTTCAGAAAGTAAGACATAGTATATAAGTGAGGCTTAAGGAAGCAGGCAGAGAGCGGTCTGACCATAAGGCTTCATGAGTAAGCATGGAACACTTGTAAGATTTATGGAAATGAGAAAGATGATTTTGATAATGATGAATTAATGACATCGGAATAATGATATTTTATCAATTGTAGAAATACATGATTATAATATTTTTATTACAAGTTTAATGATTTTATGATATGGTTGGCTTACCCTTATTTGTTTGTGCTATGATCATATAACTCATGTTATATGTGAATAGATAATGTCGCAGATGCGATTGAAAAAGCTTAGAGATGAGAGAGACGCGGGGAAAAACTTTCAGCGATATTTTGTAAAAAGAATAAATTTGTATTGGAAAAATTATGTTGTGTAAAACTTATAAGTTGAAATTCGAATTTATGTTAAGTGGTGAAGACTATATTGTTTGAAGTTTGTAAGTTTGGTATTGTACTTTGGGAGAATTGAAATAAAGTTTGATGGTTTATAAAATATATCAAATTAATTTAGTCTCTACTATCAGTAATACCCTTTAAAATATTAGGGTGTTACATTTTGGTATCAGAGCAATGGTTTTCGAAAATATTTTGGGACTTTGGGGAGTGAAATTATTATTCTTAGTAAAATATCAATTGAGTTGATTCTTGTTTTATTGGAAACTAGACTCAAAGAGTTTCAATCTGACTACTCCTACGCATATTTTGGACTTCGGGAAGGGGTCTAACCGAGCTGGGGAAAACGTGACAGTTTTGCTGTCCAAGGGCTAGCGTCCAACCTTAATTTTAGGTGTATTTTTACAAGTTGCGACTTTTTGGAGTGGGTAGGTTGTGTTCTGGACTAGGAGAACATTTTGGGACCCTTTGGAGACTTTCCTACCATGTTTTAGGGCTGGAAAATGGTTTAGGATGGTCCATTGGTTGTTTATTATTGCTAAGTGCCAAGTGCATGGGTCCTTAGTTGTCTAAGACATCTTCTTTCAATTCCAAATCAGATTTGGAGTTTTGGGGGAGAATAGAGAGGTCCTTGGTGGGCGGTGAACGAAATCCTAAGTGTCCTAAGAGTGGAGGCTGACTTGGTCTAGCAAGGAGGAGAGGAGTTGCTCTCTTTGAAGAAGAGTTTAAGGTGTTTTAGTCTTCATGAGGTAAGGGGAGCTAACTCAACTTAATTTCTAGAATTTTGTGGTTAGAAATATGGTTCCAATTGCTTGACTTTGATGAAGGGGAGCTAATCCTTTCTTGTTATGATCATGAATATGAATATGAATATGTTAAAAATTTGGTAATGGTAGTTATCTATTGACTTGTGTAAAATTTGGTTTTCATATTATAATTTCTTATTTTCGAGTTACTGTGGTAATAAATTTCTATTAATTTGTTTCACCGTTGGATTTAGCTAAAATTTTAATATGTGAATCCTAAGACATATTACTAAACTTTGACCGTTCGGATTTGAAAATAAAAGTCTGTACTTGGATAAATAAATCCTATACGTTTGAGTAATTTAGTTACCCCTGTAGTTCTGTTACTAAGTTGTCTCAGTAAAATATAGATTCTGACCTATTTGACTGTTAGATCAACCTCAAAATTTGATATAGGATCCCTAAGACATATTAATACACTGTGACCGATCGGATTTGTAATTGAAGGTCTATGCTTAGAGAAAGAAATTTCGAAAGTTGGAAATATTTGATGAACACTGTAATTCTGTTCTTAAGTTATAATGGTAAATATTTCATAGATATTTCATTTACCGTTAGATTGAGCCCAAACTTTAGTATGTAGTTCATAAGACATATTAGGTGATCTTGACCATTCAGATTTGGAATTAGATGTCTGTGCTTAGAGGAATTCATTCCGCATTTTGAGTTTAACCGAGAACCACTTAAAATTTTGTCTCTGAGTTACCTCGGTAAAATCTTCATATCTATTTAGATAACCGTTAGATTAATCGGAAATTTTAGTATGTTGTTCTTAAGAGATAGTGGTGTACTTCGACCGTTCGGATTGTAGATCGGAGTTACAGAGTTAGAGATATTAATTTCGTACCTTCTGAGGGATCTCAATACTGTTTAATTTATGTTTTGGATCATTTATACAAAATTGATGATTTCCGCCTCATTAACCGTTGGATTGGACTGAAAAGCTTACCATATGATCTAAACATGTTGTTGATTAGTTTGATTGGTTTAGATCGCTGATAAATAATATGTTGAAAAAGGTAATTTGGTTAATTTGTGCTACTTTGGTAAGTAGGCAGGATTGAAACTGAGATATGTTGATTGGTTATTATGTGCTTGTTGAGCATGATTGGTTCGGGATTAGTGGTTGAGATGGCATGTGATTGGTTATGAATGATATGTTAGGAAAATGTAATTTGGTTAATTTATGCTACATTGGTAAGTAGACAGAAGGGAATTGAGAAAAGTTCACTGGTTCTCTTATGCTTGTTGAATATGATTAGTTTTGGATGGGTTGTGCTTGATTATGAATAATTTGTTGAAATAATATAAATGATGTTGGTTTGCGCTACTTTGGTAAGTAGGCGAGTAGATGTTGGGTCTGCGTTACTTTGGT
Organism: Vigna nakashimae; assembly: GCA_034642375.1. Taxonomy (NCBI): domain Eukaryota; kingdom Viridiplantae; phylum Streptophyta; class Magnoliopsida; order Fabales; family Fabaceae; genus Vigna; species Vigna nakashimae. The sequence goes on along the minus strand of CM067763.1, from coordinate 31,386,491 downwards.
AAGTAAGCAGGGTGATTTGCGCTACTTTGATAAGTAGGCAGGATGAGATGATGAATGAAGAGATAAAGAGAATGATATAAATCGGGCTACTTTGATAAGTAGGCAGATTAACTATACTGTGCTACTTTGGTAAGTAGACAGAAGATCTTGTTTTATGCTACTTTGGTAAGTAGGCGAATTAATTATACTGTGCTGCTTTGATAAGTAGACAGTATTGTCTTGCGGTGCTACTTTGATAAGTAGAGAGAATAACTTGGTTTGTACTACTTTGGTAAGTAGGTCGGATGAGGTGAAGTTGTAATACTTTGATAAGTGGAATAGTAAAATTGTTGAGCAATGATATTGTGATAATATGTTGAGTGGGTGTGCTTAACTGTATTGAATACTGTGGATGTATTATTAACGGATTGTGAATGGATTGTATGCTTGTTTCAGTTAGCTCACCCTATTGTTTGTGTTTGTGTGAATGCAATGATCGTATAATGTGTGATATTATACGGGAGCAGAAACTATTTAAGATGAATTAGCAGATGGTTCTGGACTTGCTTAGAAGATGAGAGATCTGTGAAAAAAAAAAAAAAAGAGAGAGACATGGGGGATTTCTAAATAAATATGTTTTGAAATTTCAAACTGTGTGAAATTTTAAATTTCAGAAGTTTATGAATTGTGTGAAATTTTATTTCAGAAGACTTGTGTTGTAATAAAGCACTTAATATTTTGTTGGTGTTGAAAATTGTTAAAGAAAAGTTATATATGTATTTTTGTGGAAAAATAAATTGTAACGCCTAAATCGGGGTGTTACACTGTTGGGTATCAGAGCAATGGTTTTTGAAAATCCATATCTCTTTTGTAAGTATTCTTTTGTTAAATAGTCTTTGTTTAAATAAATAATTTTCGAGGGCGAAAATAATTGTTGTTGGGGAGATTGTAAGATCCTTGAAAATATTTGTAAGTCAGATACTAAATTAAAAAAAAAAAAGTAAATAGTGAATAGTAAATTGTGAATAGTAAAAAGTGAATAGTAAAAAAAAATTATTTTTGGAGAGGATAAGTGTTCCACGTAGCTTTGAGATCAGAATTCACCAATTTGCAAATAAAAAATTATTTTTGTAATAGTAAAATGAATAAAAAAAATGAATAGTAAAAATGAATAGTAAAATTTTTTACTATAAATAACCAAGGGGGGAGGCTGAAAATTTACACCAAAGAACTTAGAAAATTTTTGAGAGAAGAGAGTTGGAAGAATTTCTAATTTCAAAGGGGATATTCTGGAAGTTTTCAGAGAGCGAGGAGATTAAGTCTGTAATAGAGGTAAGGGAAGCTAACCTTGAGTATCTCCTTTTGTATTATCTTGAGTCTTGAATATGCTATATTTTGCTTTTGTCTGATCTTAAATCTTGATTATGGAGTATTTTGTTTCTGTATGATTTTGAATTTAAATGAGAGTATGCTATTGTGTTGATATCCAAGTGTGATAGTTGTAAAACGTGATATTGATTATGTTATGCCATTTGTATGTTATTAGTTGTTTATTTTTGTATTTTGGGAGGATTAGAAATTGTCTAACCGGCTCTGCCAGATTCAATTTCTTGTTTCCCCAAACGTTTTATTTCTTTACTTATTTATTTTATTGCACTTTGGAAGGATTAGAAGTTGTCTAACCGGCTCTGCCAGATTCAACTTCTTGTTTCCCCAAACTATTTATTGTTTTACTTATTTATTTTATTGCATTTTTGGAAGGATTAGAAGTTGTCTAACCGGCTCTGCCAGATTCAACTTCTTATTTCCCCATACATGTTATTGTTCTTGTTATTTAATTATATTGTATTTTTGGATGGATTAGAAGTTGTCTAACCGGCTCTGCCAGATTCAACTTCTTGTTTCCCCATGAATTTTTATATTAAGATTATTTTTATGATTGTCAAATATTGTATTCTTCTATGACCATTTATTGTAATGTTTTATTATTGTTAATTGTTTATAATTATCTTGTATGAATTCTATTATGGATGTTTATTGTGATGAATTTATTGAATGAGTTTGTTGGCTGAAATTGATCTTGTTGGGAGGTTTGGAATAAGGGTTCTGTAATAACTTGTATATGGGTATTAAATAGATATACAGATACTGGTTGAGGTTGTTGTGAGAGGAAGTAAAATTAAGCATTTTAAGATTTAGAGCATAAGAAAATAAGGTAGATAAATTAAATAAATAAATTGTTAATTATTGAGGACCTCCCTTTGTTGGTAGGATAGAGGAACCTTAAAAACCTGAGTTGGCACATCCCTGATCATAGAGCAGCCCTGGCCTGGTCCAGTCAGTTGTGACTAGTCATATGTGCTGGCGTCGAAGGTGAGTTTGATGCGTTCAGACATCTGGGTCCTCTCCGGTGACCAATTGGGGTAAAGAAAAATCTATAATAGGATGAAAATAAAATAAAACAAGTTGATTGTAGATGCATAATATTATCATGGTAAAAATTTCATATATATTTTATTTATCATTACATTGAGCCCAGACTTTAATATGTAGTTCTTAAGATATGTTGATATATTTTGGTTGATCCATGATCTTTGTTTGGTGAAAATATGTTGAGTTATACTCGTTATGGGCAAAATGAGTTTATAATATGAAGCATGATATCTGGCAATATGTTTGATTTATTGATACCAAAACGGGTGATTATGAATTCATGATTAAAGAATGAACATGATTGAGTTAGGTGGATAAGAGGGTATGAATTGTTGGTTTTATGAAATGTTGGGGTGGATATGAGAAATCATTACTTATGAAATGATGTTTACTACCGGGAGTAGTTTGTTCGAGTTATACCATGAGAGTTTGGTATGAGCAAAGTAACACTTGAGGTTTATGAAAGCAGGCAGAAAGTGGTCTGACCATAAGGCTTTGACATAAACATATGATTCGTAAGTTTTATAGAAGCAGGCAGAGAGGGGTCTGACCATAAGGCTTCAGAAAGTAAGACATAGTATATAAGTGAGGCTTAAGGAAGCAGGCAGAGAGCGGTCTGACCATAAGGCTTCATGAGTAAGCATGGAACACTTGTAAGATTTATGGAAATGAGAAAGATGATTTTGATAATGATGAATTAATGACATCGGAATAATGATATTTTATCAATTGTAGAAATACATGATTATAATATTTTTATTACAAGTTTAATGATTTTATGATATGGTTGGCTTACCCTTATTTGTTTGTGCTATGATCATATAACTCATGTTATATGTGAATAGATAATGTCGCAGATGCGATTGAAAAAGCTTAGAGATGAGAGAGACGCGGGGAAAAACTTTCAGCGATATTTTGTAAAAAGAATAAATTTGTATTGGAAAAATTATGTTGTGTAAAACTTATAAGTTGAAATTCGAATTTATGTTAAGTGGTGAAGACTATATTGTTTGAAGTTTGTAAGTTTGGTATTGTACTTTGGGAGAATTGAAATAAAGTTTGATGGTTTATAAAATATATCAAATTAATTTAGTCTCTACTATCAGTAATACCCTTTAAAATATTAGGGTGTTACAACCATACCAAATTGTTTTAGTAATAAAACCATTGTAAGACCATGTATTGTTTTCCAAGAGACTCGTGTAATATTAAATAATCATATAATTAGTAATTCATCTAGACTAAAGAATAATTACGAACTTACAGTTATAGTTAACTAAATAAAGATTTACAAAGAAGGGTGAACTTTAGTAATTTGAGGCACTTAGGAGTGGAGAAATGGTGGAAATGGTATGGAATGGCAAAGTTAGGGGTAGATTTCACCGACTTCACTCTCTTGCACACACTGAATCATCTCATCTCCATCAAATACTAATGTCAGTCCCTTAGATGAGAGAACCTAGGTTTTCTTACTAAGCGTCAATCCCTTGATCTTTCAACAAGCAAACTTGCATTAGGACCTAGGGTTTTAGATAACTAATGGGTCATGTTCCATCCCTTGACAGAAGTCTCCACTAGATCTTTTGTTTCAAGCCTAGGGTTCAGTAGATTTTTCATAAGACCTAATGAAACCGCAAATCGAGCTAGGAACATTCTCATTACCACAAGTAAGAAGAGTAGAAACAAAAAATTAATATTTAGATGAAGATGCATATATATAATCAAAGCATTTATAAGATACAAGAAAGTTCAATAGATACATCTACTCCAAACAAGATATGTTTGGTTCTCTATTTCCATGGAGAGTGTAACACCCCAAATTTTGGGATGCCATGGGTTTACAATAACTTTTTAATACTTAAATTATGATATCATTTCAAGATACAGTTTAAATAAAACTTCCATTTATTATAACTGAATTCTAAAAACTTCATAAATCAAATGCAACTATAAAATGTTCATAGAATTCCATTACAAAACTATTAACATTGAAATTAAAATCCCATAGTTCTCCCATGTATCTCGCTACTCAAATTTGCTTTAGCTACATCTGTAACAACATCTGCTCATGTACAAGTACGATCATCGTAGGTGGAAACCACAACTACAAACATGCAAGGGTGAGCTAACAAAAACATGTCATCTAACATACACAAGTATTCAACATCAACTTAGAATAAGATTTCTGAATATCACATATCATCATACTCCTATACACCTCTTTACATGACAACACATCAAATTATTAACACGTCACACTATAAGAATTCCAAGTCACCAACATATATCCACAAAATGATTTCGTCAAAGTAACCAATTCACACCCATACTTCCTCTGTCATTCACCAACTCATATCCCAATATTTGAAACCATTCACTATATATTGAATCACCATCGGGTCACTCACATACAACATAAGGTCGAGTGTCACCTCCCACCACTCTCTTAAAGAGCTTCATTGGGCTAGTACACTTTTCCACACTATTACATAATGACATCTCCTACCACTCTCTGGAAGGCTTCACCGACAAGTACACCACTTCCCACCACTCTCTTAGAGCTTCTCCGGACAAGTATATGCTTTCCACCACCCTCTTGGGCTTCACCGGACAAGTATACACCCCCCACCACTCTATTCTTAAAGAGCTTCACCGAGCAAGTACTAATGCTACATCCACCACACTTCCAAGAGCTTCACCGGGCATCACAATATAAACTCAATTCTAAAACAATTAACAATATTAAACTCGCACAATCAAGCAACAAACCCTTGTGTAATAAACATTCTCAAAACAATAATAAAGCAATCATCAAACTAAGGACTAATAAGAAAAAAAATACATACTATATATATACCCTTTTTTAATAACTAACAACAAATGCATTAAAATAAGAATAAATTCAATATATTCACACCTAAGTGGATCCCTCATGAATCCATTACTAACCCCTTCTTTTTCATTTAAGTCTCTTCCTGCAAAATGGAAAAACTATCCTCGTGCCTTACCATTCAATTTTCCATGTTCACATGCCATACATATATACATCACATAAAAAAATTGATTTATTCTTATTTTATAACTTCTCGCGGGTCCCACTCCATTTAAGATCATCAATCACATCATGCATTCTTTTCATACTAAGGCCCAAGTCCTTTCTTCAACTCATTTCCAAAAATTAAAATAAAACAAATACTAATTAATTTTTCATAAATACTTTTATCACCTAATTCTATACTATAATTAAGTATTTAATATTAAAAAATGTAAAAAATAAAAATAAAAGCAATTTTTATTTTATTCGGGTTTTATATAGAGCCTAAAAGCTTATAAAAGTGGATGATAGAAGAAGGAGACCCAAAGAGGGAGAAGAAGGAGACCCAAAGAGGGAGAAGAGGATGTTTCCACACGCTCCAAGTAGCCTCCATGAGCTCCAGAAGTAAAAATGTGCCTCCACATCGCATCCCTAAGCTTCAACTGCGTTTTCACATCCAAAAACTACCTTTTTCTTCCACTCTCACCACTTTAAAACCCTCTCCAAAAAGTGCATTCTCACTCGGCCACAAACACTTCTCATTGGGCTAGAGGTGATATGCTCGTTGGGCCACAAAATCCTCTTGTTAGGCTAGAGGTGCTCTACTAGCTAGGCCGCAAGACTTTCTGGCTGGGCTAGAGTTACTCTACTTGTTGGGCTAGCAGTGCTTGTGGCTGAGCTAGCAACTTTTGGCAGCAACTCTCTATTCTTCTCTAATCTTCCAATTTCCAACAAAATAAACCAAAAATAGATAATTAAATCTATTTATGAAGACTAAATACAAATCTTACACATTTTCATGAATTCAACACAAAACACATTATATAAGAACAAATAAAGGGTTCTAGTAAGTGTGAATAATAGTTAATTGTCATACTTATTAAGTTTCCTAAACTTAAACTTTTTCATGTACTCATGAAAAACAAAAGTTAAACTTAGCCTAGACAAAATATCTCAACTACAATGGTTTAGTGACTCAAGCAAACAACTTCAATAAAAGCAAAGAAATCAATCATGCTTGCTCATCATGGAAAGACCAATCAAGAGATAGTGAGGCTTTAGCAAATCAAGCTTCAACTATGGTGCCCATAGGAGAAAGATTACAACACTATGGTGCCCATAGTGCAAAACGAGGATTTTAACGCGGCTAATATGCTTCGGTTTTCTGGAATGCGGTGACATTTTTTGTAGTTTCAATAAACGTATAGGCCTCGGTTCAAGGGAAACCGAGACCGAAAATCGTCTATTATTTCGGTTGCTTCATAACCGAGGCATAAAACCATGTAAATTCCAATTTTTTAAAATTTTTCGAACATTTAGAAATCGGTGAAGCAGAAAACCGAGTCAATATCCCTTGATATTACCCTAGCGCACTATTCTTCTTCTCGCGCAAAAGCGTTTTCCTCTCCCATCTCCCATGTGCCTTCTTCTCGTGTCATCTGCTCCGAGTGTGGCCTCGTCCCCAATTACTCTACCGGCGACATTGTCTACTCTGAGCGTGGCCTCGTCCTCAAGTCCCACTCCATTGACGAGAACTTCGAGTGGCGTACCTTCGCCAACGAGTTCGGTGACAACGACCCCAACCGTGTCGGTGGTCCCTTTAACCCTCTTCTCACGGATGGCGACTTGTATACTGTCATCGCCAAGCCCAATGGCTACGGCGACGAGTTCTTCTCGTCCTCCCTTAAATGCTGGCAGAATCGTGGTTCCAACCCCGACCGCGCTCTCATCCATGCTTTCACGACCTTCTGAAATTGATTTTTGGGGTTGTTTATTTGCAGGTTTGTTTTGTTCTTGTGTCTTTACCCTTCAAAATCGCACCTTTAACAAAGTTTAAGCGATGGATTGTTGGGATTGGGTTCCTTTAACAAAGGTACTTTTTTCTGTGTTATTTTTGGGGCCATAAAAAAAAGGTCAATTTTTTGGTCACATTTAGCGTAATTCTTAATCTCATTTTTCTGTTTCGTTTGATGCTTCAGCTGGCCGCTTATTTCTTGGTGGCTTCTGTCAAGGTTTGTGCTTTAGTAGATACCTCTTCTTTGCTCCTTAATTTTTATTACACATGTTAAAATTTTATGACAGTGTTTTTCTTATAAATTATTTTAACATCCACTACAAGAAAAACACGAATTACCGAGGGTATTTTTCCGAAGGCCTGTCTATCGTCGGTAAAAGTGCTTTACCGAGGGGCAAAAAGTGAATCACCGACGGCCTAGACGAAATCACGTTTCCGATGGTAAAAAAACCTTAGTGAGGGTTTTGAAACCTTCGATAAGAGTGTCCAGCAATAAAAATCAATGATTGGGGTTCGTCCCCAATTTTGTCAAACAAAGCACTCCTTCCCCTCTGCCGGTAAGAGCTGCGATTTCGGCCCTCCCTTCCCATCGACCTTCCCATTCACTCCGTCTGCATTCCATTTCGCTTGCTTTCGTTCATTCTCTCCCTATCCCTCTCTCTGTCTGTTCTGTCCGGTGGCATTGTGTGCGTACGGTTCGTCGTGTCGCTGTGGGTCGTGCGGGTGGGGTGGTGGTTCGTGGTCGTGCGCGTCAGGCTTGTGCGGCGAGTGGGTTGGTTATTCGTGGTGATTAACGTCAGGAGGTCGTTGCGGTGAAGCCCAAGGTTGGCTGTTGGGTTGAGAGCTCGCGGTGTGGCTTGGCTTTCATTGAATTAGGTGTTCTGGAGTGCGAGGTAAGTTCTCTGTTTTAGAATGCTACTTGAATAAATTGATTGCCTTGTTCTTCCCTAGTTGTGTGCAATGTGTCCATGTAATTGGTTGTTGCCCTGTTCTTACCAATACGCGTTAACTTGTTTGCATTGTTGATATTTCTGTAAGGACAAGGTACTCACATAGATAGGGAACCCCATCTTTCCGAAAACGTAGACGTTTACTTCTCTGGCCATCCGAATATGTTTTGTATCTAATGCAAGTCTAGCAAAATATTTCTGTCTTCAGATATTGGCATCTTTTTCTGTTCTACGGGTGAATTGAAGAACTCAACAATAATTTTAGTCGCAAGATTCGGTGTCTTGCTTAATTTTCTAACATTGAGTTGTAAAAGCGAGAGTTATAACTGGCTTTGTTGAGCAACTCTAATTCCTTACCTTTTTGGTCTCAACATTAATTCTAAAACCTGTTTCTAACAGTATAGTTATCTCAGTTAGGCATTGATTAACCCTGCATTTCATAATACTCGCGGAGAAACAGATTATACGTTGAAGTGTATGGATGTTCAACAGTCCCATTAGAGTCATATCTCAAATATTACCAGATTGACAATAAATTTGAATGTTTGACTCTCTAGCAAGTGGTGTCCCTTAGTTAAGCTCGTAATACATCTGGACTGGAATAAAACAAGTTTAAAAAATATAGGACCACTTAACAAAGTACATTGATTAAGTAAAAAGGGACATCAAAATCTTCTAAAACAAAGTAACACTGGAATAATCACCTTGTACCAGAATCTGTTTTCCAATACTTTGACCCCAATAGTCACTTTCAGATGCTGTACTTGACTTGACCACAACAAAATTAAAATGATGGGTGATTGGAGGGAACTCTTCTTTTCTGAAAGGATGATTTCTCTCTGAAGTTTGAACCTTTAGGATTCTTGTCTGAACATTCATTGTGTTTGGAAAGTGAATAATTGATGTTTACAACGTAGGTTGCCCTGGTCATATTGCTCATACCAGTGTTCCAGTTGTTGTAAGGACCAATTTCAATTGCTTAGTTGCTAAGAACCAATGTCTTTTTGCTAATTGAGTTATTTCCAACGACCTTAATTGTTTTAGGACTTAAGTTAGCAATTTTAGTTGTTGTAAGGCCTTTGTACAATAGTTCAATTCCTTTAATTGGAAGGGTGAGTTTAGGGTTGAGGAAGTGAGGGAGAAAGGGAACAAAGGGTGTTAATTTGTAGAGGAAAAAAACTAAACATAGAGGAAGAGCAGAGAGTCAAAGACAAACACAAAGGATGAAAAAAGAAACATAAATAAAGCAGGTTGTTAGATTGTGTCAGTGGGACTAGTCCTGGAGCATTTTCTTCGTGAATTTTAGTGCAACATAAGCAGAATCCACCAATTACGTTTGTGCCTTTCTCTTTCTAACAAGATCATATCTCCTAAAGATAAGGATCGAAATCCATATAATACTAATCTATACAAATAATTTGTGGGTTGAAAAAAAATTTAACAAAACTAGTAATGAAATTGGTGGCTAAGAAGAAGAAGAAGATGTTGATTCTATTATTAAAGGTTCACATGATGTGGAAAAACTTGAACAGTGAACTGCTGCTTTTGGATTCACAACCATGGCTATGTTTGTGATGATGGATTCACGCAGAGGAGAGCCACTCCTAGAATTTGAAGCATCTCAGGTTTTTTTTCCACTCTGCAATACTAGTTGCTGATCAAGGATAAATGTAAATTCCCTTCTTTTCTCTCTAATTTTGTTGCTAACCCATGTGACAATGTGGGCACCCTCTGGAATACTGTTATCATTTGGTTCCATCCCCGTTAACATCTCAAGAAGTACAACACCCAAACTGTACACATCATTGTATCTTCTGCTTTAGTTTTCAAAAGGGTTTCTTTTAGCCTTGTTTTTTAACGCAACTGATATATCAAATATTCATAGTGTATATGTTCTTAGTCCTCATTATATATATGTTGAATTGTTTTTCTTAGTCATTGTAAGGGTAATGATTGTTTAAATTTTATTTTGGGTAAGAACTGAGTAAGAGTAACTTTATTCTGCTTCAACTTGAAGTCAGGGGATTCACTTTTGGTTCCTCAATTGCGTTAGGCATTGGTGCCAAGTTTATTCCTTTATGCAAACCTGGAAAGCTGCCAGGTATATCTGTGTTGTGTTGAATATAATTGAGCACTACTATTAATCTTAATTAATCTGTTTTAATTTAAAACTAGAATGTATCAAACATAGGCTAAAAGAAATGAAGAGCATTTTGGGTGGATGGCAGGGTCTATTCTGAGTGGAAAGGCCTTGTCATAGTCATATATAGTTTGATCATTCATTATTATTTTGGGTCTGTTTTACTGTTAATGTTTGTGGATTACTAGTTCATGAGAACGAATTTGGCCCCACCTTTACCATTTTTTGAACTTTTTTCATTAACTTTTTGTGGCAAAGTCTTCTTTCAGACTAACTGCTATACTATTCACAGATTCTCAGTACCCAAAGATTAAGATGTCCTTTTTTTGTACTAAAGTATGAAACAAAAAGAAATAAACAAAAACAGATATAAAATATGATATATATATATATATATATATATATATATATATATATATATATATATATATATATATATGCACGAAATTCTATACATATATATGTTCCTTAATTAACCTGTCTCTTCCCTGCAAATTTAATGTCTCTAACTCTGTAGGTGTAGCCTTTTATATATGTGTGTGTATAGCTGAATTAAAAGTGAAAAAAGGGCAAATTTTCCAAATAAAAGTAGGAAAAAGCTATAGCTAGCTAAGTACACGTAGGTTTGATTGAAGAAATTAAGAAAATTAATTTGTTTATATAGTTTTCTAATCTCAAATTTTGTGAAGTCGTTATCAGTGACAACTAATTTGTGGTTGATTGAGAGTGCAAAATTTTTATATTACCAACATGTAAATATTGAGAAGCAGACATTTGTTTATTTGTGTAACTTTTGTAAAATTAGTTTTACTTTTTAAATAATTAATCAATTGATTCTATCAAACATCACTTTAGGAAATGAGGGTTTAACATTAAACTTGTTCTAAAATTCTTATCCTCATTTTACCGAAGGCTTTTGGCCCTCGGTAATTACCGAATGATAATTTAAGGAGATTCCGCATTCGAAGGGGGATAGACTACTAAAGAATCTTACTTTTCTTTTCTATCTTCAATTAGAATTGGATAAATAATTAAGAAAATCAATAAGAAAAAAATCAATAAGAATCTTACTTTAGGCTATGTTGAACTTGTGCAAATGATTCAAAGGCATGGCTTGAAGCTTTAGGATGTCATGTCTTTCCATCAATGTGGTAGAAATGTCGGAGACTCTTGCAAGTATATCACACTGCTCATTTTAACTTATTTTAATGTGTGTGTACTGCTCCTGTGTTTAGATTTGTTGATAACAGAGATTTGGGTAATAAATTGTTGTGAGATTGATTTTTGTGCAAGAGAGTTCGTGAAATTTGTTGTATACAACATAAAAGTTAATAACATTGTTTTGTACTTCTAATATGAAAAGGCAAATAAAAAAAGGATTGATTTTGATTTTGATTCTAATTTTGTAGCATTCCTCCGCCTTCGTGGGTACTAGAAGAAATAAGCAAGAACCATGAATTGGTTGACACATACTGATAAGAAAACCCTTAACTTTGTGCAAATAAAAAATTGTCCAGTTGCAAACATAAAACAATGGCAATGAAAAAGGTTAAACCAGGACACTCAATCTTGGATTTTCATGATATCTTCTTTTGGGAGTCAAAGAGAAAGGCACATAGATGTAGGTAAAGGACGCCACCGCTAGGCGGGCCTAAATCATAGGCCAATACATAAGCGTGAACGGGACCACCAGATGCATTTATTAATAAAGACTAATATCTCGCTTTATTCTTTCGTAAAATATTAAAAAAAAACCCTTTTACTGCCTCGGTTCAACTCCAAACCGAGGGATAAGACCCTTCCTCTACTATCCCGCTTCACAACCGAAGAAAAAAGTGGTAGACTTTTTACCTCGTCTGTATATACCTCGGTTGCGGAGCCGTTGCGGATAAAAGAAAATAATCATTGTCGTTTCCTTTTACTGTACTAGTGCAAGATAAATGCAAAAGCTTAATGTGGGATCAACAGACATGATAAAATGTTTTTTTTAATGCATGAAATCTTTTTTCACCTTTAACTCAAGCTCATTAGTGTATAAAGATGTGTGTCTTTTACTCTACCATCACTATCACACAAATCAACTTTGCCCTTCGTTTCAACCAAAATAAACACACTCACATGCAAGCTAGCATCATAAGGACTTTCAAGACTTGTATTGTGGCTAGGCTAAGAATGAAATTTGTTGTTCTAGATATAAAGTACCTTAAGCTAGGAGAGTAGATAAATCAAAACATAATAACAAAAATCTCTTTTTTGCTTTAGTTCAAATGTAACTAATTCTCAACTCAGTTTCCAACTTTCATTCACAGAACTCTTTTTCTTTTATCTTGTTCTTCTTTTCCAACCTTGGAGATTCTTGAAATTTCTTCAAGGAGGATGTTTGTTTTCTCCAAGAATATTTTTGGACAACTTTTTTGGTGTGTTTTTGTTCTCAAACTTCGTGTGCCAAATGAATGCAATTATTTCATAAAGAAACAGGTTAGATTACTCATATATAAAAGATATGACATTCTCATGCTTTTTAATCGATTAGGTAAAAACCTTAATCGATTAAACTTATATTTTTGTTTTAATTGATTAGATTATTATCTTAATTGATTAAAAGATACAATATAACCATCTTTTACTTCGGATATGTTCTGATATGTTTTAATTGATCAATATGACGAGATTCGTGCAAATATGATCTAGTGTGCAATTTATACTTTTCTATACATAAAATTTGCATCTAACATTCATCGTATATGATTTTAAAATACTCTTTACCAAACTTAGGAAATCCCCTTTCAACATCAAATTATCCAAGTTATCAAATTATAAAAATTACAAAAATATAAAATTATAAAAGTTATAAACTTATAAGATTACAAGAGTACAAGATTATAAGAGTATAAAATTATAAAACTATAAAATATAAAACAATAAAATTATAAAACTATAATTATGAAACTATAAAACTATGAAACTATGAAATTATAAAACTATAAAATTATAAAAGTGTAAAATTATAAAATTATAAAAGTATAAAATTATAAAATTATAAAATTGCAAAACTATAAAACAATAATACTATAAAACTATAAAATTATCAAATTTACAAATTGTAATTTACAAATTATTGAATTTTAAAAATTTCAAATTTTTAAATTTTCAAAATTTCAAATTATCAATTTATAAAATTATAAAACTATATATTTAATGGTTTAAAATAAAAAAAAAATATTAAAGTCAAGATTAAGTGGGTTAGTGACCTAATTAGTCAGTACCACTTTTAAAGTATCATCCCTTTCCAGAAACATGTAAATACCATGAAATCTGACATTCAACACACTTTTAATTATACATCAGTCAATAAGCCTTCATGACTAACCGTGAGACGGAATTCAAACACATGCATTACAACATACAAGTTCTTACAAGATATATAGTTTCTACTCACATACACTAACATGGTGAGATTGTTGTTACAGAAAGAAATCTAATAAAGTGATAGACTAAGCCAGGTGACATATGCATAGTCTTATACCAGTGAGACCATTTTGTAGATCTAAAACCATGACCCTTTTTGGTTCAGAATATGATCAATTATCATAGGTTTTGCAAAATAAGTGGCGCACCGTGTTTCGGTTGCAAACTAAGCATAACTGCAGGAGCATGCACATAAACAGGAGAAAGCTCGAATGAGAAATTCTGCAGAAACCATGACAACACAACCTTGGCTTCCAACAAGGCAAAGTTTTGGCCAATGCAAATTCTAGGACCCCATCCAAATGGGAAAAATACAACTTGGCCTTTTGTTGCCTTTACAACCCCTTCAGAGAATCTTTCTGGTTTGAACTCCATTGCATCATTATCCCATATATCAACATCCTGGTGAAGTAAAAAAATTGGCAAGGTAACATTTACTCCTGCAGGTAGTGACAGGTTTCCAAGTTTCACATCCTTCTGGAGTCTGCGAGATTGGAAAACAACGGGAGGGAATAACCTCAGAACTTCATACAGAATCATGGTCATTTAGGGAAGAAACATTTTGGCACATGTTAGCATGAAATTCATTTTTAATAAAGATTATAAATGAAATCACGTGATACATACAGTTTTGAGCTGACTTAACCCATCAATGTTTGGATTTTGTTTTCCAAAAACATGAAGAACTTCCTCCCTTGCTCGATTTTGCCATTCAGGATACCTACTCAACATGATCAATGTCCAAACCAGCAAAGATGAAGTCGTTTCTTGCCCTGCTAGGTAGAATAACTTGCACTCACTAATTACTTCTTCAATATTCATTCCAACACTCTTACTGTTTCCGTTTCCCTGGATTTCCATTTGATTTGATTCTAAAAGCATGCCTAATAAATCTTTATTGTTGGATTCACCCTTCTTCATGGCTTTCTCTCGTTTTTTTATGATATTCCCAATTGAATTTTTCATTTCTTTATCAACTGCTCTCGTCTTCATTTTGGTAGGTGTCGGTAAATGCCTAGAAACATGTTGAATTAATGAAGGTCAATTTCCTAGAAGTAACATTATTAGTTCTTGTATAAGTCAGGTATGCTCATTTCTTGAATTTCAAAGATTTTTTGAAACATATATCAAATATTCCTTATATCAAAATCTGTATGTAATTCATAATTATTTGTCATCATCACTATAGCAGTGATTTGAGAGCTTAATCTCTGTCTACAGTGTCTAGCTTTTAGGGTGATTTTCTAAGGTTCGAAGAACTTCATGGTGAGTTGAGTTTCAATAAAACTAAAACATGCATAATTTAGTAATCACATTTTACAACGAATCAATGTGGTATTACCGCAATATTAGTGTGTTAGAGTACTTTGCAGTCATGACAAGGTACCCCTGAATTCTGAGAAGCTGAAATATCTTTTTTCCTTCTGCATAGCTGCTTCCTAAAGCCGTTCTAGAAATTACATCACGACTCAAATTCTGAATGAAAGGCGAAACATAAATCTCACATTTTCCATCTGATGACAACATTCCCTTCCACTCGCTAATCACATCATGACAACTTTGGGAAAATGCTGGTAGCATGTTCTGCAAATATTTTAAAAGAGAACAATATTTTATCTCAAAAGTCTTCATATCCAAACAACAAGGATACTGGTTAAATTCATTATAAAAGTATACATACTTTTTGTACATCTCGATTAATATTTAGGTAATGCTGTGAAAAGATTGTTTATTTATAAATTAAAGTAATAAACTTACTTTCAATTTTTCCAAGTGGAATGCAGGGTTGATAATCTTTCTATGTTGAGCCCACTTATCACCCTCGGAATTTATCAGACCACTGAACAAGAACTTGCCAATGCCAGTTATCTTTTGTTTCTGGAAATCATGAATGTTATTGAAAACTTCTTTGATTTGATTTGGATCAGTGATGATGACCTTTGGTGTTGTGCCTTCCCAAAAAAACGAATTATTGCCTGCACATAATTCACTTATCAGCAATTGCTAAAACGGCTTTGCTTTAACAACTTAAGATCCAAAAACTTTATTTCGCGAGGAGAGGAGAATAATGGTATAACTAATAAATTTAAAGGAGGAATATCTCTGGTTTTGTTTTAGAAATTTTAAAAACTAAAATAAAAAAAATGTTGTAGCAAGAACATTGAATGATGCCGGAAGAATCACCGAAAAACATCACTTTCATGCCCAAACTCTGTAGACCTAACATTTATGTATAAGTACAAATTTTGAGGAGGTAGGAAAAGTAAACCGTATTTGGCAACAGTGTTGTTAGGCCCCAAGGACAAGCGAGGAGCAACATCGTCGGAGACAATAAAAGATTGCGATTGAGGGTTGTTTTGTGGGACAGGGTTTTGGTTGGAGGTGAAAAGTGAAAGGGAGTATGGGTCACCACGAAGACCTTGTGCTCTCAGAAGTTTCTCAAACCTCTTAGGCCTAAGCCACAGCGTGTACACCATCTTCACCGCCCATAACGGAATCACACCAACGATCACGCTCACCAGACACACTATTGCTGTTGAGGAAGTAAATGAAAATAGCTCCATTATTGGGATTGTTGAGGAAGTAAATGAAAATAGCTCCATTATTGGGATGAATTCAGATGGGCTATGGTACAGGGTAATCATAAACGTAGACACTTACACTACTATCTGATATGCATTTATCCTACAAATTGTCTTGTCTTTAAGTTACTCGTTTCTCTCAGTTTATTATAAAAAATAGTGTCTCGTGATTTTCATGCTTATGTGTTTTACAAATATCACTTTCTTATTATGTCTATACTCACAGAGTGTTTCATCCTTACACTTTTAAAAATTACATTTTTAACTTTTTAATAATTTTTTAATAATCTCATCCTGCACTTCTAACTTTTCTAAAACTATTATTTTTAACTTTAATAAATACTTTTTTATTTTTTTCCTTTTCTTATTAAAAACAATCTTCACCACTTTAATAATGATTTAATTTAATTTAAAATTTAAATACTATTAATATAATTTTATATTTTAATAATTATTAAAATATGATTTATATTATAATAATAATTACATTAAAAACACAAAATAAAATAATAAAAATAATATTAATAATAACAATAATAAATAATAATAATAATAATAATAATAATAATAAATTTGATTTAATATATTCAAATATATAAAATTATATTACAATAAATTAAATAATTATTAAATTTTAAATAAAAACCAAAATTTGAAAACTTGTTTAAAATCCGTAAAATAAGTTAACACTTTTTCTTTTTATTTCAAATTTAATAAATATTGAATTTAAATAAAAATTATAATACTATTTATTATATTTATATTTTAATAATTATTAAAATATGATCTATATTTTTATAATAGTTTTATTAAAAAAATTAAAATAATAATAATTAAAATAAGAATAATAATAATAAAAATAAAAATAATATTTAAAATCACATTAAATACATTTAAATATATTAAATAAATTAAAATTAATAATTATAAAAGTTTAAACAAAAACCAAATTTTGAAAAATTTGTTGATCGGAGACATCCAATAAGTTATCCTACGGATATCCGATGAATAATTGTTTTTAAAATTTTATTTTTTATTTAAATTTTAATAATCATTTAATTTAATTTAATATTTTAATATAATTAAATAATATTTAAATTTTAAATTTAATTATTATTAAGATGGTGCATAGTGTTTTTAATAAGTAAAAGAAAAAAAATGAAAAGATATTTATTAAAGTTAAAAATTAAATTTTTGAAAAAGTTGGAGGTGCAATATAAGGTTAAGGATGAGATGTTAGAAGGTTAAAAATGGAATTTTTGGAGGTGCAGAATAAGATGTTGGAAGTGTAGGATGAAACATTCCTACATGTATAAACTTTAGCCAAAAGCTAACTCTAATCGATGTCGGAACAATTGATATCGTTATAGAGTCGCGCAGCGGAATAAAATACGAAAGCGGAAAGCGTGTTCGATCAAACTTGTTTTAAGATGGTCAGTTTTAGAAAATAATTTTCTTAGAGAAAATTTATCAAACAGTTGATATGCGCAAAATGTAAAGAGTATAGAGAGCAAGACAATTCAACACAGAATTTTTATTCTGGTTCGATTCAGAAAGAATCTACGTACAGTTGTTAATCACTATGAAAAGTTATTAACATTTTCACTGAAAAACAGTTTAACAGATTTACAATATGGTAAATGAACAATAAGATAAAACCTTCCTTCGACGAACGAACCGGAAGTATGCTTCCTTCGACCAACGAACCGGAAACAATTAATTTGCACTTTCCTTCGACCAACGAACCGAAAAAGTGCAGAAACAGTCTTCCTTCAACCAACAAACTGGAAGAGCAACAGCTTTACCAACTCGAAGAGAACCGCTCCGACCTTAGATCCACAAAGCACGAGTTTCTCCTATTCACGAGACCAAGCAATGCAATGAACGTTTTGGAACTTCCTCAGACAAACTGTATTCTCAAAAAGCTCAGTGTTCTTTCTAAAAGTTTTGGAGCAACCTTATATAGCGAACTAGTCTAAGTTCTCAGAGATAGATTATAACTGCCATAAATAATCGATTATTGTTAGTGATAATATATTATTTGAGTCCGTTACAGGATTTTTCAAAAGGTGATAATCAATTATCCTGAGGAATATTCCAGAGACTTTGGCAGTTCTCAAGAGAACCAGTTGATAATCGATTATTTGCAGGAATAATCGATTATTCCAGAACGAAATGCTTTTTCAAGAGTGCTCAGGATAATCGATTATACCTTCTCATAATTGATTAAATGGGTAACTTAACTATAGGTGTGAGATTTTCTAAGTTTTACATATTCAAAGACTTTCCTAATACATTTATATTCTACAAAGTGTTTTTATAACAATTATAACAATTTTTTCAAGTTTATCATTTTACAACATCATCAAAATTATTTATCTTCAATTTATCAATGCTTCCTCGTTGGTAGCAACAGTCTATCTATCAATTTGTCAAATATGGTTCCTACATACCAGAGCAAAAGCAACATTTCATCTTCATGGCCTAGATTCTGATATGACATTGAATACACTTATTTTCAACTCGTTCCTATTCTATCAGGTGAATTTAAAAGCATTGGACTATTTCAATGTCTGTCTATCTTTACTCTTGTATGGTCCTGAAGTTGAATGTCAGAATTTAATTAATTACTCCGATATTTATTATTTTGATATTTTCAACTATTTGTTATATATTATAATATAAAACATAACTATCAATAAAGTATTATTTTACTTTAATTATTTATTTCTATAATATAAAAAAGTATACTGAGTTAACAGTGTGAGATTCTTCCACTAGCAGTTTTACTCATGCATTATAGTAATATTTCATTACTCTTTTATCCATCGACTAGTGTTGTAATTGACTGTCAGTACTCTTCTACAACATGTGTAAGTGTAAGTGTATGCATGTGACACAATTTTAAATATCTATAAATTATTTAAATTTTAAAAAAATCATAAAAATAAAATTATAAAAAATATATATAATTAGAGGTATTAATATATATAAAATGAATTTTAATTATTGAAATTAAAAATGTTATAAATAATATTGTGTAAATAATTTTTTTATTATAAGAAATTATTTAAATTTTAAAAAATAGTTGATAAAAAATAAATATTTTTTTATAATAAGTAAATATTTGAAGTAAAAAAAATTTACTAAAATGATAAAATTAAAAAAATATTATGAATTATTATTTTTAAACAGTAGTAATTAAGAGCGTAAAACTGAAAAAACTAAATAAAACATCAAATATATGTATCTCTTTATCTATAGAACTAGAGATAATGGAATATAAAAATATATTTTCCTTATATAGATTTAAACAATAATTATGATATTATCTTAAAGAAATAAAGTATAAGTTTAACTTAGTTTCATTAAATTAATTTATAAAATAAAATTTGTATTTATATATTTTAAATTAATTTTATTTATAATTTATATAAAACTTTTAGCAAATACTACGGGTTAGAGAGAGAAATCAAATATAAATCACATATGTATATCATAAATTATAATTATTGTATGTCGAATGATTGCAAATTTGATGATATTAAAATCGTAACTCATGTGTGTTATAAATAGGTTTAACGGTTTGTTTTTACGTAATTCTTCTATTTTTTTTCTGATCTCAATTAATCTTGTCATTAATTTGGATAACATTAAATTTGGTGTATCTTGACATGGTGAATGCACAATTATTAAGCATGTGACACAAAATGCTCCCATAGGTGAACGTGTAAAGTAGAAATAAAAAAAAAATTGAGATTTCATTAAATATCTAAATCAATAAATAAATAAAAGAAAAGAAAATAAAAACAGAATAAGCAAAAAGATCCAAGCCCAAATCTTGTTTCTCATCCCTTCCTTAGTAGATCCTACATGGCCACCTCTAAGGCCAACAAGTTTCTAGTCAGTTGCCACCCTTGTCATCGATCAGAGCAAGACTGTCAACGACCTTACCCACGTCGGAAGCGCCTTCATTCTTCGTGGTAACTCAATTTCTCCATCATCTGCATCACATACGGAGAGCCACCGCAACACCATGGATCTCACGGTTGTACCGTTGACGCCGCCTTGATCATATGTTCTTGATTCTTCTTCAACTTCTTCTTTGTATACTTGATGGCTTGTTATAAAAGAAAAGTTCTTTGTGTGCAAACCTTGGTAATGGTAAATTTCATGGGTCTTAGAGATTTTTTTTATTTAATTAAACTTGTAGGTGAAAGATGATGAATTATGAAGTAGGGTTTTTTAGTCAATAAGTTGAGTGCAGATAATAATGACTTTCAGAAAATGGATAATGGTGATATATTTGAGTACTAGTCTAGGATAGGTTTGTGAAAGTTAAGGAAAATGGATTCTGTTTTTTCCCCTTGTGATAGGGGTAGAAGGAAATGAAATGAATGATGTTGGGTTCAAGGAAAAAATTAGTGATAATAAATATGAGAATCCTTTGTCTCGCGTTTCCCAAGCTTTTCCTCTATAAACCTGGGTGTTGATAGATTGCAGATGAAAGATTGAGAGAGTAGTTTGATTGGAATTGGAATTTGCTTCCCCTTCCCTCAGTTCTCTTGTGCCCTTCTTAAACGGAATAAAATAATCACTAAAAATGGTGTTTATCAAGGAGGGCGCTCATTGCGCCATTGTCAATGGCGAACATAGTGATGGTCTGGTGCTTTATCTCGTCGGCAAGGTGGGTGAGGGTGCGGTAGTGATATAAGGTGGAGAAGCTCAGTAAGAATGGCCCTTCCACATCGTATTAGAAGAAAACATCCTATTCGAAATTAGGGATTTAATAAAATCCCAATTCTTTTTCATTTGTAAATTATAGGTAATGTAAGCTTTCTGTGCTTGTTAATATTTGCGCAATGACCATGCCACGAGACAAAAATTTTAACGTCGTCTAGTCCCATTAATGGTAAGGTTCCAATTGACTCAATTTTACAAGAACATGAACCTAATTGAGATAAAACAACTACGAGGATCTATTTGAAACGATTCTACAAAAACAGAGACCTCAAAAATGATTAAACCTTACAAGATTAAAAGTTTACAAGATTAAAAGATTACAAACTTATAAACTTCTAAATTGTAAGGTTGTAAGGTTATAAGGTTGTAAGGTAATAAGGTTGTAAGGTAATAGGGTTGTAAGGTAATAAGGTTATAAGATTATAAAGATTATGAAATTATATGTTAAGAGGGAACTCTCCCCAGTTTAGTAAAAAATATTTTTTATTATGCACTATGTCAAATGTTCTTTCTTGTGTAATAACATTAATAAAATATACTTAGGATCATATAAGAAGGATCTTAGAATGCACAATTTATGTATGGTAGAGCACAAGTTGGATAGAAGATTATATTTGCATAAATTTACTCATATTAATCGTTTAAGATATAACCATAATCAGTTAAAGCACATTACACACAAAATAAGGCTATATTGCATGTTTTAATCGATTAAGATAATAATCTAATCGATTAAAATAGAAAGATAAACCTAATTGATTATATTTATATTTTAATAATTATTAAAATATGATTTATATTTTTATAATAGTTTTATTAAAAATATTAAAATAATAATAATTAAAATAAGAATAATAATAATGAAAATAAAAATAATATTTAAAATCACATTAAATACATTTAAATATATTAAATAAATTAAAATATTAAATTAAAATTAATAATTATTAAAGTTTAAACAAAAATCAAATTTTGAAAAATTTGTTGATCGGATAGACATCCAATAAGTTATCCTACGGATATCCATATATGATGAATAATTGTTTTTAAAATTTTTTTTTTATTTAAATTTTAATAATCAATTAATTTAATTTAATATTTTAATATAATTAAATAATATTTGAATTTTAAATTTAATTATTATTAAGATGGTGCATAGTGTTTTTAATAAGAAAAAGAAAAAAAATGAAAAGATATTTATTAAAGTTAAATATTAAATTTTTGAAAATGTTGGAGGTGCAATATAAGGATAAGGATGAGATGTTAGAAGGTTAAAAATGGAATTTTTGGAGGTCCAGAATAAGATGTTGGAAGTGTAGGATGAAACATTCCTACATGTATAAACTTTAGCCAAAAGCTAACTCTAATCAATGTCGGAACAATTGGTATCGTTATAGAGTCGCGCAGCGGAATAAAATACGAAAGCGGAAAGCGTGTTCGATCAAACTTGTTTTAAGATGGTCAGTTTTAGAAAATAATTTTCTTAGAGAAAATTTATCAAACAGTTGATATGCGCAAAATGTAAAGAATATAGAGAGCAAGACAATTCAACACAAAATTTTTATCCTGGTTCGATTCAAAAAGAATCTACGTACAGTTGTTAATCACTATGAAAAGTGATTAACATTTTCACTGAAAAACAGTTTCACAGATTTACAATATGGTAAATGAACAGTAAGATAAAACCTTCCTTCGACGAACGAACCCGAAGTATGCTTCCTTCGACCAACGAACTGGAAACAATCAATCTGCACTTTCCTTCGACCAACGAACCGGAACACTGCAGAAACAGTCTTCCTTCAACCAAACAAACTGGAAGAGCAGCAACTTTACCAACTCGAAGAGAACCGCTCCGACCTTAGATCCACAAAGCACGAGCTTCTCCTATTCACGAGACCAGGGAATGCAATGAACTAGCTTTTTGGAACTTCCTCAGACAAATTGTATTCTCAAAAAGCTAGTGTTCTTTCTAAAAGTTTTGGAACAACCTTATATAGCGAACTGGTGAGTTCTCAGAGATAGATTATAACTGCCACAAATAATCGATTATTGTTAGTGATAATCTATTATTTGAGTCCGTTACAGGGTTTTTCAAAAGGTGATAATCAATTATCCTAAGGAATAATCGATTATTTCAGAGACTTTGGCAGTTCTCAAGAGAACCAGTTGATAATCGATTATTTGCAGGAATAATCGATTATTCCAGAGCGAAATGCTTTTTCAAGAGTGCTCAGGATAATCGATTATAGCTTCTCATAATTGATTAAATGAGTAACTTAACTATAGGTATGAGATTTTCTAAGTTTTACATATTCAAAGACTTTCCTAATACATTTATATTCTACAAAGTGTTTTTACAACAATTATAACAATTTCTTCAAGTTTATCTTCTTACAACATCATCAAAATTATTTATCTTCAATTTATCAAATGCTTCCTCGTTGGTAGCAAAGTCTATATATCAATTTGTCAAATATGGTTCCTACAGACCAGAGCAAAAGCAGCATTTCATCTTCATGGCCTAGATTCTGATATGACATTGAATACATTTATTTTCAACTCATTCCTATTCTATCAGGTGAATTTAAAAGCATTGGACTATTTCAATGTCTATCTATCTTTACTCTGGTATGGTCCTGAAGTTGAATGTCAGAAGTTATATTAATTGAAAATTCTGACTGGCTTTAAAGACTTCTTTTTGTAGTTACTGATTTCTTTTTCTGTTTCCATTTCTTTTTCTTGTTAAATTTATAGGACCAAATTTAAACTATGTACCATCTTTTAATGGTTGTTATTTGGATATAATTTCATGTTCAGACTTTGCTTTTTCCTTTTTCACCTTTGTAGTTTATACATAATAGAAGTATGTTTTCCTATTGTCAATCATAAAATATTCACAATGTTTTTTCAAAACCAATGTCCTGACTTCTTTCTTTAGTCAATTATATTTCTAAATCTTCAATTGAGTGTACGAGGAGTGAAATTCATTAATAGAATGTTCTGACCGTAATATTCATTTAATTTATGTTTTCCTTTACATTGTATTTTTATAATGAAATGAAACTTTCTAACATTAATATATTAACAATTAGAAATTGTTTTCTCATTGATATATATTCGTTACGATATTTTCTCACTAATATAGATATTTTATGATATTTTTCTCATTTGAATAAAATTATTTTACTTAGGAGTGGAACATATATTGATCGCTTTGTCTTAATAAAGCTAATGCATACCATTAATATATTAACAACTAACTATTATTTTGTATTTTAGGTATATGAACAAAGAAATATACCAAATGAGAAAGTGTACCAAATGATGAAGGTAATAAAGACAATGAAGAACAATAAAGTTGATTATTATAATTTAGAAAATGTTTATTGGAATTTTTAAGATTGAACATGTTATTTTTTAAGTTGAACAGGTAAATGTATTTCTAACATTTATTCTTTATTTTATATAATAAGATTTAATTTTGGTTTCAGATTCTGGTTTATTATTAATCACTTTTTATGATCATTAAATTCATTTGAATAATTAAAAAAATTAAATTATTTACATTACTGGCGATTTTGGGAACCCTCACAAGTACCGGCGGTTTTGCTGAATCTCAGAAATTACTGGCGGTTTTTATAAAACCCCCGCTAGTAACGGGGTTACACAAAAAACCGTTGAAAAATATTTGTGATGGTGCTTTTCCAAGTGGTTTTTCCAACTGGAGGAAAGGTATTTACCAGGGGTTAAAACCACTAGAAATGTAAAAAAAAAAACGCCGGTAAAATACCAGATTTTTGTAGTGTATTAAGCTTAATCATATTTATAATAAATATATAATTTGCATATATAGTCTTCCATGATAAAATTTGATTTGAAATTTTCCTATACAATACAAAATGTATATTGTACAATATCAAATATATCGATCGGAGTTAATGGTCATTCATGGGCAATTATCAGGTATTAATAGCTCATATTACCTAACACTTTACAAATACACAGTATTTAGAGCTGGGTTCAACCTTCTCAGGTTCTACCGACTCTTAATTTTAAATTATAAATTATAAATTATAAAATAGTATGCACAGGATGGTTCAGAAATGCGTTCAACCTTGTCAAGTTCTACTGACTATTAATTTAAAATTATAAATTATTAAATATTATGCAAGGATGGTTCAGAAATGTGTTCAACTTTCTCAACTCTTAATTTTAAATTATAAATAAATAAAATATTATGCACAGCATGGTTCAGAAATGCGTTCAACCTTGTTAGGTTCTACCGACTCCTAATTTAAAATTATAAATTATAAAATATTAAGCAAAGGATGGTTCAGAACTCCATTAAACCTGAGTCTTAGTTTTCAATTATAAATTATAAAACATTATGTGCAGGAAGGTTCAAACCTCAACTTGGTCACATTCTACCAACTCTTAATTTTAAGTTATAAAATATTCTGCATAGGAAGGTTCAGACCTCAACTTCGTCAGGTTCTACCAACTCTTAATTTTAAGTTATAAAATATTTTGCATATGATGGTTTAGAGTTGCGTTCAACCTTGTCAAGTTCTACCCACTCTTAAATTTAAATTATAAAATATTATGCAAAGGATGGTTCAGAGATGCGTTCGACCTTGTGAGGTTCTACCAACTCTTAATTATAAATTATAGGGTTCGACCTTGTGAGGTCCTACCAACTCTTAATTTTAAATTATAAATTATAAAATATTATGCAGAGGATGGTTCAGAAATGCATTCAACCTTGTTTGCTAGGTTCTAGCGACTCTTAATTTTAAATTTTAAATTATAAAATATTATGCATAGGATGATTCAGAGTTGTGTTCAACCTTGTTAGGTTCTTCCGACCCCTAATTTTAAATTATAAATTATAAAATATTATGCACAGGATTGGTTCAAAAATGCGTTTAACCTTGTCCGGTTCAACCGACTCTTAATTTTAAATTATAAATTATAAAATTATGCAAAGGATGGTTCAGAAATGCGTTCAACCTTGTTAGGTTCTACCGCCTCTTAATTTTAGATTATAAATTATAAAATATTATGCATAGGATGGTTAAGAAATGCGTTCAACCTTGTTAGGTTCTACCAACTCTTAATTTTAAATTTTAAATTATAAAATATCATGCACGTTCAGAAATACGTTCAACCTTGCCAGGATCTACCGACTGTTAATTTAAAATTAAAAATTGTAAAATATTATGCAGAGGATGGTTAAGAAATGCGTTCAACCTTGTTAGGTTCTACCGACTCTTAATTTTAAATTATAAATTATGACATATTATGCATAGGATGATTCAGAGCTTCTTTCAACCAGGTTTTACGCACTTCTAGTTTTAAATTATAAATTATAAAACATTATGCACAGGATGGTTTAAAAATGCGTTCAACCTCGTCAGGTTCTACCTACTCTTAATTTTAAATTATAAATTACAAAATATTATGCATAGGATGATTCAGAGCTGCGTTCAACATGGTCAGGTTCTATACCCCTCCTTATTTTAAATTATAAATTATAAAATATTATGCGCAAGATGGTTCAAAAATGCGTTCAACCTTGTGAGGTTGAACCCGACTCTTAATTTTAAATTATAAATTATAAAATATTGTGCACAAGAGGTTCAGAAATGTGTTCATACTTGTTAGGTTCTGCCAACTCTTAATTATAAATTATAAATTTTAATATTATACACAGGATGATTCAGAGCTGCGTTCGTCAGCATCTACCACCTCTTAATTTTAAATTATACTTGTTAGGTTCTGCCGACTCTTAATTTTAACATATTATGCACACGATGGTTCAAAAATGCGTTTAACCTTGTCAGGTAAAACCGACTCTTAATTTTAAATATTAAATTATAAAGTTATGGACAACATGGTTCAGAGATGCGTTCAACCTTGTTAGGTTCTACCAACTCTGAATTTTAAATTATAAAATATTATGCACATAATGGTTCAGAGCTGCCTTCATCCTTGTCAAGTTTTGTCGACTCTTAATTTTAAATTATAAATTATAAAATATCGTTCAACTCTGTCAGCTTCTACTCACTCTTAATTTTAAATTATAAAATATAAAATTATGCACGGGATGGTTCAGAAATGTGTTCAACCTTGTCAGATTCTACGCACTCTTAATTTTATATTATAAATTATAAAATATCATCCACAGGATGGTTGAGAAATGCTTTCAACCTTGTTAGGTTCTTCCGACTTTTAATTTTAAATTATAAATTATCAAAAATAGTTTACAGAGCATGGTTCATAAATACGTACAACCTTGTTAGGTTCTACAGGCTCTTAATTTTAAATTATAAATTATAAAATATTATGCATAGGATGATTCAGAGCTGCGTTCAACATGGTCAGGTTCTACCACCTCCTTCTTTTAAAGTATGAATTATAAAATATTATGCACAAGATGGTTCAGAAATGTGTTCAACATTGTCGGGTTCAACCCGACTCTTAATTTTAAATTATAAATTATAAAATACTGTGCACAAGAGGTTCAGAAATGCGTTCAACCGTTGTTAGGTTCTGCCGACTCTTAATTTTAAATTTTAAATTATAAAATATTATGCATAGAATGATTCAGAGTTGCGTTTAACCTTGTCATGTTCTACCGACTCTTAATTTTAAATTATAAATTATAAGATATTATGCATAGGATGGTTGAGAAATTTTAAATTATAAGTTAGAAAATATTATGCACAGGATGATTCAGAGCTGCGTTCAACCTCGTCAGCGTCTACCACCTCTTAATTTTAAATTATAAATTATAAAATATTATGCACAGGATGGTTCAGAAATGTGCTCAACCTTGTCAGGTTCTACCGACTCTTATTTTTAAATTATAAATAATAAAGTATTATGCACAGGATGGTTCAAAAATGCGTTCAACCTTGTCACGTTCTACCGACTCTTAATATTAAATTATAAAATATTATGTGCTAGAAGGTTCAGACCTCAACTTGGTCAAGTTCTACCAACTCTTAATTTTAAATTATAAAATATCATCTACAGGATGGTTTAGAAATACGTTCTAGCGACTCTTAATTTAAAATTGTAAATTATAAAATATTATGCACAGGATGATTCAGAGTTGCTTTCAACCTAGTCAGGTTCTACCGACTCTTAATTTTAAATTATAAATTATAAAATATTATGCATAGGATGATTCAGAGTTGCTTTCAACCTAGTCAAGTTCTACCACCTCTTAATTTTAAATTGTGCACAACATGGTTCAGAAATGTGTTCAACCTTGTCATGTTCTAGCGACTGTTAATTTTAAATTATAAATTATAAGATATTATGTATAGGATGATTGAGAAATGCCTTCAACCTTTTGAGGTTCTACCCTCGTTAATTTTAAATTATAAATTATAAAATCTTACGCACAAGATGGTTGAGAAATGCTTTCAACCTTGTTAGCTTTTACTGACTTTTAATTTTAAATTATAAATTATAAAATATTATGCAAAGGATGATTCAGAGTTGCGTTCAACCTCGTCAGCGTCTACCACCTCTTAATTTTAAATTATAAATTATAAAATATTATGCACAGGATGATTCAGAAATGCGTTCAACCTTGTCTGGTTCAACAGACTCTTAATTTTAAATTATAAATTATAAAATTATGCAGAATATGATTCACAAATGCATTCAACCTCATCAGGTTCTACTGACTCTTAATTTTAAATTATAAATTATAAGATATTATTCGCAGGATGGTTGAGAAATGTGTTCAACCTTGTCACGTTCTACTGACTCTTAACTTTAAATCATATATTATAAAATATTATGCACAAGATGGTTCAGCAATGCGTTCAACCATGTCAGGTTCTAACGACTCTTAATTTAGAATTATTAATTATAAAATATTATACAGAGGGTGCTTCAGAAATGCGTTCAACCTTGTCATCTTCTTCCGACTCTTAGTTCTTAATTATAAACTATGAAATATTATCTGCAAGAAGGTTCAGACCTCAACTTGGTCAAGTTCTACCAACTCTTAATTTTAAATTATAAAATTTTATGCATAGGATGATTCAGAGTTGCTTTCAACCTAGTCAGGTTCTACAATGTAACACGTGAGCTGCATGATGGGAGTGAACGACATCAGGGACACGTGGAACTTGATAAGCAGGAGGTGGAGAGCAGACGCAACACTAGGATTCGTAAGGGAAATTCTCTTTTAAAAGGATTTGCGCGTTAGTTGGGGGGCATGTGGAATGTGGCAAGTATCCCTCTCTCTTCCAGAATTTCCTCACTGCTCTTTCTATTCTCTGACCTTACCCAATTTCTGTGCAGGACGGTCCTCTGTTCATGCAGCTGATAATATTGTTGGGATTCTATTTCGTTACATTTCCTCAACAGAATCCATAAACTTCTTTTTATATTGTTGTTGACAGAGACATTGAGTCATTTTAAATAAGATTCATTCCATTTTGAATTTTCCTATCATATTACTGCCTCAATACTGTTACATTGGTGCTTTCATTGACTCCAATGGCTGAGAACACACGTTTAAAAGATTTACAGACACAGGTTACCTCATTGGTGAGCTGGATGGAAAAGCAAAATGACAGAGATAAGAGGAATCAAGACCTGATGGATAAACAGAGCAGCGTATGAATCAGATGCAGATAGCCATTGATCATCTAATCAAACTTCAAACTCAGCACGTTGGTGATACGAACTCAAATAATGGAGCACAGTCTGCAAATTCCGGGATGTTATCCGTAGCGATGCCTGTTCGTGACATATCGTTGGGTTTTCCGCATTTCGATGGTCATAATCCAGTGTTAGAATGGATCTTTAAGGCAGAAAAATTCTTCAATTACCACAATACTCCGGATTTGGAGAGAGTAGAAATAGCTGCGATGCATTTTGAGAAGGATGTTATTCCATGGTTTCAGATGTTGCAGAAGGAGCATGTTTTCCAGTCTTGGAATGATTTGAAACGTGCCCTGGAGTCCCAATTTGGTCCTTCCCCGTTTGATAACCCCATGGCTGAGTTGTTCAAATTGACACAAAATGGTACAGTTGCTGATTACTACCTGAAATTCATGAGTTTAGCCAATCGATCTGAAGGGTTAACTTCTGAAGTTCTTTTAAATTGCTTTTTGAGTGGGTTGAATAAGGATATTAGACGCGATGTGGTAGCTCAGAGTCCTCCAAATTTACTGAGAGCTGTGTCACTGGCTAAATTGTTCGAGGAAAAATATGTCCCTGAGGCTATTGTTCGAAACCCACCACAGGGCCATCGATATTCCAATATTACCTTAAATTCTAACCAGAATAATGTTCCCAGACAACCTCTGAAACCTCATTATAATTCCCAACCTCTACCTCCATTATTACCCACCCCTTCAGGACCTCCTTTGAGAAATTCCAATGTGAAGAAAATCAGTCCTGCGGAAATGCAATTACGTCGAGAGAAGGGCCTTTGTTATTTTTGTGATGAGAAATTTTCTTTCAATCATAAGTGTCCCAACAGACAGTATTTACTCTTACAAATGGAAGAGGATGAAAAGGAGTTAGAAACAGTGCAACCAGAAATGGACTCTCTCAATAATACAGCGGGAGTGGTGGACACTGAGGAGGCATTGCATTTGTCATTCAAGGCTTTGAATGGAGGAGCAGGAGTTGGTACCATCCGTTTTGTTGCACACATTGGTTCTCTGCCTGTTCAGGTTTTGGTTGATGGAGGTAGCTCTGATAATTTCCTTCAACCAAGAATTGCTAAGTTCTTGAAATTACCTGTTGAACCAGCTCCTATGTTCAGAGTTATGGTGGGGAATGGTAATTACATGGCTGCTGAAGGCTTGGTTAGTGAGCTAACTATTCGGGGCACAGGGAGTCAAATTTCAATTACCAGTTTTTTTACTACCAGTTTCTGGAGCTGACTTAGTTCTTGGTGCTAGCTGGTTAAAATCCATTGGGCCACACATTGCTGATTACTCTTCATTACAGTTGAAGCTCTTATACAATGACAAGTATGTAACATTACAAGGTGATCATACAATTTTGCCTACTCCTGCACAATGCCACCATATAAAAAGAATGGTCCATACCAAGTCCATTGCGGAAATTTTTAGTATGCAACTCATTGAACCGACTTCTCAGCAATTTCCAGAGCTAGAACTCCCTCAGGATATGGAACCTGAATTGGTTCTATTGCTACATACATATGCTGCGGTGTTTGGAAATCCTATGTCCTTACCTCCTCCTAGGACACATGACCACTCCATTCCTTTGGTTGAAGGTTCTCAACCAATTAAAGTTAGAGCATATCGATATCCTCATAGTCAGAAGGAGGAAATTGAGAAGTTAGTGGCTGGTCTGTTGCAAGAAGGAGTGGTGCAAACCAGTACCAGTCCTTTCTCTTTTCCAATCATATTGGTCAAAAAGAAAGATGGATCTTGGCGGGTTTGTACTGATTACAGAGCTCTTAATGCTATTACCATCAAAGACACATTTCCTATACCTACGGTTGATGAGTTGATAGATGAGATCTTTGGTGCTTGTTTTTTTTCAAAGCTTGACTTACGATCTGGTTATCACCAGATATTGCTTAAACCGGAAGATAGGCATAAGACAGCTTTTCGAACTCATCATGGTCATTTTGAGTGGCTAGTTATGCCATTTGGTTTGACTAATGCACCAGCCACATTCCAGAGTTTGATGAATGAAGTTTTTAAGGGTGTTTTGAGAAAATTTGTGTTGGTTTTTTTTGATGATATATTAATCTACAGTGCTACATGGGCGGACCATCTAGCTCATTTGGAAATTGTATTGAGAACATTACAACAACACCAACTTTATGCTAAATTTTCTAAATGTTCCTTTGGTGTCAAGGAAATTGATTATTTGGGACATACATTAACTGGAGCAGGGATTGCTATGGAAACTAGCAAGTTAGAAGCTGTTAAAGCATGGCCTCAACCTACCACACTGAAACAATTAAGAGGATTCTTGGGTCTTACTGGGTACTATCGACGGTTTGTTAAAAATTATGCCTCTATTGCAGCCCCTCTAACTGAATTGCTTAAAAAGGACTCTTTTCAATGGTCTGAATCAGCCACTAATGCTTTTATGAAATTAAAAGAGGCCCTTACTTCAGCACCTGTACTGGCGGTGCCCAATTTCAAGGAAGAGTTTATTCTGGAAACCGACGCTTCCGGCTTGGGAATAGGGGCAGTTTTGAGTCAGAATTCCCATCCTATTGCATATTTTTCTAAAAAGCTATCAACACGGATGCAAAAGCAGTCGGTGTATACTAGAGAGTTTTATGCTATTACTGAAGCTCTGGAAAAGTTTCGACACTACCTCCTCGGCCACAAATTCATTATCAAGACTGACCAAAAGAGTCTTAAGGAGTTGTTGGAGCAGACACTGCAAACCCCGGAGCAACAACAGTGGCTACCTAAATTTTTGGGTTATGATTTCAAGATTCAGTACAAGCCTGGCAAGGATAATATTCCAGCTGATGCCTTATCAAGAAGCTTTCACTTGGCCTGGTCTGAACCTCGAAGTGAGTGGTTAACTAAAGTAGTTGAGTTGATGCCCAAAGATGAATGGTTGAGTTCTCTGTATCAACAACATTTAAATAATGAAATCACTGACATAGATTATACTGTCAAAGATGGCTTGTTGTTATGGAAGGGTAGATTGATGATTCCTGATGACGTGGCTCTCAAACAGGCTATTTTACATGAGTTTCATAGTACGAAGATAGGTGGACATGCGGGAGTAACTCGAACTATGTCTCGGATCAGTCAACAATTCTTTTGGCCGAAGATGCAGACAAATGTCAGAGCATTTGTCCGAAACTGTAATGTTTGTCAACAAGCCAAGGTTGATCAAACACTGCCCTCAGGGTTGTTACACCCTCTTCCTATTCCTCAACAGATTTGGGAGGATATCAGTATGGATTTCATAACTCAATTACCTAGCTCTAATGGCTTTTCTACAATTATGGTGGTGGTAGACCGATTGTCTAAGTTCAGTTACTTTATTCCTCTCAAAGCAGATTTTAATAGTAGGATGGTTGCTGATGCTTTCATCCAGCAGGTGGTCAAGATCCATGGTTTCCCTAAGACTGTGGTGTCTGATAGGGATAGAGTATTCATTAGTGCATTTTGGCAACAACTCTTCAAGGCTCAAGGTACAACGTTGGCTATGACTTCTGCATATCATTCTCAATCCGATGGCCAAACAGAGGCTTTAAATAAGACCTTGGAAATGTACTTAAGATGTTTTGTGTATGACAATCCAAAGTCTTGGCATTCTATGATTCCTTGGGCACAATTTTGGTATAATTCGGCTTATCATCATAGTATTCATATGACGCCTTTTAAGGCTGTATTTGGGAGAGATCCTCCAAGCATTGTTCCTTATGTTAAAGATTTGAAGGATCCAGTCTCTCTTAAAGATACTTTAACAGCTTGTGACCAACTGATTCATGAGCTTAAATTCAATTTGGAAAAGGCTCAGAATTACATGAAAGGACAGGCTGATAAGAAGAGGAAAGAGGTATATTTTGAAGTGGGGGACTTGGTATTGGTTAAGTTACAACCATACCGTTAACATTCGGTGGTTTTGAGGAAGAATCATAAATTGGGGTTGCGTTTTTTTGGCCCATTTGAGATCATTCAGAAGATTGGTGATGTTGCATACAAATTGAAATTGCCCACCACTGCTAGAATTCATCCCGTATTTTATGTGTCTTTGTTGAAGAAGTTCCATGGCACTCCAGTTGAGCAATACTTGCCGTTGCCATTGACTACTTCAGAATTTGGACCGACCTTGCAACCTGAGAAGATTTTGGATTCGAGAGTAATTGTTCGTGGCGCGGAACAAATTCCTCAGGTGTTGGTTCAGTGGGAGTCAACCAAACCAGAATTGGCAACTTGGGAAGATGCTCTGCTGCTGCAGCAATCTTATCCATCCCTCACCCTTGAGGACAAGGGTGTTTTAAAAGGGAAGGGTATTGTAACACGTGAGCTGCATGATGGGAGTGAACGACATCAGGGACACGTGGAACTTGATAAGCAGGAGGTGGAGAGCAGACGCAGCACTAGGATTCGTAAGGAAAATTCTCTTTTAAAAGGATTTGCGCGTTAGTTGGGGGGCATGTGGAATGTGGCAAGTATCCCTCTCTCTTCCAGAATTTCCTCACTGCTCTTTCTATTCTCTGACCTTACCCAATTTCTGTGCAGGACGGTCCTCTGTTCATGCAGCTGATAATATTGTTGGGATTCTATTTCGTTACATTTCCTCAACAGAATCCATAAACTTCTTTTTATATTGTTATTGACATAGACATTGAGTCATTTTAAATAAGATTCATTCCATTTTGAATTTTCCTATCATATTACTGCCTCAATACTGTTACATACAACCTCTTAATTTTAAAATATAAATTATAAAATATTATGCATAGGATGGTTGAGAAATTCGTTCAACCTTGTCAGGTTCTATGGATTCTTAATTTAAAACTATAAATTATAAAATATTATGCACAGGATGGTTCAGAAATTCATTAAACCTTTTTACGTTCTACCGTCTCTTAATTTTAAATTATAAATTATAAAATATTATGCACAGGATGGTTCAGAAATGCGTTCAACCTTTTCAGGTTCTACCGACTCTTAATTTTTAATTATAAATTATAAAATATTATGCATAGGACAGTTCAGAAATGCGTTCAACCTTGTCAAGTTCTACTGACTCGTAATTTTAAATTATAAATTATAAAGTATTATCTTTAGGATTATTCAGAGCTACGTTCAACCTCGTTAGGTTCTACCACCTCTTAATTTTAAATTATAAATTATAAAATATTATGCGCAGGATGGTTCAGAAATGCGTTCAACTTTGTTAGGTTCTACCGCCTCTTAAATTTAAATTATAAATTATAAAATATTATGCAGAGGGTGGTTCAGAAATGCGTTCAACCTTGTCATAGTCTACCGACTCTTAGTTTTAAATTATATATTATAAAATATTATGTGCAAGAAGGTTGAGACCTCAACTTGGTCAGGTTCTACCAACTCTTAATTTTAAATTATAAAATATTATGCAAAGGATGGTTCAGAGCTGCCTTCGACCTTGTCTGGTTCTACCGACTCTTAATTTTAAATTACAAATTATAAAATATTATGCATAGGAAGGTTCAGAAATGCGTTCAACCTTGTCATATCCTACCAACTCCTGATTTAAAATTATAAATTATAAAATATTATGCACAGGATGGTTCAGAAAGATGTTCAACCTTGTTGGGTTGTACCGAGTCTGAATTTTAAATTTTAAATTGTAAAATATTATGCATAGGATGATTCAGAGCTGCGTTCAACCTGGTCAGGTTCTACCACCGGTTAATTTTAAATTATAAATTATAAAATATTATGCATATGATGATTCAGAGTTGCATTCAACCTGGTCATGTTCTACCACCTCTTAAGTTTAAATTATAAATTATAAAATATTTTGCACAACATGGTTCAGAAATTCGTTCAACCTGGTCAGGTTCTACCACCTCTTAATTTTAAATTGTAAATTATAAAATATTTTGCACAACATGGTTCAGAAATTCGTTCAACCTTGTCAGGTTCAACCCGCTCTTAATTTTAAATTATAAATTATAAAATATTTTGCATAGGATAATTCAGAGTTGCGTTCAACCTAGTCAGGTTCTACCACCTCTTAATT
This sequence comes from Vigna nakashimae, assembly GCA_034642375.1. NCBI lineage: Eukaryota > Viridiplantae > Streptophyta > Magnoliopsida > Fabales > Fabaceae > Vigna > Vigna nakashimae. The sequence continues at coordinate 31,350,637 of CM067763.1, read as the reverse complement.
TTAAATTTTAAATTATAAAATATTGTTGAAGAGATGGTTCAGAAATACATTCAACCATGTCAGGTTCAACCTACTCTTAATTTTAAATTATAAAATAAAAAATTATGCAACAGATGGTTCAGAAATGCGTTCAACCTTGTGAGGTTCTACCGACTCTGAATTTTAAATTATAAATTACAAAATATTATGTTAAGGATGGTTCAGAGTTCACTACAAGAAATTAGCCAGTTATCTGCGGATCAGTATATACGGATTCAGATCCGTATATAATATATTTATTATATACGGATGTGATATACGGATAAGCTACATACGGAAAATTCCGTATATAATGACAAAAAATATTTACATACGGAATTGCCGTATATAAAATCCGTATGTAAAATGGTTAAAATCTTACCGGCTGATAATACATACGGATATAAGGAAAAAAAATTAAAAAATTGAAAGTCTGCCTAAAATGCTATGTGCTCTCTCTCGAAATGTTTCCCCTTTCTTTCTCGACAAAGCTCTTTCTCCAGAAAACCTAAAATGCTCCCTCTTACTTGTCCTTCGATTCTCCCAATCACGAGATTGCTTTTCTTCATTGAGCTGTCGCAGCTGAGTTGCAGTGTGGCAGTAGCATTTTGATCTTTTGACCATCGCGAGTTGGAAGCTTTGAGCTTGTTTTATTGATTGCTTTCTTTGTCGAAGCCTGGAGCTGTGGTTGTCCCTGTCTCGAGCCCTTTCCACTTTCGTTGTCCATCGCGCTCTGGTTCTTCATCCTCTCTCTCGAGCTGTCTCCTTCATCAAACACTGTTGTTGGGCGTCATTGTTCGGTTCGGTTCGGTGTTGGAAACAGTACTTTCATCTGGTAATTAAATCCTAATTTTGAGCAATTGATGAAATCCTTAAATAGTGAAAATGTCGAACCCTAATCTGGTTTTTTTTTTACATATTTGTGGTTCGGCTCCCAAGCTGTGGTTGGAGTGTTAGGAAGCATCCATTGAGGGTACTGTGTGGCGGTTTAAGAAGATTGTTACTCGTATTAAGGACGAAGACATATACTATTTGGAGTTACGAAGGCCCTCAATGAAGGAAGCAAAGGTGAGTGAGTTCCTTTGGACTATTACAATTTTGTCTTTGTTTGATTCAGTGTTGTGTTGATCTGTATGGCTGTTATTAGTTGTCTTCAATTCACATGTTGTTCATCGTTATCCTTTACTGTCTTGTGTTCTGAGTTTTTAATCGTTGTTTGTTTGATTAATTAGGTTTCGAAATCCTGTTGAATTTGTGTTGGGTATATAGGGAAGTATTGTATGATTTCATTACATGAAATAAGGTTACATGTTAGTAGTAAGAAACCTGTCATAACAATTTGAAGTCAAATAACCACATATAATAAGAAAAATAACGTACTATCAATATGCCGAATCCAATGTCTCAAATAACTTCCCAATAATCAACAAATTTACTAATAATAAAGCAGTCCAACAATGACAAAGGTAAAAGATTTCAGTGATTAAGAATATATAGAGGATGATGGAGAAACTAATAAAAAATTTAAGCAAAATAATATTAAGCCAGAGATGAAGTTCAAGTTGTTGAATGTGACGAGGTTGGAACACAAACAGAGACAACACTGACACAATAACCACACAAAAATATTAGCAAAATTTATGCTTCGTAGATCATATAGAATACCAAAGATGACATGAACAAATATTCTTAACAATAGACCACTAACACACAAAATGTATACTAACAATGTCCTCAACCTTGCCGAAGCATAAGTTAAAATAAGATATAATTCATTTCCTAACTAAGATATAATTCATTTCCTGATCATGTGGGTAGAATTGGGTGGAGTGGTATAAATTCAAAACTTTGAGTTTGGAAATCTGCTGCCACAGGGCATGTATTTTTGCCCAAAAGAAAAGAATTTTGTCAAAAGATGAAGGGTAAATTTCCTTAAGTCACACTATACTGCTCATCTATTCATTATGCTAATCAATCATTGTTTGTCCATGACAACAGGCAAATTAATACTATGTTGTTATATGATATCTCAAAGCAAAGAAAAGAGCCTGAGTAATGATTCCTCAAGATAATGCATCCCTCAAGATAAACCAAAACAATATATTCTGCATGACCAATATCTAAAATAAAATTAATATTACTTATATGTGTGTGTTATATATATATATATATATATATATATATATATATATATATATATATATATATATATATATATATATATATATATTCACCAAATGAATACAAAAATAGCCATGAAATCCTTTAAAATTTGACCTTAGTATGAGCAGAGGATAATGTACTACTGATATCTCAGGAGATAGAGTGCTATATACTGTTTCTTTTGTTAATCTGCAATGAAGAGATTAATAATTTTTTTTTGGCATTTATTGAGTTGTTGTGAGATTCCATTTAGTTGTTTGAAATGCTGTTATATTTTCTGTCTAATGTTGCTTTCAAGGTTCTTTTCAATGTTGTTAAACAAGTCTCTCTGTCTCCTTTTCGTTTTTTACTTTATAAAACCCTTTTAATTGTGACTTTTCTTTGTTGCATTATTCTCTGCCTATTATTCATCTGTACTTCATTTGTTTAGATGGTCCTCATTTCGGTTTCTCTCATTCCCATGGTGGCTATTCTGATTCTTGATTTGTCATAATTGGTGTGGGTTGGTAGTAAAGGAAGAAGTTGGTTTCATGCATAAGTTCTTTGTATCAAGTACTGGTTAGGTTATATATATATCACATAGTTGGAAGAAAAAGGAAAGAAGGATAGAGTGATTGTGGAAGGGCCTTGGGTTAAACGAAGAGCTACGTGAGTTGATATGAGTGAGAGATAGTGGTGTAAGCTAGGCAAGAACAACGACAATGAGCGAATGAGAATAGTGTATAGGATGAAGGGTTTTTGGGTTGAGTGAGGCGTGAACATTGAAGGGAATGAGAGTCGATTGGTAGAATAATTATGGAGAAAGGAGGTGGTGGGTGTAGGTGTTGTGGAAAAGGAGTATGAGTGGAAGAGAGGGAGAGGTTGGTAGGTTGCAGGTGAAGGACTCAATAGTGAGAGTGCCTTGGGTTGGGTAGCCTGAATGAAATAATGTGTGAAGGGCTTAGTTTCTCATCGTGGTTATGTTGGGAAAGAAAGATAATAAGACAGGGTTCGGCATGTGCAGGGAACATGCAAGGAATATTGTAACTAGGAAATATAGTTGGTTTTAGGGTGGAGATGATTCCAGGGGTCATAGTGAGTTTAAGGGTAAATTATTTGGGTTTAGGGTTATGGTGGTATAGGGGTATAAGGGATTATAGAAGGGTTGAGCATGGAATGGGTATACACATTCATTAGATTGTACTAACTAACCCTAAACATATATATACCTAAGCTTAATTAGGTGTATAACCAGCCATAACAAACCTCTCAAACGCCATTGTGAAGGGTTTCAACTCTTGAAACGATGCTGATGAACGACTGTCGCGGTCATACAAATTTGATGTGCAGAAATTAATGCAGTATAACTAGGATTTGACTCCTAGGTCGTCTCTCAAGGACCAATTTTGTGGCGGTTCAATCTCAGATTTTTTTACACAAAGCGGGGGGGGGGGGGGGTTTTGTTGATGTTTTGTGCGGTAAAATAAATTAAAATTAAAAACAACAGTGCAGAAAACGTAAATGACAGGAATGAAGAAAATACAGAAAAACGGTAAATTTGGAAAACGGTAAAAATGGAATTTAACTTTATAAATTGGAAATGAAATTTTGACAAAATTAAAATGCAAAACTAAAATTCACAATAGCACAGAAAATGAAAGTAATTGCATCCAAAATCTAAAATTGAAAACGGAATTGTAAATGAACTGTAATACGTAGTAGATGAGAATAGAATTCAACAAGATTGATTGGAAAATGCAGAATGAAGATTACAATTAACATTCAACTTGAATTGGAATAAAGAAACACAAAACCTCCCCCAGAGGGGAGGAGAAAACCAAAGCCAGAACGTCTGCTAATTTCTACTCCTAAATTCTGATGCCTTTCTTCTCTGGCTGCTTGCTTCTTTTATATCCAATTCTCAGACACATTCTCCTTCAATTTAGCATTTGGATTTTTGTCTCTTAGAAGCTCCTTTCTCGTGACCGTGTCAAATGAAAATATGGTTGGGCCCTCTTCTTTTCAGCCTTCACGTGAATATTCTTCAACTGTGCTCCTTTCACCATTCCATTCTGCACCTTGTTTTGTCTTCTTCTAACGCAACAACCTGTTGAACTAAGCTTGCTGGATGGAAGTTGTGCTACTGCTTCTCTTTGCATGGACCGTGAAGCATCTATTCTGCTGGACCAGCAGCTGAACTGATTCAAGTTTGCTGGAAGGACTTGTGCTGCTGGCCACGTTAATTGTTGGTGATGGACCAAGCTTTCTTCCCTGCATCATCATCGTGCATCCAAAGCTGTTGTAACGTTGCTGGACGTGGAACCAAACCAGGCTGTGTCGTCTCTTCGTTTTCAACGCTGGACCAGCTGCTGGATGGTCTTCTTTACTGCATGTTTCCCTTCCTTCCAAGCTGTTGATTCCGTGCTTCAAGATTCATCACCGAGTGCACCCACTTTACACGTTAGCTGCTGGACTTGCTTCTTCTCTAGACACAAGGCTGCTGGGTTTTACTTCCAAAATCAGGCCGTGACACTTTCTCATCCAGCTGCTATGGCTAGACCGAGAATTTCTGGACGGTGCAGTGCTGGGCATCACGCCTCCCAGCTGGATGCTTCTGTGTTGCCATGGATTTTCCAGAATTAATTCTCCATGAGCCGTGACACCTCTTGTAGTTTAACAATACCGTGAGCTTTCTCTTCCTCCAGCCGTGGGCTTCATCTTCTTCAAACTCAGCTGCTCCAAACTAGACTTGTGGGCCACTTATGTTTTCTGTGAATACACCACTTCCATATTTGCCTTGGACGTAAGTGGTGGCACGCCTCTTACAATCAACAAAACCCGTGAGCTATCACAATTGGTGTGGCCCCTTTTGATTTCAAAGTGCTTGCTTTCCAATTGCACCGTCAAGTGTCACTCAACGTGAATGCTTCATGGGGTCATGTGTTTTTTTTATCATTTGAAGAATTAAGAGCCCATGTGTGTGGTGGAAAGACACGGAGAAAGAAATCTGCGGATTTTAGACAAAGTGAATGGACCATGAATTTTCATCCAAGTGGTGGCTCCCACTTTTAAATGCTTTGCCATGATGAAGTGTCCAGGGCCTGTAACTTCTCTGAGAAAACCATGAACTCCACATAATGCCAATTCCATATTACATTTTGCAATTTTCCCGAGAACTATTCAAGGGTCACATACCACTTTTATTTTTGATTAATTTGCACACTAATTCTCTCCAATGTGCCGCATGTTACTTCCATTTGAGTCACCATTTCAGCTGCTAGGAATGAGATCAACCTGCATCACCAATAATAAATCATCGTGCACTTCCAATTCAAAATGAACTAACACTTTTCTCTAATTTTATTCAAAGAATATATCCCTGGTTTATCTAGATGTCCCAAAGTATTGTCCAATAATTTTCCTTACAATTATTAATGCAAATAATTAACCCAAATAATTCAAATTAATTGAAATTAGAATTTTTGGTCAAATTAAATACAATTTGTAAAAATGGACAAATATCACACAGTTTAGTACAATTTCCTGATTAATTCTAGTACAATAAACTAAGTGAAGTAGAGAAAATAATGATTCATCAAAATAGACCACACTTAGTCTTTTGCACTCCTGGGCAAAATTAAGACGCAAATCAGAGAATAGTTCAAAGGACTTTTAAAGAATTGACACAAATGCAGCATATAGAAAACAAAAACTCGCAAGAAAATAAATTTACAGAGCTCTCGAAAAATCTGGATAAGGAAAATATGTAGACAGTATCCAACACAAAATCATGGAAAGCATATACTCACAGAAATTCATCCAAGCAATTCAATACACGGAAAAATAATCAATCAGCTTAAGAGGTGATTTAAAAATAACATAACCTCACAGATGCACTAACAGTGTTTCTCTCAAGTGTTTAAGGTAAATCAATGTCACTCAATGCACTCAAGAAAGCAAACACAAGAAGACTTGGCAAGTCTCTAATTATCAATACTTAAAACATATGCATGTTCAGATCTAAAGGTCTTTCAGGGTTGTAATGGGGCCAAGGACAGGGGAGGATAAATATGGATAAGTAGGTATAGCCCAAAAGAAATAGAGGAGCAATGGGGAATAAGTGGAAATTCAATAAAATTAAACCCAACCTCTAATTCGATCCTCTTCTCGACTCCATTATTCACAAAATTATATTATATTTTTTTTATCATTTTTTTTTCTTTCTCATCATTTTTTCATCCTGTCTCTTTTTTTTTTTTTTTTTTTTTTTTATCACACAACAGGATATAAATTATCATTTCAAAACATGATGAGGAACCAACTAGCCAATTCATCAGAATTCCCAAGGAGACCACACTTATGCACAAAATACTTCTATAGCTCCAGACTTTCCTAAGGTTAAGGTAATCATTTGTTTTTCACTTAGGATCAGTGTATGAGCTTCAACAAAAAGAAATATATACAGTATAGGCTCAAAGGGGTTATCAAAGGATAATAACAAGGTAGGCTTATTTGGCTAAAGAGGCTCAAGAATAAAATTGCCTTTATCACTTCCAAAAATGCATAAAAATCAAGTATATCAAAAAGAATCAAGCCAAGGCATATGTGCAAGCAGTCAAGATACATATCACACAAGAAAGAAAATTAAGTGGCTCAAATTCTCACACAGGGCATTCGTTACAATCAAATCAACCTCTTAAACATTATAATCATCTTCCAAGCAAAGAAAAGCAAGGATTCCAAACCATAAGTATTAATCAAGTGAAGGAAAAATCTACAACTTAGACATCATCCAGAAATCAAGAGAAAAATGTAAAATTTATTGCACACAAAACACACTAAAAAGCACTTAAAACAGAAAAAATTTAACACTCAAAAACAAAAATTTTAACACATAAAATACAAACTAACAGAAAAATCAGAATTTCTTCCCAGTAGACCACACTTAAATCACACAATGTCCTCAGTGTGTTACAATCATCAGATGATCAATTTCAGAGCAGTCAAATAATATAGACAAGTGCAATAAAATGTTAGGAAATGGGAAGAAATTTTCAGCAACATTCATCAGTAGATGTTATCATTTTTTTATTTTTATTTATTTATTTATTTATTTATTTTTTACTTATTTATTTATTTTTTTTTTTTAAAAAAAATAGAGATGACCTGTACTGTGACAACAATTTCGGTGGGAATGACCGAAACTGTTGCTACAGTGGCAGAAATTTGGCTATAAATGGCCCGCTCCTCCGCGTCCAGCGCCATTTCTGACTTCCCTGCTCTCTCTCTACTCCTTTCTTTCTCTCTCTGCTCTCTTCTCGAGCATCTGGATCTGCGAGGAAGCTCTGCTCTCTCAACTCTCTGCTCTCTGCTCTCTTCTCTCTTCTCTCTCTCGAGCGTCTGGATCTGCGAGGAAGCTCTGCCCCTTCGCCTTCTGAAGAGTCTGAGTGAGATCTGTGAGGAGCCTCTGCCTGTGTGCCTTCGGAGCGTCTGAGATCTGCGTCAAGCTTCTGTAAGCCCTACTACTCCGGGTAAGTTCTCTGCACCTTGGATCTCTATTTCTTCCTTTTCTGCTTCTCTTTAAGTTTTTCGTCCTTAAGCTTTCTGCTCTTTTCTTTGCTTTTCAGCTCTTATTCGCTTTATTTTTCACCTGCTAAACACTTAAAACACATAAAACACAATTGTCTTAAAACTTAAGGGGTATATCGGCTGGAAACCAGACGTTAATCTCCCTTCGATTGAAGGTATTGCAGAGACAATCGGGTAGAACAACGCCACGTACCCCACTTAAAACTAAATAAACACATAAACATAATATACAAGAACAATATGGACAAGAACAACCGGACAACTGGACATAGATCCGTTTAGGACCCTTTGCGAGGACCGTGAAACAGATCTGAGACCAAAAACTGAAACATTAAAGCATGACTGGACAAAATAAATCTGAAAGGAAACAAGAACAAATAAAGAAAACACTGAATTAAGAATCTAATGTTTTTATGTTTTTTTTTTTTTTTTTATGTTATGCTTTTTTTTTTCTTGTTTTTGTTCTTTTTATATGTATTTATTTTTTATTTATGTATTTGTATATTACGAGAGGAAGGATGAGTGATATGGAATCAGAGAGATATACCAGTCAACGATGGCGTCCTACAGATGATCAGATCACGATGATGACCAAAATCTACAACTATGGGGTCACACACCCAAGCCGAGCGCAAGTCGTCGAGATCGCGTCTCGACTAAGGACCTTCGGCGAAGCCACTGAATACAACGTGCACTGCTGGTTTAACAACCATGGCAATCGGGTCAGGCGCTGGCAAGCGGAGATAGACCCCACAGGCACTCTCTTTTCACAACTGCCGCTATACATGTACGGTAAGAACTCTCATCATACCTTCATTGAAATTTTTTTCACTTCCTCTTCTATTATTAACACATGTTTTTTATTTTTTTATTTTTTTATTTTTTATTTTTTTGTTTGAAAGAAAACAACTGGGTGATAATGAGGGCACCGAGGCTGCTGAATTTGTTTCCAGTTCCGATCATTATCGATGACGACAGAAATGAACGAGAAATTCCTCCACCAAAGCCTCCGCTCGTGACTTTTCGAACCAGAGCTCCCTCAACGGAGCTCTCCCTTAGACCACCACAACCAGCTCGTGAATTCTTTCAGTTTTAAAGTTTTGTTTTTTTTTTTTTTTATGTTTTTATTGGCCGAGTGTGGCCAGAATATTAATGAGGACTGTAATATGAACACTTATGTTTTTGTTGTTTTTATTTTTTTATGTTTTTATGTTTTTTATTTGGTTTGTAATATTAACGATCAGAAATGATCGACCCCCGAACATCTTTATTTATGTTTTTATGTATTTTATTTTAATAATCAATGTAAGACAGAATGTTTTCTGCGAACTTGGTAAGTTACAATAAATGCACTCAGATAGTTTCACCTCTCTGCCCTTTATTTGCAAATTCTGCTCTTACGATTATTTATGTTTTAACAAAAACTAAATAAATAAATAAAAACAGAACATATATTAACGAAACAAAATACCAAATAACGAACACAAAATATCAAAGGAGATAGAACACAAATGTCAAAAAACAGCAGACAAAACATATATTTACAAAACATACATTAACAAAATAACATACTTAAAACACAACACAAATTTTTATTTTTATTTTTTATTTTTATTTTTATTTTTATTTTTTATTTTTTTTTTTTTTTTGAATTTTCGAATTTTTTTTCTTTTTAGTACAAACACTAAAAATCACGAAGCAAATAAAACACAGAACACATTTTTTAAATTGTTTTTTTTTTTTTTTTTTTTAAAATAATAATTCAAAAACTAAAAAGAAAAGGAAAAACAAACTTAAAAGAAAAACAAAAATCAGAAGCTTCCCGAGACCACACTTAAACTACACTGTCCTAAATGTTTTCTAAGCATAAGATCATCAATTAAAACACTAAACAGATAAAGGACAAGTGCACTAAAAATATGAAAACGGGGAAGAAAGAAAAAAGAAAACTCCCTTGGTCAGGGTGGCAGTTGCCAATTTTGGATTTGTAGGGAGATGTTCTTCTCTTTAGGCTCCAGCATGAAATTGTTGAGGACGAACTGCTTCATCCTCCAGATTTGATCAAGCAGTGAAATGTCTTCCATTGCTAGATCTAAGCAGAAAAAATTGTTACTGAGCAGATTCAGTAGGTGCCTTTTGATCTTCGAACTGCTGTATGTACTGGCACCTTTGTCTTCCAGCGTGGGTGCATGCTGATCAAATTTATATGTACCTCCTGCAATATGGTTAGTGCAAAATGGTTCCACAGAAATATCATGCAGAGGTATAACACCCAATCCCAATTCATCATACCGAGCCTTAGATACAACCTCATAACATGAATCCGTTTCAAATGTAGAAACAATATCTATAACAGGTTCAGATTCATGTTCAGTGCATGGAGAACAAATATTTGAATGTGATAGTAAAAAGCGGTCCTCATCATGCACAGAGGAAAAATTAAAATCATGCTCAGCAACAATATAGTCATCAGCATACCTCTCATCATCACAATCAACATAATAATCAAATTGTGGTATGCTTACCTCCTCTTCCTTGAAGATTTCTAGAGTGTGGGAAGGTGAAGGTGGTCTACCTGGTTCAGGATTACTGCTTACTTCTGCCGGGTCCCCAAAATTTTCATCAGTCTCCTCAGGTGCAAGAGTGGCCATCTGCCTGATCTGATCACTCAGATTCTGCATGGCAGCTTGAGTTTCCATGCTCTCTTGCTTGAACTGCATGTTCCCTTTCTGAAACTGAATGTTCTGCATTGTCATCTGCTCTAATAACTCCTTTAATGTAGGTTCAGAAATAGAAGGCTGAGGAGTTATTTGAATAGGAGAATCATACTGCTGACTCTCATATTGTGGAACTGGCTCCCAAAGAGAGCTCTCAGAAATTGGATGATGGAACATATTGTTCTCATCATAAAAATCAGCAGATTTAAAATCAAAGTAATATGCAGAATAAGAATCATAATCACAGACATTGGCAGAATAAGCATTATTCACAACATTAAAATAGGTAGACATGGAAAAATAAAAAGTAAAAACTAAAAATTACGAATCAGATAAAACAAAACACATTTATACATGCTACAAGCACACACAAGACAGAACATCAATAGTAAAAATTTTTAATTAATTTTTTTTTTTTTTTAATTTTAAATTTTTTTTTTAATTTTAAATTTTTTTTTAATAACAACTAAATACAGAACATAGCACAATAAAACACATATATACACAATATATATTAACACAGTAAAAATCTAAAACAAAAACCTGGATCTGAAGTGACAACGCCGCCAAAATTTGCTGAAGGTGTCATTGTCGCCTACAAAAATACAAAACACAAAACACACAAAATACACATATTAACAGAACAAAAATTTACACAACAAGAATCTAAAACCAAACCGTCTTTGGTCCCCGGCAGCGGCGCCAAAATTGATGAACGACTGTCGCGGTCATACAAATTTGATGTGCAGAAATTAATGCAGTATAACTAGGATTTGACTCCTAGGTCGTCTCTCAAGGACCAATTTTGTGGCGGTTCAATCTCAGATTTTTTTACACAAAGCGGGGGGGGTTTTGTAGATGTTTTGTGCGGTAAAATAAATTAAAATTAAAAACAACAGTGCAGAAAACGTAAATGACAGGAATGAAGAAAATACAGAAAAACGGTAAATTTGGAAAACGGTAAAAATGGAATTTAACTTTATAAATTGGAAATGAAATTTTGACAAAATTAAAATGCAAAACTAAAATTCACAATAGCACAGAAAATGAAAGTAATTGCATCCAAAATCTAAAATTGAAAACGGAATTGTAAATGAACTGTAATACGTAGTAGATGAGAATAGAATTCAACAAGATTGATTGGAAAATGCAGAATGAAGATTACAATTAACATTCAACTTGAATTGGAATAAAGAAACACAAAACCTCCCCCAGAGGGGAGGAGAAAACCAAAGCCAGAACGTCTGCTAATTTCTACTCCTAAATTCTGATGCCTTTCTTCTCTGGCTGCTTGCTTCTTTTATATCCAATTCTCAGACACATTCTCCTTCAATTTAGCATTTGGATTTTTGTCTCTTAGAAGCTCCTTTCTCGTGACCGTGTCAAATGAAAATATGGTTGGGCCCTCTTCTTTTCAGCCTTCACGTGAATATTCTTCAACTGTGCTCCTTTCACCATTCCATTCTGCACCTTGTTTTGTCTTCTTCTAACGCAACAACCTGTTGAACTAAGCTTGCTGGATGGAAGTTGTGCTACTGCTTCTCTTTGCATGGACCGTGAAGCATCTATTCTGCTGGACCAGCAGCTGAACTGATTCAAGTTTGCTGGAAGGACTTGTGCTGCTGGCCACGTTAATTGTTGGTGATGGACCAAGCTTTCTTCCCTGCATCATCATCGTGCATCCAAAGCTGTTGTAACGTTGCTGGACGTGGAACCAAACCAGGCTGTGTCGTCTCTTCGTTTTCAACGCTGGACCAGCTGCTGGATGGTCTTCTTTACTGCATGTTTCCCTTCCTTCCAAGCTGTTGATTCCGTGCTTCAAGATTCATCACCGAGTGCACCCACTTTACACGTTAGCTGCTGGACTTGCTTCTTCTCTAGACACAAGGCTGCTGGGTTTTACTTCCAAAATCAGGCCGTGACACTTTCTCATCCAGCTGCTATGGCTGGACCGAGAATTTCTGGACGGTGCAGTGCTGGGCATCACGCCTCCCAGCTGGATGCTTCTGTGTTGCCATGGATTTTCCAGAATTAATTCTCCATGAGCCGTGACACCTCTTGTAGTTTAACAATACCGTGAGCTTTCTCTTCCTCCAGCCGTGGGCTTCATGATGAATCATTATTTTCTTCACTTCACTTAGTTTACTGTACTAAAATTAATCAGGGAGTTGTGCTTAATTGTCCAGTATTTTCCCGTTTTTACTGATTGTGCTTAATTTGATCAGAAATTCTTATTTTACTTAATTTGAATTATCTGAGAATAATTATTTACATTAGTGAATGCAGGGAAAATTCTGTAAATATTTTAGAACATTAGGAAGAATATTTATTTACACACTGTGTTATCTAGTCGAAGCCGTACTGCATTGAATTAATCTGTGTATTGATCCGTATAATGAAATATTTTTCTTGAGTTTGTAAAAGCAAAATAGGCTTGGCATCATTACACCTCACGGCAACTCTTTGGATTCAAATGAAGAATTTTGCAAAACATTTAGCCTAAGTTGGAATGAAAGAGAAGAGACCACCAAGTTCCAAGTGCAGCCCACTGTTTTATGAATTTTTTTGGAAAAGAATAGCATTGTCTTATGTATACAATTCACATTACAAATTAAATGAGGGAATGAGGGAAGTGACCATACTTGAAAGTCTCGGCCATACACATACCACCTTTGGAAAATTCAACATACAATTGAGAAAAGGTAGAATGAGCTAAATCCAAGAACAAAGTCATCCCGTGAAACACCAATTGGAGAGCTAAATCCAAGCACAGGGGATTAATTGAAGAAAAATGAAAAAGGCTAACTACTAGGTGGTGGATCAGTCGCTACTCTATGGCACAAAGAGACAACACACATGCTGATTTTTGGGGTCTCTTAAAACCTCCTTCCTCTCGGCAATTTGGGGGGCATCCTATCTTTTCTCTTTTCCCGTGGAGTATAGCAAGAGTATTACAGAGATCATGGCTTCATGAAGAAAGAGAAGGTGCTGGTGTGAGATGATACGTCCAGAGAGCTAGAAGAGGGAAGCAAAACTGTATTTGATTCTTGAAACACTACTGGAAGAAGACACAAGACCAAGAGGCAGCTAGTTTGTTTCCTTTACTTTGCTTTGCTTCTTTGTACTTTGAATGCTTTTCCTTGAGAACTGGAAACATGTTCATGATGAATGAATAGCTTATGTTTATTTTCTTTCTTGAATTGTAATTGCATCTTCCATTTTGGTTTTCTGCATTTTCATACAATCTCTTAGCATCTTGTAACCTTTGAAAAGATGATTCATGGCTTTGTGTAGAACCAAATATCATGTTCATTTGTTTTGCTTTCATAGTAGAGTAGAAAGGAACTGCCGTCACCTATTCAACATAAAAAACCACAAAAAGAAAGTTGTTTAATATGAGATGGGAGTTCACGGTAAAGAGAAGAGGAGAGGCCAGTGAAACCTTGTAGATGCTGATTTGTTTCTGCTGTATGGAAGAGTAAACCACACACACTTATTTGCTTGCTAAAGAGTAGAGAGGAAGAGAAGGATTTGTTACAAAGGGGAGAAGTGATTTTTGATGAGAAGGGAACGTAGTTGAAGAAGGAGGAAAGGAGAGTGCAACTGGAATGGATGCAGCAAAGTGGACGGTCATTAGCTTATAGAAAGGGTGTGTGCATTAAATTCTGCAGAAAAAGTGCAAGTGTCCACGGTCTTGCATCTTTTTATTCATTTGAACATGGCCAAGTAATTGTTTGCATGGTGATGTGGATATGAATTCAGCCAGCATATACAATTTTATTTAGCTTTGAAGAAAGTAGTAGGGTCCTACTTGTTTTTTCTAAATGCTATGTTATCTTTGCCTTTCTTTTATATAATGCCGTGTAGTGTTGAGTCCATGGAGCAGCACCTTTGCACCTTTCCATCTTGTTTTGTTTTGATTAAAATGAAGGGAAACGTGAATCATTTATGCAGCACCGAGTTTGGTTTGTTAGAATAGGATTGTTATTGTTATTATTATAAGAAGTAGTGATTGATTTTAGATGGAAAGTAAGGAGGGTGAGCCGTGTGAAGAGTGCTTTGGAGAAGAAGACAAAAGCTTTCAAAGAGCATCTTTTGGAGGAGGAATTTACGTGAATGGAAACAACTTTTCAGAATTCTTAAACCAAGTGCTTTCTTTCATGTGATTGAGAAGAAGTGGCCCACGACCCCTTTCTTGCATTTCTTATTCTATTTGGAATTAGACATGACTATAATGGAGTAATGGTTGCACGTTAATTGCTTTCATTTTAATAGCTTTCAATTGCTCTTGGTAAATAGGTGGATTTAACCAATTCAAGTGCTGCTGCCACGTTTTTATGTATTAGTTCCAAGGCCTTATTTTAATTCATTTCACATGGAAACATATGCCAATTTATAGCTGCTGCACGTCCTTGTTTTGTTAGTTTTAAAGGTCTTCTTTAATTGTATTTCAAGTGGAAAACTAAGCCAATGGAGGAGTGTAACGTCTTTCATTTCAAGCTTTAAAGGCATTCATTTAAATTATTTTCTTCTAGTAAAATGGTTCATGGTTAATGGTAGACACATTTTAATTTTATTTCTTGTCTTAAAATATTTTATATCATATGTTGAAATGATTTTCTGTATTTTTGTTTGTTGTATTTTGCTGCTGTAATTTTAATTCTGTTTTCATATTTGAATTTTTTCTGTTCCTGTATTTACTGTTTTGCTGTAATTATTTACTATTGTAATTTATTTTCTGTTTCTACTGTTTTCTATAATTATTATTTACTGTATTTTCGTTTTCTGTATTTAATTTTTTGGTCCAGATTTATTTTTACTGTTTTACGTTACTGTATTTTCATTTTCACTGTAGCAATTTCATTTTTTTTTAATTTCGTTTTACTATTTTAATTTTATTTCAACGCTTTTAAATTTCATCCGCAACCAAAACAATTTTCAAAACCCCCCCATTACGTGTTGACAAAAGACTGAACGACATTTGGTCCCTGAGAAACGACCTAGGAGTCAATTCCTAGCACTGTACTGCATTCTTAATTGCACATCAAATTTGATCGGCCGCGACAGCTGTATCAAATTTTGGCGCCGTTGCCGGGGACCAACGGTTCAGTTTTGAGTCTTGTGTCTGTGTTGTGTGATTTGTGTATGTGTTTGTGATAGTGTTGTTTTGCTACCTTGTGTTTATTTCTGTGGTTTGAATTTTCTGTGCTATTGTTTCTTGATTACAGGGTGTCGTGATTTAGTGCATGACTAGAGGAAATCCTGGATTCATACCACCCTTTGATCCTGAGATTGATAGGACTTTTCATAGCTTAATTAGGCATTCTAGGAATTTGTCTTTAGAGTCTGTTTTTGAACCTGTTCCATTAGATATTGTGCATCCTACTGTTGAGTATTCTGTGCATACTGCATCTACTGCATCTGTACTTGATTCTGATTCTGTTGTTTTTCACACTGAGAACAATATGGCACAACCTCCACCTCGCGAGAGGACTTTTAGGGAGATGGCTGCACCTGATTTCGATATTGAAAGCTTGTGCATCCAATATCCTGATGAGGACGTTCCGTATGTTCTCAAGACTGGACTGATCCATTTGTTGCCCAAGTTTCATGGTCTTGCAGGTGCGAGTCCACATAAGCATTTGAAGGAATTCCTGGTTGTTTGTTCCAGTATGAAACCGCACGATGTTCCTGAAGAGCACGTCTTCTTGAAGGCATTCCCTCATTCATTGGAAAATGTTGCTAAGGATTGGTTGTATAGTTTAGCGCCGAGATCCATTGCTAGCTGGGATGATCTGAAGAGGCTGTTCTTGGAGAAATTTTTCCCAGCATCCCGGACCACAGCTATCAGGAAAGACATAACTGGGATTAGACAGCTTAGTGGAGAGAACCTGTACGAATATTGGGAGAGATTCAAGACACTTTGTGCTAGCTGCCCCCACCATCAGATACCTGAACAACTCCTTATTCAGTATTTCTACGAGGGTTTGAACAACATGGATCGAGGTATGATCGATGCTGCCTGTGGTGGAGCTCTTGGAGACATCACACCTGCTGAGGCCAGACCATTGATTGAGAAGATGGCCTCCAACTCCCAGCAGTTTAGCAACAGGAATGATGCCATTGTGGTGAAGGGCGTACAAGATATTGCCCAGTCTTTATCAGCTGTTGAAAGCAAGTTAGAAGGCCAGATTAACTCTCTTGCGAAGATGGTGACACAGTTGACTACCAACCAGAGATCGACATCTCAATCTGCATCTGTTGCACGACTATGTGCTATTTGTCCTTCCAGTGACCACTACACAGATGCATGTCCTTCTTTGCAACATCCTGCTGCCTCTGATGTGCCTCAGGCTTATACTACAAACATCTACAACAACAGGCAGCCACAACAGCAAAATCATGACTTGTCTAGCAACAGGTACAACCCAGGGTGGAGGAATCACCCCAATCTTAGATGGAACAATGCGCCACAGCAACAGCAGCAGGCGCCACCTTTTCAGAATGCTGGAACACCTAACAGATATGTGCCTCCACCCATGCAACAACACCAAAGGCAACAACAACAGCAACAGCAAGAGGCACCTGCCCAACCAGCTGCCCAACCTTCCACTTCGTCTGAACCTTCATTGGAAGAGTTAGTGAGACAGATGACTGTGCAAAACCTGCAGTTTCAGAAAGATAACATGCAGTTTCAGAAAGACAACATGCAATTTCAGCAGGAGACTAGAGCGTCCATACAGAGCCTCACTAACCAGATAGGTCAGATGGCCACTCAGATAAACCAGGCGCAGTCTCAAAATTCTAGTAAGTTACCATCGCAGACTGTGCAGAATCCAAGAAATGTGAGTGCCATAACCCTCAGATCAGGGAAGCAGATTGTTGTACCTTCAGAGCCCGCCTCTATACCGACACCCGTGCCTGCTACTTCTCACAAAAAGGAGGACCAAGCTGGTCCAAGCAGGACATTTGAGGCAGGTGAATCTTCTTCTCCAGTCGGTGGTTCTTCTTCAGGAGGATCTCCTCCCTTAACCACCACTACTGCTGCCACACCATCTCCATTGATTGACCGACCTATCCCTCTTCCATTCCCTTCACGAGCACTTCCTAGCAAAAAGATGGAAGAGGTAGATAAAGAAATTCTGGAGACCTTCCGGAAGGTGGAGGTGAACATACCTCTACTTGATGCAATCAAGCAGATACCAAAGTATGCAAAATTCTTGAAGGAGCTGTGCACACACAAGAGGAAGATGAAGGGAAATGAAAGGATTAGCATGGGAAGAAATGTATCTGCACTTATTGGTAAGTCGGTCCCGCACATTCCTGAAAAGTGCAAAGATCCAGGTATATTTTGCATTCCTTGTGTAATTGGAAATAATAAATTTGAGAATGCCATGCTTGATTTGGGTGCTTCTGTTAATGTCATGCCTTTGTCTATATATGAATCTTTATCTCTTGGTCCTTTGCAAACCACGGGTGTGGTCATTCAGTTGGCTAATAGGAGTGTTACTCACCCAACAGGTTTCATAGAAGATGTCTTGGTAAGGGTTGGTGAATTGATTTTTCCAGCTGATTTTTATGTTTTGGAAATGGAGGAGGGATTCTCTCATGGATCC
This sequence comes from Vigna nakashimae, assembly GCA_034642375.1. Classification (NCBI taxonomy): domain Eukaryota; kingdom Viridiplantae; phylum Streptophyta; class Magnoliopsida; order Fabales; family Fabaceae; genus Vigna; species Vigna nakashimae. The sequence goes on along the minus strand of CM067763.1, from coordinate 31,332,555 downwards.
GCTCCCATTATTTTAGGCAGGCCATTCTTGAAAACTGCCCGAACTAAGATTGATGTGTATGCTGGAACTTTGTCTATGGAATTTGCTGATATTGTTGTTCATTTTAATATCTTTGATGCAATGAAATTTCCAGCTGAGGACCATTCTCTGTTTAGGATTGATACATTGGATGACATTATTGATGAATTTGTTGTTGACAACTTTAATTCTGTGCATGAGAAGAAGCATTCTTTTCTATCTTCTTTGCATTCATGTATTGAATCTAGATTCGAATCAGGTTTTGAGAATGATGTTGATAATGTTGTGGATTTTGATGAGGATTGTGATGTCCAGGATATTGATGCTATGAATGATATTGATGATGTTGTTGACATATCTGAGATGGACATTGATTTGGATTGTGATGAGATAAGTGATCTGCCTTTACCTGTACACTCTTTAGAGTCAGAATGCATTAACAATGTTGCAGGAAGTACACTTGAATCTGACTTGCAGGCACCCACTCTTGAGCTGAAACAGCTACCAGATAACCTCAAGTACGTGTACTTGGAGGATGATGAAAAGAAACCGGTGATCATTTCTACCTCCCTTGATTCTGTTCAAGAGGAGAAGTTGCTTGGTATACTGAGGAACAACAAGAAGGCCATTGGTTGGAGTTTGGCTGACATACCTGGTATTAGTCCATCCACATGCATGCATAGAATTCTTTTGGAAGAAGGGGCAAAGCCAGTGAGACAGCCACAAAGAAGGCAAAACCCCGTGATCATGGAAGTCATCAAGAAGGAGGTGACCAAGCTTTTGCAAGCAGGAATCATCTATCCTATTTCAGACAGTCAGTGGGTGAGCCCCATCCATGTCATACCCAAGAAAACTGGCCTCACTGTGGTGAAGAATGAGAGGGATGAGCTTATCCCAACTAGAGTGCAGAACAGCTGGAGAGTCTGCATTGACTATAGGAGGCTCAACCAAGCAACCAGGAAAGATCATTTTCCCCTGCCATTCATTGATCAGATGCTGGAGCGCCTGGCAGGTAAATCTCATTATTGTTTTCTTGATGGTTTTTCTGGATATTTTCAGATCAATATTGCTCCTGAGGATCAAGAGAAAACCACATTCACCTGCCCCTTTGGCACTTTTGCCTATCGGAGGATGCCCTTTGGTCTATGCAACGCTCCTGGTACCTTTCAACGGTGCATGCTTAGCATTTTTAGTGACTTTCTTGAGAGTTGTATAGAGGTGTTTATGGATGATTTTACTGTGTATGGATCTTCTTTTGATGTATGTTTAGACAGTTTGGAAAAAGTCTTGAAAAGATGCATAGAAACAAACCTTGTTCTCAATTTTGAGAAATGTCACTTTATGGTTGAACAAGGTTTGGTTTTAGGGCATATCATTTCTGAAAAGGGAATAGAGGTAGATCCTGCTAAGATATCTGTGATTTCACAGTTGCCTTACCCATCTTGCGTGCGAGAGGTGCGATCTTTCCTTGGACATGCAGGTTTCTACAGGCGCTTCATCAAAGATTTCAGCAAGAAGGCGCTTCCCTTGTCCAGACTACTGCAGAAGGATGTTGACTTTGTTTGTGATGAAAAATGCAAGCAGGCTTTTGATTGCCTCAAGGAAGCTTTGACTACCACCCCTATCATTCAGGCACCGGATTGGACAGCCCCATTTGAGCTCATGTGTGATGCATCTAACTATGCATTGGGGGCTGTCTTGACACAGAAAATTGACAAGCTGCCAAGAGTGATTTACTATGCATCACGCACTTTGGATGCTGCCCAAGCAAACTATACCACCACTGAAAAAGAATTGTTGGCAATTGTTTTTGCTCTTGATAAGTTTAGGTCATATTTGCTTGGATCATCTGTTATTGTATATACTGACCATGCAGCTCTTAAGTTTCTGTTGAAAAAGGCTGAGTCAAAGCCTAGATTGATCAGATGGATGCTACTGCTCCAGGAGTTTGACTTGCAGATTAAGGACCGGAGTGGAGCACAGAATCTAGTTGCGGACCACCTTAGCAGGATTGAGAGAGCTGGGAATGAAGTTGATGTGCTGCCCATCCAGGATGACTTTCCTGATGAGAGTTTGTTGATGATTTCTTCTTCTCACCCGACTCCTTGGTTTGCACACATTGTAAATTATTTGGTTGCTTCTATTTTTCCTCCCTTAGCATCACGTGCTCAGATTGCTAAAATTAAGAGTGATGCTAAGTATTATGTTTGGGATGACCCATATCTGTGGAAGTTGTGCAGTGACCAGGTTACTAGGAGATGCATTCCAGACCATGAGATTGACTCGGTCCTGCAGTTTTGTCATGCCTCCTCACCTGGTGGTCATCTGGGGATACAAAGAACAGCTCGTAGGGTGCTTGATTGTGGGTTCTATTGGCCTTCCATCTTCAAGGATGCGGAGAAGATTTGTAGCACTTGTGAGCCTTGTCAGAAAGCAGGAGGACAAATTTCACAGAGACAAGAGATGCCTCAACAACCTATGCTATTCTGTGAGGTGTTTGATGTCTGGGGTATAGATTTCATGGGTCCTTTTCCTGTTTCTTTTGGTTTTTCCTATATTCTCCTTGCTGTGGATTATGTTTCAAAATGGGTGGAAGCTAAAGCCACCAGAACTAATGATGCTCGGGTTGTTGTGGATTTTGTTAGATCTCACCTCTTTTGCAGGTTTGGAGTACCTAGAGCAATTGTTAGTGATCAGGGAACCCATTTTTGCAACAGATCCATGCAAGCTTTACTCAAGAAATATGGGGTGACGCACAGAGTTTCTACACCTTACCACCCCCAAACAAATGGGCAGGCTGAGATCTCCAACAGGGAGATTAAGAGGATTTTGGAAAAGATTGTCCAGCCCAACAGGAAAGATTGGAGTAGTAGATTGGACGATGCTCTTTGGGCCCACAGGACTGCATACAAAGCACCGATTGGGATGTCTCCGTACAGGGTTGTCTTCGGAAAGGCATGTCATCTACCAGTTGAAATTGAGCATCGGGCATATTGGGCTGTGAAGACATGCAACTTCTCCATGGACCAAGCTGGAGAGGAAAGGAAGTTGCAACTGAATGAACTGGATGAAATCCGATTGGAAGCATATGAGAATTCGAAGTTCTACAAGGAAAGAACCAAGAGGTTCCATGATAACTCCATTGTTAGAAAGGACTTCGAGGTTGGCCAACAGGTTTTATTGTATAACTCTAGACTCGGCCTCATGGGTGGTAAGTTGAGATCAAAGTGGACTGGACCCTTTGTTGTGACTAATGTTTATCCTTATGGTGCAGTAGAAATCCAGGGTCCATCTGCAGCTAAAAGCTTCAAGGTGAACGGGCATAGACTGAAGCCCTTCCTCAGCAATCCTTCTCTGTTGGATGCAGTGGTGGAGGAGACGTCTTTGGTCTACCCCACCTACCCTCCCACCTGACTCAGGGAGTTTCTTCTCTCCTTCCCTCCTCACTTTTGTTGCACTTTGTCGATATCTGATGACTATTCTGATTGTTTTGATCTGCTGAATGTGACACACTGAGGACATTGTGTCATTTAAGTGTGGTCTATTAGGGGAGGTTGTTTCTTTGTTTATGTTTCGTTTTTGTGTATTTTGTGGTGTCTTATGTACAGTTTTGCATGATTTTCGTGAATTCTGGACTATGATTAGGTTGTCAGTTTTCCTGCACTTCATTGATACTCTAAACTGTTGAATTCCTTGCTTTACTTTGCTTGGGAGATAATCATGATATTTGAGAGTTGAATTGATGGTGACCATATTACCTGTGTGAGATTTGAGCCATTTGATGATCTTTCTTGTGTGTGATATATGCCTTGATTGCTTGCACATATGTCTTGGCTTCACTCTTTGAATTGATTCTTGACTAATACGCATGTTTGAAAGGGATAAAGGCATTTTGTTGTTGAGCCTCTAAGCCAGATAAGCCTACCCTGTTTTGATCCATTGATACCCTTTTGAGCCTATGTTTTTCCCCATTTCTTTGTTTTGAAGCTCATACACTAGCCCTAAGTGAAAAACCATTATTACCTGAACCTTAGGGAATTTTGTAGCTTTGGAATTGTTTTGGGAATAAGTGTGGTCTCCTGGGAATTTTAGATGAATTAGTGAGTTCTCTTCATATCTTGTTTCTGTTTGTAAATATGTGGTGCATCTTGTCTCTTGAAATTGTGTGTTGAACAGAGTAAAGAAAAAAGACAGGATGAAGAAAAAAAAATGATGAAAAAAAAAAAAATCAGAAAAACAGAAAAAAATTGTGAACAACGGTGAATAATGGAGTTAACTAGAGGATGGAATTAGAGGCTGTAAGTGAGTTTGAATGTGTTTATACTTGTTCCCCATTGCTCATCTATCCCTTATGGTTTATAGCTTTTCATCCAGATATATCCTCCCTTGTCCTTGACCCCATTATGACCATAAAAAGACCTTTTGATTTGAACATGCGTATCTGTTTGAGTGTTGATATTAGAGGCTTGCCAAGCCTATTTGTGTTTGCTTTCTTGAGTTCATTGAGTGACATTGATTTACCTTAAACACTTGAGAGAAACACTGATTGTGTACATCTGTGAGGCTCTGTTGCTGTCGATTCATCTCTTGAACTGATTGATTGTTTTCCTTGTACTGAACTGTTTGGATGATTCTTTGAGTATTTGCTTTCATTGATTTTGTGTAGGATTCTGCCTGTACCTTTTACTGTCCAGATTTTGTGGGAATTGTGAAAGTGTGTTTCTGTTTTGGAGTTTGTGTTGTCTGTCAAGTCTGTGTCACTTTTCTAATGTTTGAACTGCTCCCTGGTTTTGTGTCTTAAGTTTGCCCAGGAGTGCAAACGACTAAGTGTGGTCTATTTTGATGAATCATTATTTTCTTCACTTCACTTAGTTTACTGTACTAAAATTAATCAGGGAGTTGTGCTTAATTGTCCAGTATTTTCCCGTTTTTACTGATTGTGCTTAATTTGATCAGAAATTCTTATTTTACTTAATTTGAATTATCTGAGAATAATTATTTACATTAGTGAATGCAGGGAAAATTCTGTAAATATTTTAGAACATTAGGAAGAATATTTATTTACACACTGTGTTATCTAGTCGAAGCCGTACTGCATTGAATTAATCTGTGTATTGATCCGTATAATGAAATATTTTTCTTGAGTTTGTAAAAGCAAAATAGGCTTGGCATCATTACACCTCACGGCAACTCTTTGGATTCAAATGAAGAATTTTGCAAAACATTTAGCCTAAGTTGGAATGAAAGAGAAGAGACCACCAAGTTCCAAGTGCAGCCCACTGTTTTATGAATTGTTTTGGAAAAGAATAGCATTGTCTTATGTATACAATTCACATTACAAATTAAATGAGGGAATGAGGGAAGTGACCATACTTGAAAGTCTCGGCCATACACATACCACCTTTGGAAAATTCAACATACAATTGAGAAAAGGTAGAATGAGCTAAATCCAAGAACAAAGTCATCCCGTGAAACACCAATTGGAGAGCTAAATCCAAGCACAGGGGATTAATTGAAGAAAAATGAAAAAGGCTAACTACTAGGTGGTGGATCAGTCGCTACTCTATGGCACAAAGAGACAACACACATGCTGATTTTTGGGGTCTCTTAAAACCTCCTTCCTCTCGGCAATTTGGGGGGCATCCTATCTTTTCTCTTTTCCCGTGGAGTATAGCAAGAGTATTACAGAGATCATGGCTTCATGAAGAAAGAGAAGGTGCTGGTGTGAGATGATACGTCCAGAGAGCTAGAAGAGGGAAGCAAAACTGTATTTGATTCTTGAAACACTACTGGAAGAAGACACAAGACCAAGAGGCAGCTAGTTTGTTTCCTTTACTTTGCTTTGCTTCTTTGTACTTTGAATGCTTTTCCTTGAGAACTGGAAACATGTTCATGATGAATGAATAGCTTATGTTTATTTTCTTTCTTGAATTGTAATTGCATCTTCCATTTTGGTTTTCTGCATTTTCATACAATCTCTTAGCATCTTGTAACCTTTGAAAAGATGATTCATGGCTTTGTGTAGAACCAAATATCATGTTCATTTGTTTTGCTTTCATAGTAGAGTAGAAAGGAACTGCCGTCACCTATTCAACATAAAAAACCACAAAAAGAAAGTTGTTTAATATGAGATGGGAGTTCACGGTAAAGAGAAGAGGAGAGGCCAGTGAAACCTTATAGATGCTGATTTGTTTCTGCTGTATGGAAGAGTAAACCACACACACTTATTTGCTTGCTAAAGAGTAGAGAGGAAGAGAAGGATTTGTTACAAAGGGGAGAAGTGATTTTTGATGAGAAGGGAACGTAGTTGAAGAAGGAGGAAAGGAGAGTGCAACTGGAATGGATGCAGCAAAGTGGACGGTCATTAGCTTATAGAAAGGGTGTGTGCATTAAATTCTGCAGAAAAAGTGCAAGTGTCCACGGTCTTGCATCTTTTTATTCATTTGAACATGGCCAAGTAATTGTTTGCATGGTGATGTGGATATGAATTCAGCCAGCATATACAATTTTATTTAGCTTTGAAGAAAGTAGTAGGGTCCTACTTGTTTTTTCTAAATGCTATGTTATCTTTGCCTTTCTTTTATATAATGCCGTGTAGTGTTGAGTCCATGGAGCAGCACCTTTGCACCTTTCCATCTTGTTTTGTTTTGATTAAAATGAAGGGAAACGTGAATCATTTATGCAGCACCGAGTTTGGTTTGTTAGAATAGGATTGTTATTGTTATTATTATAAGAAGTAGTGATTGATTTTAGATGGAAAGTAAGGAGGGTGAGCCGTGTGAAGAGTGCTTTGGAGAAGAAGACAAAAGCTTTCAAAGAGCATCTTTTGGAGGAGGAATTTACGTGAATGGAAACAACTTTTCAGAATTCTTAAACCAAGTGCTTTCTTTCATGTGATTGAGAAGAAGTGGCCCACGACCCCTTTCTTGCATTTCTTATTCTATTTGGAATTAGACATGACTATAATGGAGTAATGGTTGCACGTTAATTGCTTTCATTTTAATAGCTTTCAATTGCTCTTGGTAAATAGGTGGATTTAACCAATTCAAGTGCTGCTGCCACGTTTTTATGTATTAGTTCCAAGGCCTTATTTTAATTCATTTCACATGGAAACATATGCCAATTTATAGCTGCTGCACGTCCTTGTTTTGTTAGTTTTAAAGGTCTTCTTTAATTGTATTTCAAGTGGAAAACTAAGCCAATGGAGGAGTGTAACGTCTTTCATTTCAAGCTTTAAAGGCATTCATTTAAATTATTTTCTTCTAGTAAAATGGTTCATGGTTAATGGTAGACACATTTTAATTTTATTTCTTGTCTTAAAATATTTTATATCATATGTTGAAATGATTTTCTGTATTTTTGTTTGTTGTATTTTGCTGCTGTAATTTTAATTCTGTTTTCATATTTGAATTTTTTCTGTTCCTGTATTTACTGTTTTGCTGTAATTATTTACTATTGTAATTTATTTTCTGTTTCTACTGTTTTCTATAATTATTATTTACTGTATTTTCGTTTTCTGTATTTAATTTTTTGGTCCAGATTTATTTTTACTGTTTTACGTTACTGTATTTTCATTTTCACTGTAGCAATTTCATTTTTTTTTAATTTCGTTTTACTATTTTAATTTTATTTCAACGCTTTTAAATTTCATCCGCAACCAAAACAATTTTCAAAACCCCCCCATTACGTGTTGACAAAAGACTGAACGACATTTGGTCCCTGAGAAACGACCTAGGAGTCAATTCCTAGCACTGTACTGCATTCTTAATTGCACATCAAATTTGATCGGCCGCGACAGCTGTATCAAATTTTGGCGCCGTTGCCGGGGACCAACGGTTCAGTTTTGAGTCTTGTGTCTGTGTTGTGTGATTTGTGTATGTGTTTGTGATAGTGTTGTTTTGCTACCTTGTGTTTATTTCTGTGGTTTGAATTTTCTGTGCTATTGTTTCTTGATTACAGGGTGTCGTGATTTAGTGCATGACTAGAGGAAATCCTGGATTCATACCACCCTTTGATCCTGAGATTGATAGGACTTTTCATAGCTTAATTAGGCATTCTAGGAATTTGTCTTTAGAGTCTGTTTTTGAACCTGTTCCATTAGATATTGTGCATCCTACTGTTGAGTATTCTGTGCATACTGCATCTACTGCATCTGTACTTGATTCTGATTCTGTTGTTTTTCACACTGAGAACAATATGGCACAACCTCCACCTCGCGAGAGGACTTTTAGGGAGATGGCTGCACCTGATTTCGATATTGAAAGCTTGTGCATCCAATATCCTGATGAGGACGTTCCGTATGTTCTCAAGACTGGACTGATCCATTTGTTGCCCAAGTTTCATGGTCTTGCAGGTGCGAGTCCACATAAGCATTTGAAGGAATTCCTGGTTGTTTGTTCCAGTATGAAACCGCACGATGTTCCTGAAGAGCACGTCTTCTTGAAGGCATTCCCTCATTCATTGGAAAATGTTGCTAAGGATTGGTTGTATAGTTTAGCGCCGAGATCCATTGCTAGCTGGGATGATCTGAAGAGGCTGTTCTTGGAGAAATTTTTCCCAGCATCCCGGACCACAGCTATCAGGAAAGACATAACTGGGATTAGACAGCTTAGTGGAGAGAACCTGTACGAATATTGGGAGAGATTCAAGACACTTTGTGCTAGCTGCCCCCACCATCAGATACCTGAACAACTCCTTATTCAGTATTTCTACGAGGGTTTGAACAACATGGATCGAGGTATGATCGATGCTGCCTGTGGTGGAGCTCTTGGAGACATCACACCTGCTGAGGCCAGACCATTGATTGAGAAGATGGCCTCCAACTCCCAGCAGTTTAGCAACAGGAATGATGCCATTGTGGTGAAGGGCGTACAAGATATTGCCCAGTCTTTATCAGCTGTTGAAAGCAAGTTAGAAGGCCAGATTAACTCTCTTGCGAAGATGGTGACACAGTTGACTACCAACCAGAGATCGACATCTCAATCTGCATCTGTTGCACGACTATGTGCTATTTGTCCTTCCAGTGACCACTACACAGATGCATGTCCTTCTTTGCAACATCCTGCTGCCTCTGATGTGCCTCAGGCTTATACTACAAACATCTACAACAACAGGCAGCCACAACAGCAAAATCATGACTTGTCTAGCAACAGGTACAACCCAGGGTGGAGGAATCACCCCAATCTTAGATGGAACAATGCGCCACAGCAACAGCAGCAGGCGCCACCTTTTCAGAATGCTGGAACACCTAACAGATATGTGCCTCCACCCATGCAACAACACCAAAGGCAACAACAACAGCAACAGCAAGAGGCACCTGCCCAACCAGCTGCCCAACCTTCCACTTCGTCTGAACCTTCATTGGAAGAGTTAGTGAGACAGATGACTGTGCAAAACCTGCAGTTTCAGAAAGATAACATGCAGTTTCAGAAAGACAACATGCAATTTCAGCAGGAGACTAGAGCGTCCATACAGAGCCTCACTAACCAGATAGGTCAGATGGCCACTCAGATAAACCAGGCGCAGTCTCAAAATTCTAGTAAGTTACCATCGCAGACTGTGCAGAATCCAAGAAATGTGAGTGCCATAACCCTCAGATCAGGGAAGCAGATTGTTGTACCTTCAGAGCCCGCCTCTATACCGACACCCGTGCCTGCTACTTCTCACAAAAAGGAGGACCAAGCTGGTCCAAGCAGGACATTTGAGGCAGGTGAATCTTCTTCTCCAGTCGGTGGTTCTTCTTCAGGAGGATCTCCTCCCTTAACCACCACTACTGCTGCCACACCATCTCCATTGATTGACCGACCTATCCCTCTTCCATTCCCTTCACGAGCACTTCCTAGCAAAAAGATGGAAGAGGTAGATAAAGAAATTCTGGAGACCTTCCGGAAGGTGGAGGTGAACATACCTCTACTTGATGCAATCAAGCAGATACCAAAGTATGCAAAATTCTTGAAGGAGCTGTGCACACACAAGAGGAAGATGAAGGGAAATGAAAGGATTAGCATGGGAAGAAATGTATCTGCACTTATTGGTAAGTCGGTCCCGCACATTCCTGAAAAGTGCAAAGATCCAGGTATATTTTGCATTCCTTGTGTAATTGGAAATAATAAATTTGAGAATGCCATGCTTGATTTGGGTGCTTCTGTTAATGTCATGCCTTTGTCTATATATGAATCTTTATCTCTTGGTCCTTTGCAAACCACGGGTGTGGTCATTCAGTTGGCTAATAGGAGTGTTACTCACCCAACAGGTTTCATAGAAGATGTCTTGGTAAGGGTTGGTGAATTGATTTTTCCAGCTGATTTTTATGTTTTGGAAATGGAGGAGGGATTCTCTCATGGATCCGCTCCCATTATTTTAGGCAGGCCATTCTTGAAAACTGCCCGAACTAAGATTGATGTGTATGCTGGAACTTTGTCTATGGAATTTGCTGATATTGTTGTTCATTTTAATATCTTTGATGCAATGAAATTTCCAGCTGAGGACCATTCTCTGTTTAGGATTGATACATTGGATGACATTATTGATGAATTTGTTGTTGACAACTTTAATTCTGTGCATGAGAAGAAGCATTCTTTTCTATCTTCTTTGCATTCATGTATTGAATCTAGATTCGAATCAGGTTTTGAGAATGATGTTGATAATGTTGTGGATTTTGATGAGGATTGTGATGTCCAGGATATTGATGCTATGAATGATATTGATGATGTTGTTGACATATCTGAGATGGACATTGATTTGGATTGTGATGAGATAAGTGATCTGCCTTTACCTGTACACTCTTTAGAGTCAGAATGCATTAACAATGTTGCAGGAAGTACACTTGAATCTGACTTGCAGGCACCCACTCTTGAGCTGAAACAGCTACCAGATAACCTCAAGTACGTGTACTTGGAGGATGATGAAAAGAAACCGGTGATCATTTCTACCTCCCTTGATTCTGTTCAAGAGGAGAAGTTGCTTGGTATACTGAGGAACAACAAGAAGGCCATTGGTTGGAGTTTGGCTGACATACCTGGTATTAGTCCATCCACATGCATGCATAGAATTCTTTTGGAAGAAGGGGCAAAGCCAGTGAGACAGCCACAAAGAAGGCAAAACCCCGTGATCATGGAAGTCATCAAGAAGGAGGTGACCAAGCTTTTGCAAGCAGGAATCATCTATCCTATTTCAGACAGTCAGTGGGTGAGCCCCATCCATGTCATACCCAAGAAAACTGGCCTCACTGTGGTGAAGAATGAGAGGGATGAGCTTATCCCAACTAGAGTGCAGAACAGCTGGAGAGTCTGCATTGACTATAGGAGGCTCAACCAAGCAACCAGGAAAGATCATTTTCCCCTGCCATTCATTGATCAGATGCTGGAGCGCCTGGCAGGTAAATCTCATTATTGTTTTCTTGATGGTTTTTCTGGATATTTTCAGATCAATATTGCTCCTGAGGATCAAGAGAAAACCACATTCACCTGCCCCTTTGGCACTTTTGCCTATCGGAGGATGCCCTTTGGTCTATGCAACGCTCCTGGTACCTTTCAACGGTGCATGCTTAGCATTTTTAGTGACTTTCTTGAGAGTTGTATAGAGGTGTTTATGGATGATTTTACTGTGTATGGATCTTCTTTTGATGTATGTTTAGACAGTTTGGAAAAAGTCTTGAAAAGATGCATAGAAACAAACCTTGTTCTCAATTTTGAGAAATGTCACTTTATGGTTGAACAAGGTTTGGTTTTAGGGCATATCATTTCTGAAAAGGGAATAGAGGTAGATCCTGCTAAGATATCTGTGATTTCACAGTTGCCTTACCCATCTTGCGTGCGAGAGGTGCGATCTTTCCTTGGACATGCAGGTTTCTACAGGCGCTTCATCAAAGATTTCAGCAAGAAGGCGCTTCCCTTGTCCAGACTACTGCAGAAGGATGTTGACTTTGTTTGTGATGAAAAATGCAAGCAGGCTTTTGATTGCCTCAAGGAAGCTTTGACTACCACCCCTATCATTCAGGCACCGGATTGGACAGCCCCATTTGAGCTCATGTGTGATGCATCTAACTATGCATTGGGGGCTGTCTTGACACAGAAAATTGACAAGCTGCCAAGAGTGATTTACTATGCATCACGCACTTTGGATGCTGCCCAAGCAAACTATACCACCACTGAAAAAGAATTGTTGGCAATTGTTTTTGCTCTTGATAAGTTTAGGTCATATTTGCTTGGATCATCTGTTATTGTATATACTGACCATGCAGCTCTTAAGTTTCTGTTGAAAAAGGCTGAGTCAAAGCCTAGATTGATCAGATGGATGCTACTGCTCCAGGAGTTTGACTTGCAGATTAAGGACCGGAGTGGAGCACAGAATCTAGTTGCGGACCACCTTAGCAGGATTGAGAGAGCTGGGAATGAAGTTGATGTGCTGCCCATCCAGGATGACTTTCCTGATGAGAGTTTGTTGATGATTTCTTCTTCTCACCCGACTCCTTGGTTTGCACACATTGTAAATTATTTGGTTGCTTCTATTTTTCCTCCCTTAGCATCACGTGCTCAGATTGCTAAAATTAAGAGTGATGCTAAGTATTATGTTTGGGATGACCCATATCTGTGGAAGTTGTGCAGTGACCAGGTTACTAGGAGATGCATTCCAGACCATGAGATTGACTCGGTCCTGCAGTTTTGTCATGCCTCCTCACCTGGTGGTCATCTGGGGATACAAAGAACAGCTCGTAGGGTGCTTGATTGTGGGTTCTATTGGCCTTCCATCTTCAAGGATGCGGAGAAGATTTGTAGCACTTGTGAGCCTTGTCAGAAAGCAGGAGGACAAATTTCACAGAGACAAGAGATGCCTCAACAACCTATGCTATTCTGTGAGGTGTTTGATGTCTGGGGTATAGATTTCATGGGTCCTTTTCCTGTTTCTTTTGGTTTTTCCTATATTCTCCTTGCTGTGGATTATGTTTCAAAATGGGTGGAAGCTAAAGCCACCAGAACTAATGATGCTCGGGTTGTTGTGGATTTTGTTAGATCTCACCTCTTTTGCAGGTTTGGAGTACCTAGAGCAATTGTTAGTGATCAGGGAACCCATTTTTGCAACAGATCCATGCAAGCTTTACTCAAGAAATATGGGGTGACGCACAGAGTTTCTACACCTTACCACCCCCAAACAAATGGGCAGGCTGAGATCTCCAACAGGGAGATTAAGAGGATTTTGGAAAAGATTGTCCAGCCCAACAGGAAAGATTGGAGTAGTAGATTGGACGATGCTCTTTGGGCCCACAGGACTGCATACAAAGCACCGATTGGGATGTCTCCGTACAGGGTTGTCTTCGGAAAGGCATGTCATCTACCAGTTGAAATTGAGCATCGGGCATATTGGGCTGTGAAGACATGCAACTTCTCCATGGACCAAGCTGGAGAGGAAAGGAAGTTGCAACTGAATGAACTGGATGAAATCCGATTGGAAGCATATGAGAATTCGAAGTTCTACAAGGAAAGAACCAAGAGGTTCCATGATAACTCCATTGTTAGAAAGGACTTCGAGGTTGGCCAACAGGTTTTATTGTATAACTCTAGACTCGGCCTCATGGGTGGTAAGTTGAGATCAAAGTGGACTGGACCCTTTGTTGTGACTAATGTTTATCCTTATGGTGCAGTAGAAATCCAGGGTCCATCTGCAGCTAAAAGCTTCAAGGTGAACGGGCATAGACTGAAGCCCTTCCTCAGCAATCCTTCTCTGTTGGATGCAGTGGTGGAGGAGACGTCTTTGGTCTACCCCACCTACCCTCCCACCTGACTCAGGGAGTTTCTTCTCTCCTTCCCTCCTCACTTTTGTTGCACTTTGTCGATATCTGATGACTATTCTGATTGTTTTGATCTGCTGAATGTGACACACTGAGGACATTGTGTCATTTAAGTGTGGTCTATTAGGGGAGGTTGTTTCTTTGTTTATGTTTCGTTTTTGTGTATTTTGTGGTGTCTTATGTACAGTTTTGCATGATTTTCGTGAATTCTGGACTATGATTAGGTTGTCAGTTTTCCTGCACTTCATTGATACTCTAAACTGTTGAATTCCTTGCTTTACTTTGCTTGGGAGATAATCATGATATTTGAGAGTTGAATTGATGGTGACCATATTACCTGTGTGAGATTTGAGCCATTTGATGATCTTTCTTGTGTGTGATATATGCCTTGATTGCTTGCACATATGTCTTGGCTTCACTCTTTGAATTGATTCTTGACTAATACGCATGTTTGAAAGGGATAAAGGCATTTTGTTGTTGAGCCTCTAAGCCAGATAAGCCTACCCTGTTTTGATCCATTGATACCCTTTTGAGCCTATGTTTTTCCCCATTTCTTTGTTTTGAAGCTCATACACTAGCCCTAAGTGAAAAACCATTATTACCTGAACCTTAGGGAATTTTGTAGCTTTGGAATTGTTTTGGGAATAAGTGTGGTCTCCTGGGAATTTTAGATGAATTAGTGAGTTCTCTTCATATCTTGTTTCTGTTTGTAAATATGTGGTGCATCTTGTCTCTTGAAATTGTGTGTTGAACAGAGTAAAGAAAAAAGACAGGATGAAGAAAAAAAAATGATGAAAAAAAAAAAAATCAGAAAAACAGAAAAAAATTGTGAACAACGGTGAATAATGGAGTTAACTAGAGGATGGAATTAGAGGCTGTAAGTGAGTTTGAATGTGTTTATACTTGTTCCCCATTGCTCATCTATCCCTTATGGTTTATAGCTTTTCATCCAGATATATCCTCCCTTGTCCTTGACCCCATTATGACCATAAAAAGACCTTTTGATTTGAACATGCGTATCTGTTTGAGTGTTGATATTAGAGGCTTGCCAAGCCTATTTGTGTTTGCTTTCTTGAGTTCATTGAGTGACATTGATTTACCTTAAACACTTGAGAGAAACACTGATTGTGTACATCTGTGAGGCTCTGTTGCTGTCGATTCATCTCTTGAACTGATTGATTGTTTTCCTTGTACTGAACTGTTTGGATGATTCTTTGAGTATTTGCTTTCATTGATTTTGTGTAGGATTCTGCCTGTACCTTTTACTGTCCAGATTTTGTGGGAATTGTGAAAGTGTGTTTCTGTTTTGGAGTTTGTGTTGTCTGTCAAGTCTGTGTCACTTTTCTAATGTTTGAACTGCTCCCTGGTTTTGTGTCTTAAGTTTGCCCAGGAGTGCAAACGACTAAGTGTGGTCTATTTTGATGAATCATTATTTTCTTCACTTCACTTAGTTTACTGTACTAAAATTAATCAGGGAGTTGTGCTTAATTGTCCAGTATTTTCCCGTTTTTACTGATTGTGCTTAATTTGATCAGAAATTCTTATTTTACTTAATTTGAATTATCTGAGAATAATTATTTACATTAGTGAATGCAGGGAAAATTCTGTAAATATTTTAGAACATTAGGAAGAATATTTATTTACACACTGTGTTATCTAGTCGAAGCCGTACTGCATTGAATTAATCTGTGTATTGATCCGTATAATGAAATATTTTTCTTGAGTTTGTAAAAGCAAAATAGGCTTGGCATCATTACACCTCACGGCAACTCTTTGGATTCAAATGAAGAATTTTGCAAAACATTTAGCCTAAGTTGGAATGAAAGAGAAGAGACCACCAAGTTCCAAGTGCAGCCCACTGTTTTATGAATTGTTTTGGAAAAGAATAGCATTGTCTTATGTATACAATTCACATTACAAATTAAATGAGGGAATGAGGGAAGTGACCATACTTGAAAGTCTCGGCCATACACATACCACCTTTGGAAAATTCAACATACAATTGAGAAAAGGTAGAATGAGCTAAATCCAAGAACAAAGTCATCCCGTGAAACACCAATTGGAGAGCTAAATCCAAGCACAGGGGATTAATTGAAGAAAAATGAAAAAGGCTAACTACTAGGTGGTGGATCAGTCGCTACTCTATGGCACAAAGAGACAACACACATGCTGATTTTTGGGGTCTCTTAAAACCTCCTTCCTCTCGGCAATTTGGGGGGCATCCTATCTTTTCTCTTTTCCCGTGGAGTATAGCAAGAGTATTACAGAGATCATGGCTTCATGAAGAAAGAGAAGGTGCTGGTGTGAGATGATACGTCCAGAGAGCTAGAAGAGGGAAGCAAAACTGTATTTGATTCTTGAAACACTACTGGAAGAAGACACAAGACCAAGAGGCAGCTAGTTTGTTTCCTTTACTTTGCTTTGCTTCTTTGTACTTTGAATGCTTTTCCTTGAGAACTGGAAACATGTTCATGATGAATGAATAGCTTATGTTTATTTTCTTTCTTGAATTGTAATTGCATCTTCCATTTTGGTTTTCTGCATTTTCATACAATCTCTTAGCATCTTGTAACCTTTGAAAAGATGATTCATGGCTTTGTGTAGAACCAAATATCATGTTCATTTGTTTTGCTTTCATAGTAGAGTAGAAAGGAACTGCCGTCACCTATTCAACATAAAAAACCACAAAAAGAAAGTTGTTTAATATGAGATGGGAGTTCACGGTAAAGAGAAGAGGAGAGGCCAGTGAAACCTTGTAGATGCTGATTTGTTTCTGCTGTATGGAAGAGTAAACCACACACACTTATTTGCTTGCTAAAGAGTAGAGAGGAAGAGAAGGATTTGTTACAAAGGGGAGAAGTGATTTTTGATGAGAAGGGAACGTAGTTGAAGAAGGAGGAAAGGAGAGTGCAACTGGAATGGATGCAGCAAAGTGGACGGTCATTAGCTTATAGAAAGGGTGTGTGCATTAAATTCTGCAGAAAAAGTGCAAGTGTCCACGGTCTTGCATCTTTTTATTCATTTGAACATGGCCAAGTAATTGTTTGCATGGTGATGTGGATATGAATTCAGCCAGCATATACAATTTTATTTAGCTTTGAAGAAAGTAGTAGGGTCCTACTTGTTTTTTCTAAATGCTATGTTATCTTTGCCTTTCTTTTATATAATGCCGTGTAGTGTTGAGTCCATGGAGCAGCACCTTTGCACCTTTCCATCTTGTTTTGTTTTGATTAAAATGAAGGGAAACGTGAATCATTTATGCAGCACCGAGTTTGGTTTGTTAGAATAGGATTGTTATTGTTATTATTATAAGAAGTAGTGATTGATTTTAGATGGAAAGTAAGGAGGGTGAGCCGTGTGAAGAGTGCTTTGGAGAAGAAGACAAAAGCTTTCAAAGAGCATCTTTTGGAGGAGGAATTTACGTGAATGGAAACAACTTTTCAGAATTCTTAAACCAAGTGCTTTCTTTCATGTGATTGAGAAGAAGTGGCCCACGACCCCTTTCTTGCATTTCTTATTCTATTTGGAATTAGACATGACTATAATGGAGTAATGGTTGCACGTTAATTGCTTTCATTTTAATAGCTTTCAATTGCTCTTGGTAAATAGGTGGATTTAACCAATTCAAGTGCTGCTGCCACGTTTTTATGTATTAGTTCCAAGGCCTTATTTTAATTCATTTCACATGGAAACATATGCCAATTTATAGCTGCTGCACGTCCTTGTTTTGTTAGTTTTAAAGGTCTTCTTTAATTGTATTTCAAGTGGAAAACTAAGCCAATGGAGGAGTGTAACGTCTTTCATTTCAAGCTTTAAAGGCATTCATTTAAATTATTTTCTTCTAGTAAAATGGTTCATGGTTAATGGTAGACACATTTTAATTTTATTTCTTGTCTTAAAATATTTTATATCATATGTTGAAATGATTTTCTGTATTTTTGTTTGTTGTATTTTGCTGCTGTAATTTTAATTCTGTTTTCATATTTGAATTTTTTCTGTTCCTGTATTTACTGTTTTGCTGTAATTATTTACTATTGTAATTTATTTTCTGTTTCTACTGTTTTCTATAATTATTATTTACTGTATTTTCGTTTTCTGTATTTAATTTTTTGGTCCAGATTTATTTTTACTGTTTTACGTTACTGTATTTTCATTTTCACTGTAGCAATTTCATTTTTTTTTAATTTCGTTTTACTATTTTAATTTTATTTCAACGCTTTTAAATTTCATCCGCAACCAAAACAATTTTCAAAACCCCCCCATTACGTGTTGACAAAAGACTGAACGACATTTGGTCCCTGAGAAACGACCTAGGAGTCAATTCCTAGCACTGTACTGCATTCTTAATTGCACATCAAATTTGATCGGCCGCGACAGCTGTATCACTTCATCTTCTTCAAACTCAGCTGCTCCAAACTAGACTTGTGGGCCACTTATGTTTTCTGTGAATACACCACTTCCATATTTGCCTTGGACGTAAGTGGTGGCACGCCTCTTACAATCAACAAAACCCGTGAGCTATCACAATTGGTGTGGCCCCTTTTGATTTCAAAGTGCTTGCTTTCCAATTGCACCGTCAAGTGTCACTCAACGTGAATGCTTCATGGGGTCATGTGTTTTTTTTATCATTTGAAGAATTAAGAGCCCATGTGTGTGGTGGAAAGACACGGAGAAAGAAATCTGCGGATTTTAGACAAAGTGAATGGACCATGAATTTTCATCCAAGTGGTGGCTCCCACTTTTAAATGCTTTGCCATGATGAAGTGTCCAGGGCCTGTAACTTCTCTGAGAAAACCATGAACTCCACATAATGCCAATTCCATATTACATTTTGCAATTTTCCCGAGAACTATTCAAGGGTCACATACCACTTTTATTTTTGATTAATTTGCACACTAATTCTCTCCAATGTGCCGCATGTTACTTCCATTTGAGTCACCATTTCAGCTGCTAGGAATGAGATCAACCTGCATCACCAATAATAAATCATCGTGCACTTCCAATTCAAAATGAACTAACACTTTTCTCTAATTTTATTCAAAGAATATATCCCTGGTTCATCTAGATGTCCCAAAGTATTGTCCAATAATTTTCCTTACAATTATTAATGCAAATAATTAACCCAAATAATTCAAATTAATTGAAATTAGAATTTTTGGTCAAATTAAATACAATTTGTAAAAATGGACAAATATCACACAGTTTAGTACAATTTCCTGATTAATTCTAGTACAATAAACTAAGTGAAGTGAAGAAAATAATGATTCATCAGATGCATGTATTGTTCATGTGTTTTTTCAAATCATAATTGTAAACAAAAGCATTACAATTACTAGAACTTGCCACTGTTTTCAGTGGCAGCAGCTGGAAGAGATAGTCTTAGCTCCAAATCTGGTTCTGTGGTGTTGAAGGATGTTCCACCAAGTTCTACTACTGTTAAATGTTTAGAAGTAATTTAGAAGTGCCACTCTATTTTAGATAAAATTTAGAAAAACTTGGCATCACCACAACTTTGTGACGTTAGTCTTGATGATATTGATGATCAACACTTCCTGTGCTAATTAGTTGTTTTTAGACCATTATTAGTGTAGTGTTTTAAATTGATAGATTTCACTGACTTAGTTTAGTAGTAGTTTAAATTGTTTGGCTTTTCATTGTAAATTTGATTTGAATTTCACCAAAAGAAGTACTTCTTAGTTGTGTTAGATGAACATTAAAATCTGTTTTAGACAACTTAGTGGATTTTTAGATTACCCTTAGATAGATTTTGTTGTACTTAGTGTGCATGTTAGCTGAACTGACTTTGTGGATGCCCACACTGGCCACCTGCTAGCAGGGTTCAGCTCTGAAACTCCTTTCTCTGCCTCATCAAAAAACATCCTTGTCCTCTTTACAATGTCCCGTCATGAATTTACTAGGTTTATCTATAACTTTACCCAGGAAAATGTCATCATCTAAAAGCCTAGCTTTTGCCAATTCATCTTGTCCCTCCTCCTAGTTTACTTCCCCTTTGTTGACAATGGCATAGTACCTTATCTGCTACTCTTCTTTCTCTTAATTACGAATAATCTTCTGCAGATCAAGCTTTGTTTGTCAAATCTGCTTCTACTTCTATTACTGCATTATTTGTTTAGGTGGATGATATTGTTTTAATTAGCAATGATATGGCAGAAATTAATCATCTTAAGCACATCTTAGATACCAAATTTTAAATCAAAGACCTAGGATCTTTAAGATACTTTCTCGGTCTTGAAATTACAAGGTCCAAATCTGGAATTCACATGAATAAGAGAAAATATATTCTTGAACTTCTCGATGACAGTGGTTTGATTGGTTCTAAACCTACTAACACTCCTTCTCATCCTTCTATTAAACTTATGGCAAATCATGGACAAGTTTTATGTAATGCTGCTGGTTACTGGCAATTAGTTGGCAAACCTTTTTACCTCACCATCACCAAGCAAGATATTGATTATGTGTACAACAACTCAGCCAATTTCTATGCAAACCTCTTGATACTTATTACAATGCTGCTCAAAGAATCTTTCATTACCTCAATGGATCCCCTACTCATGGCTTGTTCTTCTTTGCTTCATCAGACCTTAGAATCTCGGCCTTTGCCAATTCAGCTGAGCATGCTGTTTGGATACCAGAAGGTCTATCATTGGCTTTTGAGTTTTTGTTGACTCTTCATTGATCTCCTGGAAATCAAAGAAGCAGACTACTGTTTCCTTGATGTAAGAAACCTTTTTCTCAATTTGAATACAATGAGAATTCTTGCAAAATGTGAGAACTAAGAAAACTGTTGTGTCTGCAAGCTCTATATAATATAACAACTAAACAACTATTTTCTACTTTCTTTAAGATCAATAATAGAACAACAACTATATAAAAAATCTTTCTTTTCTTTTCTTGCTTAATCCACAGTTTTTCAAAATAAACATAAACACCAGATGAATTATATTTACTATGAACTGCAATGAGTTGTTACAGTGGTAATGATAATTAAAATCTAAATATTATCTATGTGTATGTATATTTAAATCCCCAGTTGTCAACGTCACCCTTCCACTTTGTCTATCTCTCTCTCCCAGCCTTCATTTTGCTTCCCTTGTCAATGGATGGTCATGGTCTTCCTTGCTCCCATGCCACCCCAACTATCTCTTCTTACATTGGTTCTTCACCCCCTTATGTCCCCTTCCTCCTGTTCTTTCTCATTTCCACTCTCTCATGACCAACCATCACTTCAAACACTCCATTCTGTCAGTTTTTCTCATGCCATCACCATCTTCATCTTCCTCTGCATATTCCCTTTACAATTCTTACATGGTTTCCAACTTCATGGTATCAATTACAGTGGCAAAAATAGCAGTGGTGTTGCTATCCAGGAGCTGGATTTGTCCAGCAAATTTTTTAACGGGACACTTCCAAATTCTTTGCTGGAGAACCTGGCAGCTGCTGCAGCTGGAGGAAGTTTGGTGTCTTTGAATTCAAAAATTCAGGTTCCTCTCCACTTCCTAAGATGCTACCTTGGTAGGGAAAGGCCTCTGCAACTTGAATGCTCCAATTGGACTTCACAACACCATTGCAATCATCCAAAACACTCACCAAACAGATTAAAAATCTGCACCAGTTTCAACACCAAAATTTTACTTCAACTTCACAATTTAAGAGGCCAAAAGCTCAAAAGAATTGAAAAAAAGGTTTACAACAGAAGTAGGCACTCAAATGGATCCTAATGTAAGGTTGTAGAACAGATTAAGAAAGCAAGAAAATTGGATTTCAAAGTACATTCATGAAAACAGATTCAGTTTTCAACACTGCACCAGAAAATTGGCTTGGTTTTGGTGGTTTGAAACTCAAATGTCCACATAAGTGTACGACATTGGAAATGTCACTTCCCAAGATGACTGTGTTGATAGTTACATCCAACAGACACAGGCATCTTCTACTGCTCAACCTCAAAATTCAGAAGAAATTCTTAACCTGAAATCGCAGTTACAACAATATGGTCAGCAGCTTCAAAATCTTGAAGGCTTTATTGGCGTCCTCCTGCCATTCCTTCCGGCTTCAGCAGCCGCGGCTGCACAACAGTTTTTAAACCTTCAAAATCCTCAAGTTCAAAATGGCGTACCCAATATAGTCCAACCAGAACAGCAACCTCCAGAACAGCAACCTCCAGAACAGCAACCACCAAACCAGCAACCACCAGATGAACAACCACAAGATGGAAATGATGATTACATGCATTATTAGGCATTTTATAGAACTTATTTCCATTACTGTTGAACTTATTTAGAACCACAACTACAATCTGTTTATGAACTTACCAAATGTTGCAGTTATATATACATTATACAATATTTATGTATTCATATACAATGTTTTCTTTGTGGATTAAGTGTATTTGAAAACCTTATTAAATTTATATGTCAATGTGCAATGTATCCAGGTTTGCTTGTAACAATGATGAATGTTAACTATAATGTCCAGGTCTGCTTGTATATTGTGGATGGGGAATTGCTATATACAGAGAATTTATTTAGCTCCTATTAAACCATTATATACGGATATATCCGTATATAATTTCCGTATATAGGTTATATACGGATTTCTCCGTATATAAATTATATACAGATTTATCCGTATATAATTTATATACGGAAATTATATACGGATATTTCCGTATATAAGTTATATACGGATATTTCCTTATATAAGTTATATACGGAAATTATATACGGATATTTCCGTATATAACTTATATACGGATTTATCCGTATATAATTTCCGTATATAAATTATATACGAATTTATCCGTATGTAAACTTAGCTACGATGGTATTATATACGGATTTTTGTCCGTATGTAATCCGTATATAAACACATAATATATACGGATTTTGGGTCTTATATACGGATTTTTGCTGTATGTAAGTCACTTTTTTCTTGTAGTGGTTGCCTTCGACCTTGTCAGGTTCTACCGACTCTTAATTTTTAATTATAAATTATAAAATGTTATGCACAGGATGGTTCAGAAATGCGTTCAACCTTGTAACGTTTTACTGACTCTTACTTTAAAATTATAAATTATTAAATATTATGCACAGGCTCGTTCATAAAGGCGTTCAACTGTTTTAGTTTCCACGGACTATTAATTTTAAATTTTAAATTATAAAATATTAGGCATAGGATGATTCAGAGTTGCGTTCAACCTGGTCACGTTTTTTCACCTCTGAATTTTAAATTTTAAATTATAAAATATTGTGCACAAGATGGTTGAGAAATGCGTTCAATCTTGTCAGGTTCAACCAACTCTTATTTTAAATTATAAATTATAAAATTATGCACAGCATGGTTAAGAAATGCGTTCAACCTTGTCAGATTCCACTGACTCTTAATCTTAAATTATAAATTATAAAATATCATGCACAGGATGGTTCAGGAATACCTTCAACCTTGTCATGTTCTACCGCCTCTTAATTTAAAATTATAAGCTACAAAATATTATGCACATGATGGTTCAGGAATGCGTTCAACCTTGTGAGGTTCTACCGACTCTTAATTTTAAATTATAAACTATAAAATACTGGGCATAGGATCATTCAGACTTGCATTCAATCTTGTCAGGTTCAACTTACTCTTAATTTTAAATTATAAATTATAAATTATAACATTATGCACAATATGGTTCAAAAATGCGTTCAAACTTGTCAGGATCAACCCACTCTTAATTTTAAATTATAAATAATAAAATTATGCACAGTATGGTTCAGAAATGCATTCAACCTTGTCACGTTCTACCAACTCTTAAATTTAAATTATAATTTCTAAAATATCATGCACAAAATGGTTCAGAAATGTGTTCAACCTGGTGAGGTTGTACCGACTCTTAATTATAAATTATAAATTATAAAATTATGCACAGTATGGTTCATAAATGCGTTCAACCTTGTCAAGTTCTACCGACTCTTACTTTGAAATTATAAATTATAAAATATTATGCACAGGATCTCTTAAATTTAAATTAAAATTTGTAAAATATTATCCACAGAATGTTTCAGAAATGTGTTCAACCTTGACACCTTCTACCTACTCTTAATTTTATATTTATGAAATATTATGCAGTGTACTTTTAACCTGGTTAGGATGTACCAACTCTGGATTTTAAATTATAAATTATAAAATATTATGCATAGGATAGTTCAGAAATGCGTTCAACTTTGTCAGGTTCTACCGACTCTTAATTTTAAATTTTAAATTATGAAATATTATGCATAGGATGGTTCAGAAATGCTTTGAACCTTGTCAGGTTCTACCGACTCCTAATTTAAAATTATAAATTATAAAATATTATGCAGAGGGTGGTTCAGAAATACGTTCAACCTTGTCATCCCGACTCTTAGTTTTAAATTATAAATTATAAAATATTATATACAAGAACGTTCAGACCTCAACTTGGTCAGGTTCTAGCAACTCTTAATTTTAATTTATAAAATAATATGCAAAGGATGGTTCAGAGCTGCCTTCGACTTTGTCACGTTCTACCGACTCTTAATTTTAAATTATAAATTATAAAATATTATGCACAGGATGGTTCACATATTCCTTCAACCCTGTGACGTTCTACCGACTCTTAAGTTTTAATTATAAAATACAAAATTATGCACCGGATGGTTCACAAATACGTTCAACATTGTCAGATTCTACCGACTCTTAATATAAAATTATAAATTATAAAATATTATGCACAAAATGGTTAAGAAAAGTGTTCAATCTTGTCAGGTTCTACCGACTCTTAATTTTAAATTACAAATTATAAAATATTATGTATAGGAAGGTTCAGAAATGTGTTCAACCTTGTCATGTTCTACCGACTCTTAATTTAAAATTATAAATTATAAAATATTATGCACAGAATGGTTTAGAGATGTGTTCAACATTGTGAGGTTCTACCGACTCTTAATTTTAAATTATAAATTATAAAATATTGTGGGTAGGATGATTTAGACTTGCGTTCAACCTTGTCAGGTTCAACCGACTCTTAAATTTAAATTATAAATTATAACATTATGCACAGTATGGTTCAGAAATGCGTTCAACCTTGTCAGGTTCAACCGACTCTTAATTTTAAATTATAAATAATAAAATTATGCACAGTATGGTTCAGAAATGAGTTGAACGATGTCAAGTTCTACCAACTCTTAAATTTAAATTATAATTTGTAAAATATTATGCATAGAATGATTCACAAATGTGTTCAACCTTGTGAGGTTCTACCGACTC
This sequence comes from Vigna nakashimae, assembly GCA_034642375.1. NCBI lineage: Eukaryota > Viridiplantae > Streptophyta > Magnoliopsida > Fabales > Fabaceae > Vigna > Vigna nakashimae. Next base: position 31,307,465 of record CM067763.1, on the reverse strand, counting down.
CTAATTTTATATTTTAAATTATAAAATTATGCACAACATGGTTCAGAAATGCGTTAAACCTTGTCACGTTCTACCAACTCTTAATTTGAAATTATAAATTATAAAATATTATGCACAGGATGGTTCAGAAATGGGTTCAACTTTGTTAGGTTCTACCGACTCTTAATTTTAAATTTTAAATTATAAAATATTTTGCAAAGGATGATTCAGAGCTGTGTTCAACCTGGTCAGCATCTACCACCTCTTAATTTTAAATTATAAATAATAAAATATTATGCACAGTATGGTTCAGAAATGCGTTCAATCTTGTCAGGTTCTACCAACTCCTAAATTTAAATTATAATTTGTAAAATATTATGCACATAATGGTTCAGAAATGTGTTCAACGAGGTTCTACCGACTCTTAATTTTAAATTATAAATTATAAAATTATGCATTAGATGGTTCAAAAATGCGTTCAACCTTGTCACCTTCTACCTACTCTTAATTTCATATGATAAAATATTATGCACAATACTTCCAACCTGGTTAGGATCTACCAATTCTTGATTTTAAATTATAAATTATAAAATATTATGCGCAGGATGGTTGAGAAATAAGTTAACCTTTGTCAGGGTTCCACCGACTCTTAATTTTAAATTATAAATTATAAAATATTATGCATAGGATGGTTCAGAAATGCGTTCACCGACTCTTAATTTAAAATTATAAATTATAAAATATTATGCAGAGGGTGGTTCAGATATGCGTTCAACCTTGTCATCCTCTATCGACTCTTAGTTTTAAATTATAAATTATAAAATATTTTGCATAGGATGATTCAGAGCTGCATTCAACCTTGTCAGCATCTACCACCTCTTAATTTTTTAAATTATAAATTATAAAATATTATGCATGGTTCAGAAATACGTCCAACCTTGTCACGTTCTACCTACTCTTAATACTAAATCATATAATATTATGCGCAGTATTTTCAACCTAGTTCTACCAACTCTAAATTTTAAATTATAATTTAGAAAATATTATGCAAGGATGGTTCAGAAATGCGACCAAACTTTGTGAACTCTTAATTTTAAATTATAAATAAATAAAATATTATGCACGGGATGGTTCAGAAATGGGTTCAACCTGTTCAGGTTCTACCGATTCCTAATATAAATTTTAAATAATAAAATATTAACCAAAGCATGGTTCAAAAATTCGTTAAACCTAACTCTTAGTTTTAAATTATAAATTATAAAACATTATGTGCAGGAAGGTTCAGACCTCAACTTGGTCAGGTTCTACCAACTATTAATTTTAAGTTAGAAAATATTTTGCATGGGATGGTTCAGAGTTGCCTTCAACCTTGTCAGGTTCTACCGACTCTTAATTTTAAATTATAAATAATAAAATATGGTTCAAAAATGTGTTTAACCTTGTCACGCTCTACCTACTCTTAAATTTATATTATAAAATATTATGCACAGTACTTTCAACCAGGTCAGGATCTAAAACCTCTTGATTTTAAATTATAAATTATAAAATATTATGCGCAGGATGGTTCAGAAATGCGTTCAACTTTGTCAGGTGATGAACGGGTCGCACCGCTCACAAAAGTTGAGCATAAATGAATGCAGTATAGACTAGGAAGTGACTCCTAGGTCGTCTCTCAAGGACCAATTTGTTTGGGTTCAGTCTCAGATTTTCTTACACGAAGTGAGGGGGTTTGTGGATTTTTTGTGTGGTAAAATAAAATAAAATGAACTGGAATTTAAATAAGACAACAAAATTTAAAAACACTGAAATAAATTTTAAAGACTGTAAAAACTGAACGGTAAAAGATAGTAAAAACGGAACAGTAAATATGCAGAAACGGTAAAATTTAACGATGCAAAAAACAATAAATGGTAAAATAAAAGAGACAGTAAAATTAAAATCATAGAATTGGAAATCAAATTTAGCAAAGACACACTACTTGAAATAAAATGTCGTGAAAATAAAATTAACAAACTGTTCCAAACACTGATACACTTCAAAAATAAAACACTACATTTTGCACTGAAAATGGAAATTCAGAGAGGGAATTGAAAGAGGAAGAGGCAAGAGCCTCCTCCAGACCGTGGCTTCCTACACTACTCCTAAACTCTCACCTAAAATCTTACACTAAAATCTCCTTCCCTTTCTGCTGCTCTTCTCATTTTATAGCCAAAATCTGAACATCCTCCCCGTGACTTCCCCTTCATTTCAGGATTTTGTTTTTGTCTTTAGTTGACAATTGGCAGCCCCTGAATTCTTAACCAAACATTCACCAATCATGAAAATAGGTGGGTCCCTCTCCAAATTGCTTGTCCGTTTCTTCACTTCTGTGGTCATTCCAGCGAAGCACTCTTCTCCCTTCATGGAAATGGTTTTGCAGCCGTGAGCTCCCACTCCTTCTCTTCTCCATGTTGGCCGTGAATGTAAGCTATCACCATGTTTCTCACCAACCAAAAATGCTTTGGCTCTCTTTCCTTGCTTCACCGCTTCTCCACCTTGCAACTTTGATTCACTTCTTCCAACTCTTCAGGTGGCTCTCTTGGATGGACCATGAAGGTGGCTGCTCCAAGCATGGACGTTTTCTTCTTTGTTGTGTTGGTGGACGGTGATGTGCTGCTCTTCCTTCAACAACTACTGCTGTCCGTTTTTGGCTTACAAGAACAGCCGTGAATGTGGCTGCTGGATTCCTCAAGTTGATGCACCGTTTACACCAAAGCTTTGCTCACCATAAAAAGAGCTAGGAGGATGAAGTTCTTGCTGTTGTCTGGGCGTGGATGAGCTGCTTCACATTCTTCTCTGGACATTCTTTTTGTGCTACGGAAAATCCAAGATGCTTCTTCTTGCTGCACCATGAGCTACTCTCCATTTAATGGTTAAGCCAATTGGAAATCACACTCCAAACCAAGAAAGGGTGCGGCTCCCACTTTGGTTCCAAAAGAAGTTTTGTTGGATGCTTGCTGGCCGTGGGTTTATTTCAATTTTATTCCAAAGCATATGCAAGCCAAAATGAATGTACTAAGTGGGCCATGAAGCTAAAATTCAGAATTTTTCCAAGCAAAACCGTGAGTAGTGGATGTCTTGTTTCTTTCTCCAATTTTTCAAGCTAGCGGGACCATGAAACCACTTCCCTTAATATAACATTAATATAATAAAATTCAGCACATGAACATGAACTCCTACGTGAACTTTCATTTGGTGGCCCTTCTTCATTCCAAATTCTTGCCAATTGCAAAATTCTTCATTTGGAAACAAGGAGTTGCTGTGGCCTTTCATATGTGGTGGATCCCACACCTTCTTCTTTCTTTGGATGTGCAAAAGACGAGGGCCGTGTACTCCCTTCATAATACTAATTCAGCACTTGCATTTTGGAGTTCCTCTTACGTGACTTTTCAACAATTGTGGCCCCCTTTTCCTTATTCCAAGTGATAGCTTTGCCAAAAATGAATTGTTATTGGTGCCAAATGATATTGGCTTGTCAAAATGATCAATTCCAGCCACCACAAGTATAAAAAAAACAAGCAAACAAATGCAAACAGACTAGAATTCACTCAAACAGTGTGCACTAGACTGACATAGGAGAGTAAAGAAAATACTGGGAACAACACAAAATGAATTTGAACAAAATAAAAACTATACTTGAAACTAGACATCTAGACGAAACTATGAAAAAAAATTGCATTGAAAACGGATATGAATTGAACTCGAACGAGGACAAACAAGTTGACACAAAATTCACACAGCAACCAGCGAAAATTGAAGTGGCTGAAATGCATTGGGCTCAATTGTCATTTCTCATTTAGCCTTCAAATGTCCCAAAAAGATATCCAAAATTTTCCCATAATTAATAATGCAAAATAATAAGCTCAGATAATTCAAATTAGTTAAAATAAGAATTTCTGATCGAATTAAGCACAATTAGGAAAAATAGGAAAATAACGGACGATTAAGCACAATTCCCCAATTAATTCTAGCACAATAAACTAAGTGAAGTGAGTAAAATATTGAATCATCAAAATAGACCACACTTAGTCTTTTGCACTCCTGGGCAAAATCAAGACGCAAATCAGGGAATGGTTCAAAGGACTTTTAAGAAGGTTACACAAATTCAGCAGACAGAAAAACAAAGACTCAAGAGAAAATAAACAGAATTTACAAAGTTCTCAGGAAATCTAGACAGAGAAAAGATGTAGACCATATCCAATCACAGAATCACTGAAAAGCAGATACTTATAGAAATCTTCCAAACAATTCAAAACTTGGTAAAATAATTAATCAGCTCAAGAGGTGATTCAAAAACAACAAAACCTTACAGATGCACTTACAGTGTTTCTCTCAAGTGTCTAAGGTAAATCAATGTCACTCAATGCACTCAAGAAAGCAAACACAAATAGACTTGGCAAGTTTCTAATTATCAATACTTAAAACATATGCACGTTTATATCTAAAGGTCTTTACTGGGTTGTAATGGGGCCAAGGACAGAGAAGGATAAAATATAGATAAGTAGCTACAGCTCAAAAGAAATAGAGGAGCAATGGGGAAAAAGTGTAAACACAGTGAAATCTCACCCAAACCTCTAATTCAATCCTCTTCTCAACTCCATTATTCACACGATTATTTTTCAATTTTCTCTTTTTCTCATCAAAATTTTTTTTTTCATCCTGTCTGTTTCCTTTTCTCTCTCTATCACACAACAGGATATAATTTATATTTTAAGAACATGATGAGGAACCAACTAGCCAATTCATCACAATTCCCAAGGAGACCACACTTATTCACAAAACACTTCTATAGCTCCAGACTTCCCTAAGGTTTAGGTAATCATTTGTTTTTCACTTAGGATCAGTGTATGAGCTTTAACACAAAGAAATGGATACAGTATAGGCTCAAAAGGGGTATCAAAGGATAATAACAAGGTAGGCTTATTTGGCTAAAGAGGCTCAAGAACAAAATGCCTTTATCACTTCTAAAACATGCATATCAATCAAGTATATCAAAAAGAATCAAGCCAAGGCATATGTGCAAGTAATCAAGATACATATCTCACATAAGAAAGAACATTAAGTGGCTCAAATCTCACACAGGGTGTTTGTCACAATCAAATCAACCTCTCAAACGCATAATCATCTTTCCAAGCAGAGAAAAACAAGGATTTCAAACTAAGTATCAATGAAGTGGAGGAAAAATCTACAACTTAGACATCATCCAGAAATCAAGAGAAAAATGTAAAATTTATTTCACCCAAAACACACTAAAAACAACTTAAAACAGAAAAAATTTAACACTCAAAAACAAAAAATTTAACACACAAAACTAAGAAAATTCAGAATCTCTCCCAATAGACCACACTTAAACTACACATTGTCCTCAATGTGTTCTAAGCATATCATCAGCAATCAAAACAGGAAACATATTATGGACAAGTGCAATAAAAGTAAGGAAAAAGGGAGAGAAAGAAAATGCAAACTCCCGCAGGTTATGGTGGAAGCTGCCAATTTTGGACTTTCAGGGAGATGTCTTCAGAATCCAGCAAGGAAGTTTTGAGGACGAACTGCTTCATCCTCCAGATCTGATCTAGCAGTGAAATGTTTTCCACAGCTGGATCTGAGCAGTGATTGTTGATGAGCAGGTTCAGCAGGTGCCTATTGTTGTTGAAACAGTTATGGGTACTCGCACCTTTGTCTTCAATTGTGGGTGTCTGCTCATCAAGTTTATACGTACCTCCTGCAACATGGTTAGTGCAATGTGGTTCTACAGAAATTTCATGCAGGGATATAACACCCAATTCTAATATAACAGGCTGAACCTTAGATACATCCTCATAACATGAATCAATTTCAAAATTACATGCAATATCAATATCAGACTCAGATTCATGTTCAGAAGGAGAATTAAAAACATGCTCAGCAACAATATAATCATTAGCATACCGATCATCATCACAATCAACAGAATAACCAAATTGTGGTATGCTTACCTCCACTTCCTTGAAGATTTGTAAAGTAGTGGAGGATGAAGGTGGTCTACCTGGCTCAAAAGTATTGCTTATTCCTGCCTGGGCCTCAAAATCTTCATCAGTCTCCTTAGGTGCAATAGTGGCCATCTGCCCGATCTGATCAGTCAGATTCTGAATTGCCGCTTGAGTTTCCTGCTGAAACTCTATGCTATTTTTCTTGAACTGCATGTTCCCTTTCTGTAACTGAACGTTCTGCATGGTCATCTGCTCCAGTAACTCCTTTATTGTAGGCTCAGAAATCGAAGGCTGAGGAGTAAATTGAGCAGTAGCATCATAGAACTGCATCTGCTGTTCTTGCTGGACTAGTGGAGGCATCAAAGTATTCTGGAATGGTGGTTCTTGATATCGATACTGTGGAGCACTGTACCATCCCAAGGTAGGGTCATTCCCTCCAGGACCGTTGCTGTATCCATCTTGTGCAGGGAAAAATTCGATCAGAAAATTTTGCTCAAGATCTTCCCATCTGGTAATGAGTCCTCGAGGAAGACAATTCAACCAATCCTTAGCTGCTCCTTGTAATGAATGCTGAAACGCCGTCAAGAAAATGTAATCATCTGGGACATTTGGAGGTTTCATTGCAGAACAAATTCTATAGAAATTTTCCAAATGTTCATGTGGGCATTCTCCTGCAAATCCATGAAACTTAGGGAGCAGATATATCAGTCCAGCGCTTAGAACGCAATGAATATCATCCTTTGTAGGTGGGACCGGCTCACTAGGAGCGCTCTCAGTAATTTGAGGATGATCCATATAATTCCCGACATAGAAATCAACAGAATTATAATCAGAGTAACATGCAGAAGGAGATTCATAATTATGGGCATAGACAGAATAAGCATTTTTCACAAATTTAAAATCGGTAGACATGGAAAATAAAAATAAAAATTAAACACTAAAAATTACTAGACAAACAAAATACAACACATTTATACATGCTACAGGCACACACAAAACAGAACATAAAAATAATTTTATTATTATTTTTTTTTAAAATTAAATTTTTTTTTTTACTTTTTTTTTAATTAACAGACAAAATACATATGACACGCATACAAAACAAATAGAACATCACAACACAACACAAGATAAAACACAACAAAAATCTAAAACAAGAACCTGGAACTGAAGTGACAACGCCGCTAAAATTTGCTGAAGGTGTCGTTTTCGCCTACAAAAATACAAAACACAAAACACACAAAAGACACATATTAACAGAACAAAAATTTACACAACAAGAATCTAAAACCAAACCGTTATTGATTGGTCCCCGGCAACGGCGCCATTTTTGATGAACGGGTCGCACCGCTCACAAAAGTTGAGCATAAATGAATGCAGTATAGACTAGGAAGTGACTCCTAGGTCGTCTCTCAAGGACCAATTTGTTTGGGTTCAGTCTCAGATTTTCTTACACGAAGTGGGGGGGTTTGTGGATTTTTTGTGTGGTAAAATAAAATAAAATGAACTGGAATTTAAATAAGACAACAAAATTTAAAAACACTGAAATAAATTTTAAAGACTGTAAAAACTGAACGGTAAAAGATAGTAAAAACGGAACAGTAAATATGCAGAAACGGTAAAATTTAACGATGCAAAAAACAATAAATGGTAAAATAAAAGAGACAGTAAAATTAAAATCACTGAATTGGAAATCAAATTTAGCAAAGACACACTACTTGAAATAAAATGTCGTGAAAATAAAATTAACAAACTGTTCCAAACACTGATACACTTCAAAAATAAAACACTACATTTTGCACTGAAAATGGAAATTCAGAGAGGGAATTGAAAGAGGAAGAGGCAAGAGCCTCCTCCAGACCGTGGCTTCCTACACTACTCCTAAACTCTCACCTAAAATCTTACACTAAAATCTCCTTCCCTTTCTGCTGCTGCTCTTCTCATTTTATAGCCAAAATCTGAACATCCTCCCCGTGACTTCCCCTTCATTTCAGGATTTTGTTTTTGTCTTTAGTTGACAATTGGCAGCCCCTGAATTCTTAACCAAACATTCACCAATCATGAAAATAGGTGGGTCCCTCTCCAAATTGCTTGTCCGTTTCTTCACTTCTGTGGTCATTCCAGCGAAGCACTCTTCTCCCTTCATGGAAATGGTTTTGCAGCCGTGAGCTCCCACTCCTTCTCTTCTCCATGTTGGCCGTGAATGTAAGCTATCACCATGTTTCTCTCCAACCAAAAATGCTTTGGCTCTCTTTCCTTGCTTCACCGCTTCTCCACCTTGCAACTTTGATTCACTTCTTCCAACTCTTCAGGTGGCTCTCTTGGATGGACCATGAAGGTGGCTGCTCCAAGCATGGACGTTTTCTTCTTTGTTGTGTTGGTGGACGGTGATGTGCTGCTCTTCCTTCAACAACTACTGCTGTCCGTTTTTGGCTTACAAGAACAGCCGTGAATGTGGCTGCTGGATTCCTCAAGTTGATGCACCGTTTACACCAAAGCTTTGCTCACCATAAAAAGAGCTAGGAGGATGAAGTTCTTGCTATTGTCTGGGCGTGGATGAGCTGCTTCACATTCTTCTCTGGACATTCTTTTTGTGCTACGGAAAATCCAAGATGCTTCTTCTTGCTGCACCATGAGCTACTCTCCATTTAATGGTTAAGCCAATTGGAAATCACACTCCAAACCAAGAAAGGGTGCGGCTCCCACTTTGGTTCCAAAAGAAGTTTTGTTGGATGCTTGCTGGCCGTGGGTTTATTTCAATTTTATTCCAAAGCATATGCAAGCCAAAATGAATGTACTAAGTGGGCCATGAAGCTAAAATTCAGAATTTTTCCAAGCAAAACCGTGAGTAGTGGATGTCTTGTTTCTTTCTCCAATTTTTCAAGCTAGCGGGACCATGAAACCACTTCCCTTAATATAACATTAATATAATAAAATTCAGCACATGAACATGAACTCCTACGTGAACTTTCATTTGGTGGCCCTTCTTCATTCCAAATTCTTGCCAATTGCAAAATTCTTCATTTGGAAACAAGGAGTTGCTGTGGCCTTTCATATGTGGTGGATCCCACACCTTCTTCTTTCTTTGGATGTGCAAAAGACGAGGGCCGTGTACTCCCTTCATAATACTAATTCAGCACTTGCATTTTGGAGTTCCTCTTACGTGACTTTTCAACAATTGTGGCCCCCTTTTCCTTATTCCAAGTGATAGCTTTGCCAAAAATGAATTGTTATTGGTACCAAATGATATTGGCTTGTCAAAATGATCAATTCCAGCCACCACAAGTATAAAAAAAACAAGCAAACAAATGCAAACAGACTAGAATTCACTCAAACAGTGTGCACTAGACTGACATAGGAGAGTAAAGAAAATACTGGGAACAACACAAAATGAATTTGAACAAAATAAAAACTATACTTGAAACTAGACATCTAGACGAAACTATGAAAAAAAATTGCATTGAAAACGGATATGAATTGAACTCGAACGAGGACAAACAAGTTGACACAAAATTCACACAGCAACCAGCGAAAATTGAAGTGGCTGAAATGCATTGGGCTCAATTGTCATTTCTCATTTAGCCTTCAAATGTCCCAAAAAGATATCCAAAATTTTCCCATAATTAATAATGCAAAATAATAAGCTCAGATAATTCAAATTAGTTAAAATAAGAATTTCTGATCGAATTAAGCACAATTAGGAAAAATAGGAAAATAACGGACGATTAAGCACAATTCCCCAATTAATTCTAGCACAATAAACTAAGTGAAGTGAGTAAAATATTGACTCATCATCAGGTTTTACCGACTCTTAATTTTAAATTATAAAATATAAAATATTATGCATAGGATGGTGCAGAAATGCGTTCAACCTTGTCACGTTGCACCGACTCTTAATTTAAAATTATAAATTATAAAATATTATGCAGAAGGTGGTTCAGAAATGCGTTCAACCTTGTCATCTTCTACCGACTCTTAGTTTTAAATTTTAAATTATATAATATTGTGTGCAAGAACGTTCAAACCTGAACTTGGTTAGGTTCTACAACCTCTTAAGTTTAAATTATAAAGTATTATGCAAAGGATGGTTCAGAGCTGCCTTCGACTTTGTCAGGTTCTACCGACTCTTAATTTTAAATTATAATTTATAAAATATTATGCACAGATGGTTCAGAAATGCCTTCAACTTTGTCAGGTTCTACCGGCTCTTAATTTTTAATTATAAAATATAAAATTATTCACGTGATGGTTTAGATATGCGTTCAACCTTGTCAGATTATACTGACTCTTAATTTAAAATAATAAATTATTAAATATTATGCACAAGATGGTTCATAAAGGCGTTCAACCCTTTTATGGTTCATAAAGGCGTTCAACCCTTTTAGGTTCTACCGAACTCTTCATTTCAAATTATAAATTATAAAATATTATGCATAGGATGATTCAGAGTTGCCTTCAACCTGGTCACGTTCTACCACCTCTTAACTTTAAATTTTAAAATATAAAATATTATGCATAATGGTTGAAAAATGCGTTACACCTTATCAGGTTCAACCAACTCTTAAATTATAAATTATAAAATTATGCACAGGATAGTTAAGAAATGTGTGCAATATTGTCAGATTCTACCGACCACTAGTACAATAAGGGGAAACGACAGCGGTTATTTTTGGCTATAGGCACCGGTTTCTCAACCGGGGCATATTCAGGCGAGGTAAAAAGTCTAACACTTTTGGTCTCGGTTGTGAACCGAGGCATAAACTCACCCCCTACGGCCTCGGTTCATCTCCAACCGAAGCATAAACGTTTAACGTTCTTTTATTTTATTTTTTTCGTAGCACATTAGGCCTCGGTTCTTCGTAACCGAGGCATAAAGTTCCACTTTACTGCCTCGGTTCTGGCCAGAACTGAGGCAGTAGATTCATTTTTTGTTTTTTTTTTCTCCTCCGCTACACATTCTGCTTCGGGTTTGACCACAACCGAGGCAGTAAGTGGGCTTTTGACCTCGGTTTTTACCAGAACCGAGGCATATAAGTACGTTTTTTTTAAAGTGGTGTCTGTTTCTGCAACATTCCCAATCACAGAAACAGACCTGCATATCTTTTTATAACCAGAACAGTCCAAAATATTACAGAAACGTGTATTTTAAAAGAAATTCATATTAAAACATAAAATATATTGAATGGAATCATAAATCAAATTCTTAGAAGCATAAATCAATCCAAAATGTAATCATAAATCAAGTTTCAAGCATAAATCAATGCAATGTACATGTTCAATTTATAGTAACGTAGAAAAGCATAAAACAACTTAGAAACATAAACTTAAAACTTAGTATATCCTAATATCTACTACTACATTCTATTATATAAATGAATTACATATCTTGCAAGTGTTTTCCTCACAAGTTGGATTGACTTCTCTGGAATTGGAGCAGTCCTATTAAATCTCTGCATAAAGTACAATGATTTCAATTAGTGTATATGAAATCCAAATATAGAGAACATAAAATTCAAACCTAAATATTACCGTTTCCCATCCAGTGGTGTAATGTGCACGAATGATGGTCATCATCCAAAACATCACGTAGTAACCACATTCATATGACCCCATTTGTCTATTACACTACAATATATCATCATAATTATAAAATGTTAAGTAACATCATTTGAATGGAAGCAAATGTAACAAAGTATGGACTAAAATACCAAACCTTAAGAGAAACCCATGCAAGCTTTTTAGCTGTAGCAGTAGATCTCCCAGATAACATCATATGTGCTGCAAGGGAACTATCAAAAGAAATTCTTTTAGCATACATTTATATAAAAAAAAGGACCAGACATTGAGATTCTTACCAATCTACTGCATGTCTAAGAGGGCTGGGAGGAGACTTATGCAATGAACAAAACCAAACAGCCGTGTTCTCCAGTACGGAGATCACAAGTAGTTGCCAATGACACCTGAAATTGGTAATAACTTATGAATGATATACCAAAATTATTAAATGAATGTGTTGAAGTTAACAAACTTCACTTACCCATGTATATAAGGGAGAAAATATATCTCCTTCCCCGTTCCAAAGCATGTGGTGATGTATGTCTGGATATCATCAAATTTATTTCTGTCATGAGTCATAGAAGGGTCAATGAACCCATATACATCGTTGAACCCCTTCTTGTTACTAACATCAAACAAATACCTAAATTGAAGAAATAATATGATATAAGTAAGTTGATAAAATACATGTATATATAAAAGTTTTCATAAACTTACATCATCCACAGCTGAATGAGTGTAATATTAATTTCATCTCTCCCCGACGCAAGCTCCCTAACATCTTGCTGATGCAAGTACAATGGGATAAGAGCTTCTCTTCCAAATGTAGTAGAATCCCAATGTACATTCATCGGCACCTCTGAAATGAGTTTAGCAAGGTCGTCTAACGCACCAAGAGGGTCATCCTCAGATAAATGAGTCTTCTTCGGTCTAGGACTTCCCTCTTGACCTATCTGCTGTTAAATGCAAAAATGGTTGTTATAACGTCAATTAGAAGTAAATATTAAAATTGAGAAGTATATAGTACGAGTGTTTACCGGGGGATTAGATACATGACCAACCAAATGTCTAGGCCAGGCGACAAAGGACCTAAATGCTTCTTCCACAGTGAAGAACTCATCTGTAGGCACAGGAAGAACGGCATCCGCTATGACAACTTCATCGACCGTGACCTTGACCTCATCTTCTGCAAGCTGTACCCCATGCACTACAGTGGCTGTCTCATACACTGTACCACGAGCCACTAGCACGGTCCCAGTATCAGAGAGAATATATAACTCACGTGGACGAGTGTCATCCATGTCGTCTCCTGGGGCACCGGCAGCTGAGCAACTTCCTTTACCGCTTCTACCTGTCAAATTAAATGTTAGTTTATGCAAAAAGTAAATTAGTAAGCAAAAATAAATAACCTTACCTGTAGGGGGCACAACATGTTCTGCTACAGGAGATGGTGGAGGACGATTGCCATAATCCTCATAATGCTACTGGAACTGGCGCGCAACCATGTCAGCAACTTCATCATATAACTCTGCTCGAACCTTCTTTGTGATCTCCTGCGTCATCTCTTTTCTTATTTCCTCCTTCATCTTTTCATATGAATATGGACGCGAGGAAGACCAAAAAAACTGTCGTATTCCTATGCCAGTCCCAGCAGCACGCACCCGTCCTGGATGCTCAGGTCGTCTAATAGCTGTGGCAAGAATATCTTGACGACCTTCTTGTGTGAATTGACCTTGGGAGCTCTGCTCAACCAATGAGTCCTATAACATAACAAAAGTTCAAAGTCATTTGAAATAGCTATGTAAGATATATAACAAAATTAATGTAATATAATAAGAAATGACATCTTACAATTCGTTCAGATATTTCTCTGGCAGACTCCGAAGTGTAGGAGCCTGATGGTCTCATACGGGCTAACTTCCACTTGTCGTGCCGAGATGGTGGTGAAAGAGGAGGAAGAGGGTCATCACCCTCAGAAAGTGAAAGTCTACTATCTGACTTCTGCTTCATTATTTTCTCTTCAAGCTTCCTATACCCACCACGAGACAAGAGGTGTGGATTTTTATTCTGAGCGCTTATTCCCTGTGCTTTTGACCTTTTTTCCTGTGACAAAATTAAACAATTGTCATGGTAAATAATTATGAAGGATGAATTGAATGATTTTACTACACTTACCTGCCACGCCTCAGAAGAACGAAGCTCTACAAACTGACGCCATGTTTCTTCGTCAATTGCTGAATATTTGGAACATGGATTTTCATTACTTTTTGGTCCAAATATATATCTCGACGTCAATTTTGTCTTAAACCCTCGAAATCTTTCTGCAATTGCAGATAAACACCTATTCTTTAAGCTCTCGACGTTTGGCATATCAAATGTTATCTGCAACAAAGAAAGTAATAACCTCATATAAATACAGATTTATCAATATACTGAATATAGAAGATTGAGCAATATTGCTTAACTTACCAATAGATCTTGCCAGATGAGATTCCGATCAGCCTCAGAAACATGGTCAAACGATGGAGTAAGTATAGAGATACGATCACGTGCCAATACTCCAAGGTAAGACCTAAATACATCTGCATTTGGGCCAGATGCAACTCCAGTGACCACGTCAATAATGACAGGTGTCCTCTCACCTGCATTTCTTCTAAGTATAAGCTGTCGTAACCTCGTTGCTCCTCTCGTCCGTCTAGAAGTGGTGGGGACTTCATCGCCCGACGAATGAGGTGACTCAGCCATATATCTGTCACAATAAATAAGATGAAATATAAATAAAACACTTATAAATTGTGCAATATATTATTTAACAAAAGCCATAAATATTTACACAAACATGAAATTCATACATAATCATATCGATTGGTCATATATATATTCCCTCATTGTGATCTTCTCGTATTGCTTGTATATCATCAATTAGAGGGTCGTCATCCAAATTTATTGTCGTTTTAAATGGATGGTTGTCAGCGATATGAATATTACTTAGATTCTCTTCTTTTTCTTCAATTTGCCTTTTTCCTTGGAGAGCAACATACCAATGGTCAGATGCAGGATCTTTTACATAAAAAACCTGACTTGCTTGATATGCCATGATGAAGGGTTCGTCTCTATAACCAACCTTTCGAAAATCAACAAGTGTCATACCAGATTCATCTATTTTGACACCACTCTTATTGTCTATCCACTTACATTTGAAGAGTGCAACGGAAAACTTAGTGTAATCAACTTCAAATATCTCTTCAATTCTACCATAGTACCTGATGAGTCAATATTTTATTCACTTCACTTAGTTTATTGTACCGAATTTAATCGGGGAATTGTGCTTAATTGTCCGGTATTTTCCCGTTTTTGATAATTGTGCTTAATTTTACCAAAAATTCTTATTTTAATTAATTTGAATTATTTAAGCTAATTATTTGCATTATTAATTGTAGGGAAATTGTTGGATAATATTTGGGAAATTTGGAGGTGAAAAGAAAATGTGACATCAATTTTGTTTAAACTAAAAAGAGAAAGGAGGTATGGATTTATTTTTGGGGGTGCACACAGAAAAAGGCCATGAGCTGCCACGGTTCAAAGCACACACACGGATATGAGCTGGAATGAAAATTGCACATGCTGATTCCATTTAATGCATATCATGGCCCACAAGCATGTAATGATTCAGGAAAGTTCATTTGGCTTAGTAAAGCTCACGGCGAGGAGGAGTTCCAAAATGAAATGTTAGAGTTTTATTGAATTAGCATTGTTAAAAGAAGAAGCGGTCAAGGGTTTGAAGAAGAAGCACACAGCAGCAAGGCAATTTGCAGCACACGACCTTAGTCCAATTCACGCGGACAGCAGCAGGCTTGGAAGCTCTCGGTTTTTCCAGCTTGAGCAAGGGACTTCACGTGGCATCCAGCACGGGCTACGAACGTGGGGGTGACGTCTAGCAAGCAGCAGGCCCAACTATCTTCATTCTGGAAGCAGCAACACGTCCCACACTTGCCTGCACACGTCCAGGACATCCATCTCCACCATCCACACCACATGGCCCAAAGCACACATCAGCACACGGGTGCATCCAGCATTCCAGCTTGGAAAACACGGAGGTAAGCAAGTCCAGCATTGTCCAGCTGTCACAGGATGGAGAATGGGAAGCAACCAAATAGGGGGTGTGTCCAGCAATTGGTAGCTCACCGTCCAGCAGCAGCAAGGGCACAGGTGTGCTTTAAAAAAAAGAAAAGCGTAGCTGCCACTGGGTGTATGGTTTTGGGGTTTTAAAAAAATATGTAGGTCCAGGAACTGAGGGGATGACCTAAGGGGAGACAGCCACCAGCTTCATTAGAGTTTTTTCCTGGGAGCATTTTTTTTGATATATTGCAGAAATGAAAGGTTACGGGTGACGGCCTGGAGGGGTTTTGGTGTGCACACTTGGAAGCTCCAGCCGCCATTCTCTCTCATTTTATTTTCCAGCTGCCGTGGATGGCTCCTTGCTTTGCTTTTGAATGTTATTTTGAGGGCTTTTAATGCTTATGCTTGAACGAGTTTTTTTTTTCCGTTGTCACAGTGGGTGAAAAATAAAGCACATTTACTTCTCCGTTTATTATTTTTTTGCAAGCACAAAGGGATGAATGAAACATCTTGGTTTTTATTCCAGTAGGGAAATGAGTTTTTCTTTTCTTTCTTTAGACAATAGCAACACAAATATTTTCTTCTTTCTTTTGGATAAGTGTAGATGATGAGCTGAGAGAGAAATGGAGCGGTGATAGAGAATGAACGTACGGGAATGGTGATTCTCGGCCTTGGAGGAGAGTGAAACGGTGTCATGGCTGGAAGCATTTGAGCAAGAGTGAATCACGAAGCAGTGACTGAGAGGGAGATAGTGGTGTGTGCGTGGACTGTTTTGCTAGAATGAAAGAAGGAGATTAATCCTTGCTGGAGAAGAGGACACACAACCTAGGATGATGGGACGTTTGGCAGCAATTGTTTAGGATTGTGTGGTGCACGGTGATGGGTGAAAGAGTGGCCCACGGGTATTAGATGCAATTCGTTTATTTCTTTTAGCATGATTAGGTGTGGTAGGGCTACGGTGATAGGCAGATATGAGCAAGGTCTTTTCAATTTCTTTTTGGTTATAGGTGGAGCATGTGGTGATTAAATTAAGATAGATGTGGTAGTGCACCATTCACGTAAGGAAGAGCATTACCATTGTTTTAATATTTTGTTGGATGAACACATGAAAGTGCACAGTCAAGGAGATTTTTTTTTAGAAGCATTTGCAATTTTTAAATTCACTTGATAGATGTTTGGGCCACGGTTAATGGCAGAGAAGTAAATTTTTTTTTATTTCTTTTGCCTTAAAATATTTTTATATTATATGTTGAAATGATTTTCTTCTTTTTGATGGTGAATGTGTAGGATAGCTTACAACATTTTGCATTTAATGTCCTAGTTTAGGTGTTCCATTTGAATATCTTTAATTGTATTCCGTTGTGTTTTCTTTTAAGTTTTAATTCAGTTTATTAAATATCACAAACATTTACAACCCCCCCCACTGCGTGTTGATCCGAGACTGAACCAAATTTGGTCCTTGAGAGACGACCTAGGAGTCACTTCCTAGTCTATACTGCATTCTTTTATGCACAACTTTTGTGGGAGGTGCGACCCTCTCATCAGTACCTCATGGAACCAACTATAGGATTTTGATCTTTGGATGTGGAAAACTGTAGCGACTCAGCTTCTAGACTGACGTCACTATTTTGTACTGTGCTTTTATCATCCAAAGTTTTCGTATAGAATGTGCAATTATTAATTTCGTATCCTGTACAACATACAACATCAAACTTCAAGCCATTTGCTAACCAGAACAAAGTCTCAGAGGAACGTGATTCTTTTGAAACTTCATATTTGAACCAGGACAAGAATGTTCTGTTATGCTCCATCAACTGCCATTTCTCTGATTGTCGTGGATACTTGTCCCTTACAACGGCTTTGTGAGCTTCCAAAAATGGGATCACTTCATCTGTGTTGTTTAATATGTATAAATGTGCTTGCATCAATTCTTCACGACTTTTCGTCACCACATTCACACCTCGGATGCTTTTACTTGTAGAATATCTACTCAACCATGATGTCCGAGGGACTCCTATCGGATTTGCTTTAGCCATATACTCAGAGCAAAACTCAATACTTTCTTCAGCAATATATCTTTCAATCATCGAACCTTCTGGACGATATTGATTTTTGACGTACCCTTTCAAAATCTTCATATAACGCTCAATAGGGTACATCCATCTTAAGTATACTGGTCCACACAACTTTATTTCTCTGACCAAATGAACAAGTAAATGCACCATGATGTCAAAAAAGGATGGAGGGAAAAACATTTCTAGTTGACACAAGATGATGATAATTTCGTTTTGAAGTTCATCTAACTTTGTAGGATCGATGACTTTACTACAAATTGACGAGAAAAATGAGCACAATCGAGTTATGGTCAGCCTAACTTTTTTGGGCAAAATTCCACGAATTGCCACTGGTAACAACTGTTGCATTAAGACGTGGCAATCGTGAGACTTCAGTCCAACAAGCTTTAAGTCCTGCATTGACACTAAGCTCTTGATATTTGAAGAGTATCCTTGTGGTACCTTGATACTCTTTAAACAAAGACAAAAACTTATCTTCTCTTGTTTGGACATTGTGTAACATGTAGGGGGCAAATAAGTACGTTTACCAATCTCTCTTGGTGCCAATTCTTCTCGGATCTTCATGTCAACCAAATCCAAACGCGCATTCACTCCATCTTTTGTTTTTCCCTGGATGTTTAGTAGTGTACCAATCAAGCTATCACAAACATTTTTCTCAACATGCATGACATCTATGCAATGTCTAGCATCTAACTTTGACCAATATGGAAGATCAAAGAATATTGATTTCTTCTTCCAAGGGGTCGCTACAGAAGACTTCTTCGACGTTTTCCCAAATTGATGATGTACTTTATTAACTTTCGCAACAACTTCAAGTCCAGTAAGTGGAATGGGTGCATTGTCTTTCTCTTGTTCTCCATGGAATGCTTTCTTTAACCTTCGATATGGATGATTAGATTGTAAAAATCGCCGATGACGCATATACACTGTCTTCCTTCCGTGTTTTAATTGTTGAGCTGCAGTGTTTTCTTCACATATAGGACATGCTTTATGACCCTTCACACTGTACCCCGACAAATTACCATAAGCTGGGAAGTCATTAATGGTGCAAAATAACATGGCATGCATCATGAAAGTTTCTGAAGCAAAGGCATCAAATATTTCAACCCCATCAACCCACAACAACTTCAAGTCTTCAACTAGTGGCCTTAGATAAACATCGATGTCATTTCCAGGCTGCTTTGGACCAGATATCAACATTGACAACATCATGTACTTTCTTTTCATGCACAATCCAGGAGATAAGTTGTAAATTATCAGTATAACGGGCCAACAACTGTGATTGGTACTTAAATTACCAAATGGATTCATTCCATCAGTAGCTAAGCCAAACCTAAGATTTCTACATTCTTCACCAAATTGGGGGAATTCTTGATCAATAATTTTCCATTGCTTAGAATCAGCCGGATGACGAAGCATCCCATTAGTTGTTCTCTCATCTGCATGCCATCTTAGGTTTTTAGCATCTTTGGGATTCGCAAACAAACGCTTAAGTCTGGCAACTAGTGGAAGGTACCAAACTACTTTCAAAGCAGAACCATTCTTTTCTGTGATGCCACCTTCTTCACCGTTGTCTTTTGACTTGTATCGTGACAACCCACATTTTTGACACTTTATCAAAACTTCATTCTCATTCCTATATAATATGCAATCATTCGGACATGCATGTATCCGTTTATATTCCATACCCATCGGACAGAGAATTTTTTTTGCATCATAATTACGATTGGGTAACGTATTTCCATCTGGCAGCATTTCATTCAACAACGACAACAATTCTGTAAAACTCTTATCACTCCATCCATTGCTCGCCTTTAAATTCATCAGCCTTAACACCGCTGACAACCGTGTGAACTTAGTTGAACCCGCATACAAAGGAGTCTCCGCATCAGTGGACATCGTTTCATACACATGCGCTTGGGCAAAAGCTTCTGCGCCAACATCGCGGATCATGTCCTCTAAGTTGTCTTCTTCTGCTTCATCTTCCATATCCATTGTGGAATCATAAACATTTCCAGTTGGAAAGTTTGTTAATTCACCGTGCCATATCCATGTTGTATAACTTCGTATGAAACCATCACAGATAAGATGTTCCCTAATATCAGTTGCGTTCAACTTCCTCCCATTCAAACAGTTCACACAGGGACATCTGAACTTGACTTCATCATCACCACTTGTACTCGCATTACGTTGCGCAAACTGTATAAAGTCTTCTACCCCTCTCTCGTACTCAGTGCTGATGCGTGGTAAATTCATCCACCCTCTATCCGTACGCATGTTTACTGAAATTGTTTACACAATCTCAATAATCTTGAATGATCACTTTGATCGTGTTTGTATTCAAGGTGTGACCCTATCCCATTCAAGAAGATTCACTTTTTTTAGTTTATTAAACATATCAATTTTAAACAACATATCTTAAATTTCACGAAATTTTGCCAGCATTTCGCATTGGTCTTCAGGTTACACGAAATGAAAGTGATTATAAATCACAATCAAATATGTACCCGAAGATCAATACAAAACACAACGACAAATTTTCGTGAAATTTAAGACATATATATTAAAATTGATATATCATAATAAGCTATGAAAATGTTATTACTCTTCTTAAACTGTCCAACCGGACAATTCAAGATTCAATACTTGTAAATTATTATTACCATCTCCTCTGTTTTCATTTCTAAAAAGTATGTTTGTTAAAAAAATATGGAGATAGTAAATAAATTTTGTATTGAATCTTAAACAGGAAACTAAGGCTAATTCACAGTTAGAAACAATATATTCAAGCATATCATAAGAACATAAAAACATCTGACAGTTGATTCATAGTTAAAATAACTATCATATTCATCTCATACCACAAATAAAAATATTTTCTATTTTTTTGCTTAATTTTGATTACTTAATCACAAGCAATTAACTATTTTGGTTAATTGATTACTACTATTTTTCATGCCAAAGTATTCTAATACCACAAATTACACAATGCAAAGTATACCACAAATTACACAATGAAGATGGAGAAAATTTACGGGGAAAAACCTGGGAGCGTGGGAGCGTGTCAGTTGGGGAGAAACAAATCTGAGATTGAAATGGAAGCACAGGCAGACCCAACCACCAAACCACCGTCACCGGCGACGGAGAACGAACCACAGGCGCAACCGCAAATGGAGCAAAACCACACGGACCGCAACTGCAAACGGAGCTCTGGCAGACGCAAATGGAGCCACACGCGACCACACCGGAGACGACGACGATGAGGGGTGCAAACGCCGAGAGGAGAGACGCAGGGCGACGGAGAAAAACGCAGGGTGCACTGTGTTTGTTTTTCTGTAGCAGCGCTGAGAAGAAGATGCGCGAAGGCGGTTCATTCGCGCATGAAATTTAAACACATATGCCTCGGTTCTTCAATTAACCGGTGCATAAAGGAGGCTTACTGCCTCGAGTCTTTACACAACCGAGGCAAAAACCTGTAACCACCTCGGTTTGGAATCAACCGGTGCATAAACCGAAGCTCAAACGTCAGAGTTTTTCCAGGTTGGCAGGTCTGCACAGAGTCATATACCTCGGTTCCTGCAGCAACCGAGTTCGATTCTCAACTTTACGCCTCGGTTCGTTCAGAACCGAGTTAGTAGCTCGTTGCATGTACACTGAAAGGTCAGCTGGCAGACACATATGCCTCGGTTCTGCGTAGAACCGAGTTCGTATATGGCTTTAGGCACCGGTTGTTGGAGAACCGAGGCATATTGTGTAGCGTTAATTACCTTTCTGCCACCGCGTTTTTATACGCTTCGGTTGTAGTGAAACCGAGGCGTATGAGGCGCTTTCAAATCCCCTTTTTTTACTAGTGGACTCTTAATCTTAAATTATAAATTATAAAATATCATGTGAAGGATGATTCAGAAATACCTTACCCCTCGTCATCTTCCCGACTCTTAATTTAAAATTATAAATTATAAAATATTATGCATAGGATGATTCAGACTTGCGTTCAACCTTATCAGGTTTAACCGACTCTTAAATTTAAATTATAAATTATAACATTATGCACAATATGGTTCAGAAGTGCGTTCAACCTTGTCAGGTTCAATCAACTCTTAATTTTAAATTATAAATAATAAAATTATGCACAGTATGGTTCAGAAATGAGTTCAACGATGTCAAGTTCTACCAACTCTTAAATTTAAATTATAATTTGTAAAATATTATGCATAGAATGGTTCGGAAATGTGTTCAACCTTATGAGGTTCTACCGACTCCTAATTTTAAATTTTAAATTATAAAATTATGCACAGGATGATTCAGAAATGCGTTCAACTTTGTCAAGTTCTACCAACTCTTAATTTGAAATTATAAATTATAAAATTATGCACAGGATGGTTAAGAAATGAGTTCTTGTCAAGTTCTACCCACTCTAAATTTTAAATTATAAATTATAAAATTATTCACAGGATGGTTCAGAAATGCGTTCAACCTTGTCACCTTCTACCTACTCTTAATTTCATATTATAAAATATTATGCACAATACTTTCAACTTGGTAAGGATCTACCAATTCTTGATTTTAAATTATAAATTATAAAATACTATGCGCTGGATGGTTGAGAAATAAGTTAACCTTTGTCAGGGTTCCACCGTCTCTTAATTTTAAATTATAAATTATAAAATATTATGCAGATGATGGTTCAGAAATGCGTTCAACCTTGTCAGGTTCTACCGACTCTTAATTTAAAATTATAAATTATAAAATATTATGCAGAGGGTGGTTCAGAAATGCGTTCAACCTTGTCATCTTCTATTGACTCTTAGTTTTAAATGATAAATTATACAATATTATGTACATGAACCTTTAGACCTAAACTTGATCAGGTTCTACCAACTCTTAATTTTAAATTTTAAAATAATATGCAAAGGACGGTTCAGAGCTGCCTTCGACCTTGTCAGGTTCTACCGATTCTTAATTTTAAAATATAAATTAAAAAATATTATGTACAGGATGGTTCAGAAATGCCTTCAACCTTGTGAGCTTCTACCAGCTCTTAATTTTTAATTATAAAATATAAAATTATGCACTGGATGGTTCATAAATGCGATCAACATTGTCAGATTCTACCGACTCATAATTTAAAATTATAAATTATAAAATATTATGCACAGGATGATTCAGAAAGGCGTTGAACCTTCCGACTCTTAATTTTAAATTATAAATTATAACATTATGCACACTATGATTCAGAAATGCGTTCAACCTTGTCAGGTTCAACCGACTCTTAATTTAAATTATAAATAATAAAATTATGCACAGTATGGTTCAAAAATGCGTTCAACCTTGTGAGGTTCTACCAACTCTTTAATTTGAATTATAATTTATAAAATATAATGCATAGAATGGTTCAGAAATGTGTTGAACCTTGTGAGGTTCTACCGACTCTTAATTTTAAATTATAAATTATAAAATTATGCACAGGATGGTTCAGAAATGCGTTCAACCTGGTCAGGTTCTACCCATTCTTAATTTGAAATTATAAATTATAAAATATTATGCACTGGTTCAGAAATGCGTTCAACCTTGTTAGGTTCTACCGACTCTTAATTTTAAATTATAAATTATAAAATATCATGCATAGAATGATATAAAGGTGCGTTCAATCTGGTCAGCATCTACCACCTCTTAATTTATTAAATTATAAATTATAAAATATTATGCACATGATGGTTCAGAAATGCGTCCAACCTTCTCACCTTCTACCCACTCTTAATATTAAATTATAAAATATTATGCACAGTACTTTCAACCTGGTTCTGCCAACTCTAAATTTTAAATTTAAAATTAGAAAATATTATGCAAGGATGGTTGAGAAATGCGATCAAACTTTGTCAACTCTTAATCTTAAATTATAAATAAATAAAATATTATGCACGAGATGATTCAGAAGTATGTTCAACCTTGTTAGGTTCTATCGATTCCTAATATAAATTATAAATTATAAAATATTAACCAAAGCATGGTTCAGAAATGTGTTGAACCTAACTCTTAGTTTTAAATTATAAATTATAAAACATTATGTACAGGAAGGTTGAGACCTCAACTTGGTCAGGTTCTACCAACTCTTAATTTTAAATTATAAAATATTATGCAAAGGATGGTTCAAAGCTGCCTTCGACCTTGTCAGGTTCTATCGACTCTTAATTTTAAATTATAAATTATAAAATATTATGCACAGGATGGTTTAGAAATACGTTTAAATTTGTCAGATTCTACCGACTCTTAATTTAAAATTATAAATTATAAAATATTATGCGCAGATGGTTTAGAACAACTTTCGACTTTGTCAGGTTCTACCGCCTCTTAATTTTCAATTATAAATTATAAAATATTATGCACAGGATGGTTTAGAAATGCGTTCAACCTTGTCATAGAGAAGAAAAAACATGTATCAGCATCCAAATGTTCATAGAGAACAACCAAAGACATTCAACAAACAGTGCCACAACTCACCAGTTGAGTGTGGAAGGTTCGTTGCACCGATGCTTCTAATTTTGGATTTGAAAGAAGGCTAGACAGGAGAACCATTTCAAATTACCACATTTCCAAGATGTTCGAGATAATATAAATAAATATTGGAAAAAGAAATCCAGTGTCTTTTGAAAAAATAACTGTGTAGAATTGGGAAAAAGAATGTAACTTTGACATGAGAGTGTTAATAAAAATGTGTGAAGAGGAATTGCAAATGTAAGAAAAGAAAAGATGTCATGCAATGCCTCTTTCGAAAATCCAATCCATGTTTTTGAACATGAAGGAGAAAACCTGACATAGAGTATCAGGATGACATTGCATGGCCTATATACATACTGTTCTTTAAGATTTGATGCTTGGACCCACAAAGTAGCACGTACATTAGGAATAGAGACATTGTTTCCAAAAATTCTAACCAAAGCAGTGACCTCATAGATCACCTTGTGCTGCTCGCATCTAGTGATATCTTGCTGAATTCCATTCCAGGTATGTGTGCATTCTGTTGCAGATGCAAAGAATTTCCTAGATTTTGGAACGATTTTCCCATCATTCATGGAATCATGCAACACAATCTTACAGCCTCTTCAAAACCAGTTATTTAAACCATCATCAAATTGCGGGTTTATGATGATGTTGTCATCTCCCGCTAAATAACTGACACTAACGTATATACTGCATCAATCCTCCCTTCTTAAGATAATCTTTGTTCTCAAGGATTAAAATTAGGAAACTTCTTCCAATCAAAGAAGAATTTCCACGTTGCTTTCTCTGGAAGTAGGTGCTTTATTTGAAAACAACCTTACTAACAATCCTAGTTTTCTTTTAGTTTGTTAAGTGGTTGCACCTTAAGCTCTAAGGAGATATTTTGATCACTAATCCCTACTTTTATGTCCTTCAAGTATTTGGAAGAAGTCTACGCATCAAATGAAGCCACTGAAAACTAAGGAAAGCAAGAAAAGCAACAAAAATGAAGAACCAGAATTCTGCTGAAGCTAGCCCGGGCCCCCTGGTCTATGGGGGGTTGCGCGCTAGTGCATCATGACTGTCGTGCGCCTGAGCCCCCCTCCTTCATGGCAGATTTGCCTTATTTAACTCAGAGGCGTAGAGAGCTTGACATCTTTTGACACCCAAAGGCGAACTAGGAGCTGTGGGAACAATCCATCTTCTTCCTTGGGTCTTCTTCCTTCTTTTATTTCCACCATTGTTGTAAGCTCAAGCTCTCCATTCATGAAGAGCCAGTTTCATTGTTATTGGGGGATTGACGTAGCTACTAAACTCTTATGTAAACTACTGTGTTTTGAATGAATATATGCCTCTTTCATTGATTGTTAGTGTTTAATTCATTTTCTTAATCCTTCTTGTGGAGTTGCTACCCACGGCATGATTTTAGGGTTTGCTTGATATTGGGAAATGTTGGGTAAATTTGGACTTGGATTAAACACCTAAAGGAAATAATATCTAGGAATATAACTAGGACCTTTGGTTGTCTTAAAGCTCAATTCTTAATGCGGAAATAATTGTTAGGTCTTCCAAGGGATTAAAGCCTAATAAAGAAGTCTAGGCTCTCTCTACCAAGGGATGGGTTTGAGTAATTTAGTAGATTGACATTGGCATATTAATGAAGAGGAAGTGATTTTCTATACATAAGAGTGAAGTAGGTGAAATCATACCCCCAACAATACCATTCCATATCATTTCAAATCTTCCCATTTCCAAGTGTTTGAGTATCAAAGATCACTTTTATCATTTATGTTGTATGTTTACTTTAATTGCACTAAAACCCAAATTATAAAGCATTCTTTAGTCTAAGTTAGTTGGAAATTATACAATTGTGTGGTGACACGAGTCTCTTGGGAAACGATATCTGGTCTTACCAGTTTTATTACTTGAAACGATTTGGTACACTTGCCAAAGTCTCAACAAGTTTTTGGCACCGTTGTCGGGGATTTGGTGTTAACACTTTACTTTTGTGTGATTTTTAACCAATTTAGGCTTTATTATTATATTATTTTTACTGTGAATAATTTTTGTTTTCTTTTACTTTTGGCAAACTTGGTGCTCTAGTATTGTTGTCACTAGTGTATGTAGGGCACAATCCGTACTAAGAGCACAACATCATCTGAACCTCTCATTTTAGACTCTGAAGTTGAGAAAACTGCCCGTAGAAACAACAGTAGAAGGAGAAGGCAGAATAGGGCTTCCAGAGAAACTTCTCTCATTCTTGAGATTCCTGAGCAACCATGCATCCCTGTTTTTGATCAGGAAGGAGAAGATATGGCCACCAATCTAAATGGTCATGGTGATGGTCAAGCTAGACACACCTTGGAGGACTATTCTACATTCTCAGGGCCTCTTAACTTCAACAACATTGCTAGGCCAAGGGTTAATGCCGCCAACATGGAGATGAAGCTTGTTTTCATCCATTTGGTGCAAAACAATCAGTTCCATGGCCTGTCTCATGAGAATCCGTACTATCATTTGGCCACCTTCCTTGAGATATGTAATACTGTGAAGATTCATGATGTGCTTGATGAAGCTATAAGGCTCAACTTGTTTTCATTCTCATTGGGAGGCAACACCAAGGTGTGGTTGAATTCATTTTCTGAGAGTAGCTTCACGGAATGAGAGGATGTGGTTGCCAAATTCCTCAACAAATACTTCCCACAGTCCAAAGTCAACAAAGGGAAACAGGAAATCTCATCCTTTCAACAAGATATCAGTGAAACTTTAAGGCAAGCTTGGGATAGGTTCAAGGGGTTATTGAGAAAGACACCCACTCATGGGTTTGATGAGCCTACCATCCTGAATATGTTTTTGGGAGGCTTGAAATCCCAAACCAAATTGATGTTAGATGCCTCAGCTGGAGAAAACATCCGATGGAAGAGACCGGAGGAAGCCCACGAGTTAATTGAGAACATGGCTGCTAATGGCAATGAAGTGCAGAATGAAAGGGCTCAACAAAACGGTGTTTTTCAATTGCAATCTCAAGATGTCTTGTTAGCTCAAAACAAGATAATGACCCAACAACTTGAAGCTCTCATGAATAAACTCTCTCAATTGCCTAAAGAGGTCCAAAATGTGTCACAAGCCCAACATAAAGGGTTCGAGTTGTGTGGTGAAGAACATATAAATGGTCAGTGTGCCATGCAGGCCAATACCCAAGAAAATGTGAACTATATGGATAATCAAGGCCGACAAAGTAACTACAACCAAGGGTGGAGACCTCACCCAAGCATGGGCCAAGGGCAAGTTGAGTCATCAAATAGACCACCATAACAGCAATATCAACAACATCCTTCCTTGTTTGACAGAACTTCAAAGTTAGAAGAAACACTCCAATAGTTCATGCAAGTATCCATCTCTAACCACAAGAGCACTGAAGCTTCCATTAGGAACCTGGAGATACAAGTGGGTCAACTTGCTAAGAAGTTGGAGGAGAAACCTGAAAAGAATTTTGTGGCCAACACTGAAGTTAACCCTAAGGAGGAATGTAATGTCATTACAACAAGAAGTGGAAAAGAGGTTGGGCTTGATTACAAGGAAAAGTTGTCAAATGAAGAGAAGAGAAGCAATGAAGATGAGATTCAAGCACAAAAAGAAACTGATCAAGAGATTGTTGGGGGAGAAGAAGAAAATAAAGGAAAAGAAAAAGAGAAAAAGAAAAAAGGGAAGGAAATTTTGAAACATCTTCCTTATCTGAAAAATACTTCCAATAGAGAAAAGGAGAAACATTTGGCTCGGTTCAAGCAAATATTCAACCAGCTTGAGATCACCATACCCTTTACTGAAGCATTGCAACAAATTCCCGCCTATGCAAAGTACATGAAGCAAATCCTCAGCAAGAAGAAAAAGTATTTAGACGAGGAAACAATTGAAGTGTAGGGAAATTGCAGTGTCATCATGCAGAAGACTTTCCCTCAAAAGTTCAAAGATATGGGGAGTTTCACCATTCCTTGCACCATTGGAGACTATGATATAGGGAAAGCTCTTATTGATTTAGGGGCTAGCATCAATTTGATGCCCCTATCCATGCTTAAAAAGATTAGTGGTCTTGAAGCCAAGCCAACAAGAATGATGCTTCAATTGGCGGATAAATCTATCAAATATCCATTTGGTGTAGTTGAAGATGTGATAGTCAAAATAGACGAGCTCCAATTTCCGGTGGACTTTGTAGTTATGGACATGGAGGAAGATGCAGAGATACCGCTTATCCTTGGAAGACCTTTCATGAAGACAGCTAAGGTTATCATTCATATGGAAGAGGGAATACTGAAATTAAAAGACCAAGATAGAGAGGTAACTTTCAACATCTTTGAAGATGGGCAGCAAAATCAAGAAAAAGAGATTAATCCTAAAGCTATAGATGAACTTCTATCAGTTACTAGTCTAACAGGGAAAGCTGCCAAGTTGGTCAAGAAGAGTCTAAATTGCTTCTCTCCAAAAGTGAAGGGAGAAGAAGAAGATAAGGAAGAGAAACTAGTTCACCAAAACCCTGTGATGGAAAGCGATGAATCCAAACCTGGTTACCAGTGAGAATCAAGAATAGGTTATGGGTCATCAAGAACATAAAGATAAATGGAGTAATTGAAATTGAGTCTCCCTATTCAAGAAGGATCAAATTGGTGACAAGAAAGCTGTTGAGAGGATGTTGGTGTCATGAAAGAAAGAAGTATACCAACATCAAGAATCAAACTTAATAGCCATATATGTCAAGCTAATGACCTTAAACAAGCGCTTACTGGCAGGCAACCCAGCTTTCTTTCCTTTTCTAATGTGTGATTTTGTTATTTGAGTGTGTTTTGATTGTTTGAATTTGCTTTAGAATGTCTTAGTTTAATTTGGTTATTTTGGAGCATGTTAGTTTGAATCGTAGTTTATGTGTTGTTAATGGTTAACTAGTGTAATGTTGAGTGTTATTGTGAATTGATGCGTTTTAGAATTGTTCAATCTGTTTTTATGTGTTCTAGTGTGATTGAGTATGTTTTGAATTGTTATGTTGGGTTTAGGTATGTTTAAAGTGTAAAAATTGAAGCCTTGAGTTGTAGAATTAGAAAGCTTTGGAAGTGTGCACCTAAATTGTCCTTCTTGCACTCAATTTCACTCCTTATGGATTTGATCAAGTTTGCATAGTGAAAACATATTAATTTGGATTGAATTGAGTGCCAAGAAGTGCCAAATTCCAAAAATTGTAGGGTGAGTTGCAACACTTTGCAGAACTATTTTCTGGTATGGTGCCCCAGCCCCCATTGCTCAGGGGTGCCCAAGCCCCAATGAGCCAGACCAGATTTTTCAACAACTCTAGTTTTCTGTTCTGCTTCAAATTTTTCATGCTCCAATCTGTGTTTTACTATTTTTCTTGCATATATAGTGTGCTTTATACCTTGTGAACTCATGATCATGCGATCTAATGATTGTTTGCTACAAATGCATACTTACATTGTGGGCTCACATTTGCAAACTTTATTTTCAATCTTTTGTGCATAAATGGCTTCTTCATCCAACTCCAAGAGAATAAAAACAAATGCCGCCACAAAGAAAGATGTCAGCAGAGGAATATGCGGCCCAAGTAGCATGGCTTGGGGACCAACCCAATTTATTGGGGGAGGTGGAGCTGTCGCTGCAGATGATGCTGACAAGGACGATGATGCGAATGAGGAAGATGATGCTGATAACAATGATGCATATATGAGTGATTAGAGCACATCATGAGTTTCAATGAACCTTTTATATTGGTTTATTTTGTTTTGATTTCTAGTTTAACTTTCAAATTGTGGTTGCTTTCTTCATGAAAAGTCTAAGAATGCTTTATGTTTAATTGTGATCAATATTCTTGGCAGTTGCTTGATGATGTTTGTGGATCCTTGAGTTAACCTTGTGAGATGTCGTGCCTTAGATTTTTCTTGTGAATGCTATCATGTTAGATCACAATTGACTTTGCCTGAGTTTCTCTGAATTGAATCATTTTCTTGCTTGTTACACATGATCACAACCATCTTACTCTTCTACCTTTTTCACATGTTCTGAGCCAAATAACCCAATACTAACCCCTTCAACCCTAATGAAAGATGTCTTCCCTCTTTGAACCTCAAGTCTAATGAAAATTCCCTGATTTCCCTACCTTGAGCTAAATAGAGCAATCATTTGTACTGTAGGAAAATGGTTTAAGTTTGGGGGAGTTTGTTCTGCAAGGGTGTATTGAGAAAAATAGAAAGATAGAAAAATAAGGAAAAAGAAGAAAGAAAAAGATAAAGAAAAAGAATTGAATGGAAGAAAGTTGGGATTTAAGTTTGAAATTGGTTGTAATCTAAGTGAAGCAAAAGAAAAACTTATGTGCATAATTTGAATTGTTTAATCTCTTAAGCTCAAGGTACTTTATTATCCAGGAAAACCATGTTTCTTTCTTAGCCCAACCATGATACAAGCCAATCAAAGTCCTTGTGATGCTAACTTTCTTGTGAATGTGTTTAATTTGGTTGAAACGAATGTCAAAGTTGATTTATGTGACATTTAATAGTAGAGTGATAGATACACATCCTTATTGATAAGTGTGAAAAAAAGTTATTTTTATACTTATAAATGAGCTCAATCTAGTAATTATTCATGTTGTTCCTCATTGAAAAGTTGTAATAGGTAGTAGATTGTTATGTAAAATATTGTACAGGAAATGGTGTATTATTTAGACTCTGTCAGCCAATTTTCGCAAAGCGAAAGCCAAAATTAACACTGCCAGAAGAAGGAAATTCGCATAGCGCACCAGTACCTGTGCGCTGAGCGAATAACATCAGTTAAAGTGCAGCAGTTAAGAAAATTCGCATAGTGCACCAGTACATGTACGCTGAGCGAATTAATGAAATTAAGTGGCTTTAAAAGACGTGACAGAGCGACAAAAACATGCTCTTCTGACAGAAGTTCTAGACAAAAGAAATAAATGAAAACATCTCAGGAACTTTCGGAGACTATTTCAAGGCATCAAGACACCATTGTTGCAAGGGATTGCTTCAAATGTGTACGTTTTAGATGACTAGGAGTAGTTAAAATTATCTTTCGTTGGGATTGGATGTAATGAACTCACTGTGATGTAATTTTCCTGCTCAATATATCGTTGTTCGTTTATATGCTCTTTCTTGAAATTTATTATGATGTATGAAAATATAATGTTATTTGAATATCTTTGATTACTGGAAAGTAACTTTGAACATGAACATAGATAGAACACTTATTAATTTAGAACTAGTTGCTAAGGGATTAGGACTAGTATGCCTTGATGTGAATGTTTGAATGATGTAATGAAATATTGAACAGAGTTTTATATCCATAAGATTCATGAAACTCAATTCCAACGAAGTTTCTTTTAAATATAAATTCTTTGCACACCAACTGTTTGATAAAATACCAAAAATAGTTTCTTGTGTTGTTTTGTGCATTTTGATGTCTAGTTGAGTTATAAAAGGAAGAATTGTCATGTGTTGCACAAGTCCCTTGGGAGAACGATACTTTTACTTATTCCCTATATTAGTTGGAACGATTTGGTATACTTGCCAAAAAGTTATCACTTATACACCAGTGCATTCAAGTGAAACACTATCTTGGGTGAGGATTGGTTCTACATAATTCAGTAAAGCATTCTGCCGACTGTTGATCTCTTATAAATGTAGCATTTGATTGATCGAAAATGTTGTGAGCACCACAGTGGAAGGCTAATCTGTACACATTTCTAGTCGTTCCAAGTTAAGCTTGTGTTGTGAATTCTACTATGTCTGTGAAAATGTCAACCCTTCCTTAACTTTTTACCATGAATTCAGTAATGAATTATGAGAAAATGTCAACCCTTCCTTAACTTTTTACCTTGTAAATCCTAGTTTTCTTTTAGTTAGTTAAGTGGTTGCACCTTAAGCTCTAATGAGATATTTTGATCACTAATCCCTGCTTTTATGTGCTTAAGGTATTTGGAAGAAGTCTATGCATCAAATGAAGGCATTGGAAACCAAGGAAAGCAAGAAAAACAACAAAAATGAAGAACAAGAATTCTGTTGAAGCTAGCACAGGCCCCCCTCGTCTATGGGGGCTTGAGCACCAGTGCATCATGACTATCGTGCACCTGAGCCCCCCTCCTTCTGGGGGTGGAGCGCCAACTTTGCTGACATGGCAGATTTTCCCTATTTAACTCAGAGGCGCGGAGAGCCTGACATCTTTTGACACCTAGACGCGTTTTCTCTCATTCGAAGCTCTTGGAGGCGAGCTACGAGTTGTGGGAACAATCCATCTTCTTCCTTGGGTCTTCTTCCTTCTTCCATTTCCACCATTGTTGTAAGCTCAAGTTCTCCATTCATGGAGAGCTAGTTTCATTGTTGTTGGGGGATTGATGTAGCCACTAAACTCTTATGTAAACTATTGTGTTTTGAATGAATATATGCCTCTTTCATTGATTGTTAGTGTTTAATTCATTTTCTTAATGCTTGTTGTAAAGTTGTTACCCACGGCATGATTTTACGGTTTGCTTGATATTGGGAAATATTGGGTAAATCTGGACTTTGATTAAACACCTAAAGGAAATAGCATTTAGGGATAGAACTAGGACCTTTGGTTGTCTTAAAGCTCAATTCTTAATGCGAAAATAATTGTTAGGTCTTCCAAGGGATTGAAGCCGAATAAAGAAGTCTATGCTCTCTCTACCAAGGGATTGGGTTTGAGTAATTTAGTAGATTGACATTGGCATATTAATGAAGAGGAAGTGATTTTCTGTACATAAGAGTGAAGTAGGTGAAATCATACCCCCAAGAATACCATTCCATATCATTTCAAAATCTTCCCATTTCCAAGTGTTTGAGTATCAAAGATCACTTTTATCATTTATGTTGCATGTTTACTTTAATTGCACTAAAACCCAAATTATAAAGCATTCTTTAGTCTAAGTTAGTTGGAAATTATACGATTGTGTGGTGACACGAGTCTCTTGGGAAACGATATTCGGTCTTACCGGTTTTATTACTTGAATTGATTTGGTACACTTGCCAAAGTCTCAACAATGACCAACTTCCCTTTCCTCTTTAATATTCCCTTGGCCCAAGAGAAATCCTTATGTGAAGAAGGATTTTCCATCAAGTCAACAATCAACCATTTCAAAGTATCATCACTCTGCTACGATGCTTTGATTCTGTATAGTAGATCAGAATTTGGTTGGTGTGTAGAAATAACAACACATTCAACCCTTGAAAGTGCATTAACAACTTGGTTCTCAATTCCTTGCTTATACTCAATGATGAAGTCAAATTCCATGAGTTTTACCAACCATTTTTGTTGGAAGCCTATGGAAAGTCTCTGATCCAGATTATACTTGAGACTTCGGTGATAATGTTTGATTACAAAGTAATTAGGTAATAAGTAGTGTCTCCAATTTTGTATCGCGTACACCACAACTATTAACTCCTTCTCATAAGTTGACAAGGATTGTTGTGTAACATTCAAACTTCTGGTGATAAAAGCTATAGGATGATGATCTTGCATAAGAATAGCTCCTACATCCACTACTGAGGCATCCACCTCTACCACAAAAGGCTTCATAAAATCAGGAAAGGTCAATACAAGCGCTTGGCTTAACTGATCCTTAAGACACTAAAATGCCAATTTAGCTTCATCCGACCAAGAAAAATTTTCTTTCTTTAACATGTCATGATTTCTAGATCAAATTGTTTAAATCAATTAGTAAATCATAAACAACATCTAAGAAAAAATGTATCTCATTAATATCTCTCAATACACTATATGAGCAAAATAAGTAAGTCTCTTATCGAAATAGAAATTTATCTCTTAGATGACACTAAGGTTAAAAGAAACATTTCATTCAAAATAGTGTTATATCAAACAAAGCTTTCTATAGAAAATATCGTCTGATAAGTGATCACCGAATGCTTTAACCTTGAGAAAACATCTTATGTTTATATCATTTAATGAATATATATTCATCTTACCAAACAATGCATTTATTGATGAAGTGAAAAATGATAAAATGTTTTGAACATGCTACACTGCTTAACATTTATTAATGTTCAAAACATTTAATGCACTGTATGAAAAATTACTTTGATGCTTATATACTTTGTTCTTGATATCCGTGTAAATCAATAAAGTAGAAAGATATGATGAGAATCACGACACCCAAGAAAAAGACATTGTGAGAGAAGAAAAACATTTTGGAAATGTTTCCTTGAAGCCATTTGCTCTATCACATTATACAAGTTCAAGTTTTGCTTAAGGCTATAAGAATAAGCTTTAGACCCTACAAAGTAGACTAAAGTCAGACTTCACATCGAAAGACTATCAATTCCTCAAAAGTCAACTTCTGGTCTAACAGTCATCTTTCAAGAGAAACTATAAATAGAGGAAAGCTTGAAAAGGAGATGTTGATGAAAAAGCGCAAGATAACATAAGAAGAATAACAACGTGAAAAGGGAGAAAAGGTTAAAGTGTTCTTATATCGTCTAACGCTCAATATGTTTTGAGAGAAAAATCTTTGTAAAAAGAGAAACATTTTCAAGCGTTACAAATTGTATTGTAGTTGAACATGTATCCTCTTGTTGAGAGTCATTCATTTGTACCTTGTACAAAATCCATTTTTGGATTTATTGTAAGTTTTGGAGAAAAGTCAAATACTTGGTTGTTCAACTTAGGTTAAGTTGAATGTCTAGACAATTGTCTAAGGTTAGATCTTGGAGAGGACAAACTCGTTCTAGTTGTGTTGACTGGTGAATGATAACTGTGATAATTACCTATAAAAATTTGATGATTGCAGAAGAATAGATATTTGCTACCAAAAGATACTAGCCTAACCACAAGCACCACTAATTTATCTAGACATGGTCTCTCACTCAGCCAAATAGTCTTGCGGTCCAGCTAGTAGAGCAGTCTAGGCTAACGAGAGGATTCTATGGCCCAGTGAGAATGCACTTTTTGGAAAAGGTTTTAAAGTGTCAAGAGTGGAAGAAAAAAATGAGGTTTTGGATGTAGGAACACAACTAAAACTTAGGAACGTGGGTTGGAGGTATGAAACGCATGTTGGAGAGCTTGGAGGATTGCTAAGGGCTTGTGGGAACAACATTTTCTTCCTCTTTGTATCTTCATCTTCTTCCATGGCCATTTTGTAAGCTTGAGGTTCTCTAGGGAAATGGAGAGCTAAACCCATCTTATTAGGGATAAATGTAGCTATTGAACTCTCTTGTATCTAGTGAATGTTTATATTATATATGCCTCTTTCCTTAAATACTAATTTCTTATTTCTACTCTTAATGCTTGTTTGAAATGGAGACATTGATAGCTTGATCTTTCGCTTCGTTAGGTTTTAGGAAGAATCTAGTGAACCCTAGGATTGAAACAAGAAATCTAGTGGGGGCCTTTGTCTAGGAATGGAACATGGCCCATTAGTTGTCTTACCCTAGTTCTTAAGACGAGTTTTCTTGTAAAGTGTTTAAGGGATTGACGGTTAGTTAGGAAACCTAGGCTTTTTCACCTAAGGGATTAAGGCTAAACTGTTTTCGTGGGTTAACATTAGTGTTTAATGGAGAAAAGATGATTATGTGTGTGTAAGAGAGTGAACCCGGTGAAATCTACCCTTAGCAAAGCCATTTCATGCCATTTATGACTTTTTTCCACTTCTAAGTGCCTCTAGCTACCAAAGTCCACCTATATTCTTTATGTATTTATTTACTTGCACATAATTTTCCATTCTTTAGTCTATATGAGTTATTAATCGTACAACTATCTAGTATTAGAAGAGTCTCTTGGAAAACTATACTTGGTCTTACCATTTTATATTACTTGAGAAATTTGGTACATTTGTCGATGAGAAATAGTGAACTAAGAGTGGTGTTAATACTCCAGAACTAGTGTTAATACTCCTTGTTACCAGGAGTGGTGCTAATACTCGTTGTAACCAGGAGTGGTCGTAATACTCGTTGTAATTAGGAATGGTACTAATACTCGTTGTAGCCAGGAGTGGTGAGAATACTCGGTGAGATCCTGAAGAGGCAAAACTCGTGAAATCACGGAAAATATTAGTGAAACCCCTTAAGAGTTCTTAAGGGAGAACTAGACGTAGCTTAGGTTGAATGAACCAATATAAAGTTCGTAATTTATTACATTACTATTCAAAAGTTTTTCATTTTCTCTTATCACAAAAACTAGCATCTAACATCTCATAATCTTTATACACATACATAATTTCCTTACAAGTATTTAGATGTTGCTTTGTATAAAAGATTTGAAAAGTAGTATTTCATAATTCCTCTTTTGTTAAAACTTCCATACAGCCTTGTGAAGCATCATCGTTTGAGAGTATTCTTATTTGTTAATCTCTCTAACACTAGATATTCCTAAGGCATTTTATCAAACGATGTTCCTCATCTTGGTCTTCCACAATTAGTCTAACTTAAGATGCCATAAGAAGATCATTGTGGTTGTTGACATTATTACACATTGTTTATCAGTTGTAGATAAACAACCATTGAAGATGCAAATGGTTGAAACAATAAAGGGACCTCACCCTACTCCCTCTTACCCAACTCTAGCCAACCCGATGAAACAATGGAGTGTTGATCTGTTAACAACCTATAATGAGTTTGATGTGTATTTATACTGATAACAGTCTATCTACCTTCATAATGTTGCCTCCAGATGAGACCATACCTCCTCTAGTCACCACTTGGTAGAAGAATGTGGTGAAGGATATATGTCACCCAACTTGAGCATTGTTGAGCCATATCGTACTCATCAATTTGGTGACACAAATGCTACCTTCTCAGTAGATGATGTAGTTGTTGGAAAATGACTCCTATCAATGCTACCTCCTAGAACCCAAATGACACAACCCTTGGTTATCAAGGAAGCTATTGATCTTGAAGAAGCTACAAGACGGGCTTAAGCTCTCCTCGTTACATCGTCTATCATGTCCAAGCTTGATGAAGCTCTTTTTCAAGAGATCACTATACATCGCCTAGCCTCTACCCACACCATTGAACCAACCTAACAAATCAACATAGCTAACTCATCCAACCCCTATCTTCAAACCATCCCATCCACTCCCCAACCCTTAACCCATATACCCCTAAATCATGTTCTACCATCTGATATCACTACAAATAAAAATGTTATTTAGTGGAGGTTCTTTTTTCGATTTGCAGGGTTTTTACCCTCCGCAAAATAATTTCCAGAGGTTTTTCAAACCGTCGCAATTTGAGTCGCCACAACCTATCTGCGGGGATTTTTCGCTGCTTGATATAATCATAAACTATAAAATGAACAACAACAGACTTATGAAATAAGTTATCAGACAGTTAGGTGATAGAGATATTACAGTGAAATGCTTCTCAACGTCATTAACATCATTCACCAATGATGCCTTTGTATCATTTAATGAGATTGCAACTATTTTCGAATCAAGTTCCCCTTCATCAATCATGGCTAATGCACCCAAGGGTTTGACCTTCAAAACCTCACATATTTTCCTCTCTTTCACCAATCTCAACAGCAAAATTACAATGATTTCAGACATATTGTGTTGTATTCATAATATAACATTATGGTAGGGAGGGAAGTCTACAATCTTTATTAATGGAATACCTGGATCGTTATCTCCCACTTCTCCTTCAACTTTAGAGTTTGCAAAAGATGGATTTTCCCATGTTTGTGGAAGTAAGCCATAGTTCCAATGTATATTGTAGCTGGAGAACATGAATAAGATGTGTTTAAGAATAGGCTAAATATGAAACCAAATCAGTCTAGCTAGATCAACCAGACACAGTAAAAGAAGTCAAGGATGTGTTAAATGAGAGATGCAAAATGCTTCAACTGTTAAGGATAAAATATTAACATGAAAATGGCATTTAAGAAGGAAGGGTAACTATCAAAGGTCAGCAATGGGTATTGAACCATGAAAGTAGTAGATTTATGGTAGTAAATTGACAACACTAAAGAAGAAATATCACACCACATTTATCTCAACAATAAGGCAATAAAATAATATAGAGAATAGATTTACGTTAAAAGTGAACTGCCAATAACAAATAATGTAATTTAGGATAAGAAAGGAACAACACGAGCTCAGAAATTGTATCTCACGGGTAATATCAAAGCTTTCCCTTTTCTGTATCTTGTTTTATCGGAGTGAAAGCTTCATCAGTTGCAACCTCCGTCTTTGCACTTGATTCTTTAAGAATCTCAACAATGAAGTTGAAGATATCATCACCCGATGGCAATGGAATATCATGCCAAGGAGAAACCTAACTATTTTGCAAATTACATTTTAGGTACAAGTAACAGAATCATAAAAGGTAGCCCACATGGCAGAAAACTCATTCTTTGAACTTTACTTCCATTTCCTAGTTGAAAAGCTCAATATCTCCTTAATAGTAATTCTTATTACATAGATACACGGTAATTAGCTTCCATCATATTAAGCAAATATAAATCATGATGAATCCTCATAAAACATTATAATTTGGCTCCTGCTCAACATTTCTTTCATAAAAGTAGAGGAAATGTAGTAACAATAAGTAAACACATACAGATGTGTGAAACAGAATATCTCATTTAGCTAGTGAAGCATAAGAATATTCAAAACTATTCAACATCAGCCAAAACAAAGACTATCCTAAACAACTTACCAAGCTATTGATCCATAACAAAAAACACAAATATTAAACCAGAGCATGGATTTGCAATTTTTCGCGAATGGGATCGAAGTGGGTCACTAGGATATAACGTTGTTCTATTGGTGAGTTTCCTCTCTTTCTTCATCGGTGAGGAGTTCAAAGAATCCAGATGTGTGGGGAAGAGGAAAAGGATTAGCACGGTGGCATTGGCGGGGGATTCTGGGATGGAGCCGAAGCGGCAACAATCGTCGGCGACCTTGTCGGCTAGACTCGTCTCGTTGAGAAGGCGTGGCAGTAGAGATGAAGCGGGTTGAGGAAGTCCACGTTGCAGAACTTTGGAACGATGACCTGGTTCTTAGGGTTTGGCGTTTTTATCTCGGGCAAAGTTTAAACCCTTTAGTTGTCTCAATTTATGTGAGGTTTTTCCATTTTGATTCTCTTTTCATTAGAATCCTCAATTGAGTTCTTGTAAGTGGTAATTTGCATCAAATAAGCCTCTGCAGTTAAATTTCGTTAACCGGGTTAAGTTTTTGCATAAGTGAGAGGATGACGTGTTTTTTTCTTGAAACGTGGCTTATTCAGAGTTTAAACGTGGCATTATTCATGGTTATTAAATTGAAATAATCTGATTTGTGAAATATATAGGATTTAGGGTTCTTTACCTTGCGCGAAGTCATTTGGGTTGTTTTTTTTTAGGATTGGGAAGCAGTTGAAGTTTGGACAGTGGGGAGTGCGAAAGCAGAAGACGCAATTTGTGTTCCTCTTCCACTTGCAATGAGTGCGAAAGAAAGCATTTGCGATCTGTGAGCTCTCGTGGAGCTGGAGGGTGGAAAAGGAATGATGGTTCGCTGATTTGACATTGTGGAGACAAGTCTGTGTTGAGGACTGTGAAAACCTGTAAGAATCGTGGCAAACAATTCTAGGGTTGTCCTAGGTATAAGGTTGGAAGTGAAAATGGGGGATGCAACTACTTCAAGTGGTTGAGTGATTGGGGAATTGAAGAAAGTGTTAGCTGTGAGGTGCTGGAAGCAAATGATGAGAGGTTGGTGAAGAGTTTTGAAAATGAAAGTGATAAGAAGATAGTTGGTGTACAAAAAGCTGTGATGGGTCTTCAAAGTTGGATTAAATTTTTGGTTGGGGTTGTCAGTGTTCTATGTGTGATGAACATCATTATAATTGCAATGTTGATGGGAAGAGCTTGATAATTTAGGTCTGTTTTGGTAATAGTAGTAGGGTTGATAATTTTAGTGTAGTTTTGTTTAATGTATTTATGTTTTCTGCAATGAAGATGTATCATTTTGAGATCTTGAATGAAATGATAATTTGGGAAAAATTAGTTTTATTGTTTTGGTTTCATTTTGTTGTCAGCAGTTGCCCTATGTATAAGATAACATGTGCATAGAAACTATAAAACAGTTATCAATAAAGGCTGAGTAAACAGTTCTGAATAAAACATACAACCTGTAAAACAGTTGTCAATAAAACATACAAAATATTGTATTCTTGGGACCTAAGTAAAGAGAACTTTAAGAGGAATTGAACTAAGGGCATAATGATGATAAATAATAAAATTTAATATCAAGAGAATAAAGAAAATGCATAGGCTTCAAACTGAACATTTGTATATTAATACGATTGAATAGTTTATTACATACTGAAACATTAAAGCATTGTTTAGAAGACATGTCTGTAAGATGATAAACATCAAACTTTGCCCTATTACATTTGGTACTACTAAAACAGATAACAATCTTCAACTCAGAAGTGGTTCTTGTCCATCTGCTTTACCCTTAGGCAATGAACTGGGTTGTTGTCCCTCTTCTTGCACCTGGTTTCTCTTGGGGCAGTTTTTTCTATTGTGGCCCACTTCCCTACAAATGTCACATCTCTTCAGTAATCCCCCTTTTGACATTTTGGTGCTACTTTTCTTCAACTCCCATTGCTCTAACCTACTTTTCTTCTTAGGACGACCAGGCATCTGTCTTGTTAATGGAGGCATGACATCTGGACTTTGGGTTACCTCCCAGAGGTTGTTTCCATTAATGGGATATATAATGGATGAATAAATTTCTTCATATGTAGACTTTTTAAAGCACACAGGTATGTAGTCCTCTGAATCTATGTTGAGATACCTCATTATTGCCAATGCATGTGCACAAGGTATGCCACTGATGCTCCATTTCTTGCAAGAGCATGAATATTGATCTACATCTACCAGAAACTTTTCCCCACTTTGGGACACATGTCTGACTTCAAATAGCCTTTGTGCAGACCAACTGTCAATCAAAAGGTAACATTAGTTTTTTACAATCTCGGATAACATAAACAAAGATATACATATGTCATAAATTTTGGATACTTGGGAATCCAATTCATGATAGTAATCCCTCCTTTTGTAGTCTACTCAGTATTTTTCGACAAATTGATGACTTAAATGACGTTACCCTTGACCTATTAGTGGCCCATCTCTTCATCATGTATAGTCTGATTTCCTCCAACATTGTAATAATTGGTTTTGTCCTCGTATTTACCAGCACATTGTTAAAGGCTTCTGACATGTTATTAACTAAAGTATCACATTGATCTGTGGTTGTGAACCTTGATCTGGACCAAAACCTTCAATAAAGATGTATGTCACACAATAAATATGTTGAGTAACAAGAAAGTAAAAGTTATGTAAATCGAGAGTACCAAACCTTGGAGGAATAGCTAACAAGTGTCGAAAAGCATCTTGGTTGACCTCTTTGATACATCTCATCTTGTTCTCCCATTTTTGTTGATGGGTTGCTATAGTTGCCCTCCACATAAGCTTTTTCAAGTTCTTTCCAGGGAATTTCTTCT
Organism: Vigna nakashimae; assembly: GCA_034642375.1. Classification (NCBI taxonomy): domain Eukaryota; kingdom Viridiplantae; phylum Streptophyta; class Magnoliopsida; order Fabales; family Fabaceae; genus Vigna; species Vigna nakashimae. The sequence goes on along the minus strand of CM067763.1, from coordinate 31,265,726 downwards.
TGAAGTTGGCATATAAATGCCTTACACAAAATCTTTGTGCAACTCCAGGAACAACATCTTGTACAGCTAGTAACAAACCCTGTGAATGAAGAAATGGTGAGATGGTATTGATTTGAACAAATTTGTATAAGATAGAAGTCAATAATTATAATGGAAGTTACCTTCTATTGATCTGATATGATTGTAAGTGAAGAACACACCTCAGGTCCACCAAGGTCTTCAATCAATAGCTCCATAAACCAAGTCCAAGTCTCCTTGTTCTCAACTTCTACGATTGCATACGCCAGTGGCAACATTTGGTCGTTTGCATCACGAGCCACAGCAATTAATAGCTCACCACGATGTCTGCCTTTCAAAAAGGCTCCATCAAGGCCAATGATTGGCCTGCATGAGACAACTATCTTTGCATGCCTTTAGGCATGCGTAAAACCTCTTGAAGATTGATTTCCCATCATATGATTCAACTTTCCCCTTGATTGTGGAATCAGGATTTCTTCCTAATAACTCATGAGCATATTCATAAATTCTACTATAGTGCTTACTAAAGGACCCAGCCACTTCGTCTGATGCATAGGCTTTGGCCCTGTAAGCCATGTTCTTAGAAATTGCTATATTCTATTTCCTAGTAATTTTATCTCTAATATCAACTCCCTTTACATTAGGATTCTCTCTTAGTGTTTTTTCCAATTTTATACTAAGTCATTTTGAATTGAATACTCGCAACTTGTGTTCCCTACTGCATGTATGTCTGTCAACCACAGTCCTCAGTTGCCATGACTTTACCGCATCCATGAAACCAAAATATGCCCTCCACAGACATTCTCCTTTTGATCCTAAACATTTAACACTAATTCTTTTTTTATCATTTTTAACAAGTTTCAAAATTTTCCCATTGTCTACTGCATAACTTTTGATGCCATCAAGGATGTCTTGTTTATCCACGAAATATGTTCCCACTTCCTAGTTGAAATCAATCATTTTTTTGGGCATAGTAAACGTAGAAAAATGCCCATACCCATCTTCATCATCACTGTCCTCATCACTAATATCAGGAGATGTTAAGTCCTCAGATTGTCATTCATCATTGAACCAAATGGAATCATTAATATCATCTTCTTCCATATCTAACTCAGACCCAAGTAAAACAAGTTCAACCTCAACCTCCAAATTACCAGAACTGTCACTTACATCACACTGCACATTTATGTCTACTAACCCATCCTCACTAAGCATCTCACCATCACCATCATCATCACGTGATGTACTCCAATCACAAACTTCTACTTCTATATCCTCCAAGTCTTGTACTTCTATTTTGTAAGCCTGACCATCTAAGCTATGACCCTCACCATCTTGTGCTTCTATCCTCTCAGCCTCAACATCAGCTTCCTCAACCTGTATCATTTCTTCATGCACTTCATTTGCTGCTGTCCTCTCAGCATCACCTTCCTCAACCTCTGTCCTCTCACCCTCATCTTCCTGCACTTCATCTGCTGCTGTCCTCTCACCATCAGCTTCCTCAACCTCTATCCTCTCAGCCTCAACTTGAACTTCATCTGCTTCTCTACTCTCAGCCTCAACATCAGGTTGTTGTCCCTCTATCCTCTCTTTCCACACTTCATCTGTTGTTGTCCTCTCACCATCATCTTCCTCAACCTCCATCTTGTCTTCCTGAACTACATCTGCTTTTGTCCTCTCACCTTCAACATCACCTTCGTGGTAAAGGTATAGTGTTGTAAATAGAAACCTTTAAATGGGCGGCGGCCTTGTCCTTATCGGTGAAAACTCCAGTAGATTCAACAACAATATCGGCTCTAGTCTCACCCCATTGGATCTCCTCTGGGTTGTTGAGGACGAACAAAAGATTTAACAAAAAAAGTGAATACTTACAATACACATAAACAAACAATGGAACACATGAAAAAGGGTGAAAATAGACCCGTGTCAAAAAATAGTGACTGACTTATCACCGAAGATAAGGGTACTGGAGTCCTTAACGGTGACGTCGTGATGCTTCCAGTATTCGTGAGCATTGTCGTATTTAAACATGTATGTCTACAGACACAACCAAACATGGTGAACAACCTGATCTAACAGCTAATAACAATATACAAATGAAAAACCTTGCCGATCTGAATCATAATCATGTTATAGTGCTCACAGCGAGGGAGAAGAGAAGGTGTGTATCATGTAATCGGTGGTGATGAAGGGATCATTAACAGCAACGAGTTCCACATCGTCTCTTTGAAGAGCCACCCTGGCCACCAAACGACCAATTATTGCAAATCCTGTTACATTTCAAATAAATAAATATAAAAAAGAAAAACGAAAATGAAACAATTGAAAAAGTGTTGAACTTATCTGAAGGAAGAGAAGGGAGAACAGAGGATGAAGATGGTGTATCGTTGATTCTGATCTTGACCTTGCCTACTCCATGCAATTCATTGGAAAAGAAAAGGATAACGAAACAGAAAGAAGAAAAAGCTTAGAAACGAAAAATAGGTGAAAACACAATTCATCAACATTACTAGAACCCCATTCTTCGATACATCCTTCACATAATATCATAAAAAATCACTAAATTTTAAGGGAAAATTATTGATTTTTATAGTAATGAGATTCAAGGTATATTTGTTTGAATCCAAAAACATAATTTTTGAAATTAGGCAAAACCTAAGAATCAAAACTGAAACTTTTGAGCACCCATCTGCACATACCTCCTTCATGGCCTGGACCCACATATGGCAATTGATTGCATTAACACCAGGGTAAATATGCTTGCATATTTAATAGCCCCTTTAACTCGTGGCGGCACACCGTTCATGTCAATCTGCGTGAATTGCTCGAGTAGGCGGTCGAAGCTTGAGCCAGGGAGGAACTCCGACGTGGTGGACGGGAGCGGACAGAGGCCAGTGCCATCACCGTCATCATGAAAGAGCTCAAAGGTGGTAGAGCCTTCGTGTTCAGCGACAGATTCATCACCGGATCCCCAGAGAATGATGACGAGGTTAAAGGGGGAGCGGTTGCCAGCTTATTTTATTTTAAACTATTTTCAAACATAAAATCAAATAAATCCACATCATGCATTACCTCTTACTGTGCCACGTGGTTATCAAATGATAAATCAGCATGCCACTAGACAAGAAAGTTAACGTCGTCCACAACAATTAACGGCAAGGGCATTATTGACTCAATTTTACAAAAAAAGGGACCCAATTGAGCACTTTCAAAATACGAGGACCTAATTGACACGAATCTGAAAAAAATAGGGATCTCCGAAATGATTAAACCATTATAAAGCATGAACTATGAACGTGTAGTGTAGTATCAACAACAAACAATAATAACCAATAACAAACAAGTTCATTCAAACAACAACAACAAACAAGTTCAATCAAACAACAACAACAAACAAGTTCAACTAAACAACAACAAACAAGTTCAAGAAATAAGTTCTTCAAAACGAAAATGAAAACTAATCTTCAAAAGGTGGGTTAGTCGGAATAAAGTTTCGTCACAATGAGAGAGAAAACAGAATGTGCTGCAAGAACACGAAAATAATTGGTTAAAACAAACAAAAATCATACATAAAGTAATTAATTAACATGAATTTGTATGAAATAAAAGAAAGATTACATGTGATGCTCGTCAAACTTCGTTCGAGAAAAGTTTGAGAAGAAAAGAGGGTATCGCGCGCTAAGATAAAGTGAATGAATTTTCAATCTCTCGCTCAAATTTTTATTTAATACACTTACCTTTTGACATCGAATTTAAAAGTCATTCGATGTTTTATATTCTTTTAGGTCGAATTATAATTCGAAATGAAATTTAATAATTGCATTTATTTACACAAATGTCACCGCTCATTTTTAACGTTGGTTATTCAGTGGTTGGACGTTGAACGCGTGACGTTATACACTATTTTTATTGTAGTGTAGGTACAACATAACAGTTTTAAGGAAATTAATTTATTTATGTAATTTTTTTGTTATTTGTTTATAGTATAATTGTCGGGTAATGAAGAAAAATATAAATAGACAATTCAAATGTAAACTAGAGGTGAAAAATTATGAATACAATTTCAAACATTTTGATAACACCATAAATAAAAACAAATAACAAATTTAGTATTGATTGTAGCAATTTGGATCACCACTTTCATTAATTTCATATATTGGTACTTGTTACTATGGGCTCATAGCCGACCGAACGGTAAAGGTGCAGAAGAGTCAGCCCCACCGATGGTACCTCTCAGGTCAATGAACCAATCGGTTAAATCAGCCGTTAAGGTAATTAATAGTAATAATTGTCGGGGAGTTAATGAAAATAATTGTCATTTATGGGCAATTAATATTGTCATTCATTGGTGGTTAATGAGTCAGACGTAACGGTAAGCTCATTATAATTTATAAATATTTGTCTGGCAAAGGGGACAGGTAACTAGAACTTGAACTGAAACTTAGAGTTTTGATAACTAAATCTTGATTACAAGATTATTACGCAAAGTCACTGACTTGAGCGTCGGAGTGTCTTTTGCAGACACCCTCCCCCGCGACTCGGACAAGAAGAAGAGAGAAGACAGCACAACTGGACATGGGAGCAGACAACTTTGAATGTTTTGGATTAGGGTTCTAAATCCTCCTGAAACAATAACAATATTAAAAAGCACATACATTAATAAAAAAACATAATGACATTTCACGAAACAACAAGTTTTGAAATCAAAAGATACATAATAGTATACAATGAAATGTAATCTAAAAAGATGGTTGTCGATCAAATTGATTGCGGAAGTTAAGAAGTTCTTCCTCAACGAGTTGTGCAAAAATTGTCATGAACTTGAACTATCTTGGTTCAAACACCTATAGGAGTTTTTTCCTCCACAATTGAATGGGCGAAAACTGTATTTTGATACACTTGACACCATCAATGATGAGCAACATGTGTTTCATCCACAATTGAGTGGGCCAAACTGTGTTTTGATGCACTTGATACCATCAATGATGAGCAAGGTAAGTCATCCATGCAAAAAAAAAATAGAAAAGATCACTTATAGGGACACAAAAACGACTTTGCGGAGCAGTGTTCATCGAGCTGGGGAGTACAGTTGAAGTTTCTGTACAAATTACCCTTTTTCCTCTGGTAATCGATTACAAGACCCCTTTAATCGATTACCAGAGGAAAAAGGGTAATTTGTAATAAAACTTCAACTGTACTCCCCAACTAGATGAACATTGCTCCTCATTCTCTATTTTTGTTGAATTTTTCCTTTTTTGAGATGGGTGAGTGAGTACAATGTTATTCGGTGAGCTCCCTGCACCACTAATGAGGTTAGGTAATTTATTTCTTCAAAATAAAAATGTCCATTTAGGTGGTTTTCTCCAATTGAGGTGAGGTGCATAACCCATGCTTTCAACTTTGACCTTTGCTGACTATTTTAATCATAACTTTTTCCACAGACCTCCAAATGATGTGATTCCTTTTTTATTAGAAAGTAGACTCCAAAATCTTTCCAATGACTACTAATTTATAATTTTTGGACACCTGAGTAGGTGCAGTTTAGTCCATAAAGTTAACGTTTTATATATTTCTACCACCTCTGACCTTTGCTGGTTGTTTGGCTCATAACTTTCTCCACCGAACTCCAAATGACTTGATTCTTGTTTTTTTGGAAAGCTCTTTGAGTCTAGATTTCAACAAAACAAGAATCAAGTCATTTGGAGTTCGGTGAAGAAAGTTAAGAACAAAACAAGTAGCAAAGGGCAGAAAAACAGAGTTGGGGAGAAGTGTTCATCTAGCTGGGGAGTACAGCTGAAGTTTCTGTACAAATTACCCTTTTTCCTCTGGTAATCGATTACAAGACCCCTTTAGTCGATTACCAAAGGAAAAAGGGTAATTTGTACAAAAACTTCAACTGTACTCCCCAGCTAGATGAACAATCCTCCACATTCTCTACTTTTGTTGAATTTTTCGTTTTTTGAGATGGGTGAGTGAGTTCAATGTTATTCGGTGAGCTCCCTGAACCAATAATGAGGTCAAGTCATTGATTTCTTCAAAATAAAAATATCCATTTAGGTGGTTTTCTCCAATTGATGTGAGGTGCGTAACCCATGCTGTCAACTTTGACCTTTGCTGACTATTTTAATCATATCTTTTTCCACAGACCTCCAAATGATGTGATTCCTTTCTTATTAGAAAGGAGACTCAAAAATCTTTTCAATGACAACTAATTTATAATTTTTGGGCACCTAAGTAGGTGCAGTTTATTCCTTAAAGTTAAGGTTTTATATATTTCTACCTCCTTTGACCTTTGCTGGTTGTTTTGCTTCATAACTTTCTCCACTGAACTCCAAATAAGTTGATTCTTGTTTTGTTGGAATGTAGACTCAAAGATCTTTCAAATGATTACTAACTCATAATTTTTAGACCACTTTAGTAGATGCAGTTAATTTCCCAAAAACAACGTTTTTCTAAGCTTCCCATCAATGATTAGCAACATGAGACATCCATGCAAAAACTAGAAGAAATCACCCATAAGGACATAAAAATAAACCTGGGGAGTAGTGTTCATCTAGTTGGGGAGTACAGTTGAAGTGTTTGTACAAATGACCTTTTTTCCTCTGGTAATCGATTACAGGGGTCTTGTAATCGATTACCAGAGGAAAAATGTTCATTTGTACAGAAACTTCAACTGTACTCCCCAGTTAGATAAACACTACTTCCCATGGTGGTTATTGCTCTTGTTTGTGACTTTTTGGATTTCTTGTGAATGGGTGACTGAGTTCCATGTGAATGGATGTGTTCCCTACACCAATTAATACAATAGGTCATTGAATATATGGCAAAAATGTGATGGATTTCATCTAGCTTATATGAAAGAGTGCAAATACAAAGTGTACGAATACAAAATACCTTTGTATTAAAAAAGAAAAACACGCTGCAGAGAAAGTCACCAGCGACCCAACACCCAAAAGCACAACGGCGACAGTGAAGAAACCTCTCCTTTCGAGAAAAGATGCCAACGGTGGCCCCTAGTGAGACTTCAATGACACACAGAGACAAAGGACTTCCTGTAGAGAATAGGTGGACCCAAGCACCAACGAACAACAGTGAACAAAGATGACTTCGGTGGTGGAGCGAGAGTTTTGAATGGTGGACTAAGACTTTCGAATGGAGAACCCAAGCACCAACGAACAACGACGAAGAAAGGAAACTTCGGTGGCGCCAGAGTTTCGAATGGATATCCTTGAGACAACTATGGCGTTGTTGAAGAAACGTTTTCCTTTTTAGTATTATGGTGCTAAAACCTAGCATGTTTTTCTGGTGTACTTTTCATTTTTTTTAGTGATTGATTTCTTTAATATTATTAACACCCTTATTATAATTATCAAAACTTTAATTTTCAGCTGATAATATGATTTTTAAACAAATTTTATATTCCAAAATATTAAAAATCATTTTAGAGATAATTCTAAAAATAAATAATTAAGATGTATTTTAGGCTCTAGGCATGTGGTCTTTGAATGAGATCCACATATAATCAATCCATGGTATCAACCAATCAGCGAACTAAATGTGCATCCTCACCTGAATCTGAATCCCTACTTACATAGACATAATTGTAGATATCAACCAATAATTGGTTCTGAAAAGAAGATGTCCATTATTCATACTAAAAAACCCATTATACCATCCTTTTGCAACTTATAACACTTTTATATTTAATAATTTAATTTATATTTTTAATAAATATTTTAATTTTATATTTTGTTCTTAAAAGTCATTTTCAAACCATTGTATTCGAAATCCAGGTTGTAGAAATAATTTTTCCAAAATAAAATAGCCAATACTGATTTTATATATTGAGATATTCTTTAATAAAAGTATTTTTAAAAATAATAAAGATGAAAATTTTAAATTATACTAAACACATAAATTAAATATTAACAATTTAATTATTATTTTTATTTCTCTTTCTTTCCTCTATCCTTTTTCTTATTCTTCTTTGTTTCTTGTTCTCCGTATTCTTCGTTCTTACGTCTCCATCTTCTTCCTTTCATTTTTTTTTCCTTTTTCTTCTTTATTATCATGATATCGAGATGTACTGATTGGTTCAATTGATTGTATTGATTATTTGCAGTTGTGAATAATTTCCTTATATTGATTATAAATTGTGTATAATTTTCTTAAATGATAATACTGAGTTAATAGAATAATTTTTTTCCTCTGAACATAAAATAGACACGATGTGAAAACATTAATTAAGAGTACAGAAAAAAGATATTACTATCATTAGTGTTGAAAACACTCTTAATATGAGGGAAAGAAAAATAGTGAGACCCAGTAAAAAGGTCTTTATTATATAAGAACATACGTAGATATCTTTTTTTTCTTTCTCAATAATATCTTTAAAATAATTTTACGTGTTGTTTCTTTTTTCTAGGATATTAATTGGTTCACTGCAATCCAAAGTGTTGATAAATGAATCAAATCAATTCGATGTTGATTCTTTGTTAATGAATTAACAAACTTTAAGTTTTTCAATATGGATTAAAGTGTTTTATATAGTGTTTATAATTAAGGTGACAAATATCTACAAATCATTACTTTTTTTTTAATATATATATTTTAATCAAGGACTTGTGCATTTTTCTTCCAAAGTGATATTTTTTATTTAGAGATCACTAGTACACTAAGAGGATACTACACCGGTTACTTTTACTTTTAGACACCAGTTCTACAACCGAGGCATATACTGGCGAGGTAAAAAGATTAAACTTTATGCCTCAGTTATAGACCGGGATAAAATGAGACAAGAATATGCCTCGGTTCTTAGATAACCGAGGCAGTAGAGTGTATTTTTTTTATTTTTTCGTACTGACTCTCATTCACGGTTCATTCATTTCTCAGTTCATTCATTTCTCAGTCATTCTCTCATGCCAAACAAATCCAAGAATTCTCCCAAAATTTCTTCCAATTTCAGCTCCCAAAATTTCTTCCAATTTCAGCTCAAAAATTTAAAACAAAGAAGAAAACTCAGGAATCAATCAGTCCATACTCAATCAGCAACACAATGTCATCAATGTCCAAAACCAGAGAAGCAAAATGCCTGTCACAAAGCAAAGGGCATACCCAAATCAATGTCCAAAGCCTTCTTCCCTTCCCTTTCCTTTCTCAATTCTAATCAATCTATTTCCCTCTCCTCTCTCAGATCCCACTCGCAGTCCAACAATCACCCCTGTAATCCACCTGCGCCGCCGCAAGACCCTCCGCATGTTCCTCGCCCGACGCCGATTCCATTCCCCGCCGCCCTGAGCCTCCGCAAGACCCTGTAGTCCAACAAAGATCAACCTGTCGAACTCATCCCTAACTCCGCCCTGAGCCTCCGCCTCCGCACCGAATCTCCCTTCCGGGGCGCTCCGTCGCAGCTCTCCGCCCGGTATCCTCCGTCTTCCACTACCGGTTGCTGAGAAGAGCGTGGCACCGCAAGATCCCCCGCCCCTCCCCTCGCCGCAGCCACGTCCTCGCCGCAGCCACGTCCTCGCCGCAGCCTCGTCCTCGCCGCCGCCGCGTCCTCGCGTCCACCGTCGTCGACGTTGTCGGAGAAGAGGAAGAGAATAAGAGGTGGTCGCAACAGGAGAAGAGAAGAGAAGAGGGGAAGAGGAGGAGAATTTTGGGGAAAAGTTTTGATAAATCTCGATTTAAGGCCCGCAGTCGAAGCCAATATGCCTCGGTTCTATTTTCCAACCGAGGTCGTATCTTTGGTATGTGAGGATTAGGCCTCGGTTCACTCTGGAAACCGAATCATTATCTTTTTTAGACACCGGTTGTCTAATAACCGAGGCATATAATGCTTTTAAAATTACCAGAGTGCCACCGCGTTTTGATAGGCTTCGGTTCCATAAAAACTGAGTCATAATGTCCGAGTTTAAAACGTCATTTTTTACTAGTGGATGGAATGATAGATAAGGATAAAAAAAAGATAAAAATTTAAAAGAAAGTAGATGAAGAAGAGAATGGAGACGAAGGTCTTGTATGAACGTAAATTGTAATAAAGTAAATTAATAAAAGTAAAATAAGTACTGTTACTATGGGCTCATAGTCGACTGAACGGTAAAGGTGCAGAAGAGTCAGCCCGACCGATGGTACCTCTCAGATCAATGAACCGATCGGTTAAATCAGCCGTTAAGGTAATTAATAGTAATAATTGTCGGGGAGTTAATAAAAATAATTGTCATTTATGGGCAATTAATATTGTCATTCATTGGTGGTTAATGAGTCAAACGTAACGGTAAGCTCATTATAATTTATAAATATTTGTCTGGCAAAGGGGATAGGTAACTAGAACTTGAACTGAAACTTAGAGTTCTGATAACTAAATCTTGATTACAAGATTATTACGCAAAGTCACTGACTTGAGCGTCGGAGTGTCTTTTGCAAGCACCCTCCCCCGCGGCTCGGACAAGAAGAAGAGAGAAGACAGCACAACTAGTGGGAGCACACAACTTTGAATGTTTTGGATTAGGGTTCTAAATCCTACTGAAATAGTTATAATTTTTCATTACTCAATACCCTTCCTTATTTCATTTATATTTGTTTAATATTGAAGTATTCCAACTTGAAGTGTTCCATTAATGATCCATTCATAAAACCTTCAAAAGACAGTCATAACGAATCCAAAATATTCCTGGGGAATGCTTAAACCACGTTTGGGTAGCACTCTTCAACTTTCGGTACAAAAGGAGATTTTTCTACTGCTAAGTGATTACCAGCTCCCTGTAATCAATTACAACAACATCAGTCCTGTGTCAATGGTGCAGGAACTCACCTCTTAACCCAGAAACACCTTAACTTGGTCTTCCATCCACATAGGACTGACCTAACTTGAAATTTCTTGTTGTGGACACCTTCAACCATGGCCAATAAGGATAATCAATCCACACAACATTGAAAACACACTCGTAAGGACCCCTGGAGAGTGCTTAAGTCATGTCTGGGTAGCACTCTTCAACTTTCGGTACAAAAGGGGATTTTTCTAAAAACCATCCAAATTGCGTCTTCAAAATAATGGACTTGTACTCCTCACTCAAAATTTCATTCAAAGTAGCAATACACTTCATTTTCAATGATGACGAACAAACAACTGCAAAAAAAAAATTAATATTTGTTGGTACAAATAACCAACGTAAGTGACAACCCAAAAGCAAGACACACCAAAAAAATGACGAACAGATGCAAGACCAAAATCCACTCCCCAAAATACGAATACCGAGACACGAACCTTGTTCGAAGAACCATTGTCACTGAACGAACCCATTGCACAAAAACGGTAACAACTTCCACCAAATCGACACCGAACGAGACAAGGGTAATCTCTAACTCAAAGAAAGAAACTCAATGTCCATAGAGACACCAAACGAGACAAATCCACACCGAACGAGACAAGCGCAATCTACAACTCAAAGAAACAAACCCAATGTCCACAGAGATTCAAAGAAAAACAATGGTGACAGGAAAGGAGGAGAGAGATGTTCAAAACAAAAGGACCCTAGAAATAGAGGAGGGAGAACACTGCTATGAAGAGAAAAGTTGAAATGAAATTCAAATCCCTAAAATGGGGAGAGAAGACAGTGATAAGGAGAGAAGATAAAGTTCGAAAACGAAGAGGACAGTTTCGGAATCCAAACTTCAACCCATTCCAAATCAGATTTTAAATTAAAAAAAAAACATTCCAATTTAACCAATTAAAAATTGACACGTGACGTTGTCAAATTGGTGTTGTTAGAATATCGCGATCTAGTAAAAATTCTTCCTTAAAAACTGTCATATACCCACGCTTTCCCGATATCAATCTTGGCGTCTTGTGCATCCCATATTTCTCATTTGATCCTCATTTACACATGTTAGTTATGATAAAATATCCTAAGAAACCAGAGATTGGCCACCTCAGATTGCAATATAAGAAATTTAGACCACCCATTTAAAACATTGATAAACTTTTCATTGTAGTGCTTATTATATATATATATATATATATATATATATATATATATATATATATATATATATATATATATATATATATATATACACATCTGATAATGCTAATTTTTACCATTATTTAAGCATCCATTTAGTAGCAAAATCAACTCCTTTCTAACTTATAACTTGTTAAATCCTCTTCTTTTGTCTTGTTTTCTAAATAATTGTGTTTTTGGCTACCTTGATGTACTTTTATCGATAATCCCTTATTGTTTAGCTAAAAATGTGCTTGGAAGGGTCTCCAATAATGTCTAAGGCTGAACCAACCACTGGAGGCAAGCAGATCTGCGAAAAAGTGAAAATGATGCAGTGCTGAAAAGTCAGGCCCGTGCCCCCCTGGGTGAGCGGCGCCCAGCGCCACCTGCACAGAAGCCAGTTGCTGTGTGCTGGTCGCGCCCGGGCGTGAGAAATGGGGCGCCGGGCGCGACTTTTGCTGATGTGTTAGATCGAGCTTATTTAACCCTAAAACGCGAAGGGGTTTGGGTCTTTGGTTCTTTGGAGGCGCGATTTCACTCAGAGGAGAGCTTGGAGGGTTGCTAGGGCTCGTGGGAACACTCCCTTCTTCCTCTTGGGTTCTTCATCTTCTTCCATGGCCATTTTGTAAGCTTAAAGGCTCTCCATGGAAATGGAGAGCCAAACCCATCTTGTTGGGGATAGATGTAGCCTCTGAATTCTTGTGTAATTGTTGAATGATTTGATTATATATATGCCTTTTCTATCAATTGCTAGTATTCTTGTTTCCGATCTTAAAGCTTGCATGTAATGGGGACGTTCATGACTTGATTTTGGGGTTTCATGGATTATGGGGACGTAAGATGAAATCTTGAACTGAAATAAGAGTCCTTGTGGTCATTGATTCTAGGGATGGAAGATGATTCACATGTTGTCTTAAGATCCTAGCTCTTTAATGCGGGTTTGCTTGTTAGATTGTCCAAGGGATTGGAGTTTGATAAGGAAAACGTAGGCTCTTTCACCTAAGGGATTAGGGCTAGAGTGTTTTAGTGGATTGACTTTAGTAAATTGATAGAGAGGAGATGAAATTAATTTTACACAAGAGTGCATTGGTGAAAACTAACCTTAACAATGTCATTTCATACCATTTCTAGTCTTTCCCATTTCCAAGTGCCTTCAATACCAAAGTCCAACCTTGTAATTATGTATTAATTTGTCTTTTTGCACATATTCTTAAATGATGTTATGTTCTTGAGTCTATATGAGTTGTTAATTGCACAATTCTCTAGTATTACGAGTCTCTTGGGAAAACGATACCTGGTCTTACCGGTTTATTACTTGAACGATTCGGTGCGCTTGCCGAAATCGCTTAACAAGTTTTTGGCGCCGTTGCCGGGGACTCGTGTCAATACTAGACTTTTGTGAGGTTTCTAACTTATGTAGACTTGATTTTGTATATAGAACTAACTCTTTTGTTGTAAATAGATTTTCACTTTTATTTGGGCTAATTTGTGGCTTTAGCGTAGTTGTGTCTAAGTGTATGCAGGGAGATGTTCACATAAGGAGGACTGCAACCTCAAAAGCATCATGAAGACCCTGAGATTGAAGGAATTATAGGACACAAGGAGACAACTATTTTGAGCATCACAAACTGCCCCAAATGCTTCCTCCCTTGAAGATGCTCCAAGTGCTAAGTGAAAGATGAAGAAGAAAGGGAGAAGGAAAAGAGAAAGACTAGTCACCACCACCCTTTGATGAGAGACAAAGAACTCAAGCCTTACAAGCCAAAGTTGATCAAGAGGATTGAGTGTTTGAAGATGACAAGGTAGTGGAAGGGCTAAAATGAAGAATTCAAGGTATGAGAGTTAATTTGGTGACTAGAAAGTGGTTCAAGAAGAGTTGGTGAAAGGAGCACACCAACAACAAAATCCGCACTTCATTGAGTAATACGTCAAGCTAATGACGTTAAGCAAGCGCTTTTGGGAGGCAACCCAATTTTCTTACCCTTTTTACTTGTGTTTGAATGGTTTTTGTGTTATGTGCATTAGTAACTTATGTTTTGCATGTGTGTTGTTGTATTTTATTTGATTTTTGAGTTATAATGTTGTTCTTGTGGTTTCTTTGGTTTGTTTTCAAATGCTTAAATCTGTTCTGTCATGTTAGGGTGTGCTTTAGGATGTTTTAGTGTGATCTTAAATGCTTAAATATGATTTGGATGCATATGTGCAGTTTTGAGTTGTAGAGTAAAAAGCTTTGGAAATGGGCATTCAATTTACCATTCATGCATTCAATTTCATTCATTGTAGTTTAGACAAGTTTCAATGATGAAAACATGATATTCTAGATTGATTTGAGTGTGAATAAGGGTCATATACCAAAAATCAAAAGTTGGGAAGCCTAATCTCGTGAACTGCAGAATTCTGCATAATTCTGCAGAATTGATGCCCAACCCCAGCAGCCCTGGTTTAAGCACTAAAATTTTTTTTTATGTGGTTTTGCTTTTTTATTGTTTTGTTGCTTTCTTTTGCAAATTTCTTTTAGTGTGTTTATGGATTCTTCTCTTCAATAGTTGACTATGAGATACTAATTTTACTTTGAGCTTTCTTGTTACAGGATAAGATCTTCCTTAGGAATTAAAGAGTTCAAAACCACCGCTGGCCAACCTTTGAGGCATGCATGAGCTGAGAAACAGATGACTTAAAGATTTGGTTGCATAGCATGGCCTGGGGGCCAGACCCCTAGTGATGGGGGAGGTGGAAAAGTTGTGGAGTATAAGCTACTGGAGAAGGAAGATGTTACATATGAAAAGTGAAGCTAGTGTTCTACACTGTTGGAGCTGTAAAGAGTCCATTTTGATCGGTTTTTCAGTTTTAATTTCCAGTTCTTATTTACTTTCAGTTTTTGTGTTTTTGATTTCTTCTTTTGACTTGCCTAGTGGATATTTCTTGCGCAATTGGTCTGGTGATTTGAGTGAATCATATGTTAAGCTTCAATTGAATGCGAATCTCTTGTGCTTGCTCTTTATCCATGAGAATTGTTTTGAAAATCTGATTGAGATTATGTGGTTGAGCTTGACGAACAGAGATTGTGGTTGCTTGTATCTGTTTAGATAGATGCTTGATTTTAATTGTGATCAATATTCTTGGCATGATGTTTATCAAATTCTGGAACCCTGAGTAAACCTGTGAGATGTTGTGCCTCAGAGTTTATTGATGAATGATATTACTTTGGAATCACAGTTGATTTTGCCTAAGTTTCTCTATTTGAACTAGTTACTTGCATGTTACAAATGATCAAGGCCATCTTGTTCTTCCACCTCTTCTACATTTTGAGCCTAAAAGCCAATGTATAACCTTTGAACCTTGAAGAAAAACTTTCTCACCCGTGGAACCTTAAGCTTATTGAAAAATCCTTAACCTCCTTACCTTGAGTAGAGATGAACATATATGTTAGGATGAGGAGCATGGTTTAAGTTTGGGGGAGTTCTTATTATCAAAAGGGAGCATTGAGAAAACAATAAGTTGAGTTAAAAAGAAAGAAAAAGAAGAAAGAAGAAGAAAAACAAAAACATGAATTCAATGAAAAAGAGTTGGGAAATAAGTTGAGAGTGGTTTATTCAATTTTGGAGAAAAAGAGATACTATGCTATATCATGAATTAAATTGTTTGGTCTCTTATCTCAAGGTGCTTTGTTGTCTAGAAAAACCAATTTTTCTTCTTAGCCCAGCCACAATACAAGCTTCAAAAAGTCCTTGTGATGTAACTTGCTTGTTAATGTGTTTGATATTGTTGAAACGAAAGGCAAAGTTGATTTGTGTAACATTGTGATATTTGAGACTAAGATACACATCCTTATACACCATTGTGCTTCAGTGAAACACTTTCCTTGGTGAGGATTGGTTCCATGCACTCATTAAAAACAACTTGCCATGTTTGTTGATCTATCATTTGCATCTATCTTGTGACTTTTAATTTATGAGCACCATGGTTGAAGTTTAGCTTGCTAAGACTATATTGTCTCGTGAATGTGATCTCCAAGTTGAGCAAGCATGATTGATTTTGTTTATTTGATTGAAAGTGTGCTTAAAGTTACTAGACCATTGTGATTGAATTGTTTACTAGGTGAAGTACTTTTGCTTGAGGACAAGCAAAGTTGTAAGTTTGGGGGTATTTGATAATGCTAATTTTTACCATTATTTAAGCATCAATTTAGTAGCAAAATCAACTCATTTCTAACTTATAACTTGTTAAATCCTCTTCTTTTGTCTTGTTTCCTAAATAATTGTGTTTTTGGCTACCTTGATGTACTTTCATCGATAATCCCTTATTTTGTAGCTAAAAATGTGCTTGGAAGGGTCTCCAATAATGTCTAAGGCTGAACCAACCACTAGAAGCAAGCAGATATGCGGAAAAAGTGAAAATGATGCAGTGCTGAAAAGTCAGGCCCGGGCCCCCCTGGGTCAGGGGCACCCAACGCCACCTGCACAGAAGCCAGTTGCTGTGTGCTGGTCGCGCCCGGGGCGCCGGGCGCGACTTTTGCTGATGTGTCAGATCGAGCTTATTTAACCCTAAAACGCGAAGGGGTTTGGGTCTTTGGTTCTTTGGAGGCGCGATTTCACTCAGAGGAGAGCTTGGAGGGTTGCTAGGGCTCGTGGGAACACTCCCTTCTTCCTCTTGGGTTCTTCATCTTCTTCCATGGCCATTTTGTAAGCTTAAAGGCTCTCCATGGAAATGGAGAGCCAAACCCATCTCGTTGGGGATAGATGTAGCCTTTGAATTCTTGTGTAATTGTTGAATGATTTGATTATATATATGCCTTTTCTATCAATTGCTAGTATTCTTGTTTCTGATCTTAAAGCTTGCATGTAATGGGGACGTTCATGACTTGATTTTGGGGTTTCATGGATTATGGGGACGTAAGATGAAATCTTGAACTAAAATAAGAGTCCTTGTGGTCATTGATTCTAGGGATGGAAGATGATTCACATGTTGTCTTAAGATCCTAGCTCTTTAATGCGGGTTTGCTTGTTAGATTGTCCAAGGGATTGTAGTTTGATAAGGAAAACCTAGGCTCTTTAGTAAATTGATAGAGAGGAGATGAAATTAATTTTACACAAGAGTGCATTGGTGAAAACTAACCTTAACAATGTCATTTCATACCATTTCTAGTCTTTTCCATTTCCAAGTGCCTTCAATACCAAAGTCCAACCTTGTAATTATGTATGAATTTATCTTTTTGCACATATTCTTAAATGATGTTATGTTCTTGAGTCTATATGAGTTGTTAATCGCACAATTCTCTAGTATTACGAGTCTCTTGGGAAAATGATACCTGGTCTTACCGGTTTATTACTTGAACGATTCGGTGTGCTTGCTAAAATCGCTTAACACCATCCCAAGTGCAAAAGTTATAAGCGAGCCTTGAACAAAATGACTCTTGTGAACGCAACGTTGCTCAATTCCTCTTTTACTCAACATCTCACTTTTACCAAGCTTCTGAAACCAGTAGCTCCTATTCTTCTCAAACGTAGGATAATCTTCCCTCGCTACAACGCAACCACCACAAACATTAACGTTTCTTAAAGAAAATCTACAAACTACCAACCGAACCTCTGGACTTACGACTTTCTGCAGTCCTTGAAGCATGCCTACGCTGTAATTAATTCAAGCATCATAATTACCCTATACACTGTCTCTATTCTAAACTTTTTCTTACACACGTATACGTGATTTGTTATTTGTATAACGTTTTCAGGATATAAGATACAAGGACAGGGCCAAGATGTTGTAGGAGGAAGTGAGGAGAATGATAAAGGATGAAAGTTCAGACATATGGCTCAAACTTGTTAGAATAAACAAAAACAGAAAACAGATTCAGTGTATCTCAGCTACTATAAAAGCAAATTAAAACAGAATTTACAAGTGATTTTACTCAGTACCTGGTTGTGTGCATGCTTTCTGTTTTTCTCTCTACTCTGATCATCATCTTCATCTCTGAATTGTGCCTTGTGAGTGTGAAAGCGTGTGAAAGCCCTAACTGAGCTTCTTCATCCTCTCGGATCTCTCTCTTTCTAGAAAACTCTCAATCTCGCTTTCTCTCTCTTGCTACGTAGGATTAGTTGTTTTAATCCTGATCTGGAAAGGGTGTGTTTTCTCTTTTTTACCCTTCCACTCCGTGCTTTCTCTTTTTTGCCCTTCTCACTAATATGGTATCAAGAGCTTAGGGTGCTTGTGGTTCCTGGCGTGTACAGTGGGTGTGTGATTGGTGACTGGAACTGTGTATATCCAGAAGTGGAGAAAGAAGGTTTCTTTGTGTGTGGGTAAATCAAAGAAACTGCAAGAAGTTAGCAAGAAAGTGATGGCAGGTATTGGAGGAATATAGGGGCCATTGCCTGTATTTGATGGGAAATTATTTGATGACTGGCGCATCAAGATGCAAGCCATCTTTGGCTTTCAAGATGTGTCAGAAGTGATAGAAGATGGGCTACAAGATTTGGGTGCAAGAGCTACTGAAGAGGAGAAAAGAAGTTACAAACTGCAAGTGAAATTGGACAGCAAGGCCAGGTTTTTGCTGTATCAATGTGTAAGCCCAAAGATTTTTAACAAGATCTCTAAGGCTACTACTGCTAAGGAAGTGTGGGACATTCTAGTGAAGATGTATGGTGATGGAGACAAAAACAAGAAAGTGAAATTACAGGCACTAAGGAGGCAGTTTGAGGTTCTGATCATGGATGAGGGTGAAACCGTGGCAGAATACTTTGATAAAGTTCAAGAACTGGTGAATAAAATGAGAGCATGCAAGGATGCAATTTCTGATGAGTACATTGTTGACAAAATCCTAAGAACTCTAACCCCCAGATTTGATCATGTGGTAGTGACTATTGAAGAAGCCCGTAATCTGGAGTCTATGGAGATTGAGGAGCTGTTGCACTCATTAGAAGCTCATGAGTATCGCATCAATGAGCGCAAGCCGTGCCACGAACAGGCCCTACAGGCCAGATCTCAGTTTAAAGGGAAAAGGGGGTTCAAGAAATGGAGTAAGGGCAGCAACAAAGGTAAAGATTCACAGGAACAGCAAGGGGAAGATTCCAGTGAATAACCAGAAAGCTGGAAGAGATTGGAAGTTTGACAAAAAGAAAGTGAAATGCTATAATTGTCAAAAACTTGGGCATTATGCAAAAGAATGCTGGAAAGGGGAAGGTGCTAAAAACAAACCCAAAAAGAGGGCTAATCTTGCCCAGGAGGATGAGTCAGATTCAGAGGCTGTGATGTTGATGGCCAACACTGGAGAGGAGCAGCCAGAGAGCACAACATGGTACTTGGATTCTGGCTGTTCCACCCATATGACAGGGAGGAAGGACTGGTTTGTGAGGATGCAAGGAGCTGTACAGGGGAAGATCCGGTTTGTAGATGATAGAAGTCTGACTGCAGAAGGGTCTGGGAGAGTAGTTCTGAGAGATGCAGAGGGGAAAGAAGTGATAATTGAAGAGGTACTGTATGTACCGGGACTGAAAACGAATATGCTAAGCTTGGGACAGCTGTTACAAAAGGGATATGTGATGAAAATGGAGAACAATTGTCTCAGCTTTTTCAATCAAAATAAGAAGATGATTGTGCAGGCTCAGCTGTCACAAAACAGGACCTTTCGGGTGGTAATGAGTGCAGTAAAACATCAATGTTTTACTGCAACAGAAAATAAAGAGGAATGGTTGTGGCATCTCAGATTTGGACACCTAAATTTTAGGGATTTATCACTGTTAAGCCAAAAAAGTATGGTGAGTGGCTTGCCTAAGGTGGAAATTCCAGAAACAGTTTGCAAGGAGTGTGTCCAATGCAAGCAGACCAGGGGCAGTTTTCAGAAGATCTTACCCCAGAAGTCAACAGAAAAATTAGGGGTGGTATATTCAGATGTGTGTGGCCCTATACAAGTAGAAACACCTGGAGGCAGCAGGTATTTTCTACTGTTTATTGATGACTGGACCAGGAGATGTTGGGTCTATCTAATCAGGAGAAAGGGGGAGGTGCTGCAGACATTTGAAAAATTTAAATGTCTAGTTGAGAGGCAGTGTGAGAAGAAGATTAAGGTGTTGTGGACAGATGGAGGAGAAGAATATACCTCCACTGAGTTTAAAGAGTTGTGTGAAAAGGAAGGGATAGTGCATGAAGTTACCCCTCCTTATACACCACAGCACAACGGGACAGCAGAGAGGAAGAACATAACCATATTAAATATGGTTAGATGCATGCTGAAGAGTAAAAGGCTGCCTAATTTCCTGTGGGGTGAGGCTGTGTTGACAGCCACATATGTTCTTAATCTGTCCTCAACAAAGAGACTGAATGGGTTGACACCTGAGGAAGCATGGATAGGGGTGAAACCAGATGTTAAGCATCTGAAAATTTTTGGCTCTATATGCTATAAGCATGTACCTGACCAATTGAGAAAGAAGCTGGATGACAAGGGAGTGCCACTGATTTTGGTAGGGTACAATGCCACTGGAGGTTACAAACTGTATAATCCTATAGGAGGAACAATTTGTATCAGTAGAAATGTTGTAGTGGATGAGGCTGGAGTATGGCAGTGGGAAACAGGTGAGCAGGAACCATCAACCATTAATCTGGAAGATGCTACTGCTAGAGAGGAGACAGAGAAGGAGAGAAGGGATGACAACAGTAGAAGGTCATCAAGAGTTACACAAGTGCCAGCACAACTAAGAGACTATGACTTATCCTATGAGGCAACACTCACATCAGAAGGCAATTTTGTTCACTTTGCCTTAATAACAGAAGCTGAACCAGTTGAATTTGATGAAGCTGTAAAAGATGAAAGGTGGTATAAGGCAATGAAGGAAGAGATTGACTCTATAGAGAGGAATCAGACCTGGGAGTTGGTTAATCTGCCCTCTAACAAGAGGCCCATAACATTAAAGTGGGTTTATAAGTCAAAAATAAACCCATAAGGTGTTGTTGTAAGGCACAAGGTAAGGTTGGTTGCTAAGGGTTTTCTACAAAAGGTTGGAGTTGATTATGGAGAAGTATTTGCTCTTGTAGCCAGGGTAGAGACAATCAGGTTGGTGGTGTCACTAGCTACTAAATTTCACTGGTCATTACACCAGTTGGATGTGAAGTCAACTTTTCTAAATGGAAGGATGGAAGAGGAAGTAATGTTGTACAGCCACTGGGATTTGAGGTTAAAGGGCAGCAGGACAAGGTGTACAGCCTGAGAAAGGCTCTTTATGGGCTTAAACAGGCTCCAAGAGCTTGGAACCAGAGAATTGATGGGTTCATGAGCAACATTGGCTTTGAGAAGCAACACGGGTTGTATGTGAAGAGCTGCCAACACAGTGGCAGACAAGAGAAGCTAATAGTATGCCTATATGTTGATGACCTATTAGTCACTAGGAGCTATGAGGAGCTGATTTCAGAATTCAAACTTCAAATGCTGAGTGAATTCGAGATGAGTGACTTGGGAAAGCTCAGTTATTTCCTTGGAATAGAATTTACTGAGATTGCGAATGGAATTGTGATGCACCAGTCCAGATATGTTCTAGATCTACTAAAGAAGTTTGAAATGGTTGACTGTAATGCTGCTAATACCCTAGCTGAAGTGGGGCTGAGACTTGAGAAGGAGCCAGATGAAGAAGCTGTAGATCCAACAGCTTACAGAAGTATTGTTGGGAGTTTGAGATACCTCTGTAACACAAGACCTGACTTGAGTTACAGTGTTGGAGTGGTGAGTAGATACATGGAATGCCCCAGAATGTCACACTTGAATGCTGTCAAACGCATTCTAAGATACTTGCAGGGCACTCACTCCTATGGAATACTATTGGGAAGAGGAGAGACTGGGGAAGAAGTGCAAATCACTTCTTACTCAGATGCAGATTGGTGTAGTGATAAGGAAGACAGGAAAAGCACGGCTGGTTATATTTTCTTCATGGGAGGAACACCAATTTCCTGGAGTTCAAGAAAGGAACCAGTGGTTGCCTTGTCATCATGTGAGGCAGAATACATAGCTGCCTGTGAAGCTACTTGTCAAGCAACTTGGCTGGGATTCCTATTAGAAGGGTTGAAAATTGAGCTAACTGGAAGAGTGAGGCTACTTGTTGACAACAAGTCAACCATAGATCTTGCTAAGCATCCTGCATCTCACGGTAGGAGCAAGCACATTGAGACCCGGTTTCACTACATCAGAGAACAGGTCAGTATTGGTAGACTGGATGTTGTACACTGCAGATCTGAAGACCAATTAGCATATATACTCACCAAAGCGCTCAAAAGTGAACGCTTTCAGTCACTCAGAAAGCAGATTGGAATGGTGCGAGCTGAGATAAGTGAAGATCGCTCCAGAAGGAGGGCGAAAACATAGGGTTTCTGCCGGAGAGGAGGAGATCGACCTAGGAAGAGCTTTCTCCGATTTAATCGGTGGAAAGTGCTCGTATGCTAGAAAGGAAGTGTTTGGACCGATTTTAATCGGTACAAAAGGCTCAGAATCGTGTTTTTTGTTCGATTAAAGTTTTGTTTAGGAGGAGTGTTAGAATAAACAAAAACAGAAAACAGATTCAGTGTATCTCAACTACTATAAAAGCAAATTAAAACAAAATTTACAAGTGATTTTACTCAGTACCTAGTTGTGTGCATGTTTTCTGTTTTTCTCTCTATTCTAATCATCATCTTCATCTCTGAATTGTGCCTTGTGAGTGTAAAAGCGTGTGAAAGCCCTAACTGAGCTTCTTCATCCTCTCGGATCTCTCTCTTTCTAGAAAACTCTCAAACTCGCTTTATCTCTCTTGCTACGTCGGATTAGTTGTTTTAATCCTGATCTGGAAAGGGTGTTTTCTCTTTCTTACCCTTCCACTCCGTGCTTTCTCTTTTTTTGCCCTTCTCACTAATAAAACTTGAACTCATTAACGATGTGAAATGATTGGGGTCTGAGTTACCATTATGACAAGGAGATAGGTGAAGCCCTTCTTCGGTGTCACTCTTCTGCAGGATTCAGTAACACATTCGTTAACAGAAGTTTGCATGAAACTGCTTTGTGCTTTAGGCTTATCAGAGAATATGGCCATGATGTCTCAGTAGGTATAACTAACATTATATAACATTTTCTTATTATAAGCAAAATAATATTTATTTATTTTTTCCAAACAATTATTTATAATATTATTTAGTTTGTAAAATATCTGAAAACTACCATATTAAACCTAACAAATAAGCATTATTTATGTTTTGCGCTGATTCCTAATAAAGAAAGAGCACTATCTATTTATATTACTTTCATTGTGTTTTAATTATTTGATAAAAAAAAAGAAAAGGAAAAAAGAAAGTGGTGAGGAAATTAAATGAAATTTTCAACTGTTATCTTTAGGAAAAAAAAGAGTGAACAAAAGTGGGGAGATAAAAAAATTAAAACTTTATCATCTTACTTTAACGAATATTGTCATCGTATCAAACAAAAAATGAAACACAGTACACATGCACGACAAAAAAAACCAGGTACCGAGCTGTTCATGAACATAGGCCTTAACATCATAAATATATGAATTTAAACTCTGCTATACTGTCACGTGGATTTGGGGACCACCAGTTAATGCTTTCACCAGTCTCCTCAGTTACCCAACAACGGACATTTCAAATAACAGCCTAAGTGCCTCACTAACCAGGAACAACAGATGACTAATACACATGAATGTTAACAACTTTTTTTTTTTAACAATTTTTTTGATAATATATATGTCGTATATTATTGATCTATATATTTTAAACCGATTATCACAAACTACTATTGTAAAAAAGTTGTAAAAACAATTGTTACAAAACATTTTTCAATAGACATAAAAAAAAAGTTTTATTAATATATATATATATATATATATATATAATTGTATTTTAAACTCTTTATTGGTATTTTGAATATATTTATAAATTTAATTAAAATAGCATGTTGGTACAAAAGTAATTGCAGTGTCCATGTATATATAGTATTACATGTTTTTTCTTTAAATATATTCAAAACTATACTCACATTGTCTAAAAGTTGAAGTACAATCTAAATGCACTTTATTTTCAAAGTTTCTTTACATGACAATGTTGTAGAGAAATTTCAAACTTCAGAATAGATATTACTTCAGATTTGATAATTGATTCCAACGATTCAACGGACTTTAATTGAAATATTTTTATATTATGATAGACGTATAAATTAAATTATATTAGTATTAATGTAGTATATTCTTATTTTTATTTTATAGTTTTTGAATGTTTTTAAAATGAATGTTTTCATTCTTGTATTTTTATTTTTTTTTCATTTGTATAGTTCTAAAAAACATATATCAGTAACCTTCGTGATATCTAAAATTTAGATGGCTTGGTTTGTTCTTTAATCATGCAGATATATTTGAGAGGTTTAGGGAGGAGAATGGCAATTTCAAAGAAAGCCTTGTGAGTGATGCGAAGGGAATGCTGAGTCTGTATGAGGCATCGTTTCTTGGGTACGAAGGAGAGAAGATTTTGGATGAGGCCATGGTCTTCTCTAGCTTCCATCTTAGGGTTTCCCTCAACGAAGGTAAAAGCAGTAACATGCTTTTGGAAAACAAGTCAATCATGCATTGGAGCTTCCACTCCATCACAGAATCCAAAGGCTGGAAGCTAGATGGTATATTGAATCTTATGCCAAAAGAACAGACTCAAATCGACTGCTGCTTGAAGCAGCAAAACTTGATTTCAATATTGTGCAGTCAACACTGCAAAATGATCTCCAAGAAATGTCAAGGTCAGTTTGTGTTGGAAAATCAGTAACTCTTTTTCCATCTGTATCACACGCAACAGTGATTGGTTATCTTGAAAATAAAAATCTACCACAAACAAATTCTGGTCAACTACCCATATGAATGTTAAACGATTAATCCTGTTATTGTGCCTTTGAAAAACTACTCACGTCTTCAAAAAAGTCATGATTTATGTGATTTTCCACTTACATTGTTTAATCAATTAAGTATATATATACTTTCACTATGTTCACTAGTGCAGAAAGGGCTTTTAACGTCTCCCCATAGACGTCCGTCCACAAAAGCCCCAACGTATATAATTGACCGGTGGCATATTAGTAAATAAGTGGAACTCTAGACGTCCGTCCTGGGTCGAGCCGGACGTGTATAATCTTATAGACGTCCGGCTTTGGCAGACGGACGTTTACTAGGGTGAACAAGTGAACCCCTGTCAGCCTATGAACGTCCGTCCCTTATCGCGACGGACGTTTATAATGTAATGTACGTCCGTCCTAGCTGACGGACGTTTAATAGGCTGAACAAGTGAACACGTGTCAGCCCTTTGAACGTCCGTCCGTTGTCGAGACGGACGTTTATAATGTTATGAACGTCCATTCTAAATGATGGACGTTTAATAGGCTGAACAGTGAAACCTATGTAGCTTTTTGAACGTCCGTCCCTGGCCGAGACGGAAGTTTATAATGTTATGAACGTCCGTCCTAGGTGACGGACGTTTAATAGGCTCAACAGTGAAAATCATGTGCATTTGGGAACGTCCGTTCCTGGCCGAGACGGACGTTCGTAAGGTTATGAACGTCCGTCCTAGGTGACGGACGTTCGTAAGGTTAGGAACATCCGTCCTAGGAGACGGACGTTTAATAGGCTGAACAAAGACATGTGTAGCTTTTTGAACGTCCGTCCCTGGCCGAGACGGACGTTTATAATGTTATGAACGTCCGTCCTAGGTGACGGACGTTCAATAGGCTCAACAGTGAACATCAAGTGCATTTGGGAACGTCCGTTCCTGGCTGAGACGGACGTTCGTAAGGTTATGAACGTCCGTCCTAGGTGACAGACGTTTAATAGGCTGAACAGTGAAAACAATGTGTAGTCTTTGAACGTCCGTCCCTGGCCGAGACGGACGTTCATAAGGTTATGAACGTCCGTCCTAGGTGACGGACGTTTAATAGGCTGAACAAAATGTGTAGCTTTTTGAACGTCCGTCCCTGGCCGAGACGGACGTTTATAATGTTATGAACGTCCGTCCTAGGTGACGGACGTTCAAAGAGACTCAACACTGAAAACCATGTGTAGTTGTGAACGTCCGTTCCTGGCCGAGACGGACGTTCATAAGGTTATGAACGTCCGTCCTAGGTGACGGACGTTTAATAGGCTGAACAGTGATAACCATGTGTAGTCTTTGAACGTCCGTCCCTGGCCGAGACGGACGTTCATAAGGTTATGAACGTCCGTCCTAGGTGACGGACGTTTCATAGGCTGAACAAAATGTGTAGCTTTTTGAACGTCCGTCCCTGGCCGAGACGGACGTTTATAATGTTATGAACGTCCGTCCTAGGTGACGGACGTTCAAAGAGCCTCAACACTGAAAACCATGTGTAGTTGTGAACGTCCATTCCTGGCCGAGACGGACGTTCATAAGGTTATGAACGTCCGTCCTAGGTGACGGACGTTTAATAGGCTGAACAGTGATGTGTAGCTTTTTGAACGTCCGTCCCTGGCCGAGACGGACGTTTAATAGGCTGACAACTGAACGTTTATAAGCTGAACGTTTTCAAGTACCATGGCATTAGACGTCCGTTCTGGGAGGGCACGGACGTTTAATGTACTGACATGGTGGTTGGGTATTTAATTCTCTTCAGGTCCTTACACGTCCAGTCTGGGGGCACGGACGTATATAATCTTATAGACGTCCGTGCCCCTCATACCGGACGTTTACTGTGCTGACAGGGTGGTTGGGTATTTAATTCTCTTTAGGTCCTTACACGTCCAGTCTGGAGGGCACGGACGTCTATAATCTTATAGACGTCCGTGCCCCTCATACCGGACGTTTACTGTGCTGACAGGGTGGTTGGGTATTTAATTCTCTTCAGGTCCTTACACGTCCAATCTGGAGGGACGGACGTTTATAATATTATAGACGTCCGTGCCCTCCCAGGACGGACGTTTATGGGCTGCCATGGGGAGTTCAAACGTTCAGTCGTTGAGTACAATAAACGTCCGCTGCCCAGGACGGACGTGTAAACCCACCCGCGAATATCATTTTTAAATTGTCAAAGACGTCATATTAGTGACGAAACGGACGTCTATAAGACGTCCGTCCCCCAGAGTGTCGGACGTCTAAGACAATAAAACGTGCTCCCGCGAACCCGCGACCAGTTACCTTGCTCCGCAAACGCGAAACCACTGTTGATCGTCTTCCTCCGCAAAACACTGCTGCGCCATTGATTTCCAGGTGCGTTTTCTCGTATTTGGACCGTTTAAATTGAGTTTCAATTCGATTACATTGCTCTGTGATGAAATACCTTTAATTTGAACCGATTAAAAATCTTTTTCCCTCGGTTTTTTTGCAGACTCTTGCGTGTTCTTGGGCGGCTTCTTTGACTGTTTTTGGACTGCGTTTTAGGCCGTTCACTCCTCCGTTTTCCTCCTTTTCATTTCGAATCTACTTTTCAGGTTAGCTTGTTGGTAGAAAATATTTTGCATGCATGTAATTGAGTTTTATGAATGCACGTTTTTTACTGTAAAATGTGACTGTGTAATTGGCTTTTGAATATATTTGTATTAGTTGTGTTATTATAAGTATCAAATCATTGAGTGACACTTAGTTCCCGTTTGAAATTTAAGACAAACGATTAATTTTTTAATCGTTTGTGTTAAATTTTGAATTGTCCGATTGGACAATTTGAAAAAATTAATTTCCATAATTTGCAATACCATGTCAATTGGAGTTTAAGGATAAGATTGATAAAATTTCGGTTCAGTACTTGTGTTGTTCTCCGGATGCATATTTGATTGTGGTCATCGTTGACTACTCTCATTTTGTGTATTTCGGAGACCAATGCGAAATGCTGCCGAAATCTTATCAATTTTATGATGTAGACTTCAATGCACGTGGCTGAGCAAATTATGAAAATTAGTTTTTTTGAATGGGTAGGGCCTAACCTTGTGAGAGTTAAAACACTTGAACTGATGATTTTACGAACATAGTATGGATCGAAGCTGGATGAAGGAACGTCGCATCAGTGAAGAATATGAAAAAGGTGTTTCGAAGTTCTTGCAATACGTTGAACAAAATGCTAAGTCTGTCAACGGGACATATTTTTGTCCTTGTGTGCGTTGTCTTAATCAAATACGGCAAGACTTAGGCAATGTGCGTGACCATCTATTCATGTACGGCATAATGAGGACTTATACCGTTTGGACTTGGCATGGAGAACTACTGGAGCAGCCTACCACGTCACGAGGAACGGATTATGTGGAAGAATGGATGAGTGACCATTTAGATAACATGATACGTGATGTCGGTGAAGAAAATTTTGGAAGGGCTAATTTGTATGATTCTCTTATTAATGATTCAGAGCAACCGTTGTTCCTAGGATGCTCGAACTTTACACGTCTGTCTTCAACTTTAAAGTTGTTTAGTTTAAAAGCAAGGAATGGATGGACCGATAAAAGTTTCACCGAGTTGTTGGAGTTGTTGAAGGAGATGCTTCCAGAAAATAATACTCTACCTATTCGTAATTACGAGGCGAAAAAATTTTTATGTCCAATGGGTCTTGAATATCAAAAGATACATGTTTGTCCTAATGATTGTGTTTTGTACACAAAGGAGTTTGCTTCGTTAAAGTATTGTCCAACATGTGGTTTATCCCGTTTTAAAAAGAAATCTGACAGAGTCACTGGTAATGAAGGTAATGATGGTGCACCTGCTAAGGTGATGTGGTATTTTCCTATAATACCAAGGTTCAAACGTATGTTCTCTGTTAAAGAAGATGCAAAGAACCTTAAATGGCACTCTGACCAAAGAAAGTGCGATAATCTTCTTCGACACCCTGCTGATTCTCCACAATGGAAAAAGATTGATGACAAATTCCCTGAATTTGGTGCAGATCCAAGAAACTTAAGGCTTGCACTTGCAACTGATGGTATGAATCCTTATGGAAACTTAAGTAGCAAACACAGTTCGTAGCCAGTTATGTTGATGATTTACAATCTTTCTCCTTCGTTGTGCATGAAGAGAAAATATGTGATGTTGTCCATGATGATATCGGGTCCTAGACAACCTGGAAATGACATTGATGTTTACTTAGCACCTTTAATTGATGATTTGAAATTGTTGTGGGAAGAAGGCATCGACGTATTTGACTCACATGTTCAGGAACAGTTCCGTTTGCGTGCAATGTTGTTTTGCACTATAAATGATTTCCCAGCATATGGAAACTTGAGCGGTTATAGTGTTAAAGGTCATTTTGCATGTCCCATATGTGAAGAAAACACTAGTTACCTTCAGTTGAAGCATGGTCAGAAGACAGTATATACAAGACATCGAAAATTTCTTCCTCGTAATCATCCTTATCGTAGATTGAAAAAAGCATTTAATGGAAGTGCTGAGGATGAGGTTGTGTGCAGACCCCGGAATGGTGAAGAGGTGTACAACGAAGTGAAAAACATTGACATTGTCTTTGGAAAACATCATAAAAGTACCTCTGCAAAGAACATTTGGAAGAAACGATCGATATTTCTTAAGCTTCCATATTGGTGTGAACTTGATGTTAGACATTGTATTGATGTGATGCACGTTGAGAAAAATGTTTGTGACAGTGTTATCGGAACTTTATTAAACGTCAAAGGGAAGAGCAAAGACGGAATAAAAGCAAGACAAGATTTGGCTGACATGGGAATCCGATCTGAGTTACATCCACAGATAATAGGAAGACGCACCTATCTGCCCCCAGCCTGTCACACACTTTCCAAAAAAGAAAAACAAAGTTTTTGTAACTGTTTAAGAAGTGTGAAGGTTCCGCAAGGTTATTCTTCAAATATTAGTAACCTTGTGTCTATGCAAGACTTAAAGCTAGTTGGTTTAAAGTCTCACGATTGTCATGTATTGATGCAACAATTGTTACCAATTGTTATTCGAGGCATATTACCTCCTTCTGTTAGGGGTATTCTGACACGTCTGAGTTTTTTCTTTAATGCCATTTGCAAGAAAGTTGTTGACCCTCGAGGTTTAGATGAATTGGAAAATGAGGGAATAAGACTACTATGTCAATTGGAGATGTATTTTCCACCTTCCTTTTTTGACATCATGGTACATTTGATTGTTCATCTAGTCAGAGAAATTCGAATATGTGGGCCGGTCTTCTTAAGGTGGATGTACCCAGTTGAAAGATACATGAAGATCTTAAAGGGATATGTCAAGAATCAGTATAGACCAGAAGCTTCAATCATAGAGCGATACGTTGCAGAAGAAGCCATTGAATTTTGTTCAAGTTATATGCCATCTTGTGAACCCATCGGTCTTCCCAAGAGCAAAAACGAAGGAAAATGTGAAGGTAAGGGTGTTCGAGGTGTGACAATTCAAAGTGTTAGTAGAAAAGAAATTGACCAAGCTCATTTGTACGTCTTAAACAACACTGTTGATGTGATTCCTTACATTTCTGACCACGTTAATGAAATAAAGGCAGCAAACCCAAAAATGAGTGAAAAATGGCATCTTAATGAACATGTGAAAACCTTCTTGGGATGGTTTAAGAAAAAGGTGTATGCGACTCCACATGTTTCTGAAACTTTATTGAGGTTATCTCGTGGACCGAACACAGAGGTCATTACATATGGTGGGTACTATATAAACAATATTTCTTTTCAGACAAAGGTAGAGGATGACAAAAGCAGAGTTCAAAATAGTGGCGTCACACTACAAGCTGAGTCTGTGCACTTTGCTAGTTCTAAAGACAAAAATCCAATCACAGCATCCATTAGTTATTTTGGAATAATACAAGAAATATGGGAAGTTGATTATGTTACTTTTAGAGTACCAGTTTTCAAGTGTAAATGGGTTGATATAAATTCTAGTGTCATGATGGATGACCTTGGTTTCACATTGGTATACTTGAACAAGATGAATTACACTGATGAACCATTTATCATGGCTAGTCAAGCAAGACAAATATTCTACGTAAGTGATCCATCGAATAACAAATGGTCAGTGGTTTTAGAAGGTAGAAACATGCATGGACATGATGATGACGATTCTCTTGATATACTTGAGACAACATCTGTTGCATGTAGACCCACTGAAGACCCAGTTGATGACGTTGCCGATGTAATGCAGGCAATTCGTAGTGATCACAACGAAGGCATTTGGGAAAAAACAATTAATTAATAGGTTAATATTTTCACTTTTATTGACTTTATATGTATGTTCATCATAATTGAATTATTACTAACGTTGTCTAATTTTTCAGGTATGTCGGCCTCAAACTCAGGATCGGGAAAGAGCAGACGTGGACGAGGTGTCACCCGAGTGGCAGATGTGACATCCGGACGCGTGGATGGTCAGAGGAGGCATGTTGACATTGACCCCAGATCAGGTCTTCATCAGGGCCAAATGCTGATAGGTTTAGGAGTTATCTGGGCAAGTTAGCAAAAAGTCATGTCTCTATCCTTCATGCATGTTGGGATGACGTCCCAGAGGTCGACAAGAACCTCTTATGGCAAGATGTTCAGGTATGTTTAGACTTCATGCAATTTGTGATATACTTATCTGTTAACTTTTCTCTTGGTAACAAGTTTTTTGTTTTAAACAGCAACATTTTGATATTCCAAACACATTGCAAATCAGAAAGAAAGTGTTATCGCATATAGCGATAAGATTTAGGGATTTCAAGACAAGGCTGACACGACTATATGTTTTTGGAGATAGACAACATGAAAATCCATCTCAGCATTATACCTTCACAGAGGAGGATTGGAAGCAGTTTTGTGCATCTAGAGAGTCTGAGGAATGGAAGGTATGTTTCTTAAGATCGTCTTTCGTTGAGTTTATGTGATTTTACACTTACTTATATACATGGTTTCACAGGATAAAAGGTTAGCCGCCCAAGAAAGACAAAGGCTAAACGACGCACCCCACTTGTTATCACGAGGTGGATATGCAAAACTAGAGAAGAAACTGAGAAAGTCTAGAGCCGATGCCTTGGGACTTGAGTCGCCGGACCTAGCACCTGCACCTGCTAGGTACGAGCTGTGGAAGGCTGCTCGGACTAAATCTGATGGGAACATGACATCTTCCTCAGCTGCCTTGATCTCACAGAGAATTGTAAGTTCAAATTATAAGCAGTTATTTGATTGTCTATCTATCACAGCATGTCTTCTAAGTAACTTGATTTTTTTATGTGCAGGATGAGTTGGTTGAGCAGCAGACTCAGGGCACATTTGCTGGCCAAGGTAGGGACGACATTCTGACAACGGCCATTGGAAGGCCCGAGCACCCAGGACGTGTACGTGGAGTTCCTGGGGTGATTGGTCTTCGTGACTATTTTGGCCCTACACAGAAAACCCCCCAATCAATGAGTCAGGAGACACTGAGGCAGATGGAACTTCAGTGGGAGGAAAGACTCAACCAAAGCATGAGATCAATGGAACAACGATTCATGGAGCAGCTACAAGAACAAAAACAAATACAAAGAGCGCTTGAAGAAAAACTGCATTCCATGACGGAAGGCAACATGGGGGCCGATGAAACTCCAACACCACCTCGTGTCAGCACTAAAGGATCATGCTCTGGTGTAGACCCCACTCAGTATAGCGGTCAATATGAGCTGTTGGTTGATGGGGATCCCCCACGCATTGTGGTTGTCGGACGAGTGCTTGAGGGAGGGGAGACCATTCATGGTGTTGCCATATTACCCCAGTGTTATGACTTTGGCAAGTGTACCAAATCGTTCTAAGTAATAAAACCGGTAAGACCGGATATCGTTTCCCAAGAGACTCGTGTCACCAAACAATCGTATAATTTCCAACTAACTTAGACTAAAGAATGCTTCATAATTTGTGTTTTTGTGCAATCAAAGTAAACATGAAACATAATTGATAAAAGTGATCTTAGATACTCAAACACTTGGAAATGGAAAGATTAGAAATGATATGGAATGGTATTGTTGGGGGTATGATTTCACCTACTTCATTCTTATGTATAGAAAATCACTTCCTCTTCATTAATATGCCAATGTCAATCTACTAAATTACTCAAACCCAATCCCTTGGTAAAGAGCGCCTAGACTTCCTTATTAGGCTCCAATCCCTTGGAAGACCTAACAATTATTTCCGCATTAAGAATTGAGATCTAAGACAACCAAAGGTCCTAATTATATCCCTAGATACTATTTCCTTTAGGTGTTTAATCCAAGTCCAGATTTACCCAATATTTCCCAATATCAAGCAAACCCTAAAATCATGTAATGGGTAGCAATTTCACAACAAGCATTAAGAAAAGGAATTAAACACTAACAATCAATGAAAGAGGCATATATTCATTCAAAACATAGTAGTTTACATAAGATTTCAGTGGCTACATCAATCCCCAACAATAATGAAACTAGCTCTCCATGAATGGAGAGCTCAAGCTTACAACAATGGTGAAAAAGGAAGAAGGAAGAAGACCCAAGGCTGAAGAAGGACTGTTCCCACAGCTCCTAGATCGCCTCCAAGAGCTCCAACAGAGAGAAAACGTGTCTGGGCAGCCAAAGATCCCAAAACTCTTCACTTTTCTAGGTTAAATAAGCTGTCTGCCACATCAGTAAAAATCGCGCCCGGCGCCCCCTCTGTCTCGCGCCCGGGCACGAGACTCACTGGAAAGTCACGCCCGGGCGCCCCATTTCTCACGCCCGGGCGTGAAACTCTCTGGAAAAATCAGGTTCCACTGAATGTGGACGAGCGTACTGAGCGCCTCTAAATTGGACGAGCGTCTTATTCTCCAGGCCGAATGTCCGCTGAGCATCTCGCTGACGAGCGTCCACTGCGATATGGACGAACGAGCGTCCTGAATCTTGGACGAGCGTCTACTTCTTTCTGGACGAGCGTCCTTATGTGCGTCCAGGACGAGCGTCCTCTCCTATGCCTGACCGAACGTCCACTTCTGCTTCTTAGGATGAGCGTCCGCATCTGCTTCTGGACGAGCGTCCTCTATGTTTGCAGGACGAGCGTCCTCTATGTTTGCAGGACGAGCGTCCTCTCTGTTTTCTGGACGAACGTCCTCCATGAACTTCTGGGCGAGCGTTCTCTGAACTCGCTAAACGAACGTCTTCCTTCCTGGCGGGACGAGCGGCTCGTCTGGACGAGCGTCCAACCTGGCTTGGACGAGCGTCCTCTTCAGTGTGCACTCTGGACGAACGTCCATTTGCTGGCGACAAGCGTGCGCTCGCTGGCCTTATATTTGGTTCAGCTCTATAATTTCTTGGAGACTCTTCCAAGCCCATTTTTAGCTACAAAATAGGGGATTATAGATGAAAGTACATCAAAGTAGCCAAAAATACAAATATTTAGAAAACAAGACAAAAGAAGAGGATTTAACAAGTTATAAGTTAGAAAGGAGTTGATTTTGCTACTAAAATTATGCTTAGATAATGGTAAAAATTAGCATTATCACCCAGCACGTGCGTGTGACCATTGACGAGGTTCGGGATCCCCAGGCTCAGGTGCCTGTACCCACTCCAGAAATTAACTTTGTGGGGGAGGCCATAGGATCATTTATTGCATGGCCTAGAGCATTGATCATGTCCCACATCGCTACTCCACAGGTATAATGTCTTTTTCCTTGTTTATTTTCATATAATTGTTGACAAAGCTTTGACGTAAATTCTTATCTTCAATTCACACGTCCTCAGAAGCAGCCAATTCATGATACAGTCATACATGAAGATGATGAGATGGCTGAAGCGGAGGATGATCCTATATCAAAGTTAGTGACAAAATTACCCAGATTGAAGAAAGCATCATTAGAACTATACTGGGATTTGAGGGTATTTGGTCTTCCCCCACATGTGCCAGTTTATATCACATTTTCTGATGCATTGGAGGTGATTGGGGGAGACAGGATGTTGAATATTTTCATCATTCAGCTGTGGTGCATGTAAGATAGTCAATTTGGTCTTTCATATTACTTTATTTACATTGTTATATAGTTTCTAACAACTTAACTTTGTTGTTTTAGGTACATGGACACAATCGTTGTAGACCAAGGTCGGTCTTCCATGTACGGATTTGTTGAACCTCAGACCATTCAACCGTCTGGTAACACACTTCAAAACAGACAAGATTATTTGCAAACATGGATGGATGAGTCAAAAAGAGACGTATACCTTATGCCATACATTGACGGGTAGGTGTTGTTATATGTGGTCACTTTATTATTATAGTTTCGTTAATTAGTTGAATAACTATTTGTCCTTCGTGATAGGTCGCACTGGCAGCTGATGGTCATCATTCCCAAACAATGTAAAATTATATTTTTTTGTTCGTTGCACAGGAAGATGAAAAATGAGTTGAGAACCATGCTTCAAGGGTAAGTGTTTCTCCAAAAATGACTTTGAATTTGATGTTCACCTTCAACTTTTATGATAAAATAGTCATATTAATTATACTTTGTGTTTTCATTCTATACAGAGTTATTGGTAAATCTCGTGGTCAACTGGTTCAAATTTTGTATCCAAAGGTTGTAAGTCATTTATAGTTTCTAATTCATTTATGTTATTGAATGATCTAAATTCTTAACTATTTAGTTTGTTATTTTAGTGTAACCAACAGCTAGATTCATGGGAATGTGGCTTCTATGTGATGTGTTGGATTAAGACCATCATTCGAGCAATCATTACAGATGACTGGAATGAGGTAATGATGTATACCTTAAATACATTACAAATCATATTCATCTTCAACTATATATGAAACAATAATGTATCTTTGTTGAATTTTGCAGCGCTTCAAGACTACATCGCCTATTACAGAAGACACAATTAAACAGATAAGGCAGGAGTGGACCGCTTATCTTCTGCAAAGATGGAGTTAGGAATAGTTATATTTCTTGTTGAACATTGTTTAGTTTTAGTTTATGTTTTATGTTGATAGTTTGGTAATGGATTGAATTCCACATTAAGTAGAACTTTGTTTATATATAAAACGCATTTTTATATTATTGCAAAATTGTTCTGGGACATTTTTCTGCTTTTCAGGTGTGGTTTTATTGAAAAAATAAACAAATTTTAAAAAAAAAACGCCCAGTAGACGTCTGTTAGTGCACAGTCGGACGTCTATAGACGTCTGTCAGTGCACACACGGACGTCCACCCCCCAGCTCCTACCTAAAACATTTCAGCAAGGTAGACGTCCGTCCTAACGAAACGGACGTTTACCTAGACGTCCGTCCAGACGAAACGGACGTTCATGTATACGTCCGTCCAGACGAAACGGACGTTCATGTATACGTCCGTCCAGACAAAACGGACGTCCATGTACACGTCCGTCCTGACACAACGGACGTTTACATAGACGTCCGTTTTGTCAGGACTGACGTTCATGTATACGTCCGTGCAGACAAAACGGACGTTCATGTACACGTCCGTCCTGACACAACGGACGTTGACATAGACGTCCGTCCTGGCACAACGGACGTCCAAGAGACGTCACCCACATAAACGTCGGGCGTACGTCGGACGTCAATAGCCCAAAATATCGGACGTCGATGGCCGTTTCTGCACTAGTGGTTTTAATTATGTGAGAAAAATTAAATACGACAAACAAAAGGAAAGTGGTGAAGTTATTAAATGAAAGTTTCAACTATTATCTCGAGGAAAGAGACGTGTGCACAAGTGGGGAGAAAGAAATATAAAACTTTATCACAATTTAATTTTAATTAAATAGAAAGAAAAAATAAATAATATTTTCTGTTAATTAGACAATTACTCCTTAAAAAATTCGAGGTTACTGTTTTATGATAATCCTTTTCTATCTTTGGAGATACCATATTTTACATAGGAAAAACATGTGTAAGAACGTATCTAAATTTACAAGGATAAAATTTGGACTCAACATCAGACTGAGATAAAATGCTAATTTTAGTAAATCAGTAACTACTTTTCTATTAACTAAAACTATGCATGCTGCAACTGTATCACACAAAGTGATCTCTTGACAATAAAAATCTACAAGATAAACAAATTCTGGTCTCCCCATCATGAATATTAAACGACTAGTCTTATATTATTGTGCCTTTAAAAAACTATACATGTCTTCAGACATGATTATGTGGTTCTCCACCTATATATACTTTCACTATGTTTTAATTATAAGAGAAAGAAAATAGAAAAGGACAAAGAGAAGGAAAGTGGTGGGGAAGTTATTAAATGAAATTCTCAACTATTATCTCCAGGAAAGAGACGTACGTGTGCACAGAAGTGGGGAAGAAGAAAAAATAAAAGGTTAATTAAACAGAATGAAAAAGGAAATAATATTGTGTCAACTAGAGAATTATTCCCTTAAAAGAAATAGAAGGTTACTGTTTTATTATGATCCTTTTCTATTACATCTTTGGAGATATCTTATTTTTCTTTAACACTTTGTGATGAAGGTGGTGGAGGGAAATGGGACTGGCCTCAAAGTTAAGCTTCAGCCGAGACAGACTTATGGAATGTTTCTTTTGGACTGTTGGAATGGTCTTCGAGCCTCAGTTCAGTGATCTCCGTAAAGGCTTAACAAAAGTTACTTCTTTAATAACTACAATCGATGACGTTTATGATGTCTATGGCACCTTAGACGAATTAGAACTTTTCACTGCAGCTGTGGAAAGGTAGTTTACGTAAAAAAAAAAAAAAAAAAACTTCAATCACGAGCATGAAAAAAACTGCTGAAATTATTAATCAGTGCAGTAGTTAGAATTTTTTTTTTCTTGTTTCAGTTGGATGTTAAAGCAGTTCAAGTGCTCCCTAATTACATGAAGATATGTTTTCTGGCACTGTACAACACTGTCAACGAATTTGCCTATGACGCCTTAAGGAACATGGACAAGATATTTTACCCTACCTCACCAAAGCAGTGCGTTAATTCATAAATTATAGCAATTATTTCTTACACTATCTATACATGTTAGTGCATTATTGAGATTATTTTTGTTTTTTAATTAAATTACACAGTGGTCTGATATGTTGAAAGCATTCCCTCAAGAAGCCAAATGGAGTCGCGACAGACACTTGCCAAGATTCGAGGATTGCATCAACAATGCATGGGTCTCAGTCTCCGGGGTGGTTATACTCACCCATGCTTATTTCTTACTAAACCAAAGCATTACAAAAGAGGCACTTCAATCCTTGCACAATTACCACTCCCTGTTACAGAAACCATCCCTTATTTTTCGACTTTGCAATGATCTGGGCACATCAAAGGTAAATTTGATTCCATACATGACCATGTTTTTTTTTTGTCACATTTTTACATCATTAAAACAACAGCCTAAAACATAAAAGTAATTGGTCTTGTGTTGTAATTTTGCAGGCAGAGTTAGAGAGAGGTGAAGCAGCAAGCTCCATTGTATGTTTCATGCGAGAAAGTGGTGCTAGTGAAGAGGGTGCTTACAAGCATATCCATACTTTGCTTGACGAAACGTGGAAGAAGATGAACAAAGATAGTGTGTCACAGTCTCCTTTCCCTAAAGCTTTCGTAGAAACAGCCATGAACCTTGGAAGAATTTCTCGGTGCACATATCAGTATGGAGATGGACATGGAGCCCCAGATAGCACTGCCAAGAATCGTATACGATCTTTGATAATTGAACCCGTACGGAGGCATTTCAACAAGTTGTTTATTAATATTAATGGTCATCTTGGAAAAGAAAAATAAATTAGTTTGTATATGGAGGGTTCGTTATCTTTGTATCATCTGGTTATTTTCAAGTTAAATTGCTAAAACATTTTCTGGATTATAATAAAATAATTTTGTAATTTTCATTTTTACAAATTGTTTCTGCTGAGAGGGGATGAGGCAAAGTCCTGCTCCTCCCGCTTGAGAATGCTTCACCTCCGCCGATCAGTCCTCCTTGCTCTTATCTTACTGCCTAGATCTTCCTCTCTCACTGTCAAAATGGGGGTGGCCTGCAGGAAACACTCCGACGCTCAAGTCAAAATTTATCTCTGCAAGTCTAGTCTAAATTAGAAAATCAGACAACTCACATTCGTAATCAATTGTTATTTATAGGGTTTTAATGAATATCATCCATTAATTTACCTCTTAATGAAGATCAATGTCAACCTTAACTGCTCCACAGTGACCGTTACATCATTAATTATGCATTCATTGACATTCAAAAGTTGTCTCCAGCAAACGGCTGGAGAGTTCACGAATATTATCTTGGCGTCCGACCGAGAATGATCTGCTTCCATCGCCCCCTGCGTACCCAATCGGTCTAGTTAACACTTCCATTGTCCTTGGACGATCGGTCTAACTTACTCGATAGTGACTCAAGCATGTCCGATCGGTCTAACCTACTCGGTAGTAACACATTTTTTCTTCATCTAATATAGTAAAGGCGTGATTAATGCAATATAAAATTACATAAATTGAAACAATTGTTTTCAACTTGAATACTCCAAAATAATGTAATGATTTCACAATTAGAAAGAAATGTATTGGAGGTAATAGATGCGTAATATGGTAATATTGGACAATATTAATTAATAATAACAAATGTTATACGTTATTCTTTGATTACAGTTAACATTAAGACCTTCTAAATAAAGAAGATAACAATAATCATTGATGATTATATTAATTATAATAATTGACAATATTAAAAGGTGATATCAGATTTCTAAAAATATATACAAATTAAGGAATTTTATTTTTAATTCTTTTTTGAAATTTATGGTTGAGAAAGTTGATGTTTGTCTATCAGTTGATTGAGTAATGTATAAGTTAATGTTTTGATGAAATAAACAACAACTTGATCAGCTTATGAAATATAAGTTGTATGATCTTTGGTATAATAAGCAGATAAGTTATTTTTAAGACTTTATATTCAAACTCTATACTTGATCTTGAAACTACATTTTTCTTCTCTAAGGACAAAATGACAAATGTTTCACCAAGAAAGACATATTCACACTTATAACCCATTTGGCATATGAAAACCTTGTTAAGTCTAAGTGAATCGGTGGTTTAATGTGTAAAAAATGGTGAATGATATCTTAAAAGGCCTAAGTATTTTTTTTACACCTTGCTAGTGATTTATAGTAGGAGAGATCATGAATTAGGTGTACACTTTACTATTTTTCTCTTAAATAAATAACTCAGATTTTTATTTGTTTGTCTGTATTTCTATTATTTTTGCATAAATAGTTTGTACGTTCTTTTAGAGTTAAAGGCTTTGAGAAAACATTTTATGAACAATTCTTTAATAATCACTATCACTTATAAATCTTAATTCTCTTAGTAACTTACTGGATCATCAGAAAATCTTTGTAAGTGAAATCTTTCTCCTTAGAATAACAAAAACATTCTTAGAACAATCAAATTATTGTTAAGATTTTGTTAGTATCTAAAAATTTACGCTAAAAATTCGAGTAAAAATACATGTGTCTGTAATATACAATGGATCGTTTTTTTTCATGTTGGATGACAAATATCACATTAACATATAATGGATAGTTTTTATTTTGTCTTAGATGACAAATATCACGTTAACATATAATGCGATGAAGAATTAAAGCAAAAAAATATTAACAAGATTAAAAAAAACATAGGTTGTTTTATTTTACAATGTCAATATGTGATTGGTTAAAGTAGAGGTAAGAAGGACAATTGAGAAGTACTTAATCTTTGTTTGATGGACCACTTATTTCTTATTCACTTCACAAAAGGAGAAGATTCTAACATTTTTGAGATTGTATCCATCTTCACTATCGAAGTTTCTAAAGCTTTGGAACTTAAAAAATCTATTTCCAAAAAATCTAGTAATAATAAATTTATACAATGATAACCTCTTGTGTGGTAACATTTAAAGAAAACATTTTAGTTCTTTGAATTTCTTTTTTATCAACAACCACACAAAAGTTCATCATTGGCATATGCATAAAGAAACAAACACAAAGATACAAATAAATTAATACAAAATCCATGTCCAAAATTCATCATCTCTAATTGTACCTACACTCTCGTCAACGTGTTCCTACTCTTATCATTAATAAAATAATTTATATTTCATGAGATTTTTCTTGTATATTTGTCATTAAATTTTGCAAGAATTTTTTTCTACTATTTGTCTTAAGAACTTTTGTTGGTATATAATTCCTTTACAGATAATTATTTTTTATTACATTATAAATTTGCAAGTATTTCTTATAAAATTTTCTGTAAAAAATGTTGTACAGAATATTTATAAAAGAAATTGATATGCAAATTATTATTCATAACAAAAATTTATAAATATTTTTAAGAAAAATTTTGAAAATTGACAGAAAATGTGTTTTTTTTAACAGTGTATTATCCAACTCTTTTGTGGATAATTACGAGATAATAGCACCTGAATTGGAAATATTGTTGAGGAGTTATTGTTCCATTAACAACAAAATCTTTGAACAAGTTGTATAAAGATATCAAATACTTGTAACTTTTTTAAGTATCAGGTTTTTCTACTTCCACAATCATCAGCACACCACCACACATTTTTGGTTCGGTTAAAATGGAAAAGAAAGAAAGAAAAATCAAAAGTTAAATTGTTTATATTGAACAAAAGAGAGTGGAGTTTATAGTTTATTTATTGATGTAATAATATATATATATATATATATATATATTATAAATATATTTAAAAAATAATTTGTAAAATATATTTCAATAATATTTAATAAAAATTTAAAAATATAATTCAGGGTTAAAATAATTTTTAAATTAAAATAAACAATTATTATAAAATTTTAATAAATAAAACATGTTGTATTTCTAAATAAAAATATACTAAATAAATTAACTTATGAAATATCAAAATTTAATTAATTACTCCGATATTTATTATTTTAATATTTTCAACTATTTGCTATATATTATCATATAAAACATAACTATCAATAAAGTATTATTTTACTTTAATTATTTATTTCTATAATATAAAAAAGTATATTGAGTTAATAGTGTGAGATTCTTCCACAAGCAGTTTTACTCATGCATTATAGTAATATTTAATTATTCTTTTATCCATCGACTAGTGTTGTAATTGACTCTCAGTACTCTTCTACGACATGTGTAAGTGTAAGTGTATACATGTGACACAATTTTAAATATCTATAAATTATTTAAATTTTTAAAAAAATTGAAAAAATACAATTATAAAAAATATATATAA
This sequence comes from Vigna nakashimae, assembly GCA_034642375.1. Lineage (NCBI taxonomy): Eukaryota > Viridiplantae > Streptophyta > Magnoliopsida > Fabales > Fabaceae > Vigna > Vigna nakashimae. The sequence continues at coordinate 31,223,563 of CM067763.1, read as the reverse complement.
TTAGAGATATTAATATATATAAAATTAATTTTAATTATTGAAATTAAAAATGTTATAAATATATTGTGTAAATAATTTTTTTATTATAAGTAATTATCTAAATTTTAAAAAATAGTTGATAAAAAATAAATATTTTTTTTATAATAAGTAAATATTTGAAGTAAAAAAATATTTACTAAAATGATAAAATTAAAAAAATATATTATGAATAATTTTTTTAAAACAGTAGTAATTAAGAGCGTAAAACTGAGAAAACTAAATAAAACATCAAATATATGTATCTCTTTATCTATAGAACTAGAGATAATGGAATATAAAAATCTATTTTTCTTATATAGATTTAAACAATAATTATGATATTATCTTAAGAAATAAAGTATAAGTTTAACTTAGTTTCATTAAATTAATTTATAAAATAAAATTTGTATTTATATATATTTTAAATTAATTTTATTTATAATTTTTATAAAACTTTTAGCAAATACTATGGGCTAGAGAGAGAAATCAAATACAAATCACATATGTATATCATAAATTATACTTATTGTATGTCGAATGATTGCAAATTTGATGATATTAAAACCGTAACTCATGTATATAAATAAGATTGTTATAAATAGGTTTAATGGTTTGTTTTTACGTAATTCTTCTATTTTTTTTATCTCAATTAAACTTGTCATTAATTGAACTGGATGAGTGCACAATTGTTAAGCACGTGACACAAAATGCTTTCGATGTGTAAACTAGAAATGAAAAAGAATTGAGATTTTATTAAATTTCTAAATCAATAAATAAATAAAAGAAAAGAAAATAGAAACAAAATAAGCAAAAAATCCAAGCCCAAATCTTGTTTCTCATCCCCTTCCTTGGTAGATCTACATGGCCACCGCTAAGGCCAACAAGTTTCCAGTCAGTCGCCACCCTTGCCACCGATCAGAGCAAGACTGTCGACGACATTACCCACGTCGGAAGTGTCGTGATTCTTCGTGGTAACTCAATTTCTCCATCATCTGCGGCACACACGGAGAACCACCGTGACACCATGGATCTCACGCTTGTACCGTTGACGCCACCTTGATCATATGTTCTTGATTCTTCTTCAACTTCTTCTTTGTATACTTGATGGCTTATTATAAAAGAAAAGTTCTTTGTGTGCAAACCTTGGTAATGGTAAATTTCATGGGTTTTAGAGATTTTTTTTATTTAATTAAACTTGCAGGAAAGATGATGAATTATGAAGTAGAGTTTTTTAGTCAATGAGTTGAGTGCAGATAATAATGACTTTTAGAAAATGGATAATGGTGAATTTATTTGAGCATTGGTCTAGGATAGGTTTGTGAAAGTTATGGAAAATGCATTCTGTTTTTTTCCCTTGTGATAGGGGTAGAAGGAAATGAAGTGAATGATGTTGGGTTCAAGGAAAAAATTGGGGATAATAAATATGAGAATCCTTTGTCTCGCGTTTCCCAAGCTTTTCCTCTATAAACCTGGGTGTTGATAGATTGCAGTGATAGATTGCAGATGAAAGATTGAGAGAGTAGTTTGATTGGAATTGGAATTTGCTTCCCCTTCCCTCAGTTCTCTTGTGCCCTTCTTAAAAGGAATAAAATAATCACTAAAAATGGTGTTTGTCGAGGAGGGCGTTCATTGCGCCATTGTCAATGGCGAGCATAGTGATGGTCTGGTTCTTTATCTCGTTGATGAGGTGGATGAGGGTGAGGTTGTGATATAAGGTGGAGAAGCTCGGTAAGAATGGCCCTTCCAGCTCGTATTAGAAGAAAACATCTTATTCGAATTTAGGGATTTAATGAAATCCCAATTCTTTTTCATTTGTAAATTATAGGTAATGCAAGCTTTCTCTGCTGGTTAATATTTGCGCAATGACCATGCCACGAGACAAAAATTTTAACGTCGTCCAGTACCATTTATGGTAAGGTTCCAATTGACTCAATTTTACAAGAACAGGAACCTAATTGAGATGAAAAACTACGAGGATCTATTTGAAATGATTCTACAAAAACAAAGACCTCGAAAATGATTAGACCTTACAAGATTAAAAGTTTACAAGATTAAAAAATTACAAGATTACAAACTTATAAACTTCTAAATTATAAAATTGTAAAATTGTAAGATTGTAAGGTTGTAAGGTAATAAGGTTGTAAGGTAATAAGGTTATAAAGATTATGAAATTATATGTTAAGAGGGAACTCTCCCGAGTTTAGTAAAAAATATTGTTTATTATGAACTATGTCAAATGTTCTTTCTTATGTAATAACATTAATAAAATATACTTAGGATCATATAAGAAGGATCTTAGAATGTACAATTTATGTATGGTAGAGTACAAGTTGGATAGAAGATTATATTTGCATAAATTTACTCATATTAATCGTTTAAGATATAACCATAATCAGTTAAAGCACATTACACACAAAATAAGGCTATATTGCATGTTTTAATCGATTAAGATAATAATCTAATCGATTAAAATAGAAAGATAAACCTAATTGATTAAATGCATATGAATTTCATATCATATATATTTGTGTGATCTAACTTGTTTCAGGTAGAAAGTACTTTGCAATGTTTTGAAAAAATGTGAAACAAGAGCTTAGGAACACATCAAGAAGTTGTCCAGAATCATTGTTGGAGAAATCACTCAACCCTTTGAAGAATCTTCATATTCTCCAAAGTTTCAAGAAAGAAAAAAGACTTGTGAGATCTGCATATAGGTGGTGCATCCGGGTTACATCTTATTGTTTAGATTTTCTTAATCACCTTAGTTGTGTAAGCAAGGCGTAAGAGAGTGTGAGTTTGAACCTCTCTTGGTTATAGTTTTTAATATTGAAGTATGTGTAAAGATAAAATTAAGTGAATTCTTTGCATTCTTCACAATTGAAATATAGTGGATTCCCTCCAGCTAAGTTTGTTGGAGGAAACTGGATGTAGGCTCAACTTAAGAGTTGAACCAGTATAAAAATTGATGTGTGATCTTAATTTTGTTTTTGTATTTTAAATTGTTGATCATAAACCTTTGTGAATTGATTCAATGAACCAAAATTTTCAAATAATTTGAACAAGATGTTTTAAAACCCAATTCACCCCGCTTAGATTGAGATATAGGGATACTATTTTAAACAATAGGCACCAGAGCTGGTTAATCGAGACATTAATTGATTAAAAAGATCTTAGACGGCCAATATATCTCAAACCTTTTGTGAGTGGCTCCATAAACATATCACCTCTGTTTGCTGAAGAGAATTATCCATTCTAAAAAATAAGAATGAAAATTTGCTTAGAATCAGTAAACAAAAGGGTGTAGGATGCTTGTTAGCTCTTTGGGAACCATACCAAATTGTTTTAGTAATAAAACCATTGTAAGACCATGTATTGTTTTTCCAAGAGACTCGTGTAATATTAAATAATCATATAATTAGTAATTCATCTAGACTAAAGAATAATTACGAACTTAAAGTTATAGTTAACTAAATAAAGATTTACAAAGAAGGGTGAACTTTAGTAATTTGAGGCACTTAGGAGTGGAGAAATGGTGGAAATGGTATGGAATGGCAAAGCTAGGGGTAGATTTCACCGACTTCACTCTCTTGCACACACTGAATCATCTCATCTCCATCAAATACTAATGTCAGTCCCTTAGATGAGAGAACCTAGGTTTTCTTACTAAGCGTCAATCCCTTGATCTTTCAACAAGAGAACTTGCATTAGGACCTAGGGTTTTAGATAACTAATGGGTCATGTTCCATCCCTTGACAGAAGTCTCCACTAGATCTTTTGTTTCAAGCCTAAGGTTCAGTAGATTTTTCATAAGACCTAATGAAACCGTAAATCGAGATAGGAACATTCTCATTCCTGCAAGCAATAAGAGTAGAAACAAAAAATTAATATTTAGATGAAGATGCATATATATAATCAAAGCATTTATAAGATACAAGAAAGTTCAATAGATACATCTACTCCAAACAAGATATGTTTGGTTCTCCATTTCCATGGAGAGTGTAACACCCCAAATTTTGGGATGCCACGGGTTTACAATAACTTTTTAATACTTAAATTATGATATCATTTCAAGATACAGTTTAAATAAAACTTCCATTTATTATAACTGAATTCTGAAAACTTCATAAATCAAATGCAACTATAAAATGTTCATAGAATTCCATTACAAAACTATTAACATTGAAATTAAAATCCCATAGTTCTCCCATGTATCTCGCTACTCAAATTTGCTTTAGCTACATCTGTAACAACATCTACTCATGTACAAGTACGATCATCGTAGGTGGAAACCACAACTACAAACATGCAAGGGTGAGCTAACATGACAACACATCAAATTATTAACACATATCAACATCAACTTAGAATAAGATTTCTGAATATCACATATCATCATACTCCTATACACCTCTTTACATGACAACACATCGAATTATTAACACGTCGCTGATGAAAGGGTCGCACCTCTCACAAAATTTGAGCATAAAAGAAATGCAGTATAGTTACTAGGAAGTGACTCCTAGGTCGTCTCACAAGGACCAATTTGGGGTTCAGTCTCAGATCACACACAAAGTGGGGGGTTTTGTGAAAGTGTTTTTGGTTGCAGTAAAATTAAAAAGCGTTGAAATAAAATTCAAAACAGTAAAAACGAAATTAAAACAGTAAAAACAGATCTGGAACAGAAAACACAAATACAGAAAACGAAAATACAGAAAACGTAAAATACAGTAAACAGTAAAAACAGAAAATAGTAAAATTCAATTATGGAAACAAAATTTAAAATTACATCAGCAAATACAACAAACAAAAATACAAAAAAATCATTTCAACATATGATATAAAATATTTTAAGGCAAAAGAAATGAAATACAGTAAAAATTCTTTACTATTAACTGTAACCAAATCATCTACCAAAAGAAATTGGCAATTGCAAATGCTTTAAAGACATAAACCACTCTTGGCGTGACATCATTATGGGCAAAGCAAAGTCAAAACAAGTTTATTCTTCTTCATTCCATCAACTTCTAACTTCTACAATATTTTAATCACACATGGTCCACTCATCATTTTGCAAAAGCAATTAAAAACCATTAGACAAGAAAGCTATCTACGTGACTAATTCTTCCACCTAGTGATTTCCATTCTAAAAGAAACAAAGGAATGCATAAGAGGCTGTGGGCCACTCCTTCATTCACTTTAGTCTTAATCAAAAATGAAAATTGCATGCAAAGCTTTTTTCCTTCTTCACATGAAAGAATCCATTTGGTCAACAATTCAAAGAAGTAAGGAAGTGCAATAAAGGGCCGTGGACCACTTCTACTCTACTGCAAGCTCTTCACACGTCCAATTTGTAAGATGCATCCAAAATGAAAAGCTTTTGTCAACTTCTTCAAGCAAAGAACCCCACACGGCATCCACCACTTCACAAAGAGTAGATGAAAGCTATGTGAATGAAAGCAAATTACGTTCAGCCATCAAGCTTTTGATTGCTTCCTTTTATTCTTAAGATTATTAAAAGAACTCATTAACAATTCTTCCTTGAATCCTTAAAAGAAAACCGTGAACACTCAAACAAAAATCATACAAAGATTCAATCAAAGTTTCATCCATGAAAAGTAAATGAAGGAAAGAAAAGTAGACTTAAAACAACCGTGGCATTTTTCATAACAAATCAAAAGAAAGACAAGACTTCCACAATGAAATTAACTTGCATGTCCAGATTACAAATTATTAATACATAGAAGAATGTAATCAGCGGAAGAACAAAACTTAATTGAAAAGGGTATACAAGACCAATTAAGAAGACATCAAGAGTTGAAGCAGTGGTTGGTTTCCTTCTTCATGGCCTTCTTCAAGTTCCTTCCTCTCGGCCCTCATCCTCTCCAAACTCTTCTTTCCCCTCCTGCCTCCCAACTCCCCTAGAAAAATATGACAGAGAACTGTTAAGAACTTCTCAGTGGCTGTGTGGTGTGCCCAACTTCTTCCATCCTTCTTCAATCCAAACAAGAACAAGGAAGGTCCTCCATTTTTGTTGTCTTCAGAAAGAAAATTCCCTTGGTTGGTTGATTGAGGTCGTGTGTGAATTTGTCCACTCCGTGAGCTTCTGCATTGAATGTGGACATTGGCTTTCTCACGTTGCAGCCAAGAAAAATGTGATGAAAAGATGTGATGATGCTAGCCAAGGCCGTGAGTTTGCTTCCTTTCTTTGGCCACTTCTTCATGAATGAAAGAAATTTCTATTGTCCCATAAGCAAGAGAAGAAGTTGTCCAATTTTGTTGTGAAATACCGTGAAGTGGCCATCAAGTTTCATCTTTCAATTTAATAAAATATAACATGTAACATGGAAGATAGCTTTGGCCGTGTGTGAATTTCCTTCATGTGGTTTTCCTTCAACAAATGGTTGTGGTCCCTACCTCTATTATGTTGTCTCCCACCAAAAGAATTTAGCTTCCCATTTTGTATGTGTTTTGCCGAGAATGCTTCATATCCATGTGGCATACTTCAATTTAAAACAATATTTCCATGTTTGCTAGCTTATTGAATATGCCGTGTGCTTCTACAAGTGTGGCCCCTCCATTGTCCTTCATCATTTGGTAAGGAATGAATAGGCATTTAGTCATGAATTGGCCGTGAGTTTTTATTTTGTTGCAGCAATGGTACTACAAAAATCAACACCACATTACAAAATATAACTTAAAATAAAACTTTGCAAAATAGAATTTCCAATGGGTCCTAGGCCGTGTGGTGTATGTTGCTAAGCCAATTTTGCTTCTAAAATTTAAGACATGAAGGACTTGCTAAAGAGTGTGGGGAGGTCTTAGCATCGTCCAATGATCAATTCCAGCCACCACAAGTATTAAACAGCAAGCAAACAATGCAAACAGATTAGAAATCACTCAAACAGTAAACACTAGACTGACATAGGGGAGTAAAACAAATACTGGGAACAGCACATAATGAATTTGAACAAAATAAAAACTATACGTGAAAATAGACATCTAGACGAAACTATGAAAAAAAATTGCATGGAAAACGGATAAGAATTGAACTCAAACGAAGACAAACAAGTTGACACAAAATTCACGCAGCAACCAGCGAAAATTGAAATGGCTGAGATGCATTGGGCTCAATTTCCGCTTCTCATTTAACCTTCAAATGTCCTAATTTCTATTTCCAAAATTTCCTTGTAAAATAATTAGCTCAGATAATTCAAATTAGTTAAAATAAGAATTTCTGATCAAATTTAATACAATTAGTGAAAATGGGAAAATAATGGACAATTAAGCACAATTTCTTGATTAAATTCGGTACAATAAACTAAGTGAAATCAATAAAATATTGACTTATCAAAATAGACCACACTTAGTCTTTTGCACTCCTGGGCAAAATCAAGAAGTTGATCAAGAAATAGTTCAAAGGACATCAAGGACGTGACACAATTGCAACATACAGAAAATAAAGGCTCACAAGAAAAAAAAAATACACAGAATTTACACAGTTCTCAAGAAATCTGGAAAGAGAAAAGAAGTAGACAATTATCCAACACAAAATCAAATAAAGCAGATACTTACAGAAATCATTCAAGCAATTCAATACACAGCAAAATGATTACTCAGCTCAAGAGGTGATTCAAAAATAACATAACCTCACAGATGCACTAACAGTGTTTCTCTCAAGTGTTTAGGGTAAATAATTTCAACTCAATGTACTCAAGAAAACAAACACAAGCAGACTTGGCAAGTCTCTAATATCAACACTTAAAGCATATGCATGTTCAGATCTAAAGGTCTTTTATGGGTTGTAATGGGGCCAAGGACAGGGAAGGATAGATATGGATAAGTAGTAACAACTCAAAAGAAAATAGAGGAGCTATGGGGAACAAGTGAAAATACAGTGAAATTACGTCCAAACCTCTAATTCAATCCTCTTCTCGACTCCATTATTCACAAAATTGTTTTTCATTTTTTTTTTTGTTTTTCTTTTGCACTCAATTGTAAGAGACAAAATACACAACATATTTACAAAAATGAAACACGAAGAGGAACCAACTCGCCAATTTACTAGAATCCCCAGGGAGACCACACTTGTTCCCAAAACACTTCTAAAGCTCCAAAATTCCCTAAGGTTAAGGTAATCATGGTTTTTCACTTAGGGTCAGTGTATGAGCTTTAAAACAAAGAAATGAATACAGTATAGGCTCAAAAGGGGTATCAAAGGATAATAACAAGGTAAGCTTATTTGGCTAAAGAGGCTCAAGAAATAAAATGCCTTTATCATTTCTAAAACATGCATATAAATCAAGTATATCAGAAAGAATCAAGCCAAGGCATATGTGCAAGCAATCAAGATACATGTCACACACAAGAAAGAAAATTAAGTGGCTCAAATTCTCACACAGGGTATTCGACACAATCAAATTAACCTCTTAAACACATAATCATCTTTCCAGGCAGAGAAAAGCAAGGATTTTAAACCATAAGTATTAATGAAGTGAAGGAAAAATCTACAACTTAGACACCATCCAAAAATCAAGAGAAAAATGTAAAATTTATTGCACTCAAGACACACTAAAACAACTTAAAATAGAAAAAATTTAACACTCAAAACAAAAAATTTAACACACAAAACAAAGAAAAATCAGAATCTCTCCCAATAGACCACACTTAAACTACACAGTGTCCTCAATGTGTTCTAAGCATATGATCAGCAATCAAAACAGGAAACATATTATGGACAAGTGCAATAAAAGTAGGAAAAAGGGAGAGAGAGAAGGTGCAAACTCCCGTAGGTTATGGTGGAAGCTGCCAATTTTGGATCATCAGGGAGAGGTCTTCCAACTTAGATTTCAGCTTGGACGTTTTGAGGACGAACTGCTTCATCCTCCAGATCTGATCGAGTAGTGAAATGTCTTCCACATCTGGATCTAAGCAGTGATTGTTGATGAGCAAGTTCAGCAGGTGCCTGTTGATGTTGAAACTTTTGTGAATGCTGGCACCTTTGTCTTCCAGCATGGGTGCATGTTGGTCAAATTCATTTGTACCTCCTGCAATTGGGTTAGTGCAATGTGGTTCCAAAGATATAACATGCAGGGGTATAACACCCAAATTATCATACTGAACTTCAGATACATCCTCAGAACATGAATCAATTTCAAAATCATAAGCAATATCAACTACAGACTCAGATTCATGTTCAATGCATGGAGAATAAACATTCGGATGTGATAGCAAAAATTGGTTCTCATCATGCATAGAGGGAAAATTAAAATCAGACTCAACAATAATATAATCATCAACACACCCTTCAACAACATAATTATCAATATAATCAAATTGGGGTATGCTTACCTCCTCTTCCTTGAAGATTGGGAAAGTGTGAGAAGATGAAGGTAGTCTACCTGGCTCAAAAGTATTGCTTATTCCTGCCTGGACCTCAGAATCTTCATCAGTCTGCTCTGGTGAGAGAGTAGGGACATATGAAGGTGGGAAAGTAGGTTGCACAGTGGTAAGCTCATAACTCTGCTCCTCATCCCCTATGTCGATGGCACTGCCATCATCATCTGGAATCTGAATAGTCTGAAATGGTCTCTCTGAATCTTGAGACTGTTCCTCAGTGAGTTGAGTAGCCATCTGCCCTATCTGATTATTCGTACTCTGAATGAGAGCTTGTGTCTTTTGTTGAAGCTCCATGATTTCTCGCTTAAACTGAATGCTCTGCATGGTTCTCTGCTCCAATAACTCCTTCAATGTAGGTTTAAAAGTAGAAGGTTGAGGAGCTATTTGAGTAGGAGCATCATATTGTTGATTCTCGTATTGCGGGACTGGCGGAGGGATAAAAGTATCCTGAGATGGTGCTTCCTGATATTTCTGTGGAGCATCGTACCATCCCAAACTCGTGTCATTCCATCCAGGATTGTTGTTGTAACCATACTGCACAAGGGAGAAGTTGCTCAAAAACTGATGCTCAAGATATCCCCAATCGGTAACGGATCCTAGAGGAAGAGAGTTTTTCCAATCCTTAGCTACTCCTTGTAATGAATACGGAAATGCCTTCAAGAAAATGTGATCATCCGGGACATTTGGAGGTTTCATAAAACAGCAAATTTCATAGAACTTCTCCAAATGCGTATGTGGGCATTCATTCGCAAGTCCACGAAAATGGGGCAGCAAATTTATCAGTCCAGTGGTGAGAACTAAATGATCACCATCCTCAGTAGGTGGAACTGGCTCCCAAAGAGAGCTCTCAGAAATTGGAGGACGGGCCATATTTTTCTCAATATAAAAATCAGCAGAAGTATAATCATTGTACCACGCAGAAGGCGAATCATAATTAGAAGCACTCGCAGAATAAGCATTATTTACCAAATTAAAATAGGTAGACATGGAAAAATAAAAAGTAAAAAATAATAACTAAAAATTACGAAACAGATAAAACACAACACATTTATACATGCAACACGCACACAAAAAAAACAGAACATTAAAATCTTTTTTTTTTTTTAAAAAAAAAATAAAATAAAATTAACAGACAAAACACATACGACACGCATACAGAGAATAGAAAATCACATCACAACACAAGATAAAACACAACACAATTAACACAACATTTATTAACACAAAAAATCTAAACTGAAACCTGAACTGACGACGGCCAAAATTTGCTGAAGGTGTCGTTTGCCGCCTACAAAAAATATAAAAGACAAAACACACAAAACATACATATTAACAGAACAAAAATTCACACAACAAAAAACTGAACCTCCATTGGTCCCCGGCAACGGCGCCATTTTTTGATGAAAGGGTCGCACCTCTCACAAAATTTGAGCATAAAAGAAATGCAGTATAGTTACTAGGAAGTGACTCCTAGGTCGTCTCACAAGGACCAATTTGGGGTTCAGTCTCAGATCACACACAAAGTGGGGGGTTTTGTGAAAGTGTTTTTGGTTGCAGTAAAATTAAAAAGCGTTGAAATAAAATTCAAAACAGTAAAAACGAAATTAAAACAGTAAAAACAGATCTGGAACAGAAAACACAAATACAGAAAACGAAAATACAGAAAACGTAAAATACAGTAAACAGTAAAAACAGAAAATAGTAAAATTCAATTATGGAAACAAAATTTAAAATTACATCAGCAAATACAACAAACAAAAATACAAAAAAATCATTTCAACATATGATATAAAATATTTTAAGGCAAAAGAAATGAAATACAGTAAAAATTCTTTACTATTAACTGTAACCAAATCATCTACCAAAAGAAATTGGCAATTGCAAATGCTTTAAAGACATAAACCACTCTTGGCGTGACATCATTATGGGCAAAGCAAAGTCAAAACAAGTTTATTCTTCTTCATTCCATCAACTTCTAACTTCTACAATATTTTAATCACACATGGTCCACTCATCATTTTGCAAAAGCAATTAAAAACCATTAGACAAGAAAGCTATCTACGTGACTAATTCTTCCACCTAGTGATTTCCATTCTAAAAGAAACAAAGGAATGCATAAGAGGCTGTGGGCCACTCCTTCATTCACTTTAGTCTTAATCAAAAATGAAAATTGCATGCAAAGCTTTTTTCCTTCTTCACATGAAAGAATCCATTTGGTCAACAATTCAAAGAAGTAAGGAAGTGCAATAAAGGGCCGTGGACCACTTCTACTCTACTGCAAGCTCTTCACACGTCCAATTTGTAAGATGCATCCAAAATGAAAAGCTTTTGTCAACTTCTTCAAGCAAAGAACCCCACACGGCATCCACCACTTCACAAAGAGTAGATGAAAGCTATGTGAATGAAAGCAAATTACGTTCAGCCATCAAGCTTTTGATTGCTTCCTTTTATTCTTAAGATTATTAAAAGAACTCATTAACAATTCTTCCTTGAATCCTTAAAAGAAAACCGTGAACACTCAAACAAAAATCATACAAAGATTCAATCAAAGTTTCATCCATGAAAAGTAAATAAAGGAAAGAAAAGTAGACTTAAAACAACCGTGGCATTTTTCATAACAAATCAAAAGAAAGACAAGACTTCCACAATGAAATTAACTTGCATGTCCAGATTACAAATTATTAATACATAGAAGAATGTAATCAGCGGAAGAACAAAACTTAATTGAAAAGGGTATACAAGACCAATTAAGAAGACATCAAGAGTTGAAGCAGTGGTTGGTTTCCTTCTTCATGGCCTTCTTCAAGTTCCTTCCTCTCGGCCCTCATCCTCTCCAAACTCTTCTTTCCCCTCCTGCCTCCCAACTCCCCTAGAAAAATATGACAGAGAACTGTTAAGAACTTCTCAGTGGCTGTGTGGTGTGCCCAACTTCTTCCATCCTTCTTCAATCCAAACAAGAACAAGGAAGGTCCTCCATTTTTGTTGTCTTCAGAAAGAAAATTCCCTTGGTTGGTTGATTGAGGTCGTGTGTGAATTTGTCCACTCCGTGAGCTTCTGCATTGAATGTGGACATTGGCTTTCTCACGTTGCAGCCAAGAAAAATGTGATGAAAAGATGTGATGATGCTAGCCAAGGCCGTGAGTTTGCTTCCTTTCTTTGGCCACTTCTTCATGAATGAAAGAAATTTCTATTGTCCCATAAGCAAGAGAAGAAGTTGTCCAATTTTGTTGTGAAATACCGTGAAGTGGCCATCAAGTTTCATCTTTCAATTTAATAAAATATAACATGTAACATGGAAGATAGCTTTGGCCGTGTGTGAATTTCCTTCATGTGGTTTTCCTTCAACAAATGGTTGTGGTCCCTACCTCTATTATGTTGTCTCCCACCAAAAGAATTTAGCTTCCCATTTTGTATGTGTTTTGCCGAGAATGCTTCATATCCATGTGGCATACTTCAATTTAAAACAATATTTCCATGTTTGCTAGCTTATTGAATATGCCGTGTGCTTCTACAAGTGTGGCCCCTCCATTGTCCTTCATCATTTGGTAAGGAATGAATAGGCATTTAGTCATGAATTGGCCGTGAGTTTTTATTTTGTTGCAGCAATGGTACTACAAAAATCAACACCACATTACAAAATATAACTTAAAATAAAACTTTGCAAAATAGAATTTCCAATGGGTCCTAGGCCGTGTGGTGTATGTTGCTAAGCCAATTTTGCTTCTAAAATTTAAGACATGAAGGACTTGCTAAAGAGTGTGGGGAGGTCTTAGCATCGTCCAATGATCAATTCCAGCCACCACAAGTATTAAACAGCAAGCAAACAATGCAAACAGATTAGAAATCACTCAAACAGTAAACACTAGACTGACATAGGGGAGTAAAACAAATACTGGGAACAGCACATAATGAATTTGAACAAAATAAAAACTATACGTGAAAATAGACATCTAGACGAAACTATGAAAAAAAATTGCATGGAAAACGGATAAGAATTGAACTCAAACGAAGACAAACAAGTTGACACAAAATTCACGCAGCAACCAGCGAAAATTGAAATGGCTGAGATGCATTGGGCTCAATTTCCGCTTCTCATTTAACCTTCAAATGTCCTAATTTCTATTTCCAAAATTTCCTTGTAAAATAATTAGCTCAGATAATTCAAATTAGTTAAAATAAGAATTTCTGATCAAATTTAATACAATTAGTGAAAATGGGAAAATAATGGACAATTAAGCACAATTTCTTGATTAAATTCGGTACAATAAACTAAGTGAAATCAATAAAATATTGACTTATCAGTCGCACTATAAGAATTCCAAGTCACCAGCATATATCCACAAAATGATTTCGTCAAAGTAACCAATTCACACCCATACTTCCCTGTCATTCACCAACTCATATCCCAATTTATTTGAAACCATTCACTATATATTGAATCACCATCGGGTCACTCACATACAACATAAGGTCGAGTGTCACCTCCCACCACTCTCTTAAAGAGCTTCATTGGGCCAGTACACTTTTCCACACCATTACATAATGACATCTCCCATCACTCTCTGGAAGGCTTCACCGGCAAGTACATCACTTCCCACCACTCTCTTAAAGCTTCTCCGGACAAGTATATGCTTTCCACCACCCTCTTGGGCTTTACCGGACAAGTATACACCCCCCCCACCACTCTATTCTTAAAGAGCTTCACCGAGCAAGTACTAATGCTACTTCCACCACACTTCCAAGAGCTTCACCGGGCATCACAATATAAACTCAATTCTAAAACAATTAACAATATTAAACTCGCACAATCAAGAAACAAACCCTTGTGTAATAAACATTCTCAAAACAATAATAAAGCAATCATCAAACTAATGACTAATGAGAAAAAATACATACTATATATATATACCCTTTTTTAATAACTAACACCAAATGAAATAAAATAAGAATAAATTCAATATATTCACACCTAAGTGGATCCCTCATGAACCATTACTAACCCCTTCTTTTTCATTTAAGTCTCTTCCTGCAAAATGGAAAAACTATCCTCGTGCCTTACCATTCAATTTTCCATGTTCACATGCCATACATATATACATCACATATAAAAATTGATTTATTCTTATTTTATAACTTCTCGTGGGTCCCACTCCATTTAAGATCATCAATCACATCATGCATTCTTTTCATACTAAGGCCCAAGTCCTTTCTTCAACTCATTTCCAAAAACTAAAATAAAACAAATACTAATTAATTTTTCATAAATACTTTTATCACCCAATTCTATACTATAATTAAGTATTTAATATTAAAAAATGTAAAAAATAAAAATAGGCTTAATACCCTATTTTGTTCTCAGTTTCGCTCAAAAATGTCAAATTAGTCCATCTTTTAAAAAATGCGTCAATTACGTCCTCACTTAATAAAATTTGCATCAATAAAATCCCTTCCGTTAAATCCGTACAAACGGCGTTAATTAAACTAGGGACAAAATATGGTATTAAGCCATAAAAATAAAAGCTATTTTTATTTTATCCGGGTTTTATATAGAGCCTAAAAGCTTATAAAAGTGGATGATAGAAGAAGGAGACCCAAAGAGGGAGAAGAGGATATTTCCACACGCTCCATGTAGCCTCCATGAGCTCCAGAAGTAAAAATGTGCCTCCACATCGCATCCCTAAGTTTCAACTGCGTTTTCACATCCAAAAACTACCTTTTTCTTCCACTCTCACCACTTTAAAACGCTCTCCAAAAAGTGCATTCTCACTAGGCCACAAACACTTCTCATTGGGCTAGAGGTGATATGCTCGTTGGGCCACAAAATCCTCTTGTTAGGCTAGAGGTGCTCTACTAGCTAGGCCGCAAGACTTTCTGGCTGGGCTAGAGTTACTCTACTTGTTGGGCTAGCAGTGCTTGTGGCTGAGCTAGCAACTTTTGGCAGCAACTCTCTATTCTTCTCTAATCTTCCAATTTCCAAAAAAATAAACCAAAAATAGATAATTAAATCTATTTATGAAGACTAAATACAAATCTTACACATTTTCATGAATTCAACACAAAACACATTATATAAGAACAAATAAAGGGTTCTAGTAAGTGTGAATAATAGTTAATTATCATACTTATTAACTTTCCCAAAATTAAACTTTTTCATGTACTCATGAAAAACAAAAGTTAAACTTAGCCTAGACAAAATATCTGAACTACAATGGTTTAGTGACTCAAGCAAACAACTTGAATCAAAGCAAAGAAATCAATCATGCTTGCTCATCATGGAAAGACCAATCAAGAGATAGTGAGGCTTTAGCAAATCAAGCTTCAACTATGGTGCCCATAGGAGAAAGATTACAACACTATGGTGCCCATAGTGCAAAACGAGGATTTTAACGCGGCTATTATGCTTCGGTTTTCTGGAATGCGGTGACATTTTTTGTAGTTTCAATAAACGTATAGGCCTCGGTTCAAGGGAAACCGAGACAAAAAATCGTCTATTATTTCGGTTGCTCCATAACCGAGGCATAAAACCATGTAAATTCCAATTTTTTAAAATTTTTCGAACATTTAGAAATCGGTTAAGCAGAAAACCGAGTCAATATCCCTTGATATTACCCTAGCGCACTATTCTTCTTCTCGCACAAAAGCGTTTTCCTCTCCCATTTCCCATGTGCCTTCTTCTCGTGTCATCTGCTCCGAGTGCGGCCTCGTCCCCGATTACTCCACCGGTGACATTGTCTACTCTGAGCGCGGCCTCGTCCTCAAGTCCCACTCCATCGACAAGAACTTCGGGTGGCGTACCTTCGCCAACGAGTTCGGCGACAACGACCCCAACCGTGTCGGTGGTCCCTTTAACCCTCTTCTCACGGATGGCAACTTGTTTACTGTCATCGCCAAGCCCAACGGCTACGGCGACGAGTTCTTCTCGTCCTCCCTTAAATGCTGGCAGAATCGTGGTTCCAACCCCGACCGCGCTCTCATCCATGCTTTCACGACCTTCTGAAATTGATTTTTGGGGTTGTTTATTTGCAGGTTTGTTTTGTTCTTGTGTCTTTACCCTTCAAAATCGCTCCTTTAACAAAGTTTAAGCGATGGATTGTTGGGATTGGGTTCCTGTTGGCATCTCAGAGTTGGATTGGGTTCCTTTAACAAAGGTACTTTTTTCTGTGTTATTTTTGGGGCCATAAAAAAAAGGTCAATTTTTTGGTCACATTTAGCGTAATTCTTAATCTCATTTTTCTGTTTCGTTTGATGCTTCAGCTGGCCGCTTATTTCTTGGTGGCTTCTGTCAAGGTTTGTGCTTTGGTAGATACCTCTTCTTTGCTCCTTAATTTTTATTACACATGTTAAAATTTTATGACAGTGTTTTTCTTATAAATTATTTTAACATCCACTATAAGAAAAACACGAATTACCGAGGGTATTTTTCCGAAGGCCTGTCTATCGTCGGTAAAAGTGCTTTACCGAGGGGCAAAAAGTGAATCACCGACGGCCTAGACGAAATCACGTTTCCGACGGTCAAAAAAACCTTAGCGAGGGTTTTGAAACCTTCGGTAAGAGTGTCCAGCAATAAAAATCAATGATTGGGGTTCGTCCCCAATTTTGTCAAACAAAGCCCTCCTTCCCCTCTGCTGGTAAGAGCTGCGATTTCGGCCCTCCCTTCCCATCGACCTTCCCATTCACTCCGTCTGCATTCCATTTCGCTTGCTTTCGTTCATTCTCTCCCTATCCCTCTCTCTGTCTGTTCTGTCTGGTGGCATTGTGTGCGTACGGTTCGTCGTGTCGTTGTGGGTCGTGCGGGTGGGGTAGTGCTTCGTGGTCGTGCGTGTCAGGCTTGTGCGGCGAGTGGGTTGGTTATTCGTGGTGATTAATGTCAGGAGGTCGTTACGGTGAAGCCCAAGGTTGGTTGTTGGGTTGAGAGCTCGCGGTGTGGCTTGGCTTTCATTGAATTAGGTGTTCTGGAGTGCGAGGTAAGTTCTCTGTTTTAGAACGCTACTTGAATAAATTGATTGCCTTGTTCTTCCCTAGTTGTGTGCAATGTGTCCATGTAATTGGTTGTTGCCCTGTTCTTACCAATACGCGTGAACTTGTTTGCATTGTTGATATTTCTGTAAGGACAAGGTACTCACATAGATAGGGAACCCCATCTTTCCGAATTGAAGGCATCTTTTTCTGTTCTACGGGTGAATTGAAGAACTCAACAATAATTTTAGTCGCAAGATTCGGTGTATTGCTTAATTTCCTAACATTGAGTTGTAAAAGCGAGAGTTATAACTGGCTTTGTTGAGCAACTCTAATTCCTTACCTTTTTGGTCTCAACATTAATTCTAAAACATGTTTCTAACAGTATAGTTATCTCAGTTAAGCATTGATTAACCCTGCATTTCATAATACTCGCGGAGAAACAGATTATACATTGAAGTGTATGGATGTTCAACAGTCCCATTAGAGTCATATCTCAAATATTACCAGATTGACAATAAATTTGAATGTTTGACTCTCTAGCAAGTGGTGTCCCTTAGTTAAGCTCGTAATACATCTGGACTGGAATAAAACAAGTTTAAAAAATATAGGACCACTTAACAAAGTACATTGATTAAGTAAAAAGGGACATCAAAATCTTCTAAAACAAAGTAATACTGGAATAATCACCTTGTACCAGAATCTGTTTTCCAATACTTTGACCCCAATAGTCACTTTCAGATGTTGTACTTGACTTGACCACAACAAAATTAAAATGATGGGTGATTGGAGGGAACTCTTCTTTTCTGAAAGGATGATTTCTCTCTGAAGTTTGAACCTTTAGGATTCTTGTCTGAACATTGTGTTTGGAAAGTGAATAATTGATGTTTACAACGTAGGTTGTAAGACCCTTGTAAACTCAAAATTTTACCAAGTTGAAAAAAAATTTCAAGTTGTAGTGTAAAATAGAATGCTGTCAAAATTTGACATGGTTTACTATTTTATGTATAACTTTTTATACAATTAATATTTTGGGTTGATTCTTTTTCCATTGGCAAGTAGACTCAAAGCGCTTCGATTCGAGTACTCATACGCCTAATTCCGACTTTGGGAAGGGGTTCAACCGAACTGTCAAAGTTGTGACAGATGTGCTGTTTGAGTTTTTCTTTGCTGGAACAATCGATTAACAGCTGTAATTAATCGATTGTTACAGAGAAAATTTCGTGTTTTAGCCTCTGGACTCGTGTTAATCAATTATCACTTGAGTTAATCGATTAGCTACGTCAGTTATGGAAACATAACAGCCTGGAACACGTTTTTTTGAGCGTGCAAGGTTGGGGAATCTTCCCACAAACCATTCTTTCCGGATTTTGGGGCTGGAAAATGGATTAGGATGGCCAGATGTTGGTCTTTTATTGCTAAATTATAATATCTTGGGTCCTTGCATGTCTTGGAGTCATTTCTTTAAATCCAAATCAGATTTGGAAGTTTGGG
This sequence comes from Vigna nakashimae, assembly GCA_034642375.1. Classification (NCBI taxonomy): domain Eukaryota; kingdom Viridiplantae; phylum Streptophyta; class Magnoliopsida; order Fabales; family Fabaceae; genus Vigna; species Vigna nakashimae. Next base: position 31,204,699 of record CM067763.1, on the reverse strand, counting down.
AAGAGTGGAGAGCTTTTTGGTGTGAGGAGAACAAAACTCTAAGTGTGCATAGGTGTTGGAGCTTGCTTGGTCTACCAAGGAAAGGAGGAGTTACTCTCTTGGAAGAAGAAGTTAAGATCTTCAAGAGGTAAGGGGAGCTAACTTTGATTTGTAAAAAAAAAAAATTGCACATGTATTGTTTGATGAAAGTCCTGCGAAATGTAATGAGTTTTAATGGGTTGAATGATGGGAGTTATGATGAGAATTCGTTCTAATGTGTTTTTATATTTAGATATGAAGTTTTGGATGAATTGGTTCTTGAAATGGGATGAAGAACATGGTAGTTTTCCCTTAGCTTTTTCCAAATCCGAAAATCATACTTCTTGAACAAATGATTAGTTTGAATGGGATGGATGTGAATGTTTGTTGTGAGATCTTGGATTAGAAATGTCCTATTCTTAGATGATGGTTGTTGAGTATGTTTTGATGGTAAAAAGATGAATCAAATGGGTTTTTGCTATAACTTTGATATATGAAATTTGTATGAATTGGATGAAATGTGTTAAGCATATGGAGATGATGTTAGATTGATCCTTGATCTTTGGTTTTCTGTTTGAATCTATGGGTTTATTATTATCAATATGATAAGGTGAGATAATCAAATGATGGATTGAGAATTCTGAATATGAAAGAAGCTTGAAGGTAAAGTTACAAAGGGGAGTTAGATTTAATCTATGAATTCTGCATAAGTTGTATGATGAAATAATTGTGCAAGGTGATGAATATATGTGAATTAGATGATGGAAATTCGTTCTAGCATGTTGGTATATGCGTAAATGAAGTTTTTGATAGATTTGGGTGTGAATTGGGGTGGTAAACAAGGAAGTTTTAACTCACTTTTCATGGAATACGAAAATTGTGTGTTTTGCTTAGTTAATGAATTTTTGGTTGGATGAATTGATGGAAGTATGAGATGATTATTGGATGACAATAAAAATGTTGGATCTAAGATGGACTTAAGTTTATTGATTTTTGAGGATTGATTATCATGAATATGAGAAGAGTCATGGTTGAGAGTGAAAGGATTCATAGTGTTGGCTTGAAATACATGTGCTGAAAAGTTTAAGGCTAGGTTGTTTAATCTTGATTTTTGTGATGTAAAGTGTTTGATAAATGTAGTTTTTGATGAAAGTAGGTTTTTGGAATCATATTATGTGTGGTTATGATGGAAAATCTTGGTTTTTATACCATTGTAAGATAGGGATTGCGAAAAATAGGAAGTATTGGGGTCTTGTATGCTGTCTGGACCTGTTTTTGCGTAAATTACGAACTGTTAATCGATTAACATGCACTGTTAATCCATTAGCACGCACCTGCACTTTGCAGAATTTGTTTTTGATAGTTTTGGGGGTTCTGGATGTCCGTTTTGGACGTTCTCTAGGTCGTTTTGGGGGTTCTTGACCCTTCCGGAACTGTTGGTGATGGTTTCAAAGCTGTTTGAGTTACCTAAATATGAGTATTAAAAGGATATAAAGAAAATGTGTTATGTGTACACTGTTTTGAATTGTTTGATATATCTATTTGATATGGGAATGTTGGGTGATCTGTTTGAGATTGCAAATTGATATGAGAATGATGTTTGGATGGTTAAGTACTGTTGAAATCATAGTTGTATATGATTTAATTATGAGTTTCATGTTAAATGAAGAACTTGAATTGTTTACAATTTGGTATTGTGATGATTATGTGATGATGATATGATATGTGTGTTATGGTATGGTTGGATTGGTATTGTGAGGATTATTGGAGATGTGTATTTTTGGCTGGTTGGTGTCATTAAATGAGTGGTGGATAGTAAGCGTTGTGCGTGTTGGCCCGGGGAATCTCTTTAGGTGAGTGATGGGGGGTATACTTGCACTTGTCCGGGGAAGCTCTTGTTCAGAGTGATGGAGGGTGACATTGTGTACTTGCCCGGGGAATCTCCCTATAGAGTGATGGGAAGCAGCACTACACATTGGGGTAATGTGTAACCGCCCGGGGAATCTCTTACATTTATGTAAGAGTGATGAGGGTGACGTGGGGTACTAGTCCGGTGAAGCTCATTACAAATTTGATTGGCGTTGTGCTTGCGGGCCCGGGGAATCTCTTTAGGTGTGTGATGGGGGGTATACTTGCACTTGTCCGGGGAAGCTCTTGTTCAGAGTGATGGAGGGTGACATTGTGTACTTGCCCGGGGAATCTCCCTATAGAGTGATGGGAAGCAGCACTACACATTAGGGTAATGTGTTACGGCCCGGGGAAGCTCTGAAAAGAGTGATGGGAGTGACGCTAGTACATATTGGTGTATGTATTTTGATTCGTCTGTAATATTGGTGGATGTAGTCAGATTTATTTTGTAATGCATATTGGTGTATGCATTTTAAATTGATATTTTGATACATATTGGTATATGCATACGGTTGGAGCATAATTCGTACTTGGGTATATAGTTTGATCTGGTTAAGGTGTGGATGATAGCATGTTATTATGAGTATGTTTATGATGTATAAGAATTGTATTTTTGTTAGCTCACCCTTGCTTGTTTGTGCATGTGAATGCGATGATCGTATAATGTGTGATGTTATACGGGAGCAGATGTTATTACAGATGTGATGGCTGATGCTTCTGAACATGCATAAAGGATGAAAGAGAGATGGGATAGAGGACTTGGGAATGTATTTTAATATTTTATTCGATCCTGACTATTTGAACATTTTATTTTCGGAATAATCAGTTTGTAATAAATAACGTACTATTTATCCGTTGAGGTTGAATATTAAAAATTTGAATTTTTACTTACGTGTTTTACGGAAAAATTAGTCGGCGTAACACCAAATATCGGGGTGTTACATAGGTTGCCCTGGTCAGATTGCTCATACCAATGTTCTAGTTGTTGTAAGGACCAATTTCTATTGCTTAGTTGCTAAGAACCAATGTCTTTTTGCTAATTGAGTTATTTCCAACGACCTTAATTGTTTTAGGACCTAAGTTAGCAATTTTAGTTGTTGTAAGGCCTTTGTACAATAGTTCAATTCCTTTAATTGGAAGGGTGAGTTTAGGGATGAGGAAGTGAGGGAGAAAGGGAACAAAGGGTGTTAATTTGTAGAGGAAAAAAACTGAACATAGAGGAAGAGCAGAGAGTCAAAGACAAACACAAAGGATGAAAAAAAAAACATAAATAAAGCAGGTTGTTAGATTGTGTCAGTGAGACTAGTCCTGGAGCATTTTCTTCATGAATTTTAGTGCAACAGAAGCAGAATCCACCAATTACGTTTGTGCCTTTCTCTTTCTAACAAGATCATATCTCCTAAAGATAAGGATCGAAATCCATATAATACTAATTGTCAATACCCAATTTCGTCCGGGTAAATAAAATTCATCACAAAAATAAATAAAAAAAAACATAAAAAAAATACTATTTACTTTTTGCAACCCAAATTTTCTTTTAAACACTTAATCAAATGGCCCAAAATAATCTCTTACTTTTTTTACTTCCTCACCACCCATCTTTTCTTATCACACCCCATTCTCCACATCACCATCCACCTCACCCTCCACATCTCATTCCACATCACCTACTGATGAATCATTATTTTCTTCACTTTACTTAGTTTATTGTGCTAGAATTAATCGGGGAATTATACTTAATTGTCCTGTATTTTCCCATTTTTGCTAATTATGCTTAATTTGATCAGAAATTCTTATTTTGATTAATTTGAATTATCTAAGCATTATTTGTATTAGTAATTACAAGGGAAATTTTGGAAATACAAATTGAGACGTTTAGAAGAACATTCGTACACTGTGTTTGGGAAGAAGCTGCACTGTAGTGATTTAATCTGTGTGTTGTCTGTGATGAAATATTTTTGTTGAATTTGTAGAAGTAAAATTGGTCATTAATTGGAGAAAACCACGCGGCCTTAAGCTTAAGCAACCAGCCAAGGAATCTACTTTCTTGCTTTATAAATGGAAGAAGTGGATCACATTTAAGCAAAAGAATGCTCACGGTTTTTATCATGGATTGATTTTGCTGTTTTGAATGGCTTAAGCATTATTGGCATAAAAGAGAAAGGGGCCACCATGTTTTGGAAGTAGCCACATGCACACGGAAATTTAATTTCATGCAAAAGAATTTCATAAAAGGACAATTAGAAACAATTGGAGAAGGGGCCACCACTTGAAAATCTGAATTTGTTGAAGAGTTACAGCTCCTTCATTCCTTTTAGCATTTCCAAAAAGAGGAGACAACATATTATGGAGGGGTCTACCATTTGGCTCATATTCTCGGTCATAGGAACTCCAAAATGCAGCTAAATTTGTTGAAGTGTAAAAAGGTCAAAATCCATTATAAAAATGGGAGCCACCAATTATGAAGGTCACGGTCTTCACGTCCAAACTCCACCCGTCCAGCACATTGGCAGCAGCTCACACCCATCACACACGTGAAAGGAGAAGGGAGCCCACGACCAAAACAAAGAAGAAGAAGACAAAGAATGAAATGGTGAAGGAAGCCCACTGGAAGGATATTCACGTATTCATTAGGCTGAATGGATAAGATAAATTTAAAAAGGATGATAATGGGAGACAAAAGGAGGAGGCAGCAAACATAATATCCCTGTCAGCATGCTTCACACACAACTCACGTTCAGCATAGGAAAGAAGCACTTTGGAGGATGATATTCACGGGCAGAGGGTGTCGTGACTATAAGAAATGTGGAGTGTGGCAGTTTGGAAAGGGAGGACACCGGAGATGATGATACCATGGCCGAACTCCAAACTCTCGAGGAGCCTTCATCTCCAACAGCCCATCATCTTCATCCCTTCCTGACAAACAACTTATAATCTTCATCCTTATATCACCGATACCCCACGGCCAACCCATCATTTTCATCCCTTACCTTCTTCATTTTCAACACATCATCTCCACCTTCAACCATAATCCATCTCGACGTCCCACACACAGCCAATATCATCACCATCAACTTTCAACACCTTATACTCGGCCACTACTAACACCTCACGACCACCACTTACCCTCATCCAGTCATCATCCTCCTTCATACGCACACTGACAAGCTCCCTTTTGCGCTCCTCTGATCATCTCACCAATAACCCGTACCTACCCACCTATCACACATTACTCACTGGTTCCCTTTGATCCTCTCACCCGTGGTCTCCACACCATCTTCAACATCCTAACCACACCGTTGTTACCTCTAACACTTTATCCTCAACACCAAACACCTCTGCCTTTCACCTCCTCCACCTTCCAATGGCTCTCCGGCCTGCTCAAGCCCCTCACCCGTAACCATCTCAACTACGATTCCAATTTCCATCCCATTCTTCGTCTCCACCCCTCGGCTTTCATTCCCGATTCTTTCACCTCCAACACGGCCAACACCACCTCCAACATCATGATCCTCATCCCTTTCCTTTTCATCCTCATTTCCAACACCTCTTTATCCTCTCAATGATCAATTCGTGCTATCCTCCGTGTTGCTTCATCACCTTTCCATCCTTTTGTTCCATCCATCAAGTACCCATATAAACCAATATTTCTTGAACCTGCAACCAGAGAGCATCATCATCCCCTACCATCTTCACAAGAAAGAAATCATTTCCCCAACTCGAAAGAGAAAAGTCGGAGTTAGTATCCCAGCCCGTTGGTGGTGGCCTCCAGCACGCGGCGGCTGGTTGAGACCCCGATGGCGACCCGCATCGCCGGCGGCAAAGTCGCGAGGTGGGAGTTGGCTATCGATGTCGGAATCGGCAGAGGCTGCGGCGTGGGTGTGCATCAGAATTGGGTTTCATCAAATGGAGTGGAGAATTTCTGAAACAAAGCAAACCCTTGGTCCTATTTGCTAGACCGGTTTCTATTCTAAACAAAATATAAAAATTAAAAAAATATAGTAACATTTTCTGCCTGCCACACGTATTTTCTATCCACACCCTCATTCTATTCGGGCTTAAGTCCAATCTGTGCAAACATAAAAAAAAAAACAGAAAACAGAAATGGGCCTCGGTCTTGGGCCAGCATTCACCAGTAACACCTCCAAACTTCACTGACTGCACCCATATCGTCCCCTGGACCTAAACTGAAGCTGATTGAGTCATACTTCTGGTTTTTTTTTCTTTTATCTCTACACTCCTATTTTTATGTTCTCATGCTTTTATTTTATTTTTATGCTTATTAGATTTTACTGTATGTAACCCCTTTTGTATGATAAACCCCACCCCTTTGTTTTATTTTTATATTTCTGATTTGTTCGTTTCGTTTTGTATAAGAAAAAATTAAATTACAAAAAAATTAAAAATATATATAAAAAAAATAATAAATAAAACAAAGCCGTGTGAGTGCTCGTGCGATCGTACGCATCAGCCTAGTGCTCATTACGCAAAACAATAAAAAACAAGGAAAAAGCCGTGTGAGTGCTCGTGCGATCGTACGCATCAGCCTAGTACTCATTACGCAAAAAAAAAAAATCTAAATATTTTATAAAAATACCAAAAATATTTTAAAGGTTAAGCACATGTGTGATCGCACGCATCGTCCTTGTGCTGAAAACATTTTCTATTTGTTCTGCAAAGATACCAAAAAACATAAAATCTTCAAAAAAAACCAAAACATCAACATTTTCAAACAACAAACAATTTCTTGGCCAGAACTACGTGATCCTTGATTCTCCATCAAAAGTGGAGATACGTAGGAGCAAGGCTAGTCCTTGTCAGGTTCACTTTCCCAAAAATCCAAAATCATTTTCCAAACAAATTTTCTAAACAATTTCTCAAACAATATTTTCAAGCAGTTTCTAAAAGAACTACGTAACCCTGATTTCTCATTCTAAATGAGAATACGTAGGAGCAAGGTCAATCCTTGTCGGGCACAAAAAATTAAAAAATATATTTTGTTTATTTAGAAGTTTTATTTTAAGGGGAAGTTAAACATTTTGAAAACCACATCACATTCGCATATTTACTTAAAGGTACTGCCCTAGGGCAGGCGTTGTAGGGTGCTAATACCTTCCCTACACGTAACCGACTCCCGAACCAAGAATCTCAGTTTCGCAGACCATGCCTTATCATTTTATGGTTTTTCCGTAGTTTTCCAGAATAAACTATGGTGGCGACTCCAAAAATATCTTTTTTCAAACCGTGTTTTCTTTTTCGGATCGTCGTCCCGTCGCGATTCCGGTTGCGACAGATGGCGACTCCACTGGGGACAGCTAGAGAGTCATGCCGTTTAATTCAATGTGCAAATTCAATGTGGTTTTTCTTAGTGTTTTTCTTCCCTTTCTTTGTTTGATGTTTGGCATAATTGTATGTGTGTTTGTTTTGATTATATTGAACCCTAGGATAGAAAACATGTTATGTCTGCCTGGGAATCTTCTGGTTGTTTTGCAGGTGAGGGTTTAGGGTGTACAATTGCATTCTCCCTTCACACACACACATTGTATGCATATCATGAGTGAGGCCCTATACCCGGGTCTGAGTGCAACTTAGAAATAGAGGGGTTGTGTAGCGGTGTCACTCTGGGATGTACTTCCTGTTTGGCTATCGTGAGAACCCCAGCCAGAGTCTTTTCTCTTCATTTGTGTCTCCGCATCTAGTTGATTACTCTGACTGTTGTGGAGAAGCAGTGAAAAGAGCCATAGCTCTGGTGGCCTTGATTTAAGCATTAGGGAGCTACCCTTGTGAGTGCATCTATTCGGCCTTAAAACTTTAAGTCATTCAACCTCTGATAAGGCACGGAAGGGAGACTATTTTGTTTCAGTTTGTCTGTCATTTTTACAATAAATGTGTCATGTTTCTTTTGATAAATAAAAAATATGAAAAAAAAGATTAAAATTGATTTTGTTTTCGGAATCATTCAAAAAGGAAAAAATTAGAATTTCTTCAAAATATTGTTGGGGCATGAAAAATCTTTTAAAAAAAAATATTTAAAGTGTACATATTTTGGGGCAATGTAGATCATTGTTTTTATTTTCTTGACATTATTTTTCATACAAATAAAATGTGAATTGTTGTTCTTTCAAAAAAAAAAAATCGTTTTGAACATACAATATTTTCCATTCAAATAAAAATTAATCTTTCTCACATATATATATATATATATATATATATATATGTATTTTTTATTAAATTTAAAATTGCAAAAAAAAAAAAACGGCCAACTTTCCACGACATCCCTAAAGGACTCGAACCAATTAACAAATCTTGGAGAACCAGAGAGAAGGGATGAAAGTCGATGTTCAACAACTTAAGGGACAAATGAGCCTAATCCTTGAGGCCCTGAATGCCTTACGAAGCCCTGGAGATTCATGCTTACCACAACTACCATAGGAAGTTCCAGAGACAAACTTTCCCTCCTAATTGGTCTTTCCTCAAATTACACTCTATCCTAAGGGGCAGACTCGGGGCATGAAACCCACAAAAGGTCGAAGAGGACACAATTGAAGTAGGAAACGAGTTCGGGGCAACCGTTTGGATGGTCTTTAGGAGAATTATTGTAAGCGCCAAGGAGGACAAAGCCACCTGAGTTGAAATCTTCTCACCATGTCATCACCATCAATGTTGAGGTTGTCAGGCACAAATTTGAAGTGCTAGAAAAATTGTGAAAGCCATAGAAGTTGAAATGCCAAGTTTGAAAATGTTGCAAAGGTTGCTTAGGCTCAGATCTGATGGTACTTCCAAAATTCAAGTTTCCAGAGTTTGAGAAATATCGGGAAAGAGCTTATCCCCAAAGCCATCTATGGCAAGAAAATAATGGTTCATGCATGTGATGGAAAGTTATTAATTCTTTTGTTCTGAGAGATGGGCTGGCATTGCCTCTAATGGGAGTACTCATCTCGAACCTTGATGCATCGGCCTAGGGAGAATCCGGTGGATGGTTATCTTGAGACAGTGCAAATATAACATGGATGAAACATCTCATAGAGCATGATAGAGAAGGAGTATGAATTATTCAAAGAATATGCCCAAGGTAGAGAGAAATTTTCTTCTCAAGTAGAACCACCTCTGAGCAACAAGAAGGTCACTACTGTACTCTACAACCATCATGAACACATGATAAGCAATGAGAGGTTGAAGGTGGAAGAGTCTCTGATAGGGTGCGGAGCTGAACCAAAGTACAGAAACGCTCGACACGAGCACACGGACAATCACCCTATGGACGACAGAGAGTACTTCACTAAGAGCACAAGTGGACGCTCGTCCAGTGAACAGAAGAGGACGCTCGTCCACAAAGAAGAAGTGGACGTTCGTCCTGTGAAGTGGACGTTCGTCCTGTGAAGTGGACGTTCGTCCTATGAAGTGGACGCTCGTCCTTCAGCTAGAAGTGGACGCTCGTCCAAAATGAGGCAGCCGCTCATCCAACCAATGAAAGCGAACGCTCGTCCTTCAGCTAGCAGATGACGCTCGTTCAAGAAGCGGACGCTCGTCCAAAGTTAGGCAGCCGTTCGTCCAAACTGAAGTGAACGCTCGTCCAGTCCAGCACAGAGAAGCGGACGTTCATCCACCAACTGAAGAAATGGACGCTCGTCCAGTACATCGAGGTGGACGCTCGTCCAATACAGAGAATTGGACGCTCAAGTGGACGTTCGTCCACATAGTATAGGAGGACGTTCGTCCGGCAAAGAGAATTTGACGCCCGTCCAACAAAGAGAATTGGACGCTCGTGCAATTGGGAGAAGATGACGTTCGTCCACAAACTGAAGAAATGGACGCTCGTCCAGCACACACAATTGGACGCTCGTCCGGAAAACTGAGTAGAACGCCCGTCCAAGAAGTTAACGCTCGTCCATAATGGAAGTGGACGCTCGTCCTGCACGTGATCGTCCAGGGCGTTCGTCCTATAAGTGGACGCTCGTCCTTCAGGCTGAAACGGACGCTCGCTCGAGCACAAATGGACGCTCATCCAAGCGAAATAGACGCTCGTCCAAGCTGAATTTGACTCTCCTCTAACGCGCTCGTCCATCCGAACAGAAGTGGACGCTCCGCCTGCCTTTAGAAGAGAACTCTCATTGACGAGATGGAAGAGGACGCTCGTTCTCCAATGAGAAGATGATGTTCCTCGAGAGAAGCGCTCAATTGACGCTCGTCAAGATATCGGTCCGTTAAGATTTCAGTGAATTCTGGTGCGCGATTTTCCAGAGAGCTTCAAGCCCGGGCGCGAATGAGAAGGTGTCAGGCACGACGTTTGCAGATGTATCTATTTAACCTCAAAACGCGAAGGAAAAACGGGTCTTTTGGTTCATTAGAGGCGCAAATTTCATGAGAAAGATAAAGAGAAGAGCTAATTCACATTTTACTGCCTATCCTCAAATGTCGTATTGAGGAGGTTGCCAACTTCACTCCAATCCCTATGACCTATGCAGAGTTACTGCTAAATCTTCTCCGCAGTAACCTCATAGAGGTTTGTCCAACTAGGCCTACACGACCTCCGTACCCAATACATAAATGCGAGGTGTGATTATCATCGAGGAGCGCGTGGACACTCAACAGAAGCATGCAAGGCTTTCAAACATAAAATGCAATCTTTGATCAATTTAGGATTTTTTAAAAAGTTTGAAGAATGTCAATTGAGCGTCGTGGCGAGGCATGAGTTTGCCTCTGCAAATGCCATGGACAAATGAAGAGGACCCTAGTACTATCTGGGAAAGCATGGGTTATTGTAAAAGGCGACACTGATGTCGTTTTTGCTCATGTTTTGAATTGCCTTGATATGAGGGTTATGCTCATGGATATTACGCTTTCATCCGTAACTTTAATGAGAATTTTCGTTATCTTCAAGGTTTACTGGAAATCATGTCCTAATAGGGTGTCGTAGAGAAAACAAAACCGCGAAAAACAAAAAAAAACGGGGGGGGGGGGGGGGTCATCAAAAATTCAAATTGTTCAATCTATTTTACGAGTTCTTTGTTCTTCTCTTCCCATTTCATTGTCTCATACGCATAATGGTTCAAATTTTGCTCATGACGTTCACTTCAGATCTCATTTTATTCAAAATTCTTTTCCCTTATTCTCTTTGTAAATAAATTATTTTCTTTTGAACCCATTTACTCATTGTTTCATACAAATAATTTTGAGATTTACTTCAATTCTCATCTTTCAAAGTCAATTTTTCTTATTTTCCTTCATTGTAAATATAATTTTTTTTTAAAGCCTATTTCTTCATTGTTTCATACAAGATAATTGATTGGAATTATGCTTAGACCGAATAAATCAAAGAAGGACACAAATACCAATATAGTTATTGAAAAATCAAATGCACGGAACGATCTTACCTATCTTACATAATAAAAAAATTATTACAATTGCAGTCTCCTAAAAGAGACTATTCATTGAAAGAAAATACAAAAAAAAAATAAAAAAATAAAATACAAAAAAATAATAACAGAATTAAACTGACAGATCTAACAGAAAAAATGCAAAGTTACCAAATCACATAAAAAAAACAACATAAAAAAAAAAAAACATAACAAACATAAAAATAAAGATGTGCAGAGTTCGACCACTGGTGATCGTTAGGATTACAGTCCGGGGAAAAGATAAAAAAAAATATTAAGTGTCCATATTACAGTCCTTATTAAATTTCGGCCACACTCGGCCAACAAAAACAAAACAAAAAAACATTTCAATGGTAGAAAAACTCTCGAGCTGGTTGTGGTGGTCTAAGAGAGAGCTCCGTCGAGGGAGGTCTGATATGGAATCCGCGGAATGCAGGAGGCACTGGTGGAGGGAGTTGTCGTTCATCTCTGTCGTCGTCAATGATGATCGGAACAGGGAACAGATCCAGAAGCTTCGGAGCCTTCATGACTACCCAACCGGTTTCTTCAAAAAAAAAAATAATGATAAAGAGAAATAATTGTGTCAAAAGAAGGAAGAGAGGGAGAAAATTAAAAAGACAAGGATGAAGTTAGGGTTTTACCATACATGTACAGGGGTAGTAGAGAAAAGAGAGTGCCGGTGGGATCCAATTCCGCTTGCCAACGTCTTACTCTATTCCCATGATTGCTAAACCAGCACTGGACGTTGTACTCCCCCGCTTCTCCGAATGCCCTGATTCGAGTAGTGATCTCAAAAATCTGAGCTCGACTTGGGTGAGTGACTCCGTAATTGTAAATGTTGGTCATTATCCTGATTTGGTCGTCTGTCGGACGCCACTTTGGGCAGGTCGGTCTCTCCATCTCCATTTCCTTCTCATCCATTTCCCTAATTTATCTAAATAAATAATAAATAAAATAAAAAAACAAAATAAACCATAAATAACAAAAATACTATGTTCATAGTCTAATGTCTTCTTCCATTGTTTTTCTTTTAAGTTAATTTTGTTCTTTGTATTGGGTCTTTCGAGTCTTATTGTCCAGTTTGTGATCTGTTTCATGGTCCTCGCAAAGGTTCCTAAACGGATCTATGTCCATATTGTCCATGTTCGGTTCGTACAAATAAAATCTATGTCCATCTTGTCCATGTTCGGTTCGTACAAATAAAATCTTCTGTCCATATTGTCCATGCCTGGTTCATACAAATGAAATTCTCTTTTTAAGTTTTCTGTTTTTACGGGGTACGTGGCGTTGTTCTACCCGATTGTCTCTGCCATACCTTCAAACGAAAGGAGATTAACGTCTGGTTTCCAGCCGATATACCCCTTAAGTTTTAAGACAGTTGTGTTTTAAGTGTTTTAAGTTTACAAAAATGAAGAAAATTCAAAAAGAGAAGGGTAAAGAAAAGAAAGGAAAGCAGGGAAAGCATAAAGAAAGAAGGAAAAGGGGAAGAGGCAAAGAAGAACAGAAAGCTTAAAAGGAAAAGCTGAACAACATAACGGAAAGAAAGAAGCAAAAAATGGAAAGCAAAAGGGAACGAAAAACATGAAGGCAGAAAGAGCAACAAACGGAAAGCAAAGGAAGGAAAGCAGAGAAATCATAAAGGAAAGCAAGAAAAGGGAGAGTAAAAGAGGAACAGAAAGCATAAAGAAAAGGAGAGAAAGGAAAGAAAAGCTTAAAGGAAAGAGAGATTAAGAGTTCAGAAGACTTACCCGGAAGCGGAAGGCACACAGGAAGAAGCTTGTTGGAGGACTCGGAGGCCTTCGAAGGCAGGGACGGAGGAGCCTCGCAGAACTCAGAAGCTCTCGAAGGACGCTCAGGGAAGAGAGAGAGAAAGATAGAGAGAGTGTGGGCAGATCGAGAAATGCCGCTCGACGCGGATGAGCTCTCGACTTATAGCCAAGCAAATCCACTATAGCTACAGTTCCAGTCACTGCAACCGTCTGGTGTCGGTCTAATCTTTCTGAGTTCAAAAAAAAATTTGAAAATCTGAAAACGGGTAGGGTTTTGTTGGGTCGATCCGGCCCAATTCAGGACACTATAGATGATCCGATTTCACAAAAAAAAAATAATAAAACAAAATATAAAAAATGTGATAAATAGAAAATTTTCAAAAATAATAAATGGAGTGATGTAAAATTTGAAGTGTTCAAAATTGTTTTTCATTTGCACGATAAAGGACATTTTTCAGGTTCATTGTGCCTCATTGTCATGTTAGCCCTCTTTGGACTCAATTCTTCTGAAATATAAATTTGAGTGAAGAATTATTTTGGCATGTTTGTAATTTCACATCACACCATTTTGTTTGATTTTACTCCTTCTTCTTCTACATTTTGAATAAATCTAAAAATAAAAAATATTGAAAAAAGGAACAGTGCTCGAGCCCATTAGGCCCAATGGCCTTCGTGGTTTTCTCTCGAGTCTACTTCTTTTGAAAATATGTCAAAAATATTTTGTTTTCACATTTTGTTGTTGAATGATGTATCATTCTGAGATTTGTCAAAAAAAAAAAAAAAAAAAAAAAAAAGAATTCAAATTCCTTTTCACAAAGTTTCATGGTGAAAGTAAGAATAGTATTTGTTGAGTCCATCTGGGCCCATTTTCAGTGTAAAATTTATCTCAGTTTTGTTTTCTTAGAATTGAAAATAAAAATATTTTCCTCATCATGTTGTATAATTTTCATAATGTCATATTTTATTCTCAAATAAAATTTGTAAAAAATTTGATCAATTTCTTGGTCGCATTGGCAGTTGGGTCTGTCTGGCCCATTAAGCTCACACTACCTCGCATTCCTTTCAATTTGTTTCAGATCCAAGTTTGACCCAAGTTTCTCTGTAGTCTCGTAAAATAAAGGTCGAATAAAACATAAGAAAATCAAAATCATATCTCAAAATACAAATTTTCAACAGTATCTTTCCAATACAATTATCCAAATTATCCTGTGTGATTTTCTCTGATTTTTTTGTCAAAAACTGAGAATGAAAGATGAACAGTTTTTGAGCCCATTAGGCCCCGTTGTCATATATGGTTTCTCTTGAACCAGTGCATCTGAAATTCTGGAAAATAAAAATACATGTTTATGGAGATTTTGTGTTTTCAATTCATAATTTTTCTTTCCATTTGTGTGAACAAGTATTTGTGCAAAAAATAAAAATAGAGAAATTCAGACCCTTGTCTGAAGATTTTGTCATGGTTGTAAAAAGAATAGTGTTGGGCCCATTGAGTCTAGTAGTGTTGCAAAATTTTCTTTAGTTCAATCTTGAGAAATCCTCTCATAACAAAAAATGAAAAAATGAATTTCTTTTAGCTTGTTCCATAAACTATGAAAATAAAAAAAAATGTTTTCTTTTTCGGATCGTCGTCCCGTCGCGATCCCGGTTGCGACAGATGGCGACAGATGGCGATATGGACATCCATTGAAAGGAAATTGAAAGTCTAAATCGTCATAAATTTGATTATTTCAAAGAAAGCAAATTGACTAAAAAAAAATATATATCATAGTTTTCCATTACAAATAATCATATCATGTACATATTTTCATCAACTTTGAATTTGCCTCCATGTATATTCATCAAATTTTCTTCCTTCAAAAAAGACAAAAAAAAAAAAAATCAAAATGCATCAAAGTTTTCTCCTCCAATTTCAAAATTACATATTTTCACCAAATCTTCTTCCTTCAGAAAAGACAAAAAATCAAAATGCATCAAAGTTTTCTCCTCCAATTTCAAAATTACATATTTTCATCAAATCTTCTTCCTTCAAAAAGACAAAAAAAATCATCATGCATCAAAGCTTTCTCCTGCAATTTCCAAATTTACATCAACCATGCTTCTCATTTCAAAAAAAACCAGCTGTCAACACCCAATTTCGTCTGGATTGGCTAATAGATTTATTTTATTTTCATCATGAGTGTCAAATAAAAAAAAAAGTAAAAAAATAATAATAATAAAAAAAAATAAAAAATAAAAAAAAAGAGCGTTCGTCCTTGATTGTAATTTTAGGAACGAACGTTTTAGTTGGTCGATTTCAGACCGTTCGTCCTCTGTCTTTCGGACCGTTCGTGGCCATAAGCGTTCGTCCTGCACCGTGCGCGTTCGTTTTCTCCCCTTTCAAACGTTCTACCTGTATCGTACGCGACCGTTCGCCATCACCTGTGCATGCAACCGTTCGTACTTATTCGAACGTTCGTCCGTGCCTACCTTTAGGACGTTCGGCAATTTTCAGCTTCAACCGTTCAGTCGAGTCCATTATTCGACCGTGCGGCCAATTAGATGTTTAGGACGTTCGCTCATACAGAGAGTCAACCGTTCGGTCATAATGTTTTAATGAACGTTCGGTCTTCATGTGAACGTCCGGTCATGTTATGTGTTAGTGAACGTTCGGTCATGTTATGTGAAGCGTTCGGTCATGTAATGTGTTAGTGAGCGTTCGGTTATATTGTTTAATGAGCGTT
This sequence comes from Vigna nakashimae, assembly GCA_034642375.1. NCBI lineage: Eukaryota > Viridiplantae > Streptophyta > Magnoliopsida > Fabales > Fabaceae > Vigna > Vigna nakashimae. Next base: position 31,188,907 of record CM067763.1, on the reverse strand, counting down.
CGCTTTTCATTTGAACGATCGGTCACTCATCTGAACGCTCGGTCTCATGTTTGTCTTCAGTGTTCGTACTAGTTCTTATTTTCTTCCGGCGTTCGGTTTTGAACGCTCGTCCTGTGCCTTGTGCGATCGCTCGTCCTCGCTAGGATACCGCTCGTCCAAGACATTCTTCTACTGTTCGTCCAATTCAATCAACTCTTCTGCCGCTCGTCCAAGATACTCTTCTGCCGCTCGTCCAAGATATTCTTCTGCCGCTCGTCCTAATTACTCCCATCTTCTAACGCTCGTCCAAATCACTCCTGTCTTCTAACGCTCGTCCAAACCACTCCCGCTCGTCCATAATTTCCTCCTGCCGCTCGTCTCAATTTTTCCCACTTTAACAACTACTGCAATCTTCCATCTGGTCCACTTTTATCCGCTCCCACTTCACTAACCCTATTTTATTCTACCAAATTCCCACCATTCCACTTCCAGTATTTCACCATCCAGCATGCACAGAAGAGGAAGCAACCACACGCACAGGGTGTCCACAGTATGAAGAAGAAGACAAGATTGAAGGGCCCTCACCCTATTTTCTCACGATCAAAAAAACTGTTGCTCAGCATGAACAGAAGAGGAAGCAACCACACGCACAGAGTGTCCACAGTATGAAGAAGAAGACGAGATTGAGGGGCCCTCACCCTATTTTCTCACGGCCAAAAAACTGTTGCTCAGCATGCAAAGAAAAGAGGATCACGGGAGGAATTATGAACAGATTGGGAAGCTCACGGGTTCTGAGATTTGGCTATAAAAGAAAGCAAGCAGCAGAGAAAAAGGGGGGGGGGGAAAGCTACAGCCGAGAGATACCATTGCCGAACTCCAAACTCTGGATAGACCTTCATCTCCAACTCCCTTCCACCATCTTCATCACATCATCTTCATCTTACTCTGGAACACAACTCACGGCCAACACCTTATACACGGCCAACATCATCATTTCAAACCTTTCTTCTTCATCTTCACCTTATACCACGGCCATAGCTAGAAATTCTTCTTCCTCACGGGTCAGCCACCAAAAGTCACCCTCATCTCCATTCCTCCACCCCTCAGCTCATCATACACATGACCATTCTCCATCACCTCCAACATTCATCTCTTCATCCCTACGCCCACTGCCACTAGTAACTACTCATCCTCCATATTCATACACAGTCAACCTCAGCATCATCATCTCTAACACTACTACCGTTATCCCACGGCCAACCCATCATTTTCATCCCTTACCTTTTTCATTATTAACACATCATCTCCATAATTCACTCTCGACGTCCCCCACACACCACACAGCACAGACAAAATCAAAATTCATGGCCGTGCAAGCTCAATAATCTTCCACCTGCACTAAACCACCAAAATCCGAGACCACCTCGACCCTCACCGTCATCTTCTCCTTGCCTCCGTAGCAACCATGAGCCACCAGGACTTTGAACAAACACCTGAAACCTAGAAACCAGATTGGAGTGCCATCCGAGACTCTGCCTCAGCCTTTGCCAGTCACCCCTGATCCAAATCTGAACCACCATCATTTTCTCTATACCTCAGCCACCGAACCATCATCTTCTACCTCCGCGTATCTCTATCGCGACCCTCATCACCAGCACGCTTCAGATACGGTCGCCGTCGTTCTTGTTAGCAAAATGAAGAAGATGAAGTTTTGATGATGTCCAAATCAAGTCAAGAGAAATCAAGATTCAAAATGTTATGAAGACTTGTATTGCTATGGAAAGCTTTTGTAATAATTATAGTTTAGTATCTAGGACTTAGATTATGAGTGGATTTATGTTTGCATTCAAAAGAGATGTAAAAATAAGCCAAACAGCAAAATCTGTGCAGTGTTAATCGATTAACACAGGGTGTAAATCGATTGTTCCAGAGACAAATGAAGAAGCACTGCATTGAGCTGTTAATCGATTAACAAGGGGTGTTAATCGATTAACGTTAATCGATTAACAAGGGCTGCTAATCGATTAACACAGGAGCCGTTTGAAAAACTAGCCGTTTTTAGAGCCGTTGAAGTATCCGTTGGGTTGTTAATCGATTAACCACTGTAGCTAATCGATTAACACAGTCAGAAAGTCTAAAAGCGAAAATGGAAGAGCCTTTGGATGAGTCTATAAATAGACTCTCATTTCCTCTCAAGTTTAAGGAATACAGAGACACAGAAACGCTTCCCTTGTGCTCTAGAACTCAGAAATTCTTGAGACTTGTGTGTTCTTGTTCGGCTTGTGAAACTCTTGTTTGTGGAGCTGGTGAAGTGCTGCTACGGTGACAGAGGAAATAGCCGGTTCATCCTTGGTGTGTCTAAGGAGGTGTTCGGAAGAGAATCATCCTTCGTGAAGTATTCGGAGGAGGTGTTCATCCTTTGTGAAGACTCAAAGGAGGTGTAGGTTCATCTCTTGTGGTATCAAGAGAGGTGGTTTCTAAACTCTTACAAATTGTTTCTTTGTGATTGTAATTTGTAATTGTTTTGTGATTAGTGAATTGTTTATCTTGTTTGAGATAAACGACTGGACGTAGGATTGGTAAGATCCGAACCAGGATAAAATCATCTGTGCAAATTTCTCTCAACCTTACTCTCGCTTTATTTGTCTTTATTATTTGTTTGGTAAGTTTATTTGAGTAGAAATTAAAAGGCACACGTTCGTATTAAAAACCCTCTTGGTTTGTTATTCCACGCTAACCCTTCCGCTGCAGCCGCTCCTGACAATTGGTATCAGAGCTTGCTTTGATAGTCATTCAAATGGCGGGATCGTTTCAAACATTCGCAGAGGGTGCTTCTATCAATAGACCACCACTATTCACAGGTGAAAATTACGCATTCTGGAAGGTAAGAATGCAAATATTTATGGAATCTATTGATATAGATATTTGGGATGCTGTTGCATTTGGTCCTTTTATTCCAACTAACAATATGCAGGAACCAAAGCCCCGTGACCAATGGACTGCTCAAGATAAGAAAAAATTTGGTAATGATGTAAAAGCTCGTAATATTATTTCATCTGCTTTAACTGTTGATGAGTTTTACAGGATTTCTGTTTGTAAAACTGCACAAGAAATGTGGGAAGTACTGAAAGTAACCCATGAAGGTACAGATGATGTTAAGAGAGCTAGAAAGAATACCTTAATCCAGGAATACGAAATGTTCAGGATGAAGCAAGGGGAAACAATAGTAGATGTTCAGAAACGCTTCACCAACATCGTAAACCATCTTATTGGACTAGGTAAGTCTTTCGATACTGATGAGCTTAATATAAAAATTTTGAAATCTTTAGACAGGTCTTGGCAACCAAAAGTGACTGCAATTTCTGAGTCACAAAATCTCAACACAATGACCATGGCTGCATTATTTGGAAAGTTGAGAGAGCATGAACTTGACCTCGGAAGACTTGATGAAGAAGAATCAAAAGCCAAAAACAACAAGAAGAGTTTGGCGTTAAAGTCGGAGGTTGAAAGAAGCAAAGGTAAATCGGAAGATGAAGACTCAGACGAAGAAGAAGAATTGAGACTCATGATAAAAAGACTCAACAAGTTCATGAAGTCTAAAGGTAAAGGAAAATTTAGATACGAAAAGAAAGATAATCCAGTATCTTCCTCAAATTACCGATGCTACGGTTGCGGAGAAAAAGGACATTTAAAAGCAGACTGCCCAAATCAAAAGAAGGGTGAAGAAAAGAAAGAAAAGAAATTCTTCAAGAAAAAGAAGGCATACATTGCATGGGAAGACGACAATGAGACCATTTCAGATTCAAGCTACTCAAATGAAGAAGCAAACATCTGTTTAGTGGTGAACGACGACGCTGGAAGCCAAGTAAGTACATCTAGCGATTCTGATAATTCTAGTCAAATTAGTGAAAATGAATTGCATGAAATTTATGCTGCGTTAATAGTAGAATCTGAAAAATTAGATAAAGCCCATCAGAAATTGAAAAAGGATTTCAAAAATTTAAAATTAAATTTTGAAAATATTTCTGAAGAAAATAAAAATTTGAAAATATTCTTGAAGAAAATAAGAATTTAAAATTAAATTTTGAAAATATTTTTGAAGAAAATAAAGATTTGAAAAATAAAGTTTTAATTTTTGAAAAGGGTAAATTTGCTAGTAGTGATGAATGTGCTTCTTGTGCAAATTTTAAGAAACTACTAGAACAAACAACCTTAGGAGAATGTAGTAAGAATAATGAAAATAAGGTTGTTAAAAATAAGTATGTTCCTAAAATTAAAAATAAACACAATCATAGAACCCGTAGAACTTGGGTAGAAAAAGGAACAACTTATAGGAACACAAATGTTGTATCATGCTTTTATTGTATGAAAAAGGGTCATACATCTAACAAATGTAAAATTAAGCATTATGGTGTTCCAAGTGGTAGATATATTTGGGTTGTAAAATGATTTCAATTTTTTTTATATTAACCCAAAGGACCCATACAAAATAGTTGGGTACCTATTGTTTAAAATTTAGAATTTCTTTAAAACAATATTTAATTATTATTCCAAGGTAGATGGAATTATTTTAATTTATTTTGTATACAAAGCATATATAGTTTTCAAACGGAAAATATTTGAAATAGAAGAATATGTGCATGTTGTCTTTGATGAAATTGTAGACCTTGAGGCAAAACCTCTTGAGTCATTTGAATTACATGCAGACAATGATGAAGATTTGAAGAAGCAACAAATGAAGTGAAGAATGATGACAATCCTCAAAGATGAAGATCTAAACAAAATGTGAAAACAACCTAGAGGATTCTCATTACAAAATTGAAGGCATATCTAAAGGGGTGCTTTATGTTTCTATGTTTTTATTAGTATGTGCCATTTATATTTCTTGCATGCTTACCTCTTTAAAAATTTAATAAAATATATATATTGTTTTTCCTTAATATGCATACATGCTTGTATTAAGGGGGAGTATATTTTCTAATAAATTTAGGGGGAGCAATTATACATCTCTTTTTAATAATGATCAAAAAGGGGGAGAAATATTTAAAGTCTTAAACTTATTTCTAAGTTTACTAACAATTGTTTCTTCCTTAAGTTATATTTTTTATACAAATTATTTCCAAAAGCTTTAAATCAAGAAGGTTTTGATCATCATCAAAAAGGGGGAGATTGTTAGCAAAATGAAGAAGATGAAGTTTTGATGATGTCCAAATCAAGTCAAGAGAAATCAAGATTCAAAATGTTATGAAGACTTGTATTGCTATGGAAAGCTTTTGTAATAATTATAGTTTAGTATCTAGGACTTAGATTATGAGTGGATTTATGTTTGCATTCAAAAGAGATGTAAAAATAAGCCAAACAGCAAAATCTGTGCAGTGTTAATCGATTAACACAGGGTGTAAATCGATTGTTCCAGAGACAAATGAAGAAGCACTGCATTGAGCTGTTAATCGATTAACAAGGGGTGTTAATCGATTAACGTTAATCGATTAACAAGGGCTGTTAATCGATTAACACAGGAGCCGTTTGAAAAACTAGCCGTTTTTAGAGCCGTTGAAGTATCCGTTGGGTTGTTAATCGATTAACCACTGTAGCTAATCGATTAACACAGTCAGAAAGTCTAAAAGCGAAAATGGAAGAGCCTTTGGATGAGTCTATAAATAGACTCTCATTTCCTCTCAAGTTTAAGGAATACAGAGACACAGAAACTCTTCCCTTGTGCTCTAGAACTCAGAAATTCTTGAGACTTGTGTGTTCTTGTTCGGCTTGTGAAACTCTTGTTTGTGGAGCTGGTGAAGTGCTGCTACGGTGACAGAGGAAATAGCCGGTTCATCCTTGGTGTGTCTAAGGAGGTGTTCGGAAGAGAATCATCCTTCGTGAAGTATTCGGAGGAGGTGTTCATCCTTTGTGAAGACTCAAAGGAGGTGTAGGTTCATCTCTTGTGGTATCAAGAGAGGTGGTTTCTAAACTCTTACAAATTGTTTCTTTGTGATTGTAATTTGTAATTGTTTTGTGATTAGTGAATTGTTTATCTTGTTTGAGATAAACGACTGGACGTAGGATTGGTAAGATCCGAACCAGGATAAAATCATCTGTGCAAATTTCTCTCAACCTTACTCTCGCTTTATTTGTCTTTATTATTTGTTTGGTAAGTTTATTTGAGTAGAAATTAAAAGGCACATGTTCGTATTAAAAACCCTCTTGGTTTGTTATTCCACGCTAACCCTTCCGCTGCAGCCGCTCCTGACAGTTCTCCGCCTCTGCCATCTACGTTGGCAACTATCAGTTATGGAGAGCGTCGCCGCCTCTGCCTCGTAGCCGCCATCTTCTTCTCGCCAAGATCAATACCAGCCACCACGAGCTCCAGCGTCGACTACCCGATTCACCAACCTCCAAACCGCCAACCTCCAGGGAGTCATCCCCTCCACCATCAACCACCCCTTTGTCTTACTCCTGGAAAGAGAGAAAACCCTGAAAGAAGAGAGCTTGGGTTTGGAGCCCGTTTTGGTTTCTTAATAAAAAAATAAATAAAGAAAAAAGATATAAAAACATTTTATGCCCCCCTGTGTCTCGCCTCCTTTCGCACCCCTGGATTATATCATTTGCAACCCTTTAAGCCTTTCTGCAGTAAAATAAAAAAATAAAAAAGGGAAAGGAATTGGATCTAACACACATTTCAGGATGCACTTCTGTTTTCATTTTTACACCCCTGACAGACAAAGAAGCTTCAATTCTACTCTCTGCACTCCTGGTTTTCATCTATGCACTCCTATTATTATCGGTTTGTTTCTCTCGCTTTGTTCTTAAGTTTTTATTTCTTTATTATTTGTTTTTTTTTTCTGTATGTAGCTCTTTGTGTGATAACTCGTATATTGCATCTTATATTTTGTCGGATTTCTTCAAAAAAAATATAAATAAAAAAATATAAAATAAAACAAACAAAGCCGTGTGAGTGCTCGTGCGATCGTACGCATCAGCCTATTGCTCATTACGCAAACAATAAGAAAAAAAATCGTGTGAGTATTCGTGCGATCGTACGCATCAGCCTAGTGCTCATTACGCAAAATAATCTAAATATTACATCAAAAAAATACCAAAAAAATGTAAAATCTTCAAAAACTAAAAAAAAATCGACATTTTCAAACAAACAAACAATCTTCCTCGCCAGAACTACGTGATCCTTGATTCTCCATCAAAAGTGGAGATACGTAGGAGCAAGGCCAGTCCTTGTCAGGTTCACTTTCCCAAAAATCCAAAATCATTTTACAAACAAAATTTTCTAAACAATTTCTCAAACAATATTTTCAAGCATTTTCTAAAAGAACTACGGAACCCTGATTTCTCATTCTAAATGAGAATACGTAGGAGCAAGGTCAATCCTTGTCGGGCACAAAAAACTAAAAAAATATATTTTGTTTCTTTAGAATTTTATTTTAGGAGATAGTTAAACATTTTGAAAACCACATCATATTCGCATATTTAGTTAAAGGTACTGCCTTAGGGCAGGCGTTGTAGGGTGCTAATACCTTCGCTACACGTAACCGACTCCCGAACCAAGAATCTCAGTTTCGCAGACCATGCCTTATCATTTTATGGTTTTTCCGTAGTTTTCCAGAATAAACTATGGTGGAGACTCCAAATCTCTTTTTTCCACACCTGTTTTATTTTCCATGGATCGTCGTCCCGTCGCGATCCCGGTTGCGACAGATGGCGACTTCACTCGGAATCGCAACGGGACGACGATCCGAAAAAGATATCAGGTGTGGAAAAAAGAGATTTGGAGTCGCCACCATAGTTTATTCTGGAAAACTACGGAAAAACCATAAAATGATAAGGCATGGTCTGCGAAACTGAGATTCTTGGTTCGGGAGTCGGTTACGTGTAGGGAAGGTATTAGCACCCTACAACGCCTGCCCTAAGGCAGTACCTTTAACTAAATATGCGAATATGATGTGGTTTTCAAAATGTTTAACTATCCCCTAAAATAAAATTCTAAAGAAACAAAATATATTTTTTTAGTTTTTTGTGCCCGACAAGGATTGACCTTGCTCCTACGTATTCTCATTTAGAATGAGAAATCAGGGTTCCGTAGTTCTTTTAGAAAATGCTTGAAAATATTGTTTGAGAAATTGTTTAGAAAATTTTGTTTGTAAAATGATTTTGGATTTTTGGGAAAGTGAACCTGACAAGGACTGGCCTTGCTCCTACGTATCTCCACTTTTGATGGAGAATCAAGGATCACGTAGTTCTGGCTGAAAAATTGTTTGTTGTTTGAAAATGTTGATTTTTTTTAGTTTTTGAAGATTTTACATTTTTTTTGTATTTTTTTGATGTAATATTTAGATTATTTTGCGTAATGAGCACTAGGCTGATGCGTACGATCGCACGAATACTCACACGATTTTTTTTCTTATTGTTTGCGTAATGAGCACTAGGCTGATGCGTACGATCGCACGAGCACTCACACGGCTTTGTTTGTTTTATTTTATATTTTTTTATTTATATTTTTTAAGAACAAATCCGACAAAATATAAGATGCAATATACGAGTTATCACACAAAGAGCTACATACAGAAAAAAAAAAAAACAAATAATAAAGAAATAAAAACTTAAGAACAAAGCGAGAGAAACAAACCGATAATAATAGGAGTGCATAGATGAAAACCAGGAGTGCAGAGAGTAGAATTGAAGCTTCTTTGTCTGTCAGGGGTGTAAAAATGAAAACAGAAGTGCATCCTGAAATGTGTGTTAGATCCAATTCCTTTCCCTTTTTTATTTTTTTATTTCTATTTTTTTTTTTAAAACATATTTTTTTTATTTTTATTTTCTCTTTTTTTTTTCATTATTATTATTTTTTTTATTTTACACTCATGCTGAAAATAAAATATAGTAGACCTATTAATCAATCTGGACGAAATTGGGTGTTGAGAGCTGCCCCTCTTTACTTAGATTTTACTAGATAATATGAAAATTTGACATTTTCGTATTATTAGAGTAACAGCTAAGTAAAGGAGAAAAAGACACTAATTTCGTCCGGATTTCAAAATGAGCGAGAAACGAACAGGGAAATCTAAACAAATATGAACACGGCTAAGAGAATTAAGGTGTGTAGACATTGCAGAGGGTGTAACAACCCTATGGAAGTGAATGAGGTGTAATAACCTCGTGGAGGGTGTACCAACCCTATGGATGAAATTGATGAGGTGTAGAAACCTCGTGGAGGGTGTACCAACCCTATGGATGAAGTTGATGAGGTGTAGAAACCTCGTGGAGGGTGTACCAACCCTATGGATAAAGTGAATGAGGTGTAGGAACCTCGTGGAGGGTGTCACAACCCTATGGATAAAGTGAATGAGGTGTAGAAACCTCGTGGAGGGTGTCACAACCCTATGGATGAAGTGAATGATTTGAGTTTGATTGCTGGGCTCGACCATTGTCTTACAGAGGGCCGAGATACCAATAGCAGAAATGTAAAATTGGGCTCGACCATTGTCTTACAGAGGGCCGAGATACCAATGGCAGAAAGTAAAAATTGGGCTCGACCATTGCCTTGCAGAGGGCCGAGATACCAATAGCAGAGGAAATTTAAATTCGACCATTGCCATGCAGAGGGTCGTTTGACAATCTGGACTTGACCATTGCCTTGCAGAGGGCCAAGATCACAGAGGAAAATTTAAATTCGACCATTGCCATGCAGCGGGCCGTTATACAATCTGGACTTGACCATTGCCTTGCAGAGGGACAAGATCGCAGAGGAAAATTTAAATTCGACCATTGCCATGCAGAGGGTCGTTTGACAATCTGGACTTGACCATTGCCTTGCAGAGGGCCAAGATCGCAGAGGAAAATTAAATTTGACCATTGCCATGCAGAGGGTCGTTTGACAATCTGGACTTGACCATTGCCTTGCAGAGGGCCAAGATCGCAGAGGAAAATTTAAATTCGACCATTGCCATGCAGAGGGTCGTTTGACAATCTGGACTTGACCATCTTGGCCCTCTGCAAGGCAATGGTCGAGCCCAATTTTAAATTTCTACTATTGGTATCTCGGCCCTCTGCAAAGCAATGGTCGAGCCCAATTTTACATTTCTGCTATTGATATCTCGGCCTCTGCAAGGCAATGGTCGAACCCAAAAAAAAAAAAAAAAAAAAACAAAACAAAATCATTCACTTCCATAGGGTTGGTACACCCTCCACGAGGTTGCTACACCTCATTCACTTCTTCCATAGGGTTGATACACCCTACCCGAGGTTATTACACCTCATTCACTTCCATAGGATTGTTGCACCCTCTGCAATGTCTACACACCTTAATTCTCTTAGTCGTGTTCATATTTGTTTAGATTTCCCTGTTCGTTTCTCGCTCATTTTGAAATCCGGACGAAATTAGTGTCTTTTTCTTTACTTAGCTGTTACTCTAATAATACGAAAATGTCAAATTTTCATATTATTTAGTAAAATCTAAGTAAAGAGGGGCAGCTGTCAACACCCAATTTCGTCCGGATTGGCTAATAGATTTATTTTATTTTCATCATGAGTGTCAAATAAAAAAAAAGTAAAAAAATAATAATAATAAAAAAAAAAAATAAAAAAAAAAGAGCGTTCGTCCTTGATTGTAATTTTAGGAACGAACGTTTTAGTTGGTCGATTTCAGACCGTTCGTCCTCTGTCTTTCGGACCGTTCGTGGCCATAAGCGTTCGTCCTGCACCGTGCGCGTTCGTTTTCTCCCCTTTCAAACGTTCTACCTGTATCGTACGCGACCGTTCGCCATCACCTGTGCATGCAACCGTTCGTACTTATTCGAACTTTCGTCCGTGCCTACCTTTAGGACGTTCGGCAATTTTCAGCTTCAACCGTTCGGTCGAGTCCATTATTCGACCGTGCGGCCAATTAGATGTTTAGGACGTTCGCTCATACAGAGAGTCAACCGTTCGGTCATAATGTTTTAATGAACGTTCGGTCTTCATGTGAACGTCCGGTCATGTTATGTGTTAGTGAACGTTCGGTCATGTTATGTGAAGCGTTCGGTCATGTAATGTGTTAGTGAGCGTTCGGTTATATTGTTTAATGAGCGTTCGCTTTTCATTTGAACGATCGGTCACTCATCTGAACGCTCGGTCTCATGTTTGTCTTCAGCGTTCGTACTAGTTCTTATTTTCTTCCAGCGTTCGGTTTTGAACGCTCGTCCTGTGCCTTGTGCGATCGCTCGTCCTCGCTAGGATATCGCTCGTCCAAGACATTCTTCTACTGTTCGTCCAATTCAATCAACTCTTCTGCCGCTCGTCCAAGATACTCTTCTGCCGCTCGTCCAAGATATTCTTCTGCCGCTCGTCCTAATTACTCCCATCTTCTAACGCTCGTCCAAATCACTCCTGTCTTCTAACGCTCGTCCAAACCACTCCCGCTCGTCCATAATTTCCTCCTGCCGCTCGTCTCAATTTTTCCCACTTTAACAACTACTGCAATCTTCCATCTGGTCCACTTTTATCCGCTCCCACTTCACTAACCCTATTTTATTCTACCAAATTCCCACCATTCCACTTCCAGTATTTCACCATCCAGCATGCACAGAAGAGGAAGCAACCACACGCACAGGGTGTCCACAGTATGAAGAAGAAGACAAGATTGAAGGGCCCTCACCCTATTTTCTCACGATCAAAAATAATGTGGCTCAGCATGAACAGAAGAGGAAGCAACCACACGCACAGGGTGTCCACAGTATGAAGAAGAAGACGAGATTGAGGGGCCCTCACCCTATTTTCTCACGGCCAAAAAACTGTTGCTCAGCATGCAAAGAAAAGAGGATCACGGGAGGAATTCTGAACAGATTGGGAAGCTCACGGGTTCTGAGATTTGGCAATAAAAGAAAGCAAGCAGCAGAGAAAAAGGGGGGGGAAAGCTACAGCCGAGAGATACCATTGCCGAACTCCAAACTCTGGATAGACCTTCATCTCCAACTCCCTTCCACCATCTTCATCACATCATCTTCATCTTACTCTGGAACACAACTCACGGCCAACACCTTATACACGGCCAACATCATCATTTCAAACCTTTCTTCTTCATCTTCACCTTATACCACGGCCATAGCTAGAAATTCTTCTTCCTCACGGGTCAGCCACCAAAAGTCACCCTCATCTCCATTCCTCCACCCCTCAGCTCATCATACACATGACCATTCTCCATCACCTCCAACATTCATCTCTTCATCCCTACGCCCACTGCCACTAGTAACTACTCATCCTCCATATTCATACACAGTCAACCTCAGCATCATCATCTCTAACACTACTACCGTTATCCCACGGCCAACCCATCATTTTCATCCCTTACCTTTTTCATTATTAACACATCATCTCCATAATTCACTCTCGACGTCCCCCACACACCACACAGCACAGACAAAATCAAAATTCATGGCCGTGCAAGCTCAATAATCTTCCACCTGCACTAAACCACTAAAATCCGAGACCACCTCGACCCTCACCGTCATCTTCTCCTTGCCTCCGTAGCAACCATGAGCCACCAGGACTTTGAACAAACACCTGAAACCCAGAAACCAGATTGGAGTGCCATCCGAGACTCTGCCTCAGCCTTTGCCAGTCGCCCCTGATCCAAATCTGAACCACCATCATTTTCTCTATACCTCAGCCACCGAACCATCATCTTCTACCTCCGCGTATCTCTATCGCGACCCTCATCACCAGCACGCTTCAGATACGGTCGCCGTCGTTCTCCGCCTCTGCCATCTTCGTCGGCAACTATCAGTTATGGAGAGCGTCGCCGCCTCTGCCTCGTAGCCGCCATCTTCTTCTCGCGAAGATCAATACCAGCCACCACGAGCTCCAGCGTCGACTACCCGATTCACCAACCTCCAAACCGCCGACCTCCAGGGAGTCATCCCCTCCACCATCAACCACCCCTTTGTCTTACTCCTGGAAAGAGAGAAAACCCTGAAAGAAGAGAGCTTGGGTTTGGAGCCCGTTTTGGTTTCTTAATAAAAAAATAAATAAAGAAAAAAGATATAAAAACATTTTATGCCCCCCTGTGTCTCGCCTCCTTTCGCACCCCTGGATTATATCATTTGCAACCCTTTAAGCCTTTCTGCAGTAAAATAAAAAAATAAAAAAGGGAAAGGAATTGGATCTAACACACATTTCAGGATGCACTTCTGTTTTCATTTTTACACCCCTGACAGACAAAGAAGCTTCAATTCTACTCTCTGCACTCCTGGTTTTCATCTATGCACTCCTATTATTATCGGTTTGTTTCTCTCGCTTTGTTCTTAAGTTTTTATTTCTTTATTATTTGTTTTTTTTTCTGTATGTAGCTCTTTGTGTGATAACTCGTATATTGCATCTTATATTTTGTCGGATTTGTTCATAAAAAATATAAATAAAAAATATAAAATAAAACAAACAAAGCCGTGTGAGTGCTCGTGCGATCGTACGCATCAGCCTAGTGCTCATTACGCAAACAATAAGCAAAAAGCCGTATGAGTACTCGTGCGATCATACGCATCAGCCTAGTGCTGCTCATTACGCAAAATTAAAAGATAAATTAAAAATCAAAAAAATATGTTTTAAAGGTCAAGCACATGTGTGATCGTTCGCATCGTCCTTGTGCTAGACATCTTTCCATTTTATAAAAATATTGAGCACATGTGTGATCGCACGCATCGTTCTTGTGCTGAAAAAATTGTCTTTTATAAAAAAAAAAACCAAAAAAATATAAAAACCTTCAAAAACTAAAAACATCCACATTTTCAAACAACAAACAATTTTTCAGCCAGAACTACGTGATCCTTGATTCTCCATCAAAAGTGGAGATACGTAGGAGCAAGGCCAGTCCTTGTCAGGTTCACTTTCCCAAAAATCCAAAATCATTTTACAAACAAAATTTTCTAAACAATTTCTCAAACAATATTTTCAAGCATTTTCTAAAAGAACTACGGAACCCTGATTTCTCATTCTAAATGAGAATACGTAGGAGCAAGGTCAATCCTTGTCGGGCACAAAAAACTAAAAAAATATATTTTGTTTCTTTAGAATTTTATTTTAGGGGATAGTTAAACATTTTGAAAACCACATCATATTCGCATATTTAGTTAAAGGTACTGCCTTAGGGCAGGCGTTGTAGGGTGCTAATACCTTCCCTACACGTAACCGACTCCCGAACCAAGAATCTCAGTTTCGCAGACCATGCCTTATCATTTTATGGTTTTTCCGTAGTTTTCCAGAATAAACTATGGTGGCGACTCCAAATCTCTTTTTTCCACACCTGATATCTTTTTCGGATCGTCGTCCCGTTGCGATTCCGGTTGCGACAGATGGCAAGTGGTGGCCGTGAGGTGTTAGTAGTGGCCGAGTATAAGGTGTTGAAAGTTGATGGTGATGACATGGTGAGAAGATTTCAACTCAGGTGGCTTTGTCCTCCTAGTGCTTGCAATAATTCTCTTAAGGAACATGAAAACGGTTGCCCCAAACTTGTTTCCTACTTCAATTGTGTCCTCTTCGACCTTTTGTGGGTTTCATGCCCCGAGTCTTCCCCTTAGGATAGAGTGTAATTTGGGGAAAGACCAATAAGGAGGAAAAGTTTGTGTCTCTGGAACTTCCTACGGTAATTGTGGTAAGCATGAATCTCCAGGGCTTTGTAAGGCATTCAGGGCTTAAGGGATTAGGCTCATTCGTCCCTTCAGTTGTTGGATATCGACTTTCATCCTTTCTCTTTGGTTCTCCAAGATTTGTTAACTGGTTCGAGTCCTTTAGGGTATCTTAGATGTTTAGTTGTATCAGTTTTTTTTTTGAATGATAACAACAATTCGCATTTATTTGTATGAATAATTTCCAGAAATTAAAAACAATGATCAAAATGTGTACACTTTATTAAACTTTTTTCATTTTTCATACCCTAAAAATATTTTAATTTATTCTAATTTTTTCTTCTTTTTTTTTTGAATGATTCCGAGAACAAAATTAATTTTAATCTTTTTTATTTTCATAGTTTTTTATTTTATTTATTTAATTGAGAAAACAAAACTAAGGAAAACAATACACTGAAAATGGGCCGCAAACAGTTCATCTTTAAATCTTAAGTTAATAAAAAGAGAACAAAGAAGAGAAAAGAAAGCAGGGAAAAACATAAGAAACATAAAAATAAAGATGTGCAGAGTTCGACCACTGGTGATCGTTAGGATTACAGTCCGGGGAAAAGATAAAAAAAAATATTAAGTGTCCATATTACAGTCCTTATTAAATTCCGGCCACACTCGGCCAACAAAAACAAAACAAAAAAACATTTCAATGGTAGAAAAACTCTCGAGCTGGTTGTGGTGGTCTAAGAGAGAGCTCCGTCGAGGGAGGTCTGATATGGAATCCGCGGAATGCAGGAGGCGCTGGTGGAGGGAGTTGTCGTTCATCTCTGTCGTCGTCAATTATGATGGGAACGGGGAAGAGGTCCAGAAGCTTCGGAGCCCTCATGATTACCCAACCGGTTTCTCCAAAAAAAAAAAATAATGATAAAGAGAAATAATTGTGTCAAAAGAAGGAAGAGAGGGAGAAAATTAAAAAGACAAGGATGAAGTTAGGGTTTTACCATACATGTACAGGGGTAGTAGAGAAAAGAGAGTGCCGGTGGGATCCAATTCCGCTTGCCAACGTCTTACTCTATTCCCATGATTGCTAAACCAGCACTGGACGTTGTACTCCCCCGCTTCTCCGAATGCCCTGATTCGAGTAGTGATCTCAAAAATCTGAGCTCGACTTGGGTGAGTGACTCCGTAATTGTAAATGTTGGTCATTATCCTGATTTGGTCTTCTGTCGGACGCCACTTTGGGCAGGCCGGTCTCTCCATTTCCATTTCCTTCTCATCCATTTCCCTAATTTGTCTAAATAAATAATAAATAAAAAAAAAACAAACTATAAATAACAAAAATACTATGTTCATAGTCTAATGTTTTCTTCCATTGTGTTTCTTTTAAGCTAATTTTGTTCTTTGTATTGGGTCTTTCGAGTCTCGTTGTCCAGTTTGTGATCTGTTTCATGGTCCTCGCAAAGGTTCCTAAACGGATCTACGTCCAGATTGTCCATGTCCATGTCCTTGTGTTCATACGAGTAATATTCTTTTTAAGTTTTCTGTTTTTAATGGGGTACGTGGCGTTGTTCTACCCGATTGTCTCTGTCATACCTTCAAACGAAGGGAGATTAGCGTTTGGTTTCCAGCCTATATACCCCTTATCTTTGTTAAGACAATGTGTTCTTAGAGTTTTTTTTAGAGAGAAAAATAAAAGAGGAACAAGAAAGCAAATAAAGGAGCAAAAGTAAATAACACAAAAAGCATAAGAAAAAAAACAGGAAAGCATAAAAAAAAACAAAAAAAAACACAAAAGATGAACGGAAAGCAGTAAGGAATAACAAGATCAGAAAGCAGAAAGAGCAACAAACGGAAAGTAAAGCATAAAGGAAAGAAAAATAAAAAGGAGAGCGGAAAAGCTTAAAAGAAAAACTGAACAGCATAACGGAAAGAAAGAAGCAAAAACTGGAAAGCATAAGGGAGCAGAAAAAGCATGAAATGAAAGAAAAACACAGAAAGCGTCAAGAGAAGGAAGAAAAGGAAAGAAGGAACGGAAAGCTTAAAGGGAATAGGGAAAAGGAAGCACATAAAGCTAAAAAAAACTAAAGGAAAGAAAGAGAGAAAGGTGCAGAGGACTTACCCGGAGAAGTAGAGCTTACAGAAGCTCGTTGCAGATCTCAGATGCTCCGAAGGCACACTGGGACAGAGGCTCCTCGCAGATCTCACTCAGACTCTTCAGAAGGTACGTAAGCAGAGGCTCCGCAGAGAATCCAGACGCTCAAAGGAGAGCGAAGAGAGAGAAGAGAGGAGTAGAGAGTGGAGGAAAGGGTTAGAGAGAGAGTAGGCAGTCGAGAAGTGCCGTTAGGCACCAGGGAGTGACCCTTTTAAAGCCAAATTTGTTCCACTGTAGCAACAGTTCCGGTCGTTGCCACCGTCTGATGTCACAGTCCCGGTCTTTCTCAATGCAAAAAAAAAAATAATAAAATAAAAAAAATTTTGAAAATCTGAAAACGGGTAGGGTTTTGTTGGGTCGATCCGGCCCAATTCAGGACACCATAGATGATCTGATTTACCAAAAACAATAATAAAACAAAATATAAAAAATGTGATAAATAGAAAATTATCAAAAATAATAAATGGAGTGATGTAAAATTTGAAGTGTTCAAAATTGTTTTTCATTTTCATGATAAAGGACATTTTTCAGGTTCATTGGGCCTCATTGTCAGGTTAACTTTCTTTGAACCCAATTCTTCTGAAATATAAATTTGAGTGAAGAATTATTTTGGCATGTGTGTATTTTCACATCACACCATTTTGTTTGATTTTATTCCTTCTTCTTCTACATTTTGAATAAATCTAAAAATAAAAAATATTGAAAAAAGGAACAGTGCTCGAGCCCATTAGGCCCAATGGCCTTCGTGGTTTTCTCTCGAGTCTACTTCTTTTGAAAATATGTCAAAAATATTTTATTTTCACATTTTTGCTGTTGAATGAAGTTTAGTACATTTGTTCAAATTGTCCTGTGTGATTTTCTTTGAGTTTGTAGTTAAAAAGATTTTGAAAAAAAAAAGAACAGTGCTCGAGTCCATTAGGCCCAATGGCCTGTGTTTTTTCTTGAGTTTACTTCTTTTGGAAAATGTCAGAAATATGTTGTTTTCGCACTTTGCTTTGTAGTTGTTGTAAAAAAATGTCAAAAAAGGAGTTTGAGTTCATGTTAAAAAAAAAAATTTAAATTTAGTGCAAGAGCGTGAATAGTAGTTGTCGAACCCATTTGGGCCCATTTTGAATATTAATTTTTCCTTAGCTTGTTTTCTCAAGAAAAAATATATATAAAGAATATTTCCCTTGCATAATTTTCACATATGTCATATTTCATTTAAAACCAAAAAATGTAAAAAGCAATTTCAGTTCCTTGAGTCGCTTTGGTATTGGGTTTGTCCGGCCCATTAGGCTCGCTATCTACATTCATTTTGCTTCAGGTCAAAGTTTGACCCATTTTTCTTTGAAGTCTTGTAAAATAAAAGTCAATCCAAAGAACTCAAAAATTATCAAAGTGCAAATTTTCAACAGTGTCTTTAGAGTACAATCTTCCAAGTTGTCATGTGTGATTTTCTTTGAATTTGTAACAAAAAAATCTGAGAATGATTGATGAACAGTTTTTGAGCCCATTAGGCCCTTTTGGCATATGTGGTTTCTCTTGATTTTGTGTTTTCAATTCATAATTTCCTTTTTCATTTGTGTGAGCGAATATTTGTGCAAAAAAAAAATAATAATAATAATAATAAGGCAAAGGAATTCAGACCCTTGTCTGAAGATTTTGTCATGGTTGTAAAAAGAATAGTGTTGGGCCTATCGAGTCTAGTAGTGTTGCAAACTTTTCTTTAGTTTAATCTTGTGAAATCCTCTCATAACAAAAAATGAAAAAATGAATTTCTTTTAGCTTGTACCATAAACTATGAAAATGAAAAAAAGGTTTTCTTTGTCATTTTCTTGTGTCAAGCTTTCACGGCTCAGGTCATCTAATCCATTGGGTCAATGTGCCTGGTAAGTCCAACTTCCTTCTATGTTATTTCTCCTCAGGTCCGATCCGATCTGGATTCTCCCGTGTTGGAAAATAAAAAATAATACAAAAAAAAAGATTTCTTTCCGTAAATTGCATAATTTTCCTTCAGTAATATATTTGTCAAATAAAAAGCAACATAATTGTGGAAGATACAAATTGTTAACAATGTATTTTCAGTACAGCCTTCCAAATTATCATGCATGATTTTTTGGAATTTATTGTCAAAAAAAAATGAAAAAAAATTTAAGAATTAAAGAGGCCCAGTTTCCACAGGGGCCAAAAATCTCATTTCCACAATAGCTCACAAATCCCATTTTCCATACTAGCCTGCAAAGTCTAGTTTCCATGCTGGCCTACAAGACCCAAATTCCACATTGGCCCGGAAATCCCATTTCCCATACTGGCATGTAAAGCCCAGATCTCATGCTGGCCCGCAAGGCCCAGTCTCCATTGGCCAAGAAATCCCAATTTTCCCAATGGCTCACAAAACCTATTTCCCATGCTGACCCCAAGCCCAGTTTTTATACTGGCCACCAAAACCTAATTTGCTCTAAGAAAAAAATCTGTTTTTCAACCAGTATCATCATTTTCATTTCATATTACTTTTCTTCATGCATAAAATAAAAAAAAATACGCAAAAGTTGAGTCATTTGTTTTCGATGCAAATTATCCATTTTTATGAGATTTCAAAAAAAAAAATGTAATGGATGTCATAACCTCCTGGAGTCAAATGATCAAGTCATATATTCTTAAGAGATATTTGTGTGTGCATTGCTTGAAAACATCATCCTTCAGCCCTTGCTATACCAAAGATTGACCCAATCATGTTCTTGAGCCCAAATAATAAACACCAAGTTTTACACTGGGGCAGATTTTCCGTTACCTCTACTGGCTTTCATTTGGGAGATCCTGGAATCCGTTGTAAAAAAAAAAAAAAAAAAAAAAAAAAAAGAAGAAAGGGATGAAAAATAACTCTTGTTGAGATCATTTAGTCTTGTCTCCTAATTAATCTTTTGAAAATAAAACAACCAAAATTTGAAATGACGTATGACCATCTTTCTTCATCCAAAAACAAAAAACAAAATATATCCTTTGATACCAAATTTGAGCCAATATGAATTTTCTTTTCGAAATTTACCCAAACAAGGGTTACCATCACCATAGAAGTCAACTCAAGTTGCAAACAATAAACTTAGTGATCAAATGAAGAGAATTCAGCAAAAGCAAAGCAAAAATGGAAAGAATCACAAAGTGATGGCAAACAAAGAATGAAATTTGAAAAAGGGCAAGATAGTCAAAACAGATTTGACGAATAGCTGATACAAGGTGTAGATGGTAACTCTTGTTTCAAAAAAAAATATATCCACAAAAATTTATTTGAGCCTTTATATCCTTTCTTTCAATACCCCTTAGCCCAAGCCACATTACAAGCCCAATAAAAGTCCACACAGATTGAATAATGGTTGCTTAAATTTTCATAAAACTTAATTTTGAGACAAGACAAAATGACTAACAATCCATTAAAAAAAATGTCCTCGGAAGAAGGGAACTCCCTATCGATCAAAATTATATAAAGGAAAATCGAGCTAATTGGGGCAATCCGTTCAAACCAATCATTTCCATATCCATCACAAATTCATATCCCATTCAAACTCTTACCCCGATTCCCAAACTAGGGGGAAACATTGTAAGTGTTACGTAACCTTTCCGCCCATTCTTCAAAGCTAAGGCAATTTTGTGAGTTTCATGTGTTTTTGGCCCATTCAAAATATTGGACAACTTTGTTGATCTTGCTTTTGTTTCATCTGCATATTCAAAGTTCGTACCAAGACCAGGGCATCCCTTGTTGGGCCTCTCAGATTTGTCCACACTAAGATTCATAAATCCACCCTCAAACAAGGGCAGACACTTTGGGGCTTTGTATGATTTTGAGTCCATCTTATCATTCGTAAACCCAAAGTGGGGGGCAACCTCTTTTTGAACCTCGCTTAATTGACTCATACCCAAAACTAGGGACAACTCTGTGAGTTTCATGTGTTTTGACCCATTCAAAATATTGGGCGTCTTTGTTAATCTTTCACCTGAATATTCAAAGCTCATACAAAGACTGGGGCATCCCTTGTTGGGCCTCCCATGATTTTGGTTCGTCCCGAACTTCAAAAATCCATCATCACCAAAATTGGGGCAATTTGTAAATCTCACATGATATTCTCACTCCCTGATTCATGACTTATTCCCTCACAATTCACAAATACATTTGTCCATACCTACCTTTTTACCAGGCCCCAAACTGGGGCAACTTCTGAGTATCTACGACTTCACATTGGCATTTGTAATTGTTTTAAGGAGTAAGAGGCCCAAGTAGCCAACTCGGTACTCTCCAAATCCTTCCACACATTTGTCCCAACCCCTGGTATCAAGCATATACACACTAGTATCTCGTCAAGAAATGTGTAGCACACAGGCTTCATTTTGAACAGTTGACTTTAGAATTGGACATCCATTGAAAGGAAATTGAAAGTCTAAATCGTCATAAATTTGATTATTTCAAAGAAAGCAAATTGACTAAAAAATATATATATATCATAGTTTTCCATTACAAATAATCATATCATGTACATATTTTCATCAACTTTGAATTTGCCTCCATGTATATTCATCAAATTTTCTTCCTTCAAAAAAAGACAAAAAAAAAAAACAAATCAAAATGCATCAAAGTTTTCTCCTCCAATTTCAAAATTACATATTTTCACCAACTCTTCTTCCTTCAGAAAAGACAAAAAATCAAAATGCATCAAAGTTTTCTCCTCCAATTTCAAAATTACATATTTTCATCAAATCTTCTTCCTTCAAAAAGACAAAAAAAATCATCATGCATCAAAGCTTTCTCCTGCAATTTCCAAATTTACATCAACCATGCTTCTCATTTCAAAAAAAATAAAAATGGACACTCAGTTCTATCTAAAAAAAAATCAATCAAAAATAAAAAACCAACATCTCAAAATTTCAAAACAAATGCAAAAATTTCAAATTCAAAACAATCGCCAATTTTACATTTCTGCTATTGGTATCTTGGCCCTCTGCAAGGCAATGGTCAAGTCCAGATTGTCAAACGACCCTCTGCATGGCAATGGTCAAATTTAATTTTCCTCTGCGATCTTGGTCCTCTGCAAGGCAATGGTCAAGTCCAGATTGTCAAACGACCCTCTACATGGCAATGGTCAAATTTAAGTTTTCCTCTGCGATCTTGGCCCTCTGCAAGGCAATGGTCAAGTCCAGATTGTCAAACGACCCTCTGCATGGCAATGGTCAAATTTAAGTTTTCCTCTGCGATCTTGGCCCTATGCAAGGCAATGGTCAAGTCCAGATTGTCTAATGACCATCTGCATGGCAGGTCGAATTTAAATTTTCTCTGCTATTGGTATCTCGGCCCTCTGCAAGGCAATGGTCGAGCCCAATTTTACATTTCTGCTATTGGTATCTCGGCCCTCTGTAAGACAATGGTCGGGCCCAATTTTAAATTTCTGCTATTGGTATCTCGGCCCTCTGCAAGGCAATGGTCGAGCCCAATTTTAAATTTCTGCTATTGGTATCTCGGCCCTCTGCAAGGCAATGGTCGAGCCCAATTTTACTTTCTGCCATTGGTATCTCGGCCCTCTATAAGGCAATGGTCGAGCCCAATTTTACTTTCTGCCATTGGTATCTCGATCATCTGCTGGGCAATGGTCGAACCCTTTTTATTGCATCGTAATTCTCTTCATCTTATGTACTTGAATCGATTGTTATTCTCCTCTTTTCTCTTTGAAACCCAGACGAAATTAGTATTTCTATCTTTACTTATCTTTTACTCTAATAATATAAACGCGTTGTTTGTCATATTATCTAGTAAAATCTAAGTAAAGAGGGGCAGCTGTCAATACCCAATTTCGTCCGGGTAAATAAAATTCATCACACAAAAAAAAATAAAAAAATAAAAAAATAAAAAAAAAACAACATAAAAACACCAAAATGAAAAACACTATTTATTTTACTTTTTGCACCCCCAAATTTTCTTTTAAACACTTAATCCAATGGCCCAAAATAATCTCATTTTTTTACTTCCTCACCACCCATCTTTTCTTATCACACCCCATTCTCCACATCACCATCCACCTCACCCTCCACATCTCATTCCACATCACCTACTGATGAATCATTATTTTCTTCACTTTACTTAGTTTATTGTGCTAGAATTAATCAGGGAATTATACTTAATTGTCCTGTATTTTCCCATTTTATTGAATTGAGCTTAATCCGATCGGAAATTCTTATTTTAATTAATTTGAATTATCTGAGACTAATTATTTACATTATTTAGTGCAGGGAAAATTTTGAAAATATTCTAGGATATTTTGAAGAAATTTCATTTGCACACTGTGTTGATTTAATTTAATTTGTGTGTTTGAAATGGAAAATTTGATTTGGAACTCCTATACACTTCATGGCCAAGAGAAGTCCAAGAAAGTGCTGAATTTGTAATGTTATTGCTGAAATAAATTGATAGCACACGGCCCCTTCATTTTTGCAAATCCAAAGAGCAATTAATTGAAGAAAGTGGAGTCATTGGCCATGCGTAGAATTAAATCAATTGGAGAAAAGCGGGACAGATTTATGGGCACACGTGAATCTTTGTTAGTGTTGGAATTGTGAAAGAGGTCCCTGTCACCCACATGTGAAATACAATTATTATTAAACAAATAATAATGCTCCATATAATATGTGATGTACACGAGAAAGTGAGATTTATTCAAGTCTTCCACCACCTTCCAATCAACAAACCACACGGCCCACAAGAAAGCAACAACATCAGTGAGGTGCTTGTCACCTTTCTCCTGGCTGGCTGCACGTAATAGATGAGATGTTGTCTTAATCTTGGTCCAGCAAAATGAAGAATGGGCAGAAGCAATAACACTACACGGTTCAACCAGCAGCTGTCTTCAACATCTGTTCAACCACCAAGCGGCAGCAGCCCACCGTCCATCACTTCTCACGGCCAGGAGCTACCATCCAGCAGCTGGATGCTTTCAACTACCTTCACGGTGGTTGTTTGAAGTAAAGAAAGAAGATCAAGAAGACAAGATTAGGTGGAGAATGGAAGTGTGAAGTGAGAAGCGATGATTCATTGTCATGCAATAGTGAAGAGAGCACATCCAGCATGGAATGTGGGCACCACATTTCAAAAGAATTTGGCAGCAAGCAGAAAAGAAGACCGCACAAACAAATGAAGAGAATTCACGGGAGGAGACTATGTTATGGGAATTGATCAGAAAATTGCTTATAAAAAGAAGGCAGCACCAGAGAAGAAAAGGGCGGGGGGAAATTCCTCAACCCTTCACCCGTAACCATCCTCAAGATCCATCTTCCATATTCACCCACACCCACTGGGGAGACCAATCATCTTACTCTTCATTCATCCTTACTCCCTCACCAAATCGCCGTTACAACTCTCTGACCATTCTCCATCACCCATCCTCTTCCCTCTCAACACCTATCCTCACCCGATGACCATCTCCACCCATATTCACCCACTGTCACATCCACCCTCAAACATCTCATAACTACACGACCATCACTACACTTATCATCCTCACAGAACAAGATTGATTCTCCAGCAAGGTCACCTCTGCATATTCAAACCGAACTTCACCACCAACATCATTATCCCTTCACGGCACAACCCTTCATCCAGCTTCACCCACTGTCACGGCCGCCCACTGACTTCACGGGGTCATCTCATAACACCACTACCAACACCTCATACCGGCGGGACCTCACCGTCATTTCCATCTCCGCTCCTTCACCACATCATCGTTACACCTCTGACCACTCTTTATTCATCTCCCATAACCAACCCCACAGCCATACACCCCTGTTCTCCATTCTCATGGACACCATCGCATTCAGGGAGGAAGAGTTCTGCTGAACTGGGGGGAAGAGGTATTACCAGTGTGACGCAGCAGCAAAAAGGAGAAGGGCACAACACTGGAAGAAGCTACGGAGAGCGGAAGAAACAAAAGGAAGCTTCAAGAGGTAACAACAGCCCACACCGACCATCACCGTTCACCGTCAACCGTTCATCTGCAGCGAAACCCTCAATCGCCGCATCGCAAATCCATCACCTCACTTGCACCGATCTCGGGGTCACCATAGCTGCCGCCATCGACGTCCAGGAATAATCACAACCGTAGGTGCGGTTTTGTTTGGCCTCCGCGTGAAGATTGAAGAGGTTCTCTGCCTAGCAAAAATGAAGAAAGGCTTGGGCCACCCGAAAGAGGGCTTAGCCATTTCTGTTGTAATTCTGGAGATAAAAGGAATCTGGGCCTTGCGTCCATTTCCTTTCTTACACCCTCAATCTTTCATGTGCACCCCCTTACAGTTGGACTTGGGTCAGAAAAAACTCTTTCTTTCTCTCTTTGGCCCATTTCATTAGCCTGATAGCAAATTAAAATCATAAAAAATATAAAAGACAATAAAACCCAAAAATAGTTCCTTTTTGTCTTGGCATTGTTTTTATAAATATTATTATAAAAATAATGTCCTTCCATAAAATCTTCAAAAATTACAAAAATATGTTTTAAAGGTTTTAGCACATGTGTGATCGCACGCATCGTCCTTGTGCTAAAAACCTTATTTTCTCTTCCTACATTAAAAATACCAAAAATATGTTTTAAAGGTTTAGGCACATGTGTGATCGCACGCATCGTCCTTGTGCTAAAAACCTTTTCTCTTCCTTAAATAAAATTACAAAAAATATGTTTTAAAGGTTTAGGCACATGTGTGATCGCACGCATCGTCCTTGTGCTAAAAACCTTTTCTCTCTTTTAAATAATCACAAAAATATGTTTTAAAGGTTTAGGCACATGTGTGATCGCACGCATCGTCCTTGTGCTAAAAACCTTTTCCCTTTCTTAAATAAAATTACAAAAATATGTTTTAAAGGTTTAGGCGCATGTGTGATCGCACGCATCGTCCTTGTGCTAAAAATCTTTTCATTCTCCTAAATAAAAAATACCAAAAACATATAAAATCTGCAAAAAACTAAAAAAAACATGCCTTTTTCAAAATTACAAACAATATCGCCTTGCCAGAACTACGTGATCCTTCATTCTCCATCAAAAGTGGAGATACGTAGGAGCAAGGCCAGTCCTTGTCAGGTTCATTTCCCCAAAAATCCAAAATCAAATTATCCATAACAAATTCCTCAAACCATTTTCCAAATTAATTTTCAAGCAGTTTTCAAAAGAACTACGTAACCCTGATTTCTCACATGAGAATACGTAGGAACAAGGTCAATCCTTGTCGGGCCCAAAAAACTAAAAAAATATTGTTTGTTGCTTTAGAGTCTTATTTTAGGGGACAGTTAAACATTTCGAAAACCACATCCATATTCGCGCATTTAGTTAAAGGTACTGCCCTAGGGCAGGCGTTGTAGGGTGCTAATACCTTCCCTACACGTAACCGACTCCCGAACCGAGAATCTGGTTCAAATTGACCATGCCTTATCATTTTATGGTTTTTCCGTAGTTTTCCAGAATAAACTATGGTGGCGACTCCAAAATCTCTTTTCAAAACCCGTTTCTTTTCGGGTCGTCGTCCCGTCGCGATTCCGGTTTAGGTCCAGGGGACGATATGGGTGCAGTCAGTGAAGTTTGGAGGTGTTACTGGTGAATGCTGGCCCAAGACTGAGGCCCATTTCTGTTTTCTGTTTTTTTTTTTATGTTTGCACAGATTGGACTTAAGCCCGAATAGAATGAGGGTGTGGATAGAAAATACGTGTGGCAGGCAGAAAATGTTACTATATTTTTTTAATTTTTATATTTTGTTTAGAAAAGAAACCGGTCTAGCAAATAGGACCAAGGGTTTGCTTTGTTTCAGAAATTCTCCACTCCATTTGATGAAACCCAATTTTGATGCACACCCACGCCGCAGCCCCTGCCGATTCCGACATCGATAGCCAACTCCCACCTCGCGACTTTGCCGTCGGCGATGCGGGTCGCCATCGGGGTCTCAACCAGCCGCCGCGTGCTGGAGGCCACCACCAACGGGCTGGGATACTAACTCCGACTTTTCTCTTTCGAGTTGGGGAAATGATTTCTTTCTTGTGAAGATGGTAGGGGATGATGATGCTCTCTGGTTGCAGGTTCAAGAAATATTGGTTTATATGGGTACTTGATGGATGGAACAAAAGGATGGAAAGGTGATGAAGCAACACGGAGGATAGCACGAATTGATCATTGAGAGGATAAAGAGGTGTTGGAAATGAGGATGAAAAGGAAAGGGATGAGGATCATGATGTTGGAGGTGGTGTTGGCCGTGTTGGAGGTGAAAGAATCGGGAATGAAAGCCGAGGGGTGGAGACGAAGAATGGGATGGAAATTGGAATCGTAGTTGAGATGGTTACGGGTGAGGGGCTTGAGCAGGCCGGAGAGCCATTGGAAGGTGGAGGAGGTGAAAGGCAGAGGTGTTTGGTGTTGAGGATAAAGTGTTAGAGGTAACAACGGTGTGGTTAGGATGTTGAAGATGGTGTGGAGACCACGGGTGAGAGGATCAAAGGGAACCAGTGAGTAATGTGTGATAGGTGGGTAGGTACGGGTTATTGGTGAGATGATCAGAGGAGCGCAAAAGGGAGCTTGTCAGTGTGCGTGTGAAGGAGGATGATGACTGGATGAGGGTAAGTGGTGGTCGTGAGGTGTTAGTAGTGGCCGAGTATAAGGTGTTGAAAGTTGATGGTGATGATATTGGCTGTGTGTGGGACGTCGAGATGGATTATGGTTGAAGGTGGAGATGATGTGTTGAAAATGAAGAAGGTAAGGGATGAAAATGATGGGTTGGCCGTGGGGTATCGGTGATATAAGGATGAAGATTATAAGTTGTTTGTCAGGAAGGGATGAAGATGATGGGCTGTTGGAGATGAAGGCTCCTCCAGAGTTTGGAGTTCGGCCATGGTATCATCATCTCTGGTGTCCTCCCTTTCCAAACTGCCACACTCCACATTTCTTATAGTCACGACACCCTCTGCCCGTGAATATCATCCTCCAAAGTGCTTCTTTCCTATGCTGAACGTGAGTTGTGTGTGAAGCATGCTGACAGGGATATTATGTTTGCTGCCTCCTCCTTTTATCTCCCATTATCATCCTTTTTAAATTTATCTTATCCATTCAGCCTAATGAATACGTGAATATCCTTCCAGTGGGCTTCCTTCACCATTTCATTCTTTGTCTTCTTCTTCTTTGTTTTGGTCGTGGGCTCCCTTCTCCTTTCACGTGTGTGATGGGTGTGAGCTGCTGCCAATGTGCTGGACGGGTGGAGTTTGGACGTGAAGACCGTGACCTTCATAATTGGTGGCTCCCATTTTTATAATGGATTTTGACCTTTTTACACTTCAACAAATTTAGCTGCATTTTGGAGTTCCTATGACCGAGAATATGAGCCAAATGGTAGACCCCTCCATAATATGTTGTCTCCTCTTTTTGGAAATGCTAAAAGGAATGAAGGAGCTGTAACTCTTCAACAAATTCAGATTTTCAAGTGGTGGCCCCTTCTCCAATTGTTTCTAATTG
Organism: Vigna nakashimae; assembly: GCA_034642375.1. Lineage (NCBI taxonomy): Eukaryota > Viridiplantae > Streptophyta > Magnoliopsida > Fabales > Fabaceae > Vigna > Vigna nakashimae. The sequence goes on along the minus strand of CM067763.1, from coordinate 31,160,693 downwards.
TCCTTTTATGAAATTCTTTTGCATGAAATTAAATTTCCGTGTGCATGTGGCTACTTCCAAAACATGGTGGCCCCTTTCTCTTTTATGCCAATAATGCTTAAGCCATTCAAAACAGCAAAATCAATCCATGATAAAAACCGTGAGCATTCTTTTGCTTAAATGTGATCCACTTCTTCCATTTATAAAGCAAGAAAGTAGATTCCTTGGCTGGTTGCTTAAGCTTAAGGCCGCGTGGTTTTCTCCAATTAATGACCAATTTTACTTCTACAAATTCAACAAAAATATTTCATCACAGACAACACACAGATTAAATCACTACAGTGCAGCTTCTTCCCAAACACAGTGTACGAATGTTCTTCTAAACGTCTCAATTTGTATTTCCAAAATTTCCCTTGTAATTACTAATACAAATAATGCTTAGATAATTCAAATTAATCAAAATAAGAATTTCTGATCAAATTAAGCATAATTAGCAAAAATGGGAAAATACAGGACAATTAAGTATAATTCCCCGATTAATTCTAGCACAATAAACTAAGTAAAGTGAAGAAAATAATGATTCATCAGTAGGTGATGTGGAATGAGATGTGGAGGGTGAGGTGGATGGTGATGTGGAGAATGGGGTGTGATAAGAAAAGATGGGTGGTGAGGAAGTAAAAAAAGTAAGAGATTATTTTGGGCCATTTGATTAAGTGTTTAAAAGAAAATTTGGGTTGCAAAAAGTAAATAGTATTTTTTTTATGTTTTTTTTTTATTTATTTTTGTGATGAATTTTATTTACCCGGACGAAATTGGGTATTGACAGCTGCCCCTCTTTACTTAGATTTTACTAGATCATATGATAAACAATGTTTTCATATTATCAGAGTAAAAGATAAGTAAAGATAGAAATACTAATTTCGTTCGTATTTCGAGATACACAAGAAAATAGAGAATTTTTAAATAAGGAACCAGGAATAATTATTATTATTATTATTATATTTTTTTTTTGAGTGCATAAATAAAATGAACAAGATTAAGTGAATGAGAGATTTGAATTTGATTGGGTTCGACCATTGCCTTGCAGAGGGTCGTTCGACAGAAAGTAAAATTGGGCTCGACCATTGCCTTGCAGAGGGCCGAGATACCAATAGCAGAAATGTAAAATTGGGCTCGACCATTGTCTTACAGAGGGCCGAGATACCAATAGCAGAAATGTAAAATTGGGCTCAATCATTGTCTTACAGAGGGCCGAGATACCTCACGGCCACCACTTACCCTCATCCAGTCATCATCCTCCTTCACACGCACACTGACACTACTAACACCTCACGGCCACCACTTACCCTCATCCAGTCATCATCCTCCTTCACACGCACACTGACAAGCTCCCTTTTGCGCTCCTCTGATCATCTCACCAATAACCCGTACCTACCCACCTATCACACATTACTCACTGGTTCCCTTTGATCCTCTCACCCGTGGTCTCCACACCATCTTCAACATCCTAACCACACCGTTGTTACCTCTAACACTTTATCCTCAACACCAAACACCTCTGCCTTTCACCTCCTCCACCTTCCAATGGCTCTCCGGCCTGCTCAAGCCCCTCACCCGTAACCATCTCAACTACGATTCCAATTTCCATCCCATTCTTCGTCTCCACCCCTCGGCTTTCATTCCCGATTCTTTCACCTCCAACACGGCCAACACCACCTCCAACATCATGATCCTCATCCCTTTCCTTTTCATCCTCATTTCCAACACCTCTTTATCCTCTGAATGATCAATTCGTGCTATCCTCCGTGTTGCTTCATCACCTTTCCATCCTTTTGTTCCATCCATCAAGTACCCATATAAACCAATATTTCTTGAACCTGCAACCAGAGAGCATCATCATCCCCTACCATCTTCACAAGAAAGAAATCATTTCCCCAACTCGAAAGAGAAAAGTCGGAGTTAGTATCCCAGCCCGTTGGTGGTAGCCTCCAGCACGCGGCGGCTGGTTGAGACCCCGATGGCGACCCGCATCGCCGGTGGCAAAGTCGCGAGGTGGGAGTTGGCTATCGATGTCGGAATCGGCAGAGGCTGCGGCGTGGGTGTGCATCAGAATTGGGTTTCATCAAATGGATTGGAGAATTTCTGAAACAAAGCAAACCCTTGGTCCTATTTGCTAGACCGGTTTCTTTTCTAAACAAAATATAAAAATTAAAAAAATATAGTAACATTTTCTGCCTGCCACACGTATTTTCTATCCACATCCTCATTCTATTCGGGCTTAAGTCCAATCTGTGCAAACATAAAAAAAAAACAGAAAACAGAAATGGGCCTCGGTCTTGGGCCAGCATTCACCAGTAACACCTCCAAACTTCACTGACTGCACCCATATCGTCCCCTGGACCTAAACTGAAGCTGATTGAGTCATACTTCTGGTTTTTTTTCTTTTATCTCTACACTCCTATTTTTATGTTCTATGCTTTTATTTTATTTTTATGCTTATTAGATTTTACTGTATGTAACCCCTTTTGTATGATAAACCCCACCCCTTTGTTTTATTTTTATATTTCTGATTTGTTCGTTTCGTTTTGTATAAGAAAAAATTAAATTACAAAAAAATTAAAAATATATATAAAAATAATAATAAATAAAACAAAGCCGTGTGAGTGCTCGTGCGATCGTACGCATCAGCCTAGTGCTCATTACGCAAAACAATAAAAAACAAGGAAAAAGCCGTGTGAGTGCTCGTGCGATCGTACGCATCAGCCTAGTACTCATTACGCAAAAAAAAAATCTAAATATTTTATAAAAATACCAAAAATATTTTAAAGGTTAAGCACATGTGTGATCGCACGCATCGTCCTTGTGCTGAAAACATTTTCTATTTGTTCTGCAAAGATACCAAAAAACATAAAATCTTCAAAAAAAACCAAAACATCAACATTTTCAAACAACAAACAATTTCTTGGCCAGAACTACGTGATCCTTGATTCTCCATCAAAAGTGGAGATACATAGGAGCAAGGCTAGTCCTTGTCAGGTTCACTTTCCCAAAAATCCAAAATCATTTTCCAAACAAATTTTCTAAACAATTTCTCAAACAATATTTTCAAGCAGTTTCTAAAAGAACTACGTAACCCTGATTTCTCATTCTAAATGAGAATACGTAGGAGCAAGGTCAATCCTTGTCGGGCACAAAAAATTAAAAAATATATTTTGTTTATTTAGAAGTTTTATTTTAAGGGGAAGTTAAACATTTTGAAAATCACATCACATTCGCATATTTACTTAAAGGTACTGCCCTAGGGCAGGCGTTGTAGGGTGCTAATACCTTCCCTACACGTAACCGACTCCCGAACCAAGAATCTCAGTTTCGCAGACCATGCCTTATCATTTTATGGTTTTTCCGTAGTTTTCCAGAATAAACTATGGTGGCGACTCCAAAAATCTCTTTTTTCAAACCGTGTTTTCTTTTTCAGATCGTCGTCCCGTCGCGATTCCGGTTGCGACACTAATCTATACAAATAATTTGTGGGTTGAAAAAAAAATTAACAAAACTAGTAATGAAATTGGTGGCTAAGAAGAAGAAGAAGATGTTGATTCTATTATTAAAGGTTCACATGATGTGGAAAAACTTGAACAGTGAACTGCTGCTTTTGGATTCACAACCATGGCTATGTTTGTGGTGATGGATTCACGCAGAGGAGAGCCACTCCTAGAATTTGAAGCATCTCAGGTTTTTTTTCCACTCTGCAATACTAGTTGCTGATCAAGGATAAATGTAAATTCCCTTCTTTTCTCTCTGATTTTGTTGCTAACCCATGTGACAATGTGGGCACCCTCTGGAATATTGTTATCATTTGGTTCCATCCCCGTTAACATCTCAAGAAGTACAACACCCAAACTGTACACATCACTGTATCTTCTTCTGCTTTAGTTTTCAAAAAGGTTTCTTTTAGCCTTATTTTTTAACACAACTGATATATCAAATATTCATAGTGTATATGTTCTTAGTCCTCATTATATATATGTTGAACTATTTTTCTTAGTCATTGTAAGGGGAATGACTGTTTAAATTTTATTTTGGGTAAGAACTGAGTGAGAGTAACTTTATTCTGCTTCAACTTGAAGTCAGGGGATTCATTTTTGGTTCCTCAATTGCGTTAGGCATTGGTGCCAAGTTTATTCCTTTATGCAAACCTGGAAAGCTGCCAGGTATATCTGTGTTGTGTTGAATGTAATTGAGCACTACTATCAATCTTAATTAATCTGTTTTAATTTAAAACTAGAATGTATCAAACATAGGCTAAAAGAAATGAAGAGCATTTTGGGTGGATGGCAGGGTCTATTCTGAGTGGAAAGGCCTTGTCATAGTCATATATAGTTTGATCATTCATTATTATTTTGGGTCTGTTTTACTGTTAATGTTTGTGGATTACTAGTTCATGACAACGAATTTGGCCCCACCTTAAACATTTTTTGAACTTTTTTCATTAACTTTTTGTGGCAAAGTCTTCTTTCAGACTAAGTGCTATACTATTCACAAATTCTCAGTACCCAAAGATTAAGATGTCTTTTTTTTGTACAAAAGTATGAAACAAAAAGAAATCAACAAAAACAGATATAAAATATGAATATATATATATATATATATATATATATATATATATATATATATGTGTGTGTGTGTGTGTGTGTGTGTGTGTGTGTGTGCACGAAATTCTATACATATATATGTTCCTTAATTAACCTGTCTCTTTCCTGCAAATTTAATGTCTCTAACTCTGTAGGTGTAGCCTTTTATATATGTGTGTGTACAGCTGAATTAAAAGTGAAAAAGGGCAAATTTTCCAGATAAAACTAGGAAAAAGCTATAGCTAGCTAAGTACACGTAGGTTTGATTGAACAAATTAAGAAAATTAATTTGTTTATATAGTTTTCTAATCTTAAATTTTGTGAAGTCGTTATCAGTGACAATTAATTTGTGGTTGATTGAGAGTGCAAAATTTTTATATTACCAACATGTAAATATTGAGAAGCAAACATTTGTTTATTTGTGTAACTTTTGTAAAATTAGTTTTACTTTTTAAATAATTAATCAATTGATTCTAGCAAACATCACTTTAGGAAATGAAATGAATGATGTTGGGTTCAAGGAAAAAATTGGTGATAATAAATATGAGAATCCTTTGTCTCGCGTTTCCCAAGCTTTTCCTCTATAAACCTGGGTATTGATAGATTGCAGATGAAAGATTGAGAGAGTAGTTTGATTGGAATTGGAATTTGTTTCCCCTTCCCTCAATTCTCTTGTGCCCTTCTTAAAAGGAATAAAATAATCACTAAAAATGGTGTTTGTCAAGGAGGGCGCTCATTGCGCCATTGTCAATGGCGAACATAGTGATGGTCTGGTGCTTTATCTCGTCAGCAAGGCGGGTGAGGGTGAGGTAGTGATATAAGGTGGAGAAGCTCGGTAAGAATGGCCCTTCCACATCGTATTAGAAGAAAACATCCTATTCGAATTTAGGGATTTAATAAAATTCCAATTCTTTTTCATTTGTAAATTATAGGTAATGTAAGCTTTCTCTGCTTGTTAATATTTGCGCAATGACCATGGCACTGTTAGCAAAATGATGAAGATGAAGTTTTGATGATGTCCAAATCAAGTCAAGACCAATCAAGAATCAAAATGATTTGAAGATTTGTATTGTGATGGAAAGCTTTTGTAATACTCTTAGAAATATGTATAGGACTTAGATTAGAAAAAGAAAAGTGTTTTGTAAAAAGTACTGTAGCAAAATACTGTAGGACTATCCGTTGGGGTGTTAATCGATTAACCACTGTAGCTAATCGATTAACACAGTGTGAAAGGCTGAAAACGAAAAATGGAAGAGCCTTTGGATGAGTCTATAAATAGACTCTCATTTTGCTACAGTACTTTTTACAAAACACTTTTCTTTTTCTAATCTAAGTCCTATACATATTTCTAAGAGTATTACAAAAGCTTTCCATCACAATACAAATCTTCAAATCATTTTGATTCTTGATTGGTCTTGACTTGATTTGGACATCATCAAAACTTCATCTTCATCATTTTGCTAACAATCTCCCCCTTTTTGATGATGATCAAAACCTTCTTGATTTAAAGCTTTTGAAAATAATCTGTATTTAAAATACAACTTTAAGGAAGAAACAATTGTTAGTAAACTTAGAAATAAGTTTAAGATTTAAGACTTTAAATATTTCTCCCCCTTTTTGATCATTATTAAAAAGTGATGAATAATTGCTCCCCCTAAATTTATTAGAAAATATACTCCCCCTTAATAAAAGCATGTATGCATATTAAGGAAAAACAATATATATTTTATTGAATTTTTAAAGAGGTAAGCATGCAAGAAAATATAAAGAGCACATACTAATAAAAACATAGAAACATAAAGCACCCCTTTAGATATGCCTTCAATTTTGTAATGAGAATCCTCTAGGTTGTTTTCACATTTTGTTTAGATCTTCATCTTTGAGGATTGTCATCATTCTTCACTTCATTTGTTGCTTCTTCAAATCTTCATCATTGTCTGCATGTAATTCAAATGACTCAAGAGGTTTTGCCTCAAGGTCTACAATTTCATCAAAGACAACATGCACATATTCTTCTATTTCAAATATTTTCCGTTTGAAAACTATATATGCTTTGTATATAAAATAAATTAAAATAATTCCATCTACCTTGGAATAATAATTAAATATTGTTTTAAAGAAATTCTAAATTTTAAACAATAGGTACCCAACTATTTTGTATGGGTCCTTTGGGTTAATTTAAAAAAAAATTGAAATCATTTTACAACCCAAATATATCTACCACTTGGAACACCATAATGCTTAATTTTACATTTGTTAGATGTATGACCCTTTTTCATACAATAAAAGCATGATACAACATTTGTGTTCCTATAAGTTGTTCCTTTTTCTACCCAAGTTCTACGGGTTCTATGATTGTGTTTATTTTTAATTTTAGGAACATACTTATTTTTAACAACCTTATTTTCATTATTCTTACTACATTCTCCTAAGGTTGTTTGTTCTAGTAGTTTCTTAAAATTTTCACAAGAAGCACATTCATCACTACTAGCAAATTTACCCTTTTCAAAAATTAAAACTTTATTTTTCAAATCTTTATTTTCTTCAAAAATATTTTCAAAATTTAATTTTAAATTCTTATTTTCTTCAAGAATATTTTCAAAATCTGATTTCAAATTTTTATTTTCTTCAGAAATATTTTCAAAATTTAATTTTAAATTTTTGAAATCTTTTTTCAATTTCTGATGGGCTTTATCTAATTTTTCAGATTCTACTATTAACGCAGCATAAATTTCATGCAATTCATTTTCACTAATTTGACTAGAATTATCAGAATCGCTAGATGTACTTACTTGGCTTCCAGCGTCGTCGTTCACTACTAAACAGATGTTTGCTTCTTCATTTGAGTAGCTTGAATCTGAAATGGTCTCATTGTCGTCTTCCCATGCAATGTATGCCTTCTTTTTCTTGAAGAATTTCTTTTCTTTCTTTTCTTCACCCTTCTTTTGATTTGGGCAGTCTGCTTTTAAATGTCCTTTTTCTCCGCAACCGTAGCATCGGTAATTTGAGGAAGATACTGGATTATCTTTCTTTTCGTATCTAAATTTTCCTTTACCTTTAGACTTCATGAACTTGTTGAGTCTTTTTATCATGAGTCTCAATTCTTCTTCTTCGTCTGAGTCTTCATCTTCCGATTTACCTTTGCTTCTTTCAACCTCCGACTTTAACGCCAAACTCTTCTTGTTGTTTTTGGCTTTTGATTCTTCTTCATCAAGTCTTCCAAGGTCAAGTTCATGCTCTCTCAACTTTCCAAATAATGCCGCCATGGTCATTGTGTTGAGATTTTGTGACTCAGAAATTGCAGTCACTTTTGGTTGCCAAGCCCTGTCTAAAGATTTCAAAATTTTTATATTAAGTTCGTCAGTATCGAAAGACTTACCTAGTCCAATAAGATGATTTACGATGTTGGTGAAGCGTTTCTGAACATCTACTATTGTTTCTCCTTGCTTCATCCTGAACATCTCATATTCCTGGATCAAGGTATTCTTTCTACCTCTCTTAACATCATTTGTACCTTCATGGGTTACTCGAAGTATTTCCCACATTTCTTGTGCAGTTTTACAAACAGATATCCTATAAAACTCATCAACAGTTAAAGCAGATGAAATAATATTGCGAGCTTTTACATCATTACCAAATTTTTTCTTGTCTTCAGCAGTCCATTGGTCACGGGGCTTTGGTTCCTGCATATTGTTAGTTGGAACAAAAGGACCAGATGCAACAGCATCCCAAATATCTATATCAATAGACTCCATAAATATTTGCATTCTTACCTTCCAAAATGCGTAATTCTCACCAGTGAATAGTGGTGGTCTATTGATTGAAGCACCCTCTGCAAAGGTTTGATGTGATCCTGCCATTTGAATTACTATCAAAGCAAGCTCTGATACCAATTGTCAGAGCGGCTGCAGCGGAATGGTTAGCGTGGAAACAAACCAAGAGGGGGGGTGAATTGGTTATATTCAAATATTATCCCTTTTTAATATTTTTCTCTTAATTTCTTACTAAGCAGATAATTAAACGTAAATAACAGAGTAAGGGAAAGAGAAAAATTACACAGGTATTTTTATCCTGGTTCAGATCACTAGGATCCTACGTCCAGTCGCTTATCTCAAATAAGATAAACCTTTTTCACTATCACAAAACTATTACAAATATTAGTCACACAGAAAAACAATTTGTAACAGTTTAGAAATTATCACCTCTCTTGAAACCACAAGAGATGAACTTACACCTCCTTTGAATCTTCACAAAGGATGATCACCTCCTTCGAATGCTTCACGAAGGATGATTCTCTTCCAGACACTTCCTCAAACACACCAAGGATGATCAAGCTATTCCTCTGTCACCGCAGTACCACTTCAGGACTTTGCAGACAAGAGTTTCCTTAGCTTCAACAATTTCACAGAGTTCTCACAAGAGTTCAGAGTACTTGAGCACAAGGGAAGAGTTTCTGTGTCTCTGTATTTCACTTCTTGAGAGGAAATGAGAGTCTATTTATAGACTCATCCAAAGGCTCTTCCATTTTTCGTTTTCAGCCTTTCACACTGTGTTAATCGATTAGCTACAGTGGTTAATCGATTAACACCCCAACGGATAGTCCAACGGCTAGTTTTTCAAACGGTCCCTGTGTTAATCGATTAACACCTTCTGTTAATCGATTAACGTTAATCGATTAACACCCTCTGTTAATCGATTAACACTGCACTGCTGAATTTTTCCATTTTTCTCTGGAACAATCGATTAACAGCCTCTGTTAATCGATTAGCTACAGTACTTTGCTACAGTACCGTGCTACAGTAATGCGCTACAGTAATTTGCTACAGTATTTTGCTACAGTATTTTGCTACAGTACTTTTTACAAAACACTTTTCTTTTTCTAATCTAAGTCCTATACATATTTCTAAGAGTATTACAAAAGCTTTCCATCACAATACAAATCTTCAAATCATTTTGATTCTTGATTGGTCTTGACTTGATTTGGACATCATCAAAACTTCATCTTCATCATTTTGCTAACAGTTTTGAGATAAGCGACTGGACGTAGGATTGGTAAGATTCGAACCAGGATAAAATCATCTGTGCAAATTTCTCTCAACCTTACTCTTGCTTTATTTGTCTTTATTAATTGCTAAGTAAGTTTAATTGAGTAGAAATTAAAAGGCACACTTTTGTATTAAAAACCCTCTTGGTTTGTTATCCCACGCTAACCATTCCGCTGCAGCCGCTTCTGACAGGCACGAGACAAAAATTTTAACGTCGTCTAGTCCCATTAATGGTAAGGTTCCAATTGACTCAATTTTACAAGAACATGAACCTAATTGAGATAAAACAACTACGAGGATCTATTTGAAACGATTCTACAAAAACAGAGACCTCAAAAATGATTAAACCTTACAAGATTAAAAGTTTACAAGATTAAAAGATTACAAACTTATAAACTTCTAAATTGTAAAATTGTAAGGTTGTAAGGTTATAAGGTTGTAAAGTAATAAGGTTGTAAGGTAATAGGGTTGTAAGGTAATAAGGTTATAAGGTTATAAGATTATAAAGATTATGAAATTATATGTTAAGAGGGAACTCTCCCCAGTTTAGTAAAAAATATTTTTTATTATGCACTATGTCAAATGTTCTTTCTTGTGTAATAACATTAATAAAATATACATAGGATCATATAAGAAGGATCTTAGAATGCACAATTTATGTATGATAGAGTACAAGTTGGATAGAAGATTATATTTGCATAAATTTACTCATATTAATCGTTTAAGATATAACCATAATCAGTTAAAGCACATTACACACAAAATAAGGCTATATTGCATGTTTTAATCGATTAAGATAATAATCTAATCGATTAAAATAGAAAGATAAACCTAATTGATTAAATGCATATGAATTTCATATCATATATATTTGTGTGATCTAACTTGTTTCAGGTAGAAAGTACTTTGCAATGTTTTGAAAAAACGTGAAACAAAAGCTTAGGAACACATCAAGAAGTTGTCCAGAATCATTCTTGGAGAAATCACTCAACCCTTTGAAGAATCTTCATATTCTCCAAGGTTTCAAGAAAGAAAACAGATTTGTGAGATCTGCATATAGGTGGTGCATCCAGGTTACATCTTATTGTTTAGATTTTCTTAGTCACCTTAACTGTGTAAGCAAGGCATAAGAGAGTGTGAGTTTCAACCTCTCTTGGTTATAGTTTTTAATATTGGAGAGTGTGTGTGAGGATACAATTATGTGAATTCTTTGTATTCTTGACAATTGGAATATAGTGGATTCGCTCCAGCTAAGTTTGTTGGAGGAAAATGGATGTAGGCTCAACTTAAGAGTTGAACCAGTATAAAAATTGATGTGTGATCCTAATTTTGTCTTTGTATTTTATAAAGTTGATCATAAACTTTTGTGAATTGATTCAAAGAACCAAAATTTTCAAATAATTTGAACAAGATGTTTTAAAACTCAATTCACCCCTCTTAGATTGAGATATAGGGATACTATTTTAAACAATAGGCACCAGAGCTGGTTAATCGAGACATTAATTGATTAAAAAGATCTTAGATGGCCAATATATCTCAAACCTTTTGTGAGTAGCTCCATAAACATATCACCTCTGTTTGCTGAAGAGAATTATCCATTCTAAAAAATAAGAATGAAAATTTGCTTAGAATCAGTAGACAAAAGGGTGTAGGATGCTTGTTAGCTCTTTGGGAAGCATACCAAATTGTTTTAGTAATAAAACCATTGTAAGACCATGTGTTGTTTTTCCAAGAGACTCGTGTAATATTAAATAATCATATAATTAGTAATTCATCTAGACTAAAGAATAATTGCGAACTTACAACTATATTTAACTAAATAAAGATTTACAAAGAAGGGTGAACTATAGTAATTTGAGGAACTTAGGAGTGGAGAAATGGTGGAAATGGTATGGAATGGCAAAGCTAGGGGTAAATTTCACCGACTTCACTCTCTTGCACTCTCTTGCACACACTGAATCATCTCATCTCCATCAAATACTAATGTCAGTCCCTTAGATGAGAGAACCTAGGTTTTCTTACTAAGCGTCAATCCCTTGATCATTCAACAAGCAAACCTGCATTAAGACCTAGGGTTTTAGATAACTAATGGGTCATGTTCCATCCCTTGACACAAGTCTCCACCAGATCTTTTGTTTCAAGCCTAGGGTTCAGTAGATTTTTCATAAGACCTAATGAAACCGCAAATCGAGCTAGGAACATTCCCATTCCCGCAAGCAATAAGAGTAGAAACAAAAAATTAATATTTAGATGAAAATGCATATATATAATCAAAGCATTTATAAGATACAAGAAAGTTCAATAGATACATCTACTCCAAACAAGATAGGTTTGGTTCTCCATTTCCATGGAGAGTGTAACACCCCAAATTTTGGGATGCCAAGGGTTTACAATAACTTTTTAATACTTAAATTATGATATCATTTCAAGATACAGTTTAAATAAAACTTCCATTTATTATAACTGAATTATGAAAACTTCATAAATCAAATGCAACTATAAAACGTTCATAGAATTCCATTACAGAACTATTAACATTGAAATTAAAATCCCATAGTTCTCCCATGTATCTCGCTACTCAAATTTGCTTTAGCTACATTTGTAACAACATCTACTCACGTACAAGTACGATCATCATAGGTGGAAACCACAACCACAAACATGCAAGGGTGAGGTAACAGAAACATGTCATATAACATACACAAGTATTCAACATTAACTTAGAATAAGATTTCTGAATATCACATATCAGCATACTCCTATACACCTCTTTACATGACAACACATGAAATCATTAACACATCACACTATCAAAATTCCAAGTCACCAACATATATCCACAAAATGATTTCGTCAAAGTAACCAATTCACACCCATACTTCCTCTGTCATTCACCAACTCATATCCCAATTTATTTGAAACCATTCACTATATATTGAATCACCATTACATAATGACATCTCCCACCACTCTCTCGAAGGCTTCACCGGCAAGTACACCACTTCCCACCACTCTCTTAGAGCTTCTCCGGACAAGTATACGCTTTCCACCACCCTCTTGGGCTTCACCGGACAAGTATACACCCCCACCACTCTATTCTTAAAGAGCTTCACCGGTCAAGTACTAGTGCTACTTCCACCACACTTCCAAGAGCTTCACCGAACATCACAACATAAACCCAATTCTAAAACAATTAACAATATTAAACTCGCACAATCAAGCAACAAACCCTGTGTAATAAACGTTCTCGAAACAAAAGCAATCATCAAACTAATGACTAATAAGAAAAAATACATAATATATATACCCTTTTTTAATAACTAACATCAAATGCATTAAAATAAGAATAAATTCAATATATTAACCCCTGAGTGGATCTCATGAATCCATTACTAACCCCTTCTTTTTCATTTAAGTCTCTTCCTGCAAAATGGAAAAACTATCCTCGTGCCTTACCATTCACTTTTCCATGTTCACATGCCATACATACATCACATAAAAAAATTGATTTATTCTTATTTTATAACTTCTCGCGGGTCCCACTCCATTTAAGATCATCAATCACAACATGCATTCTTTTCATACTTTTCTCTCTCCTACCATACACACATATACAATTAAGTAGCATAAATCTACAGTTCTACGTTTTTCATTTATACCCATGAATCAACTACAACAAAATGATAAGTAGAAATCGTTTTCTCCCTTCCCTTTCACTCACGCGACACTATACACCAAGCACACACTAAAAATAATTCATACCCTTTCTTTATACCAACACCCGATACAAGATCAATGCAGTAAATTACGCACAACATAATTTCCATGGCTAAGAAGAACCCAAAGCTACATGCGTGACTACCAATTCCCCCACGATTCAACAAAACCCCAGACTATACTACAATACACCATACACATCTATAATCAAGAGTGTTAACTCCCCTTACCTCGTAAGTAAGTGAACCAGCCACCAAGCCAAAGTCTTCACAATTCTCTCTTCTCTCTCGAGCTCTACTCTTCCACCAAGGTACAAGGCCCTTCACGATTTGCAAGGAAAGAGTGATGGTTTTTCTCTCTCACACACACTTTCAGGGAATTATCTTTCCCTAGGTTTTATCCTAATTTCATTTAAATATCTCTATCCAATATTACTTTCTGTTTCTTATTATTATTTATTTATTTATCTATTTATTTATTTAAAAGCTAAGGCCCAAGTCCTTTTTCTTCAACTCATTTCCAAAAATTAAAATAAAACAAATACTAATTAATTTTTCATAAATACTTTTATCACCCAATTCTATAATATAATTAAGTATTTAATATTAAAAAATGTAAAAAATAAAAAGAAAAACTATTTTTATTTTATCCGGAATTTATAGAGAGTCTAAAAGCTTATAAAAGTGGATGATAGAAGAAGGAGACCCAAAGAGGGAGAAGAGGATGTTTCCACATGCCCCAAGTAGCCTCCATGATCTCTAGAAGTAAAAATGTGCCTTCACATCGCGTCCCTAAGCTTCAACTGTGTTTTCTCATCCAAAAACTACATTTTTCTTCCACTCTCGCCACTTTAAAACCCTCTTCAAAAAGTGCATTCTCACTGGGCCATAAACACTTCTCATTGGGCTAGAGGTGATATGCTCGGTGGGCCACAAAATCCTCTTGTTAGTCTAGAGGTGCTCTACTAGCTAGGCCGCAAGACTTTCTGGCTGGGCTAGAGTTACTCTACTTGCTGGGCTAGCAGTGCTTGTGGCTGAGCTAGCAACTTTTGGCAGCAACTCTCTATTCTTCTCTAATCTTCCAATTTCCAACAAAATAAACCAAAAATAGATAATTAAATTTATTTATGAAGACTAAATACAAATCTTACACATTTTCATGGAATTCAACACAAAACACATGATATAAAGACAAATAAAGGGTTCTAGTAAGTGTGAATAATAGTTAATTATCATACTTACTAACTTTCCCAAACTTAAACTTTTTCATGTCCTCATGAAAAGCAAAAGTTAAACTTAGCCTAGACAAAATATCTGAACTACAATGGTTTAGTGACTCAAGCAAACAACTTCAATCAAAGAAAGAAATCAATCATTAACGGATGGCGACGATCCAACCGTGTCGACGGTCCCTTTAACCCTCTTCTAACGGATGGCGACTTGTCTACTGTCATCGCCAAGCCCAACGGCTACGACGGCGAATTCTTCTCCTCCTCCCTTAAATGTTGGCAGAATCATGGTTCCAACCCCGACCACGCTCTCATCCATGCTTTCACGACCTTCTGAAATTGATTTTTGGGGTTGTTTATTTGCCGATTTGTTTTGTTCTTGTGTCTTTACCCCTTCAAAATCGCTCCTTTAACAAAGTTTGAGCGATGGATTGTTGGGATTGGGTTCCTGTTGGCATCTCAAAGTTGGATTGAGTTCCTTTAACAAAGGTATTTTTTTCTGTGTTATTTTTGGGGCCACATAAAAAAGGTCAATTTTTTGGTCACATTTAGCGTAATTCTTAATCTCATTTTTCTGTTTCGTTTGATGCTTCACATGGCCGCTCGTTTCTTGGTGGCTTCTGTCAAGGTTTGTCCTTTGGTAGATACCTCTTCTTTGCTCCTTAATTTTTATTACACATGTAAATTTCAAAACTTTTTTTTGTCTGTTAAAATTTTATGGTAGTGTTTTTCTTATAAATTATTTTAACATCGTAGGGTTGTATAATTGGTTTTGGAATTTGAAGTGGTGAGTGGTGAAGATGGATTCAAAAAGCGAGGCTGTAAAGACACCAAAGAGGGAATTAGAAGCAGAAGGGGCTCTGAATTCAAAGATGAAGGGTTTTGGATAGCTCCCCTTGAAGGAGTGATGGTGGATGCTTGGTGGGGTTTGGTTGAAAGAGACAAACCCTTGAAGTATAACTAGGATGGCTATGTTGAACTTGTGCAAATGATTCAGAGGCATGGCTTGAAGCTTCAGGATGTCATCTCTTTCCATCAATGTGGTAGAAATGTCAGAGACTCTCGAAGGTATATCACACTACTCATTTTAACTTATTTCAATGTGTGTGTATTGCTCGTGTGTTTAGATTTATTGATAACAGAGATTTGGGTAATAAATTGTTGTGAGATTGATTTTTGTTCAAAAGAGTTCGTGAAATTTGTTGTATACAACATAAAAGTTATGAAAAGGCAAATAAAAAAACGATTGATTTTGATTTTGATTCTAATTTTGTACCATTCCTCCGCCTCCGTGGGTACTGGAAGAAATAAGTAAGAACCATGAATTGGTTTACACATACTGACAAGAAAACCCTAAACTTTGTGCAAATAAAAAATGTCCAGCTGCAAACATAAAATAATAGCAATGAAAAAGGTAAAACTAGGAAACTCAATCTTGGATTTTCATGATATCTTCTTTTGGGAGTCAAAGAGAAAGACACATAGATGTAGGTAAAGGACGCCATCGCTAGGCGGGCCCAAATCATAAACCAATACAAAAACGTGAATGAGACCACCAGATGCATATATTAATAAAGACTAATATCTCGCTTTATTCTTTCGTAAAATATTAAAAAAAATCTTTTTACCGCCTCGGTTCAACTCCAAACCGAGGGATAAGACCCCTCTCTCTACTGTCCCGGTTCACAACCGAAGAAAAAAGTGATAGACTTTTTACCTCATATGTATATACCTCGATTGCGGAGCCGCTGCGGATAAAAGAAAATAATCGTTGTCGTTTCCTTTTACTGTACTAGTGCAAGATAAATGCAAAAGCTTTATGAGTTGTAGGTAAAGGACGCCATCGCTAGGCGGGCCCAAATCATAAACCAATACAAAAACGTGAATGGGACCACCAGATGCATATATTAATAAAGACTAATATCTCGCTTTATTCTTTCGTAAAATATTAAAAAAAATCTTTTTACCGCCTCGGTTCAACTCCAAACCGAGGGATAAGATCCCTCCCTCTACTGTCCCGGTTCACAACCGAAGAAAAAAGTGATAGACTTTTTACCTCATATGTATATACCTCGATTGCGGAGCCGCTGCGGATAAAAGAAAATAATCGTTGTCGTTCCCTTTTACTGTACTAGTGCAAGATAAATGCAAAAGCTTTATGAGGGATCAACAAACATGATAAAATGTTTTTTTAATGCATGAAATCTTTTTTCACCTTTAACTCAAGCTCATTAATGTCTTTTACTCTACAATCATTGTCACACAAATCAACTTTGCCTTTCGTTTCAACCAAAATAAACACACTCACATACAATCTAGCATCACAAGGACTTTCAAAACTTGTATTATAATTAGACTAAGAAAGAAATTTGTTTTTCTAGATATAAAGTATGTTAAGCTAAGAGATTAAGGTACCTTTTGCTTGAGTTCAAATGTAACTAATTCTTAATTCATTTTCCAACTTTCATTTACTGAACTCTTTTTCTTTATCTTGTTCTTCTTTTCCAACCTTAGAGATTCTTGAGATTTCTTCAAGAACTTTATCTTGTTCTTCTTTTCCAACCTTGGAGACAAGAAGGTTGTTTGCTTTTTCCAAGAATATTTTTGGACAACTTTTTTGTACCAAATGAATGCAATTATTTTGTAAACAAACAGGTTAGGTTAGATTATATATATATATATATATATATATATATGTATAAAAGATATGACGTTAGGTAAAAACATTAATCGATTAGAGTTATATTTCGATTTTAATTGATTAGATTATTATTTTGATTGATTAAAAGATACAATATAACCAATAACCATCTTTTACTTCGGATATGTTCTGATCAATGCGACGAGACATTCTTGGTATATGATTTTAAAATACTCTTTACCAAACTTAGGAAAGCCCCTTTCAACATCAAATTATCCGAGTTATCAAATTATAAAAATTACAAAAATATAAAATTATAAACTTATAAACTTATAAGATTACAAGAATATAAGATTATAAGATAATAAAATTATAAAACTATAATTATGAAACTATATGAAATTATAAAAGTATAAAATTATAAAAGTATAAAATTATAAAATTATAAAATTGCAAAACTATAAAACAATAATACTATAAAACTATAAAATTATTAAATTTACAAATTATTGAATTTTCAAATTTTCAAATTTTTAAATTTTCAAAATTTCAAATTATCAATTTATAAAATTATAAAACTATATATTTAATGGTTTAAAATAAACAAAATATATTAAAGTCAAGATTTAGGTGGGTTAGTGACCTAATTAGTCAGTACCACTTTAAAGTATCATCCCCTTTCCAAAAGCATGTAAATACCATGAAATCTGACATTCAACACACTTTTAATTATGCATCAGTCAATAAGCCTTCATGACTAAACCCTAAGCCGGAATTCAAACACATGCATTACAACATGGTTTCTACTCACATACACTAACATGGTGAGATTGTTGTTACAAAAAGGAATCTAATAAAGTGATAGACTAAGCCACGTGACATGCATAGTCTTATACCAGTGAGACAATTTTGTAGATCTAAAACCATGACCCTTTTTGGTTCAGAATATGATCAATTATCATAGGGTTTGCAAAATAAGTGGCGCACCGTGTTTTGGTTGCAAACTAAGCATAACTGCAGGAGCATGCACATAAACAGGAGAAAGCTCGAATGAGAAATTCTGCAGAAACAATGACAACACAACCTTGGCTTCCAACAAGGCAAAGTTTTGGCCAATGCAAATTCTAGGACCCCATCCAAATGGGTAAAATACAACTTGGCCTTTTGTTGCCTTTGCAACCCCTTCAGAGAATCTTTCTGGTTTGAACTCCATTGCATCATTACCCCATATATCAACATCCTGGTGAAGTAAAAAAATTGGCAAGGTAACATTTACTCCTGCAGGTAGTGACAGGTTTCCAAGTTTCATATCCTTCTGGAGTCTGCGATTGTGGAAAACAGTGGGAGGGAATAACCTCAGAACTTCATACAGAATCATGGTCATCTACGGAAGAAACATTTTGGCACATGTTAGCATGAAATTCATTTTTAATAAAGATAATAAATTTTTCATTTTTAATAAAGATAAATGAAATCGTGCGATACATACAGTTTTGAGCTGACTTAACCCATCATCAATGTTTGGATTTTGTTTTCCAAAAACATGAAGAACTTCCTCCCTTGCTCGATTTTGCCATTCAGGATACCTACTCAACATGATCAATGTCCAAACCAGCAAAGATGAAGTGGTGTCTTGTCCTGCTAGGTAGAATAACTTGCACTGACTAATTACTTCTTCAATAGTCATTCCAACACTCTTACGGTTTCCATTTCCCTGGATTTCCATTTGATTTGATTCTAAAAGCATGCCTAATAAATCTTTATTGTTGGATTCACCCTTCTTCATGGCTTTCTCTCGTTTTTTTATGATATTCCCAATTGAATTTTTCATTTCTTTATCAACTGCTCTCATCTTCATTTTGTTAGGTGTCGGTAAATGCCTAGAAACATGTTGAATTAATAAAGGTCAATTTCCTAGAAGTAACATTATTAGTTCTTGTATAAGTCAGGTATGCCTCATTTCTTGAATTTCAAACATTTTTTCAAACATATATCAAATATTCCCTATATCAAAATCTGTATGTAATTCATAATTATTTGTCATCATCACTATAGCAGTGATTTGGTGTATGGAGAGCTTAATCTCTGTCTACAATATCTAGCTTTTAGGGTGATTCTCTAAGGTTTGAAGAACTTCACGGTGAGTTGAGTTTCAATAAAATTAAAACATGCATAATTTAGTAATCACATGTTACAACGAATCAATGTGGTATTACCGCAATATTGGTGTGTTAGAGTACTTTGCAGTCATGACAAGGTACCCCTGAATTCTGAGAAGCTGAAATATCTTTTTTCCTTCTGCATAGCTGCTTCCGAAAGCCGTTCTAGAAATTACATCACGACTCAAATTCTGAATGAAAGGCGAAACATCAATCTCACATTTTCCATCTGATGACAACATTCCCTTCCACTCGCTAATCACATCATGACAACTTTGGGAAAATGCTGGTAGCATGTTCTGCAAATATTTTAAAAGAGAACAATATTTTATCTCAAAAGTCTTCATATCCAAACAACAAGGATACTGGTTAAATTCATTATAAAAGTATACATACTTTTTGTACATCTCGATTAATAATTAGGTAATGCTGTGAAAAGATTGTTTATTTATAAATTAAAGTAATAAACTTACTTTCAATTTTTCCACGTGGAATGCAGGGTTGATAATCTTTCTATGTTGAATCCACTTATCACCCTCGGAATTTATCAGACCAGTGACCAAGAACTTGGCAATGCCACTTATATTTTGTTTCTGGAAATCATGAATGTTATTGAAGACTTTTTTAATTTGATTTGGATCAGTGATGATGACCTTTGGTGTTGTGCCTTCCCAAAAAAACGAATTCTTGCCTGCACATAATTCACTTATCAGCAATTAGACAAATCTTTTTTGTCGATAACCTCAGACCAATCAATCGAATATTGATTAATATGTAATCGATCGAACACTACTTGAAAACGGCTATTCTGCTCAGAAATGAAATAGTCCAAATGTTCCTGGAAATTCTTGCTCCCATTGGACCATTTGTATCTATATACATTAG
Organism: Vigna nakashimae; assembly: GCA_034642375.1. Classification (NCBI taxonomy): domain Eukaryota; kingdom Viridiplantae; phylum Streptophyta; class Magnoliopsida; order Fabales; family Fabaceae; genus Vigna; species Vigna nakashimae. The sequence goes on along the minus strand of CM067763.1, from coordinate 31,140,408 downwards.
GATCCCAATTCATAGATCTCTCCGTTCGAGAAATCAAAATAAGAGGATCGAACCATTTCTTCTGACTCTTTTTCAAATCCAAAAATTTTATTTCGCGAGGAGGGGAGAATAATGGTATAACTAATAAATTTAAAGGAGGAATATCTCTGGTTTTGTTTTAGAAATTTCAAAAACTAAAATAAGAAAAATGTTGTAACAAGAACATTGAATGATGCAGGAAGAATCACCGAAAAACATCACTTTCATGCCCAAACTCGGTAGACCTAACATTTATGTATAGCAACAAATTTTGAGGAGGTAGAAAAAGTGAACCGTATTTGGCAACAGTGTTGTTAGGCCGCAAGGACAAGCGAGGAGCAACATCGTCGGAGACAACAAAAGATTGCAATTGAGGGTTGTTTTGTGGAGCAGGGTTTTGGTTGGAGGTGAAAAGTAGGGAGTATGGGTCACCACGAAGACCTTGTGCTCTCAGAAGTTTCTCGAACGCCTTAGGCCAAAGCCACAACGTGTACACCATCTTCACCGCCCATAACGGAATCACAACACCGATCACGCTCACCACCAGACATACTATTGCTTTTAAGAAAGAAAACGAAAATTGCTCCATTATTGGAAATAAGTCAGAAGGGCTAAGGTACAGAGTAATCATAAACGTAGACACTTAGACTACTGTATCACATATATTTATAGTACAAAATTCGTGTCTTAATTTACTTATTTGTCTTAGTTTAATTATTAAAAATCAGTGCCACGTGATTTTCATAGGCGTGTCTATAAGACAGGTCATACACGTATACATGTCGTAGTCGTGTATAGACCTATAGACGTCTTAAGTTAATTATAAAAATATAAATGGTGGATCCCATCTTTATCAGTTTAATTATAAAAATACTTAATAAAATTTTCATTTTTTTATAAAATTTAGCTATTTTACTTATATTATTAAATTTATAAAAGTTCTCAACCTTTCAACGTGAAACACAGCGTTTTTATATTATTAAATTTATAAAATTTAATATTATTTTGGTTCTGTATTAGTTAGTTTTATTTAAAATAATTTTCATACGTTCTTGCGTTCAATAAATTATTTATTTTTAAATATAAACTAAAATGTGAAGTGACAATTACCAATAGTGATAAATGTTAATTATTAATTATTTTTAAATTTTAATTGATGCATTACACTTAAATCCTAATTAATTTTTTCTAAATGTCTGATTTCCTTTCCAGAATCCTAATTATTTTCGTTTTTTCCATTTTAGGTGCTTTCTCACGGATAAACTCTTATGCTGGGAGAGGCAACAAGAGCTTACATTATCCAGTGTCTTCACGGAGACAAAAAATGGGAGAGGCTTTGTGATTCGTTTTAGGACTCTGAATTAGGGTTCTATTTTTGGGTTTCTGATCCACGACTTTGGGATTTCAGTGTTTCGTTTTTGAACTAGGGTCTTTGTTCTTGTTTTCCAGATTTTCAAATTGGATTTTGAGATTCCTGCTCTAACAATTTAATCTTCCGTTTTGGGAATTTCTTGCAATTTTGGGCTCTCATTGGTGGTTGTTAATCGTGTTTTGGGTGGTTTTTGGTTCATTTAAAATAGTCCTTACATTTTTTCGTTCAAAATGGTAGTAAAAATTGTTCAATTTAATCTTTTTTGTTGATGGTGTTTAAATCGCTAACGACATAATGTTCGCCTTAGGCAATATTTAAGGAGGTGTCTATTTTTAAATATATAGCAAGATGTAACGTGACAATTACCATTAGTGTTAAATATTAATTTTTAATTATTTCTAGGCTTAAATGCTTACTTCGTCTCCATGTTAAGAGGTGAATTTTTGTTTAGTACCTAGTTTTAAAAATGAAGACATTGGGTCCTATGTTATGAAAAATATATGAATAAGGTCCACAAAGAAAGAACAAGTTCAATAAATCATCAAAGAAAACACTAAACAAGAGAGAGAAAAAGTTGGACAACATAAGAGAGAAGAGAAAAAGTACAGTCACATCAACATGAATTTAACGTTGTTGCTGTCAACTTAACAGACATGACCTTGTTCATACATTTTTCATAACATAGGGACTCAATGTCTTCATTTTTAAAACCGGGTACTAAACAGAAATTCACATCTTAACATGACGGTGCATTTAAGCCTTACTAAACAGAAATTCACTTTCATCTTAACCGGGTACTAAGCATTTAAGCCTTATTTCTAAATCATAATTGGGTGCATTACAATTAAACCCTAATTAATTTCTCCAAATGCCTGATTTCCTTTCAAGAATCCTAAATATTCTCATTTTTCCCACCTTTAAGTTCTTTCTTGTGGACAAACCCTTGTGCTTGGAGGGGCGACGGGGGCCTACATCATCCTGCGTCTTCGTGGTAGCAAAGAATGGGAGGGGCTTCATGGTTCGTTTTAGGGCTCCAAATTGGGGTTCTATTTTTGAGTTTCTGATCTCACGACTTTAGAAATCTGAATTAGGTATTTCAGTGTTTCATTTTCAAATTGGGGTCTCTGTTCTTGTTTTCTAGATTTTCGAATTATGTTTTGGGGTTTTTTTTTATCTTGCGTTTTGGGAATTTCTTAGGGTTTTGTTTTCTCGCAATTCTGGGTTCTCATTTGTGGTTGCTAATAGTGTTTTGGGTGGTCTCTAGTTCATCTATGCAGCTTGGTGGTGCGCGACGGAGAAGATGCAGGTTATGGCATGATTTTGGGTCCACAAGTGTTCTGGTTCGTTTGTGTCACGATGGATGGCGATAGAAGCGGAGCTTGCTTCGTTCTGACCTTACGGTGGCTCTCTCTATTACAAGATAAAGAACAAAAAATTTAATAAATAAAAAAGGCTTAATACTTGTTTTGGTCCCTCGATTTCTTAGGTATGTTCAAATTGGTCCTACCTTTACTGAAAAGTTCACAAACGTCCCATATTTTGTAAAAACAGTTCACGTTAGTCTTTTTTTCTTATGGCGTTAAAAACACTAATGACAAAGTTGTCCCCTAGCGAAAATTGAATGACTTGTACACTTATTCAACACGTGACAGGCTGAGTTGAAATGACTTGGCAACATGTGTGGAATTGTGAAAATTGAAGTAATTGGTTAAAAGCAAATGGTTAGGGTTCGTGCAAGTTCGTCCCTGAAGTGAGGAAAGTTATTCTTCCGAAAGTTAAAAGTAAAGGGTTAGGGTTATGAATGGTTTCTTCACAAAGTTGTTCTTCGTGTTTGAAGTCATGGGGCAAATGACTTTCGCATTCCTCACATGGTGGTGGTTCGAAAGGAGGTGCGATATTTATTTGCTACTATAGTGATAGTGATGTAACCAAAGTTGTCAGAATTGCAAAGAATGCTGACAGAAAATTTTGTGGATGTCATCATTACAAGGTTTTATGAATACCCTAGTCACTTTATGTGTTGATACATTCCCTGACTTTGAACCAATTTTGGTGCCTAATTTGGTGAATAGCAGGGTGGATCTTCAATTGGGATGTCCTGTAACTTTTTCAATTGGTGTTCTAAAGACAATGCTGATGAAAGAGATGGTACAATTGTCAAGCAAAGAAGGAGGATATGTGATATGAAAAGTTTAGTCAAAGAATTGCAGAAAAGGATAAAGTTGTTAATTGGAGTTGTGTGTTCTTATTGCATTGAACATTGTTAAATTGTGGTTGTGTTTAGGTTGGTGTTGGTAGCTAGGCAATGTGATTGTATGTTTTGTTCATGTAATGTTAAGGAAAATGTGAAGGTGAATGTTTAGGTTGAGGTGTTTAGCTTCATGTTTTGTTCATGTAATGGATGATGTATGAGTGTCTATTGTAATGAGTTCAAATGAATAATCTGGTTTCATGTGAGACTGTTTGTTTTAGTCCCCCTTTTAGTTTTGAAATGTGAAATGTGGTCCCCCTTATGATTAAAAAAGGTAGCAATGTGGTCCCTATTGTATATGTTTATGATACATATGAAGATACTTGACAGAATGTAGTAATAGAAGTGTTAACATAAGATGACCACATAATAACATAATATCAGTACATTTAATGTAAGTGCTTAAAAAAGTACATATACACTAACAAAGTACTTAATTGAAGTTGATCAAACATACATCACTATCAAAGTACATAATTAAAGTGCTTAATATTAGTACATAATACATCCAAATTTTTCCAATGAAAGTAAATAAATTGACATCTAAGGAGCTTTTCTTCTAACATCTAACTTTTTCCTTCTCATTGGTGGAGTTAAATCTAGATGGATTCTTGAGTTGGTTGTGGTGGGTGAGGGGATTAGGGACATGTTGCCTGTGATGTTAGAGGGGATTGGGGAGGACATTAGGGACTTGGTGGCTATGATGGTATAAGGAATTGGGTACTTGATGGTGGCTATGATTGTAACGTCCCGGCAACTCGCAGGGATCGTTGACTGCCCCCACAGACCACCACCAGGCTTTCCAGTGTGCTTTGCCCTCACTCGCACACTTTCTGGGAAAACTTCCCAGAAGGTCACCCATCCCAGAATTACTCCAGGCTAAGCACGCTTAACCATGGAGTTCTTATGAGTCAGGCTACCGAAAAGTAAATGCATTTTGGTGATATGAGTAGTCAAATCAATTCCTTTAAGCTATCCTTCAACTGTATAGTCCCATACCTACACAGTCTCCAGATCCCTCTCATTCCGGTGTATGTTCGATTCATCCATGTACCCCTTCCACCCGAAGCTGCCAGGAGCCGCTCCTTGTCTGTGCCCCCTGCACCATGCTTCTTGCACCGGCGTCACTCCCCGCCCTCGTCTCCGTGCCCGGGTGTCACATGCCCACCAGCTTCCGCTCTGGTTCGTCCTCGAACCACACCGTACTGGGAGAGGCTAGGCTCTGATACCATCTGTAACGTCCCGGCAACTCGCAGGGACCGTTGACTGCCCCCACAGACCACCACCAGGCTTTCCAGTGTGCTTTGTCCTCACTCGCACACTTTCTGGGAAAACTTCCCAGAAGGTCACCCATCCCAGAATTACTCCAGGCTAAGCACGCTTAACCATGGAGTTCTTATGAGTCAGGCTACCGAAAAGTAAATGCATTTTGGTGATATGAGTAGTCAAATCAATTCCTTTAAGCTATCCTTCAATTGTATAGTCCCATACCTACACAGTCTCTAGATCCCTCTCATTCCGGTGTATGTTCGATTCATCCATGTACCCCTTCCACCCGAAGCTGCCAGGAGCCGCTCCTTGTCTGTGCCCCCTGCACCATGCTTCTTGCACCGGCGTCACTCCCCGCCCTCGTCTCCGTGCCCGGGTGTCACAATGATGGTACAAGGGATTGGGTAGTTTATGGCTATGATGGTTCTGTTGGTTTGATGATGGGTTGGGAAGTTTGTGGTTGTGATGATTTTGTTGGTTCTATGATGTTTGAACGTAAAGGGCACTGTTTTTTGTTGCGAACCAATTGACGACATATGCTACATTTCTTTCTGTGGCCATCAACACTCATTTGGGTCCCAATCTTAGTTAGCTCTCATGCCTCAAACCTTCTTTTTTTCGTGAGAAGAAATATAAGTTTTACCTCTATTCTTTCATTAAGTCGATAGTAAACAAAAGTAGTCCAATGATCTTTATTTATTCCATCTAGAGCCATCACATATCAATTCATATCTTGTACATGCACCATCATCTCTTTGTTACCAGACTTCTTGTCGACCATATCTCCATTTATGATTAAGTGCTTTCAAGATGTAGTTTATTTGAACATCAAAATTGATTGCAAACTTTGCCTTCAAAACAAATTTTAATCAAAATTAACAACAATTACCTAAAAATTGAATTGTAAATTGAAAATTTACATTACTTACTTGAATGGTATTTTGAATTATGTCTTCTTTGTACTCTTTAGGAATCTTCTTCCAAGTAGAATAGCAAATAGGGAATGCTTTGAAGTTTCTAGCAATACTCATCAATAATCAATTCAACAATGCTTCACCATCCCTAACTGGTTGACACTCATCATTCCAACGTACAACAATCCTTTCATTCTGAGAAAAATTCCAAATATCATTTGTTTTTAAGTGTTTACTTGTCATCTTGCATTGGTCATCTAGAAGAAATCAAAATTGTGTCAAACAACTTCAGCAGTAAATATTAATATCACATATAATGCAAGAATTTATATGTGAAGAGTGTCTTATACCAATGACATCAACCAACTATGATCTTGTATGTTGTTGGTCTTTCTTTTTGCACTTTCAAAATGTCCTCATTTTCATCTTCTGCATGTTCAGATTGTACATGTGAAGTTCTTCCAACTTGAGGTGGTGAATGAAGAGTAGCTTCATTTAGGGTTGCACATATGTATGGAAATATAGAGGAATATTAAACAAATATGAACAAGAGTTTCTAATCATAATGGAATAATGGATTGACAATCATCTAAGGAACATAATTCATTCATCACTAGGTTTGTGGTTTTGGGATTGAGAATGAGGACTAGAGATTAACTGCCACCATGCTGGAAACATTGGAAGCAAAATCATAGGAAGCAGAAATAGAGGTATAAAAGAGGTCAAAGTCATTTGAACTAACGAGGTTCTTGGGTTTGAGTTCTGTATAGAGAAACCAACCACATTATGTTTAAGTTTATATGAGTATAGTGTAATGAATCTCATGTATCGTTATACTACATTAATGTACAGTTAGTTAGTTTGGTAGTGTTTAGTCACTAATTCACATTTCAGCACTTTATACTAATTCTAATATGCTTTTATTTTCACCAATGCATTTTAATAATTTGATACTTGATCCAAACATTTGATTCCAGTTCAATTTCAGATTTCTCAAATTTCTAGTTTGATTGTTAAGTTCATTGCCTATCGCGCCACTAAATCTAACTTTTTTAATGTTTAATTATGATTTTTCTTGATTAATTTCAATTCCAAGTATTGTTTCATGATTCATGTTTCTGAACTCAATTATTATAGGTTTGATTCTTAGTTTTCAGTTCTTACTAGTTGAGTAAGTACTAAATTACTAGTTCTTACTTCTTACTAGTTCTTAAAATTTATATTGCCAATTCACATGGATTATAGAAAAAATATTAAGTTAATTTATAAGAAATTTGAAATCCTTTAACGGGATAGTAGGAAATATATATATAATATGGAGACATATCAATAACTCTTTCTTTATGGAAACAAAATTCTGCTATGTATTAAAGAAGTTGAAGACATTGAACTTAGCCGACAATAATTTTGACAAGGGAATATTCAATTCCTTAGTTGCTTTCCCCACTATCAAAGCTTTGAGCTATGTATGTTCATACTTGGTTGCCCTACAATATTTCATTCTTCAACTTTGATATTTGCGTTTGAAATATCAATAATGAGTATTTTTGGTAAATAATCTTTTTTATTCTTTGTTGAAGTTTTGTCTAATCTAAGCAAAGTGGAAGTTCTTCACCTACCTAACGCACATATCAATGGAATTTTACCAAATCATGGTGAGCATGTATCATTTGTCATTCTTTTTGTCCTTGTTCCAAAATCTAGTATATACATTAGTAGCATAAACTTTAAGTGTATTATTATTATAAGAGTTTAATAACTATACTTATCAATCAATTAAAAATCACTCTCATGACTTTAAGGTAGTTGTAAAAATGAATAATCTGAGAGGAACTTTCCATGCATGCCTTGACAACTTGACATCATTTCCCTATCTTGATGTCTCCTTCAACTATTTAAGTGGGAATGTGATACCCTTTATTGCTTAACTAACATCTAGCGAATTTCTTAACATTTAATTCAATAACTTTGACGATATATTCTCATTCTAATCAAACTTACGGTTGAGTTAAACTTACCAGCAACAATTCTAACTTTCCTTTCAAATCAAACTAAAATTCCCATCAAACTATCTTCCAACCACTCAAACTGCATTATATATATTCACCATTCATCTCAAATAATTAAAACATACTTTTCAAATTGATTTGAGCTATTTCTTCATTGTTGCATACCATGAACACTGTCACAGGTTGTGCAAATCTGCATATCTGCATATCTGCTTTCACTCTTTTATTTTTCTTGCATGAGTTTCTTTTGTCATTCTAGACTAGTTATTGTTGTTTATATATTCTCCCACTCATTGCATTGTTTTCTTGGAAAAACACACAAAATACCTACCTAAATACCAATTTTCTTGGATTGACACTCGGTCTATCGTACACTACATTTATAGTGCCATTACCTTAACACCTTTGGAGGAAGGCTTTTTAGCTTATTAACAACGACATCATCACCAATTGTACTCTCTTTTTTGTCTTCCATCTTGATCTCTTATATTTCTTACAAAAAAAATATCTTTGTCTTCTCCATCATACAACATACAATCATTCAGACAAACATAAATTTTGGTGTAATTAAAACCACGCTTGTTAATGACCTTTTTGGCTTCATAGAACAAATGTGGAATTTTAGTATGTTCAAATTCATTTGCTAGCAACTATAGTATCATCGACATTGCTTTTTCACTTATTCTGTATAGACATTTGATGTGATAGAACATCACCAAGAATGAAAGTTTCTAATATTTGACATCCTTCATATAAACTTTGTTGTCCATCTTGCATTAAGTCGACAAAATCTGTACCATCAGGACTCCTAGTATGACTTTACTCTGCACCCAAATCCTCATCATCGACCATGTCATTGTTAGAGCAATGATACATAAATACATCATTAACCATATCACACATGTTATTAGTAATTGGAACTCTTGCATCATTTTATTCGGCCATGACTCCTATTTCATCCTTTACTCTTATCTCCTCGTGTAGAAGTCACATTGTTTATTCTTTTGGAAAATATTTAACAATTAAGCGCTCATATACTACTTCACGCCATTGTCATTTCTTAAAATTGAATTTTTGACATGGACATATTTTCTTTCTCCTAACATCACTATTGAATGCAAAGTCAAGGAAGGTATTCAATCCTCCCATATATTGACTTGTATTTTGAGGCATGTCTATCCATGATTTTTCCATTAAAACGAGCTCTGCTCATGGCAAGAGGATTGAAAGATTAAAATAATTGACCATATCCAATGAAGTTAACTACATAAGAAGAACTTACTAAATTGGTTATAAAACTAAGTCCTATACCAACTTTGTATAAATTTGAAAAGTGAAATAGTCCCACTTATTAATGGGATCGAAGAATTGAATACTAAGTAGTTATCCTACTTAATTATAAAATTATTGACGGGAGGAATGTAATACTAAGTAGTAGACCTACTTAGTGTTACAAATAAACATTAAACAAATAAAACACTAAGTAGATACGTACTTAATTATCAAATTTAATTGATTTTAAAGAACCTCAACAAAACATTATTTAAAAGACTAAGTTGTATAATAATCATAAGTTTTTTACTTATATAGACAAAACCAAGGTCCTATAAGTTGATTTTTTTCCACTTCAATAATTAAGTTGTTCGTTCGAAACAAAAAGTTTGATTAATAAATGTAACACCTAGCGTTAAAACTTATATGACAGTTCACATTTATTCTAAGTATATGACAGTCAACAAAGTGAATTTGTTGACAAGAAAAGAGACGATTGTGCTCACCTTGATTTTTCAAGCATAAGATTGGAGGACAGATTAAGCATAGATTTTTTAAACTCCTTAGAAGACTAATCGTTCACCAAAATGTCAAGAGATATAGAAATGCTGAATCAAGAATTTGTTGATCATCCAACTTAAGATTAGTATTTAGAGGCATGTTTCGATGTTGCAATTTTTTGTGAATGTGCAATTGTTCTTAATTTTCGAATTAATAGGAACACAAGTTACTGAAAATAGTTTATTTGAAAATTTGTCATGATAGTTTCATAATCAATAAAGTTTTCAAATTCTTTGGTCTAAGCCTTTAATTATGTCTTCTTTGGTCTAAGCCTTTGAGATATATGGTTTATATGATAGAAGTCCTTAATAAGACTCCTTGAGTTAGTTACCTTATTTCAATGGTTTATGAGTTAATTTCATCAACATACAAATATTTAGTTAGTATTTAGAAATAATTAATTTAGAAATAATTTATAAATTAAAAGTTACTTCAACTAGTTTGTAGTTCACAGTTTATTTAAATTTTTTATTATCACTTTTTTATATTTTAATTTATTTATGTGTATTATTTTTTATTTTAGTTTTATGAAAGCAATTTTTTAAGCATATATTGATTACTATCAAGAGAAAAACCACATAGTCAAGATTTTGATAGAGTTTTACTCATCCAGTACAGTATTAGTATAAAGAGACCCTTTTTCCATCCTCAACCAACTCAAATATTAAAGTGACAGGTAAAAGAAAGACAACAGAAGCATGATCGTCATTTATTGCCATTAGATGCTGGTGCACCAAACAGGAAGCAAGATTCGATTGTGCTTAATTTTCCAATAACCAGATTCTGAGTCACCGTATGACTATTCCTCCGTCTAAAACAGTTAACAAGTGAAAAACCAATGAGCCAAATTTTCAAAATAACTATTCTTCATATCAGCACGATTTATCGGATGTCAAAACAACAAATGCAACAACTTTACCAAAGAAGCATGGACTGATTAAATATTTTAAGTTGAAAGAAGTCCTCAAATAATTGAGCTAATTAGGAAAATTGTATAATACAACCGTTTCCATGAAGTCATCAAGATTATAATCAATATACTAGATCATAAAATTTAACAGTGAGATTGTTTGATGACACAGGGTTACTAATTGCAATAACTTTTGTGGTATGGATTGAAGACAATAAGGGATCGTAGTGGGGTTTAATAACAGAAATAAAATAAACTGAATGGGAAATATCTAACACAGGTAAAACAACACCAGTGTTATGATCAATGAGAAAACTTCTCAGGCTAAAAATCCTTTTCCGGATGAAGCAGTGTGAATTCTTTCATTTTACAATTAATCAATGACAAGACAACTTTCAAGAAATGCTAATGAAATTGTTCATATTGTGCCTACAGGTATATAGGATTAAGGGGTTCAATTTAAATTACATAGGGACAAAACCTACCTCGACAAATCAGTTACTTCTGTTGCCAAAATCCTCTCACCGGTATCAGGAAGTACGGTGTAATTGTCTCTTATGAAATTCACAAAACCAAACTTCTCAAAAGTTGTAAGAAAACAAGAGAAGGAAACTAGCATCACATGTATTTTCAGAAAAATACATCTTTATAACAAAAACTATGCAACACAGTCCAAAACCCAGTTCTCCAATATATAATGTTATCTCCACTTGTACTAACAACAACATTTTTTTTACCAGAACTTGTGTATTGCAATTACAAAAATTGGAAAACGACATGAAAATCAAAGCAGATTCTTATATGTGGAAAGCTTGCCTGGGTTGTGTTCAACCCCGACAATCCTTCAATACCAGAAGTCAATTGTAGTGAACCAGACTTTTGTACCATTGCCTCTGTTGTATGCTTCTCAGATCCAAGTTTGAAACCTTACAGAAATAAAACCAAGGAAGATACAAAATGCAGTTTATAAGTCAGATTTGTTTCACTAAATCAAGAATTTATCAGTATTTTCTGTTTCGACAATACGTACTTAAACAAAAGGGAACAAACCAAAAACTGCATATCTACTACTTAAAAATTGCATAGTTCAATGTGTTAATTCATATCTACTACTTCAAGCTCTGTTAGTTACTCCAATACCCTTAAATCTAAACAAATATCTTATAAGACTGTTTGATACACCATTATGTCTGGCATTCATGTCATTCTTTTTTCTCATGTTCACCTTTTTCATTAGCAAATGAAAACTGCTACAGTACCAAAATTTGCCCTTTCACATCGTTAAGTTGAATGGTAGCCCAGTTTAGATTCAATTTTACGACCCAAAAGGAGTAAAACAGAATTACTAAGAAAGAAAAAAAAAAGTAATTATATATGAACTATAGTCTCACCAGTTGAGTGTGGAAGGTTCATTGTACTGATGATTCTAATTTCGGATTTGGAAGAAGGCCAGACAGGAGAACCATCATTTCAAATGACCACATTTCCAAGATGTTCGAGATGATATAAATAAATATTGGAAAAAGAAACCCAGTGTCTTTTGAACAAATAACTGTGTAGGATTGGGAAAAAGAATGTTACTTTGACATGAGAGAGTGTTGATAAAAATGTGTGAAGAGGAATTGCGAGTGTAGGAAAAGAAAAGATGCCATGCAATGCCTCTTTCGAAAATCCAATCCATGTTTTTGAACATGAAGGAGAAAACCTGACATAGAGTATCAGGATGACATCGCATGGCCTATATACATACCGTTCTTTAAGATTTGATGCTTGGACCCACAAAGTAGCACGTACATTAGGAATAGAGACATTGTTTCCAAAAATTCTAACCAAAGCAGTGACCTCATAGATCACCTTGCGCTGCTCGCGTCTAGTGATATCTTGCTGAATTCCATTCCAGGTATGTGTGCATTCTGTTGCAGATGCAAAGAATTTCCTAGATTTTGGAACGATTTTCCCATCATTCATGGAATCATGCAACACAATCTTACAGCCTCTTCAAAACCAGTTATTCAAACCATCATCAAATTGCGGGTTTATGATGATGTTGTCATCTCCCGCTAAATAACTGACACTAACGTATATACTGCATCAATCCTCCCTTCTTAAGATAATCTTTGTTCTCAAGGATTAAAATTAGGAAACTTCTTCAAATCAAAGAAGAATTTCCACGTTGCTTTCTCTGGAAGTAGGTGCTTTATTTGACAACAACCTTACTAACAACCCTATTTCCTCTTTTGACGGTCGTCCTTTCTATTATCGCCTCTGACTCCTTAACTTTAGAATCTTCATCATTTATTGGGTAGTGGATTGATGTGCTAGCTTCTCCTACAAACTTTTTCAGTTGTGACATGTGAAAAACATCATGAACGAGTCATCCAGCTGGTAATTGGATCTTGTAAGCTATTATTCCAATCTTGTCTGTTACAACATAAGGTCCATAATATTTTAAATCTGATTTGGCACTGCTCCTAAATGCTACAAAGATTTGTCTACAAGGGTGTAATTTCACGAATAGCAAATCTCCAATTTCAAAGGTCCCGTTAAATCTACTCTTGTCAGCCATTTGTTTTATCCTTGCTTGTGCCCTTTTCATGTGAAACTTGACCATCTTACATTGTTCTTCCCTCTTCTGCAAACTTTTATCGACCAGTTCAATCTTAGATTCCCCTGATAAACAGGGTAAGTTGGGGTGCCTGTCCATACATGATTTCATAGGCACTGGCCTTAATAGTGTTATGATATGTCGAGTTATACCACCATTCATCTAAGGGGAGTTATACCACCATTCATCTAAGGGAAGCCATTTGGACCATTGTTTAGGATGATCTGAACACATACACCTCAAATACACCTTAATGCATTTGTTCACTATCTCTGTTTGGCCATCTGTGTATCGATGGTAAGCAATTGAAAGTTGAACTTGAATTTCTTGATAAGCCATGAAGTCCTTCCAGAACTGACTGACAAAAATTGGATCCCTGTAACTTATTATTGATGTTGGACAACCATGAAGCTTAAAGACATTATCCATAAAGCATTGGGCCACATCAGATGTGGTATATGGGTGTTGTAATGTTATGAAATGAGAAGTCTTGCTCAGCCTGTTAACCACAAAAAAGATCACTTGTTTCCAAAAGGAATTGGGAAGATCCTCTATGAAATTCATAGTAACGTGCTCCCAAATCAAAATAGGGACTGAAAATGGTTATAGCAACCAAATCAAAATAAGAGAGTGAACCCGGTGAAATCTACCCTTAGCGAAGCCATTTCATACCATTTATGACTTTTTTCCACTTCTAAGTGCCTCTAGCTACCAAAGTCCACCTATATTCTTTATGTATTTATTTACTTGCACATAATTTTCCATTCTTTAGTTTATATGAGTTATTAATAGTATAATTATCTAGTATTACACGAGTTTCTTGGAAAACTATACTTAGTTTTACCATTTTATATTACTTGAGAAATTCGGTACATTTGTTGATGAGAAATAGTAAACTAGGAGTGGTGTTAATACTCCAGAACTAGTGTTAATACTCCTTGTAACCAGGAGTGGTGCTAATACTCGTTGTAACCAGGAGTGGTCCTAATACTCGTTGTAATTAGGAATGGTACTAATACTCGTTGTAGCCAGGAGTGGTGAGAATACTCTGTGAGATCCTGAAGAGGCAAAACTCATGAAATCATGGAAAAGATTAGTGAAACCCCTTAAGAGTTCTTAAGAGAGAACTAGACGTAGCTCAGGTTGAGTGAACCAATATAAAGTTCGTAGTTTATTACATTACTATTCAAAAGTTTTTCATTTGCTTTTATCACAAAAACTAGCATCTAACATCTCATAATCTTTATACACATACATATTTTCCTTACAAGTATTTAGATGTTGCTTTGTATAAAAGATTTGAAAAGCAGTAGCTCATAATTCATCTTTTGTTAAAACTTTCATACAGCCTTGTGAAGCATCCTCGTTTGAGAGTATTCTTATTTGTTAATCTCTCTAAAACTAGATATTCCGAAGGCATTTTATCAAACGATATTCCTGATCTTGGTCTTCCATAATTAGTCTAACTTCATATGCCATAAGAAGATCATTGTGGTTGTTGACATTATTGCACACTGTTTATCAGTTGTAGATGGACAACCATTGAAGATGCAAATGGTTGAAACAATAAAGGGATCTCACCCTGCTCCTTCTTGCCCAACTCTAGCCAACCCGATGAAACAGTGGAGTGTTGATCTGTTAACAACCTTGATGTGTATTTATACTGATAATAGTCTATCTACCTTCATAATGTTGCCTCTATATGAGACTATGCCTCCTCTAGTCACCACTTGGTAGAAGAATGTGATGAAGGATATATGTCACCTGTACCGTAGGATACCTAACTCGCCAACGGTCGACCGGTGACCCGGGCGACCTGGCGACAATTACGGTCGCACTGTCACGATCATATGCATGTCGAACACATCGTCACGCCAGTCGTTTAGACGATCGCATCTACAAGTTAATGTCGACCACTTGGTGATCGACAACCAAACAGTGATGTCGCGACATATAGCGCTCGCACGACATCTCATATGTTTGTGTCGATACATAAGACGGTCGACATATAATGAGCGATGTCTAAATTAACAGTTTTAACATAAACGGTTTAGCGGTTAGAAGTAACCAGTTGCGAATATTGGTCAATGCCATGAATCACGGGAGTAACTGACCCAGTATCAAACACGATCTAGCAGTTACAACTTCCAAATAGTCAACTTCGATAACTGACCGGATTTTCAGGTAAACGGTTTATTTTACTGTTTTAAATATGAGAAGCATAGAGGAAAAAAGGTACGTTTTTCCTTGAGAGAAATTAAGAGAGAAATTATTCTTCTTCTTGATCACACATCCCTTTTCTGACTTGAGCGTCGGAGTGTCTTTGCAGGTACCCAGCCCATCTTCCCCTTTAGAGAGCATAACACAGGAAGAGAGATATCACAGTAACAGCATTATAGGAAGGAGTAGTTGCGATTCGTTAGGTTCGTATCTCGGTCTCAACATCCCTACTGAAACATCACCTAACTTGAGCATTGTTGAGCCATGTCGTACTCATCAATTTGGTGACACAAATGCTACCTTCTCAATAGATGATGTAGTTGTTGGAAAATGACTCCTATCAATGCTACGTCCTAGAACCCAAATGACACAACCCTTGGTTATCAAGGAAGCTATTGATGTTGAAGAAGCTACAAGATGGGCTTAAGCTCTCCTCGTGACATCGTCTATCATGCCAAGCTTGTGAAGCTCTTTTTCAAGAGATCACTATACATCGCCTAGCCTCTACCCCACACTATTGAACCAACCTAACAAATCACTATAACTAACTCATCCAACCCCTATCTTTAAACCATCCCATCCACTCCCCAACCCTTAACCCATATACCCCTATATCATGCTCTACCATCTGATATCACTCCAAAAAAAATGTTATTTAGTGGAGATTCTTTTTTCGATTTGTGGGGGTTTTTACCCTCCGCAAAATAATTTCCGGAGGTTTTTCAAACCGTCGCAGTTTGAGTCGCCACAACCTATCTGAGGGGGTTTTCCGCGACCCATGGTATCACATTCAATTTGCAGAGGTTTTTCTGCAAAGGGTAAAAACCTCCTCTATTACCAACTATTATTTTGTGGCAATTTTTAACCTCTTTTATTTTTAATCATTTGATTACAAAAAATACCTACATTTTTTACACTATTTTGTGTATTAATATGTACTATTCAATTTGACAATTATACTTTGGAAGTTGTAACCTCCCTCGTTTGTATTATTTAATTTAAGGTTTATTACTTTATTTTGCTAGAATTATTTAATTTTCGCTACCATTTGAGGTGGTTATATTTTTAGATCAAAAATATTTATTTGTAACAATATTCAAACATATTAATGTAACTAAAGACATCACAAATTCAAATAATTTCATTGTCAAAATCATCATAGTAACATAAAATCAATTTAAAATAAAACCCATCCTTACAACTTAATCAATAAGTACTCAAAATTCATAATAAACTAGATATAGTTTTATCCTAAAAAAAATTTATAAACTCCCTAAGTGTTACTTCCACAAGATGAATGTCTTTGATCTTGTACTCAAAGGAGACTTGGGCTCATTTGCATCACCAACTTGCTAAAATGATAAAAAAATAATTATAATTATACTCATACAATTTTGCAGGAAAGAAACAAAAAAAATGAATTTGTTAAGATAACCAATGGGAATGTACAATTTTACAGAGTACTATAGTTTGTTTCGCACTGCTTCTACTGGTAAATACACACACAATATATATATATATATATATATATATATATATATATATTGTATAATAGTGAGGTTTTATATATCAGACCAGAAAGTTTGCTAACTATTTTAAATGACGTATGGTAAATCAAATTTTGTTGATATACAAATAGAGTAAAAAGAGAAGAAGAAATGTTATACTACCATTTACTGTCCCGAATATGAGGAATTGATTATCTACAACGTAGAGGCATTATGATTTTTTTCTCTAATTTTCAATCCAAAAAGCTCTTTAATATATAATAGTAAAAACTAGGGACCTGGTTTGATGTTTGAACAAGAACATTAATCTCCTAACATTAATTGTACAATCAATACTATTTATGTTTGACTCAGTAATCTTTTTAGTCAATATGTAGTAATGGTAAATAAGTTGACTGCCCTAACTAGGTAGTTTGGATCAAACAGTTAACAAGTCATCTAGCTGCTTGATATAATCATAAACTATAAAATGAACAAGAACAGACTTATGAAATAAGTTATCAGACAGTTAGGTGATAGAGATCTTACAGTGAAATGCTTCTCAACGTCATTAACATCATTCACCAAGGATGCTTTTGTATCATTTAATGAGATTGCAACAATTTTCGAATGAAGTTCCCCTTCATCAATCATGGCTAATGCACCCAAGGGTTTGACCTTCAAAACCTCATATTTTCCTCTCTTTCAGCGATCTCAACAACATCAACTGCAAAATTACAATGATTTCAGACATATTGTGTTGTATTCATAATATATAACATTATGGTAGGGAGGGAAGTCTACAATCTTTATTAATGGAATACCTGAATCGTTATCTCCCAGTTCTCCTTCAACTTTAGAGTTTGCAAAAGATGGATTTTCCCATGTTTGTGGAAGTAAGCCATAGTTCCAATGTATATTGTAACTGGAGAACATGAATAAGATGTGTTTAAGAATAGGCTAAATATGAAACCAAATCAGTCTAGCTAGATCAACCAGACATAGTAAAAGAAGTCAAGGATGTGTTAAATGAGAGATGCAAAATGCTTCAACTGTTAAGGATAAAAAATTAACATGAAAATGGCATTTAAGAAGGAAGGGTAACTATCAAAGGTCAGCAATGGGTATTGAACCCTGAAAGTAGTAGATTTACGGTAGTAAATAGACAACACTAAAGAAGAAATATCACACCACATTTATCTCAACAATAAGGCAACAAAATAATATAGAGAATAGATTTACGTTAAAAGTGAACTGCCAATAACAAATAATGTAATTTAGAATAAGAAAGGAACAACATGAGCTCAGAAATGGTATCTCACGGGTAATATCAAAGCTTTCCCTTTTCTGTATCTTGTTTTATCGGAGTGAAAGCTTCATCAGTTGCAACCTCCGTCTTTGCACTGGATTCTTTAAGAATCTCAACAATGAAGTTGAAGATATCATCACCCGATGGCAATGGAATATCATGCCAAAGAGAAACCTAAATATTTTGCAAATTACATTTTAGGTACAAGTAACAGAATCATAACAGGTAGCCCACATGGCAGAAAACTCATTCTTTGAACTTTACTTCCATTTCCTAATTGAAAAGCTCAATATCTCATTAATAGTAATTCTTATTACATAGCTACACGGTTAATTAGCTTCCATCATATTAAGCAAATATAAATCATGATGAATCCTCATAAAACATTAAAATTTGGCTCCTGCTCAACATTTCTTTCATAAAAGCAGAGGAAATGTAGAAATGTAGATGTGTGAAACAGAATATCTCATTTAGCTAGTGAAGCATAAGAATATTTAAAACTATTCAACATCAGCCAAAACAAAGACTATCCTAAACAACTTACCAAACTATTGATCCATAACAGAAAATACAAATATTAAACCAGAGCATGGATTTGCACGGTGAAGAGTTCAAAGAATCCAGATGTGTGGGGAAGGAGAAAAGGATTAGCGCGGTGGTATTGGCGGGGATTCTGGGATGGAGCCGAATCGGCAGCGATCGTGGCGAGCTCGTCGGCTAGACTCGTCTCGTTGAGAAGGCGTGCCGAAGATAAATTTTTCCCTGGTGAATTTAAAAGTGAATTTTATTAACGTGACAAATTAGAAAATTTTATTTTTAAATTGATTCTTATTTATCTTTAATTCACTTAAATAAATTATAAAAAAATCTATTTTTAAATCCTCTTAAATTTCTCTCAAATTTATTCTCTCATATCCATTGATGAACGGAAACTAAATGTATTGAAGAAAAGGAAAAGATAAAAAGAAAAAATAATTATAATTTAGGTAAGATATAAACCTCTCTTAGAAAGAATTTAAACCGCCTCTACTGTTAGCTCTTGAACAATTCACTAAAATCCTTTTAAATTATGTTCGTTTGTGGGAGTTTTTTAAAACCCCTCAAATAACCCCCAGATAATAGTTTTTTTTGTAGTGCATAGCTTCTCTTACCCTATTTCAACATATGCATAATCTCATGGCACAACATTCTACAAACACTACTCCAGAACATGCTGTTATACGAGCTGAATAGAATGAGAAGTTCTTTGGAAGTGGTCAACACCTAAACACCCTCACCCAAAAATTGTTCCATCCGCCTACACCTACTACCCAACCACCACTACCTCCACCACCTCTATGCGGGAATGATGACCTTTAGTATTTTTTGTATGACATTATATAAAAATTAATTTTTGTTTGAATTTAAAAAAAGATAAATTGTTTAATTTTAAAAAAGATAAAAATAAATTGAAACAAAATAAAAATATTAACAATCAAATTGAAATTAACTTAATGATACGTGATATTAACGGGTCATGTCACACCTTAATTGTGACGTATGTTACCTGATAATTTTTTTATTTTTATAAAAATATTAAAAAATTAAAATAAAAATAATTCAAAAAATATTTTAATTAAAATATCAAGCGTGACACCTTCTTTAATTGTCTTTAAATGTCTTAGTGTAAAACTAAGGAAACTTAATTATTTCAATTTTAAAAAAAGTATATGGATTCAATTAAAAAAAACAAAAGATCTATTTAAAAAAATCATAAAAGAAAACCAAATGTATGATTACACCTTATAAATAATTCATACAAAAATTAAAAGTAAATAATTTAATTATCGTATGTATATATATGCAATTTTAAAAGTTTGGGACCACATTATCCCAGCTCCTATAATCATCCGGCCCTCTCATCTATATATACGTATGAGACCACCCAATGTTAAACATTCGCAGTTGCAGACATAAGCGAGCCTTGAACAAAATGACTCTTGTGAACCCAAAGTTACTCAATTCCTCTTTTACTCCACATCTCACTTTTCCCAAACCTCTGAAACCAGCAGCTCCTATTCTTCTCCAACGTAGGATAATCCTCCCTCGCTACAACGCAATCACCGCAAACGTTAAGGTTTCTGAAAGAAAATCAGCAAACTATCAACCCAACTGTTGGAATATAAATTGATTTTGTATGTTGGGCCTAAAAGATAAAAGGCCAATATTAGTAAAAGCCCAAATAACATTCTAGAAAATCCTATCTAGAAGGATTCTAGAATGTTCCACAAAAATATCTAGAGATGTTTATCCATAAGATGTCTCTAGATAAGTTTAGAATTATAAGAATGTTTTAGAAAGTTCTAGAGAATAAATTATAACCCTTAGATGAATGTTGTGGTGGCAAGATCCTAACCATTGGTTAAGGAGGTGCCATTAGTATAAATAGGGGATGATTATATCATTTGAGAATAAGCCAAAAAAGTTTAGAAGCACTCAATACAAGTCTTTCCTCTTCTCTCAAAATCTTCCAACCTCTCCCAATCTTAAACACTTCCTTCTAGCCTTTAAAGTTTTCTCCCAACAAAGTGGTATCAAGAGCCATAAGATCTTCATAGAAATGGCAAATACTGGAGTTCCCTTTCAAGTCCCAATGCTCACCAAGAGCAACTATGACAATTGGAGCTTAAGGATGATAGCTCTCCTTGGTGCACATGATGTCTGGGAGGTGGTCGAGAAGGGCCACATTGAGCCAGAGAATCTGGAGAGTCTTTCTCAAGCTCAAAAGGATAACTTGAGAGACTCAAGGAAGAGAGACAAGAAAGCTCTCTGTCTAATTTATCAAGGATTAGATGAAGATACTTTTGAGAAGATTTCTGGAGTCAAGTCAGCCAAGGAAGCATGGGAGAAGCTTAAGATCTCTTACAAGGGAGCAGATCAAGTCAAAAAGGTACGTCTTCAAACTTTGAGAGGAGAGTTTGAAGCTTTGCATATGAAGGAAGGTGAACTAGTCTCTGATTACTTTTCAAGAGTTTTAACGGTTACTAATAACCTAAAAAGAAATGGTGAGAAGCTAGATGATGTAAGAATTATGGAGAAAATTCTTAGATCATTAGATCCAAAGTTCGAACATATTGTCACCATTACCGAAGAAACAAAAGACTTGGAGGCCATGTCAATAGAGCAACTTCTTGGTTCGTTGCAAGCTTATGAAGAAAAGAAAAAGAAGAAGGAAGAGATCACGGAGCAAGTCCTCAAGGCACACGTTGATTCAAGAAAAGAAGAAAATACACACAACCAATCAAGGCGAAGTTATAGTCAAGAACAAGGACGAGGGCGTGCATATGGACGTGGACAAGGACGAAGGCCTAACAACAATAACCAAAGAGGAGAAAGCTCTAACAGAGGTCGTGGGAGAGGAAATCCGAATTCAAGGTATGACAAGACACGAATCAAGTGTTACAATTGTGATAAGTTTGGACATTATGCTTCTGAATGTAGAGCCCCTAACAAAAATAAAGTCGAAGAGAAAGTCAATTATGCTGAAGAAAGGTGTCAAGAAGATGGTACCTTGCTATTGGCTTACAAGGGCCAAGATAGAGGCGAGGATAATCAGTGGTACCTTGACAGTGGAGCAAGTAACCATATGTGTGGGAAAAGAAGCATGTTCGTGGAGCTTGATGAATCAGTAAAAGGAAACGTGGCTTTTGGAGATGAATCAAAGGTGGCGGTGAAAGGAAAAGGTAATGTCCTCATCCGACTAAAGAATGGAGAACATCAATTTATTTCCAACGTATATTATGTGCCAAGCATGAAGAGCAACATCTTGAGCTTAAGACAACTCTTAGAGAAAGGTTATGATATTCAACTTAAGAATAATAACCTTTCGATAAGAGATAATACAAGTAGATTCATTGCAAAGGTGCCAATGACAAGAAATAGAATGTTTGTGCTCAACATTCAAAGTGATGGCCCACAATGTCTCAAGATGTGCTACAAAGACCAATCATGGCTTTGGCATCTTCGATTTGGCCATCTAAATTTTAAAGGATTAGAGTTGCTCTTCAAGAAAGCAATGGTGAGAGGACTGCCTCATATTACTCACCCCAACCAAGTTTGTGAAGGATGTCTACTTGGAAAACAATTTCGGTTGAGTTTCCCAAATGAGTCAGACTCAATAGCTCAAAAGTCATTAGAACTCATACACACAGATGTGTGCGGACCAATCAAGCCAAGATCACTCGGTAAGAGCAATTATTTCCTTCTCTTCATTGATGATTTTTCAAGAAAAACATGGGTATATTTCTTAAAAGAAAAATCAGAAGTGTTTGAGAACTTCAAGAAGTTTAAAGCCCATGTTGAGAAGGAAAGTGGCCTTCTGATCAAAGCTTTGAGATCCGATCGTGGAGGAGAGTTCACATCAAAAGAGTTTCAGAAGTATTGTGAAGACAATGGAATCAGACGACAGTTGACAGTGCCAAGATCCCCTCAACAAAATGGAGTGGCTGAAAGGAAGAATAGAACTATCTTGGAGATGGCAAGGAGCATGCTTAAAAGCAAGAAACTTCCAAAGGAGTTTTGGGCTGAAGCTGTTGCATGTGCAGTCTATCTGACCAACCGCTCTCCAATAAGAAGCGTTAGTGGAAAAACACCACAAGAAGCATGGAGCGGAAGAAAGCCAGGTATTTCTCATCTTAGAGTCTTTGGAAGCTTAGCTCATGTGCATGTGCCAGATGAGAAACGAAGTAAGCTTGATGACAAAAGTGAAAAATACATCTTCATTGGTTATGACGCCAACTCCAAAGGGTACAAACTCTACAATCCTGATTCAAGGAAAACAATCATCAGCCGGAATGTAGTGTTTGACGAAGAAGGAGAATGGGGACAAACTGTGAAGATCATACCTTCTTCCCGTGCATTGAAGAAGAGGATGTGGAACAACAACAACCGCAAGAGGCACCTGCTACTCCACCCACTTCACCAAATACAACCATTCAAGATGATGAAAGCTCAAGTGAAAGAATGCCACGTTTTCGAAGTCTCCAAGAAATTTATGAGGTAACTGAAAATCTAGACAATGTTACCTTATTCTGTCTATTTGCAGACTGTGAGCCCATGAACTTCCAAGAAGCAATTGAAAAGAAGAGTTGGAGAAATGCAATGGATGAAGAGATCAAGGCAATAAAGAAGAATGATACATGGGAGCTAGCCTCTCTTCCAAAAGGGCACAAAGCAATTGGTGTCAAGTGGGTCTACAAAGCAAAGAAAGACTCCAAAGGAGAAGTTCAGAGATACAAAGCGAGATTGGTGGCGAAGGGCTATAGTCAAAGGGCTGGCATCGACTATGACGAGGTATTTGCTCCAGTTGCTCGACTAGAAACTGTAAGACTTATTATATCATTAGCAGCTCAAAACAATTGGAAGATACATCAAATGGATGTTAAATTCGCCTTCTTAAATGGAGTTCTTGAAGAAGAAGTCTACATTGAGCAGCCACAAGGATATGAAGTCAAAGGTGAAGAAGATAAAGTCTTGAAATTAAAGAAGGCTCTTTATGGGTTGAAACAAGCCCCGAGAGCTTGGAATGTTCGGATTGACAAGTACTTCAAAGCAGCAAATTTCATCAAGTGTCCATATGAGCATGCACTCTATATCAAAGCTCAAGGTAAAGATATTTTGATTGTATGCTTGTATGTCGATGACTTGATTTTTACAGGGAACAATCCAAGCATGTTTGAGGAATTCAAGAAGGATATGACAATGGAATTTGAAATGACCGACATGGGGTTTATGGCATATTATCTTGGAATTGAAGTAAAACAAGGAAACAAAGGAATTTTTATTACTCAAGAAAGTTATGCCAAAGACCTCCTCAAGAAGTTCAAGATGGATGATGCTAATCCAGTTGGTACTCCTATGGAATGCGGCATAAAGTTGAGTAAGGATGAAGAGGGAGAAAAAGTGGATCCAACCCTCTATAAAAGTCTTGTTGGAAGTTTGCGCTATTTAACTTGTACAAGACCAGACATTCTCTATGCCGTTGGAGTCGTGAGTCGGTACATGGAAGCTCCAACAACTACTCACTTCAAGTCTGCGAAGAGGATTCTTCGATATATCCAAGGTACGACAAGCTATGGCCTATATTACTCCATTTCTAACGATTACAAACTTGTTGGATATAGTGATAGCGATTGGAGTGGAGATATGGATGACCGAAAGAGCACAAGTGGATTTGTGTTCTACATGGGAGACACAACCTTTACTTGGATGTCCAAGAAGCAGCCTATTGTCACTTTGTCTACATGTGAAGCAGAGTATGTAGCTGCAACTTCATGTGTTTGCCATGCTGTTTGGCTACGCAACCTATTTGAAGGAGCTAAGCTTGCCACAAGTGGAGCCAACAAAGATTTTCGTAGACAACAAGTCGGCAATAGCATTAGCAAAAAACCCAGTCTTCCATGATCGAAGTAAGCACATCCACACCCGTTACCATTACATTAGAGAATGCATCAGCAACAAGGATGTGCAAATGGAATATGTTAAGACACATGATCAGGTAGTAGATATCTTCACCAAACCGCTAAAGAAAGAAGTCTTCATGAAGTTGAGAAGTTTGCTTGGAGTACAAAATCAAGTTTAAGAAGGGGTGTTGGAATATAAATTGATTTTGTATGTTGGGCCTAAAAGATAAAAGCCCAATATTAGTAAAAGCCCAAATAACATTCTAGAAAATCCTATCTAGAAGGATTCTAGAATGTTCCACAAAAATATCTAGAGATGCTTATCCATAAGATGTCTCTAGATACGTTTAGAATTATAGGAATGTTTTAGAAAGTTCTAGAGAATAAATTATAACCCTTAGATGAATGTTGTGGTGGCAAGATCCTAACCATTGGTTAAGGAGGTGCCATTAGTATAAATAGGGGATGATTGTATCATTTGAAAATAAGCCAAAAAAGTTTAGAAGCACTCAATACAAGTCTTTCCTCTTCTCTCAAAATCTTCCAACCTCTCCCAATCTTAAACACTTCCTTCTAGCCTTTAAAGTTTTCTCCCAACACCAACTTCTGGACTTACGACTTTCTGCAGTCCTTGAAGCATGCCTACGCTGTAATTAGTTAAAGCATCATAATTATCATATACACTATCCGTATTCTAAACTTTTTCTTACACACGTATACTTGATTCGTTCTTTGTATAACGTTTTCAGGATATAAGATACGAGACAGGGCCAAGATGTTGCAGGAGGAAGTGAGGAGAATGATAAAGGATGAAAGTTCAGACATATGGCTCAAACTTGAACTCATTAACGATGTGAAACGATTGGGTCTAAGTTACCATTATGACAAGGAGATAGGTGAAGCCCTTCTTCGGTGTCACTCTTCTGCAGGATTCAGTAGCATATTCGTTAACAGAAGTTTGCATGAAACTGCTTTGTGCTTTAGGCTTCTCAGAGAATATGGTCATGATGTCTCAGCAGGTATAACTAACGTTATATAACATTTTATTATAAGCAAAATATTTTTTTTCTAAACAATTATTTATAATATTATTTAGTTTGTAAAATATCTGAAAACTACCATTAAACCGAACAATTAAGCACTAATTATGTTTTGCATTGATTCCTAATAAAGAAAGAACACTACATCTATATATACTTTCATTAGGTTTTAATTATTTGATAAAAAATATAGAAACCGAAAAAAGAAAGTGGTGAGGTAATTAAATGAAATTTTCAATTGTTATATGTAGGAAAAAGAAGTGTGAACAAAAGTGGGGTGATAAAAAAAATTAAAACTTTATCATCTTACTTTAACAAATATTGTCATCAGACAAAAAGCGAAACACAGTACACACGTACAACATAAAGAAAACCAGGTACTGAGCTGTTGATGAACACCATTGTAGGCCTTAACATCATAAATATATGTATTTAAACTATGCTATATTGTCATGTGCAGCTGGGGACCACCATGTTAGGCATTCAAGTGTAAGCTCGCGTATAAATGAGAAAGGAAAAAAATGAGAAATGATACCATGACACACTTTTACATTCATTTGACACAGAGTATAAGGGTAAAATAGTCTTAAAAGTGTAAAATTTTGTATTTTTTCAAGAAAGAAGAGAGTAAAAAGTAAGTAAGGATAGTGTGAAATGAATGTAAAAAATTTAGGCGTGTCAAAGAATCATTTTTCGAAAAAAATAAAGACGAAAGTTATTGGTTAAGATGTTATTGGTGTTTGTGTAACCCACACAGGTAATCTCCTCCTCGATAGATCCAATAATAGTATCAAAGTCAAATCACTAGTGCAGAAAGGGCCTTTGACGTCCGATATTTTGGGCTTTTGACGTCCGACGTACGCCCGACGTTTATGTGGGTGACGTCTCTGCGACGTCCGTTGAGGCAGGACGGACGTCTATGTAAACGTCCGTTGTGTCAGGACGGACGTGTACATGAACGTCCGTTTGTCTGCACGGACGTATACATGGACGTCCGTCCTGACAAAACGGACGTCTATGTAAACGTCCGTTGTGTCAGGACGGACGTGTACATGAACGTTCGTGTTGTCTGGACGGACGTATACATGAACGTCCGTTTCGTGTGGACGGACGTCTAGGTAAACGTCCGTTTCGTTAGGACGGACGTCTACCTTGCTGAAATGTTTTAGGTAGGAGCTGGGGGGTGGACGTCCATGTGTGCACTGACAGACGTCTATAGACGTCCGACTGTGCACTAACGGACGTCTACTGGGCGTTTTTTTTTAAAAAATTTGTTTATTTTTTCAATAAAACCACACTTGAAAAGCAGAAAAATGTCCCAGAACAATTTTGCAATAATATAAAAATGCGTTTTATATATAAACAAAGTTCTACTTAATGTGGAATTCAATCCACTACCAAACTATCAACATAAAACATAAACTAAAACTAAACAATGTTCAACAACAAATATAACTATTCCTAACTCCATCTTTGCAGAAGATAAGCGGTCCACTCTTGCCTTATCTGTTTAATTGTGTCTTCTGTAATAGGCGATGTAGTCTTGAAGCGCTGCAAAATTCAACAAAAATACATTATTGTTTCATATATAGTTGAAGATGAATATGATTTGTAATGTATTTAAGGTATACATCATTACCTCATTCCAGTCATCTGTAATGACTGCTCGAATGATGGTCTTAATCCAACACATCACATAGAAGCCACATTCCCATGAATCTAGCTGCTGGTTACACTAAAATAACAAACTAAATAGTTAAGAATTTAGATCATTCAATAACATAAATGAATTAGAAACTATAAATGACTTACAACCTTTGGATACAAAATTTGAACCAGTTGACCACGAGATTTAACAATAACTCTGTATAGAATGAAAACACAAAGTATAATTAATATGACTATTTTATCATAAAAGTTGAAGGTGAACATCAAATTCAAAGTCATTTTTGGAGAAACACTTACCCTTGAAGCATGGTTCTCAACTCATTTTTCATCTTCCTGTGCAACGAACAAAAAAATATAATTTTACATTGTTTCGGAATGATGACCAGCAGCTGCCAGTGCGACCTATCACGAAGGACAAATAGTTATTCAACTAATTAACGAAACTATAATAATAAACTGACCACATATAACAACACCTACCCGTCAATGTATGGCACAAGGTATACGTCTCTTTTTGACTCATCCATCCATGTTTGCAAATAATCTTGTCTGTTTTGAAGTGTGTTACCAGACGGTTGAATGGTCTGAGGTTCAACAAATCCGTACATGGAAGACCGACCTTGGTCTACAACGATTGGTCAATTTCTTTTCTGCTAACACTTTGAATTGTCACACCTCGAACACCCTTACCTTCACATTTTCCTTCGTTTTTGCTCTTGGGAAGACTGACGGGTTCACAAGATGGCATATAACTTGAACAAAATTCAATGGCTTCTTCTGCAACGTATCGCTCTATGATTGAAGCTTCTGGTCTATACTGATTCTTGACATATCCCTTTAAGATCTTCATGTATCTTTCAACTGGGTACATCCACCTTAAGAAGACCGGCCCACATATTCGAATTTCTCTGACTAGATGAACAATCAAATGTACCATGATGTCAAAAAAGGAAGGTGGAAAATACATCTCCAATTGACATAGTAGTCTTATTCCCTCATTTTCCAATTCATCTAAACCTCGAGGGTCAACAACTTTCTTGCAAATGGCATTAAAGAAAAAACTCAGACGTGTCAGAATACCCCTAACAGAAGGAGGTAATATGGCTCGAATAACAACTGGTAACAATTGTTGCATCAATACATGACAATCGTGAGACTTTAAACCAACTAGCTTTAAGTCTTGCATAGACACAAGGTTACTAATATTTGAAGAATAACCTTGCGGAACCTTCACACTTCTTAAACAGTTACAAAAACTTTGTTTTTCTTTTTTGGAAAGTGTGTGACAGACTGGGGACAGATAGGTGCGTCTTCCTATTATCTGTGGATGTAACTCAGATCGGATTCCCATGTCAGCCAAATCTTGTCTTGCTTTTATTCCGTCTTTGCTCTTCCCTTTGACGTTTAATAAAGTTCCGATAACACTGTCACAAACATTTTTCTCAACGTGCATCACATCAATACAATGTCTAACATCAAGTTCACACCAATATGGAAGCTTAAAAAATATCGATCGTTTCTTCCAAATGTTCTTTGCAGAGGTACTTTTATGATGTTTTCCAAAGACAATGTCAATGTTTTTCACTTCGTTGTACACCTCTTCACCATTCCGGGGTCTGCACACAACCTCATCCTCAGCAGTTCCATTAAATGCTTTTTTCAATCTACGATAATGATGATTACGAGGAAGAAATTTTGACCTTTAACACTATAACCGCTCAAGTTTCCATATGCTGGGAAATCATTTATAGTGCAAAACAACATTGCACGCAAACGGAACTGTTCCTGAACATGTGAGTCAAACACGTCGATGCCTTCTTCCCACAACAATTTCAAATCATCAATTAAAGGTGCTAAGTAAACATCAATGTCATTTCCAGGTTGTCTAGGACCCGATATCATCATGGACAACATCACATATTTTCTCTTCATGCACAACGAAGGAGAAAGATTGTAAATCATCAACATAACTGGCCA
Source organism: Vigna nakashimae (assembly GCA_034642375.1). Taxonomy (NCBI): domain Eukaryota; kingdom Viridiplantae; phylum Streptophyta; class Magnoliopsida; order Fabales; family Fabaceae; genus Vigna; species Vigna nakashimae. Next base: position 31,111,086 of record CM067763.1, on the reverse strand, counting down.
CGAACTGTGTTTGCTACTTAAGTTTCCATAAGGATTCATACCATCAGTTGCAAGTGCAAGCCTTAAGTTTCTTGGATCTGCACCAAATTCAGGGAATTTGTCATCAATCTTTTTCCATTGTGGAGAATCAGCAGGGTGTCGAAGAAGATTATCGCACTTTCTTTTGTCAGAGTGCCATTTAAGGTTCTTTGCATCTTCTTTAACAGAGAACATACGTTTGAACCTTGGTATTATAGGCAAATACCACATCACCTTAGCAGGTGCACCATCATTACCTTCATTACCAGTGACTCTGTCAGATTTCTTTTTAAAACGGGATAAACCACATGTTGGACAATACTTTAACGAAGCAAACTCCTTTGTGTACAAAACACAATCATTAGGACAAGCATGTATCTTTTGATATTCAAGACCCATTGGACATAAAATTTTTTTCGCCTCGTAATTACGAATAGGTAGAGTATTATTTTCTGGAAGCATCTCCTTCAACAACTCCAACAACTCGGCGAAACTTTTATCGGTCCATCCATTCCTTGCTTTTAAACTAAACAACTTTAAAGTTGAAGACAGACGTGTAAAGTTCGAGCATCCTGGGAACAACGGTTGCTCTGAATCATTAATAAGAGAATCATACAAATTAGCCCTTCCAAAATTTTCTTCACCGACATCACGTATCATGTCCTCTAAATGGTCACTCATCCATTCTTCCACATAATCTGTTCCTCGTGACGTGGTAGGCTGCTCCAGTAGTTCTCCATGCCAAGTCCAAACGGTATAAGTCCTCATTATGCCGTACATGAATAGATGGTCACGCACATTGCCTAAGTCTTGCCGTATTTGATTAAGACAACGCACACAAGGACAAAAATATGTCCCGTTGACAGACTTAGCATTTTGTTCAACGTATTGCAAGAACTTCGAAACACCTTTTTCATATTCTTCACTGATGCGACGTTCCTTCATCCAGCTTCGATCCATACTATGTTCGTAAAATCATCAGTTCAAGTGTTTTAACTCTCACAAGGTTAGGCCCTACCCATTCAAAAAAACTAATTTTCATAATTTGCTCAGCCACGTGCATTGAAGTCTACATCATAAAATTGATAAGATTTCGGCAGCATTTCGCATTGGTCTCCGAAATACACGAAATGAAAGTAGTCAACGATGACCACAATCAAATATGCATCCGGAGAACAACACAAGTACTGAACCGAAATTTTATCAATCTTATCCTTAAACTCCAATTGACATGGTATTGCAAATTATGGAAATTAATTTTTTCAAACTGTCCAATCGGACAATTCAAAATTTAACACAAACGATTAAAAAATTAATCGTTTGTCTTAAATTTCAAACGGGAACTAAGTGTCACTCAATAATTTGATACTTATAATAACACAACTAATACAGATATATTCAAAAGCCAATTACACAGTCACATTTTACAGTAAAAAACGTGCATTCATAAAACTCAATTACATGCATACAAAAAATTTTCTACCAACAAGCTAACCTGAAAAGTAGATTCGAAATGAAAAGGAGGAAAACGGAGGAGTGAACGGCCTAAAACGCAGTCCAAAAACAGTCAAAGAAGCCGCCCAAGAACACGCAAGAGTCTGCAAAAAAACCGAGGGAAAAAGATTTTTAATCGGTTCAAATTAAAGGTATTCCATCACAGAGCAATGTAATCGAATTGAAACTCAATTTAAACGGTCCAAATACGAGAAAACGCACCTGGAAATCAATGGCGCAGCAGCGTTTTGCGGAGGAAGAAGATGAACAGTGTTTTCGCGTTTGCAGAGCAAAGTAACTGGTCACGGTTCGCGGGTGCACGTTTTATTATCTTAGACGTCCGACACTCTGGGGGACGGACGTTTATACCATTATAGACGTCCGTTTCGTCACTAATATGACGTCTTTGACGATTTAAAAATCATATTCGCGGATGGCTTTACACGTCTGTCCTGGGGTTGCGGACGTCTATTGTACTCGACAACTGAACGTTTCAACTCCCCAGGCAGCCCATAAACGTCCGTCCTGGGAGGGCACGGACGTCTATAATATTATAGACGCCCGTGCCCTCCAGAGTGGACGTGTAAGGACCTGAAGAGAATTAAATACCCAACACCCTGTCAGTTGATTAAACGTCCGTCCTGGTACGGCACGGACGTCTATAATATTATAGACGTCCGTGCCCTCTAGACTGGACGTGTAAGGACCTGAAAGAGAATTAAATACACAACCACCTGTCAGTACATTAAACGTCTGTCCTTGTAGGGCACGGACGTCTATAATATTATAGACGTCCGTGCCCCTGCAGACTGGACGTGTAACGACCTGATGAGAATTAAATACCCAACCACCCTGTCAGTACATTAAACGTCCGTGATGTGGGGACGGACGTCTATAATGGCTGCAATGGTACTTGAAACGTTCAGCTTATAAACGTTCAGTTGTCAGCTTATTAAACTTCCGCACCTAGGACGGACGTTCATAACCTTATGAACGTCCGTTCTAGGTCACGGACGTTCATAACCTTACGAACGTCCGTCTCGGCCAAGAACGGACGTTCACAAATGCACATGATTTTCACTGTTGAGCCTATTAAACGTCCGTCACCTAGGACGGACGTTCATAACCTTACGAACGTCCGTCTCGGCCAGGAACGGACGTTCACAAATGCACATGATTTTCACTGTTGAGCCTATTAAACGTCCGTCACCTAGGACGAACGTTCATAACATGATAAACGTCCGTCTCGGCCAGGGACGGACGTTCAAAAAGCCAGCCTATTAAACGTCCGTCACCTAGGACGGACGTTCATAACCTTACGAACGTCCGTCTCGGCCAAGAACGGACGTTCACAAATGCACATGATTTTCACTGTTGAGCCTATTAAACGTCCGTCACCTAGGACGGACGTTCATAACATGATAAACGTCCATCTCGGCCAGGGACGGACGTTCAAAAAGCCAGCCTATTAAACGTCCGTCACCTAGGACGGACATTCATAACCTTACGAACGTCCGTCTCGGCCAGGAACGGACGTTCACAAATGCACATGATTTTCACTGTTGAGCCTATTAAACGTCTGTCACGTAGGACGGACGTTCATAACATTATAAACGTCCGTCTCGGCCAAGGACGGACGTTCAAAAAGCTACATGGTTTTCACTGTTCAGCCTATTAAACGTCCGTGACCTAGGACGGACGTTGATAACATTATAAACGTCAGTCACCTAGAACGGACGGACGTTCAAAGGGCTGACACGTGTTCACTTGTTCAGCCTATTAAACGTCCGTCAGCTAGGACGGACGTACATTACATTATAAACGTCCGTCTCGATAAGGGACGGACGTTCATAGGTTGACAGGGGTTCACTTGTTCAACATAGTAAACGTCTGTCTGCCAAAGCCGGACGTCTATAATATTATACACGTCCGGCTCGACCCTGGACGGACGTCTAGAGTTCCACTTATTTACTAATATGCCACCGGTCAATTATATACGTTGGGGCTTTTGTGGACGAACGTCTATGGGGAGACGTTAAAAGCCCTTTCTGCACTAGTGAATAGATAGTTCCCAAGTATGAGATAAGAAAGTAGAACAGTATATAAAGATAAAAAACTCATTGTCCTAAGATTTTGGACAAAAAAGTATTGATCACTTATATAATAATTACTCAATAACCCACGTTTCAAATAACAGCCTATGCTGCCTCACTAATCTGGCACTAATCTGGAACAAGACTATGCCTAATAGACAGATAAACAAATAAGTTTTATTAATATATATATATATATATATATAAAATTATATTTTAAATTCCTTATCAGTATTTTGAATATATTTATAAATTTAATTAGAATACCAAGTAATTGCAGTGTGATGAACGGGTCGCACCGCTCACAAAAGTTGTTTGCAGATAAGAATGCAGTACAGTACTAGGAAGTGACTCCTAGGTCGTCTCTCAAGGACCAATTTATATGGTTCAGTCTCAGATTTGACACGAAGTGGGGGGGGTGTTTTTGTGTTTTTGGCTGCAGTAAAATAAATTAAAACTGGACTGGAATTTAAATAAAACCGAATTTAAAAACACTGAAATAAATTTCAAAGCAGTAAAACCAAACGGTAAAAGATGATAAAATTGGAACAGTAAATATTCAGAAACGGTAAAATTTAACGATGCATAAAACAATAAACGGTAAAATAAAAGAGACAGTAAAAATAAAAACACTTGACTGAAAATGAAATTTATCAAGATTCAACTCTTAAATTAAAATTCCAGCAAGAAAACTGTAACACACTGCTTCAGAAATTAAAGCATTTGCACTGTTTAAAATAGAAACTGAAAGCTGTTAAAATGGAAGAGGCGAGAGCCTCCTCCCAGACGTGGATGCTATCCTAAACTACTCCTAAAATCTCCCTCAAATCTTCTCTGCCTGCTTGCCTCTTTTATAGCCAAAACTCATCCAATTCCCGTGACTTCTCCAGCCAATGTTTCCATCATAGCTTGTCAAATAAAATAAGCAAGGGCCCTTCATTTGTTTGTGTCGTGTGCTACCCGTGAACTCCTACTACCGTGATTGTGGCTGCCTCCTGCTTCCAGCTCAGTTCCCGTGAAGCCATTTCTCCCTGCACCTCCTGGATACTGCTCATAGATGGCTGCTGGAATGATGCTTCTTCCTCTTAGCTCTGGACTTGTGTGGAGACCATGGATGTGACACCTCCCAGCTGGATGTTGGAGCACCAAGGACGTGAGCTTCTACTGCTGTGGGTGTGGGTGCTGGCTCCTGGTTGCTGGACGGTGCAGCTTTCCAAAAATCATCACCGCTTCTCCTTTCAGTCCTAGTCTCCATGCTTATCTTCTCAAAGAAAGAAGCTCACATCCTCTTGCTGCAGCCACCGTTCCAGCCCCTCACGGCTGCTCCAGATTGAACGTGACTTCTCCTCTGTGGTGGATTCTTTTCCATGGACGTGCTCTCTGCTTCTTTGGCCCTGAGCTTCCACTCCAGAAAGGTCGTGAATGTGGCTGGTATACGTGATAGCTTCCAGCTGGAATCCTTTCTCCCCAACGTGCTGAGTTGCTGGACCGAGAACACCACCTCATCTTCCTTTAGTGAAGATTTCTTTCTTCAGCTGGACGGTGCTGCTTCTGTTGAACTGGTGGAGATAGCTGGATGCATGTATGTCTGGACGAAGCTGCACCATTTGCTGGAATGGAAGGGAGAACCGAAAGTGGCTGCTGCATCCAGCTCCTAGCCGAGACACCTCCACCAAATCAGTAAAACTCAATAAGTGCATCCCCTCATTCCCGTAAAACTCTTTTGGATTCTGGATCAGCTTTTGGACCTACTGACGTATGAGTGTTGGACCGTGAATACAAACCAAGCCAAGAATCCAACATCTTTACATGCTGGATGTGTATTTCTCCAAGGCATTCACCTAAATGCCAAAAATGAAACCTTGAGTGGAGAATGTTTAGAATAAAACCGAGTGGTGGCCCCTTTGATTCCATTTCCTTGTAATGTTTTGGTGTGTACTAGAAAGGCATAGGGATAGAAATATGCATATCTTAGATAAAGTGAATGGACCATGAGCTTTCATCCAAATCCAAATGGTGGCTCCCACTTTTAATTGCTATGCCGTGTGAATGTGTGCTTTAATTTTCTTGCTAATTTCCATCCAGCCGTGAAACATGTGTATCACTTTTACCACTTTCCATTCCTTCATCTCAATTAATTGGCTAAGTGTTACCATTCCACCGTAACACCATTCCTCTCTTTCTTTCCAAATAAAAACTAAAATTCAAAAGCTTCAAAAAGAAGTTAGTCCCACAAATTATTACCCAATAATTTCCCTAGAATTAATAATGTAAATAATTAATCATAGATAATTCAAATTAATTAAAATAAGAATTATCGGTCAAATTAATTACAATTATTAAAAACGGAAAAATATTGGACAATTAAGCATAATTCCCTGATTATTTTTAGTACAATAAGATAAGTGTAGTGTATAAAATATTCACTCATCACAGTGTCCATGGTATATAAAGTATTACATGTTTTTGTTTATTTATTTTGAGTATAAGTTGAACATTTTGGTTTCTTTTATCAAATATAAGTGGCCTGTCTGGGTACTATAGCTTCACGTGTGTACTTATTTGATCATGTAGATATATTTGAGAGGTTTAAGGAGGAGAATGGTAATTTCAAGGCAAGCCTTGTGAGCGATGTGAAGGGAATGCTGAGTCTGTACGAGGCATCGTTTCTTGGATACGAAGGAGAGAAGATTTTGGATGAGGCCATGGTCTTCTCTAGCTTCCACCTTAGGGTTGCCCTCAACGAAGGTAAAGGCAGTAACATGCTTTTGGAACAAGTCAATCATGCATTGGAGCTTCCACTCGATCACAGAATTCAAAGGCTGGAAGCAAGGTGGTCCATTGAATCTTATGCTAAAAGAACAGACTCAAATCGATTTCTGCTTGAAGCAGCAAAGCTTGATTTCAATATTGTGCAGTCAACAATGCAAAACGATCTCCAACAAATGTCAAGGTGAGTCTGTGTTGGAAAAACGCATCAGTATTTAAATATCAAAGGATAAAAATTGGATGCAACATCAGACTGAGATAAAATACTAATTTTAGTCTTATAATATTTAACACAAGATTAACTGAACTAGCAGTGTTCTGTCTTTTTCCATTAACTAAAAGAATGCCTGTTGCAACCGTAAATGTTGAAAATAAAAATCTACCAGACAAACAAATTCTGGTAAAAAAACTATACGTGTCTTCCAAAAAGTCATGATTATGTGATTCCGCGCTTAAATTTTTCAGACAATTATGTATTCTTTCATTGTTTTAATTATATGAGAAAATAGAAAAGGACAAAGAGAAGGAAAATGGTGGGGAAGTTATTAAATGAAAGGTTTAATCATTCACTAAGTCCCTATTTTCGCATGAAATCTCAATTTAGTCCCTTTCTTTCTGGAAATATCAATTGGGTCCTAAATTTATGAAAATTGCAACAAATGGATCATTTCCGTTAAATTGTGTCCAACGGCGTTAGGGTGTATTTGACGTGGCACGCTATTGTGAACTTCTTATCTGACGTGGTTGATTCAAGCAATAGCAGTGAAGCACGTGGATATTTAAATTTTTTAAATAAAAAGAAAATAATTGTTTTAAAAGGGGATTCAAGTTTTGTGTGAATCGAATTAGGGATCACTTTGAAAACTGCAGCAAACAAGAGAAAGGCTTAAACTTTGCAACAATGGAAGCTTACGAGAACGAATCGAAGAAGGGGTTCTGGAATGCGGAGGAAGACTCGTTTAATTTGTTCTGATTTTGATTGTAGGGTTGAAGAGAAGCGGCAAAAGTTGCAGACTGAGATGGATGAATTATCTGAGGATGATTGCAAAAGCGGAAAAAGCGTGCTTCACTGCTACTGCTTGGACCATTACCGGCCACAACCAAGGCTAAATTGTAAAATTTGTGATGTTAAGTTGTCTGGTTACAAAAGTATTGAAGAACATAATCTTGGAAAGAAACATCAAAGAATGTTGAAGCTACGCGAGGAAACTGATACACGAAGAATATCAAATGGGCAGATTCCAAATTCTCAAGTGGATTTAGCAGGTCAACCTAAGAGAATTCTGAAATCTGGGGAAAATGGATGCGCAGAAATAAAAGTGATTTCTGAAGCTACTGCTGCCAAGCATAAGAATTATGTGCGGAAAGATAAAGGGGTTACTCCTGAACTTCTGATTTTGGTTTAAAACAATTATTTTCTTTTTATTTAAAAATTTAAATATCCACGTGCTTCACTGCTACTGCTTGAATCAACCACGACAGATAAGAAGTTCACAAGTGCCACGTCAAACACACCCTAACGCCGTTGGACACAATTTAACGGAAATGATCCATTTGTTGCAATTTTCATAAATTTGGGACCCAATTGATATTTCCAGAAAGAAAGAGACTAAATTGAGATTCCATGCGAAAATAGAGACTTCGTGAATGATTAAACCTAAATGAAACTTTCAAGTATTATCTCGAGGAAAGAGACGTACGTGTGCACAAAAGTGGGGAGAAAAAAAAATAAAAGGTTAATTAAGCAAAATGAAAAAGGAAACAATATTTTCTGTTAACTTGACAATTATTCCCTTAAAAAAAATAAAAGGTCACAGCTTTATGATGTTCCTTTTCTACATCTTTAGAGATACCTCATTTTTCTTGATTACATCTTTAGAAATACATCTTAATAAATTATTTTTAAAATTATCTCTAAAATGATTTTTAATATTTTTGGAATATAAAATTTGTTTAAAAATCATATTATCAGCTGTATATGAAAATTAAAGTTTTGATAATGATAATAAGGGTGTTTATAATATTAAAGAAATCAATCACTAAAAAAAATGAGAAGTACACCAGAAAAACATGCCAGTGTTTAGCACCATAATACTAAAAATTCTTCCTTAAAAACTGTCATATACCCAAGCTTTCCAGATATCAATCTTGGCGTCTTGTGCATCCCATATTTCTCATTTGATCCTTCATTTACACATGTTAGTTATGTATGATAAAATATCCTAAGAAACCAGAGATTGGCCACCTCAGATTGCAATATAAGAAATATTTAGACCACACATTTAAAACGTTAATAAACTTTTCATTGTAGTGCTTGTGTATATATATATATATATATATATATACATATGAGACTATATATACACATATATGAGACCATCCCAAGTGCAAAAGTTATAAGCGAGCCTCGAACAAAATGACTCTTGTGAACCCAACGTTACTCAATTCCTCTTTTACTCCACATCTCACTTTTCCCAAACCTCTGAAACCAGCAGCTCCTATTCTTCTCCAACGTACGATAATCTTTCCTCGCTACAACGCAACTACCACAAACGTTAATCTTTCTGAAAGAAAATCTGCAAACTACCAACCCAACCTCTGGACTTACGACTTTCTGCAGTCCTTGAAGCATGCCTAAGCTGTAATTAGTTAAAGCATCATAATTATCATATACACTGTCCCTATTCTAAACTTTTTCTTACACACGTATACGTGATTCGTTCTTTGTATAATGTTTTCAGGATATAAGATACGAGGACAGGGTCAAGATGTTGCAGGAGGAAGTGAGGAGAATGATAAAGGATGAAAGTTCAGACATATGGCTCAAACTTGAACTCATTAACGATGTGAAACGATTGGGTCTGAGTTACCATTATGACAAGGAGATAGGTGAAGCCCTTCTTCGGTGTCACTCTTCTGCTGGATTCAGTGGCACATTCGTTAACAGAAGTTTGCATGATGTCTCAGCAGGTATAACTAACATTATATAACATTTTCTTATTATAAGCAAAATAATATTTATTTATTTTTTCCAAACAATTATTTATAATATTATTTAGTTTGTAAAATATCTGAAAACTACCATTAAACCTAACAAATAAGCATTATTTATGTTTTGCGCTGATTCCTAATAAAGAAAGAGCACTATCTATCTATATTACTTTCATTGTGTTTTAATTATTTGATAAAAAAAATAGAAAAGGAAAAAAGAAAGTGGTGAGGAGGTAATTAAATGAAATTTTCAACTGTTATCTTTAGGAAAAAGAAGAGTGAACAAAAGTGGGGAGATAAAAAAATTAAAACTTTATTATTTTACTTTAACGAATATTGTCATCGTATCAAACAAAAAACGAAACACAGTACACATGCACGACAAAAAAAGCCAGGTACTGAGCTGTTCATGAACACTAGGCCTTAACATCATAAATATATGAATTTAAACGTCACGTGGATTTGGGGACCATCAGTTAATGGTTTCACCAGTCTCCTCAGTTCTCCTCAGTTACCCAACGGACATTTCAAATAACAGCCTAAGTGTCTCACTAACCAGGAACGACAGATGACTAATAGATATGAATGTTAACTTTTTTTTTTAACAATTTTTTTGATAATATATATGTCGTTATATTATTGATCTATATATTTTAACCAGATTAATCACAAACTACTATTGTAAAAAAGTTGTAGAAACAATTGTAAAAAAACATTTTTCAATAGACAGATAAAAAAATAAGTTTTATTAATATATATATATATATAATTATATTTTAAACTCTTTATTGGTATTTTGAATATATTTATAAATTTAATTAGAATAGCATGTTGATACAAAAGTAATTGTAGTGTCCATGGTATATATAGTATTACATGTTTTTTTTAAATATATTCAAAACTATACGCAGATTGTCTAAAAGTTGAAGTACAATCTAAATGCACTTTATTTTCAAAGTTTCTTTACATGACAATCTTGTAGAGAAATTTCAAACTTCAGAATAGATATTACTTCAGATTTGATAATTGATTCCAACGATTCAACGGACTTTAATTGAAATATTTTTATATTATGATAGACGTATAAATTAAATTATATTAGTATTAATGTAGTATATTCTTATTTTTATTTTATAGTTTTTGAATGTTTTTAAAATGAATGTTTTCATTCCTGTATTTTTATTTTTTTTTTCATTTGTATAGTTCTAAAAAACATATATCAGTAACCTTCGTGATATCTAAAATTTAGATGGCTTGGTTTGTTCTTTAATCATGCAGATATATTTGAGAGGTTTAGGGAGGAGAATGGCAATTTCAAAGAAAGCCTTGTGAGTGATGCGAAGGGAATGCTGAGTCTGTATGAGGCATCGTTTCTTGGGTACGAAGGAGAGAAGATTTTGGATGAGGCCATGGTCTTCTCTAGCTTCCATCTTAGGGTTTCCCTCAACGAAGGTAAAAGCAGTAACATGCTTTTGGAACAAGTCAATCATGCATTGGAGCTTCCACTCCATCACAGAATCCAAAGGCTGGAAGCTAGGTGGTATATTGAATCTTATGCCAAAAGAACATACTCAAATCGACTGCTGCTTGAAGCAGCAAAACTTGATTTCAATATTGTGCAGTCAACACTGCAAAATGATCTCCAAGAAATGTCAAGGTCAGTTTGTGTTGGAAAATCAATAACTCTTTTAATTAAAAGTATGCATGCTGCAACTGTATCACACGCAACAGTGATTGGTTATCTTGAAAATAAAAATCTACCACAAACAAATTCTGGTCAACTACCCATATGAATGTTAAACGATTAATCCTGTTATTGTGCCTTTGAAAAACTACTCACGTCTTCAAAAAAGTCATGATTTATGTGATTTTCCACTTACATTGTTTAATCAATTACGTATATATATACTTTCACTATGTTTTAATTATGTGAGAAAAATTAAATACGACAAACAAAAGGAAAGTGGTGAAGTTATTAAATGAAAGTTTCAACTATTATCTCGAGGAAAGAGACGTGTGCACAAAAGTGGGGAGAAAGAAATATAAAACTTTATCACAATTTAATTTTAATTAAATAGGAAGAAAAAATAAATAATATTTTCTGTTAATTAGACAATCACTCCTTAAAAAATTCGAGGTTACTGTTTTATGATAATCCTTTTCTTTTACATCTTTGGAGATACCATATTTTACATAGGAAAAAAAAAACATGTGTAAGAACGTATCTAAATTTACAAGGATAAAATTTGGACACATCAGACTGAGATAAAATGCTAATTTTAGTAAATCAGTAATTACTTTTCTATTAACTAAAACTATGCATGCTGCAACTGTATCACACAAAGTGATCTCTTGAAAATAAAAATCTACAAGATAAACAAATTCTGAGCTCCCCATCATGAATATTAAACGACTAGTCTTATATTATTGTGCCTTTAAAAAACTATACATGTCTTCAGACATGATTATGTGGTTCTCCACTTATATTGTTTGATCAATTACGTATTCTTTCACTATGTTTTAATTATATGAGAAAGAAAATAGAAAAGGACAAAGAGAAGGAAAGTGATGGGGAAGTTATTAAATGAAATTTTCAAGTATTATCTCGAGGAAAGAGACGTACGTGTGCACAAAAGTGGGGAGAGGAAGAAAAAATAAAAGGTTAATTAAACAGAATGAAAAAGGAAATATTATTGTGTCAACTAGAGAATTATTCCCTTAAAAGAAATAGAAGGTTACTGTTTTATTATGATCCTTTTCTATTACATCTTTGGAGATATCTTATTTTTCTTTAACACTTTGTGATGAAGGTGGTGGAGGGGAATGGGACTGGCCTCAAAGTTAAGCTTCAGCCGAGACAGACTTATGGAATGTTTCTTTTGGACTGTTGGAATGGTCTTCGAGCCTCAGTTCAGTGATCTCCGTAAAGGCTTAACAAAAGTTACTTCCTTAATAACTACAATCGATGACGTTTATGATGTCTATGGCACCTTAGACGAATTAGAACTTTTCACTGCAGCTGTGGAAAGGTAGCTTACGTAAAAAAAAAGAAAAAAACTTCAATCACGAGCATGAAAAAAACTGCTGAAATTATTAATCAGTGCACTAATTAGAATTTTTTTTTTCTTGTTTCAGTTGGGATGTTAAAGCAGTTCAAGTTCTCCCTGATTACATGAAGATATGTTTTCTGGCACTGTACAACACTGTCAACGAATTTGCCTATGATGCCCTTAAGGAACATGGACAAGATATTTTATCCTTCCTCACCAAAGCAGTGCGTTAATTCATAAATTATAGCAATTATTTCTTATATTATGCATACATGTTAGTGCATTATTGAGATTATTTTTGTTTTTTAATTAAATTACACAGTGGTCTGATATGTTGAAAGCATTCCTACAAGAAGCCAAATGGAGTCGCGACAGACACTTGCCAAGATTCGAGGATTACATCAGCAATGCATGGATCTCAGTCTCCGGGGTGGTTATACTCACCCATGCTTATTTCTTACTAAACCAAAGCATTACAAAAGAGGCACTTCAATCCTTGCACAATTACCACTCCCTGTTACAGAAACCATCCCTTATTTTTCGACTTTGCAATGATCTGGGCACATCAAAGGTAAATTTGATTCCATACATGACCATGTTTTTTTTTTTGTCACATTTTTACATCATTAAAACAACAGCCTAAAACATAAAAGTAATTGGTCTTGGGTTGTAATTTTGCAGGCAGAGTTAGAGAGAGGTGAAGCAGCAAGCTCCATTGTATGTTTCATGAGAGAAAGTGGTGCTAGTGAAGAGGGTGCTTACAAGCATATCCATACTTTGCTTAAAGAAACGTGGAAGAAGATGAACAAAGATAGAGTGTCACAGTCTCCTTTCCCTAAAGCTTTCGTAGAAACAGCCATGAACCTTGGAAGAATTTCTCAGTGCACATATCAGTATGGAGATGGACATGGAGCCCCAGATAGCACTGCCAAGAATCGTATACGATCTTTGATAATTGAACCCATTGCACTTTACGAGACGGAGGCATTTCAACAAGTTGTTTATTAATATTAATGGTCATCTTGGAAAAGAAAAATAAATTAGTTTGTATATGGAGGGTTCGTTATCTTTGTATCATCTGGTTATTTTCAAGTTAAATTGCTAAAACATTTTCTTGATTATAATAAAATAATTTTGTAAGTTTCTCTTTTACATATTGTTTATGCCGAAAGGGGAAGAGGAAAACTCCTGTTCCTCCCGCTTGAGAATGCTTCATCTCCGTCGATCGGTCTTTTTTGTTTCTATCATACCGTCTAGATTTTCCTCTCTTACTGCCAAAATGGGGGTGGCCTGCAGAAAACACTCCGACGCTCAAGTCAGAATTTATCTCTCAAAGTCTAGTCTAAATTAGAAAATCAAAGAGCTCACTTTCGTAATCAAGTAATCAATTGTTATTTATAGGATTTCAATAAATATAATCCGTTAATTTACCTCTTAATGACGATCAATACCAACCTTAACTGCTCCACAGTAATCGGGAATGATCCGTTTCCATCGTCCCCTACGTACCCGGTCGGTCTAATTAACACTTCCATCGTCCTTGGACGATCGGTTTAACTTACTCGATAGTGACTCAAGCATGTCCGATCGGTCTAACCTACTCGATAGTAACACATTTTTTCTTCATCTAATATAGTAAAGGCGTGATTAATGCAATATAAAATTACATAAATTGCAACAATTGTTTTCAACTTGAATACTCCAAAATAATGTAATGATTTCACAATTAGAAAGAAATGTATTAGAGGTAATAGATGCGTAATATGGTAATATTGGACAATATTAATTAATAATAACAAATGTTATACGTTATTCTTTGATTACGGTTAACATTAAGACCTTCTAAATAAAGAAGATAACAATAATCATTGATGATTATATTAATTATAATAATTGACAATATTAAAAGGTAATATCAGATTTGTAAAAGTATATACAAATTAAGGAATTTTATTTTTAATTCTTTTTTGAAATTTATGGGTGAGAAAGTTAATGTTTGTCTATCAGTTGGTTGAGTCATGTATAAGTTAATGTTTTGATCAAATAAACAACAACTTGATCAGCTTATGGAATATAAGTTGTAATAATTTTGTTTTGCAACTTGATCTTTTGGTATAATAAGCAGATAAGTTATTTTTAAGACTTTATATTCAAACTCTGTACTTGATCTTGAAACTACATTTTTCTTCTCTAAGGACAAAATGACAAATGTTTCACCAAGAAAGACATATTCACACTTATAACCCATTTGGCATCTGAAAACCTTGTTAAGTCTAAGTCAACCGGTGACTTAATGTGTAAAAAATGGTGAATGATATCTTAAAGAGGCCTAAGTATTTTTTTTTATACCTTCTTGCTAGTGATTTATGATAGGAGAGATCATGAATTAGGTGTACACTTTACTATTTTTCTCTTAAATAAATAACTCAGATTTTTACTTGTTTTTCTGTATTTCTATTATTTTTGCATAGATAGTTTGTACGCTCTTTTAGAGTTAAAGGCTTTGAGAAAACATTTTATGAACAATTCTTTTATAATCACTCACTTATAAATCTTAATTCTCTTAGCCATCAGAAAATCTTTTTAAGTGAAATCTTTGTACTTAGAACAACAAAAACGTTCTTACAATAGAAATAGAACAAACAATATTAGTATCTAAAAATTTACGCTCAAAATTCGAGTAAAAATACATGTGTTTGTAATATATAATGGACCGTTTTTTTTTATGTTGGATGACAAATATCACATTAACATATAATGGATAGTTTTTATTTTGTCTTACATGACAAATATCACGTTAACATATAATGCGATGAAGAATCAAAGAAAAAAAATATTAACAAGATTAAAAAAAACATAGGTTGTTTTATTTTACAATGTGAATATGCGATTGGTTAGAATAGAGGTAAGAAGGACAATTGAGAAGTACTTAATCTTTGCTTGATGGACCACTTATTTCTTATTCACTTCACAAAAGGAGAAGATTCTAACATTTTTAAATCTTTTTAAATATGGAATGTATGAACATGAGAAATTGCATACGCTACAACTTAAAGAAAACATTTTAGTTCTTTGAATTTCTTTTTTATCAACAACCACACAAAAGTTCATCATTAGCATATGCATAAAGAAACACACACAAAGATACAAATAAATTAATACAAAATCCATGTCCAAAATTCATCATCTCCACTTGTACCTACACTCTCGTCAACGTGTTCCTACTCTTATCATTAATAAAATAATTCATATTTCATGAGATTTTTCTTGTATATTTGTCATTAAATTTTGCAAGATTTTTTTTTCTACTATTTGTCTTAAGAACTTTTGTTGGTATATAATTCCTTTACAGATAATTATTTTTTATTACATTATAAATTTGCAAGTATTTCTTATAAAATTTTCTGTAAAAAATGTTGTACAGAATATTTACAAAAGAAATTGATATCAATTTTGCAAATTATTATTCATAACAAAATTTATAAATATTTTTAAGAAAATTTTTGAAAATTAACAGAAAATGTGTTTTTTTATAACAGTGTATTATCCAACTCTTTTGTGGATAATTACGAGATAATAGCACCAATATGAATTGGAAATATTGTTGAGGAGTTATTGTTCCATTCACAACAAAATCTTTGAACAAGTTGTATAAAGATATCAAATACTTGTAACTTTTTTAAGTATCAGGTTTTTCTACTTCCACAATCATCAGCACACTACCACACATTTTTGGTTCGATTAAAATGGAAAAGAAAGAAAGAAAAATCAAAAGTTGAATTGTTTATATTGAACAAAAGAGAGTGGAGTTTATAGTTTATTTATTGATGTAATATTTCAAGAATATTTTAATAAAAACTTAAAATTATAAATCAGGGTTAAAATAATTTTCAAATTAAAATAAACAATTATTATGAAATTTTAATAAATAAAACATGTTGTATTTATAAATAAAAATATATTAAATAAATTAATTTATGAAATATCAAAATTTAATTAATTACTCCGATATTTATTATTTTAATATTTTCAACTATTTGTTATATATTATAATACAAAACATAACTATCAATAAAGTATTATTTTACTTTAATTATTTATTTCTATAATATAAAAAAGTATATTGAGTTAATAGTGTGAGATTCTTCCACTAGCAGTTTTACTCATGCATTATAGTAATATTTAATTATTCTTTTATCCATCGACTAGTGTTGTAATTGATTGTCAGTACTCTTCTACTACATGTGTAAGTGTAAGTGTATACATGTGACACAATTTTAAATATCTATAAATTATTTAAATTTTTTAAAAAATTAAAAAAATAAAATTATAAAAAATATATATAATTAGAGATATTAATATATATAAAATGAATTTTAATTATTGAAATTAAAAATGTTATAAATAATATTGTGTAACTAATTTTTTTATTATAAGTAATTATTTAAATTTTAAAAGATAGTTGATAAAAAATAAATAATTTTTTTTATAATAAGTAAATATTTGAAGTAAAAAAATATTTACTAAAATGATAAAATTAAAAAAAATATTATGAATTATTATTTTTAAACAGTAGTAATTAAGAGCGTAAAACTGAAAAAACTAAATAAAACATCAAATATATGTATCTCTTTATCTATAAAACTAGAGATAATGGAATATAAAAATCTATTTTTCTTATATAGACTTAAACAATAATTATGATATTATCTTAAGAAATAAAGTATAAGTTTAACTTAGTTTCATTAAATTAATTTATAAAATAAAATTTGTATTTATATATATTTTAAATTAATTTTATTTATAATTTATATAAAACTTTTAGCAAATACTAGAGAGAAATCAAATATAAATCACATATGTGTATCATAAATTATAATTATTGTATGTCGAATGAATGCAAATTTGATGATATTAAAATCGTAACTCATGTCATGTATATAAATAAGATTGTTAAATAGGTTTAATGGTTTGTTTTTACGTAATTCTTTTATTTTTTTCTGATCTTAATTAATCTTGTCATTGAACTGGACAACATTAAATTTGGTGTATCTTGAAATGGTGACTCATGTGACAAAAAATGCTCCCATTAGGTGAATGTATAAAGTAGAAATGAAAAAGAATTGAGATTTCATTAAATTCCTAAATCAATAAATAAATAAAAGAAAAAAAAAAGAAACAGAATAAGCAAAAAGATTCAAGCTTAAATCTTGTTTCTCGTCCCCTTCTTTAGTAGATCCGATATGGTCACCGCTAAGGCCGACAAGTTTCCAGTCAATCGCCACCCTTGCCACCGATCAGAACAAGACTGTCGACGACCTTACCCACGTTGGAAGCGCCGTCATTCTTTGAGGTAACTCAATTTCTCCATCATCTGCGACACATATGGAGAGCCACAGTGACACCATGGATCTCACGCTTGTGCCGTTGACGCCACCTTGATCATATGTTTTTTATTCTTCTTCAACTTCTTCTTTGTATACTTGATGGCTTGTTATAAAAGAAAAGTTCTGTGTGCAAACCTTGGTAATGGTAAATTTTATGGGTCTTAGAGATTTTTTTTTTATTTAATTAAACTTGCAGGTGAAAGATGATGAATTATGAAGTAGAGTTTTTTAGTCAATGAATTGAGTACAGATAATAATGACTTTCAGAAAATGGATAATGGTGAACTTATTTGAGTATTGGTCTAGGATAGGTTTGTGAAAGTTATGGAAAATGGATTCTGTTTTTTTTCCTTGTGATAGGGGTAGAAGGAAATGAAGTGAATGATGTTGGGTTCAAGGAAAAAATTGGGGATAATAAATATGAGAATCAGTTGTCTCGCGTTTCCCAAGCTTTTCCTCTATAAACTTGGGTGCTGATAGATTGCAGTGATAGATTGCAAATGAAAGATTGAGAGAGTAGTTTGATTGGAATTGGAATTTGCTTCCCCTTCCCTCAGTTCTCTTGTGCCCTTCTTAAAAGGAATGAAATAATCACTAAAAATGGTGTTTGTCGAGGAGGGCGTTCATTGCGCCATTGTCAATGGCGAGCACAGTGATGGTCTGGTGGTTTATCTCGTCGGCAAGGTAGGTAAGGGTGAGGTAGTGATATAAGGTGGAGAAGCTCGGTATGAATGGCCCTTCCACATCGTATTCAAAGAAAACATCCTATTCGAATTTAGGGATTTAATGAAATCCCAATTCTTTTTCATTTGTAAATTATAGGTAATGCAAGCTTTCTGTGCTGGTTAATATTTGCGCAATGACCATGCCACGAGACAAAAATTTTAACGTCGTGCAGTCCCATTAATGGTAAGGTTCCAATTGACTCAATTTTACAAGAACAGGAACCTAATTGAGATTAAAAAACTACGAGGGTCTATTTGAAACGATTCTACAAAAACAGAGACCTCAAAAATGATTAAACCTTAAAGATTAAAAGTTTATAAGATTAAAAAATTACAAGATTACAAACTTATAAACTTCTAAATTATAAAATTGTAAAATTGTAAGGTTGTAAGGTTGTAAGGTTATAAGGTTGTAAGGTAATAAGGTTTTAAGGTAATAAGGTTTTAAGGTAATAAGGTTGTAAGGTAATAAGGTTGTAAGGTAATAAGGTTATACGGTAATAAGGTTATAAGGTTATAAGATTATAAAGATTATGAAATTATATGTTAAGAGGGAACTCTCCCCAGTTTAGTAAAAAATATTTTTTATTATGAACTATGTCAAATGTTCTTTCTTGTGTAATAACATTAAAAAATATACTTAGGATCATATAAGAAGATCTTAGAATGCACAATTTATGTATGGTAGAGTGCAAGTTGGATAGAAGATTATATTTGCATAAATTTACTCATATTAATCGTTTAAGATATAACCATAATCAGTTAAAGCACATTATACACAAAATAAGGCTATATTGCATGTTTTAATCGATTAAGATAATAATCTAATCGATTAAAATAGAAAGATAGACCTAATTGATTAAATGCATTTGAATTTCATATCATATATATTTGTGTGATCTAACTTGTTTCAGGTAGAAAGTACTTTGCAATGTTTTGAAAAAACGTGAAACAAGAGCTTAGGAACACATCAAGAAGTTGTCCAGAATCATTCTTGGAGAAATCACTCAACCCTTTGAAGAATCTTCAAATTCTCCAAGGTTTCAAGAAAGAAAAAAAGACTTGTGAGATATTGATGAATCATTATTTTCTTCACTTCACTTAGTTTATTGTACTAGAATTAATCAGGGAATTGTGCTTAATCGTCCGTTATTTTCCTATTTTTCCTAATTGTGCTTAATTCGATCAGAAATTCTTATTTTAACTAATTTGAATTATCTGAGCTTATTATTTTGAATTATTAATTATGGGAAAATTTTGGATATCTTTTTGGGACATTTGAAGGCTAAATGAGAAATGACAATTAAGCCCAAAGCATTTCAGCCACTTCAATTTTCGCTGGTTGCTGTGTGAATTTTGTGTCAACTTGTTTGTCCTCGTTCGAATTCAATTCTTATCCGTTTTGCATGCAGTTTTTTTTCATAGTTTCGTATGGATGTCTATTTTCATGTATAGTTTTTACTTTGTTCAAATTCGTTTTGTGTTGTTCCCAGTATTTATTTTACTCTCCTATGTCAGTCCAGTGATTAATGTTTGAGTGAATTCTAATCTGTTTGCATTGTTTGCTTGTTGTTTAGTAATTGTGGTGGCTGGAATTGATCATTAGATGATGCTAAGACCTCCCAACACTCTTAAGCAAGTCCTTCATTTCTGAATTTGTAGAAGCAAAATTGGCTTGGCAACATATACCACACGGCCTAGGACACATTGGAAATTCCATTTTGCAAAGCTTTACCTTAGTTTATATTTTGTAATGAAGTGTTGATTTTTGTAGTGCCATTACTGCAACCAAAAATCACACGGCCAATTCATGCTAAAAGCCTATTCATTCTTTACCAAATGATGAAACATAATGGAGGGGCCACACTTGTTAAGAAGCACACGGCAATATAGAATAGAAGTAGATGGACATGATTTGGAAAGAGAAGGAGGGCCCCTCATGGTTTTGGCACATTAGCAATTAATTGAAGAAAGAAGAAAGCCTTTCACATAAGAGAGTAAACCCACGGTTTTATTTGGCAAAGATACACCAAGAGTACACATTTTGCAACAAAGGAGGGACCACTTTGTAGAAAGCACACGACCCCATTGGAAAATTCAGCAAAGCATTTGGGAAACATCAAAGTATGGAATTGAAATGAAATAATGGAAGGGCTGCAAACGTGAATTGAGGAGAAGAGGTGGGGTACTTAGTGTGCACGGATTAAGGAAGGTGAGAGTAATTATCATCATATTTTATTCAATTATTGGAGAAGAGGAGCAACATCTCACGTCCAAAGATGGAAGTGCTGTTACGGAAAGAGCACAAGCAAGACATGGGTGATCAATTAAGAGGTGCTACCACGGCTGGAAAGGAAGGCTCACGGGTTTGGGAGGCCAGCAGTACAGAATGTTCAGAAATTTGGCTATAAAATGGAGCAGCAGAGAGAGATCATTTACACAATTTTTCTGGTTCTGAGTTTGGAGGGTAGCTAGAGAGAGTTTGGAGTTGGAAAACCATGAGCTAGACACAACAAAATTCTGAGTTTTTGAGAGGAGGAAACCGTAAGCTTGGTGGGGGCCGAGAGCTGCAAAGGATGGTGGGAGGATGAAGAAACCGTTACTGCTGGAATGAAGAAGGGTGTTACTTGAAGTTCTTGTTGCCTTCTTCATTGGTTTTGCGCACTTTTCATTTCAACTTTTATTCACCTCTGTTATATTCATCTGTGTATTTTATGAACTGTGATTTGTATTATGTTGTGCAAGTTACTATTGTAATTTGAAGGTTTGTAATTTCATTTTGAAGTGTTTCATTTCTTTTACTTTATGCTGTAAAGTCACGGCTGTTTAAGGGTTGTTCATGCTTCTTTCATTTAAGTTTTTCTTTGATGAACTTTGTTGAATGATTTTATGGTTTAAAGCTTTAATGTTCACGACTGTTTTAAGTTGGGAGAATGAAGTATTGTTTCATGCTTTAATTTGATGTTGTTGAATGAAAAGAAGCAAAGCTTAAGGTAACTTAATGAAGATTTTCACGGCTGGAATGGTAAGTAATTTGTTTGAAGATGAAGAAGTAATTTAGATGGGAGTAGGTGTGTACGTACAACAAGCCTTCTTCTTGTAAGAAACCAAACATCTTTTCTCTAAATCCATTTGCATTTAGTCCAACATGTGGGACCTTTTATTACATTTGAATTTTTTTTTTAGTTGTTTTGAAGAATGAAAACCGTAGCTAGAATGATGTGAACGTGAATTTGATTATGTGGGTAAAACAATTCCAATTGCTTTTCAGTTAGGAAAAAGACTAAAAGTATTAATTGAAGTGGAAGTAAAGTTTTCTTTGTAAAAATCAAGTGCTATGGATGTAGGAAGGCATGGTGTTGGATGAAGGACCTAATTCCAGTTTTTGTTTTCAATGAAACATGTCACGGCACATATGAAAAGTTTTAAAAGAAATTTCAATTTCAAATTTAATTTCTTTTACGTTTTATTTTTATTTTACTATTCAAGAATTTTATTTCAATTGTTGAATCCTTCGTGAATTTCATTTTCAATTAAGTGTTTTTATTTTGTTTTCATTGTCTACTGTCTTTTACTGTTCAGTTTTTACAGTGTTTAAATTTGTTTCAACGTTTTTAAATTCTATTTAATTTCCAGTCCACTTTTAACTTTAATTTTATCGCATCCAAACATATTCACAAACCCCCCCCACTTCGTGACTAATCTAAGACTGAACCACCAAAATTGGTCCCTGAGAGACGACCTAGGAGTCAAATCCTAGTTATACTGCATTAATTTCTGCACATCAAAATTTGTATGACCGCGACAGTCGTAGCAAATTTTGGCGCCGCTGCCGGGGACCAATGACGGTTTGGTTTTAGATTTTTGTTGTATAAAGTTTTGTTCTGTTAATATGTTTGTTTTGTGTGTTTTGTCTTGTATATTTTTGTAGGCGACAACGACACCTTCAGCAAATTTTGGCGGCGTTGTCACTTCAGATCCAGGTTTTTTGTTTTAGATTTTTGTTGTGTTTTTCGATTATGCTGTGTTAATATATATTGTGTATATATGTGTTTAATTGTGCTATGTTCTGTATTTAGTTGTTATTAAAAAAAAAAAATTTAAAATTAAAAAAAAAAAAAAAAAAATTTAATTAAAAATTTTTACTATTGATGTTCTGTCTTGTGTGTGCTTGTAGCATGTATAAATGTGTTTTGTTTTATCTGATTCGTAATTTTTAGTTTTTAGTTTTTACTTTTTATTTTTCCATGTCTACCTATTTTAATTTTGTGAATAGTGCTTATTCTACAAGTGCCTGTAATTATGATTCTCTTTCTGCATATTACTCTGATTCTTGTGCTGATTTTAATACTGAGAAAAATATGGATCATCCTCAAATTCCTGAGAGCTCCCTTTGGGAGCCGGTTCCACCAGTTCAGCAATATCAGAGTCAGCAGTATGATGCTCCTGCCCAAGTAGCTTCTCAGCCTTCAACTTCTGAACCTACATTGAAGGAGTTATTGGAGCAGATGACCATGCAGAACATTCAGTTTCAGAAAGGGAACATGCAGTTCAAGCAAGAGAGCATGGAAACTCAAGCTGCCATGCAGAATCTGAGTGATCAGATCAGGCAGATGGCCACTCTTGCACCTGAGGAGACTGATGAAAATTTTGGGGACCCGGCAGAAGTAAGCAGTAATCCTGAACCAGGTAGACCACCTTCATCTTCACACACTTTAGAAATCTTCAAGGAAGTGGAGGTAAGCATACCACAATTTGATTATTCTGTTGATTGTGATGATGATCGGTATGCTAATGATTATATTGTTGCTGAGTCTGATTTTAATTTTTCCTCTGTGCATGATGAGAATCGCTTTTTACTATCACATTCAAATGTTTATTCTCCATGCACTGAACATGAATATGAGTCTGTGGTTGATAATGCATGTAATTTTAAAATTGATTCATGTTCTGAGGATGTATCTGAGGTTCAGCTTGTTACACTAGATTTGGGTATTTTACCTCTGCATGAAATTTCGGTGGAACCATTTTGCACTAACCCTATTGCAGGAGGTACAAATGAATTTGACCAATATGCACCCACAGTGGAAAACATAGGTGCTAACACTGACAAATCAAAGTTCGGAAGGCACCTGCTGTACCCGCTCATCAACAATTGCTGCTTAGATCCGGTGGTGGAAGATATTTCCCTACTTGATCAGATTTGGAGGATGAAGCAGTTCGTCCTCAACACTTTCATGCTGGATCCTGAAGAAGGGAACATCTCCCTACAAGTCCAAAATTGGCAACTGCCACCATGACCAGGGAAGTTTTCTTTTTCTTTCTTCCCGTTTTCATATTTTTAATGCACTTGTCCTTTATCTGTTTAGTGTTTTAATTGATGATCTTATGCTTAGAAAACATTTAAGACAGTGTAGTTTAAGTGTGGTCTCGGGAAGTTTCTGATTTTTGTTTTTCTTTTAAGTTTGTTTTTCCTTTTCTTTTTAGTTTTCGAATTATTATTTTTAAAAATAAAAAAAAAAAATTTAAAAACATAAAAAAACAATTTGTGATAAAATTTTTTGTTTAAAGCGTGCCAAATCTGTATTCTGATATGTATATATTTTTTTTTTCTTCCTTCTTTCTTAGTTTTCACATTGTTATCCTTGAAAAAAAAAAAAAATTTCAAAAATTCAAAAAAATTGTTTTGCGTAGTCCTTGATTTTATTTCGACCCTCAGTTTCTTACCAATATTTCATTAAAAATTTTCACTTCAGATCTCATTTATTTTCCTTCACTGTAAATACAATTTCTTAGTTGTTTTCATACAGATCTTTGATTGCAAATTTTTAGACTAAGAAAATATTTCATTCATAATAGCAAAATTACAGTAATGGAAAATAGGAGCTTGAACAGATCTGAATATAAAGATGCAGTAGATATATATGAAAATAAAAGATGTTCGGGGGGTCGATCTTTAGTGATCGTTAATATTACACACCATAATAAATAAAAACAAAAACAACATAAAAAAAAAAATTAAAAACATAAAAAAATATAAGTGTTCATATTACAGCCCATATTCTGGCCACACTCGGCCAATAAAAAAAAAAAAAAAAAAAAAAAAAAAAAACATAAAACATTAAAACTGGAAGAATTCACGAGCTGGTTGTGGTGGTCTAAGGGAGAGCTCCGTTGAGGGAGCTCTGGTTCGGAATGCGAGCGGAGGCTTTGGTGGAGGAATTTCTCGTTCATTTCTGTCGTCATCGATAATGATCGGGACTGGAAACAGATTCAGTAGCCTCGGTGCCCTCATTATCACCCAGTTTTTTTCTTTCAAACAAAAAAATAAAAAAAAATAAAAATAAAAAAATAAAAAAATAAAAAACATGTGTTAATAATAGAAGAGGAAGTGAAAAAAATTTCAATGATGGTATGATGAGAGTTCTTACCGTACATGTACAGCGGCAGTTGTGAAAAGAGAGTGCCAGTGGGGTCTATCTCCGCTTGCCAATGCTTGACCCGATTGCCGTGGTTGTTGAACCAGCAGTGTACGTTGTATTCAGTGGCTTCGCCGAAAGCCCTTAGTCGAGACGCGATCTCGACGACTTGCGCTCGGCTTGGGTGTGTGACCCCATAGTTGAATATTTTGGTCATCATCTGGATTTGATCGTCGGTAGGACGCCACCGTTGACTGGTATATCTCTCTGATTCCGTTTCACTCATCCTTCCTCTCGTAATATACAAATACATAAATAAAAAAATAAATACATATAAAAAGAACAAAAACATAAAAAAAAAAGAAGAAGAAAAAAACTAAACATAAAAAAAAATAATAAAAAGAACTAAAAAAAAAAAAAAAAAAAAAAAAAAATTTTAGATTAGTTCTGTGTTTTCTTTATTTGTTCTTGTTTTCCGTTAAATTTATTTTGTCCTGTCTGTCTTTGATTGTTTTTGTGTCTGGTCTCAGATCTGTTTCACGGTCCTTGCAAAGGGTCCTAAACGGATCTACGTCCAGTGTCCTTGTCCATATTGTTCTTGTATATTCAGTTTCTGTGTTTTAGTTTTAAGTGGGGTACGTGGCGTTGTTCTACCCGATTGTCTCTGCCATACCTTCAATCGAAGGGAGATTAACGTCTGGTTTCCAGCCGATATACCCCTTAAGTTTTAAGACAATTGTGTTTTATGTGTTTTAAGTGTTTAGCAGGTGAAGAATAAAGCGAATAAGAGCTGAAAATAAAGAAGGAACTGAAAGCAGAAAAAAAAAAAAAAAAATGATAGATCTGAAAGCTGTAAAAGGAGAAGAACTGAAAAGCAAAAATAAAGAGCAGAAAGCTGAAAATAAAGATGGAAAGCAGTAAAGGGAGAGCAGGGCAGAGATGAAAAATAAAGGTAATACAGAGAGAGAGAGAGCAGAAAAAACGGAAAGAAAGGCAGATCCAGGAGCAAAGGACTTACCTGGAGTAGTAGGCTGGCAGAGAAGCTCCTCGCAGATCTCAGACTCTTCAGATGGCACGGTGGCAGAGGTTCCACACAGCTCCAGATGCTCAGAGGAGAGGCTCCCTGCAGAGATCCAGACGCTCGAGAGAGTTGAGAGTGCAGAGAGAGTAGAGAGAGCAGAGAGAGAGAGAGAGCAGAGGAGTAGAGAGAGATTGAGCGTTCAGAAATGGCGCTGGACGCGGAGGAGCAGCCTTTTATAGCCAAAGCTTTCCACTGTAGCAACAGTTCCGGTCATTCCCACCGAGACTGTTGTCACAGTACCGGTATCCTTTTTCAGAAAAAAAAAAAAATAATAAAATAAAATAAAATAAAATAAAATAAAATAAAAAAAAAAAAAAAAAATATTATAGCATCTACTGATGGGTGCTGGGTGTCACTAATAACATCTACTGATGGATGTTACTGAAAATTTCTTCCCATTTCCTAACATTTTATTGCACTTGTCTATATTATTTGACTGCTCTGAATTGATAATCTGATGATTGTAACACACTGAGGACATTGTGTAATTTAAGTGTGGTCTACTGGGAAGAAATTCTGATTTTTCTGATTTTTCTGTTAGATTGTATTTTGTGTGTTAAATTTTTTGTTTTTGAGTGTTAATTTTTTCTGTTTTAAGTTGTTTTAGTGTGTTTTGTGTGCAATAAATTTTACATTTTTCTCTTGATTTCTGGATGATGTTTAAGTTGTAGATTTTTCCTTCACTTACTTAATACTTATAGTTTGTAATCCTTGCTTTTCTCTGCCTGGAAAGATGATTATACGTTTGAGAGGTTGATTTGATTGTGACGAATACCCTGTGTGAGATTTGAGCCACTTAATTTTCTTTCTTGTGTGTGATATGTCTCTTGATTGCTTGCACATATGCCTTGGCTTGATTCTTTTTGATATACTTGATTGATATGCATGTTCAGATGTGATAAAGGCATTTTTGTTCTTGAGCCTCTTTAGCCAAATAAGCCTACCTTGTTATTATCCTTTGATAACCCCTTTGAGCCTATACTGTATATATTTCTTTGTGTTGAAGCTCATACACTGATCCTAAGTGAAAAACAAATGATTACCTTAACCTTAGGAAAGTCTGGAGCTATAGAAGTATTTTGTGAATAAGTGTGGTCTCCTTGGGAATTCTGATGAATTGGCTAGTTGGTTCCTCATCATGTTTTGAAAATATAAATTATATCCTGTTGTGTGATAAAGAGAGAAAAGAAAAGAGACAGGATGAAAAAATGATGAGAAAAAGAGAAAAATGAAAAATAATTTTGTGAATAATGGAGTCGAGAAGAGGATTGAATTAGAGGTTTGGGTGAGATTTCACTGTGTTTACACTTGTTCCCCAGTGTACCTCTATTTCTTCTGAGCTATAGCTACTTATCCAAATTTATCCTCCCCTGTCCTTGGCCCCATTACAACCCTGAAAGACCTTTTGATCTGAACATGCATATGTTTTAAGTGTTGATATTAGAAGCTTGCCAAGTCTACTTGTGTTTGTTTTCTTGAGTGCATTGAGTTGAAACTGTATACCCTAGACACTTGAAAGAAACACTGTGAGTGCATCTGTGAGGTTTTGTTATTTTTAAATCGCCTCTTGAACTGATTAATTATTTTGCTATGTATTGAATTGCTTGGATGATTTCTGTAAGTATCTGTTTTTCTTGATTTTGTGTTGGATAATTTCTACTTCTTTTCTCTGTCCAGACTTCTTGAGAACTTTGTAAATTCTGTTTATTTTCTCTTTAGTCTTTGTTTTCTGTATGCTGCATTTGTGTCACCTTCCTGAAAGTCCTTTGAACCATTCCCTGATTTGCGTCTTAATTTTGCCCAGGAGTGCAAAAGACTAAGTGTGGTCTATTTTGATGAATCATTATTTTCTTCACTTCACTTAGTTTATTGTACTAGAATTAATCAGGGAATTGTGCTTAATCGTCCGTTATTTTCCTATTTTTCCTAATTGTGCTTAATTCGATCAGAAATTCTTATTTTAACTAATTTGAATTATCTGAGCTTATTATTTTGAATTATTAATTATGGGAAAATTTTGGATATCTTTTTGGGACATTTGAAGGCTAAATGAGAAATGACAATTAAGCCCAAAGCATTTCAGCCACTTCAATTTTCGCTGGTTGCTGTGTGAATTTTGTGTCAACTTGTTTGTCCTCGTTCGAATTCAATTCTTATCCGTTTTGCATGCAGTTTTTTTTCATAGTTTCGTATGGATGTCTATTTTCATGTATAGTTTTTACTTTGTTCAAATTCGTTTTGTGTTGTTCCCAGTATTTATTTTACTCTCCTATGTCAGTCCAGTGATTAATGTTTGAGTGAATTCTAATCTGTTTGCATTGTTTGCTTGTTGTTTAGTAATTGTGGTGGCTGGAATTGATCATTAGATGATGCTAAGACCTCCCAACACTCTTAAGCAAGTCCTTCATTTCTGAATTTGTAGAAGCAAAATTGGCTTGGCAACATATACCACACGGCCTAGGACACATTGGAAATTCCATTTTGCAAAGCTTTACCTTAGTTTATATTTTGTAATGAAGTGTTGATTTTTGTAGTGCCATTACTGCAACCAAAAATCACACGGCCAATTCATGCTAAAAGCCTATTCATTCTTTACCAAATGATGAAACATAATGGAGGGGCCACACTTGTTAAGAAGCACACGGCAATATAGAATAGAAGTAGATGGACATGATTTGGAAAGAGAAGGAGGGCCCCTCATGGTTTTGGCACATTAGCAATTAATTGAAGAAAGAAGAAAGCCTTTCACATAAGAGAGTAAACCCACGGTTTTATTTGGCAAAGATACACCAAGAGTACACATTTTGCAACAAAGGAGGGACCACTTTGTAGAAAGCACACGACCCCATTGGAAAATTCAGCAAAGCATTTGGGAAACATCAAAGTATGGAATTGAAATGAAATAATGGAAGGGCTGCAAACGTGAATTGAGGAGAAGAGGTGGGGTACTTAGTGTGCACGGATTAAGGAAGGTGAGAGTAATTATCATCATATTTTATTCAATTATTGGAGAAGAGGAGCAACATCTCACGTCCAAAGATGGAAGTGCTGTTACGGAAAGAGCACAAGCAAGACATGGGTGATCAATTAAGAGGTGCTACCACGGCTGGAAAGGAAGGCTCACGGGTTTGGGAGGCCAGCAGTACAGAATGTTCAGAAATTTGGCTATAAAATGGAGCAGCAGAGAGAGATCATTTACACAATTTTTCTGGTTCTGAGTTTGGAGGGTAGCTAGAGAGAGTTTGGAGTTGGAAAACCATGAGCTAGACACAACAAAATTCTGAGTTTTTGAGAGGAGGAAACCGTAAGCTTGGTGGGGGCCGAGAGCTGCAAAGGATGGTGGGAGGATGAAGAAACCGTTACTGCTGGAATGAAGAAGGGTGTTACTTGAAGTTCTTGTTGCCTTCTTCATTGGTTTTGCGCACTTTTCATTTCAACTTTTATTCACCTCTGTTATATTCATCTGTGTATTTTATGAACTGTGATTTGTATTATGTTGTGCAAGTTACTATTGTAATTTGAAGGTTTGTAATTTCATTTTGAAGTGTTTCATTTCTTTTACTTTATGCTGTAAAGTCACGGCTGTTTAAGGGTTGTTCATGCTTCTTTCATTTAAGTTTTTCTTTGATGAACTTTGTTGAATGATTTTATGGTTTAAAGCTTTAATGTTCACGACTGTTTTAAGTTGGGAGAATGAAGTATTGTTTCATGCTTTAATTTGATGTTGTTGAATGAAAAGAAGCAAAGCTTAAGGTAACTTAATGAAGATTTTCACGGCTGGAATGGTAAGTAATTTGTTTGAAGATGAAGAAGTAATTTAGATGGGAGTAGGTGTGTACGTACAACAAGCCTTCTTCTTGTAAGAAACCAAACATCTTTTCTCTAAATCCATTTGCATTTAGTCCAACATGTGGGACCTTTTATTACATTTGAATTTTTTTTTTAGTTGTTTTGAAGAATGAAAACCGTAGCTAGAATGATGTGAACGTGAATTTGATTATGTGGGTAAAACAATTCCAATTGCTTTTCAGTTAGGAAAAAGACTAAAAGTATTAATTGAAGTGGAAGTAAAGTTTTCTTTGTAAAAATCAAGTGCTATGGATGTAGGAAGGCATGGTGTTGGATGAAGGACCTAATTCCAGTTTTTGTTTTCAATGAAACATGTCACGGCACATATGAAAAGTTTTAAAAGAAATTTCAATTTCAAATTTAATTTCTTTTACGTTTTATTTTTATTTTACTATTCAAGAATTTTATTTCAATTGTTGAATCCTTCGTGAATTTCATTTTCAATTAAGTGTTTTTATTTTGTTTTCATTGTCTACTGTCTTTTACTGTTCAGTTTTTACAGTGTTTAAATTTGTTTCAACGTTTTTAAATTCTATTTAATTTCCAGTCCACTTTTAACTTTAATTTTATCGCATCCAAACATATTCACAAACCCCCCCCACTTCGTGACTAATCTAAGACTGAACCACCAAAATTGGTCCCTGAGAGACGACCTAGGAGTCAAATCCTAGTTATACTGCATTAATTTCTGCACATCAAAATTTGTATGACCGCGACAGTCGTAGCAGATATGCATATAGGTGGTGCATTCGGGTTACATCTTATTGTTTAGATTTTCTTAGTCACCTTAGCTGTGTAAGCAAGGCATAAGAGAGTGTGAGTTTGAACCTCTCTTGGCTATAGTTTTGAATATTGGAGTGTGTGTGAGGATACAATTAAGTGAATTCTTTGTATTCTTGACAATTGAAATATAGTGGATTCCCTCCAGCTAAGTTTGTTGGAGGAAATTGGATGTAGGCTCAACTTAAGAGTTGAACCAGTATAAAAATTGATGTGTGATCTTAATTTTGTTTTTGTATTTTATATTGTTGATCATAAACCTCTGTGAATTGATTCAGAGAACCAAAATTTTCAAATAATTTGAACAAGATGTTTTAAAACCCAATTCACCCCCTCTTAGATTGAGATATAGGGATACTACTTTAAACAATAGGCACTAGAGCTAGTTAATCGAGACATTAATTGATTAAAAAGATCTTAGATGGCCAATATATCTCAAACCTTTTGTGAGTGGCTCCATAAACATATCACCTCTGTATGCTGAAGAGAATTATCCATTCTAAAAAATAAGAATGAAAATTTTCTTAGAATCAGTAAACAAAAGGGTGTAGGATGCTTGTTAGCTCTTTGGGAAGCATACCAAATTGTTTTAGTAATAAAACCATTGTAAGACCATGTGTTGTTTTCCCAAGAGACTCGTGTAATATTAAATAATCATATAATTAGTAATTCATCTAGACTAAAGAATAATTACGAACTTGCAGTTATATTTAACTAAATAAAGATTTACAAAGAAGGGTGAACTTTAGTAATTTGAGGCACTTAGGAGTGGAGAAATGGTGGAAATGATATGGAATGGCAAAGCTAGGGGTAGAGTTCACCGACTTCACTCTCTTGCACACACTAAATCATCTCATCTCCATCAAATACTAATTGATGAGTCAATATTTTGTTCACTTCACTTAGTTTAATGTGCTATAATTAATCAGGGAATTGTGCATAATTGTCCAGTATTTTCCAATTTTACTGAATTGAGCTTAATTCGATCAGAAATTCTTATTTTAACTAATTTGAATTATCTGAGCTAATTATTTTCATTATTGATTACAGGAAAATCTTGGAAATACAATTTGGGACATTCAAAAGAATATTCATTTGCACATTGTGTTACTTTGGACATTTGAAAACATCTCCCTTCTTAGAATTTTTAAGAAGTAAAAATTGGCTTGGAATTCACATACACAACACACGGCCAATTGGAATTAAAGTGGGAGCCGCCACCTATTGATTGATTTCTTTTCTTTGGCTTAGGAGAAAGAAACCCATGCAGCTGCCACCTAAGGAGGAAGGCATGTTTCACATATCATAAAGTGGAGCTCACGGTTTTGGAAGATAATAAGAAGACATGGCCCCGCTTGGAAAAGAAAAGAAAGCCTTTTTACCTTGGAGAAAGAAGCAACACGTTAAGGAATCAAATTCTCATTCTTTTTCTATGTAAGCAAACAACAACACGGCCTAGGACCCATATGGACAAGATAAATTGGCAAAGCATTCAGCACTTGAATTAGAAGAGGGACCACCTTGCAAGTGCAGCCCACGGTTTTGTATACACAAGACAAATTCATTTTCAAAATAGCAAAACACAATTGGAATGAAAGAGGGGCACACTTCTTGAAGTCTCATGGTTCTTTTAATTTAGGAGAATACTGGTGTTGTTTTGAAGAAAGCATCCAACAGCTGCCACCTACGTATTACACACATATATTTCTCATTTTGAAGAGTACAACTTTCGTCCAGCTTGGGAGACTCTCACGGTATTTTGGCAGCAGCTCAAGGTGCAGCAAAGAGAGCCAACACACGGTCTTGGAAGAAGGGGAAGCATCCATTAAAGAGGACAATCCAGCTGGGAGAAGAGGTGGAGATCACGGTTTGTTGGAAGCAAGAAGAAGTGCAGCAACTAGCCCAGCAAAATGGAGAGAGCTGAAACGTGTTGGAGCAGCTGCAATGCATGGTCCAGCAAGAAGAGTAGCACTTGGTCCAGCTTGGGAGTGTCACGGCCTAGGAGAGAAGCAAGCCCAGCAGCAGCAAGCTTGAGAGGAGTAACCATATTCACGGCTGCAAGGAAATTCACGTGATTCATTGGCTGGAAACATGAAGTGCATTCACAGACATGGCAGCAAGGAAGGAAGCTTCTAGCTAGGAGGAGCACCGTAGAGTTATGTTGATTCACGGGAGAAAAGAAGAAAAAGAAGTGGCACCCATGGTGTTGGATTTTTTTGATGAATGTGAAGAAAAGGACAAGCTTAGGTGAAGAAAGTCTTCAACCAGGACCGTAAAGTTGCTCAGCTATTGGTGGAAAATTCAGAGAAGTGGTTATAAATGGAGCAACACATCAGTAGATTTGGGGTGTAAGATTTTAGGTGAGAGTTTAGGAGTAGGAAGCCACGGTTCTGGAGGAGGCTCTTGCCTCTTCCTCTTTCAATTCCCTCTCTGAATTTCCATTTTCAGTGCAAAATGTAGCGTTTTATTTTTGAAGTGTATCAGTGTTTGGAACAGTTTGTTAATTTTATTTTCACGACATTTTATTTCAAGTAGTGTGTCTTTGCTAAATTTGATTTCCAATTCAGTGATTTTAATTTTACTGTCTCTTTTATTTTACCGTTTATTGTTTTTTTTGCATCGTTAAATTTTACCGTTTCTGCATATTTACTGTTCCGTTTTTACCATCTTTTACCGTTCAGTTTTTACAGTCTTTAAAATTTATTTCAGTGTTTTTAAATTTTGTTGTCTTATTTAAATTCCAGTTCATTTTAATTTATTTGCATTCAAAAACACCAACAAACCACCCCCCAACTTCGTGTGTAAATCTGAGACTGAACCACAATATTGGTCCTTGTGAGACGACCTAGGAGTCACATCCTAGCTATACTGCATATTTTCATGCACAACTTTTGTGAGCGGTGCGACCCGTTCATCAAAAATGGCGCCGTTGCCGGGGACCAATGGAGGTTTGGTTTTAGATTTTTGTTGTATAAAGTTTTGTTCTGTTAATATGTTTGTTTTGTGTGTTCTGTCTGTTGTATTTTTGTAGGAGACAACGACACCTTCAACAAATTTTGGCGGCGTTGTCACTTCAGATCCAGGTTTTTGTTTTAGATTTTTACTGTGTTAATATATATTGTGTATATATGTGTTTAATTGTGCTATGTTCTGTATTTAGTTGTTATTAAAAAAAAATTTAAAATTTAAAATTTTTACTATTGATGTTCTGTCTTGTGTGTGCTTGTAGCATGTATAAATGTGTTTTGTTTTATCTGATTCGTAATTTTTAGTTTTTAGTTTTTACTTTTTATTTTTCCATGTCTACCTATTTTAATGTTGTGAATAATGCTTATTATGCCAATGTCTGTGATTATGATTCTTATTCTGCATATTACTTTGATTTTAAATCTGTTGATTTTTATGATGAGAACAATATGTTCCATCATCCAATTTCTGAGAGCTCTCTTTGGGAGCCAGTTCCACAATATGAGAGTCAGCAGTATGATTCTCCTATTCAAATAACTCCTCAGCCTTCTACTTCTGAACCTACATTAAAGGAGTTACTAGAGCAGATGACAATGCAGAACATTCAGTTTCAGAAAGGGAACATGCAGTTCAAGCAAGAGAGCATGGAGTTCCAGCAGGAAACTCAAGCTGCCATGCAGAATCTGAGTGATCAGATCAGGCAGATGGCCACTCTTGTACCTGAGGAGACTGATGAAAATTTTGGGGACCCGGCAGAAGTAAGCAGTAATCCTGAACCAGGTAGACCACCTTCATCTTCCCACACTTTAGAAATCTTCAAGGAAGTGGAGGGAAGCATACCGCAAATTGATTATTCTGTTGATTATGCTGTTGATTGGTATGCTGATGATTATATAGTTGTTGAGTCTGATTTTAATTTTTCCTCTGTGCATGATGAGAACCGTTTTTTACTATCACATTCGAATAATTATTCTCCATGCATTGAACATGAATCTGAGTCTGCGATTAATATGGTTTCTAATTTTGAAATTGATTCGTGTTTTGAGGATGTATCTAAGGTTCAGCCTGTTACACTGGATTTGGGTGTTGTACCCCTGCATGTAATTTCTGTAGAACCATATTGCACTAACCCTATTGCAGGAGGTACAGATGAATTGGACCAACATGCACCCACAGTGGAAAACATAGGTGCTGACACTGATAGTTTGAAGATCAAAAGGCACCTACTGAATCTGCTTAGTAACAATATTTGCTGCTTAGATCCGGTGGTGGAAGACATTTCCCTGCTTGATCAAATCTGGAGGATGAAGCAGTTCGTCCTCAACAATTTCATGTTGGATCCTAAAGAGAAGAACATCTCCCTACAAATCCAAAATTGGCAACTGCCACCCTGACCAGGGGAGTTTTCTTTTTCTTTCTTCCCCGTTTTCCTACTTTTATTGCATTTGTCCTTTATCTGTTTAGTGTTTTAACTGATGATCTTATGCTTAGAAAACATTTAGGACAGTGTAATCTAAGTATGGTCTCGGGAAGATTCTGAATTTTGTTTTCTTTTATGTTTATTTTTCCTTTTATTTTTCTTTATTAGTTTTCGAGTTATTATTTTTTAAAAAAAAAAATTTATTTGTGATAATTTTTTTTTTAAGTGTGCAAAAATTTTTTCTTTTCAAATTTAATTGTTATGAGATGTACATATATTTATTTTTCATATATTTAAAAACGAAAAAATATGTGTTTTGTGTTTTATTTGCTTCCTCATTCTTAGTGTTTTTACTAAAAAGAAAAAAAAAATTTGTGATAAAATTTGTTTTAAAGCGTGCCAAATCTGTATTATGATATGTATATTTATTTATTTTTTCTTCTTAGTTTTCAAATTGTTATCCCTAAAAAAAAAAAATCAAAAATTCAAAAATTATTTTGCGAAGTCCATAATTTTGTTTTTTTTTTTTCGGCCCTCAGTTTCTTACCAATAATCCAATAAAAATTTCACTTCAGATCTCATTTTTTTTCCCTTATTTTTCTTCACTGTAAAATAATTTCTTAGTTGTTTCATACAGATCTTTGATTGAAAATTTTGTTTATACTAAGAAAGATTTCATTCATCAATGCAAAAAATTACAGTAATGGAAAATTGGAAATTGAACAAATCTGAAAATGAAATTGCAGTAGATATATATGAAATTTAAGTTGTTCGGGGGTCGATCTTTAGTGATCGTTAATATTACAAACCAAATAAATAAAAACAAAAACATAAAAAAATATAATTGTTCAGATTACATGCCTTGTCCATATTCTGGCCACGCTCGGCCAATAAAAACATAAAAAAAAAATAAATAAACAAAACTTTAAATGTGGAAGAATTCACGAGCTGGTTGTGGTGGTCTAAGGGAGAGCTCCGTTGAGGGAGCTCTGGTTCGAAAAGTCACGAGCGGAGGCTTTGGTGGAGGAATTTCTCGTTCATTTCTGTCGTCATCGATGATGATCGGAACGGGAAACAGATTCAGCAGCCTCGGTGCCCTCATAATCACCCAGTTGTTTTCTTTCAAACAAAAAAAAATATAAAAAAATAAAAAATAAAAATAACTTGTGTTAATTATAGAAGAGGAAGTGAAAATTTTCAATAAAAATTGAGGTGTGATCAGGGTCTTACCGTACATATATAGCGGCAGTTGTGAAAAGAGAGTGCCTGTGGGGTCTATCTCCGCTTGCCAGCGCCTGACCCGATTGCCATGGTTGTTAAACCAGCAGTGCACGTTGTATTCAGTGGCTTCGCCAAAGGTCCTTAGTCGAGACGCGATCTCGACGACTTGCGCTCGGCTTGGGTGTGTGACCCCATAGTTGTAGATTTTGGTCATCATCGTGATCTGATCATCTGTAGGACGCCATCGTTGACTGGTATATCTCTCTGATTCCATATCACTCATCCTTCCTCTCGTAATATACAAATACATAAATAAAAAATAAATACATATAAAAAGAACAAAAACAAGAAAAAAAAGCATAACATAAAAAAAAAAAAAAAAAAAAACATAAAAACATTAGATTCTTAATTCAGTGTTTTCTTTATTTGTTTTTGTTTCCTTTTCAGTTTATTTTGTCCGATCAATCTTTGATATTTCTGTGTCTGGTCTCAGATCTGTTTCACGGTCCTTGCAAAAGGGTCCTAAACGGATCTACGTCCAGTTGTCCTGTTGTCCTTGTTGTTCTTG
The DNA here is from genome assembly GCA_034642375.1 of Vigna nakashimae. Classification (NCBI taxonomy): domain Eukaryota; kingdom Viridiplantae; phylum Streptophyta; class Magnoliopsida; order Fabales; family Fabaceae; genus Vigna; species Vigna nakashimae. The sequence goes on along the minus strand of CM067763.1, from coordinate 31,074,254 downwards.
TAAATTAAGATTTTGTGTTTATTTTTAAGTGGGGTACGTGGCGTTGTTCTACCCGATTGTCTCTGCAATACCTTCAATCGAAGGGAGATTAACGTCTGGTTTCCAGCCTATATACCCCTTAAGTTTTTAGACAGTTGTGTTTTATGTGTTTAAGTGTTTAAATTACAAAAAAAAATAAAAATAAAAAAATTTTTGAAAAGGAGATGAAAGAAGCATAATCAGCAGATGAAAAATGAAGGAAATACTGAAAGGGAAAGACTGGAAGGCAGGAAAAGTAAAAAAGCAGAGAAAGCGTAAAGGAAGGAAATTACATGAAGGAAAGGAAAGAAGGAGTTACTAAGTTCTGAGGACTTACCTGGAGAAGTAGGCTTGCAGAGGCTCCTCGCGGATCTCACTCGGACTCTTCAGAAGAAGCAGGGACAGGGGCTCTGCGCAGATCTCAGATCTTCAGCAGACGCGGGGTGGAGAGGCTTCCTCGCAGATCCAGACGCTCGAGAGAGAGCAGAGAGCAGAGAGAGAAGAGAGCAAAGAGAAGAGAGCAGAGAGAGTTGAAAGAGCAGAGAGAAGAGAGTAGAGAGAGAGTGAGGGATCAGAAATGGCGCTGGACGCGGAGGAGCGGCCTATTTATAGCCAGATTGCTTTCCACTGTAGCAACAGTTCCGGTCTTTGCCACCGAGACTGTTGTCACAGTACCGGTCTCCTTTTTCAGAAAAAAATAATAATAATAATAATAATAATAAAAAAAATATAATAAAAATTAATTAGCATCTACTGATGGGTGCTACGTGATTTAGACATCTACTGATGGATGTTACTGAAAATTTCTTCCCATTTTTCTATTTTTATTGCACTTGTCTATATTATTTGACTGCTCTGAAATTGTTAATCTGATGATTGTAACACACTGAGGACATTGTGTGATTTAAGTGTGGTCTACTGGGGAGAAATCCTGATTTTTCTGTTAGATTGTATTTTGTGTGTTAAATTTTTTGTTTTTGAGTGTTAAATTTTTTCTCTTTTAAGTTATTTTTATCGAGTTTTGTGTGCAATAAATTTTACATTTTTTCTTTTGATTTCTGGATGATGTTTAAGTTGTAGATTTTTCCTTCACTTACTTAATACTTATGGTTTGGAATCCTTGCTTTTCTCTGCTTGGAAGATGATTATAATGTTTGAGAGGTTGATTTGATTGTGACGAATACCCTGTGTGAGATTTGAGCCACTTAATTTTCTTTCTTGTGTGTGATATGTATCTTGATTGCTTGCACATATGCCTTGGCTTGATTCTTTTTGATATACTTGATTTATATGCATGTTTAGAAGTGATAAAGGCAATTTTATTCTTGAGCCTCTTTAGCCAAATAAGCCTACCTTGTTATTATCCTTTGATAACCCCTTTGAGCCTATACTGTATATATTTATTTGTGTTGAAGCTCATACACTGATCCTAAGTGAAAAACAAATGATTACCTTAACCTTAGGAAAGTCTGGAGCTATAGAAGTATTTTGTGAATAAGTGTGGTCTCCTTGGGAATTCTGATGAATTGGCTAGTTGGTTCCTCATCATGTTTTGAAATGATAATTTATATCCTGTTGTGTGATAACAAAAAAAAAAGAAAAGAAAAAGAAGACAGGATACAAAAAAAATGATGATGAGAAAAAGAGAAAAAAATTGAAAAATAATTTTGTGAATAATGGAGTCGAGAAGAGGATTGAATTAGAGGTTTGGGAGAGATTTCACTGTATTTCCACTTATTCCCCATTGCTCCTATATTTCTTTTGGGCTATACCTACTTATCCATATTTATCCTCCCATGTCCTTGGCCCCATTACAACCCTGAAAGACCTTTTGATCTGAACATACATATGTTTTAAGTGTTGATATTAGAAGCTTGCCAAGTCTGTTTGTGTTTGTTTTCTTGAGTGCATTGAGTGACATTGATTTACCTTAAACACTTGAGAGAAACACTGTGAGTGCATCTGTGAGGTTTTGTTATTTTCAAATCACCTCTTGAGCTGATGGATTACTTTTCCATGTATTGAATTGCTTGGAAGATTTCTATAAGTATCTGCTTTATTTGATTTGTGTTGGATAATTTCTACTTCTTTTAACTGTCTAGAATTCTTGAGAACTGTGTAAATTTGGTTTATTTTTCTCGTGAGTCTTTATTTTTCTGTCTGCTGAGTTTGTGTCACCTCCCTAAAAGTCCTTTGAACCATTCCTTGATTTGCGTCTTAATTTTGCCCAGGAGTGCAAAAGACTAAGTGTGGTCTATTTTGATGAGTCAATATTTTGTTCACTTCACTTAGTTTAATGTGCTATAATTAATCAGGGAATTGTGCATAATTGTCCAGTATTTTCCAATTTTACTGAATTGAGCTTAATTCGATCAGAAATTCTTATTTTAACTAATTTGAATTATCTGAGCTAATTATTTTCATTATTGATTACAGGAAAATCTTGGAAATACAATTTGGGACATTCAAAAGAATATTCATTTGCACATTGTGTTACTTTGGACATTTGAAAACATCTCCCTTCTTAGAATTTTTAAGAAGTAAAAATTGGCTTGGAATTCACATACACAACACACGGCCAATTGGAATTAAAGTGGGAGCCGCCACCTATTGAATGATTTCTTTTCTTTGGCTTAGGAGAAAGAAACCCATGCAGCTGCCACCTAAGGAGGAAGGCATGTTTCACATATCATAAAGTGGAGCTCACGGTTTTGGAAGATAATAAGAAGACATGGCCCCGCTTGGAAAAGAAAAGAAAGCCTTTTTACCTTGGAGAAAGAAGCAACACGTTAAGGAATCAAATTCTCATTCTTTTTCTATGTAAGCAAACAACAACACGGCCTAGGACCCATATGGACAAGATAAATTGGCAAAGCATTCAGCACTTGAATTAGAAGAGGGACCACCTTGCAAGTGCAGCCCACGGTTTTGTATACACAAGACAAATTCATTTTCAAAATAGCAAAACACAATTGGAATGAAAGAGGGGCACACTTCTTGAAGTCTCATGGTTCTTTTAATTTAGGAGAATACTGGTGTTGTTTTGAAGAAAGCATCCAACAGCTGCCACCTACGTATTACACACATATATTTCTCATTTTGAAGAGTACAACTTTCGTCCAGCTTGGGAGACTCTCACGGTATTTTGGCAGCAGCTCAAGGTGCAGCAAAGAGAGCCAACACACGGTCTTGGAAGAAGGGGAAGCATCCATTAAAGAGGACAATCCAGCTGGGAGAAGAGGTGGAGATCACGGTTTGTTGGAAGCAAGAAGAAGTGCAGCAACTAGCCCAGCAAAATGGAGAGAGCTGAAACGTGTTGGAGCAGCTGCAACGCATGGTCCAGCAAGAAGAGTAACACTTGGTCCAGCTTGGGAGTGTCACGGCCTAGGAGAGAAGCAAGCCCAGCAGCAGCAAGCTTGAGAGGAGTAACCATATTCACGGCTGCAAGGAAATTCACGTGATTCATTGGCTGGAAACATGAAGTGCATTCACGGACATGGCAGCAAGGAAGGAAGCTTCTAGCTAGGAGGAGCACCGTAGAGTTATGTTGATTCACGGGAGAAAAGAAGAAAAAGAAGTGGCACCCATGGTGTTGGATTTTTTTGATGAATGTGAAGAAAAGGACAAGCTTAGGTGAAGAAAGTCTTCAACCAGGACCGTAAAGTTGCTCAGCTATTGGTGGAAAATTCAGAGAAGTGGTTATAAATGGAGCAACACATCAGTAGATTTGGGGTGTAAGATTTTAGGTGAGAGTTTAGGAGTAGGAAGCCACGGTTCTGGAGGAGGCTCTTGCCTCTTCCTCTTTCAATTCCCTCTCTGAATTTCCATTTTCAGTGCAAAATGTAGCGTTTTATTTTTGAAGTGTATCAGTGTTTGGAACAGTTTGTTAATTTTATTTTCACGACATTTTATTTCAAGTAGTGTGTCTTTGCTAAATTTGATTTCCAATTCAGTGATTTTAATTTTACTGTCTCTTTTATTTTACCGTTTATTGTTTTTTTTGCATCGTTAAATTTTACCGTTTCTGCATATTTACTGTTCCGTTTTTACCATCTTTTACCGTTCAGTTTTTACAGTCTTTAAAATTTATTTCAGTGTTTTTAAATTTTGTTGTCTTATTTAAATTTCAGTTCATTTTAATTTATTTGCATTCAAAAACACCAACAAACCACCCCCCAACTTCGTGTGTAAATCTGAGACTGAACCACAATATTGGTCCTTGTGAGACGACCTAGGAGTCACATCCTAGCTATACTGCATATTTTCATGCACAACTTTTGTGAGCGGTGCGACCCGTTCATCACTAATGTCAGTCCCTTAGATGAGAGAACTTAGGTTTTCTTACTAAGCGTCAATCCCTTGATCTTTCAACAAGCGAACTTGCATTAGGACCTAGGGTTTTAGATATTTAATGGGTCATGTTCCATCACTTGACAAAAGTCTCCACTAGATCTTTTGTTTCAAGCCTAGGGTTCAGTAGATTTTTCATAAGACCTAATGAAACCGCAAATCGAGCTAGGAACATTCTCATTCTCGCAAGCAATAAGAGTAGAAACAAAAAATTAATATTTAGATGAAGATGCATATATATAATCAAAGCATTTATAAGATACAAGAAAGTTCAATAGATACATCTACTTCAAACAAGATAGGTTTGGTTCTCCATTTCCATGGAGAGTGTAACACCCCAAATTTTGGGATGCCACGGGTTTACAATAACTTTTTAATACTTAAATTATGATATCATTCCAAGATACAGTTTAAATAAAACTTCCATTTATTATAACTGAAGTCTGAAAACTTCATAAATCAAATGCAACTATAAAATGTTCATAGAATTCCATTACAAAACTATTAACATTGAAATTAAAATCCCATAGTTCTCCCATGTATCTCGCTACTCAAATTTGCTTTAGCTACATCTGTAACAACATCTACTCACGTACAAGTACGATCATCGTAGGTGGAAACCACAACTACAAACATGCAAGGGTGAGCTAACAAAAACATATCATATAACATACATAAGTATTCAACATCAACTTAGAATAAGATTTCTGAATATCACATATCATCATACTCCTATACACCTCTTTACATGACAACACATCAAATTATTAACACGTCGCACTATCAGAATTCCAAGTCACCAACATATATCCACAAAATGATTTCGTCAAAGTAACCAATTCACACCCATACTTCCTCTGTCATTCACCAACTCATATCCCAATTTATTTGAAACCATTCATCATATATTGAATCACCATCGGGTCACTCACATGTTAGCAAAATGATGAAGATGAAGTTTTGATGATGTCCAAATCAAGTCAAGAGAAATCAAGATTCAAGATGTTATGAAGACTTGTATTGCTATGGAAAGCTTTTGTAATAATTATAGTTTAGTATCTAGGACTTAGATTTATGTTTGCATTCAAAAGAGATGTAAAAATAAGCCAAACAGCAAAATCTGTGCAGTGTTAATCGATTAACACAGGGTGTAAATCGATTGTTCCAGAGCCAAATGGAGAAGCACAAGATTTCAGTGTTAATCGATTAACAAGGGGTGTTAATCGATTAACGTTAATCGATTAACAAGGTCTGTTAATCGATTAACACACTGACCGTTTGAAAAACTAGCCGTTTTTAGAGCCGTTGGACTATCCGTTGGAGTGTTAATCGATTAACCACTGTAGCTAATCGATTAACACAGTGAGAAAGGCTGAAAACGAAAAATGGAAGAGCTCTTTGGATGAGTCTATAAATAGACTCTCATTTCCTCTCAAAAAAAACCAACCAACTAGAGAAACTCTTCCCTTGTGCTCAAATACTCAGAAACTCTTGAGAATTGTGTGCTCTTGCTCAGCTAAGGAAACTCTGTCTGTAGAGTTGGTGGAATACTTCTACGGTGATAGAGGAATAGCTGATTCATCCTTGGTGTGTCTAAGGAGGTGTTCGGAAGAGGAAGTTCATCCTTCGTGAAGCATTCGAAGGAGGTGGTCATCCTTTGTGAAGATTCAAAGGAGGTGTAAGTTGGTTCATCCTTCGTGAAGCATTCGAAGGAGGTGGTGTTTCATCTCTTGTGGTATCAAGAGAGGTGTTTTCTAAACTCTTACAAATTGTATCTTTGTGATTGTAGTTTGTAATTGTTTTGTGATAGTGAAACTGTTTATCTTGTTTTGAGATAAGCGACTGGACGTAGGATTGGTAAGATCCGAACCAGGATAAAATTATCTGTGCAAATTTCTCTCAACCTTACTCTTGCTTTATTTGTCTTTGTTAATTGCTAAGTAAGTTTAATTGAGTAGAAATTAAAAAGGCACACGTTAGTATTAAGAACCCCTCTTGGTTTGTTTCCACGCTAACCATTCCGCTGCAGCCGCTCTGACAATTGGTATCAGAGCTTGCTTTGATAGTAATTCAAATGGCAGGATCACATCAAACCTTTGCAGAGGGTGCTTCTATCAATAGACCACCACTATTCACAGGTGAAAATTACGCATTCTGGAAGGTTAGAATGCAAATATTTATGGAATCTATTGATATAGATATTTGGGATGCTGTTGCATCTGGTCCTTTTGTTCCAACTAACAATATGCAGGAACCAAAGCCCCGTGACCAATGGACTGCTCAAGATAAGAAAAAATTTGGTAATGATGTAAAAGCTCGTAATATTATTTCATCTGCTTTAACTGTTGATGAGTTTTACAGGATATCTGTTTGTAAAACTGCACAAGAAATGTGGGAAATACTTCGAGTAACCCATGAAGGTACAGATGATGTTAAAAGAGCTAGAAAGAATACCTTGATCCAGGAATATGAGATGTTCAGGATGAAGCAAGGAGAAACAATAGTAGATGTTCAGAAACGCTTCACCAACATCGTAAATCATCTTATTGGACTAGGTAAGTCTTTCGATACTGACGAACTTAATATAAAAATTTTGAAATCTTTAGACAGGGCTTGGCAACCAAAAGTGACTGCAATTTCTGAGTCACAAAATCTCAACACAATGACCATGGCTGCATTATTTGGAAAGTTGAGAGAGCATGAACTTGACCTCGGAAGACTTGATGAAGAAGAATCAAAAGCCAAAAACAACAAGAAGAGTTTGGCGTTAAAATCAGAGGTTGAAAGAAGCAAAGGTAGATCGGAAGATGAAGACTCAGACGAAGAAGAAGAATTGAGACTCATGATAAAAAGACTTAACAAGTTCATGAAGTCTAAAGGTAAAGGAAAATTTAGATACGAAAAGAAAGATATTCCAGTATCTTCCTCAAATTACCGATGCTACGGTTACGGAGAAAAAGGACATTTAAAAGCAGACTGCCCAAATCAAAAGAAGGGTGAAGAAAAGAAAGAAAAGAAATTCTTCAAGAAAAAGAAGGCATACATTGCATGGGAAGACGACAATGAGACCATTTCAGATTCAAGCTACTCAGATGAAGAAGCAAACATCTGTTTAGTGGTGAACGACGACGCTGGAAGCCAAGTAAGTACATCTAGCGATTCTGATAATTCTAGTCAAATTAGTGAAAATGAATTGCATGAAATTTATGCTGCTTTAATAGTAGAATCTGAAAAATTAGATAAAGCCCATCAGAAATTGAAAAAGGATTTCAAAGAGTTAAAATTGAATTTTGAAAATACTCTTGAAGAAAATCAAAATTTAAAAACAAATTTTGAAACTATTATTGATGAAAATAAAACTTTGAAAAATAAAGTTTTAATTTTTGAAAAGGGTAAATTTACTAGTAGTAATGAATGTGCATCTTGTGTTATTTATAAGAAACTACTAGATGAAACAACCTTTGGAGAATGTAGTAAAAATAATGAAAATAAGGTTGTTAAAAATAAGTATGTTCCTAGAATTAAAAATAAACATAATCATAGAACCCATAGAACTTGGGTAGAAAAAGGAACAACTTATAGGAACACAAATGTTATATCATGCTTTTATTGTATGAAAAAGGGTCATACATCTAACAAATGTAAAATTAAGCATTATGGTGTTCCAAGTGGTAGATATATTTGGGTTGTAAAATGATTTCAAATTTTTAAATTAACCCAAAGGACCCATACAAAATAGTTGGGTACCTATTGTTTAAAATTTAGAATTTCTTTAAAACAATATTTAAGAAAATTTTTTAAAAATTGTTTTTGTTCTAAATATTTATTCCAAGGTAGATGGAATTATTTTAATTTATTTTATATACAAAGCATATATAGTTTTCAAACGGAAAATATTTGAAATAAAAGAATGTATGCATGTTGTCTTTGATAAAATTGTAGACCTTGAGGCAAAACCTCTTGAGTCATTTAAATTACATGCAGGCAATGATGAAGATTTGTATAAAATAATGAAGTGAAGAATAATGACAATCCTCAAGATGAAGATCTAAACAAAATGTGGAAAACAACCTAAAGGATTCTCATTTGAAATTGGAGAGATATCTAAAGGGGTACTTTATATTTCTATGTTTTTTATTAGTGTATGCCCTTTATATTTCATTGCATGCTTACCTCTCTAAAAAATTAAATAAAATATATATCGTTTTTCCTTAATATGCATACATGCTTGTATTAAGGGGGAGTATATTTTCTAATAAATTTAGGGGGAGCAATTATACATCTCTTTTTAATAATGATCAAAAAGGGGGAGAAATATTTAAAGGTCTTAAACTTATTTCTAAGTTTACTAACAGTTTTTCTTCCTTAAGTTGTATTTTAAATACAGATTTTTATCAAAAGCTTTAAATCAAGAAGGTTTTGATCATCATCAAAAAGGGGGAGATTGTTAGCAAAATGATGAAGATGAAGTTTTGATGATGTCCAAATCAAGTCAAGAGAAATCAAGATTCAAGATGTTATGAAGACTTGTATTGCTATGGAAAGCTTTTGTAATAATTATAGTTTAGTATCTAGGACTTAGATTTATGTTTGCATTCAAAAGAGATGTAAAAATAAGCCAAACAGCAAAATCTGTGCAGTGTTAATCGATTAACACAGGGTGTAAATCGATTGTTCCAGAGCCAAATGGAGAAGCACAAGATTTCAGTGTTAATCGATTAACAAGGGGTGTTAATCGATTAACGTTAATCGATTAACAAGGTCTGTTAATCAATTAACACACTGACCGTTTGAAAAACTAGCCGTTTTTAGAGCCGTTGGACTATCCGTTGGAGTGTTAATCGATTAACCACTGTAGCTAATCGATTAACACAGTGAGAAAGGCTGAAAACGAAAAATGGAAGAGCTCTTTGGATGAGTCTATAAATAGACTCTCATTTCCTCTCAAAAAAAACCAACCAACTAGAGAAACTCTTCCCTTGTGCTCAAATACTCAGAAACTCTTGAGAATTGTGTGCTCTTGCTCAGCTAAGGAAACTCTGTCTGTAGAGTTGGTGGAATACTTCTACGGTGATAGAGGAATAGCTGATTCATCCTTGGTGTGTCTAAGGAGGTGTTCGGAAGAGGAAGTTCATCCTTCGTGAAGCATTCGAAGGAGGTGGTCATCCTTTGTGAAGATTCAAAGGAGGTGTAAGTTGGTTCATCCTTCGTGAAGCATTCGAAGGAGGTGGTGTTTCATCTCTTGTGGTATCAAGAGAGGTGTTTTCTAAACTCTTACAAATTGTATCTTTGTGATTGTAGTTTGTAATTGTTTTGTGATAGTGAAACTGTTTATCTTGTTTTGAGATAAGCGACTGGACGTAGGATTGGTAAGATCCGAACCAGGATAAAATTATCTGTGCAAATTTCTCTCAACCTTACTCTTGCTTTATTTGTCTTTGTTAATTGCTAAGTAAGTTTAATTGAGTAGAAATTAAAAAGGCACACGTTAGTATTAAGAACCCCTCTTGGTTTGTTTCCACGCTAACCATTCCGCTGCAGCCGCTCTGACATCACATACAACATAAGGTCGAGTGTCACCTCCCACCACTCTCTTAAAGAGCTTCAATGGGCCAGTACACCTTTCCACACCATTACATAATGACATCTCCCACCACTCTCTGGAAGGCTTCACCGGCAAGTACACCACTTCCCACCACTCTCTTAGAGCTTCTCCGGACAAGTATATGCTTTCCACCACCCTCTTGGGTTTCACCGGACAAGTATACACCCCCACCCCTTTATTCTTAAAGAGCTTCACTGAGCAAGTACTAATGCTACTTCCACCACACTTCCAAGAGCTTCACCGGGCATCACAATATAAACCCAATTCTAAAACAATTAACAATATTAAACTCGCACAATCAAGCAACAAACCCTTGTGTAATAAACATTCTCAAAACAATAATAAAGCAATCATCAAACTAATGACTAATAAGAAAAAATACATACTATATATATACCCTTTTTTAATAACTAACACCAAATGCATTAAAATAAGAATAAATTCAATATTATTCACACCTAAGCGGATCCCTCATGAATCCATTACTAACCCCTTCTTTTTCATTTAAGTCTCTTCCTGCAAAATGGAAAAACTATCCTTGTGCCTTACCATTCACTTTTCCATGTTCACATGCCATACATATATACATCACATAAAAAAATTGATTTATTCTTATTTTATAACTTCTCGCGGGTCCACTCCATTTAAGATCATCAATCACAACATGCATTCTTTTCATACTAAGGCCCAAGTCCTTTCTTCAACTCATTTCCAAAAATTAAAACAAAACAAATACTAATTAATTTTTCATAAATACTTTTATCACCCAATTCTATACTATAATTAAGTATTTAATATTAAAAAATGTAAAAAATAAAAATAAAAGCTATTTTTATTTTATCCGGGTTTTATATAGAGCCTAAAAGCTTATAAAAGTGGATGATAGAAGAAGGAGACCCAAAGAGGGAGAAGAAGGAGACCCAAAGAGGGAGAAGAGGATGTTTCCACATGCTCCAAGTAGCCTCCATGAGCTCCAGAAGTAAAAATGTGCCTCCACATCGCGTCCCTAAGCTTCAACTGCGTTTTCACATCCAAAAACTACCTTTTTCTTCCACTCTCACCACTTTAAAACCCTCTCTAAAAAGTGCATTCTCACTGGGCCACAAACACTTCTCATTGGGCTAGAGGTGATATGCTCGCTGGGCCACAAAATCCTCTTGTTAGGCTAGAGGTGCTCTACTAGCTAGGCCGCAAGACTTTCTGGCTGGGCTAGAGTTACTCTACTTGTTGGGCTAGCAGTGCTTGTGGCTGAGCTAGGAACTTTTGGCAGCAACTCTCTATTCTTCTTTAATCTTCCAATTTCCAACAAAATAAACCAAAAATAGATAATTAAATCTATTTATGAAGACTAAATACAAATTTTACACATTTTCATGAATTCAACACAAAACACATTATATAAGGACAAATAAAGGGTTCTAGTAAGTGTGAATAATAGTTAATTAATACTTACTAACTTTCCAAAACTTAAACTTTTTCATGTACTCTTGAAAAACAAAAGTTAAACTTAGCCTAGACAAAATATCTCAACTACAATGGTTTAGTGACTCAAGCAAACAACTTCAATCAAAGCAAATAAATCAATCATGCTTGCTCATCATGGAAAGACCAATCAAGAGATAGTGAGGCTTTAGCAAATCAAGCTTCAACTATGGTGCCCATAGGAGAAAGATTACAACACTATGGTGCCCATAGTGCAAAAACGAGGATTTTAACGCGGCTAATATGCTTCGGTTTTCTGGAATGCGGTGACCTTTTTTGTAATTTCAATAAACGTATAGGCCTCGGTTCAAGGGAAACCGAGGCAGAAAATCGTCTATTATTTTGGTTGCTTCATAACCGAGGCATAAAACCAAGTAAATTCCAATTTTTTAAAATTTTTCGAACATTTAGAAATCGGTTAAGCAGAAAACTGAGTCAATATCCCTTGATATTACCCTAGCGCACTATTCTTCTTCTTCTCGCGCAAAAGCGTTTTCCTCTCCCATCTCCCATGTGCCTTCTTCTCGTGTCGTCTGCTCCGAGTGCGGCCTCATCCCCGATTACTCCACCAGCGACATTGTCTACTCTGAGCGCGGCCTCGTCCTCAAGTCCCACTCCATCGACGAGAACTTCGAGTGGCGTACCTTCGCCAACAAGTCTGGCGATAACGACCCCAACCGTGTCGGTGGTCCCTTTAACCCTCTTCTCACGGATGGCGACTTGTCTACTGTCATCGCCAAGCCCAACGGCTACGGCGACGAGTTCTTCTCGTCCTCCCTTAAATGCTGGCAGAATCGTGGTTCCAACCCCGACCGCTCTCTCATCCATGCTTTCACGACCTTCTGAAATTGATTTTTAGGGTTGTTTATTTGCAGGTTTGTTTTGTTCTTGTGTCTTTACCCTTCAAAATCGCTCCTTTAACAAAGTTTGAGCGATGGATTGTTGGGATTGGGTTCTTGTTGGCATCTCAGAGTTGGATTGGGTTCCTTTAACAAAGGTACTTTTTTCTGTGTTATTTTTGGGGCCATAAAAAAAAGGTCAATTTTTTGGTCACATTTAGCGTTATTCTTAATCTCATTTTTCTGTTTCGTTTGATGCTTCAGCTGGCCGCTCATTTCTTGGTGGCTTCTGTCAAGGTTTGTGCTTTGGTAGATACCTCTTCTTTGCTCCTTAATTTTTATTACACATGTAAATTTCGAAACATTTTTTGGTCTGTTAAAATTTTATGACAGTGTTTTTCTTATAAATTATTTTAACATCGTAGGGGTTGTATATATTGGTTTTGGAATTTGAAGTGGTGAGTGGTGAAATTGGATTCAAAAAGCGAGGCTGTAAAGACACCAAAGAGGGAATTGGAAGCAGAAGGGGTTCTGAATTCAAAGATGAAGGGTTTTGCATAGCTCCCCTTGAAGGAGTGATGGTGGATGCTTGGTGGGGTTTGGTGGAAAGAGAAGAACCCTTGAAGTATAACTAGGAAGGCTATGTTGAACTTGTGTAAATGATTCAAAGGCATGGCTTGAAGCTTCAGGATGTCATGTCTTTCCATCAATGTGGTAGAAATGTCGGAGACTCTTGCAGGTATATCACACTGCTCATTTTAACTTATTTCAATGTGTGTGTATTGCTCCTGTGTTTAGATTTGTTGATAACAGAGATTTGGGTAATAAATTGTTGTGAGATTGATTTTTGTGCAAGAGAGTTCGTGAAATTTGTTGTATACAACATAAAAGTTATTAACATTGTTTTGTACTTCTAATATGAAAAGGCAAATAAAAAACGGACTGATTTTGATTTTGATTCTAATTTTGTAGCATTCCTCCGCCTCCGTGGGTACTGGAAGAAATAAGCAAGAACCATGAATTGGTTTACACATACTGATAAGAAAACCCTAAACTTTGTGCAAATAAAAAATGTCCAGCTGCAAACATAAAACAATGGCAATGAAAAAGGTAAAACCAGGACACTCAATCTTGGATTTTCATGATATCTTCTTTTGGGAGTCAAAGAGAAAGGCACATAGATGTAGGTAAAGGACGCCACCGCTAGGCGGGCCTAAATCATAGTCCAATACAAAAACGTAAACGGGACCACCTGATGCATATATTAATAAAGACTAATATCTCGCTTTATTCTTTTGTAAAATATTAAAAAAAACCCTTTTACTGCCTCGGTTCAACTCCAAACCGAGGGATAAGACCCTCCCTCTCTTGTCCTGGTTCACAACCGAAGAAAAAAGTGGTAGACTTTTTATCTCGTCTGTATATACCTCAGTTGCGGAGCCGCTACGGATAAAAGAAAATAATCATTGTCGTTTCCTTTTACTGTACTAGTGCAAGATAAATGCAAAAGCTTAATGTGGGATCAACATACATGATAAAATGTTTTTTTTAATGCATGAAATCTTTTTTCACCTTTAACTCAAGCTCATTAGTGTATAAAGATGTGTGTCTTTTACTCTACCATCACTGTCACACAAATCAACTTTGCCCTTCGTTTCAACCAAAATAAACACACTCACATGCAAGCTAGCATCACAAGGACTTTCAAGACTTGTACTGTGACTAGGCTAAGAATGAAATTTGTTTTTCTAGATATAAAGTACCTTAAGCTAGGAGAGTAGAGAAATCAAAACATAATAACAAAAATCTCTTTTTTGCTTTAGTTCAAATGTAACTAATTCTCAACTCATTTTCCAACTTTCATTCACTGATCTCTTTTTCTTTTATCTTGTTCTTCTTTTCCAACCTTGGAGATTCTTGAAATTTCTTCAAGGAGGATGTTTGCTTTCTCCAAGAATATTTTTGGACAACTTTTTTGGTGTGTTTTTGTTCTCAAACTTCGTGTGCCAAATGAATGCAATTATTTCGTAAAGAAACAAGTTAGATTACTCATATATAAAAGATATGACATTCTGATGCTTTTTAATCGATTAGGTAAAAACCTTAATCGAGTAGACTTATATTTTTGTTTTAATTGATTATATTATTATCTTAATTGATTAAAAGATACAATATAACCATCTTTTACTTCGGATATGTTGTGATATGTTTTAATTGATCAATATGACGAGATTCATGCAAATATGATCTAGTGTGCAATTTATACTTTTCTATACATAAAATTTGCATCTAACATTCTTCGTATATGATTTTAAAATACTCTTTACCAAACTTAGGAAAGCCCCTTTCAACATCAAATTATCCAAGTTATCAAATTATCAAATTATAAAAATTACAAAAATATAAAATTATAAAGTTATAAACTTATAAGATTACAAGAGTATAAGATTATAAGAGTATAAAATTATAAAACTATAAAATATAAAACTATAAAATTATAAAACTATAATTATGAAACTATAAAACTATGAAACTATGAAATTATAAAACTATAAAATTATAAAACTATAAAATTATAAAATTATAAAACTATAAAATTATAAAATTATAAAATTATAAAATTGCAAAACTATAAAACAATAATACTATAAAACTATAAAATTATCAAATTTACAAATTATTAAATTTTCAAAATTTCAAATTATCAATTTATAAAATTATAAAACTATATATTTAATGGTTTAAAATAAACAAAAATATATTAAAGATTAAGTGGGTTAGTGACCTAATTAGTCAGTACCACTTTAAAGTATCATCCCTTTCCAAAAACATGTAAATACCATGAAATCTGACATTCAACACACTTTTAATTATACATCAGTCAATAAGCCCTCATGACTAAACCATGAGACGGAATTCAAACACATGCATTTACAAGATATATAGTTTCTACTCACATACACTAACATGGTGAGATTGTTGTTACATAAAGGAATCTAATAAAGTGATAGACTAAGCCAGGTGACATATGCATAGTCTTATACCAGTGAGACCATTTTGTAGATCTAAAACCATGACCCTTTTTGGTTCAGAATATGATCAATTATCATAGGTTTTGCAAAATAAGTGGCGCACCGTGTTTCGGTTGCAAAGTAAGCATAACTGCAGGAGCATGCACATAAACAGGAGAAAGCTCGAATGAGAAATTCTGCAGAAACAATGACAACACAACCTTGGCTTCCAACAAGGCAAAGTTTTGGCCAATGCAAATTCTAGGACCCCATCCAAATGGGAAAAATACAACTTGGCCTTTTGTTGCCTTTACAACCCCTTCAGAGAATCTTTCTGGTTTGAACTCCATTGCATCATTACCCCATATATCAACATCCTGGTGAAGTAAAACAATTGGCAAGCTAACATTTACTCCTGCAGGTAGTGACAGGTTTCCAAGTTTCATATCCTTCTGGAGTCTGCGATTGTAGAAAACAAGGGGAGGGAATAACCTCAGAACTTCATACAGAATCATGGTCATCTAGGGAAGAAACATTTTGGCACATGTTAGCATGAAATTCATTTTTAATAAAGATAATAAATGAAATCATGTGATACATACAGTTTTGAGCTGACTTAACCCATCAATGTTTGGATTTTGTTTTCCAAAAACATGAAGAACTTCCTCCCTTGCTCGATTTTGCCATTCAGGATACCTACTCAACATGATCAATGTCCAAACCAGCAAAGATGAAGTCGTTTCTTGCCCTGCTAGGTAGAATAACTTGCACTCACCAATTACTTCTTCAATAGTCATTCCAACACTCTTACTGTTTCCATTTCCCTGGATTTCCATTTGATTTGATTCTAAAAGCATGCCTAATAAATCTTTATTGTTGGATTCACCCTTCTTCATGGCTTTCTCTCGTTTTTTTATGATATTCCCAATTGAATTTTTCATTTCTTTATCAACTGCTCTCGTCTTCATTTTGGTAGGTGTCGGTAAATGCCTAGAAACATGTTGAATTAATAAAGGTCAATTTCCTAGAAGTAACATTATTGGTTCTTGTATAAGTCAGGTATGCCTCATTTCTTTAATTTCAAAGATTTTTTGAAACATATATCAAATATTCCTTAGATCAAAATCTGTATGTAATTCATAATTATTTGTCATCATCACTATAGCAGTGATTTGGTGTATGGAGAGCTTAATCTCTGTCTACAGTGTCTAGCTTTTAGGGTGATTCTCTAAGGTTCGAAGAACTTCATGGTGAGTTGAGTTTCAATATAACTAAAACATGCATAATTTAGTAATCACATTTTACAACGAATCAATGTGGTATTACCGCAATATTAGTGTGTTAGAGTACTTTGCAGTCATGACAAGGTACCCCTGAATTCTGAGAAGCTGAAATATCTTTTTTCCTTCTGCATAGCTGCTTCCGAAAGCCGTTCTAGAAATTACATCACGAGTCAAATTCTGAATGAAAGGCGAAACATCAATCTCACATTTTCCATCTGATGACAACATTCCCTTCCACTCGCTAATCACATCATGGCAACTTTGGGAAAATGCTGGTACCATGTTCTGCAAATATTTTAAAAGAGAACAATATTTTATCTCAAAATTCTTCATATCCAAACAACAAGGATACTGGTTAAATTCATTATAAAAGTATACATACTTTTTGTACATCTCAATTAATAATTAGGTAATGCTGTGAAAAGATTGTTTATTTATAAATTAAAGTAATAAACTTACTTTCAAATTTTCCAAGTGGAATGCAGGGTTGATAATCTTTCTATGTTGAGCCCACTTATCACCCTCGGAATTTATCAGACCACTAAACAAGAACTTGGCAATGCCAGTTATCTTTTGTTTCTGGAAATCATGAATGTTATTGAAGACTTCTTTGATTTGATTTGGATCAGTGATGATGACCTTTGGTGTTGTGCCTTCCCAAAAAAACGAATTCTTGCCTGCACATAATTCACTTATCAGCAATTGCTAAAACGGCTTTGCTTTAACAACTTAAGATCCAAAAATTTTATTTTAGGAGAATAATGGTATAACTAATAAATTTAAAGGAGGAATATCTCTGGTTTTGTTTTAGAAATTTTAAAAACTAAAATAAAAAAAAATGTTGTAGCAAGAACATTGAATGATGCAGGAAGAATCACCGAAAAACATCAGTTTCATGCCCAAACTCTGTAGACCTAACATTTATGTATAGGTACAAATTTTGAGGAGGTAGGAAAAGTAAACCGTATTTGGCAACAGTGTTGTAAGGCCCCAAGGACAAGCGAGGAGCAACATCGTCGGAGACAATAAAAGATTGCGATTGAGGGTTGTTTTGTGGAGCAGGGTTTTGGTTGGAGGTGAAAAGTGAAAGGGAGTATGGGTCAACACGAAGACCTTGTGCTCTCAGAAGTTTCTCGAACCTCTTAGGCCTAAGCCACAGCGTGTACACCATCTTCACCGCCCATAACGGAATCACACCAACGATCACGCTCACCAGACACACTATTGCTGTTGAGGAAGTAAATGAAAATAGCTCCATTATTGGGACGAAGTCAGATGGGCTATGGTACAGGGTAATCATAAACGTAGACACTTACACTACTATCTGATATGCATTTATCCTACAAATTGTCTTGTCTTTTAAGTTACTCGTTTCTCTCAGTTTATTATAAAAAATAGTGCCTCGTGATTTTCATGGTTGTGTTTTACCAAGATCACTTTCTTATGATTATGTCCATACACACAGAGTGTTTCATCCTACGCCACAAATATCTCATTACACTTTCAAAAATTATATTTTTAACCTTTTAATAATCTGATTATGCATCTCTACCTTTTCCAAAACTATTATTTTTAAATTTAATAAATAATTTTTCATAAAAACAATCTTCACCACATTAATAATAATTTAATTTAATTTAAAATTTAAATACTATTAATTTAATTTTATATTTTAATAATTATTAAAATATGATTTATATTATAATAATAATTATATTAAAAACAGAAAATAAAATAATAAAAATAATAATAATAATAATAATAATAAATTTGATTTAATATATTGAAATATATAAAATTATATTAAAATAAATTAAATAATTATTAAATTTTAAATAAAAACCAAAATTTGAAAACTTGTTTAAAATCCGTAACATAAGTTAACACTTTTTCTTTTTATTTAAAATTTAATAAATATTGAATTTATAATACTATTTATTATATTTATATTTTAATAATTATTAAAATATGATTTATATTTTTATAATAGTTTTATTAAAAAAATTAAAATAATAATAATTAACATAAGAATAATAATAATGAAAATAAAAAAAATATTTAAAATCACATTAAATACATTTAAATATATTAAATAAATTAAAATATTAAATTAAAATTAATAATTATTAAAGTTTAAGCAAAAACCAAATTTTGAAAAATTTGTTGATCGGATATAGACATCCACTAAGTTATCCTACGGATATCCATATCCGATGAATAATTGTTTTAAAATTTTAATTTTTATTTAAATTTTAATAATCATTTAATTTAATTTAATATTTTAATATAATTAAATAATATTTGAATTTTAAATTTAATTATTATTAAGATGGTACATAGTGTTTTTAATAAGAAAAAGAAAAAAAAAATGAAAAGACATTTATTAAAGTTAAAAATTAAATTTTTGAAAAAGTTGGGGGTGCAATATAAGGATAAGGATGAGATGTTAGAAGGTTAAAAATGGAATTTTTGGAGGTGCAGAATAAGATGTTGGAAGTGTAGGATGAAACATTCCTACATGTATAAACTTTAGCCAAAAGCTAACTCTAATCCATGTCGGAACAATTGGTATCATTATAGAGTCGCGCAGCGGAATAAAATACGAAAGCGGAAAGCGTGTTCGATCAAACTTGTTTTAAGATGGTCAGTTTTAGAAAATAATTTTCTTAGAGAAAATTTATCAAACAGTTGATATGCGCAAAATGTAAAGAGTATAGAGAGCAAGACAATTCAACACAATTTTTATCCTGGTTCGATTCAAAAGAATCTATGTACAATTGTTAATCACTATGAGAAGGGATTAACGTTTTCACTAAAAAATAGTTTCACATATTTACAATATGGTAAATGAACAGTAAGATAAAACCTTCCTTCGACGAACGAATGGGAAGTATGCTTCCTTCGACCAACGAACCGGAAACAATCAATCTGCACTCTCCTTCGACCAACGAACCGGAACAATGCTGAAACAGTCTTCCTTCGACCAACGAACTGGAAGAGCAGCAGCTTTACCAACTCGAAGAGAACCGCTCCAACCTTAGATCCACAAAGCACGAGCTTCTCCTATTCATGAGACCAGGCAATGCAATGAACTAGCTTTTTGGAACTTCCTCAGACAAACTGTATTCTCAAAAAGCTCAGTGTTCTTTCTAAAAGTTTTGGAACAACCTTATATAGCGAACTGGTCTGAGTTCGTAGAGATAGATTATAACTGCCACAGATAATCGATTATTCTTAGTGATAATCCATTATTTGAGTCCGTTACAGGGTTTTTCAAAAGGTGATAATCGATTATCCTGAGGAATAATCGATTATTCCAGAGACTTTGGCAGTTCTCAAGAGAACTAGTTGATAATCGATTATTTGCAGGAATAATCGATTATTGCAGAGCGAAATGCTTTTTCAAGAGTGCTCAGGATAATCGATTATAGCTTCTCATAATCGATTAAATGAGTAACTTAACTATAGGTATGAGATTTTCTAAGTTTTACATATTCAAAGACTTTCCTAATACATTTATATTCTACAAAGTGCTTTTACAACAATTATAACAGCTTCTTCAAGTTTATCTTCTTGCAACATCATCAAAATCATTTATCTTCAATTTACCAATGCTTCCTCATTGGTAACAACAGTCTATATATCAATTTGTCATAATATGGTTCCTACATACCAGAGCAAAAGCAACATTTCATCTTCATGGCCTAGATTCTGATATGACATTGAATACACTTATTTTCAACTCATTCCTATTCTATCAGGTGAATTTAAAAGCATTGGACTATTTCAATGTCTGTCTGTCTTTACTCTGGTATGGTCCTGAAGTTGAACGTCAGAAGTTATATTAATTGAAAATTCTGACTGGCTTTAGAGACTTCTTTTTGTAGTTACTGATTTCTTTTTTTGTTTCCATTTCTTTTTCTTGTTAAATTTAGAGGACCAAATTTAAACTATGTACCATCTTTTAATGCTTGTTATTTGGATATAATTTCATGTTCAGACTTTGCTTTTTCCTTTTTCACCTTTGTAGTTTATACATAATAGAAGTATTAGGGGTGGACAAATCAAACTAAACTGCACTGCACTACTAAAAACTGTATTGAACTAAAAACTAGTTCAAAAAAACTGAACTGCACTAAAAAATAGTTCAGAAAAACTGAACTGAACTGAACTATTTTTTGTTTTATTAAACTGTACTGAACTGAACTATACTAAACTGTACTAAAGTACAAAATAAACTGAACTGAACTACTAACTATACTAATTTTAAACTGAACTATACTAATTTTGAACTGAATTATACTAATTTTAACCAAGAACTGCACTAACTATACAACACTAATAACTACAACACTAACTAGTAAAATTGCATTAATTAAATATCACTTCATCCCGTAAATTAAAAATGAGAAGAGCAACATTTTGTACAGGAATCGGGAAACTAATATCCTAAATAGCTTGTAAACGCAAAATTCCTAAAACAGCCTTCCAAAGCACTTCAAATCTGATGCAAAAGATTCTGATGTGTTAGCATAACACCTTTTGGATTTCCAGTAATTCCACTTGTGTATACAAGAGTAGCAAAGTCATCAGATTTGATTGCTTCATACATGTACTGCTTCCCTGAAATAACAAAGTTTTAGAGAATCAGATCATTGCTCCTTTAGATTATAAATACAAAGATCAATATGTCTCTTCTACTATAAAATAAGCAAGCACATAATTTCTTAATATGAAATAATAAAACTATTAAATGTAACTCTATTCAGAAAAGAAAGGGACTAAAATGGTGATTGTTCCAAGAACACACAAATGAGAAATATCAAACCTCTAATCACATTTACAAACCATAACAGAGCTCAAACAAATATAGTTTTTGTTTACAATATATTGGCACCATCTCACATTTGCTTATGTTATTATTGTGCTAACAAAAATCTAAAAAAGCAATTTTAAGTTTGTTTGTCTTGAAAAGCTTGTGGACATGTACACATATAAGTTGTGCAGCTAGCAGTTACGAGACATAATACTCAATAGTGTGAATTTTCTACACAAAGTAAAATGTAATTATCAACAGTTTGAAATGACAAGTTAAAAAGGTGTTATATTGTACTCACAAAATCAACTCCGATGGTGCTTATGTAGCTTTCAATGTATGAATCATCCTATAGTAAAGCATTGAAAAACAATATTGAGCATTTGTGTACTGTTTCCAAGACAAAACAACATGAAAAACAAAGCATTAAGGTTATAGTCTTACACACATGTACTTTAGATAACTAACAAATTGTGGCAAAACTTCAATCATCCAAATTAATAGCAATACTTGAAGGTCCCACTTCATCTTGAGAGGTTATCTCTACAAAAATAAAATAAAATATTTCATAATTTTTTAACACTTAAAATATAAATTAAAAAGTATATAAATTTGTCATATAATCTAACCTTGCTCAAATTTATCATGTTCTTTAGGATCCTCATCAAAAAGTATAGAGAAAGGTGTTCCTTTTAACCAATCTTGTGTGCAAACAAGCACTTCCACTATTTTAGGCGTTAGGCAACTACGATAAGGACTAACCACTCTTCCTCCTGTACTAAATGCACACTCTGATGCTACGGTAGAGATAAGAATGGCTAACACCTCTCGAGCCATGTTCGCAAGGATAGAAAATCTAGTCGAGTTGACTTTCCACCAATGTAAAATATCAAGCTCAACTGACTTCATATAAGGTTCAGGATCCTCTCTCGAGTATTTATCAAGCTCTGATATATAATCAAATCTACGTCCTGTAGATCTTAGGTAGAAACTCATGCCATGAGGATCATCATCATCATCTAGTTGAGATTCTTGTTGGCTACTTTGAGAACCCTCCTCAATACCTTGATATTGTTCATATAGTGTTTTTAAAGATGACAATAATTTTGATTTCAATTCACTAGCCATACTAGATTCAAAGAGGTAGTCAATGAAGTAATTAACAAAATCCAACTTATTCCTAGGGTCAAGCACAACAACAATCAATAATAAGATATTAATTCCATTAGGATTTCTCCAATATTTTTCATACTTGCCCTTCATCCTCATTGCCATCAATTTTATGCTCACATCACTACTCTCAGAATATTGTCTTACCAATTCCAAACACCTCCTTCATATACATATGACTCGTGACATAAGATGAACCAGAAATGCGTAGGGTAGAGTCATAAAATATCTTTAAAAATGGTAGAATAGACCTCGCATATTCCCAATCTTCTTCTAATGGCACACCGCCATTACTTTTGGCCATTTCAACACCAAATTTCTTATCTTGCATATCTAGCAAGACAAAGGCATCTTTGTACTTCAAGCTTGCCTCTAACATTAAGTAAGTTGAATTCCACCTGGTTTCAACATCAAGACAAACAATACCTTTGTAAGAAATTCCCTCTTGTTCAACACATGCCTTGAATCTAGCAAATCTAGTAGGAGAAGATTTCACATATTTAACTGCACTCCGGATTTTTAAAATTGAATCTTTTATCTCTTTTAAGCCATCCTTCACAATCAAACTTAATATATGAGCACAACAATGCATATGAACATATTCTCCCTTTAAAACAAGACAATTCCATGATAACATCTTTCTTTTAAGGTACTGGACCCCAACATCATTTGCGGTAGCATTATCCACTGTGATGTTAAGGACTCGCTTCAACTCCCAATTATTCAAACAAGCCTCAACATGTTTAGCAATGAGCTCCCCTGAATGTTCCATTGTTTGAGAAAAATTCAAAATTTTCTTTTGAAGTTTCCAATCATTATCAATAAAATGAGCTGTTAAACTCATGTAATTTAGGTTTTGGATTGATGTCCATGTGTCTGTAGTTAAACAAACCCTCTCACACTGATTTGATAGAAACATTTTCAACTTTGCTTTTTCCTCTTCATAGAGTTCCCATATTTCACGCCTCAATGTAGTGCGGGATGGGACTTCAAATCGTGGTTGCAAGGACCATACAAAGTCACAGAAGTCCTCATTTTTCACAAATCGAAAAGGAAGCTCAGACTTCACAAACATCTTCACCAACTTCATTCGAGATGCATTTTGGTCAAATTTAGAAATAGTTGGTGAAGGGCTAACACTAACTTCTGCAGTTGATGATGAAAGCTTTTGCCTTTTGAATGCTTCTCTATTAGGATTTTCTTTACATCTCGCCAAATGATTCCTTATCCCACTTGTTCCAGCCAAATATTTAATCAAATCACCACAATAATTGCATTTGGCCTTCTTCTCAGAATATGGTTTTTGTTTAGTAAAATGTCCCCACACATTTGATCGACCCTTACTATTCTCAGTTGACGATGAATCGATACAAGGAGGTAAATAATCCATTCTAGAAGTATTTGGTGTGAGGGTTTCTACTGTTTCTGACATTCACGTCACTACATTAATTAAGAGTTCAATCAAACAAAAGGAAAATTTATCTAAATGATGATGATATAGGGTCTGAAAACAAATTCAGAAATCACGTCACTACATTTATGAAAGTGTTGTGATAAACTCTAAAAAGAAATTCAGAGTTTATAAATATTAAAATATAATTGATTCAACATAGTAACTATTAAGATGCATCTCCTTGTTGTAGTGAATACATAACATATTCTTTGTTAATCAAACAAGGGGAAGAAGGAGTAAGACAGAATATGAAAACAAAAAAGAGGCCTAACGATTCAAGGTTTCAAAATATAATTGGTTCAAGAATATAATAGCCACAAAGATACTCCTCCTTGTTGTAGTGAGTACATAACATATTATTTGCTTAATCCAACAAGGGGGAGGAAGGGAGTAAGACAGCATATGAAAACTATAAGATGCATAATGATTCATAATTTCAAAATACATATGGTTTAAGAAGATAATAGCCATTAAGATACCCATCCCTGCTGTAGTGACTACATACATATTCTGTTTAAGGAAAAATGAGGACTCAACTTCCAAAAAGAATAAGATCAAAATTTTGGTAATCAAGATATATAATATTCACAGCAATTAAAATTAAGTCCAAAATGCACGACATAGTTACCTGGCAATAACCAAGATCAAAGTTGTAAAATGAATAGGTCAACAGTATATCTCGTAGAATATTTACATTTGGATTATCATCCCCTTCATAGAAAGGGATCGATCTATCAGTTCTCACCTTCAAAAGCACAAGATAATTAAAACTGCATTAGCATCTTTTATTTGTTCATTTATAGTCATTCAAATTTAGAATCTATTCCACTAGCTTACCACATCTTTCTCAATAAGCCCTTTCCTTTCCCTGAATTTTGTGAATCTTTTAGCCTGTGCAGAGGATATACTCTATAGAAAAAAAAAACATTACAAAATTATATTTTGACTTGGCCGACAGCTTACAGAAATAAAGCAGAAAAACAATGTTACAAGAGATGGCAAATACATTATTAGAATTCATAATTAGAGGAAAAAAAATGTATAATTTATATATAAGCTTTAGCCGATGAAGAACATGTATTAATTAAGCTTAATGATTAATTGTTAGTTCATTGAACCTTCTAATAGGTTCATATTTTTACTTTATAAATCTTCAGTGCAAGCAGTTATTCTTCAAAGGCATGCAGAATAGATTTTTAGTGCAAGCAGAATAAATTTCTCTGATTTTACCTAATAAAACATCATATCTCTTTTCCATGATAAAGTAAAAGGGCAAAATTTAACTCATAAAATCAGATTTATTTTATAAGAGTAAAAAAAGAAGGATAGAATTTCCATCAAGTAGTCAAATCCAACTTCTCTCTTTGCTCTAACTGGTTGCCCTTTCTTCTCTCCAGATTATCTCTAATGAGAACAATTGTGTCATACAACCCAAATTAATCAAAATTAAAATGGTGAGAATGGAGAAAATATAGTAACCTTCAAAAACAACAGGGCAAGAAATTAAAGTTATTGCACCATTATTATCGGTTTTCAAATTCTAGAGAATATGCCACCAATGCTTTCCAAAAGTTTCTCTTCCTGTAAACAAAGCAAAGACATATAAAAAGAAATCCAGATTCAGAATACAAATTCAGAAACTAAATTATGTTTTAAGCTTTCAAGAGGCATGTTCTAAGGTTTAGACTAACTTCTGTTCTAAGCTTTCAAGAGGCATGTTCTAAGGTTTACCTTTCCCATTGTTTGTTCCCATACTGAACCAACCAAGTTTTAAAAAGTTCCCATTTCCAATATCAATAAAAACAATATTTCAATGAACAACAGACATAAAAATAACAAGCATTGCAAATCAACTAAAATTGTTCTTTTTGTTCTTTATATTCATAGGGTATCAAACTTTAGCGAGAACTTTGAGCGTAGTAGTATTGTTGACACTGACAATACAATCGGGATAAAATGCAAATACAGTACCATAATACTATGGAATTGCTCTTCAACAAAAATTGGCCACACATAGTACACCAATTTTAATTACTGAGATGAAATATACCACTAAGGAAACTTTGATTGGCAAACAATTTTATCTCAGTTTTATCCAAATAACTATTTTGGGAAATCATTTCATACTTTCTACAGCAAAATGTAACAAGAGGCATGTGAGGCTTCGTTTTGGTTTAACTTTTCTAGCTACACAATAATCTTCATAATCAATAAATAGGACAACTACTGGCAAAGCATGGTGTAGTGTTTAACGATGATGCAAGAACCCCATATGGTAATTTAAAACCCTTGTTGGAATAATAAAGTACCTTGGCCACTGATGATGGAAGAACCCTAGATGCTCTCTCCACGTACAAGCAATCGTTACCAGATGTTTAACAAAATGTTTGAACAACTAAGAATACATTTCAAAAATGTTTGAACAACACAGGAAAAACATTCGTACCTTAGGAGAAGTGTTCTCAGAAGTGTTCGACGATGGTGGTAGAACCTTCGACGGTTTAGCAACGGCAGAGTGCGGCAAAGCCTTCGATAGCGGCGAGCCTTCGACAACGGCGAGCCTTCGACGACGGCGAACCTTCCACGACGGCGAACCTTCAACGATGGCGAACCTTCGACGGCAGCGAACCTTCAACAGCGGTAACCTCGATGGCAGCCTGCAACAGCGACAACCTTCAATAGCAGCATCGAGTGAGTAGGATGAACGGGATGTAAAGCAGAAAGCAAAAAGAAGCCGTGATTGGGAAAGCATGTATAAACCTAAACTGCAATTAATTGTACTTAATATAAAATAGTTCAGTATTTTTAAACTGGACTATTAATTAGTTTAATTAGTTCTTAGTTAACTGTATTATTAGTTTTTTAAGTTTAAAAAGGTATGCATTAACTATAGTTTAAGTATTTTAAGTTAACTCTCCCCAGTCCTAAGAAGTATGTTTTCCTATTGTCAATCATAAAATATTCACAATGGTTTTTCAAAACCAATGTCCCGACTTCTTTCTTCAGTCAAATACTTTTCTAAATCTTCAATTGAGTGTACGAGGAGTGAAATTCATTAATAGAATGTTCTGACCGTAATATTCATTTAATTTATGTTTTCCTTTACATTGTATTTTTATCATGAAATGAAACTTTCTAACATTAATATATTAACAATTAGAAATTGTTTTCTCATTGATTATACGTTACGATATTTTCTCACTAATATAGATATTTTATGATATTTTTCTCATTTGAATAAAATTATTTTACTTAGGAGTGGAACATATATTGATCGCTTTGTCTTAATAAAGCTAATGCATACCATTAATATATTAACAACTAACTATTATTTTGTATTGTAGGTATATGAACAAAGAAGTATACAAAATGAGGAAGTGTACCAAATGATGAAGGTAATAAAGACAATGAAGAACAACAAAGTTGATTATTATAATTTAGAAAATGTTTATTGTAATTTTTAAGATTGAACATGTTATTTTTTAAGTTGAACAGTTAATTGTATTTCTAACATTTATTCTTTATTTTATATAATAAGATTTAATTTTGGTTTCAGATTCTGGTTTATAATTAAATCATTTTTTATGATCATTAAATTCATTTGAATAATTAAAAAAAAATTAAATTATTTACATTACCAGCGGTTTTGGGAACCCTCACAAGTATCGGCGGTTTTGCTAAATCTCAGAAATTACTGGCGGTTTTTATAAAAACCCTCGCAAATAGCGGCGGTTTTCACAAAACACCCGCTAGTAACGGCGGTTACACAAAAAACCGTCGAAAAATATTTGTGACGGTGCTTTTCCAAGTGGTTTTTCCAACTGCGGGAAAGGTATTTACCAGGGGTTAAAACCACTGGAAATGTAAAAAATAAAACCCTGGTAAAATACCAGATTTTTGTAGTGTATTAAGCTTAATCATATTTATAATAAATATATAATTTGCATATATAGTCTTCCATGATAAAATTTGATTTTGAAATTTTCCTATACAATACAAAATGTATATTGTACAATATGAAATATACCGATCGGAGTTAATGGTCATTCATGGGCAATTATCAGGTATTAATAGCTCATATTACCTAACACTTTACAAATATACGGTATTAATTATTAATTATTCGGTTTGATTCCCTAAAAATATACTGATAACTAATCATTGGACTTGACTGCCACAAACTCTATAACTAATCAGGTAAAATAATCTTTTACTATCCCAATAAAATATAGACCTCGAAGAGTCTTTTGCACGTCAACAACCAATTGAAGTGGATCGCGTTCAACCTTGTCAGGATGGTTTAGAGCTGCGTTCTCTACCGAATCTTAATTTTAAATTTTAAATTATAAAATATTATGCACAGGATGGTTCAGAAGTACGTTCAACGTTGTCAGGTACTACCGACTCTTAATTTTAAATTATAAAATATTATGCACAGTATGGTTCGCTTTCAACCTGGTCAAGTTCTATCAACTCTTAATTTTAAATTATAAATTATAAAATATTATGCACATAATGGTTCAGAAATGCGTTCAACTTTGTCAGGGTTCTACTGACTCTTAGTTTTAAATTATAAATTATAAAATATTATGCATAGGATGATTCAGAGCTGCGTTCAACCTGGTCAGGTTCTACCATCTCTTAATTTAAAATTATAAATTATAAAATATTATTCATAGGATGGTTCAGAAATGCATCAACATTGTCAGGTTGTACAGACTCTTAGTTTTAAATTATAAATTGTAAAATATTAAGTGCAGGAAGGTTCAGACCTCAATTTGCTCAGGACCTCTTAATTTTAAATTATAAAATATTATGCAAAGGATAATTTAGAGCTGGGTTCAACATTCTCAGGTTCAACCGACTCTTAATTTTAAATTATAAATTATAAAATAATATCCACAGGATGGTTCAGAAATGCGTTCAACCTTGTCAAGTTCTACCGACAATTAATTTAAAATTATAAATTATTAAATATTATGCAACGATGGTTCAGAAATGCGTTCAACTTTGTCAACTCTTAATTTTAAATTATAAATAAATAAAATATTATGCACAGGATGGTTCAGAAATGCGTTCAACCTAGGTTCTACCGACTCCTAATTTAAAATTATAAATTATAAAATATTAAGCAAAGGATGGTTCAGAACTTCGTTAAACCTGAGTCTTAGTTTTAAATTATAAATTATAAAACATTATGTGCATGAAGGTTCAGACCTCAACTTGGTCAGGTTCTACCAACTTTTAATTTTAAGTTATAAAATATTTTGCATAGGAAGGTTTAGACCTAAACTTGGTCAGGTTCTACCAAATCTTAATTTTAAGTTATAAAATATTTTGCATAAGATGGTTCAGAGGTGCGTTCAACCTTGTCAAGTTCTACCGACTACTAATTTTAAATTATAAATAATAAAATATTTTGCACAGGGTGTGTCAAAAATATGTTCAACCTTCTCACGTTCTACCGACTCTTAATTTTAAATTATAAAATATTATGCACAGTACTTTCAACCTCGTCACGTTCTACCAACTCTTAATTTTAAATTAGAAATTATAAAATATTATGCAAAGGATGGTTCACAGCTGCGTTCGACCTTGTGAGGTTCTACCAACTCTTGATTTTAAATTATAAATTATAGCCTTCGACCTTGTGAGGTTCTACCAACTCTTAATTTTAAATTATAAATTATAAAATATTATGCACAGGATGGTTCAGAAATGCGTTCAAGCGTGTTTGCTAGGTTCTACCGACTCTTAACTTTAAATTATAAATTATAAAATAGTTTGCATAGGATGGTTTCAGAAATACATTCAACCTTGTTAGGTTCTACCGCCTCTTAATTTTAATGCATAGGATGATTCAGAGCTGCGTTCAACATGGTCAGGTTCTATACCCCCTCCTTATTTTAAATTATAAATTATAAAATATTATGTGCAAGATGGTTCTGAAATGCGTTCAACCTTGTCAGGTTGAACCCGACTCTAAATTTTAAATTATAAATTATAAAATATTGTGCACAAGAGGTTCGGATATGCGTCCATACTTGTTAGGTTCTGCCGACACTTAATTTTAAATTATAAATTTTAAAATATTATGCATAGGATGATTCAGAGCTATGTTCGTCAGCATCTACCACCTCTTAATTTTAAATTATAAATTATAACATATTATGCAGAGGATGGTTCAAAAATGCGTTTAACCTTGTCAGGTAACACCCACTCTTAATTTTAAATTATAAATTATAAAGTTATGCACAGGATGGTTCAGAAATGCGCTCAACCTTATTATGTTCTACCAACTCTGAATTTTAAATTATAAAATATTATGCACAGGATGGTTCAGAGCTGCCTTCATCCTTGTTAGGTTCTACCGACTCTTAATTTCAAATTGTAAATTATAAAATATTATACACATGATGGTTCAGAAATGCGTTCAACCTTGTCAGGTTCTACCGACTCTTAATTTTAAATTATAAAATGTTATGCATAGTACTTTCAACCTGGTCAGTTCTACCAACTCTTAAAGTTAAATTATAAATTATAAAATATCGTTCAACTCTGTCAGGTTCTACTGACTCTTAATTTTAAATTATAAAATATAAAATTATGCACGGGATGGTTCAGAAATGCGTTCAACCTTGTCTGATTCTACGGACTCTTAATTTTATATTATAAATTATAAAATATTATGCATAGGATGGTTGAGAAATGCTTTCAACCTTGTTAGGTTCTACCGACTCCTAATTTTAAACTATAAATTATAAAATATTATGCATAGGATGATTCAGAGCTGTGTTCAACCTTGTCAGCGTCTACCACCTCTTAATTTTAAATTATAAATTATAAAATATTGTGCAAAAGAGGTTCAAAAATGCGTTCATACTTGTTAGGTTCTGCCGACTCTTATTTTTAAATTATAAATTTTAAAATATTATGCATAGGATGATTCAGAGCTGCGTTGGTCGGCATCTACCACCTCTTAATTTTAAATTATAAATTATAACATATTATGCACATGATGGTTCAAAAATGGGTTTAACCTTGTCAGGTTAAACCGACTCTTAATTTTAACTTATAAATTATAAAATTACGCACAGATAGTCCAGAAATGCGTTCAGCCTTGTTAGGTTCTACCAACTTTGAATTTTAAATTATAAAATATTATGCACAAGATGGTTCAGAGTTGCCTTCATCCTTGTCAGGTTTTACCGACTCTTAACTTTAAATTTTAAATTATAAAATATTATGCACATGATGGTTCAGAAATGCGTTCAACCTTGTCATGTTCTATTGACTCTTAAGTTTAAATTATAAAATATTATGCACAGTACTCTCCACCTAGTTAGTTCTACCAACTCTTAATTTTAAATTATACATTATAACATATTATGCCATGATGGTTCAAAAATGCGTTTAACCTTGTCAGGTTAAACCGACTCTTAAATTTAAATTATAAATTATTAACTTACAAACAGGATAGTTCAGAAATGCGTTCGACCTTATTAGGTTCTACCAACTCTGAATTTTAAATTATAAAATATTATGCACAAGATGGTTCAGAGCTCCCTTCATCCTTGTCAGGTTCTATCGACTCTTAACTTGAAATTGTAAATTATAAAATATTATGCACATGATGGTTCAGAAATGCGTTCAACCTTGTCATGTTCTACTGACTCTTAATTTTAAATTATAAAATATTATGCACAGTACTCTTTACCTAGTCAGTTCTACCAACTCTTAATTTTAAATTATACATTATAACATATTACGCATAGTACTCTCCACCTAATCAGTTCTTCCAACTCTTAATTTAAATTATAAATTATAAATTATCGTTCAACTCTGTCAGGTTCTACTGACTCTTAATTTTAAATTATAAAATATAAAATTATGCACTGGATGGTTTAGAAATGCGTTCAACCTTGTCAAATTCTACGAACTCTTAACTTAAAATTATAAATTATAAAATATTATGCACAAGATTGTTGAGAAATGCTCTCAACCATGTTAGGTTCTAGCGACTCTTAATTTTAAATTATAAATTATAAAATATTATGCATAGGATGATTCAGAGTTGTGTTCAACCTCGTCAGGTTCTACCACTTTCTTCTTTTAAATTATGAATTATAAAATATTATGCACAAGATGGTTCAGAAATGCATTCAACCTTGTCAGGTTCAACCCGACTCTTAATTTTAAATTATAAATTATAAAATATTGTGCACAAAAGGTTCAGAAATGCGTTCAACCTTGTTAGGTTCTGTCAACTCTTAATTTTAAATTTTAAATTATAAAATATTATGCATAGAATGATTCAGAGTTGCGTTTAACCTTGTGATGTTCTACCGACTCTTAATTTTAAATTATAAATTATAAGATATTATGTATAGGATGGTTGAGAAATTTTAAATTATAAATTAAAAAATATTATGTATAGGATGATTCAGAGCTGCGTTCAACCTCGTCAGCGTCTACCACCTCTTAATTTTAAATTATAAATTATAAAATATTATGCATAGGATGATTAAGAGTTGCTTTCAACCTAGTCAGGTTCTACCACCTCTAAAATTTAAAATTATGCACAACATGGTTCATAAATGTGTTCAACCTTGTCATGTTCTACGACTATTAATTTTAAATTATAAATTATATGATATTATGCATAGGATGGTTGAGAAATGCATTCAATCTTGTGAGGTTCTACCTCCTCTTAATTTTAAATTATAAATTATAAAATCTTATGCACAAGATGGTTTGAGAAATGCTTTCAACCTTGTTAGGTACAACTGACTCTAAATTTTAAATTATAAATTATAAATATTATGCATAGGATGATTTAGAGTTGCGTTCAACCTCGTTAGCCTCTACCACCTCTTAATTTTAAATTATAAATTATAAATTATTATGCACAAGATGGTTTGAGAAATGCTTTCAACCTTGTTAGGTACAACTGACTCTAAATTTTAAATTATAAATTATAAATATTATGCATAGGATGATTTAGAGTTGCGTTCAACCTCATCAGGTTCTACCGACTCTTAATTTTAAATTATAAATTATAAGATATTGTCCGCATGATGGTTGAGAAATGCGTTCAACCTGGTCATGTTCTAACGACTCTTAACTTTAAATTATGTATTATAAAATATTATGCACAGGATGGTTCAGAAATGCGTTCAACCAACCATGTCAGGTTCTACCGACTCTTAATTTAGAATTATAAATTATAAAATATTATGCAGAGGGTGGTTCAGAAATGCGTTCAACCTTGTCATGGGTGGTTCAGAAATGCGTTCAACCTTGTCATCTTCTACCGACTCTTAGTTCTTAATTATAAATTATGAAATATTATGTGCAATAAGGTTCAGACCTCAACTTGGTCAAGTTCTACCAACTCTTAATTTTAAAATACTACGAAATATTATGCAAAGATGGTTAAGAGCTGCCATCGACCTAGTCAGGTTCTATCGACTCTTAATTTTTAAGTATAAATTATAAAATATTATGCACAAGACGGTTCAGAATTGCGTTCAACCTTGTCAAGTTCTATTGACTCTTAATTTAGAATTATAAATTATAAAATATTATGCACAGGATGGTTCAGAAAGGCGTTCAACCGTGTTACGTTCTACCGATTCTTAATGTTAAATTATAAATTGTAAAATATTATGCACAGGATGGTTCAGAAATGCTTCCAACCTTTCAGGTTCTACCGACTCTTAATTTAGAATTATAAATTCTAAAATATTATTAAGAGGGTGATTCAGAAATGCGTTCAACCTTGTCATCTTCTACCTACTCTTAGTTTTAAATTATAAATTTTGAAATATTATGTGCAAGAAATTTCAGACCTCAACTTGGTCAGGTTCTACCAACTCTTAATTTTAATTTATAAAATATTATTCAAAGGATGTTTGAGAGCTGCCTTCGACCTTGTCAGGTTCTACCGACTCTTAATTTTTAATTATAAATTATAAAATATTATATGATGGTTCAGAAATGCGTTCAACTTTGTCAAGTTCTACTGACTCTTAATTTTAAATTATAAATTATAAAGTATTATGTTTAGGATTATTCAGCGCTACATTCAACCGCGTCAGGTTCTACCACATCTTAATTTTAAATTATAAATTATAAAATATTATGCGCAGGATGGTTCAGAAATGCCTTCAACTTTGTTAGGTTTTACCGCCTCTTAATTTTAAATTATAAATTATAAAAGATTATGCAGAGGGTGGTTCAGAAATGCATTCAACCTTGTCATCTTCTACAGACTCTTAGTTTTAAATTATAAAATATAAAATATTATGTGCAAGAAGGTTTAGATGTCAACTTGGTTAGGTTCTACCAACTCTTAAATTTAAATTATAAAATATTATCCAAAGGATGGTTCAGAGCTGTCTTCGACCTTGTCAGGTTCTACCGACTTTTAAGTTTAGAATTATAAATTATAAAATATTATGCACAGGATGGTTCAAAAATGCGTTAAACATTGTGAGATTCTACCGACTCTTAATTTTAATTTATAATTTATAAAATATCATGCACAGGATGGTTGAGAAATACCTTTAGCATTTTCAGGTTGTACCGACTCTTAATTTAAAATTATAAACTATAAAATATTATGCACAGAATTGTTCAGAAATCCGATCAACCTTGTTAGGTTCCACCGACTCTTAATTTTAAATTTTAAATTATAAAATATTATGGAAAGGGTTATTCAGACTTGCGTTCAACCTGGTCAGGTTCTACCACCTCTTAATTTTAAATTTTAAATTATAAAATATTATGCACAGGATGATTCATGCGTTCAAGCTTGTCAGGTTCAACCGACTTTTCATTTTAAATTATAAATTATAAAATTATGCACAGTATGGTTCAGAAATGTGTTCAACATTGTCAGATTCTACCACCACTTAAATTTAAATTATAATTTATAAAATATTATGCACATAATGGTTCAGAAATGCGTTCAACCTTGTGAGATTCTACCGACTCTTAATTTTAAATTATAAATTATAAAATATTATGCATAGGATGATTCAGAGTTGCATTCAACCTCCTCAGCGTCTACCACCTATTAATTTTAAGTTATAAATTATAAAATATTATGCACAGGATGGTTCAGAAAGGCGTTCAACCTTGTCAGGTTCAATTGATTCTTAATTTTAAATTATAAATTATAAAATTATGTACATGATGGTTCAGAAATGCGTTCAACTTCATTCCACCGAATCTTAATTTTAAATTATAAAATATTATGCACAATACTTTGAACCTCGTTCTACCAACTCTAAATTTTAAATTATAAATTAGAAAATATTATGAACTTTCTCAACTCTTAATTTTAAATTATTAACCAAAGGTTGGTAAATGCGTTAAACCTGAATCTTAGTTTTAAATTATAAATTATAAAACAGTATTTGCAGGAAGGTTCAGACGGCAACTTGGTTAGGTTCTACCAACTCTTAATTTTAAGTTAAAAAATATTTTGCATACGATGGTTCAGAGCTGCCTTCAACCTTGTCCGGTTTTACCGACTCTTAATTTTAAATTATAAATAATAAAATATTATGCATCGTGTCAATACCCAATTTCGTCCGGGTAAATAAAATTAATAATAAATAAATAAATTAAAAAAAAAAGTGAATAGTGAATAGTAAATAGTGAATAGTGAATTGTGAATAGTAAAAAGTGAAAAGTAAAAAAAAAAAATATTTGGATAAGTGTTCCACGTAGCTTTGAGATCAGAATTCACCAATTTGCAAATAAAAAATTAATTTTGTAATAGTAAAATGAATAAAAAAATGAATAGTAAAAATGAATAGTACAAATGAATAGTAAATTTTTTTTTTTACTATAAATAGCCAAGGGGGGAGGCTGAAAATTTACACAAAAGAATTGAGAAAATTTTTGAGAGAAGAGAGTTGGAAGAATTTCTAATTTCAAAGGGGATATTCTGGAAGTTTTCAGAGAGCGAGGAGATTAAGTCTGTAATAGAGGTAAGGGAAGCTAACCTTGAGTATCTCCTTTTGTATTATCTTGTGCCTTGAATATGCTATATTTTGCTTTTGTTTGATCTTAAATCTTGATTATGGAGTATTTTGTTTCTGTATGATTTTGAATTTAAATGAGAGTATGCTTTTGTGTTGATATCCAAGTGTGATAGTTGTAAAACGTGATATTGATTATGTTATGTCATTTGTATGTTATTAGTTGTTTATTTTTGTATTTTGGAAGGATTAGAAGTTGTCTAACCGGCTATGCCAGATTCAACTTCTTATTTCCCCAAACGCTTTATTTCTTTACTTATTTATTTTATTGCATTTTGGAAGGATTAGAAGTTGTCTAACCGGCTCTGCTGGATTCAACTTCTTATTTCCCCAAACGCTTTATTTCTTTACTTATTTATTTTATTGCATTTTGGAAGGATTAGAAGTTGTCTAACCGGCTCTGCCAGATTCAACTTCTTGTTTCCCCAAACGTTTTATTTCTTTACTTATTTATTTTATTGCATTTTGGAAGGATTAGAAGTTGTCTAACCGGCTCTGCCAGATTCAACTTCTTGTTTCCCCAAACGTTTTATTTCTTTACTTATTTATTTTATTGCATTTTGGAAGGATTAGAAGTTGTCTAACCGGCTCTGCCAGATTCAACTTCTTGTTTCCCCAAACGTTTTATTTCTTTACTTATTTATTTTATTGCATTTTGGAAGGATTAGAAGTTGTCTAACCGGCTCTGCCAGATTCAACTTCTTGTTTCCCCAAACGTTTTATTTCTTTACTTATTTATTTTATTGCATTTTTGTGATTAATTTTTATTTCATCTAAATTTTCCACCAACTTATTATATTATTTTTGTTCATCAACTTTCTTCATCCTTAACTCTATAAATACCTACATTCTCTTCACTTCACACACACAATTTACATAATATCCATATCTTCTCTCTCAAAATCTCTTCATTCCATCCCGAAACTCTACTTCATTTCTCCCTCACATTTTACTATCTCTCTATACATAATAAATCCCGTACCCCATTTCTACCATAAAGTTATCTTCTTCATCTTCCATCTATCTTTCTCACAACTTATTACAAGTAGAGTTTTATTTCATCACAAAATTCTTCAACAAGGTATACATTTTCTCTTCATTCTATTTATATATGCATTTTGATCATTTTTTTAGTTTATAAATTCATCGTGTTTTCTATTACAATTTTTCTTTATGCTTTTCACATTTCAACCCATCTATCCTTCTTAATAAAAAAATATAAAACTTTAAAAACATGTAATAATATAAATATCGGTATGAGTACTCGTGCGATCGTACGCATCAACCTAGTACTCATTACCCAAAATCTAAAATAAACAAAAAAAGCCGTGTGAGTGCTCGTGCGATCGTACGCATCAGCCTAGTGCTCATTATGCAAACAATAAGAAAAAAAAGCCGTGTGAGTACTCGTGCGATCGTACGCATCAGCCTAGTTCTCATCATGCAAAAATCTAAATATTTTATAAAAATACCAAAAATATTTTAAAGGTTAAGCACATGTGTGATCGCACGCATCGTCTTTGTGCTGAAAACATTTTTTGTTTATTTTATAAAAATACCAAAAAAATACAAAATCTTTCAAAACCCAAAAACATCCACATTTTCAAACAACATACAATATGGCTAGCCAGAACTACGTGATCCTTGATTCTCCATCAAAAGTGGAGATACGTAGGAGCAAGGCCAGTCCTTGTCAGGTTCACTTTCCCAAAAATCCAAATTTATCCATAATCATTTTCCAAACAAATTTCTCAAACAAATTTTAAAGCAGTTTTCTAAAAGAACTACGGAACCCTGATTTCTCATTCTTAATGAGAATACGTAGGAGCAAGGTCAATCCTTGTCGGGCTCAAAAAACTAAAAAATACATGTTGTTTCTTTAGAATCTTATTTTAGGGGATAATTAAACATTTTGAAAACCACATCATATTCGCATATTTAGTTAAAGGTACTGCCTTAGGGCAGGCGTTGTAGGGTGCTAATACCTTCCCTACACGTAACCGACTCCCGAACTTAGAATCTCATTTTCGCAGACCAGGTCTTATCATTTTATGGTTTTTCCGTAGTTTTCCAGAATAAACTATGGTGGCGACTCCAAAATCTTTTTTTTTTCAAAAACAGTTTTTATTTTTCGGATCGTCGTCCCGTCGCGATCCCGGTTGCGACACATCGGATGGTTCAAAAATGCGTTCGACCTTCTCACGTTCTACCCACTCTTAATTTTAAATTATAAAATATTATGCGTAGTACTTTCAACCTCGTCAGGTTCTACCAACTCTTAATGTTAAATTATAAAATATTATGTGCAGGATGGTTCAGAAATGCGTTCAACCATGTCATCTTCTACCGACTCTTAGTTTTAAATCATAAAATATAAAATATTATGTGCAAGAAGGTTCAGACCTCAACTTGGTCAACTTCTACCAACTCTTAATTTTAAATTATAAAATATTATGCAAAGGATGGTTCAGAGCTGCCTTCGACCTTGTCAAGTTCTACCGCCTCTTAATTTTAAATTACAAATTGTATTCTACCGCCTCTTAATTTTAAATTACAAATTATAAAATATTATGCACAGGATGGTTCATAAATGCGTTCAACTTTGTCAGACTCTACCGACTCTTAATTGAAAATTATAAATTATAAAATATTATGTGTATGATGGTTCAGAAATGCGTTCAAGTTTGTCAGGTTCTACCACCTCTTAATTTTAATTTATAAATTATAAAATATTATGGACAGGATGGTTCAAAATGCGTTCAACCTTGTCATGTTCTACAAACTCTTAATTTTAAATTATAAAATATAAGATATTATGCATAGGATGGTTGAGAAATGCGTTCAACCTTGTCAGGTTCCACCGACTCTTAATTTTAATTATAAATTATATAATATTATGCACAGGATGGTTTAGAAATGCGTTCAACCTTGTCATATTCTACCGACTCTTAGTTTTAAATTATATATTATAAAATATTATGTGCAAGAAGGTTCACAGCTCAACTTGGTCAGGTTCTACCAACTCTTAATTTTAAATTATAAAATATTATGCAAAGGATGGTTCAGAGCTGCCTTCGTCCTTGTCAGGTTCTACCCACTCTTAATTTTAAATTACAAATTATAAAATATTATCCATAGAAAGGTTCAGAAATGCGTTCAACCTTGTTAGGTTGTACCGAGTGTGAATTTTAAATTATAAATTGTAAAATATTATGCATAGATGATTCAGAGCTGCGTTCAACCTGGTAAGGTTCTACCACCTCTTAATTTTAAATTATAAATTATAAAATATTATGCATAGGATGATTTAGAGCTGCGTTCAACCTGGTCAAGTTCTACCACCTCTTAATTTTAAATTATAAATTATAAAATATTTTGCACAACATGGTTCAGAAATTCGTTCAACCTTGTCAGGTTCAACCGACTCTTAATTGTAAATTATAAATTATAAAATATTATGCGTAGGATGGTTCAGAAATGTGTTCAACTTTGTGAGGTTCTATCCGCTCTTAATTTTATATTATAAATTATAAAATATTTTGCATAGGATGATTCAGAGTTGCGTTCAACCTGGTCAGGTTCTACCACCTCTTAATTTAAAATTTTAAATTATAAAATATTGTGCAAGACATGGTTCAGAAATGCGTTCAACCATTTCACGTTCAACCTTGTGAGGTTCTACCGACTCTGAATTTTAAATTATAAATTACAAAATATTATGCAAAGGATGGTTCAGAGCTGCCTTCGACCTTGTGAGGTTCTACCGACTCTTAATTGTAAATTATAAATTATAAAATATTATGTATAGAATGGTTCAGAAATGCGTTCAACCTTGTCAGGTTCTACCGACTCTTATTTTTTAATTATAAAATATAAAATTATGCACAGGATGTTTAGAAATGGGTTCAACCTTGTCAGATTCTACCCACTCTTAATTTAAAATTATAAATTATTAAATATTATGCACAGGATGGTTCATAAAGGCGTTCAACCCTTTTAGGTTCTACCGATTCTTAATTTTAAATTATAAATTATAAAATATTATGCATAGGATGATTCAGAGTTGCGTTCAACCTGGTCACGTTCTACCAACTCTTAATTTTAAATTTTAAATTATAAAATATCGTGCACGTCAGGTTCGACCGACTCTTATTTTAAATTATAAATTATAAAATTATGCACAGGATTGTTAAGAAATGCATTCAACCTTGCCAGATTCCACCGACTCTTAATCTTAAATTATAAATTATAAAATATCATGCACAGGATGGTTCAGAAATACCTTCAACCTTGTCATGTTCTACAGACTCTTAATTTAAAATTATAAATTATAAAATATTATGCACTGGATGGTTCAGAGATGCGTTCAACCTTGTGAGGTTCTACCTACTCTTAATTTTAAAATCATAAATTATAAAATATTGTGCATAGGATGATTCAGACTTGCGTTCAACCTTGTTAGGTTCAACCGACTCTTAAATTTAAATTATAAATTATAACATTATGCACATTATGGATCAAAAATGCGTTCAACCTTGTCAAGTTCAATCGACTCTTAATTTTAAATTATAAATAATAAAATTATGCACAATATGGTTCAGAAATGAGTTCAACCTTGCCAGGTTCTACCAACTCTTAAATTTAAATTATAATTTGTAAAATATTATGCATAGAATGGTTCAGAAATGTGTTCAACCTTGTGAGGTTCTATCGACTCTTAATTTTAAATTTTAAATTTTAAATTATAAAATTATGCACAGGATGGTTCAGAAATGCGTTCAACCTTGTCAGGTTCTACCAACTCTTAATTTGAAATTATAAATTATAAAATATTATGCACAGGATGGTTCAGAAATGCGTTCAACTTTGTTAGGTTCTACCGACTCTTAATTTTAAATTTTAAATTATAAAATATTTTGCATAGGATGATTCAGAGCTGCGTTCAACCTGGCCAGCATCTACCACCTCTTAATTTTAAATTATAAATAATAACGTATTATGACAGTATGGTTCAGAAATGTGTTCAACCAGGTTCTACCGACTCTTAATTTTAAATTATAAATTATAAAATTAAGCACAGGATGGGTCAGAAATGCGTTCAACCTTGTCACCTTCTACCTACTCTTAATTTCATATTATAAAATATTATGCACAATACTTTCAACCTGGATAGGATCTACCAATTCTTGATTTTAAATTATAAATTATAGAATATTATGCGCAGGATGGTTGAGAAATAAGTTAACCTTTGTCAGGTTCTACCGACTCTTAATTTTAAATTATAAATTATAAAATATTATGCATAGGATGGTTCAAAAATGCATTCAACCTTATGAGGTTCTACCGACTCTGAATTTAAAATTATAAATTATAAAATATTATGCAGAGGGTGGTTCAGAAATGCGTTCAACCTTGTCATCTTCTACCGACTCTTAGTTTTAAATTATAAATTATAAAATATTATGTACATGAACGTTCAGACCTTTACCGACTCTGAATTTAAAATTATAAATTATAAAATATTATGCAGAGGGTGGTTCAGAAATGCGTTCAACCTTGTCATCTTCTACCGACTCTTAGTTTTAAATTATAAATTATAAAATATTATGTACATGAACGTTCAGACCTCAACTTGGTCAGGTTCTACCAACTCTTAATTTTAAATT
Organism: Vigna nakashimae; assembly: GCA_034642375.1. Classification (NCBI taxonomy): domain Eukaryota; kingdom Viridiplantae; phylum Streptophyta; class Magnoliopsida; order Fabales; family Fabaceae; genus Vigna; species Vigna nakashimae. The sequence continues at coordinate 31,032,508 of CM067763.1, read as the reverse complement.
TTAAAATAATATGCAAAGGATGGTTCAGAGCTGCCTTCGACCTTGTGAGGTTCTACCAACGGTTAATTTTAAAATATAAATTAAAAAATATTATGCACAGGATGGTTCAGAAATGCTTTCAACCTTGTGAGCTTCTACCGACTCTTAATTTTTAATTATAAAATATAAAATTATGCACCGGATGGTTCAGAAATGCTTTCAACATTGTCAAATTCTACCGACTCATAATTTAAAATTATAAATTATAAAATATTATGCACTGGATGGTTCAGAAATGCGTTCAAATTTGTCAGATTCTACCGACTCTTAATTTAAAATTATAAATTATAAAATATTATGCGCAGGATGGTTCATAATTGCTTTCGACTTTGTCAGGTTCTACCGCCTCTTAATTTTCAATTATAAATTATAAAATATTATGCACAGGATGGTTTAGAAATTCGTTCAACCTTGTTAGAGAGAAGAAAAAACACGTATCAGCATCCAAATGCTCATAGAGAACAACCAAAGACATTCAACAAACAGTACCACAACTCACCAGTTGAGTGTGGAAGGTTCATTGCACTGATGCTTCTAATTTAGGATTTGGAAGAAGGCTAGACAGGAGAACCATTTCAAATTGCCACATTTCCAAGATGTTCGAGATAATATAAATAAATATTGGAAAAAGAAACCTTTTGAAAAAATAACTGTGTAGAATTGGGAAAAAGAATGTAACTTTGACATGAGAGTGTTAATAAAAATGTGTGAAGAGGAATTGCGAGTGTAAGAAAAGAAAAGATGTCATGCAATGCCTCTTTCGAAAATCCAATCCATGTTTTTGAACATGAAGGAGAAAACCTGACATAGAGTATCGGGATGACATTGCATGGCCTATATACATACTGTTCTTTAAGATTTGATGCTTGGACCCAAAAGTAGCACGTACATTAGGAATAGAGACATTGTTTCCAAAAATTCTAACCAAAGCAGTGACCTCATAGATCACCTTGTGCTGCTCGCGTCTAGTGATATCTTGCTGAATTCCATTCCAGGTATGTGTGCATTCTGTTGCAGATGCAAAGAATTTCCTAGATTTTGGAACGATTTTCCCATCATTCATGGAATCATGCAGCACAATCTTACAGCCTCTTCAAAACCAGTTATTCAAACCATCATCAAATTGCAGGTTTATGATGATGTTGTCATCTCCCGCTAAATAACTGACACTAACGTATATACTGCATCAATCCTCCCTTCTTAAGATAATCTTTATTCTCAAGGATTAAAATTAGGAAACTTCTTCAAATCAAAGAAGAATTTCCACGTTGCTTTCTCTCGAAGTAGGTGCTTTATTTGAAAACAACCTTACTAACAATCCTAGTTTTCTTTTAGTTTGTTAAGTAGTTGCAATTTAAGCTCTAAGGAGATATTTTGATCACTAATCCCTACTTTTATGTCCTTAAAGTATTTGGAAGAAGTCTACGCATCAAATGAAGCCACTAGAAACTAAGGAAAGCAAGAAAAGCAACAAAAATGAAGAACTAGAATTCTGCTGAAGCTAGCCCGGGCCCCCCTGGTCTATGGAGGCTTGCGCGCCAGTGCATCATGACTGTCGTGCGCCTGAGCCCCCCTCCTTCATGGGGCTGGAGCGCTAACTTTGCTGACATGGCAGATTTGCCTTATTTAACTCAGAGGCGCGGAGAGCTTCACATATTTTGACACCCAAACACGTTTTCTCTCATTTGAAGCTCTTTGAGGCGAGCTACAAGCTGTGGGAACAATCCATCTTCTGCCTTGGGTCTTCTTCCTTCTTTTATTTCCACGATTGTTATAAGCTCAAGCTCTCCATTCATGGAGAGCTAGTTTCATTGTTGTTGTGGGATTGATGTAGCTACTAAACTCTTATGTAAACTACTGTGTTTTGAATGAATATATGCCTCTTTCATTGATTGTTGGTGTAATTCATTTTCTTAATGCTTGTTGTGGAGTTGCTACCCATGACATGATTTTAGGGTTTGCTTGATATTGGGAAATATTGGGTAAATCTGGACTTGGATTAAACACCTAAAGGAAATAGTATCTAAGGATAGAACTAGGACCTTTGGTTGTATTAAAGCTCAATTCTTAATGCGGAAATAATTGTTAGGTCTTCCAAGGGATTGAAGCCTAATAAAGAAGTCTAGGCTCTCTCTACCAAGGGATGTGTTTGAGTAATTTAGTAGATTGACATTAGCATATTAATGAAGAGGAAGTGATTTTCTATACATAAGAGTGAAGTAGGTGAAATCATACCCCCAACAATACCATTCCATATCATTTCAAATCTTCCCATTTCCAAGTGTTTGAGTATCAAAGATCACTTTTATCATTTATGTTGCATGTTTACTTTAATTGCACTAAAACCCAAATTATAAAGCATTCTTTAGTCTAAGTTAGTTGGAAATTATACGATTATGTGGTGACACGAGTCTCTTGGGAAACGATATCCGGTCTTACCAGTTTTATTACTTGAAACGATTTGGTACACTTGCCAAAGTCTCAACAAGGTTTTGGCACCGTTGTCGGGGATTTGGTGTTAACACTTTACTTTTGTGTGATTTTTAACCAATTTAGGCTTTATTATTATATTCTTTTTACTGTGAATAATTTTTGTTTTCTTTTATTTTTGGCAAACTTGGTGCTCTAGTATTGTTGTCTCTAGTGTATGTAGGGCACAATCCGTACTAGAAGCACAACATCATCTGAACCTCTCATTTTAGACTCTGAAGTTGAGAAAACTGCCCGTAGAAACAACAATAGAAGGAGAAGGCAGAATAGGGCTTCTAGAGAAACTTCTCTCATTCCTGAGATTCCTGAGCAACCATGCATCCCTGTTTTTGATCAGGAAGGAGAAGATATGGCCGCCAATCTAAATGGTCATGGTGATGGTCAAGCTAGACCTACCTTGGAGGACTATTCTACATTCTCAAGGCCTCTTAACTTCAACAACATTATTAGGCCAAGGGTTAATGCCGCCAACATGGAGATGAAGCTTGCTTTCATCCATTTGGTGCAAAACAATCAGATCCATGGCCTGTCTCATGAGAATCCGTACTATCATTTGGCCACCTTCCTTGAGATATGTAACACTGTGAAGATTCATGATGTGCCTGATGAAGCTATAAGGCTCAACTTGTTTCCATTCTCATTGGGAGGCAACACCAAGGTGTGGTTGAATTCATTTCCTGAGAGTAGCTTCACGGAATGGGAGGATGTGGTTGCCAAATTCCTCAACAAATACTTCCCACAGTCCAAAGTCAATAAAGGGAAACATGAAATCTTATCCTTTCAGCAAGATATTAGTGAAACTTTAAGGCAAGCTAGGGATATGTTCAAGGGGTTATTGAGAAAGACACCCACTCATGGGTTTGATGAGCCTACCATCCTGAATATGTTTTTGGGAGGCTTGAAATCCCAAACCAAATTGATGTTAGATGCCTCAGCTGGAGGAAACATCCGATGGAAGAGACCGGAGGAAGCCCATGAGTTAATTGAGAACATGGCTGCTAATGACAATGAAGTGCAGAATGAAAGGGCTCAACAAAAAGGTGTTTTTCAACTGCAATCTCAGGATGCCTTGTTAGCTCAAAACAAGATAATGACCCAACAGCTTGAAGCTCTCATGAACAAACTCTCTCAATTGCCTAAAGAGCTCCAAAATGTGTCACAAGCCCAACATAAAGGGTTCGAGTTGTGTGGTGGAGAACATATAAATGGTCAGTGTGCCATGCAGGCCAATACCCAAGAAAATGTGAACTATATGGATAATCAGGGCCGACAAAATAACTACAACCAAGGGTCGAGACCTCACCCAAGCATGGGCCAAGGATAAGTTGAGTCATCAAATAGACCACCACAACATCAATATCAACAACATCCTTCCTTGTTTGACAAAACTTCAAAGTTGGAAGAAACACTCCAATAGTTCATGCAAGTATCCATCTCTAACCACAAGAGCACTGAAGCTTCCATTAGGAACCTAGAGATACAAGTGGGTCAACTTGCTAAGAAGCTTGAGGAGAAACCTGAAAAGAATTTTGTGGCCAACACTGAAGTTAACCCTAAGGAGGAATGTAATGTCATTACAACAAGAAGTGGAAAAAAGGTTGGGCTTGATTACAAGGAAAAGCTGTCAAATGAAGAGAAAAGAAGCAATGAAGATGAGATTAAAGCACAAAAAGAAACTGATCAAGAGATTGTTGGGAGAGAAGAAGAAAATAAAGGAAAAGAAAAAGAGAAAAAGAAAAAAGGGAAGGAAATTTTGAAACATCTTCCTTATCCAAAAAATACTTCCAATAGAGAAAAGAAGAAACATTTGGCTCGGTTTAAGCAAATATTCAACCAGCTTGAGATCACCATACCCTTTACTGAAGCAATGCAACAAATTCCCGCCTATGCAAAGTACATGAAGCAAATCCTCAGCAAGAAGAAGAAGAAGTATTTAGATGAGGAAACAATTGAAGTGCAGGGAAATTGCAGTGTCATCATGCAGAAGACTTTCCCTCAAAAGTTCAAAGATATGGGGAGTTTCACGATTCCTTGAACCATTGGAGACTATGATATAGGGAAAGTTCTTATTGATTTAGGGGCTAGCATCAATTTGATGCCCCTATCCATGCTTAAAAAGATTGGCGGTCTTGAAGCCAAGCCAATAAGAATGATGCTTCAATTGGCGGATACATCTATCAAATATCCATTTAGTGTAGTTGAAGATGTGATAGTCAAAATAGACGAGCTCCAATTTCCGGTGGACTTTGTAGTTATGGACATGGAGGAAGATGCAGAGATACCGCTTATCCTTGGAAGACCTTTCATGAAGAAAGCTAAGGTTATCATTCATATGGAAGAGGGAATACTGAAATTAAAAGACCAAGATAGAGAGGTAACTTTCAACGTCTTTGAAGATGGGCAGCAAAATCGAGAAAAAGAGATTAATCCTAAAGCTATAGATGAACTTCTATCAGTTACTAGTCTAACAGGGCAAGCTCCCAAGTTGATCAAGAAGAGTCTAAATTGCTTCTCTCCAAAAGTGAAGGGAGAAGAAGAAGATAAGGAAGAGAAACTAGTTCACCAAAACCCTGTGATGGAAAGCGATGAATCCAAACCTGGTTACCAGTGAGAATCAAGAATAGGTTATGGGTCATCAAGAACATAAAGATAAATGGAGTAATTGAAATTGAGGCTCCTTATTCAAGAAGGATCAAGTTGGTGACAAGAAAGCTGTTGAGAGGATGTTGGTGTCATGAAAGAAAGAAGCATACCAACAAGCGCTTACTGGGAGGCAACCCAGCTTTCTTTCCTTTTCTTATGTGTGATTTTGTTATTTGAGTGTGTTTTGATTGTTTGAATTTGCTTTAGAATGTTTAAGTTTAATTTGGTTATTTTGGAGCATGTTAGTTTGAATCGTAGTTTATGTGTTGTTAATGGTTAACTAGTGTAATGTTGAATGTTATTGCGAATTGATGCGTTTTAGAATTGTTCAATCTGTTTTTATGTGTTCTAGTGTGATTGAGTATGTTTTCAATTGTTATGTTGAGTTTAGGTATGTTTAAAGTGTAAAAATTGAAGCCTTGAGTTGTAGAATTAGAAAGCTTTGGAAGTGTGCACCTAAATTGTCCTTCTTGCACTCAATTTCACTCCTTATGGATTTGATCAAGTTTGTATAGTGAAAACATATTAATCTGGATTGAATTGAGTGCCAAGAAGTGCCAAATTCCAAAAATTGTAGGGTAAGTTACAACACTTTGCAGAACTGTTTTCTGGTATGGTGCCCCGACTCCCATTGCTTAGGGGGGCTCAAGCCTGAACTGCAAATTCTGGCATTCTGACCCACGTACGCCCCAGCCCCCATTGCTCAGGGGCGCCCAAGCCCCAACGAGCCAGACCAGATTTTTCAACAACACTAGTTTTCTGTTTTGCTTCAAATTTTTCATGCTCCAATCTGTGTTTTGCTATTTTTCTTGCATATATAGTGTGCTTTATACCTTGTGAACTCATGATCATGCGATCTAATGATTTTTTGCTACAAATGCATACTTACATTGTGGGCTCACATTTGCAAACTTTATTTCAATCTTTTGTGCATAAATGGCTTCTACATCCAACTCCAAGAGAATAAAAACAAATGTCGCCACAAAGAGAGATGTCAGCAGAGGAATATGCGGCCCAAGTAGCATGGCTTGGGGACCAACCTAATTTATTGGGGGAGGTGGAGCTGTCGCTGCAGATGATGCTGATGAGGAAGATGATGTTGATAACAATGATGCATATATGAGTGATTAGAGCACATCATGAGTTTCACTGAACCTTTTATATTGCTTTCTTTTGTTTTGATTTCTAGTTTAACTTTCAAATTGTGGTTGCTTTCTTCATGAAAAGTCTGAGAATTCTTTATGTTTAATTGTGATCAATATTCTTGGCAGTTGCTTGATGATGTTTGTGGATCCTTGAGTTAACCTTGTGAGATGTCGTGCCTTAGATTTTTCTTGTGAATGCTATCATGATAGATCACAATTGACTTTGCCTGAGTTTCTCTGAATTGAATCATTTGCTTGCTTGTTACACATGATCACGACCATCTTACTCTTCTACCTCTTTCACATGTTCTGAGCCAAATAAGCCAATATTAACCCCTTCAACCCTAATGAAAGATGTCTTCCCTCTTTGAACCTCAAGTCTAATGAAAATTCCCTGATTTCCCTACCTTGAGCTAAATAGAGCAATCATTTGTACTACAGGAGAATGGTTTAAGTTTGGGGGAGTTTGTTCTGCAAGGGTGTAGTGAGAAAAATAGAAAGATAGAAAAATAAGGAAAGAGAAGAAAGAAAAAGATAAAGAAAAAGAATTGAATGGAAGAAAGTTGGGATTTAAGTTTGAAATTGGTTGTAATCTAAGTGAAGCAAAAGAGAAACTTATGTGCATAATTTGAATTGTTTAATCCCTTAAGCTCAAGGTACTTTGTTATCCAGAAAAACCATGTTTCTTTCTTAGCCCAACCATGATACAAGCCAATCAAAGTCCTTGTGATGCTAACTTGCTTGTGAATGTGTTTAATTTGGTTGAAACGAATGACAAAGTTGATTTATGTGACATTGTAATAGTAGAGTGATAGATACACATCCTTATTGATAAGTGTGAAAAAGAGTTATTTTATACTTATAAATGAGCTCAATCTTGTAATTATTCATATTGTTCCTCATTGAAAAGTTGTAATAGGTAGTATATTGTTATATAAAATATTGTACAGGAAATGGTGTATTATTTAGACTCTGTCAGCCAATTTTCGCAAAGGAAAGCCAAAATTCGCACTGACAGAAGAAGGAAATTCGCATAGTGCACCAGTACCTGTGCGTTGAGCGAATAACATCAGTTAAAGTGCAGCAATTAAGAAAATTCGCATAGCGCACCAGTACATGTGCGCTGAGCGAATTAATGAATTTAAGTGGCTTTAAAAGACGTGACAGAGCGACAGAAACATGCTCTTCTGACAGAAGTTCCAGACAAAAGAAATAAATGAAAACATCTCAGGAACTTTCGGAGACTACTTCAAGGCATCAATACATCATTGTTGCAAGGGATTGCTTCAAATGTGTACGTTTTAGATGACTAGGAGTAGTTAAAATTCTCTTTCGTTGGGATTGGATGTAATGAACTCATTGTGATGTAATTTTCCTGCTCAATATATCGTTGTTCGTTCATATGCTCTTTCTTGAATTTATTATCATTGTATGAAAATATAATGTTATTTGAATGTCTTTGATTACTGGAAAGTAACTTTGAACATGAACGTAGATAGAGCACTTAAGTGATTTGGGATCTAGGGATAGACTCAATAACTTGATCATTCCTAACATCGGACTTAATGCAAATTGTATATTAAATTGACTAAGGGATTATCATTTTAATATATTAATTTAGAACAGGTTGCTAAGGGATTAGGACTATTATGCCTTGATGTGAATGTTTGAATGAAGTAATGAAATATTGAACAAAGTTTATATTCATAAGATTCATGAAACCCAATTCCAACAAAGTTTCTTTTAAATATAAATTCTTTGCACACCAACTGTTTGATAAAATACCAAAAAGAGTTTCTTGTGTTGTTTTGTGCATTTTGATGTCTAGTTGAGTTATAAAAGGAAGAATTGTCATGTGTTGCACAAGTCCCTTAGGAGAACGATACTTTTACTTATTCACTATATTACTTGGAACGATTTGGTATACTTGCAAAAAAGTTATCACTTATACACCAATGCATTCAAGTGAAACACTATCTTGGGTGAGGATTGGTTCTACATAATTCAGTAAAGCATTCTGCCATGACTGTTGATCTCTTATAAATTGTAGCATTTGATTGATTGAAAATGTTGTGAGCACCACAGCGGAAGGCTAATCTGTACACATTTCTAGTCGTTCCAAGTTAAGCAAGTGTTGTGAATTCTGCTATGTCTGTGAAAATATGTTTTGTGTTGGAGCCAGATACCTTTTGCTTGAGGACAAGCAAGGTTCTAAGTTTGGGGGAGTTGATAAGGACATATTTTACCATGAATTCAGTAATGAATTAAGAGAAAATGTCAACCCTTCCTTAACTTTTTACCTTGTAAATCCTAGTTTTGATCACTAATCCCTGCTTTTATGTGCTTAAACTATTTGGAAGAAGTCTATGCATCAAATGAAGGCATTGGAAACCAAGGAAAGAAAGAAAAGCAACAAAAATGAAGAACCAGAATTCTGCTGAAGCTAGCCCAGGCCCCCCTCGTCTATGGGGGCTTGAGCGTTAGTGCATCATGACTATCGTGTGCCTGAGCCCCCCTCCTTCTAGAGGTGGAACGCCAACTTTGCTGACATGGAAGATTTGCCTTATTTAACTCAGAGGCGCGGAGAGCTTGACATCTTTTGACACCTAGACACGTTTTCTCTCATTTGAAGCTCTTGGAGGCGAGCTACAAAGTGTAGGAACAATCCATCTTCTTCCTTGGGTCTTCTTCCTTCTTCCATTTCCACAATTGTTGTAAGCTCAAGCTCTTCATTCATGGAGATTTAGTTTAATTGTTGTTGGGGGATTGATGTAGCCACTAAACTCTTATGTAAACTATTGTGTTTTGAATGAATATATGCCTCTTTCATTGATTGTTAGTGTTTAATTCATTTTCTTAATGCTTGTTGTGAAGTTGTTACCCACGACATGATTTTAGGGTTTGCTTGATATTGGGAAATGTTGGGTAAATTTGAACTTTGATTAAACACCTAAAGGAAATAATATCTAGGGATAGAACTAGGACCTTTGGTTGTCTTAAAGCTCAATTCTTAATGCGAAAATAATTGTTAGGTCTTCCAAGGGATTGAAGCCTAATAAAGAAGTCTATGCTCTCCCTACCAAGGGATTGGGTTTGAGTAATTTAGTAGATTGACATTGGCATATTAATGAAGAGGAAATGATTTTCTATACATAAGAGTGAAGTAGGTGAAATCATACCCCCAACAATACCATTCCATATCATTTCAAATCTTCCCATTTCCAAGTGTTTGAGTATCAAAGATCACTTTTATCATTTATGTTGCATGTTTACTTTAATTGCACTAAAACCCAAATTATAAAGCATTCTTTAGTCTAAGTTAGTTGGAAATTATACGATTGTGTGGTGACACGAGTCTTTTGGGAAACGATATCCGGTCTTACCGGTTTTATTACTTGAATTGATTTGGTATACTTGCCAAAGTCTCAACAATGACCAACTTCCCTTTCCTCCTTAATTTTCCCTTGGCCCAAGATAAATCCTTTTGTGAAGAAGGATTTTCCATCAAGTCAGCAATCAACCATTTCAAAGTATCATCACTCTGCTACGATGCTTTGATTCTGTATAGTAGATCAGAATTTGGTTGGTGTGTAGAAATAACAGCACATTCAACCCTTGAAAGTGCATTAACAACTTGGTTCTCAATTCCTTGCTTATACTCAATGATGAAGTCAAATTCCATGAGTTTTACCAACCATTTTTTTTTGGAAGCCTATGGAAAGTCTCTGATCCAGATTATACTTGAGACTTCGGTGATAATGTTTGATTACAAAGTAATTAGGTAATAAGTAGTGTCTCCAATTTTGTACCTCGTACACCACAACTATTAACTCCTTCTCATAAGTTGACAAGGATTGTTGTGTAACATTCAAACTTCTGGTGATAAAAGCTATAGGATGATGATCTTGCATAAGAATAGCTCCTACCTCCACTACTGAGGCATCCACCTCTACCACAAAAGGCTTCATAAAATCAGGAAAGGTCAATACAAGCGCTTGGCTTAACTGATCCTTAAGACACTAAAATGCCAATTTAGCTTCATTCGACCAAGAAAAATTTTCTTTCTTTAACATGTCATGATTTCTAGATCAAATTGTTTAAATCAATTAGTAAATCATAAACAACATCTAAGAAAAAATGTATCTCATTAATATCTCTCAATACACTATATGAGCAAAATAAGTAAGTCTCTTATCGAAATAGAAATTTATCTCTTATATGACACTAAGATTAAAAGAAACGTTTCATTCAAAATAGTGTTATATCAAACAAAGCTTTCTATAGAAAATATCGTCTGATAAGTGACCACCAAATGCTCTAACCTTGAGAAAACATCTTATGTTTATATCATTTAATGAATATATATTCATCTTACCAAACAATGCATTTATTGATGAAGTGAAAAATGATAAAATGTTTTGAACATGATACACTGTTTAACATTTATTAATTTTCAAAACATTAAATGCACTGTATGAAAAATTACTTTGATGCTTATATACTTTGTTCTTGATATCCGTGTAAATCAATAAAGCAGAAATATATGATGAGAATCACGACACCCAAGAAAAAGACATTGTGAGAGAAGAAAAACATTTTGGAAATGTTTCCTTGAAGCCATTTGCTCTGTCACATTATACAAGTTCAAGTTTCGCTTAAGGCTATAACAATAAGCTTTAGATCCTACAAAGTAGACTAAAGTCAGACTTCACATCGAAAGACTATCAATTCCTCAAAAGTCAACTTCTGGTCTAACAGTCATCTTTCAAGAGAAACTATAAATAAAGGAAAGCTTGAAAAGGAGATGTTGATGAAAAAGCGCAAGATAACATAAGAAGAATAACAACGTGAAAAGGGAGAAAAGGTTAAAGTGTTCTTACATCGTCTAACGCTCAATATGTTTTGAGAGAAAAATCTTTGTAAAAAGAGAAACATTTTCAAGTGTTACAAATTGTATTGTAGTTGAACATGTATCCTCTTGTTGAGAGTCATTCATCTGTACCTTGTACAAAATCCTTTTTTGGATTTATTGTAAGTTTTGGAGAAAACTCAAATACTTGGTGGTTCAACTCAGGTTAAGTTGAATGTCTAGACAATTTTCTAGGGTTAGATCTTGGAGAGGATAAACTCGTTCTAGTTGTGTTGACTGGTGAATGATAAGTGTGATAATTACCTATAAAAATTTGATGATTGCAGAAGAATAGATATTTGCTACCAAAAGATACAAGCCTAACCACAAGCACCACTAGTTTATCTAGACATGGTCTCTCACCCAGCCAAATAGTCTTGCGGTCCAGCTAGTAGAGCAGTCTAGGCTAACGAGAGGATTCTATGGCCCAGCGAGAATGCACTTTTTGGAAAAGGTTTTAAAGTGTCAAGAGTGGAAGAAAAAAATGAGGTTTTGGATGTAGGAACACAACTAAAACTTAGCAACGTGGGTTGGAGGTATGAAACGCATGTTGGAGAGCTTGGAGGACTGCTAAGGGCTTGTGGGAACAACATTTTCTTGCTCTTTGTATCTTCATCTTCTTCCATGGCCATTTTGTAAGCTTGAGGTTCTCTAGGGAAATGGAGAGCTAAACCCATCTTATGGGATAAATGTAGCTATTGAACTCTCTTGTATGTAGTGAATGTTTTTATTATATATATGCCTCTTTCATTAAATGCTAATTTCTTATTTCTACTCTTAATGCTTGTTTGAAATGGAGACGTTGATAGCTTGATCTTTCGCTTCCTTAGGTTTTAGGAAGAATCTAGTGAACCCTAGGATTGAAACAAGAAATCTAGTGGGGGCTTGTGTTTAGGAATGGAACATGGCCCATTAGTTGTCTTACCCTAGTTCTTAAGACGAGTTTGCTTGTAAAGTGTTTAAGGGATTGACGGTTAGTTAGGAAACCTAGGCTTTTTCACCTAAGGGATTAAGGCTAAACTGTTTTCGTGGGTTAACATTAGTGTTTAATGGAGAAAAGATGATTATGTGTGTAAAAGAGAGTGAACCCGGTGAAATCTACCTTAGCAAAGCCATTTCATACCATTTATGACTTTTTTCCACTTTTAAGTGCCTCTAGCTACCAAAGTCCACCTATATTCTTTATGTATTTATTTACTTGCACATAATTTTCCATTCTTTAGTCTATATGAGTTATTAATCGTACAATTATCTAGTATTACAAGAGGCTCTTGGAAAACTATATTTGGTCTTACCATTTTATATTACTTGAGAAATTCGGTACATTTGTCGATGAGAAATAGTGAACTAAGAGTGGTGTTAGTACTCCAGAACTAGTGTTAATACTCCTTGTTACCAGGAGTGGTGCTAATACTCGTTATAACCAGGAGTGGTCCTAATAATCGTTGTAATTAGGAATGGTACTAATACTCGTTGTAGCCAGGAGTGGTGAGAATACTCGGTGAGATCCTGAAGAGGTAAAACTCGTGAAATCATGGAAAATATTAGTGAAACCCCTTAAGAGGTTTTAAGGGAGAACTAGACGTAGTTTAGGTTGAATGAACCAATATAAAGTTCGTAGTTTATTACATTACTGTTCAAAAGTTTTTCATTTTCTCTTATCACAAAAACTAGCATCTAACATCTCATAATCTTTATACACATACATATTTTCCTTACAAGTATTTAGATGTTGCTTTGTATAAAAGATTTGAAAAGTAGTATCTCATAATTCCTCTTTTGTTAAAACTTTCATACAGCCTTGTGAAGCATCATCGTTTGAGAGTATTCTTATTTGTTAATCTCTCTAACACTAGATATTCCTAAGGCATTTTATCAAACGATGTTCCTCATCTTGGTCTTCCACAATTAGTCTAACTTCAGATGCCATAAGAAGATCATTGTGGTTGTTGACATTATTACACACTGTTTATCAGTTGTAGATAGACAACCATTGAAGATGCAAATGGTTGAAAAAATAAAGGGACCTCACCCTGCTCCCTCCTGCCCAACTCTAGCCAACCCGATGAAACAATGGAGTTTGATGTGTATTTATACTGATAACAGTCTATCTACCTTCATAATGTTGCCTGTAGATGAGACCATACCTCCTCTAGTCACCACTTGGTAGAAGAATGTGGTGAAGGATATATGTCACCCAACTTGAACATTGTTGAGCCATGTCGTACTCATCAATTTGGTGACACAAATGCTACCTTCTCAGTAGATGATGTAGTTGTTGGAAAATGACTCCTATCAATGCTACCTCCTAGAACCCAAATGACACAACCCTTGGTTATCAAGGAAGCTATTGATCTTGAAGAAGCTACAAGACGAGCTTAAGCTCTCCTCGTTACATCGTCTATCATGTCGAAGCTTGATGAAGCTCTTTTTCAAGAGATCACTATACATCGCCTAGCCTCTACGCACACTATTGAACCAACCTAACAAATCACCATAGCTAACTCATCCAACCCCTATCTTCAAACCATCCCATCCACTCCCCAACCCTTAACCCCTAGACCCCTAAATCATGCTCTACCATATGATATCACTACAAAAAAAAATGTTATTTAGTTGAGGTTCTTTTTTTGATTTGCGAGAGTTTTTATCCTCCGCAAAATAATTTTCGGAGGTTTTTCAAACCGTCGCAATTTGAGTCGCCACAACCTATCTGCAGGGATTTTTCGCGACCCCTGGTATCACATTCAATTTGCAGAAGTTTTTCTGCAGAGAGTAAAAACCAATTAATGACTATTATTTTGTGGAAGTTTTTAACCTCCTTTATTTTCAATCATTTGATTACAAAAAATACCTATATTTTTTACACTATTTTGTGATATTAATATATACTGTTCAATTTGACAATTATACTTTGGAAGTTGTAACCTCCCTCATTTGTATTATTTAATTTAAGGTTTATTACTTTATTTTGCTAGAATTATTTAATTTTCGCCACCATTTGAGGTGGTTATATTTTTGAATCAAAAATATTTATTTGTAACAACATTCAAACATATTAATGACATCACAAATTCATATAATTTCATTGTCAAAATCATCATAGTAACATAAAATCAATTTAAAATAAAACTCATCCTTACAACTTAATCAATAAGTACTCAAAATTCATAATAAACTAGATATAGTTTTATCCTAAAAAAAATTTATAAACTCCCTAAATGTTACTTCCACAAGATGAATGTCTTTGATCTTGTACTCAAAGGAGACTTGGGCTCATTTGCATCACCAGCTTGCTGAAATGATAAAAAATTAATTATAATTATACTTGTAACGTCCCAAAATATATAGAAAAACATATATAATAAAGACATCATCATCCATAATATAGGAAAGCAATCAAGAGTAATTAAGGATTAGAGTCATCCTTAGAATAGTGTGGAATTGAAAACTAGAGCATTAGAGTTTCTCCATGGAAATTTCAGAGAATTTAAAACTTTAAATGCACTAAAGTTCTTCAAAATAATATGAGTTCATGGAATAAAAGCTAGCAAATCTAAGTTGCAGCACTGTCGTCCCCGTCAAGAGCTGTTTCCAAAGTATCCTCCTCGCCATCTGCTCCTACCCAAGTGGATGATCATCGCAAAAGAAACATACACTAGCAACACAAACAAGCAAGGGTGAGCTAGATATAAAAAGCATGTTATTCAACCTCACACGACATGCAAAAGTCACTCAAACATGGTAAAATGACATCACAAGACTTGTTACTTTATAAACCGACTCGTCCGGACTAGAATGATTGCCGAGCTATGGCGGGTTATGCACTCATGGTGGCCTCTACTGCTTTGATAAGCCATTGCCAATGGGTTTCACCTTACCACACTCACGAGGTTATTCCGTTAACACCCACCTTGGTGTCAGAGCGGCTGCAGCGGAAGGGTTAGCGTGGGATAACAAACCAAGAGGGTTTTTAATACTAACGTGTGCCTTTTAATTTATACTCAATTAAACTTACTTAGCAATTAATAAAGACAAATAAAGCAAGAGTAAGGTTGAGAGAAATTTGCACAGATGATTTTATCCTGGTTCGGATCTTACCAATCCTACGTCCAGTCGCTTATCTCAAAACAAGATAAACAGTTTCACTAACACAAAACAATTACAAACTACAATCACAAAGATACAATTTGTAAGAGTTTAGAAAACACCTCTCTTGATACCACAAGAGATGAAACTACACCTCCTTTGAGTCTTCACAAAGGATGAACACCTCCTCCGAATACTTCACGAAGGATGAACACCTCCTTCGAATACTTCACGAAGGATGAACCTCTTCCGAACACCTCCTCAGACACACCAAGGATGAACCGGCTATTTCCTCTGTCACCGTAGCAGCACTTCACCAGCTCCACAGACAAGAGTTTCACAAGCCGAACAAGAACACACAAGTCTCAATAATTTATGAGTATTTGAGCACAAGGGAAGAGTTTCTGCGTCTCTGTATTTTTAAGAGGAAATGAGAGTCTATTTATAGACTCATCCAAAGGCTCTTCCATTCACTAAAAGACAAACTTAACGGCTAGTTTGTCCAACGGCCATAAATGGCTAGTTTGTCCAACGGCCATAAACGGCTAGTTTGTCCAACGGCCATAAACGGCTAGTTTGTCCAACGGTCATAAACGGCTAGTTTCTTCAACGACTAGTTTCTCCAACGTCCGTGTTAAGTGCGATACTCTTACCGTTAACCGTCACTATTCACGTGAATAGTGTTACTATTCATATGAATAGTACTATAGTGTTTTGTTGCAATGATTTACTATAGTAATTTTACAAAACACTTTTCTTTTTTCTAATCTAAGTCCTATACATATTTCTAAGAGTATTACAAAAGCTTTCCATCACAATATAAGTCTTCATAACATCTTGAATCTTGATTTCTCTTGACTTGATTTGGACATCATCAAAACTTCATCTTGATCATTTTGCTAAAAATCTCCCCCTTTTTGATGATGATCAAAAACTCCTTGATTTAAAGCTTTTGGTAATAATCTGTATTTAAAACACAACTTATGGAAGAAAGAGTGCATTAGTGAATAAGCACAAATAGTACAAATAGGCAAATAAGCTTTAAACATTTTCTCCCCCTTTTTTATCATAATTAAAAAGTTGTGTTGATGTTCTCCCCCTAAGATAATACTCCCCCTTAATAAAAGCATGTATGCATATGAGCTAAAAATATTTCAAATTTAAAGATTCATTCAAACATGACAATAGGATATTTAAAGCAAATATTTTTAGGAGAAAGATCTTGTAAAACATTGTTTAGATCTTTATCTTGAGGATTGTCATCATTATTTGCTTCATTTGTTGTCTTCTACAAATCTTCGTCATTGCCTGCATGTAATTCAACTGACTCAAGAGGTTTTGCCTCAAGGTCTACAATGTCATCAAGGACAACATGCTCACATAAAAATTTTTCCGATTGAAAACTATATATGCTTTGTATATTAGAAGATATAAAAATAGTTTTACCGGTCTTGAAAAAATTTTCTTAAAATTTGTTTTAAAGAAATTCTTAAATTTTTAAACAATAGGTACCCAACTACTTGTATGGGTCCTTTGGGTTAGATTTAGAAAAAAGAAATTATTTTATAACCCAAACATATCTACCACTTGGAACACCATAATGCTTAATTTTACATTTATTAGATGTATGACCCTTTTTCATACAATAAAAGCATGATACAACATTTGTGTTCCTATAAGTTGTTCCTTTTTCTACCCAAGTTCTACGGGTTCTATGATTGTGTTTATTTTTAATTCTAGGAACATACTTATTTTTAACAACCTTATTTTCATTATTTTTACTACATTCTCCTGAGGTTGTTTCATCTAGTAGTTTCTTATAATTAACACAAGATGCACATTCATTACTACTAGTAAATTTACCCTTTTTAAAAATTAAAAATTTATTTTTCAAATCTTTATTTTCTTCAAAAGTATTTTCAAAATTTAATTTTAAATTCTTATTTTCTTCAAGAATATTTTCAAAATTTAATTTTAAATTTTTGAAATCCTTTTTCAACTTCTGATGGGCTTTATCTAACTTTTCAGATTCTACTATTAAAGCAGCATAAATTTCATGCAATTCATTTTCACTAATTTGACTAGAATTATCAGAATCGCTAGATGTACTTACTTGGCTTCCAGCGTCGTCGTTCACCACTAAACAGATGTTTGCTTCTTCATCTGAGTAGCTTGAATCTGAAATGGTCTCATTGTCATCTTCCCATGCAATGTATGCCTTCTTTTTCTTGAAGAATTTCTTTTCTTCACCCTTCTTTTGATTTGGGCAGTCTGCTTTTAAATGTCCCTTTTCTCCGCAACCGTAGCATCGGTAATTTGAGGAAGATACTGGATTATCTTTCTTTTCATATCTAAATTTTCCTTTACCTTTAGACTTCATGAACCTATTGAGCCTTTTTATCATGAGTCTCAATTCTTCTTCTTCGTCTGAGTTTTCATCTTCCGATTTACCTTTGCTTCTTTCAACCTCCGACTTTAACGCCAAACTCTTCTTGTTGTTTTTGGCTTTTGATTCTTCTTCATCAAGTCTTCCGAGGTCAAGTTCATGCTCTCTCAACTTTCCAAATAATGCAGCCATGGTCATTGTGTTGAGATTTTGTGACTCAGAAATTGCAGTCACTTTTGGTTGCCAAGACCTGTCTAAAGATTTCAAAATTTTTATATTTAGCTCATCAGTATCGAAAGACTTACCTAATCCAATAAGATGGTTTACGATGTTGGTGAAGCATTTCTGAACATCTACTATTGTTTCCCCTTGCTTCATCCTGAACATTTCGTATTCCTGGATTAAGGTATTCTTTCTTGCTCTCTTAACATCATCTGTACCTTCATGGGTTACTCTCAGTACTTCCCACATTTCTTGTGCAGTTTTACAAACAGAAATCCTGTAAAACTCATCAACAGTTAAAGCAGATGAAATAATATTACGAGCTTTTACATCATTACCAAATTTTCTTTTATCTTCAGCAGTCCATTGGTCACGGGGCTTTGGCTCCTGCATATTGTTAGTTGGAACAAAAGGACCAGATGCAACAGCATCCCAAATATCTATATCAATAGATTCCATAAAAATTTGCATTCTTACCTTCCAAAATGCGTAATTTTCACCTGTGAATAGTGGTGGTCTATTGATAGAAGCACCCTCTGCGAATGTTTGAAACGATCCCGCCATTTGAATGACTATCAAAGCAAGCTCTGATACCAATTGTCAGAGCGGCTGCAGCGGAAGGGTTAGCGTGGGATAACAAACCAAGAGGGTTTTTAATACTAACGTGTGCCTTTTAATTTCTACTCAATTAAACTTACTTAGCAATTAATAAAGACAAATAAAGCAAGAGTAAGGTTGAGAGAAATTTGCACAGATGATTTTATCCTGGTTCGGATCTTACCAATCCTACGTCCAGTCGCTTATCTCAAAACAAGATAAACAGTTTCACTAACACAAAACAATTACAAACTACAATCACAAAGATACAATTTGTAAGAGTTTAGAAAACACCTCTCTTGATACCACAAGAGATGAAACTACACCTCCTTTGAGTCTTCACAAAGGATGAACACCTCCTTCGAATACTTCACGAAGGATGAACCTCTTCCGAACACCTCCTCAGACACACCAAGGATGAACCGGCTATTTCCTCTGTCACCGTAGCAGCACTTCACCAGCTCCACAGACAAGAGTTTCACAAGCCGAACAAGAACACACAAGTCTCAATAATTTATGAGTATTTGAGCACAAGGGAAGAGTTTCTGCGTCTCTGTATTTTTAAGAGGAAATGAGAGTCTATTTATAGACTCATCCAAAGGCTCTTCCATTCACTAAAAGACAAACTTAACGGCTAGTTTGTCCAACGGCCATAAATGGCTAGTTTGTCCAACGGCCATAAACGGCTAGTTTGTCCAACGGCCATAAACGGCTAGTTTGTCCAACGGTCATAAACGGCTAGTTTCTTCAACGACTAGTTTCTCCAACGTCCGTGTTAAGTGCGATACTCTTACCGTTAACCGTCACTATTCACGTGAATAGTGTTACTATTCATATGAATAGTACTATAGTGTTTTGTTGCAATGATTTACTATAGTAATTTTACAAAACACTTTTCTTTTTCTAATCTAAGTCCTATACATATTTCTAAGAGTATTACAAAAGCTTTCCATCACAATATAAGTCTTCATAACATCTTGAATCTTGATTTCTCTTGACTTGATTTGGACATCATCAAAACTTCATCTTGATCATTTTGCTAACACTTGGGCCATACTAGAAGCACCCAAGACTAGGACCTCCTGCTACTCCTCACCACATGGATCAATCCTCTCTACTTGAGAATGAAAGACCTTTGAAGCGTTAGGAAAACCCCCAAGACTGAGCTACCATGCATTCATTCGAAACACTGAGGGCACCACCATGAATCCTCACCTTGAGGCCATGAAATTACGTCCATTACACATAGGGCACCACCATGTGACCTCCCTTGAGATCCATGGAATTACGTCCATTACACATACTTGTTACATTCAACTACCAAACATGTCTCATACATTCACATTCTTTCAATATAATAACATTACCACGATCATACTATGCATTTCAATCATTCTGCACACTTAATTCAAACCAAAACAAGAGCAAATGAGCTTGAACCGAACGCTATGAGCTTCGGCCGAGCACTGAGAGCTTTGGCCGAACACTCAGAACCTTGGCCAAACGCTTAGAGCCTTGGTCGAACGCTTAGAGCTTGCCGAACGCTTAGAGCCTTGGCCGAACACCTAGAGCCCTGGCCGAACGCTTAAAAGCCTTGGCCGAACGCTTAAAAGCCTTGGCCGAACGCTTAGAGCCTTGGCCGAATGCTTAGAGCCTTGGCCGAACACCTAGAGCCTTGGTCGATCACCTAGAGTCCTGGCCGAATGCTTAGAGCCTTGGTCGAACACCTAGAGCCTTGACTGAACGCTACTTAGACCACATACCACTAAGACCGAGCAGTATCAAGACCGAGCACCATCAAGACTGAACGCTACCAAATCAACACATGACCGAATGCTACCAAATCAACACATGACCGAACGGTACCAAATCCCACTTGACCGAACAGTAACAACTCAACACATGACCGAACGGTACCAAATTAACACCTGACCGAACGGTAACAACTCAACACCTGACCGAACAGTAGCAACTCAACACCTAACCGAACGGTACCAAATAATCACCTGACCGAACGGTAACAACTCAACACCTGACCGAACGATAACAACTCGACACCTGACCGAACGATACCAAATCAACACCTAACCGAACGGTACCAAATCAACACTTGACCGAATGGTACCAATTGAACACTTAACCGAACGGTAGCAAATAAACACCTAACCAAATGGTACCAGATCAACACCTAACCAAACGGTACAAAATCAACACCTAACCGAACGGTACAAAATCAACACCTAACCGAATGATACCAAATCAACACTGACCGAACGGTACCAAATCAACACTGATCGAACGGTACCAAATCAACACCTAACCGAACGGTACCAAATCAACACCTAACCAAACGGTACCAAATCAACACCTAACTAAATGGTATCAAATCAACACCTAACCGAAGGTACCAAATCAACGCATGGCCAAACGCTATCTGTCGCGTTCTGCAGAATTATGCAGAATTGCAACCAGACTCTAGAGTACCATTTCTAGCCATTTTCCCGAGATCCATTTACAACAGCAATTTTCATTTCCACATTCACTCATACAGATCCGTACAAAACAAGGTCACTCTAAACACAAACTTATTCATCAAACAACAGAATATTACAGATTTCAGCACATGTATTGTTCATACAACCCATAGAAAAGAATCTATCTCCCCTTACCTTGAAACTTCTTTGCTCAGCTCAAAGACCTGCAGCTACAATACCCAACTATAGAACGCGAAACCGATCGGTACAAGTCGAAGCTCTCGACTCCAGGAACGCAGAATCACCACTTAAATGACAATACACCGGTTCAATTTCAAGATTTGGTCTAGAAGACAGAGAAAGTTAGGGCTGAACATCAACTGCAAAATTACAATGATTTCAGACATATTGTGTTGTATTCATAATATAACATTATGGTAGGGAGGGAAGTCTACAATCTTTATTAATGGAATACCTGGATCGTTATCTCCCAGTTCTCCTTCAACTTTAGAGTTTGCAAAAGATGGATTTTCCCATGTTTGTGGAAGTAAGCGATAGTTCCAATGTATATTGTAGCTGGAGAACATGAATAAGATGTGTTTAAGAATAGGCTAAATATGAAACCAAATCAGTCTAGCTAGATCAACCAGAACAGTAAAAGAAGTCAAGGATGTGTTAAATGAGAGATGCAAAATGCTTCAACTGTTAAGGATAAAAAATTAACATGAAAATGGCATTTAAGAAGGAAGGGTAACTATCAAAGGTCAGCAATGGGTATTGAACCCTGAAAGTAGTAGATTTATGGTAGTAAATAGACAACACTAAATAAGAAATATCACACCACATTTATCTCAACAATAAGGCAATAAAATAATATAGAGATTAGATTTACGTTAAAAGTGAACTGCCAATAACAAATAATGTAATTTAGAATAAGAAAGAAACAACATGAGCTCATAAATTGTATCTCACGGGTAATATGAAAGCTTTCCCTTTTCTGTATCTTGTTTTATCGGAGTGAAAGCTTCATCAGTTGCAACCTCCGTCTTTGCACTTGATTCTTTAAGAATCTCAACAATGAAGTTGAAGATATCATCACCCGATGGCAATGGAATATCATGCCAAGGAGAAACCTAAATATTTTGCAAATTACATTTTAGGTACAAGTAACAGAATCATAAAAGGTAGCCCACATGGCAGAAAACTCATTCTTTGAACTTTACTTCCATTTCCTAGTTGAAAAGCTCAATATCTCCTTAATAGTAATTCTTATTACATAGCTACACGGTAATTAGCTTCCATCCACTAGTGCAGCGAGGGGCTTTTACCGCTGTTGATTTTCACTATACGTCGCGGTTCTTGAACCGCGGCATATTCAGCCGCGGTAGTAAGTCAGACACTTTATGCCGCGGTTCTAACCGCGGTATATAGGCTGCGGAATATGCCGCGGTTGTCTAGGGAACCGCTGCCTAAATTCATTTTTTTTTAAAAAAAAAAATTAAAAAAAAAATTAAAAAATGCACTATATGCCGCGGTTCAACCGCGGCATATAGGCCGACGAGTATGCCGCGGTTAGTATCAAAACCGCGGCCATATGTCTCGTTTTTAAAAAAAAAACGAAGCACTATATGCCGCGGTTGTGGTTAGAACCGCGGCATATTCCCCTGCAGTTTTTTAAAATTGCAGGTCTGTTTTTGTGATATCCAGTACCACAAAAACAGACCTGCATATAAAAACATTTACAGAAATTCAATTTCAACATAACAAACACATGTTCAAATGTATTTCAACATCAAATAAAGTAGAGAGTCTAAGAAAATTCTATCTAATCAAATGCATTGTTTAAATCTAAATCTAAGAGCTATTGTATAATCTAACTATATACTTCGCAGCAGCGTTCCTAATGAATAGTAGTGACTTCCAGGAACTGGTGTAGTAGTCTTGAATCTCTGCAAAAGACAATTCATTTTAATTAGTGTATATGAATTCAACATTTGTTAAAAAATCAAAATTTGTTAAAGTTAAATATTACCGTTTCCCAGCTTCTTGTGATGTGAGAACGAACAATATGGGTCATCCAATACATTACATAGTATCCACACTCATATGACCCATTTTGTCTGTTACACTACAATATATCATCACAGTTGATAATAGTTAGTGAATAACATTTGTTATAAAACAATTATAACAAAGTATGACTTTAGCATATGTCAAACCTTGAGAGAAATCCAAGCAATCTTTCTACTCTTAACAATTGATCTCCCGTCCATCATCATACTTGCTGGAATAGAACTGTATATAAAAAAAATGTTTTAGCATTCAGTTATATAACAAAGAAAGTCCAAACATTGAGGTTCTTACCAATCAATTGCTTGTCTGAGTTGTGTGGGAGGAGGCCTGCGCAATGAGCAGAACCACAAAGCATAGTTGTCTTGCACAGACATAACAAGAAGTTGCCAATGGCGCCTGAAATTCATAATAACGTAACTATTAAATATTAAAATCACATATGGAACATTATTATGTTAACAAAGTTCACTTACCCGGATATATAAGGCAAAAAGTATATTTTCTTGCCCCTTCGAAAACTGCTTATCAGACTCATGTTGATATGATCAAAATCATTTGATTCATGAATGTCTTGGGGATCAATGAATCCATAATCATCAGAACGCCCCAACTTATTAGTGACCCCAGACATATACCTGAAATCAAAAATTAACTTTGATATAAGGATACTTGATATATAAATCAATTTTATATATAAATAATTGGTCATAGACTTACATCGTCCATAGTTGAATAATTGAAATATTCAACTCTTGTGTTCCCGACGCAAGCTCACGGACATCTTGGCTATTAAGGTATATTGGGACCTCAGAGCCATGCCCAAATACATTAGCATCATACTGAACCTCCAAAGGCTTATCATCAAGGATGTCAGCAAGTAGATGCAATGAAGAAAGAGGGTCATCCTCAGATAGAGGAATCTTCTGTTGTTCCTGCGTCTGTTGTTACATGAAAAGATAAGATAAGTTTTGACATCAAAAACCTTTAAAATTGAGAAGTGTAAAGAAGAATTTCATACCGAGGGGTCAGAAACTGGTTTAACCAAAAATTTAGGCCAAGTGATAAACGACTTATATGCTTGTTCCACAGTGAAAATCTCTTCCGTGGACAGTGGAACCGAGGCATCTGGCATGATCATTTCATCCACTGAGACCTTCACCTCATCCTCTAATAGTTGCATACCATGACATACAGTCGCTGACCTAAACTCTGTTCCACGAGCTACCAGCACCATCTCATCTTCTTCTAAAATGTATAGCAGACATGGACTACCATCGTCCATGTCATCCTCTGGGATGGCTGATGCGGAACAACTTCCTTTGCCGCTTCTCCCTGTCAGAGTAAATGTTAGATTATACAAGAGATAGAAATAATTGCACATAAATGTTTATTAAGTTTACCTGTGGGAGGGGGAGGGACCACATGTTCCTCTATAGGAGACTGCATCGGGCGCATGCTCTGAAACTGCTCCTGGTAGAGCATCTGGAATTCAGCCCTCACCTCGGCCCTGATCTCCTGCATAAGGTCTTGTCGGACCTTTTTTGTGATCTCTTCTGTCATCCTTTGTGTATCGCTGTACGAATATGAAGGCTGACGAGAAGAGCTCCCAAAATAATCCGTAATTCCTACTCCAGGACCTGCAGCACGTACACGTCCAGGGTGCTCAGGTCGTCCAATTGCAGCAGCAAGAATATCCTGGCGACCCTCTGGAGTGAATTGGCCTTGGGAGCTCTGCTCAACCAAGGCGTCCTGTAACATTACAAAACACCATTATCAGTTAAATAGTTTAATGTAGTATGTATAATGACAATATTTATTATTTTAGGAACAGTGATAACTTACAATTTTTTCAGAAATCTCTCGTGCTGTGTCGGAAGAGTAGGTGCCCGATGGTCGCATACGGGCCAACTTCCATTTCTCATGTCTAGACGGTGGAGAAGGAGGCCGAGGAGGGCTACCACTCTGAGATGGTGGTATACCATCTGCCTTTTGCTTGAGGATTTTCTCCTCAAGCTTCCTATACCCACCACGAGATAATAGGTGGGGGTTTTTGTTCTTAGCACTTGTTCCTTGTGCTTTGCTTCTAATTGCCTGTCACATACACATTAATTAATCAGTTCATATGATATATATTTGTTAATGAGGAATTGAATAATATGAACTACACTAACCTGCCATTCCTCTGACATCCGACTCTCTTTAAAAAGCCGCCAAGTCTCCTCATCAATGGACTTATATGAACTGCATGGACTTTTATGTTTAAGGTGTCCAAAGATGTACCTTGATGTCAACTTGCTTTTAAAGTTTCTGAAATTTTCTGCAACAGTTGACAAACACTTATTTCTAAGTGTTGGGACATTTGGAATGTCAAATGTCATCTGAAAAAAACATAATAAAGTTGTATTAGTACAAAATTATCAATATAAACAAATTTTAATTCAAATGCTATTAACTAAC
This sequence comes from Vigna nakashimae, assembly GCA_034642375.1. Taxonomy (NCBI): domain Eukaryota; kingdom Viridiplantae; phylum Streptophyta; class Magnoliopsida; order Fabales; family Fabaceae; genus Vigna; species Vigna nakashimae. Next base: position 31,006,984 of record CM067763.1, on the reverse strand, counting down.
TTACCAATATATCTTGCCAAATAATGTTCCGATCACCCTCGGACACATGATCAAAAGATGGAATGAGAATGCTAATCCTATCACGTGCCACTACTCCAAGGTATGATCGGAAGTCATCTGCATGGGGGCCAGTTGCCACACCCGTGGTGACATTCACATTCACCGGAGTTCTTTCACCACTATTTTTCCTGATTAATAATTGTTTCATCCTAGTGGGTCCTCTAGTGGATCTGGTTGGGGGAGCCTCATCCCCTGAAGAATGTGGATGATCAGCCATATATCTGTCAAAATAAATAACAACATTAAATTTTCTTTCAAGACTTATGTAATATCATATAAATTAACAAAACATGTAATAGTACAGAAATTGAAAATTCATACATAAAGATATGGATTCATCATATCTATATTCCCTCATCATGATCTGACCGAATTGCATGTACATCATCGTCAACTACAGATTGGTCATCCAAATTTGTTGTAGTTTGAAATGAATGGTTGTCAGCAATATCAATATTAATCAGATTGTCTTCGTTAACTTCAATTTGTTTTTTGCCTTGAAGAGCAACATACCAATGGTCAGACGCAGGATCTTTGACATAAAAAACTTGAGATGCTTGATGTACCATGATAAACGGTTTGTCTTGATAACCCACCTTGCGAAAATCAACCAGTGTCATACCCGAGTCATCTACTTTCACACCACTCTTATTGTCAAACCACTTACACTTGAACAATGGAACAGAAAACTTGGTGTAATCAACCTCCCATATCTCTTCTATTATACCATAATATCTCATTGATCCAAGTACAAGAGATTGATCTTTTGATGTGGAAAATTGAAGTGACTCAGCTTCTAAACTGACTCCACTATTTTGTACTGTGACTTCATAACCTGTACAACACACGACATCAAACTTCAAACCATTTGCAAGCCACAATAAAGTTTCAGAAGAATGTGGCTCTTTGTCAATTTCAGATTTGAACCAAGACATAAATGTTTTGTTATGCTCCATCAATTGCCATTTCTCTGATTGTCTTGGATTTTTATTCTTAACAATGGCTTTGTGTGCCTCCAAAAAAGGGATCACCTCATCTGTGTTGTTCAATATATAAAGATGCGCTTGCAACAATTCTTCGCGATCTTTTGTCACCACATTGACACCTCGGATGCTTTTACTTGTAGAAAATTTATTCAACCATGCTGTGCGAGGAACTCCTATTGGATTCGTTGATGTCATGTAATCTGAACAAAACTCGATACTTTCTTCAGCAATATACCTTTCAATCATCGAACCTTCAGGACGATATGGATTTTTAACGTACCCTTTCAAAATCTTCATATAACGCTCAATAGGATACATCCATCTTAAGTATACCGGTCCGCACAACTTGATTTTTCTAACCAAATGAACAAGTAAATGTACCATGATGTCAAAAAAAGATGGAGGGAAAAACATCTCTAGTTGACACAAGATGATAACAATCTCGCCTTGAAGTTCATCTAACTTTGTAGGATCGATGGCTTTACTACATATTGACGAGAAAAATGAACACAACCTGTTTATGGTGTGCCTAACATTTTTGGGCAAAATTCCACGAATAGCCACCGGTAACAACTGTTGCATTAAGACGTGACAATCGTGAGACTTCATGCCAACAAGCTTTAAGTCCTGCATTGACACTAAACTCTTCATATTTGAAGAGTATCCTTGTGGTACTTTGATACTCTTTAAACATACACAAAAACTTATCTTCTCTTGTCTAGACATTGTGTAACATGCAGGGGGCAAATAAGTACGTTTACCAATCTCCTTGGGTGCCAACTCTTCTCGGATATTCATGTCAACCAAATCCAAACGAGCATTCACTCCATCTTTTGTCTTTCCCTGAATGTTGAGTAATGTACCAATCAAGCTATCACACACATTCTTTTCCACATGCATCACATCTATGCAATGTCGAACATCTAACTTTGACCAATATGGAAGATCAAAGAATATTGATTTCTTCTTCCAAGGGGTCGTTACAGATGACTTCTTCGATGTTTTCCCAAATACATGATGTATTTTATTCACTTTTTGAAGAACTTCAAGGCCAGTAAGTGGATTTGGTGCTTCGTCCCTCTCTTGATCTCCATTGAATGCTTTTTTTAACCTTCGATATGGATGATTACGTTTTAGAAATCTCCGATGACGCAGATACACCGTCTTTCTTCCATGTTTCAATTGATGAGCTGCAGTGTTTTCTTCACATATAGGACACGCTTTATGACCCTTGACACTGTATCCTGACAAATTACCATAAGCAGGAAAGTCATTAATGGTGCAAAATAACATTGCACGCATCATAAAAGTCTCTGAAGCGAATGCATCAAATATTTCAACCCCGTCAACCCACAAAACCTTCAAGTCTTCAACTAGTGGGCTTAGATAAACATCTATGTCATTTCCAGGCTGCTTTGGACCAGATATCATCATAGACAACATCATGTACTTCCTCTTCATGCACAATGCAGGAGATAAGTTGTAAATTATCAATATAACTGGCCAACAACTGTGATTGGTACTCAGATTACCAAATGGGTTCATTCCATCAGTGGCTAAACCAAGCCTAAGATTTCTACATTCTTTACCAAATTCGGGGAATTGTCGATCAATATTTTTCCATTGCTTTGAATCAGCTGGATGACGAAGCAACCCGTCAATTTTTCTCTCATCTGCATGCCATCTAAGATTTTTAGCATCTTTGGGATTCGCAAACAAACGCTTAAGTCTGGGCACTATTGGAAGGTACCAAACTACTTTCAAAGCAGATCCATTTTTTTCTATCTGACCATTATCTTCACTATTGTTTTTTGACTTGTATCGTGATAAGCCACATTTTGGACACTTTGTCAAAAATTCAAACTCTTTCCTATACAAAATGCAGTCATTGGGACAAGCATGTATCCTTTTATATTCCATACCCATTGGACAAAGAATTTTCTTCGCATCATAATTACGAGTGGGCAGTGTATTTCCATCTGGCAACATTTCATTCAACAACGTCAACAGTTCTGTAAAACTCTTATCAGTCCATCCATTGCTCGCCTTCAAATTCATGAGCCTTAACACCGCTGACAAACGTGTGAACTTAGTTGAACCGACATACAAAGGTGTTTCTGCATCAGTCGACATCGTCTCATACACATGAGCTTTGGCAAAATTTTCTGCTCCAACATCGCGGATCATGTCCTCCAATTTGTCTTCATCCGGTCGATCTTCTTCCATGGTGGAATCAGTAACATTTACACTTTGAGAGTCAGTGGGAAAATCCATTTCTTCGCCGTGCCAGATCCATGTTGTATAGCATCTTAGAAAACCATCACATATAAGATGTTCTCTAATTTGAGTTGCGTTCAACTTTCTCCCATTCAAACAGTTCACACAAGGACATCTAAACTTCACTTCATTATCAGTTCTCCCCTCATTACGTTGCGCAAATTGTATAAATTCCTCTACACCTCTCTCGTACTCGGCACTAATACGTGGTAAATTAATCCAATTTCGATCCATATTCCTAAATATTACATAAATAATATTTTAAGGTTTATAAATAATACAAGAACTACAACACACATTACCAAAACTATAGCAAAAATCATATCATACATTACCAAAACTATAACAATTTCATGCACTATCAAAATTAAAGCAAAAATTATACCAAAACTATAGAAACTTCATACATTACCAAAACTATAGCATTATGCAAAAATTAATGAAGAAATCACGTTAAAAATGCAAATGGACATAAATACCTGGAAGAGGAACGGCGGCGGAGAGGGTGAAAAACGCAACACAACGGCGGCGGAGAGGGTGAAAAACGCCAGGAAATCATGATTTTGAACGGCTAAAACTCGTTTTTATCGTCAAAAACAAATAATGACCGAACAATTTTGAGTTTAAACGGTTAAAAACGCAAAATCTGAGATGAAGGGTGGTTCGGAGGAAGAAGAAACGCGAAAACAGAGAGAATGCGCGAGGAAGACGATGCACTGTTCCAAGTTTTGTTTTTTAACTCTGAACGGGGGAATCTACCGCGGTTCACTACTTAACCGCGGTATAAAAGGGTTATATGCCGCGGTTTAACCCCCAACCGCGGCATATACTAATTTAAAAAATTATCAGAAATGGCATTTTTGAAATTATTTTCAAACTATATGCCGCGGTTCAGCGGGCAACCGCGGCATATACCTCGAAATATTTCAAATAAACATTAAATTAATTTCATATATGAGAATATGCCGCGGTTCCCCAGAGAACCGCGGCATATACCCTTGAAACGTGTTCAACACAACTGTCTCCCCAACTGCCTTTCACAGAATTTGAAAAGTTACAGTGGGTATATGCCGCGGTTCTCTGGGGAACCGCGGCATATACCCCCTGTAACTTTTCAAATTCTCTGACCCAGTCAGCACCTGCAATAAATTGGCAGGGTATATGCCGCGGTTGTGCAGAGAACCGCGGCATATACTCTGTTATTTAATTTTTTATTCATACGTGGCGTCAAAGGCAATGGTTGACTGGGGTATATGCCGCGGTTCCCAGTAGAACCGCGGCATATATGTTCGTTTTATTTACAAAACTGCCACCGCGCACCATTATGCTGCGGTTTTCGTTGAACCGTGGCATAATGTGCGCTGTAAAAACCCGATTTTTTACTAGTGATCATATTAAGCAAATATAAATCATGATGAATCCTCATAAAACATTATAATTTGGCTCCTGCTACACATTTCTTTCATAAAAGCAGAGGAAATGTAGTAACAATAAGTAAACACATACAGATGTGTGAAACAGAATATCTCATTTAGCTAGTGAAGCATAAGAATATTCAAAACTATTCAACATTAGCCGAAACAAAGACTATCCTAAACAACTTACCAAGCTATTGATCCATAACAGAAAACACAAATATTAAACCAGAGCATGGATTTACAATTTTTCGCGAATGGGATCGAAGTGGGTCACTAGGATATAACGTTGTTCTATTGGTGAGTTTCCTCTCTTTCGTCATCGGTGAGGAGTTCAAAGAATCCAGATGTGTGGGGAAGAGGAAAAGGATTAGCACGGTGGCATTGGCGGGGGACTCTGGGATGGAGCCGAAGCAGCAGCGATCGTCGGCGACCTCGTCGGCTAGACTCGTCTCGTTGAGAAGGCGTGGCAGTAGAGATGAAGCGGGTTGAGGAAGTCCACGTTGCAAAACTTTGGAACGATGACCTGGTTCTTAGGGTTTGGCATTTTGATCTCGGGCAAAAGTTCTTTTGTTTAAACCCTTTAGTTGTCCAAATTTATGTGAGGTTTTTCCATTTTGATTCTCTTTTTATTAGAATCCTCAATTGACTTCTTATAAGTGGTAATTTGCATCAAATAAGCCTCTGCCGTTAAATTTCGTTAACGTGGTTAAGTTTTTGCATAAGTGAGAGGATGACGTATTTTTTTCTTGAAACGTGGCTTATTCAGAGTTTAAACGTGGCATTATTCATGGTTATTAAATTGAAATAATCTGATTTGTGAAATATATAGGATTTAGGGTTCTTTACTTTACGCGAAGTCATTTGGGTTGTTTTTTTTTTAGGATTGGGAAGTAGTTGAAGTTTGGACAGTGGGGAGTGCGAAAGCAGAAGACGCAATTTGTGTTCCTCTTCCACTTGCAATGAGTGCGAAAGAAAGCATTTGCGGTCTGTGAGCTCTCGTGGAGCTGGAGGATGGAACAGGAATGATGGTTTGCTGATCTGCCATTGTGGAGATAAGTCTGTGTTGAGGACTGCGAAAACCAGTAAGAATCGTGGCAAACAATTCTAGGGTTGCCCTAGGTATAAGGTTGGAAGTGAAAATGAGGGATGCAACTACTTCAAGTGGTTAATTGATTGGGGAGTTGAAGAAAGTGTTAGCTGTGAGGTGCTGGAAGCAAATGATGAGAGGTTGGTGAAGAGTTTTGAAAATGAAAGTGATAAGAAGATAGTTGGTGTGCAGAAAGTTGTGATGGGTCTTCAAAGTTGGATTAAATTTTTGGTTGGGGTTGTTAGTGTTCTATGTGTGATGAACATCATTATAATTGCAATGTTGATGGGAAGAGCTTGATAATTTAGGTCTGTTTTGGTAATAGTAGTAGGGTTGATAATTTTAGTGTAGTTTTGTTTAATGTATTTATGTTTTCTGCAATGAAGATGTATCAGTTTGAGATCTTGAATGAAATGATAATTTGAGAAAAATCAGTTTTATTGTTTTGGTTTCATTTTGTTGTCAGCAGTTGTCCTATATATAACATAACATGTGCATAGAAATTGTAAAACAATTATCAATAAAGGGTGAGTAAACAGTTCTGAATAAAACATACAACCTGTAAAACAGTTGTGAATAAAACATACAAAATATTGTATTCTTGGGACCTAAGTAAAGAGAACTTTAAGAGGAATTGAAATAAGGGCACAATGATGATAAATAATAAAATTTAATATCAGGAGAATAAAGAAAATGCATAGGCTTCAAACTGAACATTTGTATATTAATACGATTGAATAGTTTATTACATACTGAAACATTAAAGCATTGTTTGGAAGACATGTCTGTAAGATGATAAACATCAAACTTTGCCCTATTACATTTGGTACTACTAAAATAGATAACAATCTTCAACTCAGAAGTGGTTCTTGCCATCTGCTTCACCCTTAGGCAAGGAATTGGGTTGTTGTCCCTCTTCCTGCACCTGGTTTCTCTTGGAGCAGTTTTTTCTATTATGGCCCACTTCCCTACAAATGCCACATCTCTTCAATAATCCCCCTTTTGACATTTTGGTGCTACTTTTCTTCAACTCCCATTGCTCTAACCTGCTTTTCTTCTTAGGACGACCAGGCATCTGTCTTGTTGATGGAGGCATGACATCTGGACTTTGGGTTACCTCCCAGAGGTTGTTTCCATTAATGGGATATATAATTGAGGAATAAATTTCTTCATATGTAGACTTTTTAAAGCACACAGGTGTGTAGTCCTCTGAATCTATGTTGACAAACCTCATTGTTGCCACTGATGCTCTATTTCCTGCAAGAGCATGAATATTGATCTACATCCACCAGAAACATTTCCCCACTTTGGAACATATGTCTGACTTCAAATAGTCTTTGTGCAGACCAGCTGTCAATCAATAGGTAACACTAGTTTTTTACTATCTCGGAGAACATAAACAAAGATATACATATGTCATAAATTTTGGATACCTGGGAATCTAATTCTTTGTTAGTAATCCCTCATTTTGTAGTCTACTCAGTATTTTTGGACAAATTGATGACTTAAATGACGTTACCCTTGACCTATTAGTGGCCCATCTCTTCATCATGTATAGTCTGATTTCCTCCAACATTGTAATAATTGGTTTTGTCCTCGTATTTACCAGCACATTGTTAAAGGCTTCTGACATGTTATTAACTAAAGTATCACATTGATCTGTGGTTGTGAACCTTGATCTGGACCAAAACCTTCAATAAAGATGTATGTCACACAATAAATATGTTGAGTAACAAGAAAGTAAAAGTTAAGTAAAAGTTATGTAAACCGAGAGTATCAAACCTTGGAGGAATAGCTAACAAGTGTCGAAAAGCATATTGGTTGACCTCTTTGATACATCTCATCTCGTTCTCCCATTTTTGTGGGTGGGTTGCTATAGTTGCCCTCCACATAAGCTTTTTCAGGTTCTTTCCAGGGAATTTCTTCCTGAAGTTGGCATATAATGCCTTACACAAAATCTTTGTGCAACTCTAGGAACAACATCTTGTACTGCTTGTAACAAACCCTGTGAATGAAGAATAAAAATGGTGAGATGGTATTGATTTGAATAAATTTGTATAAGATAGAAATCAATAATTATAATGGAAGTTACCTTCTGTTGATCTGATATGATTGTAAGTGAAGAACACACCTCAGGTCCACCAAGGTCTTCAATCAATAGCTCCATAAACCAAGTCCAAGTCTCCTTGTTCTCAACTTCTACGATTGCATACGCCAGTGGCAACATTTAGTCGTTTGCATCACGAGCCACAGCAGTTAATAGCTCACCACGATGTCTGCCTTTCAAAAAGGCTCCATCAAGGCCAATGATTGGCCTACATGAGACAAAGCTATCTTTGCATGCCTTTAGGCATGCGTAAAACCTCTTGAAGATTGATTTCCCATCATATGATTCAACTTTCACCTTGATTGTGGAGCCAGGATTTCTTCCTAATAACTCATGAGCATAATCATAAATTCTACTATACTACTTACTAAAGGACCCAACCACTTCGTCTGATGCATAGGCTTTGGCCCTGTAAGCCATGTTCTTAGAAATTGCTATATTCCATTTCCTAGTAATTTTATCTCTAATATCAACTCCTTTTATTAGGATTCTCTATTAGTGTTTTTTCCAATTTTCTACTAAGTCATTTTGCATTGAATACTCGCAACTTGTGTTCCCTACTGCATGTATGTCTGTCAACCACAGTCCTCAGTTGCCATGACTTTACTGCATCCATGAAACCAAAATATGCCCTCCACGGACATTCTCCTTTTGATCCTAAACATTTAACCCTAATTCTTTTTTTATCATTTTTAACAAGTTTCAAATTTTTCCCATTGTCTACTGCATAACTTTTGATGGCATCAAGGATTCTTGTTTATCCACGAAATATGTTCCCACTTCCTAGTTGAAATCAATCATTCTTTTGGGCATAGTAAACGTAGAAAAATGCCCATACCCTTCTTCATCCTCACTGTCCTCATCACTAATATCACGAGACGTTAAGTCCTCAGATTGTTATTCATCATTGAACCAAATGGAATCATTAATATCATCTTCTTCTATATCTGACTCAGACCCAAGTAAAACAGGTTCAACCTCAACCTCCAAATTACCAGAACTGTCACTTACATCACACTGCACATTTATGTCTATTAACCCATCCTCACTAAGCATCTCACCATCACCATCACCATCATCATCATCACGTGATGTACTCCAATCACAGACTTCTACTTCTATATCCTCCAAGTCTTGTACTTCTATTTTGTAAGCCTGACCATCTAACCTATGACCCTCGCCATCCTATGCTTCTATCCTCTCAGCCTCAACATCGGCTTCCTCAACCTGTATCATTTCTTCATGCACTTCATTTGCTACTGTCCTCTCAGCATCACCTTCCTCAACCTCTGTCCTCTCACCCTTATCTTCCTGCACTTCATCTGCTGTTGTCTTCTCACCATCAGCTTCCTCAACCTCTATCCTCTCAACCTCAACTTGAACTTCATCTGCTTCTCTACTCTCAGCCTCAACATCAGGTTGTTGTCCCTCTATCCTCTCCTCCCGCACTTCATCTGTTGTTGTCCTCTCACCATCATCTTCCTCAACCTCCATCCTCTCTTCCTGAACTACATCTGCTTTTGTCCTCTAACCTTCAACATCACCTTCGTGGTAAAGGTATAGCGCTGTAAATAGAAACCTTTAAATGGGCGGCGACCTTGTCCTTATCGGTGAAAACTCCAGTAGATTCAACAACAATATCGGCTTCAGTCTCACCTCATTGGATCTCCTCAGGGTTCTTGAGGACGAACAAAAGATTTAACAAAAAAAGTGAATACTTACAATACACATAAACAAACAATGGAACACATGAAAAAGGGTGAAAATAGACCGGTGTCAAAAAACAGTGACTGCGAAGGGAACTCGAGTCCTTAACAGTGAAGGGAACTCGAGTCCTTAACAGTGACGTCGTGATGCTTCCAGTATCCGTGAACACTGTCGTATTTAAACATGTATGTCTACAGACACAACCAAACATGGTGAACAACCTAATCTAACAGCTAATAACAATATACAAATGAAAAACCTTGCCGATCTGAATCGTAATCATGTTATAGTGCTCACAGCGAGGGAGAAGAGAAGGTGTGTATCATGTAATCGGTGGTGATGAAGGGATCATTAACAGCAATGAGTTCCACATCGTCTCTCTGAAGAGCCACCCTGGCCACCAAACGACCAATTCTTCCAAATCCTGTTACATTTCAAATAAATAAATATAAAAAAGAAAAACGAAAATGAAACAATTGAAAAAGTGTTGAATTGATCTGAAGGAAGAGAAGGGAGAACAGAGGATGAAGATGGTGTATCGTTGATTCTGATCTTGACCTTGCCTGATCCATGCAATTCATTGGAAAAGAAAAGGATAACGAAACAGAAAGAAGAAAAAGGTTAGAAACGAAAAAGAGGTGAAAACGCAATTCATCAACATTACTAGAACCTCATTCTTCGATACATCCTTCACATAATATCATCCAAAATCAATGAATTTTAAGGGAAAATTATTGATTTTTACAGTAATGAGATTCAAGGTATATTTGTTTGAACCCAAAAAACTAATTTTTGAAATTAGGCAAAACCCAAGAATCAAAACTGAAACTTTTGAGCACCCATCTACACATACCTCCTTCATGGCCTGGACCCACATATGGTAATTGATTGCATTAACACCAGGGTAAATATGCTTGCATATTTAGCACCCCCTTTAACTCGTGGCGGCACACCGTTCATGTCAATCTACGTGAATTGCTCGAGTAGGCGGTCGAAGCTTGAGCCGGGGAGGAACTCCGACATGGTGGACAAGAGCGGACAGAGGCCAGTGCCATCACCGTCATAGTGAAAGAGCTCAAAGGTGGTAGAGCCTCCGTGTTCAGCGACAGAGTCATCATCGGATCCCCAGAGAACGATGACGGGGTTAAAGGGGGAGCGGTTGCCAGCTTATTTTATTTTAAACTTTTTTTAAACTTAAAATCAAATAAATCCACATCATGACCTCTTACTGTGTCACGTGGTTATCAAATGATAACTCAGCATGCCACTAGACAAGAAAGTTAACGTCGTCCACAACAATTAACGGCAAGGGCATTATTGACTCAATTTTACAAAAAAGGGACCCAATTGAGCACTTTCAAAATACGAGGACCTAATTGACACAAATCTGCAAAAATAGGGATCTCTGAAATGATTAAACCATTATAAAGCATGAACTATGAATATGTAGTGTAGGATCAACAACAAACAATAATAACCAATAACAAACAAGTTCATTCAAACAACAACAACAAACAAGTGCAATCAAACAACAACAACAAACAAGTTCAACTAAACAACAACAAACAAGTTCAACAAAAAAAATAACAAACAAGTTCAACAAATAAGTTCTTCAAAACGAAAATGAAAACTAACCTTCAAAAGGTGGGTTTGTCGGAATAAAGTTTCGTCACAATGAGAGAGAAAACAGAATGTGCTACAAGAACACGAAAATAATTGGTTAAAACAAACAAAAATCATACATAAAGTAATTAATTAACATGCATTTGTATCAAATAAAAGAAAGATTACATGTGATGCTCGTCAAACTTCGTTCGAGAAAAGTTTGAGAAGAAAAGAGGGTATCGTGCGCTAAAATAAAGTGAATGAATTTTCAATCTCTCGCTCAAATTTTTATTTAATACACTAACCTTTTGACATCGAATTTAAAAGTCATTCGACGTTTTATATCCTTTTAGGTTGAATTATAATTTTAAACGACGTTTAATAATTGCATTTATTTACACAAATGTCACCGCTCAATTTTAACGTTGGTTATTCAGTGGTTGAACGTTGAACGCGTGACGTTATACACTATTTTTATACTAGTGTAGGTACAACATAACAGTTTTAAGGCAATTAATTTATTTATGTAACTTTTTTGTTATTTGTTTATAGTATAATTGTCGGGTAATGAAGAAAAATATAAATAGACAATTCAAATGTAAACTAGAGGTGAAAAATTATGAATACAATTTCAAACATTTTGATAACACCATAAATAAAAACAAATAACAAATTTAGTATTGATTGTAGCAATTTGGATCACCACTTTCATTAATTTCATATATTATACTTATTTTACTTTTATTAATTTACTTTATTACAATTTACATTCCTACAAGACCTTGGTCTCCATTCTCTTCTTCATCTACTTTCTTTTAAATTTTTATCTTTTTTTTATCCTTATCTATCATTCCATCTCTAAATAAAAAAAATAACTTTGGAAGAGAAATGCACAAGTTCTTGATTAAAATACATATATTGAAAAAAATTAATGATTTGTAGATATTTGTCACCTTAATTATAAACACTATATAAAACACTTTAATCCATATTGAAAAACTTAAAGTTTGTTAATTCATTAACAAAGAATCAACATCGAATTGATTTGATTCATTTATCAACACTTTGGATTGCAGTGAACCAATATCCTAGAAAAAAGAAACAACACGTAAAATTATTTTAAAGATATTATTGAGAAAGAAAAAAGAGATATCTACGTATCTTCTTATATAATAAAGACCTTTTTACTGGGTCTCACTATTTTTCTTTCCCTCATATTAAGAGTGTTTTCAACACTAATGATAGTAATATCTTTTTTCTGTACTCTTAATTAATGTTTTCACATCATCGTGTCTATTTTATGTTCAGAGGAAAAAAATTATTCTATTAACTCAGTATTATAATTTAAGAAAATTATACACAATTTATAATCAATATAAGGAAATTATTCACAACTGCAAATAATCAATACAATCAATTGAACCAATCAGTACATCTCGATATCATAATAATAAAGAAGAAAAAGGAAAAAAAAAATGAAAGGAAGAAGATGGAGACGTAAGAACGAAGAATACGGAGAACAAGAAACAAAGAAGAATAAGAAAAAGGATAGAGGAAAGAAAGAGAAATAAAAATAATAATTAAATAGTTAATATTTACTTTATGTGTTTAGTATAATTTAAAATTTTCATCTTTATTATTTTTAAAAATACTTTTATTAAAGAATATCTCAATATATAAAATCAGTATTGGCTATTTTATTTTGGAAAAATTATTTCTACAACCTGGATTTCGAATACAATGGTTTGAAAATGACTTTTAAGAACAAAATATAAAATTAAAATATTTATTAAAAATATAAATTAAATTATTAAATATAAAAGTGTTATAAGTTGCAAAAGGATGGTATAATGGGTTTTTTAGTATGAATAATGGACATCCTCTTTTCAGAACCAATTATTGGTTGATATCTACAATTATGTCTATGTAAGTAGGGATTCAGATTCAGGTGAGGATGCACATTTAGTTCGCTGATTGGTTGATACTATGGATTGATTATATGTGGATCTCGTTCAAAGACCACGTGCCTAGAGCCTAAAATACATCTTAATTAATTATTTTTAGAATTATCTCTAAAATGATTTTTAATATTTTGGAATATAAAATTTGTTTAAAAATCATATTATCAGCTGAAAATTAAAGTTTTGATAATTATAACAAGGGTGTTTATAATATTAAAGAAATCAATCACTAGAAGAAATGAAAAGTACACCAGAAAAACATGCTAGTTTTTAGCACCATAATACTAAAAAGGAAAACGTTTATTCAACAACACCATTTTGACAACAATTTGACAATGACACATGTTGTTCTGTCATTTGTTATTTTAAATGAATTTTTAAAAAAAGTTGAGATTTGTTTTCGAGAGCATTTTTGGAAGAAGGAGATTGCTGAAACCTGTTTATGTCTTCATCTCTTACGAAAATCTCTCTCTCAATCTCTTACGAAACTGTAGTCTTCATCTCTATCGATTCTCTCTCTCAATCGATTACAGGGGTCTTATAATCAATTACCAGAGGAAAAAGGGTAATTTGTACAGAAACTTCAACTGTACTCCCCAGCTAGATGAACACTGCTCCCCAAAGTCGTTTTTGTGTCCCTATAAGTGATCTTTTCTATTTTTTTTGCATGGATGACTCACCTTGCTCATCATTGATGGTATCAAGTGCATCAAAACACAGTTTGGCCCACTCAATTGTGGATGAAACACATGTTCTTCATCATTGATGGTGTCAAGTGTATCAAAACACAGTTTCCGCCCATTCAATTGTGGAGGAAAAAACTCCTATAGGTGTTTGAACCAAGGTAGTTTAAGTTCATGACAATTTTTGCACAACTCGTAGAGGAAGAACTTATTAACTTCCGCAATCAATTTGGTCGACAACCATATTCTTAGATTACATTTCATTGTATACTGTTATGTATCTTTTCATTTCAAAACTTGTTGTTTAGTGAAATGTCATTACGTTTTTTTATTAATGTATGTGCTTTATAATATTGTTATAATTTTTCATTACTCAATACCCTTCATTATTTCATTTATATTTGTTTAATATTGAAGTATTCCAACTTGAAGTGTTCCATTAATGATCCATTCATAAAACCTTCAAAAGACAGTAATAACGAATCCAAAATATTCCTGGGGGGAATGCTTAAACCACGTTTGGGTAGCACTCTTCAACTGTCGGTACAAAAGGAGATTTTTCTACTGGTAAGCGATTACCAGCTCCCTGTAATCGATTACAACAACATCATTCCTGTGTCAATGGTGCAGGAACTCACCTCTCAACCCAGAAACACCTTAACTTGATCTTCCATCCACATAGGACTGACCTAACTTGAAATTTCTTGTTGTGGACACCTTCAACCATGGCCAATAAGGATAATCAATCCACACAACATTGAAAACGCACTCGTAAGGTCCCCTGGAGAGTGCTTAAGCCATGTCTGGGTAGCACTCTTCAACTTTTGGTACAAAAGGGGATTTTTCTAAAAACCATCCAAATTGCGTCTTCGAAATAATGGACTTGTACTCCTCACTCAAAATTTCATTCAAAGTAGCAATACACTTCGTTTTCAATGATGATGAACAAACAACTGCAAAAAAAAATTAATATTTGTTGGTACAAATAACCAACGTAAGTGACAACCCAAAAGCAAGACACACCAAAAAAATGACGAACAGATGCAAGACCAAAATCCACTCCCCAAAATACGAATACCGAGACACGAACCTTGTTCGAAGAACCATTGTCACCGAACGAACCCATTGCACAAAAAAGGTAACAACTTCCACCAAATCGACACCGAACGAGACAAGGGTAATCTCTAACTCAAAGAAAGAAACTCAATGTCCACAAAGACACCGAACGAGACAAATCCACATCGAACGAGACAAGCGTAATCTACAACTCAAAGAAACAAACCTAATGTCCACAGAGATTCAAAGAAAAACAATGGTGACAGGAAAGGAGGAGAGAGATGTTCAAAACAAAAGGACCCTAGAAATAGAGGAGGGAGAACACTGCTATGAAGAGAAAAGTTGACATGAAATTCAAATCCTTAAAATGGAGAGAGAAGACAGTGATAAGGAGAGAAGATAAAGTTCAAAAACGAAGAGGACAGTTTCGGAATCCAAACTTCAACCCATTTGATAACAGTTGAAAAACTGTTATTTTCATGCTTAAAATTGATACTAAAAGCAACGTTTATACTTAGAAACTAGCTTGAAATCATACTTTTATTCATATTTTCAGAAATAAGAGAGCTGGACAGGTTTATGCTTGATTTCAGTGTTTTTGTGCAGGTTTTAAGGTGAATTTGGTGAAAGAAGTGAAGAAGGAGAGAGATGAAATAAGAAAAGACATTAAAAAGTGCAAAAGGAGAAGCCGAAGTCACCGCTCAGCAGCAGTTTACCGCTGAGCGGCACTCAGGAGCTTACGCGAGATCCGCTGAGGGGCAAAATGGCCGCTGAGGGGAAGAAACGACTCACGCACTTACCGCTGATCGGTACTTTACCGCTGAGCGGCACACTTATGGGCTTGGACCTAGATTTTTTGTAATTTTAGAATAGTATATAAGCTTTAGGACGTCCTAGGGTTTGTATCTTTGGCAGAAACGAGGCAAACACTCTCTCTTCCACCCCTTTGAAGGAGGATCTTGGATGCTCAGGCTACCTCTTCACCTTTTTTGGGTTTATTCTTTCATTCTTTCATTGTAATTCATCTAGGTTCACCATGAATATGGTGAACTAAACTCTGTATGTTTGTTGGGGAATCAATGTAATCTTTTGAAACTCTCATATATGGAATCTGTTTTTACATCTTTTAATTAAGACTTATGCTTTCTTTCATCATTAGTTAGGGTTTTTCCTCTTTGCTTAATGCTTGCATTGTTTAACTCATTCGATGCATGATTATTGGTTTTGTCGATACGGGAACGTACGGGGAAGTCTAGATCCTGGGAATTTCTCCCAATATTATGTTGGTTGTCGTTAAGCTCCTGCACTTATGAACTGATCATTAGGAATGCTAGGAATTGTATGAACTCGTGATTAGGGAGAAGCCTTCTAGAAAGGTACTTTAGAGAGTGGCATTAACAATGATGATTTGAATGTTGAATTCCTAAAATATATGAGAGTGGATAAGATGAAATTGAACCCCCAACAACATATTCATACATTAATTTCATTGAAAGTGTTTATCTTTTGCTTTTTGCCATTGATCAAAACTTCATGCATACATGTTTATTTTCTGTCTTGCATATAAAATCTCAATTATTTCGTTTGTAAGTCTTAGCTAATCAACAAATCACATAACTAAACTAGGCCGTGAGTCCTTTGGGAAGAACGATACTTGGTCCTACCAAGTTTATTACTTGAACGATTCGGTCATACTTGCCGATTGAAAAACAATCTAATTTTAAATTAAAAAAACATTCTAATTTAACCAATTAAAAATTGACACGTGACGTTATCATATATATATATATATATATATATATATATATATATATATATATATATATATATATATATATATATATATATATATATATATATATATATATATATATATATATATATATATAGACACACACACATATGAGACCATCCCAAGTGCAAAAGTTATAAGCGAGCCTTGAACAAAATGACTCTTGTGAGCCCAACATTGCTCAATTCCTCTTTTACGCAAAATCTCACTTTTACCAAGCCTCTGAAACCAGTAGCTCCTATTCTTCTTCAACGTAGGATAATCTTCCCTCGCTACAATGCAACTACCAAAAACGTTAATCTTTCTGAAAGAAAATCTGCAAACTACCAACCCAACCTCTGGACTTACGACTTTCTGCAGTCCTTGAAGCATGCCTACGCTATAATTGTTAAGATATGTCAAATATTCTATTAAAGGATATTAGGCAATCAAATATTGTGTTAGTTATAATTTAGATAT
Organism: Vigna nakashimae; assembly: GCA_034642375.1. NCBI lineage: Eukaryota > Viridiplantae > Streptophyta > Magnoliopsida > Fabales > Fabaceae > Vigna > Vigna nakashimae. The sequence goes on along the minus strand of CM067763.1, from coordinate 30,989,786 downwards.
TATTATAATTTGTGCAGATTTGTGCACCTGTCATTCCTTTAATAGATGAAGGATTATAAGATCCTTAAATGTATATATATGGTACTCTACTCTTTGAAATAATATATCAGAATTATTCTTTAAACCTTTTATTATGGTATCAAGAGCCAAACACTGATATCTTCTACAATATAGGAATCAGTGTTCTGTTTGAATATTTCTGATGGCTTTTTTCGATAAAAATCAATCGGAGAAACATGATTTTGGGACTTCCGCTGCTACCCATATGCATGAATTTAAACTCCATGGTTATCCAGATTGGCATCCAAAAGGTAAAACTACTCCCAATACCAAGGTAGAAGCTACTTCCAAGAGCCATATTTCTACTGCTGCCGGATTTGTGACTAAGTCAGGTATATCAAACTCTGCTATTAATCTTTCTGCTATTAATCTTTCTGCTATTACGAGAGATAGTGATTGGATAATTGATTCAGGTGCTACTGATCATATGACCTGTGATCCTCATAAATTTACTAATTTTTCTCCTAATTGTTCTAAAACTGTTATTATTAATGCCAATGGGGTCTCATCTCCTATTGAAGGTGTAGGTACTATATCTCTCTCACCCTCCTTATCAATTTCTGATGTTTTATTTGTCCCTACATTGAACTGTAATCTTCTCTCTGTCAACAAATTAACCAAATCACATTCTTGTATTGCCTCATTTTACCCAACCCATTGTCTTTTTCAGAACATTCACTCCAAGGAGAAGATTGACACTGGGAGAGAGAGGGAGGGACTCTATTATCTTGAAAATGTCTCACAACAAACCCATAAAGGAGCGTTGGCTTGTCTTGCAAATGAACACACACACGATAAAAATAAAAAGGAGATCTGGTTATGGCATAGACGATTGGGACATCCCTCTTTTGTTTATCTAAAAATATTATTTCCATCATTATTTCATAAATGCAATATTTCTGATTTTCTTTGTGAAACTTGTGTATTGGAAAAAAGTCATCGTACTGTGTTTCCTTTAAGCAATAAAAGGACTGATTTTCCTTTTTCATTAATCCACACAGATATTTGGGGCCCTGCCCCACAATCTACACATCATGGAAAAAAATGGTTTATTAGTTTTGTTGATGATTGTACTCGAGTAACCTGGGTGTATTTGCTTAAACATAAAAGTGATGTGTGTGATGTGGTTCGTTCCTTCTATCATCTGATTGTTACACAATTTAACACATCTATTAAGGTCAATCGATCAAACAATGGAGGGGAATATTTTAAGACTGAATTAATAGAGTTCATGAACTCTAAAGGCATCTTGCATCAAACTACATGTCCTTATTCACCACAACAAAATGGAGTGACTGAGAGGAAAAATAGACATATATTAGAGGTGACAAGATCACTTTTGATAGATGGTAATGTCCCATCTCATTTATGGGGTGAGGCTGTGAGCTCTGCCGTTTATTTAATTAATCGAACCCCTTTTAGTGTGCTTAACTTTCGAAGGCCTTTTGATGTGTTGTCTGATCATTGTATTCTTCCTCCCATAGTTAATTTACAACCTCATATTTTTGGATGTGTTATATATGTTCACTTACACCCACATCAACGTACAAAGCTTGAAGAACGAGCGATGAAATGTGTTTTTGTTGGGTATGGATCAACTCAAAAAGGTTATTGATGTACAAATTTATGATCACCAAAATATGATGTCACAAACTTGTTGAACAATCGGCAAGTATGACCGAATCGTTTCAAGTAATAAACTCGGTAAGACCAAGTATCGTTCTCCCGAAGGACTCACGGCCTAGTTTAGTTGTGTGGTTCGTTGATTAGCTAAGACTTAAGGACGAAATAATTGGATTGTATTATGCAAAAGACGAAAATAAACATGTATGCATGAGGTTTTGATCAATGGCAAAAGCAAAAGACAAGCACTTTCAATGAAATATATATATGAATATGTTGTTGGGGGTCAATTTCATCTTATCCACTCTCATATATTTTAGGAATTCGACATTTAAGTCATCATTGTTAATGCCACTCTCTAAATTACCTTGTCAAGAAGGCCTATCCCCAATTACGAGTTCATACAATTCCTAGCATTCCTACTAATTAGTTCTTTTAGCACAGGAGCTTAACGACAACCAATATAATATTGGGAGTAATTCCCCGGATCTAGACTTCCCCGTACGTTCCCGTATCGACAAAGCCAATAATCATGCATTGAATGAGTTAAACAAAGCAAGCTTTGAGCAAAGAGGAAAAACCCTAACTAATGATGAAAGAAAGCATAAGTCTTAGATTAAGATGCAAGCACAAATTCCATATATGAGAGCTTCAAAAGAATACATTGATTCCCCAACAAACATACAAGGTTTAGTTCACCATATTCATGGTGAACCTAGATGAACAATAATGAAAGAATGAAGGATAAAACCCTAGAAAGGTGAAGAGGTAGCCTGAGCATCCAAGATCCTCCTTCAAAGGGGTGAAAGAGAGAGTGTTTGCTTCGTTTCTACCAAAGATACAAACCCTAGGACGTCCTAAAGCTTATATACTATTCTAAAATTACAGAAAATCTAGGCCCAAGCCCATAAGTGTACCGCTCAGCGGTGAGTGTGAGAGTCGTTTCTTCCCCTCAGCGGCCATTTTGCCCCTCAGCAGACCTCCCGTGAGCTCCTGAGTGCTGCTTAGCGGTAAACTGCTGCTGAGCGGTAACTTCGGCTTCTCCTTTTGCACTTTTTGATGTCTTTTCTAATTCCATCTCTCTCCTTCTTCACTTCTTTCACTAAATTCACCTTAAAACCTGCTCAAAAACACTGAAATCAAGCATAAACCTGTCCAGCTCTCTTATTTATGAAAATATGAATAAAAGCATGATTTCAAGCTAGTTTCTAAGTATAAAGGTTGCTTTTAATATCAATTTTAAGCATGAAAATAACAGTTTTTCAACTGTTATCACAACCCCAACTTAGAACTTTGCTTGTCCTCAAGCAAACAAGATGTAACTCAATCTTCTACCAATTCATATGATGGTTCACTCATTCAAAAATCCTCTTTTTCAAGATAAGTAAAAACTTCAATCAAACTTATGACCAAGAGTTCAATCAAGATGTGCACATGCTTTAGTGTTTCACAAAGTCAGTTAATATCCAACAAATGCTATTTTTCATGAATGATCAATCAATTAAGCATGGATGTTCATGTGCTCATGGAATATTTCCTCACCAGGTAAAGTGTTTCACTCACACACAAGTGTATAAGAGGTAATCACTCATTCACTCTACTATCACAATATCACATGAATCAACTTTGCCTTTCGTTTTACCACAATCAAAAACATTCACAAGCATGCATCATCACAAGGACTTTTCAATGGCTTATAATGTGGCTGGGCTAACAAGAAAATTGGTTTTTCTGGATCACAAAATCCTTGAGTTAAGAGAACCATAACAACACAATTTTTCTTATTCTTCCCAACTTGCCTTTGCATTTGCATTGAGCTTTGCTTCTTTTTCTTTTCTTTTCTTTTTCTTTTTCTTTGCATATTCTTACTTTTTAGCTCTTAGCTCAATGCTTTTCCTTTTTCATGTTTTCCCAACAACCCCAAACTTGAACATTTAACAATACCACACAAGATCTTCTACTTAACTCAAGGTAAAGCTTTTCAACAAGGGCTTTCAGTGTATGTTCAAGGCTAAGGGTTCAAAGGATAGAACACAAAGTGTTCTCTTTTAGTGGGCTAACTTTATGAATTTGGCCAATAAAAAGGGTTCCAACAAACGGCCTTGATCATATGATGCAAAACAAGTAATTGATTCAATCATAGAAAACCTGGGCAAAATCATTCATGTTTCCAAAGTAATAGCATTCAACAATAACAACTCTGGAGCTCAAAACCTCACATATAAGCTCATTCACATTTGACATACACATCCTGCTTAATTTCACAATCACAATCATGATATCCTGCATTTGTTCACAAAGCTTGTGAATCACCTGTATAAGCATTTTAATGTGCACATCATCTCAACATCAATCAATCAATAAGCATCATCAAGCATTACTTATCAAACAATCACAGTTAATAGCAAACCATCATAACAAACCATGTTTCCAATAAAGTACATCAAACCCTAATCTAAAAACAAAAAATACTTACAGAATACTGGGTTGCCTCCCAGTAAGCGCTTGTTTAACGTCATGAGCCTGACCCAAACTCTCAAGGATCAACCAACAACATCTTTGCGGACAATTGTTGCACCTCTCCCCCTAGATAGGGCTTGAGACGTTGACCATTCACCACCCAACTTTTCTGTGGATCATCAGCAACTGGATTAAATATTTCAATTGCTCCATGCGGATGCACTTCTTTTATCACAAATGGTCCTGACCATTTTGACTTCAGCTTCCCAGGAAATATCTTCAATCTTGAATTGAACAATAATACCTGTTGTCTTGGATTGAAAACTCTATTCACCAACTTCCTGTCATGATAAAATTTGATCTTGTCTTTGTAAGCTTTAGATGAATCATATGCATGTAATCGCATTTCTTCAAGCTCAAAAATCTGCCTTCTGCGTGTGCATTGAGTTTCATAAGGATCAAAATTCAAGAATTTCAAAGCCCATAACGCTCTATGCTCCAATTATACTGGCAAATGACATGTTTTCCCATAGACTAGTTGAAACGGTGATAATCCCATAGATGTCTTCATTGCAGTCCTGTAGGCCCAAAGAGCATCATCCAATTTGAGTGACCAATCCTTTCTTGATGAAGTCACTGTTTTCTCCAGGATCCTTTTTATTTCCCTGTTAGACACCTCAGCTTGTCCATTGGTTTGTGGATGATAAGGTGCAGCTACCTTATGTTTTACTCCATAGTGTTTGAGTACTTTCTCTAGCTGATAATTGCAAAAATGAGATCCTCCATCACTGATCAACACTCTTGGAGTGCCAAAACGTGAGAATATCTGCCTCTTCAGGAATTTAATTACCGTGCTAGCATCATTTTTAGGACAAGCTAATGCTTCCACCCATTTACTCACATAATCCACTGCTACCAGAATATATTCATTGTTGAAAGATGGAGGGAAGGGTCCAACAAAGTCAATACCCCAACAATCAAAAACCTCAACCTCTAAAATACCTTGTAAAGGCATCTCATGACGTTTAGTGATTGTCCCTGCTCTTTGACATTTATCACAATTTCTAGCATGATTATGAGCATCTTTAAATAAAGTTGGCCAATAAAACCCTGATTGAAGGACTTTTGCTGCTGTTCTTTCTCCATTAAAATGTCCTCCATAAGGTGAATCATGACAATGCCAGAGAATTCCTTATGCTTCTTCATTCGTAACACATCTCCTCAGAAAATTATCTGCTCCAATATTGAACAAATAAGGATCATCCCAAACAAACTGCTTGGCATCATGCAAAAATTTCTTTCTTTGTTGCCAAGTTAAGTCTTCCGGCATGACCCTTGCAGCTTTGAAATTAGCCATATTAGCAAACTAGGGCCTCTGCTGAATATACATGAGTGATTCATCTGAAAAGGATTCCCAGATTTCAGACTCCTTGCTAGTGACCTCATTGTTGACTAGCTGTGACAAATGATCAGCAATCAAGTTCTCACTTCCTTTCTTGTCACGGATTTCTACATCAAATTCTTGCAATAGCAGTACCCATCTAATAAGACGTGGCTTAGAATCTGGTTTTGTCAACAAATATTTGATAGCTGCATGATCTGTATAGACAGTCACCTTAGACCCAATAAGATAAGGTCTAAATTTCTCTAGAGCATATACAATGGCCAGAAATTCTTTCTCTGTGGAAGCATAATTCAATTGAGCATCATTCAGAACTTTGCTAGCATAATAAATTGGGTGAAACTTTTGTTCTTTTCGCTGGCCAAGGACAACTCCTATTGCATAATCACTTGCATCACACATTAATTCAAAATTTTGATTCCAATCTGGCGCTACAATTACGGGAGCTGACACTAACTTCTTCTTCAATGTGTTAAAAGCTTTCAGACAGTCTTCATTCATCACAAAAGGAGCATCCTTCATCAAAAGATTACTCAATGGTTTAGCAATTTTTGAGAAATCTTTGATGAATCTTCTATAAAACCCAGCATGACCAAGAAAACTTCTAATCCCCTTTACATTTGTTGGTGGAGATAGTTTCTCAATGACTTCTACTTTAACTTTGTCTACCTCAATTCCTTTAGCAGAAATTTTATGCCCCAATACAATTCCTTCAGTTACCATGAAATGACATTTCTCCCAATTAAGAACAAGATTTGTCTGAACACATCTTTTGAGAACAGTGTTCAAATTAGCCAAACATCTTTGGAAAGAATTTCCAAAAACTGAGAAATCATCCATGAATACTTCAATACATTTTTCTAAGAGATCTGCAAAAATTGCCTGCATACACCTCTGAAACGTAGCTGGAGCATTACATAATCCAAAAGGCATCTTTCTATATGCAAAGATACCAAAAGGACAAGTAAAAGTCGTCTTCTCCTGGTCTTTTGGATCTACCACAATTTGGTTGTACCCAGAATATCCATCTAGAAAACAATAGAAAGCCTGCCCTGATAACCTTTCTAACATCTGATCCATGAAAGGAAGAGGAAAATGATCTTTCCTAGTAGCTTTATTCAGCTTCCTGTAATCAATGCACATACGCCAGCCAATAACTGTCCGAGTAGGAATAAGTTCATTCTTATCATAATAAATTATTGTCATCCCACCTTTCTTTGGAACCACCTGTACTGGACTCACCCATTCACTGTCAGAGATTGGATAGATGATACCAGCTTCTAGCAGTTTCAACACTTCTTTTCTGACCACCTCCTTCATAAAAGGATTTAACCTTCTCTGTGGTTGAGCACTTGGTTTATAATCTTCTTCCATAAAAATCTTGTGCATGCAATAAGTTGGGCTAATACCTTTGAGATCTGATATTGACCACCCAATTGCTTCTTTGTTGGCTTTCAGAATTTCTATCAACTGCTCTTCTTCTTGTAGAGATAAAGAGTTATTGATGATGACTGGCTTTGTTCCATCTTCTTCTAGAAAAACATATTTCAGATGTGATGGCAATCTTTTTAATTCTGGTGTCTGTGCTTTGACTGCTTCTTCCTTATCAATTATTTCGAATATTGGATCTTCCTCCGGACTCTTTTTCAATGTTTCCAAGTCCATCAGACATTCATCAATCAATTTCTCTTCTTCTTCATCTAAATCCTCACATGCATCAATGAGAGTTTTTTCCAATGGAGAAATATTTCGCACCATCCTTTCTTGCACCATACAAACTTCATCAAGTTCATCAAATTGAAAACATGCTTTGTCATCATTTGGATATGTCATGGCCTTGGATACGTCAAAAGTGACTTCTTCATCATCAACTCTCAATTTAAGCTTACCATTCTCTACATCAATTAAAACTCTAGCAGTCTTCATAAAAGGTCTCCCAAGAATAAGAGGAACATCACTATTCCCTTCCATCTCCATCACAATAAAATCCACTGGGAATACAAATTTGTCAACCTTCACTAGAACATCTTCAACCACTCCATATGGATATTTAAGAGACCTGTCCGCCAATTGAAGAGTCATTTTGGTTGGTTTAATTTCCAACCCCTGAATTGTTCTGCACATGGACAGCGGCATTAAATTAATGCTAGCTCCCAAATCAATCAATGCTCTTCCAACTTTCACATCTCCTATGGTGCATGGAATAGTGAAGCTTCCTGGATCTTTAAGTTTAGGAGGTAGTTTTTGTATGATTGCACTGCAGTTACCCTGTACATTGATAGTTTCCTTTTCAATGTACTTGTGTTTCTTTGTGAGGAGTTCCTTCAAAAACTTTGCATATGCTGGCATCTGTTGCAATGCTTCAGAGAATGGTATAGTGATCTCCAACTTCTTAAACAACTCCATGAATCTTTCCAACTGTTTTTCTTTCTCCTTCCTTGAATAACTCTTTGGATAAGGAAGTGGCTTTTCACACTCTTTTTCTTTTTGTCTCTCCTCTCTCTCTTCTCTCTCTTTTTTTTCTCTCTTCTCCTCTTCTTCTTTTTTCTTTTTCTCTCTCTCAACTCTTTCTTTCCACTCACATGTTTCTTTTTCACTCTCACTCTCATTTTCTTTCTCCTCTCTTTCTTTTTTTCTCTCCTCTAACACTCTACCACTTCTGGTCACAACAGTTTTACACTCCTTTCTAAGATTATCATGTTTCATCTTGTCAATTATTCTCTCAACATAGACCTCCATATTTTTAAATGCAGCATCCACATTCTGACAATAAGATGCATTCGTCTTCAAGAATCTTTGGAAAGTCTCTTCAAGTTTTGTTGTTTTCTCAGATGGAGTAGATTGCATTTGCCATTTTTGCTGTTGCACTTGAACCATTGAGACCTGTTGTATTTCTTGTGGTATTTGAGAAAGCTTCATAATTACTTCTTCCAGTTGTTGAGAGATAATTCTATTTTGAATAAGCAAAGCATCATTTAATTGTAACAACTCCTTCTCATTAAGATATCCTTTTTCAATGTTGAGTTTGTTGTCACTAGTAGCCATATTTTCAATAATTTCTATTGCTTCCTCTGGAGTTTTCCAGTTAATGTTTCCTCCTGCTGAGGCATTAAGCATCATCTTAGTTTGTGAACCAAGACCTCCAAGGAAAGTTAGGACTACTTCTTCTTCTTTGAAACCATGCATGGGAGTTTTTCGTAACAGGCTTTTGTATCTGTCCCATGCATGCCCCAGTGATTCTTCCATGCCCTGCTTAAATGAAGAAATATCTTGCTTGCCTTTTGTCACCTTAGATTGTGGGAAGTACTTGTTTAAAAATTTTGTGACCACTGCTTCCCACTATGTGAAACTTTCTTCTGGGAAAGAATTCAACCAAAGCTTAGCATTGCCTCCCAATGAGAAAGGAAACAAGCTAAGTTTGATAGCTTCGTCTGGCACCCCATTAATCTTGACTGTGTTGCAAATCTCATTGAAGATAGTGAGGTGCTCATATGGGCTTTCATGAGATAACCCATTAAATTGGTTGCTTTTCACCAGTTGAATCAGTCCTGGTTTGACCTCCATATTAGCTGCATTGACTCTAGGTCTAGCTATACTGTTAAAGTGCTGAGGTCCAGCTATATTGGTGTAGTCAGCAAGAGTTCTTCTAACATTGTTGTTCTCCATATTTTCTGTGCTATGAACAGAACCTTGTGGTGATGATTGTAAGAGAGTTTCTGGAGAAGGGAAAAGTTCTCTAGATGTTCGGATTCTTCTCCTCCGTCTACTCTCGTCTAGACCTTCAAGAAGAGGTTCTGTTGTTTTCTTGCTCCTTGTTCTAATTGCTTCCTGCATACACAAGAAAACAAAACCCTAGAAAATATTTGTTAGCACAAAAAGATATAGGAGAAGATAAAAGATTCAGAAGATAAAATAAAATCAAATCAAATCAAATAAAATCAAATAAAATCAAATAAAATCAAATAAGATAAAATAAAATAAAATAAAAATCGAAAAATAAAAACAGAAAAATAAAAATAGAAATTCAAAAGTAAAGTCAAAGATAATCAATAATCACACAAATTAACCAGTTAAACCACGAGTCCCCGGCAACGGCGCCAAAAACTTGATGCACAAATTTATGATCACCAAAATATGATGTCACAAACTTGTTGAAAAATCGGCAAGTATGACCGAATCGTTTCAAGTAATAAACTCGGTATGACCAAGTATCGTTCTCCCAAAGGACTCACGGCCTAATTTAGTTGTGTGGTTCGTTGATTAGCTAAGACTTAAGGACGAAATAATTGGATTGTATTATGCAAAAGACGAAAATAAACATGTATGCATGAGGTTTTGATCAATGGCAAAAGCAAAAGACAAGCACTTTCAATGAAATATATATATGAATATATTGTTGGGGGTCAATTTCATCTTATCCACTCTCATATATTTTAGGAATTCAACATTCAAGTCATCATTGTTAATGCCACTCTCTAAATTACCTTGTCAAGAAGGCCTATCCCCAATTACGAGTTCATACAATTCCTAACATTCCTAGTAATTAGTTCTTTTAGCAAAGGAGCTTAACGACAACCAATATAATATTGGGAGTAATTCCCCGGATCTAGACTTCCCCGTACGTTCCCGTATCGACAAAGCCAATAATCATGCATTGAATGAGTTAAACAAAGCAAGCTTTGAGCAAAGAGGAAAAACCCTAACTAATGATGAAAGAAAGCATAAGTCTTAGATTAAGATGCAAGCACAAATTCCATATATGAGAGCTTCAAAAGATTACATTGATTCCCCAACAAACATACAAGCTTTAGTTCACCATATTCATGGTGAACCTAGATGAACAATAATGAAAGAATGAAGGATAAAACCCTAGAAAGGTGAAGAGGTAGCCTGAGCATCCAAGATCCTCCTTCAAAGGGGTGGAAGAGAGAGTGTTTGCTTCGTTTCTGCCAAAGATACAAACCCTAGGACGTCCTAAAGCTTATATACTATTCTAAAATTACAGAAAATCTATGCCCAAGCCCATAAGTGTGCCGCTCAGCGGTAAAGTACCGCTCAGCGGTGAGTGCGTGAGTCGTTTCTTCCCCTCAGCGGCCATTTTGCCCCTCAGCGGACCTTTCGTGAGCTCCTGAGTGCCGCTCAGCGGTAAACTGCCGTTGAGCGGTAACTTCGGCTTCTCCTTTTGCACTTTTTGATGTCTTTTCTGATTCCATCTCTCTCCTTCTTCACTTCTTTCACTAAATTCACCTTAAAACCTGCTCAAAAACACTGAAATCAAGCATAAATCTGTCCAGCTCTCTTATTTATGAAAATATGAATAAAAGCATGATTTCAAGCTAGTTTCTAAGTATAAAGGTTGCTTTTAGTATCAATTTTAAGCATGAAAATAATAGTTTTTCAACTGTTATCAGTTATCGTGCTTACCATCCACCATCAAAGAAATTTTATATTTCTATGGATGTGACATTTAATGAGCATGAATTTTTTTATGTTGATTCTCCACTTCAGGGAGGCAATGAAAGTAAAGTGCATAATCATGATGTTGGTATGTTTGATTGTGAAGATAAATTATCGTGTGAGGATCATTTTGCAGGAAGTAAGCCAATCCTAAATATGGACTCTTCTTTTATGGATGATACAGTGTCTTCTGATCATAACCAATTGGCCCAATCTTCTCCACAGGTTCAGGTTGACTCTTTAGAGGTACCTTCTGATCATATCTCTAACAATACTAATTTAAATGAAATTGATCATGGAATTGATTCTTGTCTGCGTGAGACCATCATCACACCAAACACTGAGTCTACTACTGTTCAATATATTCTTCCACCTCGTTCTAACCGGGGTCAACCTCAGTTAAATATGAACCGGACCTCCAAGCCAAAGTTAAATATCCCATTAGTAAATATGTGTCATCTCATAGGTTATCTCACTCATATGCATCATTTGCATCTCAATTATCTTCAATTTCTATTCCTAGTAATATACAGGAAGCTTTGGCAGATCCTAGATGGACCGAAGCAATGGTTGAGGAGATGGCAGCTTTAGAAAAAAACAACACTTGGGATCTTGTGCCCTTACCAAGAGGGAAGAAAACTGTGGGCTACAAATGGGTCTTTACAATTAAGCATAAAGCTGATGGAACTATTGAGAGGTATAAAGCACGACTTGTGGCTAAAGGTTACACTCAGTCTTATGGTGTAGATTACCAAGAGACGTTCGCACCGGTAGCCAAGCTCAATACTGTAAGAATACTTTTGTCGCTAGCTGCAAACCAAGATTGGCCTCTTCTACAATTTGATGTGAAAAATGCTTTCCTACATGGAGAAATTTCAGAAGAAATTTATATGGATTATCCACCAGGCATGACTGATTCAATTGGAATGAAGGTTTGCAAATTAAAGAAGGCCCTATATGGATTAAAACAATCCCCAAGAGCATGGTTTGGAAGATTTACCAAGTCTATGAAGGCTTTTGGCTATAGAGCAAGTAACTCTGATCACACCTTATTTTTTAAGAGAGGGAAAGGAAAACTTACAACTTTGATTATATATGTAGATGACATGATTGTTACAGGAAATGACCAAGATGAGATTTCTAGTTTACAATAATACCTTGCATATGAATTTGAGATGAAACAACTTGGAAATCTCAAATATTTTTTAGGTATTGAAGTAGCTAGATCAAAACATGGTATTTTTCTATGCCAAAGAAAATATGCTATTGATTTACTATCGAAAACTGGGCTACTTGGGAGTAAACCAGCTGATACACCAATTGAACAAAATCATAAGCTCTCTCAATGCTCAAATTCAACAAGCATAGACAGAGGAAGATACCAAAGGCTGGTAGGAAAATTAATTTATTTGTGCCATACACGTCCAGATATCACCTATGCAGTGAATGTTGTTAGTCAATTTATGCATGACCCACGAAAGCTTCATATGGATGCTGTTGAAAGGATTTTGAGATATTTGAAGTCCGCTCCTGGAAAAGAAATTTTGTTCTCAAATCATGAAAACTTAAAGGTAGAAGGGTACACTGATGCAGATTGGGCAGGATCAAAAGATGATAGAAGATCTACCTCTGGATACTTTACTTTTGTAGGAAGGAATCTTGTAACTTGGAGGAGTAAAAAACAACCTGTAGTAGCAAGATCTAGTGCTGAAGCAGAATTCAGAGGCATGGCACTAGGTGTATGTGAACTTTTGTGAATTAAAAATGTGCTATCAGATTTGGGCTTTGCACAAAATGAAGCTATGAGTTTGTACTGTGACAATACTTCGACTATAGCAATTGCTCACAATCCTGTGCAACATGATAAAACAAAGCATGTGGAGATTGATAGACATTTCATCAGAGAGAAGCTTGAAGCTGGAATAATTTCATTTCCTTTTGTAAGATCAGAATTGCAGTTGGCTGATGTTCTCACCAAAGGAGTATCAAGAAGATTGTTTAATGAGTCTCTATTCAAGTTGGGAATGTGTGATATCCATGCACCAACTTGAGTGGGGTGTTAAGATATGTCAAATATTCTATTAAAGAATATTAGGCAATCAAATATTGTGTTAGTTATAATTTAGATATTATTATAATTTGTGCATATTTGTGCACCTGTCATTCCTTTAATAGATGAAGGATTATAGGATCCTTAAATATACATATATATATATATATATATATATATATATATATATGGTACTCTACTCTTTGAAGAATTATTCTTTAAACCTTTTATTAGTAATTAGTTAAAGCATCATAATTATCATATACACTGTCCCTGTTCTAAACGTTTTCTTACACACGTATACGTGATTTGTTCTTTGTATAACGTTTTCAGGATATAACATACGAGGACAGGGCCAAGATGTTGCAGGAGGAAGTGAGGAGAATGATAAAGGATGAAAGTTCAGACATATGGCTCAAACTTGAACTCATTAACGATGTGAAACGCTTGGGTCTGAGTTACCATTATGACAAGGAGATAAGTGAAGCCCTTCTTCGGTGTCACTCTTCTGCAAGATTCAGTGGCACACTCGTTAACAGAAGTTTGCATGAAACGTCTTTGTGCTTTAGGCTTCTCAGAGAATATGGCCATGATGTCTCAGCAGGTATAACTAACATTATATAACATTTTCTTATTATAAGCAAAATAATATTTATTTATTTTTTCCAAACAATTATTTATAATATTATTTAGTTTGTAAAATATCTGAAAACTACCATTAAACCTAACAAATAAGCATTATTTATGTTTTGCGTTGATTCCTAATAAAGAAAGAGCACTATCTATCTATATTACTTTCATCGTGTTTTAATTATTTGATAAAAAAATAGAAAAGGAAAAAAGAAAGTGGTGAGGAGGTAATTAAATGAAATTTTCAACTGTTATCTTTACGAAAAAGAAGAGTGAACAAAAGTGGGGAGATCAAAAAATTAAAACTTTGACAAAAAAAACCAAGTACTGAGCTGTTCATGAACACCATTATAGGCCTTAACATCATAAATATATGAATTTAAACTCTGCTATACTGTCACGTGGATTTGGGGACCACCAGTTAATGCTTTCACCAGTCTCCTTAGTTACCCAACAACGGACATTTCAAATAACAGCCTAAGTGCCTCACTAACCAGGAACAACACATGACTAATAGACATGAATGTTAACAACTTTTTTTTCTTTTAACAATTTTTTTGATAATATATATGTCGTATATTATTGATCTATATATTTTAAGCAAGATTAATCACGAACTACTATTGTAAAAAAGTTGTAAAAACAATTGTTAAAAAACATTTTTCAATAGACAGATAAAACACAAAGTTTTATTATATATATATATATATATATATATATATATATATATATATATATATAATTATATTTTAAACTCTTTATTGTTATTTTGAATATATTTATAAATTTAATTAGAATAACATGTTGATACAAAAGTAATTGCAGTGTCCATGGTATATATAGTACTACGTGTTTTTTTTTTTTATTTATTTTAAATATATTCAAAACTATACTCACATTGTCTAAAAGTTGAAGTACAATCTAAATGCACTTTATTTTCAAAGTTTCTTTACATGACAATCTTGTAGAGAAATTTCAAACTTCAGACTAGATATTTCTTCAGATTTGATAATTGATTCCAACGATTCAACGAACTTTAATTGAAATATTTTTATATTACCATAGACGTATAAATTAAATTATATTAGTATTAATGTAGTATATTCTTATTTTTATTTTATAGTTTTTGAATGTTTTTAAAATGAATGTTTTCATTCCTGTATTTTTATTTTTTTTTTCATTGGTATAGTTCTAAAAAACATACATCAGTAACCTTCGTGATATCTAAAATTTAGATGGCTTGGTTTGTTCTTTAATCATGCAGATATATTTGAGAGGTTTAGGGAGGAGAATGGCAATTTCAAAGAAAGCCTTGTGAGTGATGCGAAGGGAATGCTGAGTCTGTATGAGGCATCGTTTCTTGGGTACGAAGGAGAGAAGATTTTGGATGAGGCCATGGTCTTCTCTAGCTTCCATCTTAGGGTTTCCCTCAACGAAGGTAAAAGCAGTAACATGCTTTTGGAACAAGTCAATCATGCATTGGAGCTTCCACTCCATCACAGAATCCAAAGGCTGGAAGCTAGGTGGTATATTGAATCTTATGCCAAAAGAACAGACTCAAATCCACTGCTGCTTGAAGCAGCAAAACTTGATTTCAATATTGTGCAGTCAACACTGCAAAATGATCTCCAAGAAATGTCAAGGTCAGTTTGTGTTTGAAAATCAGTAACTCTTTTAATTAAAAGTATGCATGCTGCAACTGTATCACACGCAACAGTGATTGGCTATCTTGAAAATAAAAATCTACCACAAACAAATTCTGGTCAACTACCCATATGAATGTTAAACGATTAATCCTGTTATTGTGCCTTTGAAAAACTACTCACGTCTTCAAAAAAGTCATGATTTATGTGATTTTCCACTTACATTGTTTAATCAATTACGTATATATATACTTTCACTATGTTTTAATTATGTGAGAAAAATTAAATACGACAAACAAAAGGAAAGTGGTGAAGTTATTAAATGAAAGTTTCAAGGAAAGAGACGTGTGCACAAGTGGGGAGAAAGAAATATAAAACTTTATCAAAATTTAATTTTAATTAAATAGAAAGAAAAAATAAATAATATTTTCTGTTAATTAGACAATTACTCCTTAAAAAATTCGAGGTTACTGTTTTATGATAATCCTTTTCTTTTACATCTTTGGAAATACCATATTTTACATAGGAAAAAAAAAACATGTGTAAGAACGTATCTAAATTTACAAGGATAAAATTTGGACACAACAACATCAGACTGAGATAAAATGCTAATTTTAGTAAATCAGTAACTACTTTTCTATTAACTAAAACTATGCATGCTGCAACTGTATCACACAAAGTGATCTCTTGAAAATAAAAATCTACAAGATAAACAAATTCTGGTCTCCCCATTATTTATTATGATCCTTTTCTATTACATCTTTGGAGATATCTTATTTTTCTTTAACACTTTGTGATGAAGGTGGTGGAGGGGAATGGGACTGGCCTCAAAGTTAAGCTTCAGCCGAGACAGACTTATGGAATGTTTCTTTTGGACTGTTGGAATGGTCTTCGAGCCTCAGTTCAGTGATCTCCGTAAAGGCTTAACAAAAGTTACTTCCTTAATAACTACAATCGATGACGTTTATGATGTCTATGGCACCTTAGACGAATTAGAACTTTTCACTGCAGCTGTGGAAAGGTAGCTTAAGTAAAAAAAAAGAAAAAAACTTCAATCACGAGCATAAAAAAACTGCTGAAATTATTAATCAGTGCACTAATTAGAATTTTTTTTTTCTTGTTTCAGTTGGGATGTTAAAGCAGTTCAAGTTCTCCCTGATTACATGAAGATATGTTTTCTGGCACTGTACAACACTGTCAACGAATTTGCCTATGATGCCCTAAGGAACATGGACAAGATATTTTACCCTACCTCACCAAAGCAGTGCGTTAATTCATAAATTATAGCAATTATTTCTTATATTATGCATACATGTTAGTGCATTATTGAGATTATTTTTGTTTTTTAATTAAATTACACAGTGGTCTGATATGTTGAAAGCATTCCTACAAGAAGCCAAATGGAGTCGCGACAGACACTTGCCAAGATTCGAGGATTACATCAACAATGCATGGGTCTCAGTCTCCGGGGTGGTTATACTCACTCATGCTTATTTCTTACTAAACCAAAGCATTACAAAAGAGGCACTTCAATCCTTGAACAATTACCACTCCCTGTTACAGAAACCATCCCTTATTTTTCGACTTTGCAATGATCTGGGCACATCAAAGGTAAATTTGATTCCATAGATGACCATGTTTTTTTTTTTGTGTGACATTTTTACATCATTAAAACAACAGCCTAAAACATAAAAGTAATTGGTCTTGGGTTGTAATTTTGCAGGCCGAGTTAGAGAGAGGTGAAGCAGCAAGCTCCATTGTATGTTTCATGAGAGAAAGTGGTGCTAGTGAAGAGGGTGCTTACAAGCATATCCTTACTTTGCTTAAAGAAACGTGGAAGAAGATGAACAAAGATAGAGTGTCACAGTCTCCTTTCCCTAAAGCTTTCGTAGAAACAGCCATGAACCTTGGAAGAATTTCTCAGTGCACATATCAGTATGGAGATGGACATGGAGCCCCAGATAGCACTGCCAAGAATCGTATACGATCTTTGATAATTGAACCCATTGCACTTTACGAGACGGAGGCATTTCAACAAGTTGTTTATTAATATTAATGGTCATCTTGGAAAAGAAAAATAAATTAGTTTGTATATGGAGGGTTCGTTATCTTTGTATCATCTGGTTATTTTCAAGTTAAATTGCTAAAACATTTTCTTGATTATAATAAAATAATTTTGTAATTTCCTGTAACACATTGTTTTTGCTGAAAGGGGAAGAGAAAAACTCCTGCTCCTCCTGTTTGATAATGTTCCATCTTTGTCGATCGGTTCTCCTTGTTCCTGTCTTACCGCCTGGATTTTCCTCTCTCACTGCCAAAATGGGGGTGGCTTGCAGGAAACATTTCGACGCTCAAATCAGAATTTATCTCCGCAAGTCTAGTCTAAATTAGAAAATCAGAGAGCTCACCTTCATAATCAATTGTTATTTATAGGGTTTCAATGAATATCATCCATTAATTTACCTCTTAATGACGATCAATGTTAACCTTAACTGTTCCACAGTGACCGTTATATCATTAATTATGCATTCATTGACATTCAAAGGTTGTCTCCAGTAAATAGCTGGAGAGTTCACGAATATTATCCTGGCGTCTGACAGGGAATGATCCGCTTCCATTGCCCCTTGCATACCCAGTCGGTCTAATTAACACTTTCATCGTCCTTGGACGATCGGTCTAACTTACTCGGTAGTGACTTAAACATGTCCGGTCGGTCTAACCTATTCGGTGATGAAGACCATTTTATCACTGTCTGGGGGATACATAGGAATTTGATTGTATCCCAAGTATGCATCCAGGAAGCTTAACACTTGGAACCCCGATGCCCCATCCACTAACGCATCAATACTTGGTAGTGGATAAAAGTCCTTGGGGCAAGCTTTGTTTAGATCCGTGGAGTCCGTGCACATTCTCCACTGATCGCTCGACCTTTTTACCATCACAACGTTCACCAACCATGTTGTATATTTGATCTCACGGATGAAGTTTGCTTCCAAAAATTTCTTTACCTTACCTGCCACCGTGAGTCTCTTTTCTTCCCCCAATCTCCTCTTCTTCTAAGCCACCGGTCGGGCTTCCTTAAATAATGCCAGCTTATGCGACATAATCCTTTGGTGAATTCCTGGCATATCGACTGCAGTCCAAGAAAATAAATCCTTGTTTTTCTTCAACTCCACTCCTATTGACCTGACTTGTTCCTCCGTTAACTCACTTCCAATGGTAGTAACTTGTTCCTCCTTATGCCTGAGGCTAAAAGGCTTTGTTTCTCCCATTGGTTCCATCTGGTCGTCAGTATTAGTTCTTGGATCCAGATCTGCCATGGCTACCTTCGAGCGTCTTCTCCTCTGTCAGTTTTGTTGGTCGGATGAGGATGGTTGAACCTTAAGCCCTGCTACGTAACATTCTCTAGTGATCCTCTGATCTGACTGAACGGTGCAAATGGTCCCACTATCTGATGGAAACTTAAGTGTGAGGTGAGGTGTGGAAACAATCACCCCGAATGCGTTTAAGTAAGGTCGGCCCAACAACACATTGTAGGATGTGTTCGCTTCTACTAGCAAAAACCTGGTCTTCAGCTCTTTATTCCGCTTGGTCCCTAAGAAAGTTCTTAGATCCACGTATTCTCTTGTATCCACCCTTTCTCCCGAAAATCCTACTATCTGCTCGTTATACGAAGTTATCAGATTCTCGGATAAATCCATCTGCTGGAATGTCTTCCAATAAAGGATATTAACAGAGCTTCCTTGATCTATCAACACCTTTCCTACGCTGTACCGTGCAATAACGGCTGTTATTACCATCGGATCGTCTTGGTCAGGATCAGGAGCATGAAAATCTTCATCGTTGAACGTGATTGACGGCATTGAGCGCTTCCTCACATCTACCTGATGAACACTTTTTAACTCCCTCAGGTTTCTCTCCCTGGTCGACGCCGATGACCCTCCAACAAAACCTCCATAAATAGTGTTTATTGTACCACACAATGATCGGTCATGGCTGCGACTTCTACTTCGCCTACGATCTGGGCGTCTATCATCTCTTCTATCACTTTGTTTCATCCTAGTCCTCCTAGGTGGACTTCTCGTCCTCCGTTCCACCTTAACAAACTTTCTCAGGTGACCCGCTCGGATCAGCTCCTCCACTTTATCTCTCAACACCGTGTAGTCTTCGGTGGTATGTCCTATGTTTAGATGATAGGTACAATGTTTAGTCCCGTCGGCTTTGGGTGATGACCGAGAAGGTCTTAAACGAATAAGATCTGCACTTAGGGCTTCTTCCAAGACTCTAGCCCTTGGCATGTTTAACGGGGTATACTTTTCGAATCTAGCCCCTTTCGAGCCATCTCTGTACTTTTGGCCTTTTGGCCGTTCACTAGGCACGAACGACTTCTTGCCTTTCTTCTTCTCTTGCCCTGAAGTTGAGCTCTGCTCTTGTTGTCGCCTCTGAACAACACTCATCTCCTCTATTATGATGAACTGTGCTGCTCTCTCTTGCAACTCATTCAGGGTTAATGGGGCTCTGCAAACAGATTATCGGCGAAAGGGGAAGGCCTCAACGCGGTGGCCAGAGTGCTAATTGTGAATTTATTGCCTACTCCCCTTACTTTCCGAGCGGTCTTATTGAACCGGTCTATGAAATCTCTGAGGCTCTCTTCCTTCTCTTGCTTAATATTCGTCAACTCCAGGTACGTCAAATTGGGAGCTTTACTAGCATAGAACTTTCGTTCAAACATGTCCCTCAAGGTAGCAAAATCGTTGGTGGTTCGAGGTCTAAGTGAATGGAACCATGCTAATGCTTCTCCCTTTATTGATAAGGAAAAAACTCTGCACCACACATTTTCGTTGGGGGAGTAGATGGTCATAGCATCAACGAAGGACCTCAAGTGCTCCTCCGGATCACCTGATCCATCATACTTCTCCAGGACTGGGAATGCTTTTTCTGGAATTTGTTCCTCCATGACCACCGCTGTGAACGAATGAAGTGCCCTCGCTCGGCTGCCTGGGACTGGATGATTTGTGGTCCGACGCGAGCCAGCCTCGCTATGATCCTTCCCTTGATGGCGGGCCTGACCCTAACCATGGTGATGACTGTCACTGGTAGGATCTGTGTCTTCTTCCGAGTCCGGCTTCGTTTCCAACATTTCCACGATAGGTGGTGCTGCAGCGCGCGCGAAAGATTGTCGATTGGCTTGCGCCCCCCTAACCGCATCACGCTCGCCCCTAAGGGTTTCAATCTCTGCCTGCATTGCCTCCATCCTTCTTCTCTTCTCCTGCATAAATGCTGTCGGGTCCTGTTCCATCCTTATGGCTTCAATAGGATATCTTTAAAGATCCTCGGGCCCCACGGTGGGCGCCAAAATGTTTCTGCTAAAAGGGAACGAGGAAAACTCCTGCTCTTCTCGCTTTAGAATGCTCCACCTCCGCTGATTGGTCCTCCTTGCTCCTGTCTTACCGCTTGGATCTTCCTCTCTCACTGCCAAAATGGGGGTGGCCTGCAGGAAACACTCCGACGCTCAAGTCAGAATTTATCTCCGCAAGTCTAGTCTAAATTAGAAAATTAGAGAGCTCACCTTTGTGCGTCCGACCGAGAATGATTCGCTTCCATCGCCCCCTGCGTACTCGGTAGGTCTAATTAACACTTCCATCGTCCTTGAACGATCGATCTAACTTACTCGGTAGTGACTCAAGCATGTCCGATCGGTCTAACCTACTCGGTAGTAACACATTTTTTCTTCATCTAATATAGTAAAGGTGTGATTAATGCAATATAAAATTACATAAATTGAAACAATTGTTTTCAACTGAATACTCCAAAATAATGTAATGATTTCACAGTTAGAAAGAAATGTATTAGAGGTAATAGATGCGTGATATGGTAATATTGGACAATATTAATTAATAATAACAAATGTTATACGTTATTCTTTTATTACGGTTAACATTAAGACCTTCTAAATAAAGAAGATAACAATAATCATTGATGATTATATTAATTATAATAATTGACAATATTAAAAGGTAATATCAGATTTGTACAAATATATACAAATTAAGGAATTTTATTTTTAATTCTTTTTTGAAATTTATGGGTGAGAAAGTTAATGTTTGTCTCTCAGTTGGTTGAGTCATTATAAGTTAATGTTTTGATCAAATAACAACAACTTGATCAGTTTATGGAATATAAGTTGTAATAATTTTGTTCTGCAACCTGATCTTTGGTATAATAAGCAGATAAGTTATTTTTAAGACTTTATATTCAAACTCTGTACTTGATCTTGAAACTACATTTTTCTTCTCTAAGGACAAAATGACAAATGTTTCACCAAGAAAGATATATTTACACTTATAACCCATTTGGCATCTGAAAACCTTGTTAAGTCTAAGTCAACCGGTGATTTAATGTGTAAAAAATGGTGAATGATATCTTAAAGAGGCCTAAGTATTTTTTTTACATTGCTAGTGATTTATAGTAGGAGAGATCATGAATTAGGTGTACACTTTACTATTTTTCTCTTAAATAAATAACTCAGATTTTTATTTTTTTTTGTATTTCTATTATTTTTGCACAGATAGTTTGTACGCTCTTTTAGAGTTAAAGGCTTTGAGAAAACATTTTATGAACAATTCTTTTATAATCATTCTTACTTATAAATCTTAATTCCCTTAGTAAGTGACTGGATCATCAGAAAATCTTTGTAAGTGAAATCTTTCTCCTTAGAACAACAAAAAGGTTCTTACAATAAAAATATAACAATCAAATTATTGTTAAGATTACGCTCAAAATTCAAGTAAAAATACATGTGTTTGTAATATACAATGGACCGTTTTTTTTCATGTTGGAGGACAAATATCACATTAACATATAATGGATAGTTTTTATTTTGTCTTACATGACAAATATCACGTTAACATATAATGCGATGAAGAATTAAAGGAAAAAAATATTAACAAGATTAAAAAAAACATAGGTTGTTTTATTTTACAATGTGAATATGCGATTGGTTGGTTAAAGTAGAGGTAAGAAGGACAATTGAGAAGTACTTAATCTTTGCTTGATGGACCACTTATTTCTTAGTCACTTCACAAAAGGAGAAGATTCTAACATTTTTGAGATTGTATCCATCTTCACTATCGAAGTTTCTAAAGCTTTGGAACTTAAAAAATCTATTTCCAAAAATTCTAGTAATAATAAATTTATACAATGATAACCTCTTGTGTGGTAACATTTAAAGAAAGCATTTTAGTTCTTTGAATTTCTTTTTTATCAACAACCACACAAAAGTTCATCATTGGCATATGCATAAAGAAACACACACAAAGATACAAATAAATTAATACAAAATCTATGTCCAAAATTCATCATCTCCAATCACTAGTACAATATTGTCTTTTAAACTCGCACATTATACTTCATTTGACACCAAACCGATGTCTATGACAAGGCGGTGGCAAATTTGTAATAAAGTCGATCTTATATAACTCGGTTGCACGCTGAACCAGTGCAAAAGCCAGATACAACCTCGGTTGCACACAAAACCGAAGCATAATCGGTGCCTAAAAGCTGATAGCTTCATAAAAAAGTGAGATACGAGTTCAGAATTTGGACTGACAATTACGAAAAGGTGATACTACCTCGGTTGCCTGCAGACCCGAGGCCGAAAGCCTAAGCTAACACCTCGGTCAACTTAGACCCGAGGCATAAAGCCTGAACAAAACAATGTTCGGCTTCGGTTCCTTCCTAACCGAAGCATATAGGCTTCAAAATTCTCAGAGTTGGTTCATTTCTTCTCACGCTCCGGTTCTGCTTCTTCTTGTTTCTCTTCGTGCTGCCACTGCTGTTCATTTCTTCGTTGCTTCTTCGGCTCTTCTTCTTCGAGTTGCTGCTTCGTCCTTGCCGCCACCACCGTTGTTCTCCCCAAGGGCTGCCTCCACCAACGTCGCCGTTGCGAGTCCTTCGTCGGTGTCGTTCGCTTCGTCCTTCGTCGCTGCCGCTCTCACCTTTGTAGTCGTTGCTGTCGTTGTAACACCCCAAATATTTTAAGGGGTATTACTAGTAGTAAAGACTAAATTAATTTGATATCTGATATAAACAATCAAACTTTATTTCAATTCTTCCAAAGTATAATTCCAAACTTACAAACTTTAAACAATATAGTCTTCACCACTTAACATAAATTCATCATTAAACTTATAAGTCTTACACAACATATTTTTCCAATGCAAATTTATTCTTTTTATAAAAAGCCCTCAAAGTTTTTTCCCTACATCTCTAAGCTTTTTCAACCGCATCTGCAACATTATCTGCTCACATATAACATGAGTTATATGATCATAGCACAAACAAATAAGGGTAAGCCAACCATATCATACAATCATTAAATTTACTTATAATATAAATGTTTCAATCATGTATTTCTGCAATTTATAAATACCATTATCCTGATGTTATTAATTCATTTTTTTTAACTTCTTCAAAATCATCTTTCTCATTTTCATAGACTTTACAAGTATACCATGCTTACTCACGAAGTCTTATGGTCAGACCGCTCTCTGCCTGCTTCCTTAAGCCTTACTTGTATACCCATTTTGTTGTCAATAAATTAAACATATTGCCAGATATCATACTTCATATCATAAACTCCATTTTCCCATAACGAGTGTAACTCAACAGATTTTCACCAATCAAAGGTCATATATCAGCCAAAATACATCAACATATCTTAGGAACTACATATTAAAGTTTGGGCTCAATGTAACGGTAAATGAAATATATATGAAGTTTTTACCATGTTAACTCAAGAACAAAAATATAGTGTTCATCATACTTTTCAAAATTTCAAAATTTATTTCTCAACACATAGACTTCTAATTACAAATCCAAACGGTCATATTATAGCCATATATCTTGGGAATCATATATAAACGTTTCAGGTTAATCTAACGGTCAGATAGAACAAAATCTATATTTTACCGAGAGGACTTAGTAACACAATAACAGGGGTAATTATTTTACTCAAACATGCAGAACTTATTTCTCCAAGTACAGACTCTTAATTAATGATCCGAATGGTCAAATTATAGCAATATATCTTAGAAATCCTATATCAAATGTTCAGTTAAATCTAACGGTCAAATAGAATAAAATCTATATTTTACCGAGAGGACTCAGTAACACAATCATAGGGGTAGTTAATTTACTCAAACATGCAGAACTTATTTCTCAAAGTAAAGACTGTTAATTAATTATCCTAACGGTCAAATTATAGAAATATATCTTAGGAATCATATATCAAATTTTCAGGTTAATCTAACGGTCAAATAGAACAGAATCTATATTTTACCGAGACAACTTAGTAACAGAACTACAGGGGTAACTAATTTACTCAAACATGTAGGATTTATTTCTCCACGTACAGACTTCTATTTCTAAATCCGAACGGTCAAAGTGTAGTAATAGGTCTTAGGATTCCCATATTAACATTTTAGCTAAATCCAACGGTGAAAACAATTAATAGAAAATTTTCACCACAGTAACTCAAAATAAGAATTTATAATCATGAAAACCAAATTTACACAAGTCAATAGATAACTACCATTACCAAAATTTTAACATATTCATACTCATATTCATAATCATAACAAGAAAGGATTAGCTCCCCTACCATCAAAATAATCTTAATATAAAAATTCAGGGGAAACAAGAAGTTGAATCTGGCAGAGCCGGTTAGACAACTTCTCATCCTTCCAGAAAGATGCAATAAAAATTAAATAGAACATTAAAAGTTCTGGGGAAACAAGAAGTTGAATCTGGCAGAGCCGGTTAGACAACTTCTCATCCTTCCAAAAATACAATATAAATAATAAATAAAAGGTGTGGGGAAACAAGAAGTTGAATATGGCAAGCCGGTTAGACAACTTCTCGTCCTTCCAAAAATACAATATAAAGAAGAAATAAAAGGTGTGGGGAAACAAGAAGTTGAATCTGGCAGAGCCGGTTAGACAACTTCTCGTCCTTCCAAAAATACAATATAAAGAAGAAATAAAAAGTGTGGGGAAACAAGAAGTTGAATCTGGCAGAGCCGGTTAGACAACTTCTCGTCCTTCCAAAAATACAAAAGAAACAAATAAATGTTCTCATTCAAAATTCAAGATCATACAGCAACAAAATACTACATATTCAAGATTTAGGATTAGAGAAAAGCAAAGTATAAGAGTGGCTTCCCTTACCTCTATTCCAGACTTAGTTTCCTCTTCTCAAACCGTTCTCCGGAAACTTCCAGAATTTCCCCTCTTCAACTAGAATTTCCTCCAACTCTCTTCTCTCACAATTTCTCTAGAATTTTAGTGCAAATCTTCAGCCTCCCCCCCTTGGCTATTTATAGCCAAAAAAATTTTACTATTCATTTTTACTATTCACTTTTACTATTCACTTTTACTATTCATTTTTACTATTCAAAAATTATTTTTTATTCACCATTCTTATCTCTGAAGGATTAATTCTACGTGGAGTGTTCTCTTCCACAATTTATTTTAATATTTTTTTTTTAACTATTCACTATTCACTATTCACTATTTACTATTTACTATTTACTATTCACTATTCACTATTCACTTTTCTAAAAAAAAAAATCCTAAATAAGTTATCAAAAATTTGAAGCTCTCCCTCTAGAATTACTATAATTTTATATCCAAAAAATTACAGTTTTCTATCCATTAAAATTATTATTACTAATAAAATGCTAGAATTTACTATTATAAATATATATTTTTTTTTCATGGGTCTTACATTCTCCCCAACAACAATTATTTTCGCCCTCGAAAATTATCTATTTAACAAAAGACTTTTTAATAAAAGACTACTTACATAAGAGATATGGATATTCCTTTATCATAAATTCTTCTAATTCTTTCATCATCACTGTTGTTAGCTGGGCTTGTCTCCTACTCAATGCATTTGCCACCACATTGGTTTTTCCTTATTCTTTGAATAGATAATAATATCATCTATAAATACTACCACGAACTTATCTAAACATGACCGAAATATTATGTTCATTTAGTCCATAAAAATCGTTGGAGTATTCGTCATGCCAAAAGGCATTATTACGTATTTAAAGTGTCCGTAGCGATATCTGAAAGATGTCTTTTGTACATCTTCCATCTTGACAAGAATCTGATGGTACCGAGATCTGAAATCAACTTTTGAAAACACCCCTACTCCTCTCAACTGATCTAATATATCATCGATTCTTGGCAAAGGATACTTGTTCTTAATTGTAGTCTTGTTCAACTGTCGATAGTCCATGCATAACCTTGAACTTCCATTCTTTTTTTTTTTTTCACCAGCAATACAGGAGCTCTCCATGGAGACAAACTTGGACGGATAATATTCTTCTCCAACAAATCTTTGATTTGCTTTTTCAACTCTGCTAGTTCGGCAGGAGCCATTCTATATGGAGTCATAGAAACCGGGCCAACTCCGGGCACTAGATCTATTGTGAAATCGATCTCTCAACTAGGTGGTAAACATGTTACTTCTTCTAAAAACATCAACATATTCTTCTACCACAAGTATTCCGATGATTTGTTCTTCAGTATTCTCTCTTTTCTCCTGAGCTAACACCACATAACAAGTAGCTTCATCTTTGATATCCTTCGCAATGGCCCGAGTTGATCTTAGTTATAAATCATTCAAATTTAGAAACTCTATCTTTTGTTTCCCACAGTTAGTAAGAACATGATTGGCAGACAACCAATCCATTCCCAAAATAATGTCTAGATTTTGAAGGGGTAAGTAGATCAAGTTCACTTTGAACTTGCGTCCTGCAATTTGGATCGGGCATCCGACACAGACTGAACTGGTCGTAACTAGTGCCGTTGCTGGTGTAGAAACTACTAATTCACACCCTAGATCACGCATCGGTAATCCGAGTCTTTCTAAACATGTTAGGGATATAAAGGAGTGTGTGGCTCCAGAATCAAACAAAACATATACGCATTCTCCTAACGACATACAAGTGTGTAAGATTAATGTACCTGGCTTAGTAGCCTCTTCTGCAAACATTGCGAATACTCTTCCTATTGCTCGGGGCTTTATTTCAGCAAAATCTTGTTGTTGTGATTCACCCACTTTCTTTTTCTTTGGACAAACCTTAGCAAAGTGTCCCGGATCGTTGCAGATGAAACATCTCTTCCCTTCAACTTTTTCCCAATTAAGTTTAGGGCAGTCACGTTTGAAATGTGCTCCTCCACACTCAAAACACTTCATTATTCCTCGATAGGATAATTGTGGTTTTTCATAAGGCTTTTTGTTGAATTTCATTGAAGATTCTCCCTTTGCAAGTCTGGAAACTCTATTTGGATCAAACCCCAACAATTCTATCATTCTGGCTTTCTCTACCAATGCTGGAAACTCTTGTATTTCCAATGGCATAAGTACCTTCTTCAGTTCATGCCTTAGTCCTCCCTCGAATTTTCGACATCTCCATTCTTCTGTAATATTCTGTGTATAAAATCTTGAGAGATAGTTAAATTTTACCACGTACTCTTGTACTGATAGCCTTCTTTGTTGTAAGATTAGAAACTCCGCCTCCCTTTCAAATTTGGCACTGTTTGGAAAATATTTTTCCAAGAACCTTATTTTAAAGTTCTCCCAATTCACAGCCTCACCACGAACCGTCATCAATCGAAATATTTTCTCATTCTGCCTTAGCCAGAAGTCGGCCTCATCAGGAGTAGCCTCCCCATTAAATTTAGTAGGATCATGCCTTAAGAAGTCATTCAAGCTATAATGATTTTGAGGTACTTGATCAACTTGTTGTTGTTGCATTTTTGTCAAGATTCAAGTGATTTCTTTCAAAAAAAAATAATAATAAAATTTAGCATATGATATGAACTTCTTAAAATAGTCATTCTCACCATAAACAATAAAACAAGTTCGCTTCCCACAGCCCCAAAAGATTTTCGAAAACCATTGCTCTGATACCACAATGTAACACCCCAAATATTTTAAGGGGTATTACTAGTAGTAAAGACTAAATTAATTTGATATCTGATATAAACAATCAAACTTTATTTCAATTCTTCCAAAGTACAATTCCAAACTTACAAACTTTAAACAATATAGTCTTCACCACTTAACATAAATTCATCATTAAACTTATAAGTCTTACACAACATATTTTTCCAATGCAAATTTATTCTTTTTATAAAAAGCCCTCAAAGTTTTTTCCCTACATCTCTCTCAACATCTCTAAGCTTTTTCAACCGCATCTGCAACATTATCTGCTCACATATAACATGAGTTATATGATCATAGCACAAACAAATAAGGGTAAGCCAACCATATCATACAATCATTAAATTTACTTATAATATAAATGTTTCAATCATGTATTTCTGCAATTTATAAATACCATTATCCTGATGTTATTAATTCATTTTTTTTTAACTTCTTCAAAATCATATTTCTCATTTTCATAGACTTTACAAGTATACCATGCTTACTCACGAAGTCTTATGGTCAGACCGCTCTCTGCCTGCTTCCTTAAGCCTTACTTGTATACTATGTCTTACTTTCTGAAGTCTTATGGTCAGACCTCTCTCTGCCTGCTTCTATAAAACTTACGAATCATATGTTTATGTCAAAGCCTTATGGTCAGACCACTTTCTGCCTGCTTTCATAAAACTTACGAATCATATGTTTATTTCAACACCTTCTGGTCAAACCACTTTCTGTCTGCTTTCATAAACCTCGAGTGTTACTTTGCTCATATCAAGCTCTCATGGTATAAACCAAACATACTACTCCCAGTAGTAAACGTCATTTCACAAGTAATGATTTCTTATATCCATTCCAACATCTCATAAAATCAACAATTCATACCCTCTTATCCACCTAACTCAATCATGTTCATTCTTTAATCATAAATTGACAATAACCCATTTTGGTGTCAATAAATTAAACATATTGCCAGATATCATACTTCATATCATAAACTCAATTTTCCCATAACGAGTGTAACTCAACAGATTTTCACCAATCAAAGGTCATATATCAGCCAAAATACATCAACATATCTTAGGAACTACATATTAAAGTTTGGGCTCAATGTAACTGTAAATGAAATATATATGAAGTTTTTACCATGTTAACTCAAGAACAAAAATATAGTGTTCATCATACTTTTCAAAATTTCAAAATTTATTTCTCAACACATAGACTTCTAATTACATATCCAAACGGTCATATTATAGCCATATATCTTGGGAATCATATATAAACTTTTCAGGTTAATCTAACGGTCAAATAGAACAAAATCTATATTTTACCGAGAGGACTTAGTAACACAATAACAGGGGTAATTATTTTACTCAAACATGCAGAACTTATTTCTCCAAGTACAGACTCTTAATTAATGATCCGCACGGTCAAATTATAGAAATATATCTTAGGAATCCTATATCAAACGTTCAGTTAAATCTAACGGTCAAATAGAATAAAATCTATATTTTACCGAGAGGTCTCAGTAACACAATCATAGGGGTAGTTAATTTACTCAAACATGCAGAACTTATTTCTCAAAGTAAAGACTGTTAATTAATTATCCTAACGGTCAAATTATAGAAATATATCTTAGGAATCATATATCAAATTTTCAGGTTAATCTAACGGTAAAATAGAACAGAATCTATATTTTACCGAGACAACTTAGTAACAGAACTACAGGGGTAACTAATTTACTCAAACATGTAGGATTTATTTCTCCAAGTAAAGACTTCTATTTCTAAATCCGAACGGTCAAAGTGTAGTAATAGGTCTTAGGATTCCCATATTAAAATTTTAGCTAAATCCAACGGTGAAAACAATTAATAGAAAATTTTCACTACAGTAACTCAAAATAAGAATTTATAATCATGAAAACCAAATTTACACAAGTCAATAGATAACTACCATTACCAAAAATTTTAACATATTCATACTCATATTCATAATCATAACAAGAAAGGATTAGCTCCCCTACCATCAAAATAATCTTAATATAAAAATTCAGGGGAAACAAGAAGTTGAATCTGGCAGAGCCGGTTACACAACTTCTCATCCTTCCAGAAAGATGCAATAAAAATTAAATATAACATTAAAAGTTCTGGGGAAACAAGAAGTTGAATCTGGCAAGCCGGTTAGACAACTTCTCGTCCTTCCAAAAATACAATATAAAGAAGAAATAAAAGGTGTGGGGAAACAAGAAGTTGAATCTGGCAGAGCCGGTTAGACAACTTCTCGTCCTTCCAAAAATACAATATAAAGAAGAAATAAAAAGTGTGGGGAAACAAGAAGTTGAATCTGGCAGAGCCGGTTAGACAACTTCTCGTCCTTCCAAAAATACAAAAGAAACAAATAAATGTTCTCATTCAAAATTCAAGATCATACAGCAACAAAATACTACATATTCAAGATTTAGGATTAGAGAAAAGCAAAGTATAAGAGTGGCTTCCCTTACCTCTATTCCAGACTTAGTTTCCTCTTCTCAAACCGTTCTCCGGAAACTTCCAGAATTTCCCCTCTTCAACTAGAATTTCCTCCAACTCTCTTCTCTCACAATTTCTCTAGAATTTTAGTGCAAATCTTCAGCCTCCCCCCCTTGGCTATTTATAGCCAAAAAAATTTTACTATTCATTTTTACTATTCACTTTTACTATTCACTTTTACTATTCATTTTTACTATTCAAAATTCACTATTCACTATTCACTTTTCTAAAAAAAAAATCCTAAATAAGTTATCAAAAATTTGAAGCTCTCCCTCTAGAATTACTATAATTTTATATCCAAAAAATTACAGTTTTCTATCCATTAAAATTATTATTACTAATAAAATGCTAGAATTTACTATTATAAATATATATATTTTTTTTTCATGGGTCTTACAGTCGTCGCCCACTGTCATCGTCGTTGGTGCCACCAGAATCGCACCATGGAACCCTAAATCAGAATCCCAATTGGTCGTTGTTCAATCGAATCAGATGCACGAGTGGGTCGCTCATCGTCTCCTCGGCACCATCGCCCATCGTCTCCTCGGCCAACCATCGCCCATCGCGCCATGGAACCCTAAATCAGAAAATCCCAATTGGTCGCCCATTGTCTCCTCGGCCACCATCGCGAGCAACAACGAGTGGGTCACCTCCGCCTCCGCCTCGGCCACCATCACGCGTTTCTCCCCCAACGGCGAGTGGGTCTCCTCTGCCTCCGCCACCATCGCGCGTTTCTCCCCCAACAGTGAGTGGGTCGACTCCGCCACAGCCACCATCGAGCGTTTCTCCCCCAACGGCGAGTGGGTCGCCTCCGCCTCGGCCACCATCATGCGTTTCTCCCCCAACGACGAGTGGGTCGCCTCCGCCGATGCCTCCAATACCTCCAATACCGTCAGGATCTGGGGCACGCCGATGCCTCCGAAGCTTCTCTTTTGTTGATGATGTTGTATACTGTGCAATGAAGGTGCGAGTATTGTGTATTGCTTTGTTGTGTATTGCTTTGTGATGTATGTTGGAATTTCTGAAATGTTGCTGTGTGTTGTTCTTCTTCCTGTGCGATGAAACAGGCTCTGGATTGGTTGAGGATGGTTGAGGATAGCCATTTACCAGCTCTGGGTTGGTCGAGGATGGTTGAAAAAATTAAAAAAAAAACACGTTACTGCCTCGGTTACTTAAAAACCGAGGCATAATCTTATTTATTTTTACTCGGTTCATAACCGAGGCATAAAACTTACTATTTTTTACCTCGTCAGTATATTCACCGGTTATAGAACCGGTGCCTATAAACAAATTTAACCGGTGCGATTTCGTTTTACTGGTGAATTGTACCTACACTCTCGTCAACGTGTTCCTACTCTTATCATTAATAAAATAATTTATATTTCATGAGATTTTTCTTGTATATTTGTCATTAAATTTTGTAAGAATTTTTTTGTACTATTTGTCTTAAGAACTTTTGTTGGTATATAATTCCTTTACAGATAATTATTTTTTATTACATTATAAATTTGCAAGTATTTCTTATAAAATTTTCTGTAAAAAATATTGTACAGAATATTTACAAAAGAAATTGATATCAATTTTGCAAATTATTATTCATAACAAAATTTATAAATATTTTTAAGAAAAATTTTGAAAATTGACAGAAAATGTGTTTTTTTTTAACAGTGTATTATCCAACTCTTTTGTGGATAATTACGAGATAATAGAATTGGAAATATTGTTGAGGAGTTATTCTTCCATTAACAACAAAATCTTTGAACAAGTTGTATAAAGATATCAAATACTTGTAACTTTTTTAAGTATCAGGTTTTTCTACTTCCACAATCATCAGCACACCACCACACATTTTTGGTTCGGTTAAAATGGAAAAGAAAGAAAGAAAAATCAAAAGTTAAATTGTTTATATTGAACAAAAGAGAGTGGAGTTTATAGTTATTAAAATATTATTGAAATATATTTTACAAATTATTTTTTAAATATATTTATAATATATATATATATATATATATTATAAATATATTTAAAAAATAATTTGTAAAATATATTTCAATAATATTTTAATAAAATTTTAAAAATATAAATCAGGGTTAAAATAATTTTTAAATTAAAATAAACAATTATTATAAAATTTTAATAAATAAAACATGTTGTATTTCTAAATAAAAATATATTAAATAAATTAGCTTATGAAATATCAAAATTTAATTAATTACTCCGATATTTATTATTTTAATATTTTCAACTATTTGTTATATATTATAATATAAAACATAACTATCAATAAAGTATTATTTTACTTTAATTATTTATTTCTATAATATAAAAAAGTATATTGAGTTAATAGCGTGAGATTCTTCCACAAGCAGTTTTACTCATGCATTATAGTAATATTTAATTATTCTTTTATCCATCGATTAGTGTTGTAATTGACTGTCAGTACTCTTCTACGACATGTGTAAGTGTAAGTGTAAGTGTATACATGTGACACAATTTTAAATATCTATAAATTATTTAAATTTTTAAAAAAATTAAAAAAATAAAATTATAAAAAATATATATAATTAGAGATATTAATATATACAAAATTAATTTTAATTATTGAAATTAAAAATGTTATAAATAATATTGTGTAAATAAGTTTTTTATTATAAGTAATTATTTAAATTTTAAAAAATAGTTGATAAAAAATAAATATTTTTTTTATAATAAGTAAATATTTGAAGTAAAAAAATATTTACTAAAATGATAAAATTAAAAAAAAATATTATGAATTATTTTTTTTAAACAGTAGTAATTAAGAGCTGAAAAAACTAAATAAAACATCAAATATATGTATCTCTTTATCTATAGAACCAGAGATAATGGAATATAAAAATCTATTTTTCTTATATAGATTTAAACAATAATTATGATATTATCTTAAGAAATAAAGTATAAGTTTAACTTAGTTTCATAAAATTAATTTATAAAATAAAATTTGTATTTATATATTTTAAATTAATTTTATTTATAATTTATATAAAACTTTTAGCAAATACTACTGGCTAGAGAGAGAAATCAAATATAAATCACATGTATATCATAAATTATACTTTATACTTATTGTATGTCGAATGATTGCAAATTTGATGATATTAAAATGTTAACTCATGTATATAAATAAGATTGTTATAAATAGGATTAATGGTTTGTTTTTACGTAATTCTTCTATTTTTTTATCTCAATTAATCTTGTCATTAATTGAACTGGATAACATTAAATTTGGTGTATCTTTACATGGTGAGTGCACAATTGTTAAGCAAGTGACACAAAATGCTTTTGATGTGTAAAGTAGAAATGAAAAAGAATTGAGATTTCATTAAATTTCTAAATCAATAAATAAATAAAAGAAAAGAAAATAGAAACAAAATAAGCAAAAAGATCCAAGCCCAAATCTTGTTTCTCATCTCCTTTCTTAGTAGATCTACATGGCCACCGCTAAGGCCAACAAGTTTCCAGTCAGTTGCCACCCTTGCCACCGATCAGAGTAAGACTATCGACGACCTTACCCACGTCGGAAGCGTCGTGATTCTTCGTGGTAACTCAATTTCTCCATCATCCGCGGCACACACGAAGAGCCACCGTGACACCATGGATCTCACGCTTGTACCGTTGACACCACCTTGATCATATGTTCTTGATTCTTCTTCAACTTCTTCTTTGTATACTTGATGGCTTATTATAAAAGAAAAGTTCTTTGTGTGCAAACCTTGGTAATTGTAAATTTCATGGGTCTTAGAGATTTTTTTTATTTAATTAAACTTGCAGGTGAAAGATGATGAATTATGAAGTAGAGTTTTTTAGTCAATGAGTTGAGTGCAGATAATAATGACTTTTAGAAAATGGATAATGGTGAATTTATTTGAGCATTGGTCTAGGATAGGTTTGTGAAAGTTATGGAAAATGGATTCTGTTTTTTTTCCCTTGTGATAGGGGTAGAAGGAAATGAAGTGAATGATATTGG
This sequence comes from Vigna nakashimae, assembly GCA_034642375.1. Taxonomy (NCBI): domain Eukaryota; kingdom Viridiplantae; phylum Streptophyta; class Magnoliopsida; order Fabales; family Fabaceae; genus Vigna; species Vigna nakashimae. The sequence continues at coordinate 30,954,928 of CM067763.1, read as the reverse complement.
GTTCAAGGAAAAAATTGGGGATAATAAATATGAGAATCCTTTGTCTCGCGTTTCCCAAGCCTTTCCTCTATAAACCTGGGTGCTGATAGATTGCAGTGATAGATTACAGATGAAAGATTGAGAGAGTAGTTTGATTGGAATTGGAATTTGCTTCCCCTTCCCTCAGTTCTCTTGTGCCCTTCTTAAAAGGAATAAAATAATCACTAAAAATGGTGTTTGTCGAGGAGGGCGTTCATTGCGCCATTGTCAATGGCAAGCATAGTGATGGTCTGGTGCTTTATCTCGTCGGCGAGGTGGGTGAGGGTGAGGTTGTGATATAAGGTGGAGAAGCTCGGTAAGAATGGCCCTTCCACATCGTATTAGAAGAAAACATCCTATTCGAATTTAGGGATTTAATGAAATCCCAATTCTTTTTCATTTGTAAATTATAGGTAATGCAAGCTTTCTCTGCTAGTTAATATTTGCACAATGACCATGCCACGAGACAAAAATTTTAACGTCGTCCAGTACCATTAATTGTAAGGTTCCAATTGACTCAATTTTACAAGAACAGGAACCTAATTGAGATGAAAAACTACGAGGATCTATTTGAAATGATTCTACAAAAACAGAGACCTCGAAAATGATTAAACCTTACAAGATTAAAAGTTTACAAGATTAAAAAATTACAAGTTTACAAACTTATAAACTTCTAAATTATAAAATTGTAAAATTGTAAAATTGTAAGATTGTAAGGTTATAAGGTAATAATGTTGTAAGGTAATAAGGTTGTAAGGTAATAAGGTTGTAAGGTAATAAGTTTGTAAGGTAATAAGGTTATAAAGATTATGAAATTATATGTTAAGAGGGAACTCTCCCCAGTTTAGTAAAAAATATTTTTTATTATGAACTATGTCAAATGTTCTTTCTTATGTAATAACATTAATAAAATATACTTAGGATCATAAATTTACTCATATTAATCGTTTAAGATATAACCATAATCAGTTAAAGCACATTATACTCAAAATAAGGCTATATTGCATGTTTTAATCGATTAAGATAATAATATAATCAATTAAAATAGAAAGATAGACCTAATTGATTAAATGCATATGAATTTCATATCATATATATTTGTGTGATCTAACTTGTTTCAGGTAGAAAGTACTTTGCAATGTTTTGAAAAAATGTGAAACAAGAGCTTAGGAACACATCAAGAAGTTGTCCAGAATCATTGTTGGAGAAATCACTCAACCCTTTGAAGAATCTTCATATTCTCCAAAGTTTCAAGAAAGAAAAAAGACTTGTGAGATCTGCATATAGGTGGTGCATCTGGGTTACACCTTATTGTTTAGATTTTCTTAATCACCTTAGTTGTGTAAGCAAGGCGTAAGAGAGTGTGAGTTTGAACCTCTCTTGGTTATAGTTTTTAATATTGGAGTATGTGTGAGGATACAATTAAGTGAATTCTTTGTATTCTTGACAATTGAAATATAGTGGATTCCCTCCAGCTAAGTTTGTTGGAGGAAACTAGATGTAGGCTCAACTTAAGAGTTGAACCAGTATAAAAATTGATGTGTGATCTTAATTTTGTTTTTGTATTTTATATTGTTGATCATAAACCTTTGTGAATTGATTCAAAGAACCAAAATTTTCAAATAATTTGAACAAGATGTTTTAAAACCCAATTCACCCCTCTTAGATTGAGATATAGGGATACTATTTTAAACAATAGGCACTAGAGTTGGTTAATCGAGACATTAATTGATTAAAAAGATCTTAGATGGCCAATATATCTCAAACCTTTTGTGAGTGACTCCATAAACATATCACCTCTGTTTGCTGAAGAGAATTATCCATTCTAAAAAATAAGAATGAAAATTTGCTTAGAATCAGTAGATAAAAGGGTGTAGGATGCTTGTTAGCTCTTTGGGAAGCATACCAAATTGTTTTAGTAATAAAACCATTGTAAGACCATGTATTGTTTTCCCAAGAGACTCGTGTAATATTAAATAATCATATAATTAGTAATTCATCTAGACTAAAGAATAATTACAAACTTACAGTTATAGTTAATTAAATAAAGATTTACAAAGAAGGGTGAACTTTAGTAATTTGAGGCACTTAGGAGTGGAGAAATGGTGGAAATGGTATGGAATGGCAAAGCTAGGGGTAGATTTCACCGACTTCACTCTCTTGCACACACTGAATCATCTCATCTCCATCAAATACTAATGTCAGTCCCTTAGATGAGAGAACCTAGGTTTTCTTACTAAGCGTCAATCCCTTGATCTTTCAACAAGCGAACTTGCATTAGGACCTAGGGTTTTAGATAACTAATGGGTCATGTTCCATCCCTTGACAGAAGTCTCCACTAGATCTTTTGTTTCAAGCCTAGGGTTCAGTAGAGTTTTCATAAGACCTAATGAAACCGCAAATCGAGCTAGGAACATTCTCATTCCCGCAAGCAATAAGAGTAGAAACAAAAAATTAATATTTAGATGAAGATGCATATATATAATCAAAGCATTTATAAGATACAAGAAAGTTCAATAGATACATCTACTCCAAACAAGATATGTTTGGTTCTCCATTTCCATGGAGAGTGTAACACCCCAAATTTTGGGATGCCACGGGTTTACAATAACTTTTTAATACTTAAATTATGATATCATTTCAAGATACAGTTTAAATAAAACTTCCATTTATTATAACTGAATTCTGAAAACTTCATAAATCAAATGCAACTATAAAATGTTCATAGAATCCATTACAAAACTATTAACATTGAAATTAAAATCCCATAGTTCTCCCATGTATCTTGCTACTCAAATTTGCTTTAGCTACATCTGTAACAACATCTACTCATGTACAAGTACGATCATCGTAGGTGGAAACCACAACTACAAACATGCAAGGGTGAGCTAACAAAAACATATCATATAACATACACAAGTATTCAACATCAACTTAGAATAAGATTTCTGAATATCACATATCATCATACTCCTATACACCTCTTTACATGACAACACATCAAATTATTAACACGTCGCACTATAAGAATTCCAAGTCACCAGCATATATCCACAAAATGATTTCGTCAAAGTAACCAATTCACACTCATACTTCCTCTATCATTCACCAACTCATATCCCAATTTATTTGAAACCATTCACTATATATTGAATCCCCATCGGGTCTCTCACATACAACATACGGTCGAGTGTCACCTCCCACTACTCTCTTAAAGAGCTTCATTGGGCCAGTACACTTTTCCACACCATTACATAATGACATCTCCCACCACTCTCTTAGAGCTTCTCCGGACAAGTATATGCTTTCCACCACCCTCTTGGGCTTCACCGGACATGTATACACCCCCCACCACTCTATTCTTAAAGAGCTTCACCGAGCAAGTACTAATGCTACTTCCACCACACTTCCAAGAGCTTCACCGGGCATCACAATATAAACCCAATTCTAAAACAATTAACAATATTAAACTCGCACAATCAAGCAACAAACCCTTGTGTAATAAACATTCTCAAAACAATAATAAAGCAATCATCAAACTAATGACTAATAAGAAAAAATACATACTATATATATACCCTTTTTTAATAACTAACACCAAATGCATTAAAATAAGAATAAATTCAATATATTCACACCTATGTGGATTCCTCATGAATCCATTACTAACCCCTTCTTTTTCATTTAAGTCTCTTCCTGCAAAATGGAAAAACTATCCTCGTGCCTTACCATTCACTTTTCCATGTTCACATGCTATACATATATACATCACATAAAAAAATTGATTTATTCTTATTTTATAACTTCTCGCGGGTCCCACTCCATTTAAGATCATCAATCACATCATGCATTCCTTTCATACTAAGGCCCAAGTCCTTTCTTCAACTCATTTCCAAAAATTAAAATAAAACAAATACTAATTAATTTTTCATAAATACTTTTTTCACCCAATTCTATACTATAATTAAGTATTTAATATTATAAAATGTAAAAAATAAAAATAAAAGCTATTTTTATTTTATCCGGGTTTTATATAGAGCCTAAAAGCTTATAAAAGTGGATGATAGAAGGAGACCCAAAGAGGGAGAAGAAGAAGACCCAAAGAGCGAGAAGAGGATGTTTCCACATGCTTCAAGTAGCCTCCATGAGCTCCAGAAGTAAAAATGTGCCTCCACATCGCGTCCCTAAGCTTCAACTGCGTTTTCACATCCAAAAACTACCTTTTTCTTCCACTCTCGTCACTTTAAAACCCTCTCCAAAAAAATGCATTCTCACTAGGCCACAAACACTTCTCATTGGGCTAGAGGTGATATGCTCGCTGGGCCACAAAATCCTCTTGTTAGGCTAGAGGTGCTCTACTAGCTAGGCCGCAAGACTTTCTGACTGGGCTAGAGTTACTCTACTTGTTGGGCTAGCAGTGCTTGTGGCTGAGCTAGCAACTTTTGGCAGCAACGCTTTATTCTTCTCTAATCTTCCAATTTCCAACAAAATAAACCAAAAATAGATAATTAAATCTATTTATGAAGACTAAATACAAATCTTACACATTTTCATGAATTCAACACAAAACACATTATATAAGAACAAATAAAGGGTTATAGTAAGTGTGAATAATAGTTAATTATCATACTTACTAACTTTCCCAAACTTAAACTTTTTCATGTACTCATGAAAAACAAAAGTTAAACTTAGCCTAGACAAAATATCTCAACTACAATGGTTTAGTGACTCAAGCAAACAACTTCAATCAAAGCAAAGAAATCAATCATGCTTGCTCATCATGGAAAGACCAATCAAGAGATAGTGAGGCTTTAGCAAATCAAGCTTCAACTATGGTGCTCATAGAAGAAAGATTACAACACTATGGTGCCCATAGTGCAAAACAAGGATTTTAACACGGCTAATATGCTTCGGTTTTCTGGAATGCGGTGACATTTTTTGTAGTTTCAATAAACGTATAGGCCTCGGTTCAAGGGAAACCGAGACAGAAAATCGTCTATTATTTCGGTTGCTTCATAACCGAGGCATAAAACCATGTAAATTCCAATTTTTTAAAATTTTTCGAACATTTAGAAATCGGTTAAGCAGAAAACCGAGTCAATATCCCTTGATATTACCCTAGCGCACTATTCTTCTTCTTCTCGCGCAAAAGCGTTTTCCTTTCCCATCTCCCATGTGCCTTCTTCTCGTGTCGTCTACTCCAAGTGCGGCCTCGTCCCCGATTACTCCACCGGCGACATTGTCTACTCTTAGCGCGGCCTCGTCCTCAAGTCCCATTCCATCGACGAGAACTTCGAGTGGCGTACCTTCGCCGACGAGTTCGGCGACAACGACCCCAACCATGTCGGTGGTCCTTTTAACCCTCTTCTCACGGATGGCGACTTGTTTACTGTCATCGCCAAGCCCAACGGCTACGGCGACGACGACGAGTTCTTCTCGTCCTCCCTTAAATGCTGGCAGAATCGTGGTTCCAACCCCGACCGCGCTCTCATCCATGCTTTCACGACCTTCTGAAATTGATTTTTGGGGTTGTTTATTTGCAGGTTTGTTTTGTTCTTGTGTCTTTACCCTTCAAAATCGCTCCTTTAACAAAGTTTAAGCGATGGATTGTTGGGATTGGGTTCTTGTTGGCATCTCAGAGTTGGATTGGGTTCCTTTAACAAAGGTACTTTTTTCTGTGTTATTTTTGGGGCCATAAAAAAAGGTCAATTTTTTGGTCACATTTAGCGTAATTCTTAATCTCATTTTTCTGTTTCGTTTGATGCTTCAGTTGGCCGCTCATTTCTTGGTGGCTTCTGTCAAGGTTTGTGCTTTGGTAGCTACCTCTTCTTTGCTCCTTAATTTTTGTTACACGTGTTAAAATTTTATGACAGTGTTTTTCTTATAAATTATTTTAACATCCACTACAAGAAAAACATGAATTACCGAGGGTATTTTTCCGAAGGCCTGTCTATCGTCGGTAAAAGTGCTTTACCGAGGGGCAAAAAGTGAATCACCGACGGCCTAGACGAAATCACGTTTCCGACGGTCAAGAAAACCTTAGCGAGGGTTTTGAAACCTTCGGTAAGAGTGTCCAGCAATAAAAATCAATGATTGGGGTTCGTCCCCAATCTTGTCAAACAAAGCCCTCCTTCCCCTCAGCCGGTAAGAGTTGCGATTTCGGCCCTCCCTTCCCATCGACCTTCCCATTCACTCCGTCTGCATTCCATTTCGCTTGCTTTCGTTCATTCTCTCCCTATCCCTCTCTCTGTCTGTTCTGTCTGGTGGCATTGTGTGCGTACGGTTCGTCGTGTCGTTGTGGGTCGTGCGGGTGGGGTGGTGGTTCGTGGTCGTGCGCGTCAGGCTTGTGCGGCGAGTGGGTTGGTTATTCGTGGTGATTAACTTCAGGAGGTCATTGTGGTGAAGCCCAAGGTTGGCTGTTGGGTTGAGAGCTCGCGGTGTGACATGGCTTCCATTGAATTAGGTGTTCTGGAGTGCGAGGTAAGTTCTCTGTTTTAGAACGCTACTTGAATAAATTGATTGCCTTGTTCTTCCCTAGTTGTGTGCAATTTTTCCATGTAATTGGTTGTTGCCCTATTCTTACCAATATGCGTGAACTTGTTTGCATTGTTGATATTTCTGTAAGGACAAGGTACTCACACAGATATGGAACCCCATCTTTCCGAAAACGTAGACATTTACTTCTCTGGCCATCCGAATCTGTTTTGTATCTAATGCAAGTCTGGCAAAATATTTTTGTCTTCAGATATTGGCATCTTTTTCTGTTCTACGGGTGAATTGAAGAACTCAACAATAATTTTAGTCGCAAGATTCGGTGTCTTGCTTAATTTCCTAACATTGAGTTGTAAAAGCGAGAGTTATAACTGGCTTTGTTAAGCAACTCTAATTCCTTACCTTTTTGGTCTCAACATTAATTCTAAAACCTGTTTCTAACAGTATAGTTATCTCAGTTAGGCATTGATTAACCTTGCATTTCATAATACTTGCGGAGAAATAGATTATACGTTGAAGTGTATGGATGTTCAACAGTCTCATTAGAGTCATATCTCAAATATTACCAGATTGACAATAAATTTGAATGTTTGACTCTCTAGCAAGTGGTGTCCCTTAGTTAATCGTAATACATCTGGACTGGAATAAAACAAGTTTAAAAAATATAGGACCACTTAACAAAGTACATTGATTAAGTAAAAAGGGACATCAAAATCTTCTAAAACAAAGTAACACTGGAATAATCACCTTGTACCAAAATATGTTTTCCAATACTTTGACCCCAATAGTCACTTTCAGATGTTGTACTTGACTTGACCAGAACAAAATTAAAAGGATGGGTGATTGGAGGGAACTCTTCTTTTCTGAAAGGATGATTTCTCTCTGAAGTTTGAACCTTTAGAATTCTTGTCTGAACATTGTGTTTAGAAAGTGAATAATTGATGTTTACAATGTAGGTTGCCCTGGTCAGATTGTTCAGACCAGTGTTCCAGTTGCTGTAAGGACCAATTTCAATTGCTTAGTTGCTAAGAACCAATGTCTTTTTGCTAATTGAGTTATTTCCAACGACCTTAATTGTTTTAGGACCTAAGTTAGAAATTTTAGTTGTTGTAAGGCCTTTGTACAATAGTTCAATTCCTTTAATTGGAAGGGTGAGTTTAGGGATGAGGAAGTGAGGGAGAAAGGGAACAAAGGGTGTTAATTTGTAGAGGAAAAAAAACTGAACATAGAGGAAGAGCAGAGAGTCAAAGACAAACACAAAGGATGAAAAAAAAACATAAATAAAGCAGGTTGTTAGATTGTGTCAGTGGGACTAGTCCTGGAGCATTTTCTTCATGAATTTTAGTGCAACACAAGCAGAATCCACCAATTATGTTTGTGCCTTTCTCTTTCTAAGAAGATCATATCTCCTAAAGATAAGGATCGAAATCCATATAATACTAATCTATACAAATAATTTGTGGGTTGAAAAAAAAATTAACAAATCTAGTAATGAAATTGGTGGCTAAGAAGAAGAAGAAGATGTTGATTCTATTATTAAAGGTTCACATGATGTGGAAAAACTTGAACAGTGAACTGCTGCTTTTGGATTCACAACCATGGCTATGTTTGTGGTGATGGATTCACGCAGAGGAGAGCCACTCCTAGAATTTGAAGCATCTCAGGTTTTTTTTCCACTCTGCAATACTAGTTACTGATCAAGGATAAATGTAAATTCCCTTCTTTTCTCTCTGATTTCGTTGCTAACCCATGTGACAATGTGGGCACCCTCTGGAATACTGTTATCATTTGGTTCCATCCCCGTTAACATCTCAAGAAGTACAACACCCAAACTGTACACATCACTGTATCTTCTTCTGCTTTAGTTTTCAAAAGGGTTTCTTTTAGCCTTGTTTTTTAACACAACTGATATATCAAATATTCATAGTGTATATGTTCTTAGTCCTCATTATATATTTGTTGAACTATTTTTCTTAGTCATTGTAAGCGGAATGACTGTTTAAATTTTATTTTGGGTAAGAACTGAGTGAGAGTAACTTTATTCTGCTTCAAATTTTTGGTTCCTCAATTGCGTTAGGCATTGGTGCCAAGTTTATTCCTTTATGCAAACCTGGAAAGCTGCCAGGTATATCTGTGTTGTGTTGAATGTAATTGAGCACTACTATCAATCTTAATTAATCTGTTTTAATTTAAAACTAGAATGTATCAAACATAGGCTAAAAGAAATGAAGAGCATTTTAGGTGGATGGCAGGGTTTATTCTGAGTGGAAAGGCCTTGTCATAGTCATATATAGTTTGATCATTCATTACTATTTTGGGTCTGTTTTACTGTTAATGTTTGTGGATTACTAGTTCATGACAACGAATTTGGCCCCACCTTTACCATTTTTTGAACTTTTTTCATTAACTTTTTGTGGCAAAGTCTTCTTTCAGACTAAGTGCTATACTATTCACAGATTCTCAGTACCCAAAGATTAAGATGTCCTTTTTTTGTACAAAAGTATGAAACAAAAAGAAATCAACAAAAACAGATATAAAATATGATATATATATATATATATATATATATATATATATATATATATATATGCATGAAATTCTATACATATATATATGTTCCTTAATTAACCTGTCTCTTTCCTACAAATTTAATGTCTCTAACTCTGTAGGTGTAGCCTTTTATATATGTGTGTGTATAGCTGAATTAAAAGTGAAAAAGGGCAAATTTTCCAAATAAAAGTAGGAAAAAGCTATAGCTAGCTAAGTACACGTAGGTTTGATTGAAGAAATTAAGAAAATTAATTTGTTTATATAGTTTTCTAATCTCAAATTTTGTGAAGTCGTTATCAGTGACAATTAATTTGTGGTTGATTGAGAGTGCAGAATTTTTATATTACCAATATGTAAATATTGAGAAGCAGACATTTGTTTATTTGTGTAACTTTTGTAAAATTAGTTTTAATTTTTAAACAATTAATCAATTGATTCTATCAAACATCACTTTAGGAAATGAGGGTTTAACATTAAACTTGTTCTAAAATTCTTATCCTCATTTTACCGAAGGCTTTTGGCCCTCGATAATTACCGAATGCTTTTGGCCCTCGGTAATTACCGAAGGCTTTTGGCCCTCGGTAATTATCGAAGGGCGGAAGCCCTCGGTAAACGTTAACGACAAGAGATTTACCGAGGGCTCTTTGGCCGTCGATAAGCCGTCTGTCAATATCTTTTACTAACGGTTTTGGGCTGTTTCCGAGGGCTTCTGGCGTTCGATAATGCCCTTCTTTTTTGTAGTGATCGTAGGGGTTGTATATATTGGTTTTGGAATTTGAAGTGGTGAGTGGTGAAGATGGATTCAGAAAGCGAGGCTGTAAAGACACCAAAGAGGGAATTGGAAGCAGAAGGGGTTCTGAATTCAAAGATGAAGGGTTTTTCATAGCTCCCCTTGAAGGAGTGATGGTGGATGCTTGGTGGGGTTTGGTGGAAAGAGAAGAACCCTTGAAGTATAACTAGGAAGGCTATGTTGAACTTGTGCAAATGATTCAAAGGCATGGCTTGAAGCTTTAGGATGTCATGTCTTTCCATCAATGTGGTAGAAATGTTGGAGACTCTTGCAGGTATATCACGCTGCTCATTTTAACTTATTTCAATGTGTGTGTACTGCTCCTGTGTTTAGATTTGTTGATAACAGAGATTTGGGTAATAAATTGTTGTGAGATTGATTTTTGTGCAAGAGAGTTTGTGAAATTTGTTGTATACAACATAAAAGTTAATAACATTGTTTTGTACTTCTAATATGAAAAGGCAAATAAAAAACGGATTGATTTTGATTTTGATTCTAATTTTGTAGCATTCCTCCGCCTTCGTGTGTACTGGAACAAATAAGCAAGAACCATGAATTGGTTGACACATACTGATAAGAAAACCCTTAACTTTGTGCAAATAAAAAATGTCCAGCTGCAAACATAAAACAATGGCAATGAAAAAGGTAAAACCAGGACACTCAATCTTGGATTTTCATGATATCTTCTTTTGGGAGTCAAAGAGAAAGGCACATAGATATAGGTAAAGGACGCCACCGCTAGGCGGGCCTAAATCATAGGCCAATACAAAAACGTGAACGGGACCACCAGATGCATTTATTAATAAAGACTAATATCTCGCTTTATTCTTTCGTAAAATATTAAAAAAAAAAAACCCTTTTACTGCCTCGGTTCAACTCCAAACCGAGGGATAAGACCCTCCCTCTACTATCCTGGTTCACAACCGAAGAAAAAAGTGGTAGACTTTTTACCTCGTCTATATATACCTCGGTTGCGGAGCCGCTACGTATAAAAGAAAATAATCATTGTCGTTTCCTTTTACTGTACTAGTGCAAGATAAATGCAAAAGCTTAATGTGGGATCAACAGACATGATAAAATGTTTTTTTTAATGCATGAAATATTTTTTCACCTTTAACTCAAGCTCATTAGTGTATAAAGATGTGTGTCTTTTACTCTACCATCACTGTCACATAAATCAACTTTGCCCTTCGTTTCAACCAAAATAAACACACTCACATGCAAGCTAGCATCACGAGGACTTTCAAGACTTGTATTGTGGCTAGGCTAAGAATGAAATTTGTTTTTCTAGATATAAAGTACCTTCAGCTAGGAGAGTAGACAAATCAAAACATAATAACAAAAATCTCTTTTTTGCTTTAGTTCAAATGTAACTAATTCTCAACTCGTTTTCCAACTTCATTCACAGAACTCTTTTTCTTTTATCTTGTTCTTCTTTTCCAACATTGGAGATTCTTGAAATTTCTTCAAGGAGGATGTTTGCTTTCTCCAAGAATATTTTTGGACAACTTTTTTCGTGTGTTTTTGTTCTCAAACTTCGTGTGCCAAATGAATGCAATTATTTCGTAAAGAAACAGGTTAGATTACTCATATATAAAAGATATGACATTCTGATGCTTTTTAATCGATTAGGTAAAAAGCTTAATCGATTAAACTTATATTTTTGTTTCAATTGATTAGATTATTATCTTAATTGATTAAAAGATACAATATAACCATCTTTTACTTTGGATATGTTCTTCGGATATGTTCTGACGCTAGTAAAAAAACGGGATTTGAAAGCGCCCCATACGCAACGGTTTCACCACAACTGAAGCGTATAAAAACGCGGTGGCAGAAACGTAATTAAAGCTACCCTATATGCCTCGGTTCTCTAACACCCGTTGCCTAAAGCCGTATACGAACTCGGTTCTACGAAGAACCGAGGCATATGTGTCTGCCAGCAGACCTGTCAGCAGACCTGCAACGAGCTACTAACTCGGTTCTGAACGAACTGAAGCGTAAAGCTGACAATCGAACTCGGTTGCTGGAAGAACCGAGGTATATAACTCTGCTGCAGACCTGCCAACCTGAAAAAGCTCTGCAACCTCTGACGTTTGAGCTTCAGTTTATGCACCGGTTGATTCTAAACCGAGGTCGTAACGTGTTTATGCCTCGTTGTGTAAAAAGCCGAGGTAGTAAGCCTGTGTTTAGGCACTGGTTTGTTTTGAACCGAGGTCGTATTTCATTTATGCACCAGATAAGTGAAGAACCGAGGCATATATATTTAAATTTCATCCGCAAACGAACCGCCTTCACTCATCTTCTTCTCAGCGCTGCTACAGAAACATAACAGAGAAAGAAAACAGTGCTTCCGCGTTTGCTCCCTCGCCTGTCGTCTACTCCTCTCGGCGTTTGCACCGTTTATCGCCGTCGTCTCCGGTGTGGTCGCGTGTGCCTCCGTTTGCGTCTGCCTCTGCTTCCGTCTGTGTCTGCCTCGGCTTTGGTGGTTGCCCTGTGCTTCCTTCTCCGTCGCCGGTGTCGGTGCTTTGGTGGTTGCGTCTGCCTGCGCTTCCATTTCAATCGCAGATTTCATTCTCGCCAACTTGCTGCCACGCTCCCAGGTAATTGACCCTAAAACTTTCTCCATCTTCATTGTTTGTGTAATTTGTGGTATTAGAAACTTTGGCATGAAAAACAGTACTAATTATATAACCAAATTAATTAATTGCTTGTGATCAAGTAATCAAAACTAAGGAAAAAATAGAAAATGTTTTTATGTGTGGTATGAGATGAATATGAGAGTTATTTTAATGTGTAGATTATTATTGCTAGTATAGAAAAATGAGATAAATATGAGGGTTATTTTAATGTGTAGATTATTATTGCTAGTGTAGAAAAATTTATTCTTGATAAACTTGATTTAATAAGGATATATATTCTTCAAATCTTATGATATGCTTGAATATATTGTTTGTAACTGTGAATTAGCCTTAGTTTCCCGTTTAAGATTCAATACAAAAATTATTTACTATCTCCATATTTTTTTAACAAACATACTTTTTAGAAATGAAAATAGAGGAAATGGTAATAATAATTTACAAGTATTGAATCTTGAATTGTCCGGTTGGACAGTTTAAGAATTTTTTGGTTAAACGAGCTTGCTAAACTCATTTCAGATGTGCCGATGAATGTACATTGGGATTCTACTACATTTGGAAGAGAAGCTCAGATCCCATTGTACTTGCATCATCAAGATGTTAGGGAGCTTGCGTCGGAGAGAGACGAAATTAATATTACACTCATTCAGCTGTGGATGATGTAAGTTTATGAAAACTTTTATATATAATTCTATTTTATCAACTTACTTATATCATATTATTTCTTCATTTTAGGTATCTGTTTGATGTTAGTAACAAGAAGGGGTTCAACGATATATATGGGTTCATTGACCCCTCTATGACTCATGAAAGAAATAAATTTGATGATATCCAGACATACATCACCAGCTGCTTTGGAATGGGGAAGGAGATATATTTTCTCCCTTATATACATGGGTAAGTGAAGTTTGTTAACTTCAACACATTCATTTATTAATTTTGGTATATCATTCATAAGTTATTACCAATTTCAGGTGTCATTGGCAGCTACTTGTGATCTCCATACCGGAGAACACGGCTGTCTGGTTTTGTTCATTGCATAAGTCTCCTCCCAACCCTCTTAGACATGTAGTAGATTGGTAAGAATCTCAATGTGTGGTCCTTTTTTTTATATAAATATATGCTAAAGGAATTTTTTTTAATAGTTCCCTTGCAACACATATGATGTTATCTGGGAGATCTACTGCTACAGCTAAAAAGCTTGCATGGGTTTCCCTTAAGGTTTGGTATTTTTAGTCCATACTTTGTTACATTTGGTTCCATTCAAATGATGTTACTTAACATTTTATAATTATGATGATATATTGTAGTGTAATAGACAAATGGGGTCATATGAATGTGGTTACTACGTTATGTTTTGGATGATGACCATCATTCGTGCACATTACACCAGTGGATGGGAAACGGTAATATTTAGGTTTGAATTTTATGTTCTCTATATTTGGATTTCATATACACTAATTGAAATCATTGTGCTTTATGCAGAGATTTAATAGGACTGCTTCAATTCCAGAGAAGTCAATCCAACTTGTGAGGAAAACACTTGCTAAATATGTAATTCATTTATATAATAGTATGTAGTAGATATTAGGATATACTAAGTTCTAAGTTTATGTTTCTAAGTTGTTTTATGTTTTTCTACATTACTATAAATTTAACATGTACATTGCATTGATAAACTTGATTTATGATTACATTGGATTGATTTTTGCTTCTAAGAATTTGATTTATGATTCCATTCAATATATTTATGTTTTAATATAAATTTCATTTAAAATATACGTTTCTGCAACATTCTGGACTGTTCTGGTTACAAAAATATATGCAGGTATGTTTCTGTGGTTGGGTATGTTGCAGAAACAGACACCATTTTAAAGAAAAAAACGTACTTATATGCCTCGGTTCTGGTCAAAACCGATGTCGAAAGACCACTTATGGCCTCGGTTATGGTCAAACCCGAAGTAGAATGTGTCGCGGAGGAGAACAAAAAAAAATGAATCTACTGCCTCGGTTGTACCCTAAACCGAGGCAGTAGAGTGGTACTTTATGCCTCGGTTAAAAAGAACCGAGGCAGAATGTGCTAAGAAAAAAATAAATTAAAAAAACCTAAAACTTTAATGTTTCGGTTAGAGCTAAACCGAGGCAGTAGGGTTGGAGTTTATGCCTCGGTTCACAACCGAGACCAAAAGTATTAGACTTTTTACCTCGCCTGAATATGCCTCGGTTCAGAAACCGCTGCCTATAGACAAAAATAACCGCTGTCGTTTCCCCTGACTGTACTAGTGTGATATGTTTTAATTGATCCATATGACGAGATTTGCATATGATCTAGTGTGCAATTTATACTTTTCTATACATAAAATTTGCATCTAACATTCTTCGTATATGATTTTAAAATACTCTTTACCAAACTTAGAAAAGCCCCTTTCAACATCAAATTATCCAAGTTATCAAATTATCAAATTATAAAAATATAAAATTATAAAGTTATAAACTTATAAGATTACAAGAGTATAAGATTATAAGAGTATAAAATTATAAAACTATAAAATATAAAACTATAAAATTATAAAACTATAATTATGAAACTATAAAACTATGAAACTATGAAATTATAAAACTATAAAATTATAAAGGTGTAAAATTATAAAATTATAAAAGTATAAAATTATAAAATTATAAAATTGCAAAACTATAAAACAATAATACTATAAAACTATAAAATTATCAAATTTACAAATTGTAATTTACAAATTATTGAATTTTAAAAATTTCAAATTTTTAAATTTTCAAAATTTCAAATTATCAATTTATAAAATTATAAAACTATATATTTAATGGTTTAAAATAAACAAAAATATATTAAAGTCAAGATTAAGTGGGTTAGTGACCTAATTAGTCAGTACCACTTTAAAGTATCATCCCTTTCCAGAAACATGTAAATACCATGAAATCTGACATTCAACACACTTTTAATTATACATCAGTCAATAAGCCTTCATGACTAACCGTGAGACGGAATTCAAACACATGCATTACAACATACAAGTTCTTACAAGATATATAGTTTCTACTCACATACACTAACATGGTGAGATTGTTGTTACAGAAAGGAATCTAATAAAGTGATAGACTAAGCCAGGTGACATATGCATAGTCTTATACCTGTGAGACCATTTTGTAGATCTAAAACCATGACCCTTTTTGGTTCAGAATATGATCAATTATCATAGGTTTTGCAAAATAAGTGGCGCACCGTGTTTCGGTTGCAAAGTAAGCATAACTGCAGGAGCATGCACATAAACAGGAGAAAGCTCGAATGAGAAATTCTGCAGAAACAATGACAACACAACCTTGGCTTCCAACAAGGCAAAGTTTTGGCCAATGCAAATTCTAGGACCCCATCCAAATGGGAAAAATACAACTTGGCCTTTTGTTGCCTTTACAACCCCTTCAGAGAATCTTTCTGGTTTGAACTCCATTGCATCATTACCCCATATATCAACATCCTGGTGAAGTAAAAAAATTGGCAAGGTAACATTTACTCCTGCAGGTAGTGACAGGTTTCCAAGTTTCATATCCTTCTGGAGTCTGCGATTGTGGAAAACAACGGGAGGGAATAACCTCAGAACTTCATACAGAATCATGGTCATCTAGGGAAGAAACATTTTGGCACATGTTAGCATGAAATTCATTTTTAATAAAGATTATAAATGAAATCATGTGATACATACAGTTTTGAGCTGACTTAACCCATCAATGTTTGGATTTTGTTTTCCAAAAACATGAAGAACTTCCTCCCTTGCTCGATTTTGCCATTCAGGATACCTACTCAACATGATCAATGTCCAAACCAGCAAAGATGAAGTCGTTTCTTGCCCTGCTAGGTAGAATAACTTGCACTCACCAATTACTTCTTCAATAGTCATTCCAACACTCTTACTGTTTCCGTTTCCCTGGATTTCCATTTGATTTGATTCTAAAAGCATGCCTAATAAATCTTTATTGTTGGATTCACCCTTCTTCATGGCTTTCTCTCGTTTTTTTATGATATTCCCAATTGAATTTTTCATTTCTTTATGAACTGCTCTCGTCTTCATTTTGGTAGGTGTCGGTAAATGCCTAGAAACATGTTGAATTAATGAAGGTCAATTTCCTAGAAGTAACATTATTAGTTCTTGTATAAGTCAGGTATGCCTCATTTCTTGAATTTCAAAGATTTTTTGAAACATATATCAAATATTCCTTAGATCAAAATCTGTATGTAATTCATAATTATTTGTCATCATCACTATAGCAGTGATTTGGTGTATGGAGAGCTTAATCTCTGTCTACAGTGTCTAGCTTTTAGGGTGATTCTCTAAGGTTCGAAGAACTTCATGGTGAGTTGAGTTTCAATAAAACTAAAACATGCATAATTTAGTAATCACAACGAATCAATGTGGTATTACCGCAATATTAGTGTGTTAGAGTACTTTGCAGTCATGACAAGGTAGCCCTGAATTCTGAGAAGCTGAAATATCTTTTTTCCTTCTGCATAGCTGCTTCCGAAAGCCGTTCTAGAAATTACATCACGACTCAAATTCTGAATGAAAGGCGAAACATCAATCTCACATTTTCCATCTGATGACAACATTCCCTTCCACTCGCTAATCACATCATGACAACTTTGGGAAAATTCTGGTACCATGTTCTGCAAATATTTTAAAAGAGAACAATATTTTATCTCAAAAGTCTTCATATCCAAACAACAAGGATACTGGTTAAATTCATTATAAAAGTATACATACTTTTTGTACATCTCGATTAATAATTAGGTAATGCTGTGAAAAGATTGTTTATTTATAAATTAAAGTAATAAACTTACTTTCAATTTTTCCAAGTGGAATGCAGGGTTGATAATCTTTCTATGTTGAGCCCACTTATCACCCTCGGAATTTATCAGACCACTGAACAAGAACTTGCCAATGCCAGTTATCTTTTGTTTCTGGAAATCATGAATGTTATTGAAAACTTCTTTGATTTGATTTGGATCAGTGATGATGACCTTTGGTGTTGTGCCTTCCCAAAAAAACGAATTCTTGCCTGCACATAATTCACTTATCAGCAATTGCTAAAACGGCTTTGCTTTAACAACTTAAGATCCAAAAACTTTATTTCGCGAGGAGAGGAGAATAATGGTATAACTAATAAATTTAAAGGAGGAATATCTCTGGTTTTGTTTTAGAAATTTTAAAAACTAAAATAAAAAAATGTTGTAGCAAGAACATTGAATGATGCCGGAAGAATCACCGAAAAACATCACTTTCATGCCCAAACTCTGTAGACCATTTATGTATAAGTACAAATTTTGAGGAGGTAGGAAAAGTAAACCGTATTTGGCAACAGTGTTGTTAGGCCCCAAGGACAAGCGAGGAGCAACATCGTCGGAGACAATAAAAGATTGCGATTGAGGGTTGTTTTGTGGGGCAGGGTTTTGGTTGGAGGTGAAAAGTGAAAGGGAGTATGGGTCACCACGAAGACCTTGTGCTCTCAGAAGTTTCTCAAACCTCTTAGGCCTAAGCCACAGCGTGTACACCATCTTCACCGCCCATAACGGAATCACACCAATGATCACGCTCACCAGACACACTATTGCTGTTGAGGAAGTAAATGAAAAGGAAAATGATAGTTGAACAACCATTTTTGACAACATTAAGACACGCGTACACGTGTCAAAATCTGAGTGGTCCAGTTGAAAAAATTAAATAAAAATGGACCACTCAGATTTTGACACGTGTGCGCGTGTCTAAATGTTGTCAAAAATGGTTGTTCAAGTGTTATTTTCCAAATGAAAATAGCTCCATTATTGGGATGAAGTCACATGGGCTATGGTACAGGGTAATCATAAACGTAGACACTTACACTACTATCTGACATGCATTTATCCTACAAATTGTCTTGTATTTAAGTTACTCGTTTCTCTCAGTTTATTATAAAAAATAGTGTCTCGTGATTTTCATGCTTGTGTGTTTTACAAATATCACTTTCTTATTATGTCTATATACACAGAGTGTTTCATCCTTACACTTTTAAAACTTACATTTTTAACTTTTTAATAATTTTTAATAATCTCATCCTACACTTCTAACTTTTCTAAAACTATTATTTTTAACTTTAATAAATACTTTTTCATTTTTTTCTTTTTCTTATTAAAAACAATCTTCACCACTTTAATAATAATTTAATTTAATTTAAAATTTAAATACTATTAATATAATTTTATATTTTAATAATTATTAAAATATAATTTATATTATAATAATAATTACATTAAAAACAGAAAATAAAATAATAAAAATAATATTAATAATAACAATAATAAATAATAATAATACAATAAATTTGATTTAATATATTCAAATATGTAAAATTATATTACAATAAATTAAATAATTATTAAATTTTAAATAAAAACCAAAATTTGAAAACTTGTTTAAAATCCGTAAAATAAGTTAACACTTTTTCTTTTTATTTAAAATTTAATAAATATTGAATTTAAATAAAAATTATAATACTATTTATTATATTTATATTTTAATAATTATTAAAATGTGATTTATATTTTTATAATAGTTTTATTAAAAAAATTAAAATATAATAATTAAAATAAGAATAATAATAATGAAAATAAAAATAATATTTAAAATCACATTAAATACATTTAAATATATTAAATAAATTAAAATATTAAATTAAAATTAATAATTATTAAAGTTTAAACCAAAACCAAATTTTGAAAAATTTATTGATCGGATATAGACATCCAATAAGTTATCCTACGGATATCCATATCCGATGAATAATTGTTTTTAAAATTTTATTTTTTATTTAAATTTTAATAATCAATTAATTTAATTTAATATTTTAATATTATTAAATAATATTTGAATTTTAAATTTAATTATTATTAAGATGGTGCATAGTATTTTTAATAAAAAAAATGAAAAAATATTTATTAAAATTAAAAATTAAATTTTTGAAAATGTTGGAAGTGCAATATAAGGATAAGGATGAGATGTTAGAAGGTTAAAAATGAAAATTTTAGAGGTCAAGATGTTGGAAGTGTAGGATGAAACATTCCTACATGTATAAACTTTAGCCAAAAGCTAACTCTAATCGATGTCGGAACAATTGGTATCGTTATAGAGTCGCGCAGTGGAATAAAATACGAAAGCGGAAAGCGTGTTCGATCAAACTTGTTTTAAGATGGTCAGTTTTAGAAAATAATTTTCTTAGAGAAAATTTATCAAATAGTTGATATGCGCAAAATGTAAAGAGTATAAAGAGCAAGACAATTCAACACAAAATTTTTATCCTGATTCGATTCAAAAAGAATCTACGTACAGTTGTTAATCACTATGAAAAGTGATTAACATTTTCACTGAAAAACAGTTTCACAGATTTACAATATGGTAAATGAACCGTAAGATAAAACCTTCCTTCGACGAACGAACCGGAAGTATGCTTCCTTCGACTAACGAACCGGAAACAATCAATTTGCACTTTCCTTCGACCAACGAACCGGAACAGTGCAGAAACAGTCTTCCTTCAACCAACAAACTGGAAGAGCAGCAGCTTTACCAACTCGAAGAGAACCGCTCCGACCTTAGATCCACAAAGCACGAGTTTCTCCTATTCACGAGACCAGGCAATGCAATGAACTAGCTTTTTGGAACTTCCTCAGACAAACTGTATTCTCAAAAAGCTCAGTGTTCTTTCTAAAAGTTTTGGAACAACCTTATATAGCGAACTGGTCTGAGTTCTCAGAGATAGATTATAACTGCCACAAATAATCGATTATTGTTAGTGATAATCTATTATTTGAGTCCGTTACAAAAGGTGATAATCGATTATCCTGAGGAATAATCGATTATTCCAGAGACTTTGGCAGTTCTCAAGAGAACCCGTTGATAATCGATTATTTGCAGGAATAATCGATTATTCCAAAGCGAAATGCTTTTTCAAGAGTGCTCAGCATAATCGATTATAGCTTCTCATAATCGATTAAATGAGTAACTTAACTATAGGTATGAAATTTTCTAAGTTTTACATATTCAAAGACTTTTCTAATACATTTATATTCTACAAAGTGTTTTTACAAAAATTATAACAGCTTCTTCAAATTTATCTTCTTACAACATCATCAAAATCATTTATCTTCAATTTACCAACTCTTCCTCATTGGTAATAACAGTCTATATATATCAATTTGTCAAAATACGGTTCCTACAAACCAGAGCAAAAGCAACATTTCATCTTCATGGCCTAGATTCTGATATGACATTGAATACACTTATTTTCAACTCATTCCTATTCTATCAGGTGAATTTAAAAGCATTGGACTATTTCAATGTCTGTCTATCTTTACCCTGGTATGGTCCTGAAGTTGAATGTCAGAATTTAATTAATTACTCCGATATTTATTATTTTAATATTTTCAACTATTTTGTTATATATTATAATATAAAACATAACTATCAATAAAGTATTATTTTACTTTAATTATTTATTTCTATAATATAAAAAAGTATACTGAGTTAACAGTGTGAGATTCTTCCACTAGCAGTTTTACTCATGCATTATAGTAATATTTCATTATTCTTTTATCCATCGACTAGTGTTGTAATTGACTGTCAGTACTCTTCTACAACATGTGTAAGTGTAAGTGTATGCATGTGACACAATTTTAAATATCTATAAATTATTTAAACTTTTAAAAAATTATAAAAATAAAATTATAAAAAAATATATATAATTAGAGATATTAATATATATAAAATGAATTTTAATTATTGAAATTAAAAATGTTATAAATGATATTGTGTAAATAATTTTTTTATTATAAGAAATTATTTAAATTTTAAAAAATAGTTGATAAAAAATAAATATTTTTTTATAATAAGTAAATATTTGAAGTAAAAAAAATTTACTAAAATGATAAAATTAAAAAAATATTATGAATTATTATTTTTAAACAGTAGTAATTAAGAGCGTAAAACTGAAAAAACTAAATAAAACATCAAATATATGTATCTCTTTATCTATAGAACTAGAGATAATGGAATATAAAAATATATTTTCCTTATATAGATTTAAACAATAATTATGATATTATCTTAAGAAATAAAGTATAAGTTTAACTTAGTTTCATTAAATTAATTTATAAAATAAAATTTGTATTTATATATTTTAAATTAATTTTATTTATAATTTATATAAAACTTTAGCAAATACTCCGAGTTAGAGAGAGAAATCAAATATAAATCACATATGTATATCATAAATTATAATTATTGTATGTCGAATGATTGCAAATTTGATGATATTAAAATCGTAACTCATGTGTGTTATAAATAGGTTTAATGGTTTGTTTTTACCTAATTCTTCTATTTTTTTTCTTATCTCAATTAATCTTGTCATTAATTTGGATAACATTAAATTTGGTGTATCTTGACATGGTGAATGCACAATTATTAAGCACGTGACACAAAATGCTCCCATAGGTGAACGTGTAAAGTAGAAATAAAAAAAAATTGAAATTTCATTAAATTTCTAAATCAATAAATAAATAAAAGAAAAGAAAATAAAAACAGAATAAGCAAAAAGATCCAAGCCCAAATCTTGTTTCTCATCCCTTCCTTAGTAGATCCTACATGGCCACCTCTAAGGCCAACAAGTTTCTAGTCAGTTGCCACCCTTGCTACCGATCAGAGCAAGACTGTCGATGACCTTACCCACGTCGGAAGCACCTTCATTCTTCGTGGTAACTCAATTTCTCCATCATCCGCATCACATACGGAGAGCCACCGCGACACCATGGATCTCACGGTTGTACCGTTGACGCCGCCTTGATCATATGTTCTTGATTCTTCTTCAACTTCTTCTTTGTATACTTGATGGCTTGTTATACAAGAAAAGTTCTTTGTGTGCAAACCTTGGTAATGGTAAATTTCATGGGTCTTAGAGATTTTTTTTTATTTAATTAAACTTGCAGGTGAAAGACGATGAATTATGAAGTAGGGTTTTTTAGTCAATGAGTTGAGTGCAGATAATAATGACTTTCAGAAAATGGATAATGGTGATATATTTGAGTATTAGTCTAGGATAGGTTTGTGAAAGTTAAGGAAAATGGATTCTGTTTTTTCCCCTTATGATAGGGGTAGAAGGAAATGAAATGAATGATGTTGGGTTCAAGGAAAAAATTGGTGATATATAATAAATATGAGAATCTTTTGTCTCGCGTTTTCCAAGCTTTTCCTCTATAAACCTGGGTGCTGATAGATTGCAGATGAAAGATTGAGAGAGTAGTTTGATTGGAATTGGAATTTGCTTCCCCTTCCCTCAATTCTCTTGTGCCCTTCTTAAAAGGAATAAAATAATCACTAAAAATGGTGTTTGTCAAGGAGGGCGCTCATTGCGCCATTGTCAATGGCGAACATAGTGATCGTCTAGTGCTTTATCTCGTCGGCAAGATGGGTGAGGGTGAGGTAGTGATATAAGGTGGAGAAGCTCGGTAAGAATGGCCCTTCCACATCGTATTAGAAGAAAACATCCTATTCGAATTTAAGGATTTAATGAAATCCCAATTCTTTTTCATTTGTAAATTATAGGTAATGTAAGCTTTCTCTGCTTGTTAATATTTGCGCAATGACCATGCCACGAGACAAAAATTTTAACGTCGTCCAGTCCCATTAATGGTAAGGTTCCAATTGACTCAATTTTACAAGAACATGAACCTAATTGAGATAAAACAACTATGAGGATCTATTTGAAACGATTCTACAAAAACAGAGACCTCAAAAATGATTAAACCTTACAAGATTAAAAGTTTACAAGATTAAAAGATTACAAACTTACAAACTTCTAAATTGTAAAATTGTAAGGTTGTAAGGTTATAAGGTTGTAAGGTAATAAGGTTGTAAGGTAATAAGGTTGTAAGGTAATAAGGTTATAAGGTTATAAGATTATAAAGATTATGAAATTATATGTTAAGAGGGAACTCTCCCCAGTTTAGTAAAAAATATTTTTTATCATGCACTATGTCAAATGTTCTTTCTTGTGTAATAACATTAATAAAATATACTTAGGATCATATAAGAAGGATCTTAGAATGCACAATTTATGTATGGTAGAGTACAAGTTGGATAGAAGATTATATTTGCATAAATTTACTCATATTAATCGTTTAAGATATAACCATAATCAGTTAAAGCACATTACACACAAAATAAGGCTATATTGCATGTTTTAATCGATTAAGATAATAATCTAATCGATTAAAATAGAAAGATAAACCTAATTGATTAAATGCATATGAATTTCATATCATATATATTTGTGTGATCTAACTTGTTTCAGGTAGAAAGTACTTTGCAATGTTTTGAAAAAACGTGAAACAAAAGCTTAGGAACACATCAAGAAGTTGTCCAGAATCATTCTTGGAGAAATCACTCAACCCTTTGAAGAATCTTCATATTCTCCAAGGTTTCAAGAAAGAAAAAAGACTTGTGAGATCTGCATATAGGTGGTGCATCCAGGTTACATCTTATTGTTTAGATTTTCTTAGTCACCTTAGCTGTGTAAGCAAGGCGTAAGAGAGTGTGAGTTTCAACCTCTCTTGGTTATAGTTTTTAATATTGGAGAGTGTGTGTGAGGATACAATTATGTGAATTCTTTGTATTCTTGACAATTGGAATATAGTGGATTCCCTCCAGCTAAGTTTGTTGGAGGAAACTGGATGTAGGCTCAACTTAAGAGTTGAACCAGTATAAAAATTGATGTGTGATCTTAATTTTGTTTTTGTATTTTATATTGTTGATCATAAACTTTTGTGAATTGATTCAAAGAACCAAAATTTTCAAATAATTTGAACAAGATGTTTTAAAACTCAATTCACCCCTCTTAGATTGAGATATAGGGATACTATTTTAAACAATAGGCACCAGAGCTGGTTAATCGAGACATTAATTGATTAAAAAGATCTTAGATGGCCAATATATCTCAAACCTTTTGTGAGTGGCTCCATAAACATATCACCTCTGTTTGCTGAAGAGAATTATCCATTCTAAAAAATAAGAATGAAAATTTGCTTAGAATCAGTAGACAAAAGGGTGTAGGATGCTTGTTAGCTCTTTGGGAAGCATACCAAATTGTTTTAGTAATAAAACCATTGTAAGACCATGTGTTGTTTTTCCAAGAGACTCGTGTAATATTAAATAATCATATAATTAGTAATTCATCTAGACTAAAGAATAATTATGAACTTACAACTATATTTAACTAAATAAAGATTTACAAAGAAGGGTGAACTATAGTAATTTGAGGAACTTAGGAGTGGAGAAATGGTGGAAATGGTATGGAATGGCAAAGCTAGGGGTAAATTTCACCGACTTCACTCTCTTGCACTCTCTTGCACACACTGAATCATCTCATCTCCATCAAATACTAATGTCAGTCCCTTAGATGAGAGAACCTAGGTTTTCTTACTAAGCGTCAATCCCTTGATCATTCAACAAGCAAACCTGCATTAAGACCTAGGATTTTAGATAACTAATGGGTCATGTTCCATCCCTTGACACAAGTCTCCACCAGATCTTTTGTTTCAAGCCTAGGGTTCAGTAGATTTTTCATAAGACCTAATGAAACCGCAAATCGAGCTAGGAACATTCCCATTCCCGCAAGCAATAAGAGTAGAAACAAAAAATTAATATTTAGATGAAAATGCATATATATAATCAAAGCATTTATAAGATACAAGAAAGTTCAATAGATACATCTACTCCAAACAAGATATGTTTGGTTCTCCATTTCCATGGAGAGTGTAACACCCCAAATTTTGGGATGCCATGGGTTTACAATAACTTTTTAATACTTAAATTCTGATATCATTTCAAGATACAGTTTAAATAAAACTTCCATTTATTATAACTGAATTATGAAAACTTCATAAATCAAATGCAACTATAAAACGTTCATAGAATTCCATTACAAAACTATTAACATTGAAATTAAAATCCCATAGTTCTCCCATGTATCTCGCTACTCAAATTTGCTTTAGCTACATCTGTAACAACATCTACTCACGTACAAGTACGATCATCATAGGTGGAAACCACAACCACAAACATGCAAGGGTGAGGTAACAGAAACATGTCATATAACATACACAAGTATTCAACATTAACTTAGAATAAGATTTATGAATATCACATATCAACATACTCCTATACACCTCTTTACATGACAACACATGAAATCATTAACACGTCGCACTATCAAAATTCCAAGTCACCAACATATATCCACAAAATGATTTCGTCAAAGTAACCAATTCACACCCATACTTCCTCTGTCATTCACCAACTCATATCCCAATTTATTTGAAACCATTCACTATATATTGAATCACCATCAGGTCACTCACATACAACATAAGATCGAGTGTCACCTCTCACCACTCTCTTAAAGAGCTTCACTGGGCCAATATACTTTTCCACACCATTACATAATGACATCTCCCACCACTCTCTCGAAGGCTTCACCGGCAAGTACACCACTTCCCACCACTCTCTTAGAGCTTCTCCGGACAAGTATATGCTTTCCACCACCCTCTTGGGCTTCACCGGACAAGTATACACCCCCACCACTCTATTCTTAAAGAGCTTCACCGGACAAGTACTAGTACTACTTCCACCACACTTCCAAGAGCTTCACCGAGCATCACAACATAAACTCAATTTTAAAACAATTAACAATATTAAACTCGCACAATCAAACAACAAACCCTGTGTAATAAACGTTCTCGAAACAAAAGCAATCATCAAACTAATGACTAATAAGAAAAAATACATAATATATATACCCTTTTTTAATAACTAACACCAAATGCATTAAAATAAAAATAAATTCAATATATTATCCCCTGAGTGGATCCCTCATGAATCCATTACTAACCCCTTCTTTTTCATTTAACTCTCTTCCTGCAAAATGGAAAAACTATCCTCGTGCCTTACCATTCACTTTTCCATGTTCACATGCCATACATACATCACATAAAAAAATTGATTTATTCTTATTTTATAACTTCTCGCGGGTCCCACTCCATTTAAGATCATCAATCACAACATGCATTCTTTTCATACTTTTCTCTCTCCTACCATACACACATATACAATTAAGTAGCATAAATCTACACTTCTACGTTTTTCATTTATACCCATGAATCAACTACAACAAAATGATAAGTAGAAATCGTTTTCTCCCTTCCCTTTCACTCACGCGACACTATACACCAAGCACACACTAAAAATAATTCATACCCTTTCTTTATACCGACACCCGATACAAGATCAATGCAGTAAATTACGCACAACATAATTTCCATGGCTAAGAAGAACCCAAAGCTACATGCGTGACTACCAATTCCCCCACGATTCAACAAAACCCCAGACTATACTACAATACACCATACACATCTATAATCAAGAGTGTTAACTCCCCTTACCTCGTAAGTAAGTGAACCAGCCACCAAGCCAAAGTCTTCACAATTCTCTCTTCTCTCTCGAGCTCTACTCTTCCACCAAGGTACAAGGCCCTTCACGATTTGCAAGGAAAGAGTGATGATTTTTCTCTCTCACACACACTTTCAGGGAATTATCTTTCCCTAGGTTTTATCCTAATTTCATTTAAATATCTCTATCCAATATTACTTTCTGTTTCTTATTATTATTTATTTATTTATCTATTTATTTATTTAAAAGCTAAGCCCAAGTCCTTTTTCTTCAACTCATTTCCAAAAATTAAAATAAAACAAATATTAATTAATTTTTCATAAATACTTTTATCACCCAATTCTATAATATAATTAAGTATTTAATATTAAAAAATGTAAAAAATAAAAAGAAAAACTATTTTTATTTTATCCGGAATTTATAGAGAGTCTAAAAGTTTATAAAAGTGGATGATAGAAGAAGGAGACCCAAAGAGGGAGAAGAGGATGTTTCCACATGTCCCAAGTAGCCTCCATGAGCTCTAGAAGTAAAAATGTGCCTTCACATCGCGTCCCTAAGCTTCAACTGAGTTTTCTCATCCAAAAACTACATTTTTCTTCCACTCTCGCCACTTTAAAACCCTCTCCAAAAAGTGCATTCTCACTAGGCCATAAACACTTCTCATTGGGCTAGAGGTGATATGCTCGGTAGGCCACAAAATCCTCTTGTTAGTCTAGAGGTGCTCTACTAGCTAGGCCGCAAGACTTTCTGGCTGGGCTAGAGTTACTCTACTTGCTGGGCTAGCAGTGCTTGTGGCTGAGCTAGCAACTTTTGGCAGCAACTCTCTATTCTTCTCTAATCTTCCAATTTTCAACAAAATAAACCAAAAATAGATAATTAAATTTATTTATGAAGACTAAATACAAATCTTACACATTTTCATGGAATTCAACACAAAACACATGATATAAGGACAAATAAAGGGTTCTAGTAAGTGTGAATAATAGTTAATTATCATACTTACTAACTTTCCCAAACTTAAACTTTTTCATGTCCTCATGAAAAGCAAAAGTTAAACTTAGCCTAGACAAAATATCTCAACTACAATGGTTTAGTGACTCAAGCAAACAACTTCAATCAAAGAAAGAAATCAATCATGCTTGCTCATCATGGAAAGACCAATCAAGAGATAGTGAGGCTTGAGCAAATCAAGCTTCAACTATGGTGCCCATAGGAGAAAGATTACAACACTAGTGCAAAACGAGGATTTTAACGCGGCAAATATGCTTCGTTTCCAGAAAACCGAAGCATAAGAAAATGCGGTAGCATTTTTGTAATTTCAATAAACGTATAGGCCTCGATTCAAGGCAAATCGAGATAGAAAATCGTCTATTATTTCGGTTGCTTCATAACCGAGGCATAAAACCATGTAAATTCCAATTTTTTAAAAATTTTTGAACATTTAGAAATCGGTTAAGCAGAAAACCGAGTCAATATCCCTTGATATTACCCTAGCGCACTATTCTTCTTCTTCTCGCACAAAAGCGTTTTCCTCTCCCATCTCCCATGTGCCTTCTTCTCGTGTCGTCTGCTCCGAGTGTGGCCTCGTCCTCAAGTCCCACTCCATCGACGAGACCTCTGAGGGGCGTACCTTCACCAACGAGTCTGGCGACAACGACCCCAACCGTGTCGACGGTCCCTTTAACCCTCTTCTAACGGATGGCGACTTGTCTACTGTCATCGCCAAGCCCAACGGCTACGACGGCGAATTCTTCTCCTCCTCCCTTAAATGTTGGCAGAATCATGGTTCCAACCCCGACCACGTTCTCATCCATGCTTTCACGACCTTCTGAAATTGATTTTTGGGGTTGTTTATTTGCCGATTTGTTTTGTTCTTGTGTCTTTACCCTTCAAAATCGCTCCTTTAACAAAGTTTGAGCGATGGATTGTTGGGATTGGGTTCCTGTTGGCATCTCAAAGTTGGATTGAGTTCCTTTAACAAAGGTATTTTTTTTCTGTGTTATTTTTGGGGCCACAAAGAAAAGGTCAATTTTTTGGTCACATTTAGCGTAATTCTTAATCTCATTTTTTCTGTTTCGTTTGATGCTTCACCTGGCCGCTCGTTTCTTGGTGGCTTCTGTCAAGGTTTGTGCTTTGGTAGATACCTCTTCTTTGCTCCTTAATTTTTATTACACATGTAAATTTCAAAACTTTTTTTTGTCTGTTAAAATTTTATGGCAGTGTTTTTCATATAAATTATTTTAACATCGTAGGGTTGTATAATTGGTTTTGGAATTTGAAGTGGTGAGTGGTGAAGATGGATTCAAAAAGCGAGGCTGTAAAGACACCAAAGAGGGAATTGGAAGCAGAAGGGGCTCTGAATTCAAAGATGAAGGGTTCTGGATAGCTCCCCTTGAAGGAGTGATGGTGGATGCTTGGTGGGGTTTGGTTGAAAGAGACAAACCCTTGAAGTATAACTAGGAAGGCTATGTTGAACTTGTGCAAATGATTCAGAGGCATGGCTTGAAGCTTCAGGATGTCATGTCTTTCCATCAATGTGGTAGAAATGTCGGAGACTCTTGCAGGTATATCACACTACTCATTTTAACTTATTTCAATGTGTGTGTATTGCTCGTGTGTTTAGATTTATTGATAACAGAGATTTGGGCAATAAATTGTTGTGAGATTGATTTTTGTTCAAAAGAGTTCGTGAAATTTGTTGTATACAACATGAAAGTTATGAAAAGGCAAATAAAAAAACGATTGATTTTGATTTTGATTCTAATTTTGTAGCATTCCTCCACCTCTGTGAGTACTGGAAGAAATAAGTAAGAACCATGAATTGGTTTACACATACTGACAAGAAAACTCTAAACTTTGTGCAAATAAAAAATGCCCAGCTGCAAACATAAAATAATAGCAATGAAAAAGGTAAAACCAGGAAACTCAATCTTGGATTTTCATGATATCTTCTTTTGGGAGTCAAAGAGAAAGACACATAGATGTAGGTAAAGGACGCCATCGCTAGGCGGGCCCAAATCATAAACCAATACAAAAACTTGAATGGGACCACCTGATGCATATATTAATAAAGACTAATATCTCGCTTTATTCTTTCATAAAATATTAAAAAAAAACTTTTTACCGCCTCGGTTCAACTCCAAACCGAGGGATAAGACCCCTCCCTCTACTGTCCCGGTTCACAACCGAAGAAAAAAGTGATAGACCTTTTACCTCATATGTATATACCTCGATTGCGGAGCCACATCGGATAAAAGAAAATAATCGTTGTCGTTTCCTTTTACTGTACTAGTGCAAGATAAATGCAAAAGCTATATGAGGGATCAACAAACATGATAAAATGTTTTTTTAATGCATGAAATCTTTTTTCACCTTTAACTCAAGCTCATTAATGTCTTTTACTCTACCATCACTGTCACACAAATCAACTTTGCTCTTCGTTTCAACCAAAATAAACACACTCAAATGCAAGCTAGCATCACAAGAACTTTCAAAACTTGTATTATAGTTAGACCAAGAAAGAAATTTGTTTTTCTAGAGATTAAGGTACTTTTTTGCTTGAGTTCAAATGTAACTAATTCTCAATTCATTTTCCAACTTTCATTTACTAAACTCTTTTTCTTTATCTTGTTCTTCTTTTCCAACTTTGGAGATTCTTGAGATTTCTTCAAGAACTTTATCTTGTTCTTCTTTTCCAACCTTGGAGACAAGAAGGTTGTTTGCTTTTCCAAGAATATTTTTGAACAACTTTTTTGGTACCAAATGAATGCAATTATTTTGTAAACAAACAGGTTAGATTATTATATATATATATATATATATATATATATATATATATATATATATATATATAAAAGATACGACGTTAGGTAAAAACATTAATCGATTAGAGTTATATTTCGGTTTTAATTGATTAGATTATTATTTTGATTGATTAAAAGATACAATATAATCATCTTTTACTTCCGGATATGTTCTGATATGTTTTAATTGATCAATCATCTTTTACTTCGGATATGTTCTGATATGTTTTAATTGATCAATGCGACCAGAAATTCTTCGTATATGATTTTAAAATACTCTTTACCAAACTTAGGAAAGCCCCTTTCAACATCAAATTATCCAAGTTATCAAATTATCAAATTATAAAAATTACAAAAATATAAAATTATAAAGTTATAAACTTATTAGATTACAAGAATATAAGATTATAAGATAATAAAATTATAAAACTATAATTATGAAACTATGAAATTATAAAAGTATAAAATTATAAGATTGCAAAACTATAAAACAATAATACTATAAAACTATAAAATTATTAAATTTACAAATTATTGAATTTTCAAATTTTCAAATTTTTAAATTTTCAAAATTTCAAATTATCAATTTATAAAATTATAAAACTATATATTTAATGGTTTAAAATAAACAAAATATATTAAAGTCAAGATTAGGTGGGTTAGTGACCTAATTAGTCAGTACCACTTTAAAGTATCATCCCCTTTCCAAAAGCATGTAAATACCATGAAATCTGACATTCAACACACTTTTAATTATGCATCAGTCAATAAGCCTTCATGACTAAACCCTAAGCCGGAATTCAAACACATGCATTACAACATGGTTTCTACTCACATACACTAACATGGTGAGATTGTTGTTACAAAAAGGAATCTAATAAAGTGATAGACTAAGCCAGGTGACATGCATAGTCTTATACCAGTGAGACAATTTTGTAGATCTAAAACCATGACCCTTTTTGGTTCAGAATATGATCAATTATCATAGGGTTTGCAAAATAAGTGGCGCACCGTGTTTTGGTTGCAAACTAAGCATAACTGCAGGAGCATGCACATAAACAGGAGAAAGCTCGAATGAGAAATTCTGCAGAAACAATGACAACACAACCTTGGCTTCCAACAAGGCAAAGTTTTGGCCAATGCAAATTCTAGGACCCCATCCAAATGGGAAAAATACAACTTGGCCTTTTGTTGCCTTTACAACCCCTTCAGAGAATCTTTCTGGTTTGAACTCCATTGCATCATTACCCCATATATCAACATCCTGGTGAAGTAAAAAAATTGGCAAGGTAACATTTACTCCTGCAGGTAGTGACAGGTTTCCAAGTTTCATATCCTTCTGGAGTCTGCGATTGTGGAAAACAGTGGGAGGGAATAACCTCAGAACTTCATACAGAATCATGGTCATCTACGGAAGAAACATTTTGGCACATGTTAGCATGAAATTCATTTTTAATAAAGATAATAAATTTTTCATTTTTAATAAAGATAAATGAAATCGTGCGATACATACAGTTTTGAGCTGACTTAACCCATCAATGTTTGGATTTTGTTTTCCAAAAACATGAAGAACTTCCTCCCTTGCTCGATTTTGCCATTCAGGATACCTATTCAACATGATCAATGTCCAAACCAGCAAAGATGAAGTGGTGTCTTGTCCTGCTAGGTAGAATAACTTGCACTGACTAATTACTTCTTCAATAGTCATTCCAACACTCTTACGGTTTCCATTTCCCTGGATTTCCATTTGATTTGATTCTAAAAGCATGCCTAATAAATCTTTATTGTTGGATTCACCCTTCTTCATGGCTTTCTCTCGTTTTTTTATGATATTCCCAATTGAATTTTTCATTTCTTTATCAACTGCTCTCATCTTCATTTTGGTAGGTGTCGGTAAATGCCTAGAAACATGTTGAATTAATA
The DNA here is from genome assembly GCA_034642375.1 of Vigna nakashimae. Lineage (NCBI taxonomy): Eukaryota > Viridiplantae > Streptophyta > Magnoliopsida > Fabales > Fabaceae > Vigna > Vigna nakashimae. The sequence goes on along the minus strand of CM067763.1, from coordinate 30,922,161 downwards.
AAGGTCAATTTCCTAGAAGTAACATTATTAGTTCTTGTATAAGTCAGGTATGCCTCATTTCTTGAATTTCAAACATTTTTTCAAACATATATCAAATATTCCCTAGATCAAAATCTGTATGTAATTCATAATTATTTGTCATCATCACTATAGCAGTGATTTGGTGTATGGAGAGCTTAATCTCTGTCTACAATATCTAGCTTTTAGGGTGATTCTCTAAGGTTCGAAGAACTTCACGGTGAGTTGAGTTTCAATAAAATTAAAACATGCATAATTTAGTAATCACATGTTACAACGAATCAATGTGGTATTACCGCAATATTGGTGTGTTATAGTACTTTGCAGTCAAGGTATCCCTGAATTCTGAGAAACTGAAATATCTTTTTTCCTTCTGCATAGCTGCTTCCGAAAGCCGTTCTAGAAATTACATCACGAGTCAAATTCTGAATGAAAGGCGAAACATCAATCTCACATTTTCCATCTGATGACAACATTCCCTTCCACTCGCTAATCACATCATGGTATCATGTTCTGCAAATATTTTAAAAGAGAACAATATTTTATCTCAAAAGTCTTCATATCCAAACAACAAGGATACTGGTTAAATTCATTATAAAAGTATACATACTTTTTGTACATCTCGATTAATAATTAGGTAATGCTGTGAAAAGATTGTTTATTTATAAATTAAAGTAATAAACTTACTTTCAATTTTTCCACGTGGAATGCAGGGTTGATAATCTTTCTATGTTGAATCCACTTATCACCCTCGGAATTTATCAGACCAGTGACCAAGAACTTGGCAATGCCACTTATATTTTGTTTCTGGAAATCATGAATGTTATTGAAGACTTCTTTAATTTGATTTGGATAGTGATGATGACCTTTGGTGTTGTGCCTTCCCAAAAAAACGAATTCTTGCCTGCACATAATTCACTTATCAGCAATTGCTAAAACGGCTTTGCTTTTAACAACTTAAGATCCAAAAATTTTATTTCGCGAGGAGAGGAGAATAATGGTATAACTAATAAATTTAAAGGAGGAATATCTCTGGTTTTGTTTTAGAAATTTCAAAAACTAAAATAAGAAAAATGTTGTAACAAGAACATTGAATGATGCAGGAAGAATCACCGAAAAACATCACTTTCATGCCCAAACTCGGTAGACCTAACATTTATGTATAGCAACAAATTTTGAGGAGGTACAAAAAGTGAACCGTATTTGGCAACAGTGTTGTTAGGCCGCAAGGACAAGCGAGGAGCAACATCGTCGGAGACAACAAAAGATTGCAATTGAGGGTTGTTTTGTGGAGCAGGGTTTTGGTTGGAGGTGAAAAGTAGGGAGTATGGGTCACCACGAAGACCTTGTGCTCTCAGAAGTTTCTCGAACCTCTTAGGCCTAAGCCACAACGTGTACACCATCTTCACCGCCCATAACGGAATCACAACAACGATCACGCTCTCCAGACATACTATTGCTGTTGAGAAAGAAAACGAAAATTGCTCCATTATTGGAAATAAGTCAGAAGGGCTAAGGTACAGAGTAATCATAAACGTAGACACTTAGACTACTGTATCACATATATTTATAGTACAAAATTCGTGTCTTAATTTACTTATTTGTCTTAGTTTAATTATTAAAAATCAGTGCCACGTGATTTTCATAGGCGTGTCTATAAGACAGGTCATACACGTATACATGTCGTAGTCGTGTATAGACCTATAGATGTACACTTGTATATGATATAGATTGCGTCTTAAGTTAATTATAAAAATATAAATGGTGGATCCCATCTTTATCAGTTTAATTATAAAAATACTTAATAAAATTTTCATTTTTTTATAAAATTTAGCTATTTTACTTATATTATTAAATTTATAAAAGTTCTCAACCTTTCAACGTGAAACACAGCGTTTTTATATTATTAAATTTATAAAATTTAATATTATTTTGGTTCTGTATTAGTTAGTTTTATTTAAAATAATTTTCATAAGTTCTTGCGTTCAATAAATTATTTATTTTTAAATATAAAATAAAATGTGAAGTGACAATTACCAATAGTGATAAATGTTAATTATTAATTATTTTTAAATTTTAATTGATGCATTACACTTAAATCCTAATTAATTTTTTCTAAATGTCTGATTTCCTTTCCAGAATCCTAATTATTTTCGTTTTTTCCATTTTAGGTGCTTTCTCACGGATAAACTCTTATGCTGGGAGAGGCAACAAGAGCTTACATTATCCAGTGTCTTCACGGAGACAAAAAATGGGAGAGGCTTTGTGATTCGTTTTAGGACTCTGAATTAGGGTTCTATTTTTGGGTTTCTGATCCACGACTTTGGGATTTCAGTGTTTCGTTTTTGAATTAGGGTCTTTGTTCTTGTTTTCCAGATTTTCAAATTGGATTTTGAGATTCCTGCTCTAACAATTTAATCTTCCGTTTTGGGAATTTCTTGCAATTTTGGGCTCTCATTGGTGGTTGTTAATCGTTTTTTGGGTGTTTTTGGTTCATTTAAAATAGTTCTTACATTTTTTCGTTCAAAATGGAAGTAAAAATTGTTCAATTTAATCTTTTTTGTTGATGGTGTTTAAATCGCTAACGACTTAATGTTCGCCTTAGCCAATATTTAAGGAGGTGTCTATTTTTAAATATATAGCAAGATGTAACGTGACAATTACCATTAGTGTTAAATATTAATTTTTAATTATTTCTAGGCTTAAATGCTTACTTCGTCTCCATGTTAAGAGGTGAATTTCTGTTTAGTACCTAGTTTTAAAAATGAAGACATTGGGTCCTATGTTATGAAAAATATATGAATAAGGTCCACAAAGAAAGAACAAGTTCAATAAATCATCAAAGAAAACACTAAACAAGAGAGAGAAAAAGTTGGACAACATAAGAGAGAAGAGAAAAAGTACAGTCACATCAACATGAATTTAACGTTGTTGCTGTCAACTTAACAGACATGACCTTGTTCATACATTTTTCATAACATAGGGACTCAATGTCTTCATTTTTAAAACCGGGTACTAAACAGAAATTCACATCTTAACATGACGGTGCATTTAAGCCTTACTAAACAGAAATTCACTTTCATCTTAACCGGGTACTAAGCATTTAAGCCTTATTTCTAAATCCTAATTGGGTGCATTACAATTAAACCCTAATTAATTTCTCCAAATGCCTGATTTCCTTTCAAGAATCCTAAATATTTTCATTTTTCCCACCTTTAAGTTCTTTCTTGTGGACAAACCCTTGTGCTTGGAGGGGCGACGGGGGCCTACATCATCCTGCGTCTTCGTGGTAGCAAAGAATGGGAGGGGCTTCATGGTTCGTTTTAGGGCTCCAAATTGGGGTTCTATTTTTGAGCTTCTGATCTCACGACTTTAGAAATCTGAATTAGGTATTTCAGTGTTTCATTTTCGAATTGGGGTCTCTGTTCTTGTTTTCTAGATTTTCGAATTATGTTTTGGGGTTTTTTTTTTATCTTGCGTTTTGGGAATTTCTTAGGGTTTTGTTTTCTCGCAATTCTGGGTTCTCATTTGTGGTTGCTAATAGTGTTTTGGGTGGTCTCTAGTTCATCTATGCAGCTTGGTGGTGCGCGACGGAGAAGATGCAGGTTATGGCATGATTTTGGGTCCACAAGTGTTCTGGTTCGTTTGTGTCACGATGGATGGCGATAGAAGCGGAGCTTGCTTCGTTCTGACCTTACGGTGGCTCTCTCTATTACAAGAAAAAGAACAAAAAATTTAATAAATAGAAAAGGCTTAATACTTGTTTTGGTCCCTCGATTTCTTAGGTATGTTCAAATTGGTCCTACCTTTACTGAAAAGTTCACAAACGTCCCATATTTTGTAAAAACAGTTCACGTTAGTCTTTTTTTCTTATGGCGTTAAAAACACTAATGACAAAGTTGTCCCCTAGCGAAAATTGAATGACTTGTACACTTATTCAACACGTGACAGGCTGAGTTGAAATGACTTGGCAACATGTGTGGAATTGTGAAAATTGAAGTAATTGGTTAAAAGCAAATGGTTAGGGTTCGTGCAAGTTCGTCCCTGAAGTGAGGAAAGTTATTCTTCCGAAAGTTAAAAGCAAAGGGTTAGGGTTATGAATGGTTTCTTCACAAAGTTGTTCTTCGTGTTTGAAGTCATGGGGCAAATGACTTTCGCATTCCTCACATGGTGGTGGTTCGAAAGGAGGTGCGATATTTATTTGCAACTATAGTGATAGTGATGTAACCAAAGTTGTCAGAATTGCAAAGAATGCTGACAGAAAATTTTGTGGATGTCATCATTACAAGGTTTTATGAATACCCTAGTCACTTTATGTGTTGATACATTCCCTGACTTTGAACCAATTTTGGTGCCTAATTTGGTGAATAGCAGGGTGGATCTTCAATTGGGATGTCCTGTAACCTTTTCAATTGGTGTTCTAAAGACAATGCTGATGAAAGAGATGGTACAATTGTCAAGCAAAGAAGGAGGATATGTGATATGAAAAGTTTAGTCAAAGAATTGCAGAAAAGGATAAAGTTGTTAATTGGAGTTGTGTGTTCTTATTGCGTTGAACATTGTTAAATTGTGGTTGTGTTTAGGTTGATGTTGGTAGCTAGGCAATGTGATTGTATGTTTTGTTCATGTAATGTTAAGGAAAATGTGAAGGTGAATGTTTAGGTTGAGGTGTTTAGCTTCATGTTTTGTTCATGTAATGGATGATGTATGAGTGTCTATTGTAATGATTTCAAATGAATAATCTGGTTTCATGTGAGACTGTTTGTTTTAGTCCCCCTTTTAGTTTTGAAATGTGAAATGTGGTCCCCCTTATGATTAAAAAAGGTAGCAATGTGGTCCCTATTGTATATGTTTATGATACATATGAAGATACTTGACAGAATGTAGTAATAGAAGTGTTAACATAAGATGACCACATAATAACATAATATCAGTACATTTAATGTAAGTGCTTAAAAAAGTACATATACACCAACAAAGTACTTAATTGAAGTTGATCAAACATACATCACTATCAAAGTACATAATTAAAGTGCTTAATATTAGTACATAATACATCCAAATTTTTCCAATGAAAGTAAATAAATTGACATCTAAGGAGCTTTTCGTCTAACATCTAACTTTTTCCTTCTCATTGGTGGAGTTAAATCTAGATGGATTCTTGAGTTGGTTGTGGTGGGTGAGGGGATTAGGGACATGTTGCCTGTGATGTTAGAGGGGATTGGGGAGGACATTAGGGACTTGGTGGCTATGATGGTATAAGGGATTGGGTACTTGGTGGTGGCTATGATGGTACAAGGGATTGGGTAGTTTATGGCTATGATGGTTCTGTTGGTTTTATGATGGGTTGGGAAGTTTGTGGTTGTGATGATTTTGTTGGTTCTATGATGTTTGAACGTAAAGGGCACTGTTTTTTGTTGCGAACCAATTGACGACATATGCTACATTTCTTTCTGTGGCCATCAACACTCATTTGGGTCCCAATCTTAGTTAGCTCTCATGCCTCAAACCTTCTTTTTTTTCGTGAGAAGAAATATAAGTTTTACCTCTGTTCTTTCATTAAGTCGATAGTAAACAAAAGTAGTCCAATGATCTTTATTTATTCCATCTAGAGCCATCACATATCAATTCATATCTTGTACATGCACCATCATCTCTTTGTTACCAGACTTCTTGTCGACCATATCTCCATTTATGATTAAGTGCTTTCAAGATGTAGTTTATTTGAACATCAAAATTGATTGCAAACTTTGCCTTCAAAACAAATTTTAATCAAAATTAACAACAATTACCTAAAAATTGAATTGTAAATTGAAAATTTACATTACTTACTTGAATGGTATTTTGAATTATGTCTTCTTTGTACTCTTTAGGAATCTTCTTCCAAGTAGAATAGCAAATAGGGAATGCTTTGAAGTTTCTAGCAATACTCATCAAGAACCAATTCAACAATGCTTCACCATCCCTAACTGGTTGACACTCATCATTCCAACGTACAACAATCCTTTCATTCTGAGAAAAATTCCAAATAACATTTGTTTTTAAGTGTTTACTTGTCATCTTGCATTGGTCATCTAGAAGAAATCAAAATTGTGTCAAACAACTTCAACAGTAAATATTAATATCACATATAATGCAAGAATTTATATGTGAAGAGTGTCTTATACCAATGACATCAACCAACTATGATCTTGTATGTTGTTGGTCTTTCTTTTTGAACTTTCAAAATGTCCTCATTTTCATCTTCTGCATGTTCAGATTGTACATGTTGAAATGTAATAAAAACAGAAAAACAGTTATTCTCATGTATATAAAAACTCTGTAAATTCAGTATTTTGCGGTTAATGAAATTTTGAGGTTATTCAGAAATTACCTGGAGTCCTAGCTAAACTGTTGTTCTTCATCTGGAGCTGTGAGAGTGGTGCACTGCTGTGTGTGGTAGTGTTTGTGGAAGAAGGGATCGTGCCCTAGCAGAGAGTCGTGAGACTCTTTCTCTCTGATCATCATCTCTCAGTTTTCTTTCTCTTACTAAAACGTGCGTATTACGTTTTTAAGAAAAGATAACTCTGGTTGGTGCTTTTACGTTTTTACCCTCACTTTAATATGGTATCAAGAGCATAGGTTCGTGTGTGTGCTTTCCTGGTGAGTGATCTGGAATTATGTGTATCCAGAGGAGAAGAAAGAAGGTTTCTTTGAGTGGTTAAAGATCAAAGAAAATTCAAGAACTCAGCAAGAAGGGATGGCAGGATTTGGGGGAATACAGGGGCCACTACCAGTGTTTGATGGGAAACAGTTTGAAGACTGGCGCATTAAAATGCACGCCATTTTTGGCTTCCAGGATGTTTTTGAGGTAATAGAAGATGGGTTGCCTGTGGTGAATGACAGGGCCACTGAAGAAGAGAAAAAGAGTTATAAGTGGCAAGTAAAACTGGACAGCAAGGCAAGGTTTCTGATCTACCAATGTGTCAGCCCAAAGATCTTCAACAAGATCTCCAAGGCTGCTACTGCTAAGGAGGTGTGGGACATCTTGGTCAAGACTTATGGTGATGGAGACAGAAACACAAAAGTGAAACTGCAAGCACTGAGAAGACAATTTGAAATTCTGGTCATGGAGGAGAATGAAACCGTGGCTGAGTACTTTGATAAAGTACAAGGATTAGTAAATAAGATGAGGGCTTGCAAGGATGGAATATCTGATGAGTATATAGTTGACAAGATTCTGAGAACATTATCATCCAGATTTGATAATGTTGTGGTTGCTATAGAGGAAACCAGAAGAAAGGAAACCATGGAGATAGAGGAGCTGTTGAACTCATTGGAAGCTCATGAATTTCGGATTAATGAGCGTAGACAGTGCCAGGAACAGGCCCTGCAGGCCAGATCTCAGTGGAAAGGCAAAAAGCTATTCAAGAAAGGAGGTAAAGGTAACAAGAAGGGCAAAGACTCACTGGACCAGCAAGGAGAAGAGTCCAGTGAGTCAAGCAAAGTGAAAAATCAGAAGAGTGGTGAATGGAAATTTGATAAAAGGAAAGTCAAGTGCTATAACTGTCAGAAACCTGGCCATTATGCCAGGGACTGCTGGAATGGTGACGGTGCCAAGAACAAACCAAAGAAGAGGGCTAATTTGGCTCAGGAGGAGGAATCTGACTCAGAACCTGTGATGTTGATGGCTAAAACTGAGGAAGATTCAACAGAAAAGGATGTGTGGTACCTAGATTCTTGGTGCTCTACCCATATGACAGGTAGAAAAGATTGGTTTGTTGGAATTAAGGATGCTGCACAAGGAAAAATTAGGTTTGCTGATGACAGAAGCTTGATGGCAGAAGGCACTGGCAGAGTGGTTCTAAGGGATGCAGAAGGAAAGGAAGTCACAATTGAAGAGGTACTGTATGTACCAGGATTGAAATCAAACCAGCTAAGCTTGGGGCAGCTACTGCAGAAAGGTTATGTGATGAGAATGGAGGACAACAACCTCAGAATTTTTAATCAACAAAAGAGAATGATTGTGCAAGCTCAGCTGTCACACAATCGGACGTTTATGGTTGTAATGAGTGCAGTAAAACACCAGTGCTTCACTGCCTCAGAGAACAAGGAAGAATGGCTATGGCACTTGCGGTTTGGGCACTTGAATTTCAGAGATCTGTCTCTGTTAGGACAGAAAAGAATGGTGATTGGACTGCCTAAGGTTGAGATTCCTGACACTGTGTGTAGTGAGTGTGTGCAGTGTAAGCAAACAAGAGGCAGTTTCCAGAAGAATCTACCCCAGAGGTCTACAGGAAGACTAGGAGTAGTCTATTCTGATGTGTGTGGGCCATTATAGGTTGAAACACCAGGAGGTAGTAGGTACTTTCTATTGTTTATTGATGACTACACCAGGAAGTGTTGGGTGTACCTAATCAAGAGGAAAGGGGAGGTACTGCAAGTGTTTCAGAAATTTAAAAGGATGGTGGAGAAGCAATGTGAGCAGAAGATTAAAGTCCTGAGAACAGATGGAGGTGGAGAATACACTTCCACTGAATTCAAGGGGTTTTGTGAAAATGAGGGGATTGTGCATGAGATTACTCCACCATATACACCACAACATAATGGTGCAGCTGAAAGGAAGAACAGGACTCTACTGAACATGGTGAGATGTATGCTAAAAAGCAAGGGGCTGCCTAATTTTTTGTGGGGAGAAGCTGTTGTGACAGCCACTTACATACTGAATTTGTCTCCAACAAAGAGACTGGATGGTCTAACACCTGAAGAGGCGTGGACAGGTGTGAAACCAGATGTTAAACATCTGAGAATTTTTGGATCTATATGCTATAAGCATATACCAGATCAACTAAGGAGGAAACTGGATGACAAAGGGGTGCCACTGATTCTTGTGGGTTATAATCCTACTGGAGGTTACAAGCTGTATGATCCTATATCAGGAACAACATGTATCAGCAGAGATGTTGTTGTTGATGAAAGTGGAACTTGGCAGTGGAAAGAAACTGAGCAGGGAACACCAACCATTTCATTGGATGATACCACTGCTGCAGTAGAAACAGAGGAATTTAGTGTGAATGGCAGGCAAAGGAGATCCTCTAGAACCCCACAGCTGCCAGCACACTTGAGAGACTATGAGTTGGCCTATGAAGCTACCCTAACAGCAGATGGACAGTGTGTTCATTATGCTCTAATTGCAGAGGCTGAACCAGTAGAATTTGAAGAAGCAGTTAAAGATGTGAAATGGCATAAAGCCATGCAGGAGGAGATTGACTCCATAGAAAGGAACCAGACCTGGGAGCTGGTTGAATTACCATCTGGGAAGAAACCCATAGCACTAAAGTGGGTTTACAAGTCAAAAATAAATCCACAAGGCATTGTTGTGAGGTATAAGGCAAGGCTGGTGGCTAAGGGATTCTTACAGAAAGCTGGTGTTGATTATGGTGAGGTTTTTGCTCCTGTGGCAAGGGTGGAAACTATCAGGTTAGTGGTATCTTTGGCCACTAAATTTAGCTGGTCTTTACACCAGCTGGATGTGAAGTCAGCCTTCCTAAATGGAAGACTGGAGGAGGAGGTTTATGTGGTAAAACCACAGGGCTTTGAGGTTAAAGGACAGCTGGACAAAGTATATAGGCTGAGAAAAGCTCTCTATGGGCTTAAGCAGGCTCCAAGGGCCTGGAATCAGCGTATTGATGGTTTCATTGGCAGTATTGGATTTGAAAAATGTGTTTCAGAACATGGTGTGTATGTGCAAAGTTGTCAGCACAAAGGCAGAACAGAGAAGTTGATTGTGTGTCTCTATGTGGATGACTTGTTAGTCACTGGAAGTTGTGAAGAATTAATTTCAGTCTTCAAAACTGAAATGCAGAATGAGTTTGAAATGAGTGATCTTGGAAGACTCAGCTATTTCCTTAGCATTGAATTCACCAAGATTGAAAGTGGAATAGTGATGCACCAATCAAGGTATGCTTTGGATCTGCTGAAAAAATATGAGATGTATGACTGTAATGCTGCAAGTACTCCTGCAGAAGTAGGATTGAGGCTGGAAAAAGAGCCAGAAGAGGAAGCTGTTGATCCAACAGCTTACAGGAGGATGGTTGGAAGTCTTAGGTACCTCTGCAACACCAGACCAGATTTGAGCTATAGTGTTGGAGTGATAAGCAGATACATGGAGTGTCCTAGAGTATCACACTTGATTGCTGTCAAACGGATACTGAGATATTTGAAGGGTACACACTCATACGGGATTCTGTTAAGAAAAGGAGAGACTGGAGAAGAAGTACAAATTACTTCTTACTCAAATGCAGACTGGTGTGGAGATAAGACTGACAGAAAAAGCACAGCAGGGTACATTTTCTTCATGGAAGGTTCTCCTATTTCCTGGAGTTCTAGGAAGGAGCCAGTTGTTGCTTTGTCATCATGTGAGGCAGAATACATAGCTGCCTGTGAAGCCACGTGTCAAGCAACCTGGCTGAGATCATTGATAGAAGGATTGAAGATTGAACTATTTGAGAAGAAGGTGAGACTAATGGTTGACAATAAATCAGCCATAAATCTTGCTAAACATCCTACATCTCACGGTAGGAGCAAGCACATTGAGACAAGATTCCACTATATCAGGGAACAGGTCAGCAATGAGAAACTTGAGATCGTACACTGCAGATTCGAAGATCAACTTGCAGATATACTGACTAAAGCCCTTAAAGGCGAACACTTTCTGAAACTCAGAAAGCAAATCGGGATGGTGCAAGCTGGGACTTCAGAAAAATTAGGGTTTCCTTCACAGTGAAGGAGATCGAACAAGGAGTTGTTTTTCCCCGGTTTTAATCGGTGAAAAACGTATGCGTACTTGAAGAAGGGTGATTTTGCCGATTTTAATCGGTAGAAGTTGCTGGAAATCAAGGAGGAGAAGATTTTCACCGATTCAATCGGTGAAAAAGGGTGATTTCGACATTTAATCGTTAGTTTTTCAAAGTTTTTCTTAGGAGGAGTGTTGAAATGTAATAAAAACAGAAAAACAGTTATTCTCATGTATATAAAAACTCTGTAAATTCAGTATTTTGCGGTTAATGAAATTTTGAGGTTATTCAGAAATTACCTGGAGTCCTAGCTAAACTGTTGTTCTTCATCTGGAGCTGTGAGAGTGGTGCACTGCTGTGTGTGGTAGTGTTTGTGGAAGAAGGGATCGTGCCCTAGCAGAGAGTCGTGAGACTCTTTCTCTCTGATCATCATCTCTCAGTTTTCTTTCTCTTACTAAAACGTGCGTATTACGTTTTTAAGAAAAGATAACTCTGGTTGGTGCTTTTACGTTTTTACCCTCACTTTAATAGTACATGTGAAGTTCTTCCAACTTGAGGTGGTGAATGAAGAGTAGCTTCATTTAGGGTTGCACATATGTATGGAAATATAGAGGAATATTAAACAAATATGAACAAGAGTTTCTAATCATAATGGAATAATGGATTGACAATCATCTAAGGAACATAATTCATTCATCACTAGGTTTGTGGTTTTGGGATTGAGAATGAGGACTAGAGATTAACTGCCACCATGCTGGAAACATTGGAAGCAAAATCATAGGAAGCAGAAATAGAGGTATAAAAGAGGTCAAAGTCATTTGAACTAACGAGGTTCTTGGGTTTGAGTTCTGTATAGAGAAACCAACCACATTATGTTTAAGTTTATATGAGTATAGTGTAATGAATCTCATGTATCGTTATACTACATTAATGTACAGTTAGTTAGTTTGGTAGTGTTTAGTCACTAATTCACATTTCAGCACTTTATACTAATTCTAATATGCTTTTATTTTCACCAATGCATTTTAATAATTTGATACTTGATCCAAACATTTGATTCCAGTTCAATTTCAGATTTCTCAAATTTCTAGTTTGATTGTTAAGTTCATTGCCTATCGCGCCACTAAATCTAACTTTTTTAATGTTTAATTATGATTTTTCTTGATTAATTTCAATTCCAAGTATTGTTTCATGATTCATGTTTCTGAACTCAATTATTATAGGTTTGATTCTTAGTTTTCAGTTCTTACTAGTTGAGTAAGTACTAAATTACTAGTTCTTACTTCTTACTAGTTCTTAAAATTTATATTGCCAATTCACATGGATTATAGAAAAAATATTAAGTTAATTTATAAGAAATTTGAAATCCTTTAACGGGATAGTAGGAAATATATATATAATATGGAGACATATCAATAACTCTTTCTTTATGGAAACAAAATTCTGCTATGTATTAAAGAAGTTGAAGACATTGAACTTAGCTGACAATAATTTTGACAAGGGAATATTCAATTCCTTAGTTGCTTTCCCCACTATCAAAGCTTTGAGCTAGGTATGTTCATACTTGGTTGCCCTACAATATTTCATTCTTCAACTTTGATATTTGCGTTTTAAATATCAATAATGAGTATTTTTGGTAAATAATCTTTTTTATTCTTTGTTGAAGTTTTGTCTAATCTAAGCAAAGTGGAAGTTTTTCACCTACCTAACGCACATATCAATGGAATTTTACCAAATCATGGTGAGCATGTATCATTTGTCATTCTTTTTGTCCTTGTTCCAAAATCTAGTATATACATTAGTAGCATAAACTTTAAGTGTATTATTATTATAAGAGTTTAATAACTATACTTATCAATCAATTAAAAATCACTCTCATGACTTTAAGGTAGTTGTAAAAATGAATAATCTGAGAGGAACTTTCCATGCATGCCTTGACAACTTGACATCATTTCCCTATCTTGATGTCTCCTTCAACTATTTAAGTGGGAATGTGATACCCTTTATTGCTTAACTAACATCTAGCGAATTTCTTAACATTTAATTCAATAACTTTGAGGATATATTCTCATTCTAATCAAACTTACGGTTGAGTTAAACTTACCAGCAACAATTCTAACTTTCCTTTCAAATCAAACTAAAATTCCCATCAAACTATCTTCCAACCACTCAAACTGCATTATATATATTCACCATTCATCTCAAATAATTAAAACATACTTTTCAAATTGATTTGAGCTATTTCTTCATTGTTGCATACCATGAACACTGTCACAGGTTGTGCAAATCTGCATATCTGCATATCTGCTTTCACTCTTTTATTTTTCTTGCATGAGTTTCTTTTGTCATTCTAGACTAGTTATTGTTGTTTATATATTCTCCCACTCATTGCATTGTTTTCTTGGAAAAACACACAAAATACCTACCTAAATACCAATTTTCTTGGATTGACACTCGGTCTATCGTACACTACATTTATAGTGTCATTACCTTAACACCTTTGGAGGAAGGCTTTTTAGCTTATTAACAACGACATCATCACCAATTGTACTCTCTTTTTTGTCTTCCATCTTGATCTCTTATATTTCTTACAAAAAAAATATCTTTGTCTTCTCCATCATACAACATACAATCATTCAGACAAACATAAATTTTGGTGTAATTAAAACCACGCTTGTTAATGACCTTTTTGGCTTCATAGAACAAATGTGGAATTTTAGTATGTTCAAATTCATTTGCTAGCAACTATAGTATCATCGACATTGCTTTTTCACTTATTCTGTATAGACATTTGATGTGATAGAACATCACCAAGAATGAAAGTTTCTAATATTTGACATCCTTCATATAAACTGTGTTGTCCATCTTGCATTAAGTCGACAAAATCTGTACCATCAGGACTCCTAGTATGACTTTACTCTGCACCCAAATCCTCATCATCGACCATGTCATTGTTAGAGCAATGATACATAAATACATCATTAACCATATCACACATGTTATTAGTAATTGGAACTCTTGCATCATTTTATTCGGCCATGACTCCTATTTCATCCTTTACTCTTATCTCCTCGTGTAGAAGTCACATTGTTTATTCTTTTGGAAAATATTTAACAATTAAGCGCTCATATACTACTTCACGACATTGCCATTTCTTAAAATTGAATTTTTGACATGGACATATTTTCTTTCTCCTAACATCACTACTGAATGCAAAGTCAAGGAAGGTATTCAATCCTCCCTTATATTGACTTGTATTTTGAGGCATGTCTATCCATGATTTTTCCATTAAAACGAGCTCTGCTCATGGCAAGAGGATTGAAAGATTAAAATAATTGACCATATCCAACGAAGTTAACTACATAAGAAGAACTTACTAAATTGGTTATAAAACTAAGTCCTATACCAACTTTGTATAAATTTGAAAAGTGAAATAGTCCCACTTATTAATGGGATCGAAGAATTGAATACTAAGTAGTTATCCTACTTAATTATAAAATTATTGACGGGAGGAATGTAATACTAAGTAGTAGACCTACTTAGTGTTACAAATAAACATTAAACAAATAAAACACTAAGTAGATACGTACTTAATTATCAAATTTAATTGATTTTAAAGAACCTCAACAAAACATTATTTAAAAGACTAAGTTGTATAATAATCATAAGTTTTTTACTTATATAGACAAAACCAAGGTCGTATAAGTTGATTTTTTTCCACTTCAATAATTAAGTTGTTCGTTCGAAACAAAAAGTTTGATTAATAAATGTAACACCTAGCGTTAAAACTTATATGACAGTTCACATTTATTCTAACAAGTATATGACAGTCAACAAAGTGAATTTGTTGACAAGAAAAGAGACGATTGTGCTCACCTTGATTTTTCAAGCATAAGATTGGAGGACAGATTAAGCATAGATTTTTTAAACTCCTTAGAAGACTAATCGTTCACCAAAATGTCAAGAGATATAGAAATGCTGAATCAAGAATTTGTTGATCATCCAACTTAAGATTAGTATTTAGAGGCATGTTTCGATGTTGCAATTTTTTGTGAATGTGCAATTGTTCTTAATTTTCGAATTAATAGGAACACAAGTTACTGAAAATAGTTTATTTGAAAATTTGTCATGATAGTTTCATAATCAATAAAGTTTTCAAATTCTTTGGTCTAAGCCTTTAATTATGTCTTCTTTGGTCTAAACCTTTGAGATATATGGTTTATATGATAGAAGTCCTTAATAAGACTCCTTGAGTTAGTTACCTTATTTCAATGGTTTATGCGTTAATTTCATCAACATACAAATATTTAGTTAGTATTTAGAAATAATTAATTTAGAAATAATTTATAAATTAAAAGTTACTTCAACTAGTTTGTAGTTCACAGTTTATTTAATTTTTTTATTATCACTTTTTTATATTTTAATTTATTTATGTGTATTATTTTTTATTTTAGTTTTATGAAAGCAATTTTTTAAGCATATATTGATTACTATCAAGAGAAAAACCACATAGTCAAGATTTTGATAGACTTTTACTCATCCAGTACAGTATTAGTATAAAGAGACCCTTTTTCCATCCTCAACCAACTCAAATATTAAAGTGACAGGTAAAAGAAAGACAACATAAGCATGATCGTCACTTATTGCCATTAGATGCTGGTGCACCAAACAGGAAGCAAGATTCGATTGTGCTTAATTTTCCAGTAACCAGATTCTGAGTCACCGTATGACTATTCCTCCGTCTAAAACAGTTAACAAGTGAAAAACCAATGAGCCAAATTTTCAAAATAACTATTCTTCATATCAGCACGATTTATCGGATGTCAAAACAACAAATGCAACAACTTTACCAAAGAAGCATGGACTGATTAAATATTTTAAGTTGAAAGAAGTCCTCAAATAATTGAGCTAATTAGGAAAATTGTATAATACAACCGTTTCCATGAAGTCATCAAGATTATAATCAATATACTAGATCATAAAATTTAACAGTGAGATTGTTTGATGACACAGGGTTACTAATTGCAATAACTTTTGTGGTATGGATTGAAGACAATAAGGGATCGTAGTGGGGTTTAATAACAGAAATATAATAAACTGAATGGGAAATATCTAACACAGGTAAAACAACACCAGTGTTATGATCAATGAGAAAACTTCTCAGGCTAAAAATCCTTTTCCGGATGAAGCAGTGTGAATTCTTTCATTTTACAATTAATCAATGACAAGACAACTTTCAAGAAATGCTAATGAAATTGTTCATATTGTGCCTACAGGTATATAGGATTAAGGGGTTCAATTTAAATTACATAGGGACAAAACCTACCTCGACAAATCAGTTACTTCTGTTGCCAAAATCCTCTCACCGGTATCAGGAAGTACGGTGTAATTGTCTCTTATGAAATTCACAAAACCAAACTTCTCAAAAGTTGTAAGAAAACAAGAGAAGGAAACTAGCATCACATGTATTTTCAGAAAAATACATCTTTATAACAAAAACTATGCAACACAGTCCAAAACCCAGTTCTCCAATATATAATGTTATCTCCACTTGTACTAACAACAACATTTTTTTTACCAGAACTTGTGTATTGCAATTACAAAAATTGGAAAACGACATGAAAATCAAAGCAGATTCTTATATGTGGAAAGCTTGCCTGGGTTGTGTTCAACCCCGACAATCCTTCAATACCAGAAGTCAATTGTAGTGAACCAGACTTTTGTACCATTGCCTCTGTTGTATGCTTCTCAGATCCAAGTTTGAAACCTTACAGAAATAAAACCAAGGAAGATACAAAATGCAGTTTATAAGTCAGATTTGTTTCACTAAATCAAGAATTTATCAGTATTTTCTGTTTCGACAATACGTACTTAAACAAAAGGGAACAAACCAAAAACTGCATATCTACTACTTAAAAATTGCATAGTTCAATGTGTTAATTCATATCTACTACTTCAAGCTCTGTTAGTTACTCCAATACCCTTAAATCTAAACAAATATCTTATAAGACTGTTTGATACACCATTATGTCTGGCATTCATGTCATTCTTTTTTCTCATGTTCACCTTTTTCATTAGCAAATGAAAACTGCTACAGTACCAAAATTTGCCCTTTCACATCGTTAAGTTGAATGGTAGCCCAGTTTAGATTCAATTTTACGACCCAAAAGGAGTAAAACAGAATTACTAAGAAAGAAAAAAAAAAGTAATTATATATGAACTATAGTCTCACCAGTTGAGTGTGGAAGGTTCATTGTACTGATGCTTCTAATTTCGGATTTGGAAGAAGGCCAGACAGGAGAACCATCATTTCAAATGACCACATTTCCAAGATGTTCGAGATGATATAAATAAATATTGGAAAAAGAAACCCAGTGTCTTTTGAACAAATAACTGTGTAGGATTGGGAAAAAGAATGTTACTTTGACATGAGAGAGTGTTGATAAAAATGTGTGAAGAGGAATTGCGAGTGTAGGAAAAGAAAAGATGCCATGCAATGCCTCTTTCGAAAATCCAATCCATGTTTTTGAACATGAAGGAGAAAACCTGACATAGAGTATCAGGATGACATCGCATGGCCTATATACATACCGTTCTTTAAGATTTGATGCTTGGACCCACAAAGTAGCACGTACATTAGGAATAGAGACATTGTTTCCAAAAATTCTAACCAAAGCAGTGACCTCATAGATCACCTTGCGCTGCTCGCGTCTAGTGATATCTTGCTGAATTCCATTCCAGGTATGTGTGCATTCTGTTGCAGATGCAAAGAATTTCCTAGATTTTGGAACGATTTTCCCATCATTCATGGAATCATGCAACACAATCTTACAGCCTCTTCAAAACCAGTTATTCAAACCATCATCAAATTGCGGGTTTATGATGATGTTGTCATCTCCCGCTAAATAACTGACACTAACGTATATACTGCATCAATCCTCCCTTCTTAAGATAATCTTTGTTCTCAAGGATTAAAATTAGGAAACTTCTTCAAATCAAAGAAGAATTTCCACGTTGCTTTCTCTGGAAGTAGGTGCTTTATTTGACAACAACCTTACTAACAACCCTATTTCCTCTTTTGACGGTCGTCCTTTCTATTATCGCCTCTGACTCCTTAACTTTAGAATCTTCATCATTTATTGGGCAGTGGATTGATGTGCTAGCTTCTCCTACAAACTTTTTCAGTTGTGACATGTGAAAAACATCATGAACGAGTCATCCAGCTGGTAATTGGATCTTGTAAGCTATTATTCCAATCTTGTCTGTTACAACATAAGGTCCATAATATTTTAAATCTGATTTGGCACTGCTCCTAAATGCTACAAAGATTTGTCTACAAGGGTGTAATTTCACGAATAGCAAATCTCCAATT
This sequence comes from Vigna nakashimae, assembly GCA_034642375.1. Lineage (NCBI taxonomy): Eukaryota > Viridiplantae > Streptophyta > Magnoliopsida > Fabales > Fabaceae > Vigna > Vigna nakashimae. Next base: position 30,903,996 of record CM067763.1, on the reverse strand, counting down.
TCAAAGGTCCCGTTAAATCTACTCTTGTCAGCCATTTGTTTTATCCTTGCTTGTGCCCTTTTCATGTGAAACTTGACCATCTTACATTGTTCTTCCCTCTTCTGCAAACTTTTATCGACCAGTTCAATCTTAGATTCCCCTGATAAACAGGGTAAGTTGGGGTGCCTGTCCATACATGATTTCATAGGCACTGGCCTTAATAGTGTTATGATATGTCGAGTTATACCACAATTCATCTAAGGGGAGTTATACCACCATTCATCTAAGGGAAGCCATTTGGACCACTGTTTAGGATGATCTGAACACATACACCTCAAATACACCTTAATGCATTTGTTCACTATCTCTGTTTGGCCATCTGTGTATCGATGGTAAGCAATTGAAAGTTGAACTTGAATTTCTTGATAAGCCATGAAGTCCTTCCAGAACTGACTGACAAAAATTGGATCCCTGTAACTTATTATTGATGTTGGACAACCATGAAGCTTAAAGACATTATCCATAAAGCATTGGGCCACATCAGATGTGGTATATGGGTGTTGTAATGTTATGAAATGAGAAGTCTTGCTCAGCCTGTTAACCACAAAAAAGATCACTTTGTTTCCAAAAGGAATTGGGAAGATCCTTTATGAAATTCATAGTAACGTGCTCCCAAATCAAAATAGGGACTGAAAATGGTTATAGCAACCAAATCAAAATAAGAGAGTGAACCCGGTGAAATCTACCCTTAGCGAAACCATTTCATACCATTTATGACTTTTTTCCACTTCTAAGTGCCTCTAGCTACCAAAGTCCACCTATATTCTTTATGTATTTATTTACTTGCACATAATTTTCCATTCTTTAGTTTATATGAGTTATTAATAGTATAATTATCTAGTATTACACGAGTTTCTTGGAAAACTATACTTAGTTTTACCATTTTATATTACTAGAGAAATTCGGTACATTTGTTGATGAGAAATAGTAAACTAGGAGTGGTGTTAATACTCCAGAACTAGTGTTAATACTCCTTGTAACCAGGAGTGGTGCTAATACTCGTTGTAACCAGGAGTGGTCCTAATACTCGTTGTAATTAGGAATGGTACTAATACTCGTTGTAGCCAGGAGTGGTGAGAATACTCTGTGAGATCCTGAAGAGGCAAAACTCATGAAATCATGGAAAAGATTAATGAAACCCCTTAAGAGTTCTTAAGAGAGAACTAGACGTAGCTCAGGTTGAGTGAACCAATATAAAGTTCGTAGTTTATTACATTACTATTCAAAAGTTTTTCATTTGCTTTTATCACAAAAACTAGCATCTAACATCTCATAATCTTTTACATATTTTCCTTACAAGTATTTAGATGTTGCTTTGTATAAAAGATTTGAAAAGCAGTAGCTCATAATTCATCTTTTGTTAAAACTTTCATACAGCCTTGTGAAGCATCCTCGTTTGAGAGTATTCTTATTTGTTAATCTCTCTAAAACTAGATATTCCGAAGGCATTTTATCAAACGATATTCCTGATCTTGGTCTTCCATAATTAGTCTAACTTCATATGCCATAAGAAGATCATTGTGGTTGTTGACATTATTGCACACTGTTTATCAGTTGTAGATGGACAACCATTGAAGATGCAAATGGTTGAAACAATAAAGGGATCTCACCCTGCTCCTTCTTGCCCAACTCTAGCCAACCCGATGAAACAGTGGAGTGTTGATCTGTTAACAACCTTGATGTGTATTTATACTGATAATAGTCTATCTACCTTCATAATGTTGCCTCTGTATGAGACTATGCCTCCTCTAGTCACCACTTGGTAGAAGAATGTGATGAAGGATATATGTCACCTGTACCGTAGGATACCTAACTCGCCAATGGTCGACCGGTGACCCGGGCGACCTGGCGACAATTACGGTCGCACTGTCACGATCATATGCATGTCGAACACATCGTCACGCCAGTCGTTTAGACGATCGCATCTACAAGTTAATGTCGACCACTTGGTGATCGACAACCAAACAGTGATGTCGCGACATATAGCGCTCGCACGACATCTCATATGTTTGTGTCGATACATAAGACGGTCGACATATAATGAGCGATGTCTAAATTAACAGTTTTAACATAAACGGTTTAGCGGTTAGAAGTAACCAGTTGCGAATATTGGTCAATGCCATGAATCACGGGAGTAACTGACCCAGTATCAAACACGATCTAGCAGTTACAACTTCCAAATAGTCAACTTCGATAACTGACCGGATTTTCAGGTAAACGGTTTATTTTACTGTTTTAAATATGAGAAGCATAGAGGAAAAAAGGTACGTTTTTCCTTGAGAGAAATTAAGAGAGAAATTATTCTTCTTCTTGATCACACATCCCTTTTCTGACTTGAGCGTCGGAGTGTCTTTGCAGGTACCCAGCCCATCTTCCCCTTCAGAGAGCATAACACAGGAAGAGAGATATCACAGTAACAGCATTATAGGAAGGAGTAGTTGCGATTCGTTAGGTTCGTATCTCGGTCTCAACATCCCTACTGAAACATCACCTAACTTGAGCATTGTTGAGCCATGTCGTACTCATCAATTTGGTGACACAAATGCTACCTTCTCAATAGATGATGTAGTTGTTGGAAAATGACTCCTATCAATGCTACGTCCTAGAACCCAAATGACACAACCCTTGGTTATCAAGGAAGCTATTGATGTTGAAGAAGCTACAAGATGGGCTTAAGCTCTCCTCGTGACATCGTCTATCATGCCAAGCTTGTGAAGCTCTTTTTCAAGAGATCACTATACATCGCCTAGCCTCTACCCCACACTATTGAACCAACCTAACAAATCACTATAACTAACTCATCCAACCCCTATCTTTAAACCATCCCATCCACTCCCCAACCCTTAACCCATATACCCCTATATCATGCTCTACCATCTGATATCACTCCAAAAAAAATGTTATTTAGTGGAGATTCTTTTTTCGATTTGCGGGGGTTTTTACCCTCCGCAAAATAATTTCCGGAGGTTTTTCAAACCGTCGCAGTTTGAGTCGCCACAACCTATCTGAGGGGGTTTTCCGCGACCCATGGTATCACATTCAATTTGCAGAGGTTTTTCTGCAAAGGGTAAAAACCTCCTCTATTACCAACTATTATTTTGTGGCAATTTTTAACCTCTTTTATTTTTAATCATTTGATTACAAAAAATACCTACATTTTTTACACTATTTTGTGTATTAATATGTACTATTCAATTTGACAATTATACTTTGGAAGTTGTAACCTCCCTCGTTTGTATTATTTAATTTAAGGTTTATTACTTTATTTTGCTAGAATTATTTAATTTTCGCTACCATTTGAGGTGGTTATATTTTTAGATCAAAAATATTTATTTGTAACAATATTCAAACATATTAATGTAACTAAAGACATCACAAATTCATATAATTTCATTGTCAAAATCATCATAGTAACATAAAATCAATTTAAAATAAAACCCATCCTTACAACTTAATCAATAAGTACTCAAAATTCATAATAAACTAGATATAGTTTTATCCTAAAAAAAATTTATAAACTCCCTAAGTGTTACTTCCACAAGATGAATGTCTTTGATCTTGTACTCAAAGGAGACTTGGGCTCATTTGCATCACCAACTTGCTAAAATGATAAAAAAATAATTATAATTATACTCATACAATTTTGCAGGAAAGAAACAAAAAAAATGAATTTGTTAAGATAACCAATGGGAATGTACAATTTTACAGAGTACTATAGTTTGTTTCGCACTGCTTCTACTGGTAAATACACACACAATATATATATATATATATATATATATATATATATATATATATATATATATATATTGTATAATAGTGAGGTTTTATATATCAGACCAGAAAGTTTGCTAACTATTTTAAATGACGTATGGTAAATCAAATTTTGTTGATATACAAATAGAGTAAAAAGAGAAGAAGAAATGTTATACTACCATTTACTGTCCCGAATATGAGGAATTGATTATCTACAACGTAGAGGCATTATGATTTTTTTTCTCTAATTTTCAATCCAAAAAGCTCTTTAATATATAATAGTAAAAACTAGGGACCTGGTTTGATGTTTGAACAAGAACATTAATCTCCTAACATTAATTGTACAATCAATACTATTTATGTTTGACTCAGTAATCTTTTTAGTCAATATGTAGTAATGGTAAATAAGTTGACTGCCCTAACTAGGTAGTTTGGATCAAACAGTTAACAAGTCATCTAGCTGCTTGATATAATCATAAACTATAAAATGAACAAGAACAGACTTATGAAATAAGTTATCAGACAGTTAGGTGATAGAGATCTTACAGTGAAATGCTTCTCAACGTCATTAACATCATTCACCAAGGATGCTTTTGTATCATTTAATGAGATTGCAACAATTTTCGAATGAAGTTCCCCTTCATCAATCATGGCTAATGCACCCAAGGGTTTGACCTTCAAAACCTCATATTTTCCTCTCTTTCAGCGATCTCAACAACATCAACTGCAAAATTACAATGATTTCAGACATATTGTGTTGTATTCATAATATATAACATTATGGTAGGGAGGGAAGTCTACAATCTTTATTAATGGAATACCTGAATCGTTATCTCCCAGTTCTCCTTCAACTTTAGAGTTTGCAAAAGATGGATTTTCCCATGTTTGTGGAAGTAAGCCATAGTTCCAATGTATATTGTAACTGGAGAACATGAATAAGATGTGTTTAAGAATAGGCTAAATATGAAACCAAATCAGTCTAGCTAGATCAACCAGACATAGTAAAAGAAGTCAAGGATGTGTTAAATGAGAGATGCAAAATGCTTCAACTGTTAAGGATAAAAAATTAACATGAAAATGGCATTTAAGAAGGAAGGGTAACTATCAAAGGTCAGCAATGGGTATTGAACCCTGAAAGTAGTAGATTTACGGTAGTAAATAGACAACACTAAAGAAGAAATATCACACCACATTTATCTCAACAATAAGGCAACAAAATAATATAGAGAATAGATTTACGTTAAAAGTGAACTGCCAATAACAAATAATGTAATTTAGAATAAGAAAGGAACAACATGAGCTCAGAAATGGTATCTCACGGGTAATATCAAAGCTTTCCCTTTTCTGTATCTTGTTTTATCGGAGTGAAAGCTTCATCAGTTGCAACCTCCGTCTTTGCACTGGATTCTTTAAGAATCTCAACAATGAAGTTGAAGATATCATCACCCGATGGCAATGGAATATCATGCCAAAGAGAAACCTAAATATTTTGCAAATTACATTTTAGGTACAAGTAACAGAATCATAACAGGTAGCCCACATGGCAGAAAACTCATTCTTTGAACTTTACTTCCATTTCCTAATTGAAAAGCTCAATATCTCATTAATAGTAATTCTTATTACATAGCTACACGGTTAATTAGCTTCCATCATATTAAGCAAATATAAATCATGATGAATCCTCATAAAACATTAAAATTTGGCTCCTGCTCAACATTTCTTTCATAAAAGCAGAGGAAATGTAGAAATGTAGATGTGTGAAACAGAATATCTCATTTAGCTAGTGAAGCATAAGAATATTTAAAACTATTCAACATCAGCCAAAACAAAGACTATCCTAAACAACTTACCAAACTATTGATCATAACAGAAAATACAAATATTAAACCAGAGCATGGATTTGCACGGTGAAGAGTTCAAAGAATCCAGATGTGTGGGAAAGGAGAAAAGGATTAGCGCGGTGGTATTGGCGGGGATTCTGGGATGGAGCCGAATCGGCAGCGATCGTGGCGAGCTCGTCGGCTAGACTCGTCTCGTTGAGAAGGCGTGCCGAAGATAAATTTTTCCCTGGTGAATTTAAAAGTGAATTTTATTAACGTGACAAATTAGAAAATTTTATTTTTAAATTGATTCTTATTTATCTTTAATTCACTTAAATAAATTATAAAAAAATCTATTTTTAAATCCTCTTAAATTTCTCTCAAATTTATTCTCTCATATCCATTGATGAACGGAAACTAAATGTATTGAAGAAAAGGAAAAGATAAAAAGAAAAAATAATTATAATTTAGGTAAGATATAAACCTCTCTTAGAAAGAATTTAAACCGCCTCTACTGTTAGCTCTTGAACAATTCACTAAAATCCTTTTAAATTATGTTAGTTTGTGGGAGTTTTTTAAAACCCCTCAAATAACCCCCAGATAATAGTTTTTTTTGTAGTGCATAGCTTCTCTTACCCTATTTCAACATATGCATAATCTCATGGCACAACATTCTACAAACACTACTCCAGAACATGCTGTTATACGAGCTGAATAGAATGAGAAGTTCTTTGGAAGTGGTCAACACCTAAACACCCTCACCCAAAAATTGTTCCTTCCGCCTACACCTACTACCCAACCACCACTACCTCCACCACCTCTATGCGGGAATGATGACCTTTAGTATTTTTTGTATGACATTATATAAAAATTAATTTTTGTTTGAATTTAAAAAAAGATAAATTGTTTAATTTTAAAAAAGATAAAAATAAATTGAAACAAAATAAAAATATTAACAATCAAATTGAAATTAACTTAATGATACGTGATATTAACGGGTCATGTCACACCTTAATTGTGACGTATGTTACCTGATAATTTTTTTATTTTTATAAAAATATTAAAAAATTAAAATAAAAATAATTCAAAAAATATTTTAATAAAAATATCAAGCGTGACACCTTTAATTGTCTTTAAATGTCTTAGTGTAAAACTAAGGAAACTTAATTATTTCAATTTTAAAAAAAGTATATGGATTCAATTAAAAAAAACAAAAGATCTATTTAAAAAAATCATAAAAGAAAACCAAATGTATGATTACACCTTATAAATAATTCATACAAAAATTAAAAGTAAATAATTTAATTATCGTATGTATATATATGCAATTTTAAAAGTTTGGGACCACATTATCCCAGCTCCTATAATCATCCGGCCCTCTCATCTATATATACGTATGAGACCACCCAATGTTAAACATTCGCAGTTGCAGACATAAGCGAGCCTTGAACAAAATGACTCTTGTGAACCCAAAGTTACTCAATTCCTCTTTTACTCCACATCTCACTTTTCCCAAACCTCTGAAACCAGCAGCTCCTATTCTTCTCCAACGTAGGATAATCCTCCCTCGCTACAACGCAATCACCGCAAACGTTAAGGTTTCTGAAAGAAAATCAGCAAACTACCAACCCAACTGTTGGAATATAAATTGATTTTGTATGTTGGGTCTAAAAGATAAAAGGCCAATATTAGTAAAAGCCCAAATAACATTCTAGAAAATCCTATCTAGAAGGATTCTAGAATGTTCCACAAAAATATCTAGAGATGTTTATCCATAAGATGTCTCTAGATAAGTTTAGAATTATAAGAATGTTTTAGAAAGTTCTAGAGAATAAATTATAACCCTTATTAGATGAATGTTGTGGTGGCAAGATCCTAACCATTGGTTAAGGAGGTGCCATTAGTATAAATAGGGGATGATTATATCATTTGAAAATAAGCCAAAAGTTTAGAAGCACTCAATACAAGTCTTTCCTCTTCTCTCAAAATCTTCCAACCTCTCCCAATCTTAAACACTTCCTTCTAGCCTTTAAAGTTTTCTCCCAACAAAGTGGTATCAAGAGCCATAAGATCTTCATAGAAATGGCAAATACTGGAGTTCCCTTTCAAGTCCCAATGCTCACCAAGAGCAACTATGACAATTGGAGCTTAAGGATGATAGCTCTCCTTGGTGCACATGATGTCTGGGAGGTGGTCGAGAAGGGCCACATTGAGCCATAGAATCTGGAGAGTCTTTCTCAAGCTCAAAAGGATAACTTGAGAGACTCAAGGAAGAGAGACAAGAAAGCTCTCTGTCTAATTTATCAAGGATTAGATGAAGATACTTTTGAGAAGATTTCTGGAGTCAAGTCAGCCAAGGAAGCATGGGAGAAGCTTAAGATCTCTTACAAGGGAGCAGATCAAGTCAAAAAGGTACGTCTTCAAACTTTGAGAGGAGAGTTTGAAGCTTTGCATATGAAGGAAGGTGAACTAGTCTCTGATTACTTTTCAAGAGTTTTAACGGTTACTAATAACCTAAAAGGAAATGGTGAGAAGCTAGATGATGTAAGAATTATGGAGAAAATTCTTAGATCATTAGATCCAAAGTTCGAACATATTGTCACCATTACCGAAGAAACAAAAGACTTGGAGGCCATGTCAATAGAGCAACTTCTTGGTTCGTTGCAAGCTTATGAAGAAAAGAAAAAGAAGAAGGAAGAGATCACGGAGCAAGTCCTCAAGGCACACGTTGATTCAAGAAAAGAAGAAAATACACACAACCAATCAAGGCGAAGTTATAGTCAAGAACAAGGACGAGGGCGTGCATATGGACGTGGACAAGGACGAAGGCCTAACAACAATAACCAAAGAGGAGAAAGCTCTAACAGAGGTCGTGGGAGAGGAAATCCGAATTCAAGGTATGACAAGACACGAATCAAGTGTTACAATTGTGATAAGTTTGGACATTATGCTTCTGAATGTAGAGCCCCTAACAAAAATAAAGTCGAAGAGAAAGTCAATTATGCTGAAGAAAGGTGTCAAGAAGATGGTACCTTGCTATTGGATTACAAGGGCCAAGATAGAGGCGAGGATAATCAGTGGTACCTTGACAGTGGAGCAAGTAACCATATGTGTGGGAAAAGAAGCATGTTCGTGGAGCTTGATGAATCAGTAAAAGGAAACGTGGCTTTTGGAGATGAATCAAAGGTGGCGGTGAAAGGAAAAGGTAATGTCCTCATCCGACTAAAGAATGGAGAACATCAATTTATTTCCAACGTATATTATGTGCCAAGCATGAAGAGCAACATCTTGAGCTTAAGACAACTCTTAGAGAAAGGTTATGATATTCAACTTAAGAATAATAACCTTTCGATAAGAGATAATACAAGTAGATTCATTGCAAAGGTGCCAATGACAAGAAATAGAATGTTTGTGCTCAACATTCAAAGTGATGGCCCACAATGTCTCAAGATGTGCTACAAAGACCAATCATGGCTTTGGCATCTTCGATTTGGCCATCTAAATTTTAAAGGATTAGAGTTGCTCTTCAAGAAAGCAATGGTGAGAGGACTGCCTCATATTACTCACCCCAACCAAGTTTGTGAAGGATGTCTACTTGGAAAACAATTTCGGTTGAGTTTCCCAAATGAGTCAGACTCAATAGCTCAAAAGCCATTAGAACTCATACACACAGATGTGTGCGGACCAATCAAGCCAAGATCACTCGGTAAGAGCAATTATTTCCTTCTCTTCATTGATGATTTTTCAAGAAAAACATGGGTATATTTCTTAAAAGAAAAATCAGAAGTGTTTGAGAACTTCAAGAAGTTTAAAGCCCATGTTGAGAAGGAAAGTGGCCTTCTGATCAAAGCTTTGAGATCCGATCGTGGAGGAGAGTTCACATCAAAAGAGTTTCAGAAGTATTGTGAAGACAATGGAATCAGACGACAGTTGGCAGTGCCAAGATCCCCTCAACAAAATGGAGTGGCTGAAAGGAAGAATAGAACTATCCTGGAGATGGCAAGGAGCATGCTTAAAAGCAAGAAACTTCCAAAGGAGTTTTGGGCTGAAGCTGTTGCATGTGCAGTCTATCTGACCAACCGCTCTCCAACAAGAAGCGTTAGTGGAAAAACACCACAAGAAGCATGGAGCGGAAGAAAGCCAGGTATTTCTCATCTTAGAGTCTTTGGAAGCTTAGCTCATGTGCATGTGCCAGATGAGAAACGAAGTAAGCTTGATGACAAAAGTGAAAAATACATCTTCATTGGTTATGACGCCAACTCCAAAGGGTACAAACTCTACAATCCTGATTCAAGGAAAACAATCATCAGCCGGAATGTAGTGTTTGACGAAGAAGGAGAATGGGGACAAACTGTGAAGATCATACCTTCTTCCCGTGCATTGAAGAAGAGGATGTGGAACAACAACAACAACCGCAAGAGGCACCTGCTACTCCACCCACTTCACCAAATACAACCATTCAAGATGATGAAAGCTCAAGTGAAAGAATGCCACGTTTTCGAAGTCTCCAAGAAATTTATGAGGTAACTGAAAATCTAGACAATGTTACCTTATTCTGTATATTTGCAGACTGTGAGCCCATGAACTTCCAAGAAGCAATTGAAAAGAAGAGTTGGAGAAATGCAATGGATGAAGAGATCAAGGCAATAAAGAAGAATGATACATGGGAGCTAGCCTCTCTTCCAAAAGGGCACAAAGCAATTGGTGTCAAGTGGGTCTACAAAGCAAAGAAAGACTCCAAAGGAGAATTTCAGAGATACAAAGCGAGATTGGTGGCGAAGGGCTATAGTCAAAGGGCTGGCATCGACTATGACGAGGTATTTGCTCCAGTTGCTCGACTAGAAACTGTAAGACTTATTATATCATTAGCAGCTCAAAACAATTGGAAGATACATCAAATGGATGTTAAATTCGCCTTCTTAAATGGAGTTCTTGAAGAAGAAGTCTACATTGAGCAGCCACAAGGATATGAAGTCAAAGGTGAAGAAGATAAAGTCTTGAAATTAAAGAAGGCTCTTTATGGGTTGAAACAAGCCCCGAGAGCTTGGAATGTTCGGATTGACAAGTACTTCAAAGCAACAAATTTCATCAAGTGTCCATATGAGCATGCACTCTATATCAAAGCTCAAGGTAAAGATATTTTGATTGTATGCTTGTATGTCGATGACTTGATTTTTACAGGGAACAATCCAAGCATGTTTGAGGAATTCAAGAAGGATATGACAATGGAATTTGAAATGACCGACATGGGGTTTATGGCATATTATCTTGGAATTGAAGTAAAACAAGGAAACAAAGGAATTTTTATTACTCAAGAAAGTTATGCCAAAGACCTCCTCAAGAAGTTCAAGATGGATGATGTTAATCCAGTTGGTACTCCTATGGAATGCGGCATAAAGTTGAGTAAGGATGAAGAGGGAGAAAAAGTGGATCCAACCCTCTATAAAAGTCTTGTTGGAAGTTTGCGCTATTTAACTTGTACAAGACCAGACATTCTCTATGCCGTTGGAGTCGTGAGTCGGTACATGGAAGCTCCAACAACTACTCACTTCAAGTCTGCGAAGAGGATTCTTCGATATATCCAAGGTACAACAAGCTATGGCCTATATTACTCCATTTCTAACGATTACAAACTTGTTGGATATAGTGATAGCGATTGGAGTGGAGATATGGATGACCGAAAGAGCACAAGTGGATTTGTGTTCTACATGGGAGACACAACCTTTACTTGGATGTCCAAGAAGCAGCCTATTGTCACTTTGTCTACATGTGAAGCAGAGTATGTAGCTGCAACTTCATGTGTTTGCCATGTTGTTTGGCTACGCAACCTATTTGAAGGAATTAAGCTTGCCACAAGTGGAGCCAACAAAGATTTTCGTAGACAACAAGTTGGCAATAGCATTAGCAAAAAACCCAGTCTTCCATGATCGAAGTAAGCACATCCACACCCGTTACCATTACATTAGAGAATGCATCAGCAACAAGGATGTGCAAATGGAATATGTTAAGACACATGATCAGGTAGTAGATATCTTCACCAAACCGCTAAAGAAAGAAGTCTTCATGAAGTTGAGAAGTTTGCTTGGAGTACAAAATCAAGTTTAAGAAGGGGTGTTGGAATATAAATTGATTTTGTATGTTGGGCCTAAAAGATAAAAGGCCAATATTAGTAAAAGCCCAAATAACATTCTAGAAAATCCTATCTAGAAGGATTCTAGAATGTTCCACAAAAATATCTAGAGATGCTTATCCATAAGATGTCTCTAGATAAGTTTAGAATTATAGGAATGTTTTAGAAAGTTCTAGAGAATAAATTATAACCCTTAGATGAATGTTGTGGTGGCAAGATCCTAACCATTGGTTAAGGAGGTGCCATTAGTATAAATAGGGGATGATTGTATCATTTGAAAATAAGCCAAAAAAGTTTAGAAGCACTCAATACAAATCTTTCCTCTTCTCTCAAAATCTTCCAACCTCTCCCAATCTTAAACACTTCCTTCTAGCCTTTAAAGTTTTCTCCCAACACCAACTTCTGGACTTACGACTTTCTGCAATCCTTGAAGCATGCCTACGCTGTAATTAGTTAAAGCATCATAATTATCATATACACTGTCCGTATTCTAAACTTTTTCTTACACACGTATACGTGATTCGTTCTTTGTATAACGTTTTCAGGATATAAGATACGAGACAGGGCCAAGATGTTGCAGGAGGAAGTGAGGAGAATGATAAAGGATGAAAGTTCAGACATATGGCTCAAACTTGAACTCATTAACGATGTGAAACGATTGGGTCTAAGTTACCATTATGACAAGGAGATAGGTGAAGCCCTTCTTCGGTGTCACTCTTCTGCAGGATTCAGTAGCATATTCGTTAACAGAAGTTTGCATGAAACTGCTTTGTGCTTTAGGCTTCTCAGAGAATATGGTCATGATGTCTCAGCAGGTATAACTAACGTTATATAACATTTTATTATAAGCAAAATATTTTTTTTTCTAAACAATTATTTATAATATTATTTAGTTTGTAAAATATCTGAAAACTACCATTAAACCGAACAATTAAGCATTAATTATGTTTTGCATTGATTCCTAATAAAGAAAGAACACTACATCTATATATACTTTCATTAGGTTTTAATTATTTGATAAAAAATATAGAAACCGAAAAAAGAAAGTGGTGAGGTAATTAAATGAAATTTTCAACTGTTATATGTAGGAAAAAGAAGTGTGAACAAAAGTGGGGTGATAAAAAAAATTAAAACTTTATCATCTTACTTTAACAAATATTGTCATCAGACAAAAAGCGAAACACAGTACACACGTACAACATAAAGAAAACCAGGTACTGAGCTGTTGATGAACACCATTGTAGGCCTTAACATCATAAATATATGTATTTAAACTATGCTATATTGTCATGTGCAGCTGGGGACCACCATGTTAGGCATTCAAGTGTAAGCTCGCGTATAAATGAGAAAGGAAAAAAATGAGAAATGATACCATGACACACCTTTACATTCATTTGACACAGAGTATAAGGGTAAAATAGTCTTAAAAGTGTAAAATATTGTATTTTTTCAAGAAAGAAGAGAGTAAAAAGTAAGTAAGGATAGTGTGAAATGAATGTAAAAAATTTAGGCGTGTCAAAGAATCATTTTTCGAAAAAAATAAAGACGAAAGTTATTGGTTAAGATGTTATTGGTGTTTGTGTAACCCACACAAGTAATCTCCTCCTCGATAGATCCAATAATAGTATCAAAGTCAAATCACTAGTGCAGAAAGGGCCTTTGACGTCCGATATTTTGGGCTTTTGACGTCCGACGTACGCCCGACGTTTATGTGGGTGACGTCTCTGCGACGTCCGTTGAGGCAGGACGGACGTCTATGTAAACGTCCGTTGTGTCAGGACGGACGTGTACATGAACGTCCGTTTGTCTGCACGGACGTATACATGGACGTCCGTCCTGACAAAACGGACGTCTATGTAAACGTCCGTTGTGTCAGGACGGACGTGTACATGAACGTCTGTGTTGTCTGGACGGACGTATACATGAACGTCCATTTCGTGTGGACGGACGTCTAGGTAAACGTCCGTTTCGTTAGGACGGACGTCTACCTTGCTGAAATGTTTTAGGTAGGAGCTGGGGGGTGGACGTCCGTGTGTGCACTGACAGACGTCTATAGACGTCCGACTGTGCACTAACGGACGTCTACTGGGCGTTTTTTTTTAAAACATTTGTTTATTTTTTCAATAAAACCACACTTGAAAAGCAGAAAAATGTCCCAGAACAATTTTGCAATAATATAAAAATGCGTTTTATATATAAACAAAGTTCTACTTAATGTGGAATTCAATCCACTACCAAACTATCAACATAAAACATAAACTAAAACTAAACAATGTTCAACAACAAATATAACTATTCCTAACTCCATCTTTGCAGAAGATAAGCGGTCCACTCTTGCCTTATCTGTTTAATTGTGTCTTCTATAATAGGCGATGTAGTCTTGAAGCGCTGCAAAATTCAACAAAAATACATTATTGTTTCATATATAGTTGAAGATGAATATGATTTGTAATGTATTTAAGGTATACATCATTACCTCATTCCAGTCATCTGTAATGACTGCTCGAGTGATGGTCTTAATCCAACACATCACATAGAAGCCACATTCCCATGAATCTAGCTGCTGGTTACACTAAAATAACAAACTAAATAGTTAAGAATTTAGATCATTCAATAACATAAATGAATTAGAAACTATAAATGACTTACAACCTTTGGATACAAAATTTGAACCAGTTGACCACGAGATTTAACAATAACTCTGTATAGAATGAAAACACAAAGTATAATTAATATGACTATTTTATCATAAAAGTTGAAGGTGAACATCAAATTCAAAGTCATTTTTGGAGAAACACTTACCCTTGAAGCATGGTTCTCAACTCATTTTTCATCTTCCTGTGCAACGAACAAAAAAATATAATTTTACATTGTTTCGGAATGATGACCAGCAGCTGTCAGTGCGACCTATCACGAAGGACAAATAGTTATTCAACTAATTAACGAAACTATAATAATAAACTGACCACATATAACAAAACCTACCCGTCAATGTATGGCACAAGGTATACGTCTCTTTTTGACTCATCCATCCATGTTTGCAAATAATCTTGTCTGTTTTGAAGTGTGTTACCAGACGGTTGAATGGTCTGAGGTTCAACAAATCCGTACATGGAAGACCGACCTTGGTCTACAACGATTGGTCAATTTCTTTTCTGCTAACACTTTGAATTGTCACACCTCGAACACCCTTACCTTCACATTTTCCTTCGTTTTTGCTCTTGGGAAGACCGACGGGTTCACAAGATGGCATATAACTTGAACAAAATTCAATGGCTTCTTCTGCAACGTATCGCTCTATGATTGAAGCTTCTGGTCTATACTGATTCTTGACATATCCCTTTAAGATCTTCATGTATCTTTCAACTGGGTACATCCACCTTAAGAAGACCGGCCCACATATTCGAATTTCTCTGACTAGATGAACAATCAAATGTATCATGATGTCAAAAAAGGAAGGTGGAAAATACATCTCCAATTGACATAGTAGTCTTATTCCCTCATTTTCCAATTCATCTAAACCTCGAGGGTCAACAACTTTCTTGCAAATGGCATTAAAGAAAAAACTCAGACGTGTCAGAATACCCCTAACAGAAGGAGGTAATATGGCTCGAATAACAACTGGTAACAATTGTTGCATCAATACATGACAATCGTGAGACTTTAAACCAACTAGCTTTAAGTCTTGCATAGACACAAGGTTACTAATATTTAAAGAATAACCTTGCGGAACCTTCACACTTCTTAAACAGTTACAAAAACTTTGTTTTTCTTTTTTGGAAAGTGTGTGACAGACTAGGGACAGATAGGTGCGTCTTCCTATTATCTGTGGATGTAACTCAGATCGGATTCCCATGTCAGCCAAATCTTGTCTTGCTTTTATTCCGTCTTTGCTCTTCCCTTTGACGTTTAATAAAGTTCCGATAACACTGTCACAAACATTTTTCTCAACGTGCATCACATCAATACAATGTCTAACATCAAGTTCACACCAATATGGAAGCTTAAAAAATATCGATCGTTTCTTCCAAATGTTCTTTGCAGAGGTACTTTTATGATGTTTTCCAAAGACAATGTCAATGTTTTTCACTTCGTTGTACACCTCTTCACCATTCCGGGGTCTGCACACAACCTCATCCTCAGCAGTTCCATTAAATGCTTTTTTCAATCTACGATAAGGATGATTACGAGGAAGAAATTTTGACCTTTAACACTATAACCGCTCAAGTTTCCATATGCTGGGAAATCATTTATAGTGCAAAACAACATTGCACGCAAACGGAACTGTTCCTGAACATGTGAGTCAAACACGTCGATGCCTTCTTCCCACAACAATTTCAAATCATCAATTAAAGGTGCTAAGTAAACATCAATGTCATTTCCAGGTTGTCTAGGACCCGATATCATCATGGACAACATCACATATTTTCTCTTCATGCACAACGAAGGAGAAAGATTGTAAATCATCAACATAACTGGCCACGAACTGTGTTTGCTACTTAAGTTTCCATAAGGATTCATACCATCAGTTGCAAGTGCAAGCCTTAAGTTTCTTGGATCTGCACCAAATTCAGGGAATTTGTCATCAATCTTTTTCCATTGTGGAGAATCAGCAGGGTGTCGAAGAAGATTATCGCACTTTCTTTGGTCAGAGTGCCATTTAAGGTTCTTTGCATCTTCGTTAACAGAGAACATACGTTTGAACCTTGGTATTATAGGCAAATACCACATCACCTTAGCAGTTGCACCATCATTACCTTCATTACCAGTGACTCTGTCAGATTTCTTTTTAAAACGGGATAAACCACATGTTGGACAATACTTTAATGAAGCAAACTCCTTTGTGTACAAAACACAATCATTAGGACAAGCATGTATCTTTTGATATTCAAGACCCATTGGACATAAAATTTTTTTCGCCTCGTAATTACGAATAGGTAGAGTATTATTTTCTGGAAGCATCTCCTTCAACAACTCCAACAACTCGGTGAAACTTTTATCGGTCCATCCATTCCTTGCTTTTAAACTAAACAACTTTAAAGTTGAAGACAGACGTGTAAAGTTCGAGCATCCTGGGAACAACGGTTGCTCTGAATCATTAATAAGAGAATCATACAAATTAGCCCTTCCAAAATTTTCTTCACCGACATCACGTATCATGTCCTCTAAATGGTCACTCATCCATTCTTCCACATAATCTGTTCCTCGTGACGTGGTAGGCTGCTCCAGTAGTTCTCCATGCCAAGTCCAAACGGTATAAGTCCTCATTATGCCGTACATGAATAGATGGTCACGCACATTGCCTAAGTCTTGCCGTATTTGATTAAGACAACGCACACAAGGACAAAAATATGTCCCGTTGACAGACTTAGCATTTTGTTCAACGTATTGCAAGAACTTCGAAACACCTTTTTCATATTCTTCACTGATGTGACGTTCCTTCATCCAGCTTCGATCCATACTATGTTCGTAAAATCATCAGTTCAAGTGTTTTAACTCTCACAAGGTTAGGCCCTACCCATTCAAAAAAACTAATTTTCATAATTTGCTCAGCCACGTGCATTGAAGTCTACATCATAAAATTGATAAGATTTCGGCAGCATTTCGCATTGGTCTCCGAAATACACGAAATGAAAGTAGTCAACGATGACCACAATCAAATATGCATCCGGAGAACAACACAAGTACTGAACCGAAATTTTATCAATCTTATCCTTAAACTCCAATTGACATGGTATTGCAAATTATGGAAATTAATTTTTTCAAACTGTCCAATCGGACAATTCAAAATTTAACACAAACGATTAAAAAATTAATCGTTTGTCTTAAATTTCAAACGGGAACTAAGTGTCACTCAATAATTTGATACTTATAATAACACAACTAATACAGATATATTCAAAAGCCAATTACACAGTCACATTTTACAGTAAAAAACGTGCATTCATAAAACTCAATTACATGCATACAAAAAATTTTCTACCAACAAGCTAACCTGAAAAGTAGATTCGAAATGAAAAGGAGGAAAACGGAGGAGTGAACGGCCTAAAACGCAGTCCAAAAACAGTCAAAGAAGCCGCCCAAGAACACGCAAGAGTCTGCAAAAAAACCGAGGGAAAAAGATTTTTAATCGGTTCAAATTAAAGGTATTCCATCACAGAGCAATGTAATCGAATTGAAACTCAATTTAAACGGTCCAAATACGAGAAAACGCACCTGAAAATCAATGGCGCAGCAGCGTTTTGCGGAGGAAGAAGATGAACAGTGTTTTCGCGTTTGCGGAGCAAAGTAACTGGTCACGGTTCGCGGGTGCACGTTTTATTATCTTAGACGTCCGACACTCTGGGGGACGGACGTTTATACCATTATAGACGTCCGTTTCGTCACTAATATGACGTCTTTGACGATTTAAAAATCATATTCGCGGGTGGCTTTACACGTCTGTCCTGGGGTTGCGGACGTCTATTGTACTCGACAACTGAACGTTTCAACTCCCCAGGCAGCCCATAAACGTCCGTCCTGGGAGGGCACGGACGTCTATAATATTATAGACGCCCGTGCCCTCCAGAGTGGACGTGTAAGGACCTGAAGAGAATTAAATACCCAACACCCTGTCAGTTGATTAAACGTCCGTCCTGGTAGGGCACGGACGTCTATAATATTATAGACGTCCGTGCCCTCTAGACTGGACGTGTAAGGACCTGAAAGAGAATTAAATAGACAACCACCTGTCAGTACATTAAACGTCTGTCCTTGTAGGGCACGGACGTCTATAATATTATAGACGTCCGTGCCCCTGCAGACTGGACGTGTAACGACCTGATGAGAATTAAATACCCAACCACCCTGTCAGTACATTAAACGTCCGTGATGTGGGGACGGACGTCTATAATGGCTGCAATGGTACTTGAAACGTTCAGCTTATAAACGTTCAGTTGTCAGCTTATTAAACGTCCGCACCTAGGACGGACGTTCATAACCTTATGAACGTCCTACGAACGTCCGTCTCGGCCAAGAACGGACGTTCACAAATGCACATGATTTTCACTGTTGAGCCTATTAAACGTCCGTCACCTAGGACGGACGTTCATAACCTTACGAACGTCCGTCTCGGCCAGGAACGGACGTTCACAAATGCACATGATTTTCCCTGTTGAGCCTATTAAACGTCCGTCACCTAGGACGGACGTTCATAACATGATAAACGTCCGTCTCGGCCAGGGACGGACGTTCAAAAAGCCAGCCTATTAAACGTCCATCACCTAGGACGGACGTTCATAACCTTACGAACGTCCGTCTCGGCCAGGAACGGACGTTCACAAATGCACATGATTTTCACTGTTGAGCCTATTAAACGTCCGTCACCTAGGACGGACGTTCATAACATGATAAACGTCCATCTCGGCCAGGGACGGACGTTCAAAAAGCCAGCCTATTAAACGTCCGTCAACTAGGACGGACATTCATAACCTTACGAACGTCCGTCTCGGCCAGGAACGGACGTTCACAAATGCACATGATTTTCACTGTTGAGCCTATTAAACGTCCGTCACGTAGGACGGACGTTCATAACATTATAAACGTCCGTCTCGGCCAAGGACGGACGTTCAAAAAGCTACATGGTTTTCACTGTTCAGCCTATTAAACGTCCGTGACCTAGGACGGACGTTGATAACATTATAAACGTCAGTCACCTAGAACGGACGGACGTTCAAAGGGCTGACACGTGTTCACTTGTTCAGCCTATTAAACGTCCGTCAGCTAGGACGGACGTACATTACATTATAAACGTCCGTCTCGATAAGGGACGGACGTTCATAGGCTGACAGGGTTCACTTGTTCAACATAGTAAACGTCCGTCTGCCAAAGCCGGACGTCTATAATATTATACACGTCCGGCTCGACCCTGGACGGACGTCTAGAGTTCCACTTATTTACTAATATGCCACCGTTCAATTATATACGTTGGGGCTTTTGTGGACGAACGTCTATGGGGAGACGTTAAAAGCCCTTTCTGCACTAGTGAATAGATAGTTCCCAAGTATGAGATAAGAAAGTAGAACAGTATATAAAGATAAAAAACTCATTGTCCTAAGATTTTGGACAAAAAAGTATTGATCACTTATATAATAATTACTCAATAACCCACGTTTCAAATAACAGCCTATGCTGCCTCACTAATCTGGCACTAATCTGGAACAAGACTATGCCTAATAGACAGATAAACAAATAAGTTTTATTAATATATATTTATATATATATATATATAATTATATTTTAAATTCCTTATCAGTATTTTGAATATATTTATAAATTTAATTAGAATACCAAGTAATTGCAGTGTCCATGGTATATAAAGTATTACATGTTTTTGTTTATTTATTTTGAGTATAAGTTGAACATTTTGGTTTCTTTTATCAAATATAAGTGGCCTGTCTGGGTACTATAGCTTCACGTGTGTACTTATTTGATCATGTAGATATATTTGAGAGGTTTAAGGAGGAGAATGGTAATTTCAAGGCAAGCCTTGTGAGCGATGTGAAGGGAATGCTGAGTCTGTACGAGGCATCGTTTCTTGGATACGAAGGAGAGAAGATTTTGGATGAGGCCATGGTCTTCTCTAGCTTCCACCTTAGGGTTGCCCTCAACGAAGGTAAAGGAAGTAACATGCTTTTGGAACAAGTCAATCATGCATTGGAGCTTCCACTCGATCACAGAATTCAAAGGCTGGAAGCAAGGTGGTCCATTGAATCTTATGCTAAAAGAACAGACTCAAATCGATTTCTGCTTGAAGCAGCAAAGCTTGATTTCAATATTGTGCAGTCAACAATGCAAAACGATCTCCAACAAATGTCAAGGTGAGTCTGTGTTGGAAAAACGCATCAGTATTTAAATATCAAAGGATAAAAATTGGATGCAACATCAGACTGAGATAAAATACTAATTTTAGTCTTATAATATTTAACACAAGATTAACTGAACTAGCAGTGTTCTGTCTTTTTCCATTAACTAAAAGAATGCCTGTTGCAACCGTAAATGTTGAAAATAAAAATCTACCAGACAAACAAATTCTGGTAAAAAAACTATACGTGTCTTCCAAAAAGTCATGATTATGTGATTCCGCGCTTAAATTTTTCAGTCAATTATGTATTCTTTCATTGTTTTAATTATATGAGAAAATAGAAAAGGACAAAGAGAAGGAAAATGGTGGGGAAGTTATTAAATGAAAGGTTTAATCATTCACTAAGTCCCTATTTTCGCATGGAATCTCAATTTAGTCCCTTTCTTTCTGGAAATATCAATTGGGTCCTAAATTTATGAAAATTGCAACAAATGGATCATTTCCGTTAAATTGTGTCCAACGGCGTTAGGGTGTATTTGACGTGGCACGCTGTTGTGAACTTCTTATCTGACGTGGTTGATTCAAGCAATAGCAGTGAAGCACGTGGATATTTAAATTTTTTAAATAAAAAGAAAATAATTGTTTTAAAAGGGGATTCAAGTTTTGTGTGAATCGAATTAGGGATCACTTTGAAAACTGCAGCAAACAAGAGAAAGGCTTAAACTTTGCAACAATGGAAGCTTACGAGAACGAATCGAAGAAGGGGTTCTGGAATGCGGAGGAAGACTCGTTTAATTTGTTCTGATTTTGATTGTAGGGTTGAAGAGAAGCGGCAAAAGTTGCAGACTGAGATGGATGGATTATCTGAGGATGATTGCAAAAGCGGAAAAAGCGTGCTTCACTGCTACTGCTTGGACCATTACCGGCCACAACCAAGGCTAAATTGTAAAATTTGTGATGTTAAGTTGTCTGGTTACAAAAGTATTGAAGAACATAATCTTGGAAACAAACATCAAAGAATGTTGAAGCTACGCGAGGAAACTGATACACGAAGAATATCAAATGGGCAGATTCCAAATTCTCAAGTGGATTTAGCAGGTCAACCTAAGAGAATTCTGAAATCTGGGGAAAATGGATGCGCAGAAATAAAAGTGATTTCTGAAGCTACTGCTGCCAAGCATAAGAATTATGTGCGGAAAGATA
The DNA here is from genome assembly GCA_034642375.1 of Vigna nakashimae. NCBI lineage: Eukaryota > Viridiplantae > Streptophyta > Magnoliopsida > Fabales > Fabaceae > Vigna > Vigna nakashimae. The sequence continues at coordinate 30,882,206 of CM067763.1, read as the reverse complement.
AAGGGGTTACTCCTGAACTTCTGATTTTGGTTTAAAACAATTATTTTCTTTTTATTTAAAAATTTAAATATCCACGTGCTTCACTGCTACTGCTTGAATCAACCACGACAGATAAGAAGTTCACAAGTGCCACGTCAAACACACCCTAACGCCGTTGGACACAATTTAACGAAAAGGATCCATTTGTTGCAATTTTCATAAATTTGGGACCCAATTGATATTTCCAGAAAGAAAGAGACTAAATTGAGATTCCATGCGAAAATAGAGACTTCGTGAATGATTAAACCTAAATGAAACTTTCAAGTATTATCTCGAGGAAAGAGACGTACGTGTGCACAAAAGTGGGGAGAAAAAAAAATAAAAGGTTAATTAAGCAAAATGAAAAAGGAAATAATATTTTCTGTTAACTTGACAATTATTCCCTTAAAAAAAATAAAAGGTCACAGCTTTATGATGTTCCTTTTCTACATCTTTAGAGATACCTCATTTTTCTTGATTACATCTTTAGAAATACATCTTAATAAATTATTTTTAAAATTATCTCTAAAATGATTTTTAATATTTTTGGAATATAAAATTTGTTTAAAAATCATATTATCAGCTGTATATGAAAATTAAAGTTTTGATAATGATAATAAGGGTGTTTATAATATTAAAGAAATCAATCACTAAAAAAAATGAGAAGTACACCAGAAACACATGCCAGTGTTTAGCACCATAATACTAAAAATTCTTCCTTAAAAACTGTCATATACCCAAGCTTTCCAGATATCAATGTTGGCGTCTTGTGCATCCCATATTTCTCATTTGATCCTTCATTTACACATGTTAGTTATGTATGATAAAATATCCTAAGAAACCAGAGATTGGCCACCTCAGATTGCAATATAAGAAATATTTAGACCACACATTTAAAACGTTAATAAACTTTTCATTGTAGTGCTTGTGTATATATATATATATACACACATATATGAGACTATATATACACATATATGAGACCATCCCAAGTGCAAAAGTTATAAGCGAGCCTTGAACAAAATGACTCTTGTGAACCCAACGTTACTCAATTCCTCTTTTACTCCACATCTCACTTTTCCCAAACCTCTGAAACCAGCAGCTCCTATTCTTCTCCAACGTACGATAATCTTCCCTCGCTACAACGCAACTACCACAAACGTTAATCTTTCTGAAAGAAAATCTGCAAACTACCAACCCAACCTCTGGACTTACGACTTTCTGCAGTCCTTGAAGCATGCCTACGCTGTAATTAGTTAAAGCATCATAATTATCATATACACTGTCCCTATTCTAAACTTTTTCTTACACACGTATACGTGATTCGTTCTTTGTATAACGTTTTCAGGATATAAGATACGAGGACAGGGCCAAGATGTTGCAGGAGGAACTGAGGAGAATGATAAAGGATGAAAGTTCAGACATATGGCTCAAACTTGAACTCATTAACGATGTGAAACGATTGGGTCTGAGTTACCATTATGACAAAGAGATAGGTGAAGTTCTTCTTCGGTGTCACTCTTCTGCAGGATTCAGTGGCACATTCGTTAACAGAAGTTTCCATGAAACTGCTTTGTGCTTTAGGCTTCTCAGAGAATATGGCCATGATGTCTCAGCAGGTATAACTAACATTATATAACATTTTCTAATTATAAGCAAAATAATATTTATTTATTTTTTCCAAACAATTATTTATAATATTATTTAGTTTGCAAAATATCTGAAAACTACCATTAAACCTAACAAATAAGCATTATTTATGTTTTGCGCTGATTCCTAATAAAGAAAGAGCACTATCTATCTATATTACTTTCATTGTGTTTTAATTATTTGATAAAAAAATAGAAAAGGAAAAAAGAAAGTGGTGAGGAGGTAATTAAATGAAATTTTCAACTGTTATCTTTAGGAAAAAGAAGAGTGAACAAAAGTGGGGAGATAAAAAAGTTAAAACTTTATCATCTTACTTTAACGAATATTGTCATCGTATCAAACAAAAAACGAAACACAGTACACATGCACGACAGAAATAACAGTTAATGCTTTATTAATGCTTTCACCAGTCTCCTCAGTTACCCAACGGACATTTCAAATAACAGCCTAACTGCCTCACTAACAGATGACTAATAGACATGAATGTTAACAACTTTTTTTTTTAACAATTTTTTTGATAATATATATGTCGTTATATTATTGATCTATATATTTTAAGCAGATTAATCAAAAACTACTATTGTAAAAAAAGTTGTAAAAACAATTGTTAAAAAACATTTTTCAATAGACAGATAAAAAAATAAGTTTTATTAATATATATATATATAATTATATTTTAAACTCTTTATTGGTATTTTGAATATATTTATAAATTTAATTAGAATAGCATGTTGATACAAAAGTAATTGCAGTGTCCATGGTATATATAGTATTACATGTTTTTTTTAAAATATATTCAAAACTATACTCACATTGTCTAAAAGTTGAAGTACAATCTAAATGCACTTTATTTTCAAAGTTTCTTTACATGAAAATCTTGTAGAGAAATTTCAAACTTCAGAATAGATATTACTTCAGATTTGATAATTGATTCCAACGATTCAACGGACTTTAATTGAAATATTTTTATATTATGATAGACGTATAAATTAAATTATATTAGTATTAATGTAGTATATTCTTATTTTTATTTTATAGTTTTTGAATGTTTTTAAAATGAATGTTTTCATTCCTGTATTTTTTGTTTTTTTTCATTTGTATAGTTCTAAAAAACATATATCAGTAACCTTCGTGATATCTAAAATTTAGATGGCTTGGTTTGTTCTTTAATCATGCAGATATATTTGAGAGGTTTAGGGAGGAGAATGGCAATTTCAAAGAAAGCCTTGTGAGTGATGCGAAGGGAATGCTGAGTCTGTATGAGGCATCGTTTCTTGGGTACGAAGGAGAGAAGATTTTGGATGAGGCCATGGTCTTCTCTAGCTTCCATCTTAGGGTTTCCCTCAACGAAGGTAAAAGCAGTAACATGCTTTTGGAACAAGTCAATCATGCATTGGAGCTTCCACTCCATCACAGAATCCAAAGGCTGGAAGCTAGGTGGTATATTGAATCTTATGCCAAAAGAACATACTCAAATCGACTGCTGCTTGAAGCAGCAAAACTTGATTTTGTTAGTATTTGAAGGTTGTGAAAGGAGTAGTTGATGGGATAGAGAAAATGTAGAGATAGTTGAATGTAGAAGTAGTAGTTGAAAGAAGTGTTGTAGTTGTCTTTAGTTGTAGTAGATGTTGGTTCATACAAATGGTAGATGTTGGCTTCTTACATCAAATGGTAGAGTTCATGGGTATTTATAGACCCATAGATTATTCTAGAACATACTAGTCACACCTTATGTGGAATGTTCTAGATTTTTACCTATGTAGAATATTCTTGATTTTTCTTCCTATCTTAGGTTTTTCTAGAATATTCTAGAACTTGTATTACATTTCAATTCTTCTATCTAAGGAGCTTCTACATTCTTCTAGAATTTGCATTACACTTTAATACTCCTCCTTAATGCAAATTCGGTAACTCCAAGCATTGTGCGCAGTAGTTCAAATCTTGGTCTTGGTAATGCCTTCGTAAATATATCTGCAATTTGGTCTTCTGTTGGACAGTACTCGAGTCGAATTTGTTTAGTTGTCTCTTCATCTCGAATGAAGTGATATTTAATGGCTATATGTTTTGTTCTTTGATGATGGACTGGATTTTTTGTTATTGCTATTGCCGATTTGTTATCGCAATAGATAATAGTCGGTCCATCTTGTGGTTCACCCATTTCTTCAAGTATTCTTCTTAGCCATATTGCTTGACTTGTGGTTTCAGCAGCTGCTACATACTCTGCTTCTGCTGTTGATTGTGCCACAGTTGCTTGCTTCTTTGATGCCCAAGATAAAATACCCGATCCTAGTGAGAAAGCATATCCTAACGTACTCTTCATGTCGTCCACTGATCCTGCCCAATCACTATCTGTGTAGCCAATCATCCTTGAGTTAGTCACGGTTTTGTACCATATACCAAACTCCTTTGTGCCTTGTAGATATCTTAAAATTCTTTTTCCTACTCCATAATGAATCTGACTTGGGTTTTGCATGAATCTTGATAGAAGACTTGTAGCATACATAATGTCTGGTCGTGTGGCTGTGAGATACAGGAGACTTCCAATTAAACTCCTGTAGCGTGATGCATCTGCCTCTTGTGATCCATCATCTTTCTGTAGCTTCTCGTTTACCACCAGTGGAGTAGTGACAGGTTTACAACCATTCATCTTGAACTTCTTTAATAGAGCTTCAATATATTTCTTTTGAGAGATAAGTATACCTTCCTTTTCTTGTTTCACCTCTATACCGAGGAAATAGTTCATCAAGCCAAGGTTGGTCATTTCAAATGTCTTCATCATGTCTTCTTTAAATTCTATCATCATCTCTATATTGTTTCCTGTATAGATAAGATCATCGACATATATAGAGACAATGAGATGGTACTGACCTTGTGCCTTAATATATAGTGTTGGCTCACTCTTGCTCCTCCTGAATCCTTGATCGATGAAGTATTTATCAATCTTGCTATACCATGCTCGAGGAGCTTGCTTCAGGCCATATAATGCTTTTTTAAGTCTTAGTACTTTGCCTTCATTGCCTTCGTTGATGAAGCCCTGTGGTTGTTCAACATAAATCTCTTCTTCGAGCACCCCATTTAGAAAGGCTGACTTGACATCCAGTTGATAGATGTTCCATCCTTTTTGTGCTGCAAGAGCTATTAAAACTCTAATTGTATCTAAGCGAGCAACTGGAGCAAATGTCTCATTGTAGTCTATTCCTGGTTGCTGTGAGTAGCCTTTGGCAACCAATCTTGCTTTATGCTTTTGTATAGTTCCATCAGGATTGAGCTTTGTTTTATATATCCATTTGACTCCAATGATGTCTTTTCCATGAGGGCAATTTACGAGTTCCCAAGTGTTATTCTTCTCAATCATTTTAATCTCTTCTTCCATAGCCTTGACCCATACTTCTTGCTTTGATGCTTCTTCATAACAGTTAGGCTCAATCATGGCCATATTGCAAGTTTCATATATGTCTACCAAAGATTTTACTCTTCTTGGACTAGATTCAGGTGAAGAATCTTGTTGTGGAGGTGGAGAAAACGTACCTGAATTTTCTTCCTCTTCTTGAGTTTCTTCTTGAGATTGTTGCACTGGAAGTAGAATGTTGCTTTTAACAACTTTTTCTTCTTCCCAATTCCAAGAAGCATTTTCATCAACTTCAACATCTCGACTGATGATGAGCTTTTTCGTTTGTAGGTTGTAGACTCGATAGCCTTTTGATTGTGTGCTATATCCCAAGAATATTCCTCGTATAGTTTTGTCTTCAAGCTTGTGCCTCCTTTGATCAGGAACATGTATGTAGCAAATAGATCCAAATACTCGTAGGTGTTTAGCGGATGGCTTTCTCCCACTCCAAGCTTCAATAGGAGTCTTGTCTTGGACTGCTTTAGTTGGACATCTGTTTAGAATATAAACTGCAGTGTAGATTGCTTCAGCCCAAAAAATGTTAGGCATACTTTTCTCTTTCAGCATTGATCTTGCCATCTCCATAACTGTGCGATTCTTTCTCTCTGACACGCCATTTTGTTGTGGAGTATATGCGACTGTAAGTTGTCGCTCTATGCCTTCATCTTCACAGAATTTGTCAAACTCGTGAGATGTGTACTCCTTGCCACGATCACTTCTAAGTACTTTTAGCTGTTTTCCACTTTGCTTCTCAACAAGGGCCTTGAATTTCTTGAATACTCCAAAAACTTCTGACTTTGCCTTTAAGAAATAGACCCATGTCATTCTAGAGAAGTCATCGATGAAGAGGATGAAATACCTGTTGTTATGATGTGAAGGTGTTCTCATCGGTCCGCAAACATCGGTATGAATCAACTCCAATAAGTCTTTTGCTCTCCATGCTTTGTCTGTCGAGAATGGTAATCGATGTTGTTTTCCGAGGAGACATCCTTCACATGATTCATTATTCTCCTTCAAGCATGGAAGATCTCTCATCATGTTTTTCGTATATAGAAGCTTTAAGGCATGTGTGTTGAAGTGGCCAAATCTCCTATGCCAAAGCCATGAGTCATCAACTTCTACCTTCATGGCAATATTAGTTCCAGGTTTGAAGCTTATAGGAAAGCTTCTATTTCTCTTCTCCATTTTTACTTGGCCAATTTCTATCATTTTACTGTCATAAATTTTGCATGTATCTTTCTCAAAATGAAGAGAATATCCATTCTCCATCATTTGGCCAATACTTAAAAGATTCTCTTTAAGATTTGGAACTAGTAAAACGTCTTTGATGAATTTAGTACCTTTCTTTGTCTCCACCATGACAGTTCCTTTGCCTCGAGACTCCACTGTGGTGCCATTTCCTAGCCGAACTTTGACATTGACAGATTTATCAATGTCTTTGAAGATACTTTGATCTTTTGCCATGTGATTACTGCATCCACTATCCAAGTACCAACTTCCTTCTCTACCAGAAGATTCTTGATTAGCGTAGAATAAGAGTTTCTCTTGATTATCTTCTTCCGCAAAGTTTGCTTGATGCTTATTTTTACTACGACAATACTTTTCTATGTGACCAAATTTCTTGCAACAGTGGCATTGAGGTTTTCCATGATGCCAACAATCTTTTTCCAAGTGACTTGTCTTTTTACATATGCCACATGGAGGATATTTTTCTTGACAAGTCTTAGAGAAGCTTCTAGGATTTTCTTTATTTCTAGAAATTTCTTCTCTACTTTTATTTCCTTCATATTCTTTATTCTGAGACCGTAATTTTAGTTTTGATTGAAAGGCATTTTCAACCGAGTCTTCTTCATGCCTTTTCAATCTTTGTTCATAAGCTTCAAGAGAGCCCATTAATTGTGTGACTGACAATGTAGCCAAATCTTTTGTTTGTTCAATCGCGGTTGCGATTGCATCATACTTTTGGGGAATAGAAATTAAAATTTTCTCAACGATCTTTTTGTCAAGAATATTTTCCCCATAGGCTCTCATCTGACTAACTATTTCTTTTATTCTAGAATAGTAGTCTTTAATGGTCTCAGATTCTTTCATTCTTAATAATTCAAACTCTCGTCTTAGAGAATGAAGTTTAATATTGCGTACCTCGTCACTTCCTTGAAACTCCTCTTGTATTGTGTTCCAAGCTTGTTCTGCACTTGTGGCACCAATTATCCTTGGAAAAATTGTGTCATCAACTGCTTGTTGAAGAACAAATAAAGCCCTTGAATCCTTCTGCTTATTTTCTTTCAACTCCTTCTTTTGAGCTGCAGTAAGAGTAGAGGTGTCTTCTGGAATAGTGAATCCCTCTTCTATGATATCCCATAAGTCTTGAGAGCGGAAGAATGTCTTCATTTTGACACTCCAAAAATCATAATTTTCTCCTTTGAAAATAGGTACTGGAATTGATGATGTTTGATTAGTAGTAGCCATGTGTTTAGAATATATTTGGAAGTAGTAGAATGAGTTATAGTTTTGTTTGAGGTAGTTGAAAATTTTATCTACGCCCAATAGATGACCGAACGTAGCTCTGGTACCACTGTTAGTATTTGAAGGTTGTGAAAGGAGTAGTTGATGGGATAGAGAAAATGTAGAGATAGTTGAATGTAGAAGTAGTAGTTGAAAGAAGTGTTGTAGTTGTCTTTAGTTGTAGTAGATGTTGGTTCATACAAATGGTAGATGTTGGCTTCTTACATCAAATGGTAGAGTTCATGGGTATTTATAGACCCATAGATTATTCTAGAACATACTAGTCACACCTTATGTGGAATGTTCTAGATTTTTACCTATGTAGAATATTCTTGATTTTTCTTCCTATCTTAGGTTTTTCTAGAATATTCTAGAACTTGTATTACATTTCAATTCTTCTATCTAAGGAGCTTCTACATTCTTCTAGAATTTGCATTAGATTTCAATATTGTGCAGTCAACACTGCAAAATGAACTCCAAGAAATGTCAAGGTCAGTTTGTGTTGGAAAATCAGTAACTCTTTTTACATTAATTAAAAGTATGCATGCTGCAACTGTATCACACGCAACAGTGATTGGTTATCTTGAAAATAAAAATCTACCACAAACAAATTCTGGTCAACTACCCATATGAATGTTAAACGATTAATCCTGTTATTGTGCCTTTGAAAAACTACTCACGTCTTCAAAAAAGTCATGATTTATGTGATTTTCCACTTACATTGTTTAATCGATTACGTATATATATACTTTCACTATGTTTTAATTATGTGAGAAAAATTAAATACGACAAACAAAAGGAAAGTGGTGAAGTTATTAAATGAAAGTTTCAACTATTATCTCGAGGAAAGAGACGTGTGCACAAGTGGGGAGAAAGAAATATAAAACTTTATCAAAATTTAATTTTAATTAAATAGAAAGAAAAAATAAATAATATTTTCTGTTAATTAGACAATTACTCCTTAAAAAATTCGAGGTTACTGTTTTATGATAATCCTTTTCTTTTACATCTTTGGAGATACCATATTTTACATAGGAAAAAAAAAACATGTGTAAGAACGTATCTAAATTTACAAGGATAAAATTTGGACACAACATCAGACTGAGATAAAATGTAATTTTAGTAAATCAGTAACTACTTTTCTATTAACTAAAACTATGCATGCTGCAACTGTATCACACAAAGTGATCTCTTGAAAATAAAAATCTACAAGATAAACAAATTCTGGTCTCCCCATCATGAATATTAAACGACTAGTCTTATATTATTGTGCCTTAAAAAACTATACATGTCTTCAGACATGATTATGTGGTTCTCCACTTATATTGTTTGATCAATTACGTATTCTTTCACTATGTTTTAATTATATGAGAAAGAAAATAGAAAAGGACAAAGAGAAGAAAAGTGGTGGGGAAGTTATTAAATGAAATTCTCAACTATTATCTCCAGGAAAGAGACGTACGTGTGCACAGAAGTGTGGAGGAAGAAAAAATAAAAGGTTAATTAAACAGAATGAAAAAGGAAATAATATTGTGTCAACTAGAGAATTATTCCCTTAAAAGAAATAGAAGGTTACTGTTTTATTATGATCCTTTTCTATTCCATCTTTGGAGATATCTTATTTTTCTTTAACACTTTGTGATGAAGGTGGTGGAGGGGAATGGGACTGGCCTCAAAGTTAAGCTTCAGCCGAGACAGACTTATGGAATGTTTCTTTTGGACTGTTGGAATGGTCTTCGAGCCTCAGTTCAGTGATCTCCGTAAAGGCTTAACAAAAGTTACTTCCTTAATAACTACAATCGATGACGTTTATGATGTTTATGGCACCTTAGACGAATTAGAACTTTTCACTGCAGCTGTGGAAAGGTAGCTTACGTAAAAAAAAGAAAAAAACTTCAATCACGAGCATGAAAAAAACTGCTGAAATTATTAATCAGTGCACTAATTAGAATTTTTTTTTTCTTGTTTCAGTTGGGATGTTAAAGCAGTTCAAGTTCTCCCTGATTACATGAAGATATGTTTTCTGGCACTGTACAACACTGTCAACGAATTTGCCTATGATGCCCTTAAGGAACATGGACAAGATATTTTACCCTACCTCACCAAAGCAGTGCGTTAGTTCATAAACTATAGCAATTATTTCTTACACTATGTATACATGTTAGTGCATTATTGAGATTATTTTTGTTTTTTAATTAAATTACACAGTGGTCTGATATGTTGAAAGCATTCCTACAAGAAGCCAAATGGAGTCGCGACAGACACTTGCCAAGATTCGAGGATTACATCAACAATGCATGGGTCTCAGTCTCCGGGGTGGTTATACTCACCCATGCTTATTTCTTACTAAACCAAAGCATTACAAAAGAGGCACTTCAATCCTTGCACAATTACCACTCCCTGTTACAGAAACCATCCCTTATTTTTCGACTTTGCAATGATCTGGGCACATCAAAGGTAAATTTGATTCCATACATGACCATGTTTTTTTTTTTGTCACATTTTTACATCATTAAAACAACAGCCTAAAACATAAAAGTAATTGGTCTTGGGTTGTAATTTTGCAGGCAGAGTTAGAGAGAGGTGAAGCAGCAAGCTCCATTGTATGTTTCATGCGAGATAGTGGTGCTAGTGAAGAGGGTGCTTACAAGCATATCCATACTTTGCTTGACGAAACGTGGAAGAAGATGAACAAAGATAGAGTGTCACAGTCTCCTTTCCCTAAAGCTTTCGTAGAAACAGCCATGAACCTTGGAAGAATTTCTCAGTGCACATATCAGTATGGAGATGGACATGGAGCCCCAGACAGCACTGCTAAGAATCGTATACGATCTTTGATAATTGAACCCATTGCACTTTACGAGACGGAGGCATTACAACAAGTTGTTTATTAATATTAATGGTAATCTTGCAAAAGAAAAATAAATTAGTTTGTATATAAAGGGTTTGTTATCTTTGTATCATCTAGTTATTTTCAAGTTGAATTGTTAAAATATTTTCTTGATTCTAATAAAATAATTTTGTAACTTGCTATTTTACATATTTTTTCTTCATCTAATATAGTAAAGATGTGCATAAATTACTTTAAAGTAAAATTATGTTTTATTGATGATATTTTCTAACAAATCTTCATCTTTGGTAAAAGTTAATTATCAATAGAGTTATCGATGGATACAAATTTTGTATTTATCGACAGAATGTTTTGTCGGTAAGGTATTTTTGTTTTAATTTATCGATGAATCATTATTTGTTGGTATGTTTTTTATGAAATAAGGTCAAATTTTTTTTCCTCCCCTTTTCCTCTTCTCTTTTTTGTTCTTACTGTTACGCGATTTCACTCATCCCTTTACCTTCACTGATGCGCGTGTTCTCACCTCCATTGTTTTTGTTTTTCCTTTAATCTCCATTACTCTGCTCTTTCCCAACCTTCATTGCTCTAAATCGTCTCCAACCTCCATTGTCCAAAATCGTCGTTCATTGTTTTTTCAAATGTTCGTCGTTGACACCATTGTGAGGAGGGTGTTGTTGTGAGAGAAGAATTGGTCCACGGTTTATGTTGTTAGAAGTTGTTGTTAGAAGTCCCACATCTAAAGTGGGCAAAGACTTCCCTCCCTCATTTGCATATAAATAGAGGTGTAAGGGAAGGTGTAAAATGCACCAAATTTACTAGTATCCTCCTTGCTCTAAAGAGAGGGTGTTGTAATCTCTTCTATCTAGTAAATATTTTTCTTGACCTTGCCCTTGGTCTTGTGTTAGTCATAAAATTATTCTCATCCTTATTTTGGTTGTGTGTGCTTGTGCTATATGACTGATACCCAACAGTGGTATCAGAGCTATAGGTTTGTATTCCGCTGCTATTGTCATTAGAATAGTGTTGGTAAAATTCTGAGTATGCTCTGTGGTTGCGGTTTAATCCGATCTTCCGCATCAGAAAAGAGTTATTACTGGAATCGTTTGGTAGTGTGAAAGTACTGTCTGGGAAAGTTCTGGCTAGGAAAGACTTGGTACTTAAGAGTGTCCGTTTGTGACCCACCTCTCTTTCCTGGGAACTTCTTGGTGCTTTACTTCACGGTCTACTTGTGTTGTTCCAGTAGACAATACTATTCATAGTGAGAAGTGCATAAGCCGGTTCAAGAGTGAAACCATGACAGCAAAATTTGAGATAGAAAAGTTCAACGGAAATAATTTTTCCTTGTGGAAACTAAAGATAAGGGCAATTTTGAGAAAAGACAACTGTCTGGATGCAATTGAAGACAGACGTGCAGAAATTTCTGATGAAAAATGGAAAGAGATGGATGACAACGCGGTTGCCAATTTGCACTTAGCAATGGCAGATTCAGTTCTGTCTAGTATAGCAGAGAAGAAGACTGCAAAGGAGATTTGGGATACTCTCATTAAACTGTACGAGGTCAAGTCACTTCACACCAGAATTTTCTTAAAAAGAAAACTCTATACTCTTCGAATGAGTGAGTTCACGCCAGTGACGGAACACATCAACAATCTGAATACATTATTTGCTCAGCTCACCGCGTCAGATTTTAACATAGTAGAAAATGAACGTGCAGAGCTACTACTTCAGAGTTTACCAGATTCGTATGATCAACTCATCATCAACATTACAAACAACAACATTGTTGGTCGTCTATCCTTTGATGATGTTGCTGGAGCTATTCTTGAAGAAGAATCCAGGCGAAAGAATAAGGAAGACAGGACAGAAAGTTCGAAGCAAGTAGAAGCTTTAACGATGATGAGAGGAAGATCAACGGAACGTGGCTCCAGTGGGAGTCAAAATCATGGTAGATCAAAGTCTCGAGGAAGAAAGAATTTTAAATGCTACAATTGTGGCATGAGGGGGCATCTGAAAAAAGATTGTTGGCATAAGAAGAGTGGAGGAAAGAACTTCGAAGCATCAAGCTCTCAAGGCTGTATTGCAAAAACTTCTGAAGATGGAGAAATCCTGTATAGTGAAGCAGAAGTTAGTTCTAAAGGTAGAAAACAACTTTCTGATGCCTGGATAGTAGACTCAGGCGCGACATGGCATATGACTTCACACCGAGATTGGTTTCACACTTATGAACCTGTCTCAGGAGGATCTGTGTTCATGGGAAATGATCATGCCTTAGAAATTGGAGGGATTGGTACCGTCAAAATCAAAATGTATGATGGTACTGTACGCACTCTTCAAGGAGTTCGACATGTGAAGGGATTGAAAAAGAACCTCTTGTCTGTTGGACAATTGGATGACCTTGGGTGCAAAATTCACATTGAAGGTGGAATCCTAAAAATGGTGAAAGGTAACCTCATTGTGATGAAAGCAGAAAAGATCGCAGTCAATCTATACATGCTGTTGGGAGATACGTTACAAGAAGCAGATGCATCAGTTGCAACAACAAAAGAAGAAGAAGCAACGATGATGTGGCATTACAGACTTGGTCACATGTCAGAACGAGACTTGAAAATTCTTGCTGATCATAATCTCCTGCCTGGGCTCAAAACAGTTAACTTACCGTTTTGTGAGCACTGTGTGACTAGTAAGCAACATAGATTGAAGTTTACTAAAGTGACTACTAGAAGCAAGCACATACTTGACTTAATCCATTCTGATGTCTGGGAATCACCAGAAATATCCATGGGAGGAGCAAAGTATTTTGTATCATTTATTGATGATTATTCCCGGAGATTATGGGTGTACCCAATCAAGAAGAAGTCAGATGTGTTTCCAGTATTCAAGGAATTCAAAGCACAGGTGGAACTTGAAACTGGAAAAAGGATCAAATGCTTGAGGACAGATAATGGAGTAGAATATACTGATGGTGATTTTCTGGCATTCTGCAAGCAAGAAGGTATTAAGAGGCAATTTACAGTTGCTCATACACCTCAACAAAATGGTGTAGCAGAGCGGATGAATAGAACTCTTCTAGAAAGGACAAGGGCCATGTTAAAAACTGCAGGATTAGCCAAGTCCTTCTGGGCAGAAGCAGTCAAAACTGCTTGCTATTTGATAAATCGCTCGCCATCAACAGCAATTGGTGTAAAGACACCAATGGAAATGTGGAAAGGAAAATCAGCTGATTACTCTTCTCTGCATGTATTTGGTTGTCCTGTGTACGTGATGTACAACTCCCAAGAAAGAACAAAGTTGGATCCAAAATCCAGGAAATGTATATTCTTGGGTTATGCTGACAATGTTAAGGGGTATCGCTTGTGGGATCCCACTGCCCACAAGATTATTGTTAGCAGGGATGTAGTCTTTGCAGAAAAATTGCAAAGTGAGCAGAAAAATGACAGTACACCAAATGACATTACTTTAGTACAGATAGAGGAAAAGTCAAAAGATAATGATTCCTCTGAAGCAGAACCAGAGCACGATGAACAAGAACCAAATGAGGTCAATGATGAAGATGTTCGACGAACAACACGTCTGATGAAGAAACTATCTTGGCACTCAGACTATGTTATGGCAAACCATGATGCATACTGTCTCTTAACTGAAGAAGGAGAACCTTCAACCTTTCAAGAAGCGTTGGGGAGTTCAGATGTTTCTCAATGGATGACAGCAATGCATGAAGAAATAGAAGCCTTACATAGGAACGAGACATGGGAACTTGTTGAACTTCCAAAAGGTCAAAAAGCAATTGGAAACAAATGGGTATACAAAATCAAACGAGATAGCAATGAACAAGTGGAACGATATCGTGCAAGACTGGTGGTCAAAGGATATGCTCAGAAAGAAGGCCTTGATTTTAACGAGATATTCTCACCAGTTGTTAGACTTACCACTATCAGAGTAGTGCTGGCAATGTGTGCAGTAGATGATTTACATCTGGAACAGTTAGATGTAAAGACTGCTTTTCTTCATGGAGAACTTGAAGAAGAAATATATATGCTCCAACCAGAAGGTTTTGAAGAACAAGGCAAAGAAAACTTGGTTTGTAGGTTGACCAAATCTCTATACGGTTTAAAGCAGGCGCCAAGGTGTTGGTATAAGAGATTTGATTCTTTCATTATTAGCCTCAGATACAACAGATTAAGTTCAGACCATTGTACGTACTACAAGAGGTTTGAGGATAACGATTTCATCATTTTGCTGTTGTACGTGGATGATATGTTGGTGGTAGGCTCCAACAAAGTTCGAGTCCAAGAATTGAAGGCACAATTGGCTAGGGAATTTGATATGAAGGACTTGGGACCTGCAAACAAGATTTTAGGGATGCAAATTCACCGAGATAGAAAAAACAGGAAGATTTGGCTTTCACAAAAGAATTATTTTCGAAAGGTCTTGCGGCGCTTCAACATGCAAGATTGCAAGCCAACTTCTACCCCACTTCCTGTTAATTATAAATTATCCTCAAGTATGTGTCCTAGCAATGAAGCAGAGAGGATGGAAATATCTCGAGTTCCGTATGCATCAGCAGTGGGAAGCCTAATGTATGCCATGATTTGTACAAGACCAGACATTGCACATGCAGTGGGAGTGGTTAGTAGATTTATGGCAAATCCTGGTGAAGAGCATTGGAATGGTGTTAAGAGGATCCTTAGATACATCAAAGGAACCTCAGATGTTGCATTATGTTTTGGAGGATCAGAGTTTATTGTTAGGGGTTATGTCGACTCAGATTATGCAGGTGATCTTGATAAAAGAAAATCTACTACAGGCTATGTGTTTAAACTTGCAGGAGGGGTGGTAAGCTGGTTATCTAAACTACAAACTGTTGTAGCTTTATCCACCACAGAAGCTGAATACATGGCAGCTACTCAAGCATGCAAGAAAGCAATCTGGATTCAAAGGTTATTGGAAGAATTCGGGCACAAGGAAAAGAAAATTACTGTATATTGTGACAATCAGAGTGCTTTGCACATTGCAAGAAATCCAGCCTTTCATTCCAGGACAAAGCATATAGGGGTTCAATATCATTTTGTCCGAGAAGTAGTAGAGAAAGGAGATGTAGATTTGGAAAAGATCTGTACCAAAGATAACCTAGCAGATGTTATGACAAAGCCGGTCAATACTGACAAGTTTGTATGGAGTAGATCCTCTTATGGTCTATCAACAACGTAGCATGAAACTGACAAGGAAGACAAAGTATTGTGAAGACATGATTGATTCAATCAAATCTTCAAGTGGGAGAATTGTTAGAAGTTGTTGTTAGAAGTCCCACATCTAAAGTGGGCAAAGACTTCCCTCCCTCATTTGCATATAAATAGAGGTGTAAGGGAAGGTGTAAAATGCACCAAATTTACTAGTATCCTCCTTGCTCTAAAGAGAGGGTGTTGTAATCTCTTCTATCTAGTAAATATTTTTCTTGACCTTGCCCTTGGTCTTGTGTTAGTCATAAAATTATTCTCATCCTTATTTTGGTTGTGTGTGCTTGTGCTATATGACTGATACCCAACATATGTTGTGCTTGAGGTTAGTTGAGGGAAGTTGGTCAAGGTTAGGTGGTGAGTTTTTCAGCATTGTCGTGGTAAACGAAGGTTGTTGTCATTAAGGGAGGCTGTGGAGAGGCCCTACTATGGAGGTAAGTTCTAACTGTAAAAATTAATGCCCTTGTATTGTGTGCAATGACATTAGTATTTGGTTGTTGTTCTGTGCAATGAATAAGCATAACATTTGAGGTTTCTTTTCTTTTCACTTCGGTAGAACAGAAGAAGTGAATGGGTTTATTTTAGCTTGGTTCCCTAGTAAATTTTGTGTTTGAATTTTAAAAGTGTTTTGTTTTCAGCATACTTGTATTTCATTCATTCACATAACTGATTTCATATATTGGTTACCCTCGGATGTCTAAATTTTGCATAAGCTTGGTTTAGTGTTTATGCTGAAAATTGATTCATTCATTTTTTGTTGTATTCAACAATGAAAATTTCTATTTAGACTCTAAATTAGATTCCAAATACATCTTAAATAATTATATATACAAAGCTAATGTTTTTGCTTTTATTAGGTTGGCCAATTGAAGGGCACGAGTCTATTCATAGTCTTTGGTTTTGGCTTTCTTCAAAGTTTTTTTTCTTGGTTTTAGCTTGCTTCAAAACCTTTGTTTATTTAAACTTTTATAGATTTTTTAATTTAATTGTCTTATTTGTTAATATATATTGACATATTATTAACTAATAAAATGGAAAATAAAACACTTAGTTTTAGTGATAAGGAAAAACCATATTTGGCCTATGTGTTTGAGGTGAAGTTGTGGACTTCAAATTAAGTTTATCTCTAGTGACAGATTTGTTCTTCTTTTAAGCAACATCACCTTTGTCACCATGTTCCTAACCAAATTGACATGAATTAGTTTAGGTGACATAACATGTACAATGTATTCATATTGTAAATGATTATTAATCATTCAATTGAAAACACAATTCTAATACACAAAAGGTAACTTAGCAAGTTTTAAGTTTCTACTTGTTTTAGATTTGGACCCTTCGTACTCCATGTATTTGTATCCAACCATTTAGGCCCATTTATTGATCACTACCTCTTTTAGTTTACTAATGAAAGTAAACTAAAACATAATCATATTGCTTTTGGAAATTAATTGTACAACTAAGAACCAAAACCTACATTACAAAAACTAACTAATCCCATACCACTTAATATCAGTCCATCCAACACCGTCCAATCACCTTCGTAGTAGCAGCAACAAAATGATGAATAAGAACAAGACCATGAAGATGACTATATAGATTATTAACATATTATTTATGTTTATAAACATATATTTTTTTGTGTACCTGTATTATTAATGTTTATAAAAATATACTTGGTTGTGTACCTATGATGTTTGGATGAATATTATTCATTGAACTTGGATTGTGTGTGCTATTTTTTTAAAATCTTATGACCATGGATGATTGTATCGTAAACAACCAACAACATATTGCACTTGAATCTACCATTATACTTACCAATGAATTTATCAATATATAATTCAGTAATTATCGATAGACAAATCCTTCCATAATTACCGAAAATCATTATCAGTCTTACTAACAAAGATTTTATCGAAGGATTTAGAATTATTAGTAATATGTTAGAAAATAATCATTACTGATAGATTTTGATTATTTCCAACAAATTAGTGTCGTTGAAAATTTCAGTTTTTGTTTAATAAGTTAAAAAACACATAAAATATAATTAATAAAATAGTGATTAATATATAATATAAAACTATTCAAGTGACCTAAATAAGAATTGTTTTTAACTTAAACCTTTTTAAAATAATGTAATGATTTTCAGCAATGAAAAAACCATTTATTTTCTTTTTTATTAGCTAATAAAGAAAATTGTGGTTTTTATTTTCTCATATGTGGTATTAATTATGAGATAGCTTTGGACTAATCCTTCTTAGTCTTTCTTGTAACACCTTAATTAACTAGATGATTCTACTAATTAAATATTATAATGAAGTATTAAGCTGAATCATATTTATAAGTATATAATTTGCATATATAGTCGTCCATGATAAAATTTGATTTGAAAATTTCCTATACAATACAAAATGTATATATTCAAGCTGTAGTTATTCATTCTTCAATCTTCAATAATCTCACCTCTATGCTTCAGTTTTATCTACATTACATATAATATATAATCATAATATTGGAGTACTCACATCGTTGCTGACTGTTCCTGATTGTAATCAATAAAATAAACTACAGTTCCTAATATTTCTCTCTGTCAATTTTATTGTTTCCTGATTTATAGGAATTAGTTTTTATTCACTGTTGTGGATAAATAGGGCTTCTGTAAATTATCAAAATATATCAATCAATAAACATTTTCGTTTCTCTATATGGTATCAGATTTGCCTTCTGCATAATTGCATTCGATCCCTCTTCTTCCATGGCCTCCCTCACTGCTTCCAAAACCCTAATCGAATTTCCCACATCATCAACCCTTCCAATCAAGTTGACCACCGCCAATTATCCTACCTGGTTCAAACAGATTCATCATCTCCTTGTCGCTAACGACACCATTGGTTATGTCACAGGGACGACTCCCTGTCCTTCTGCCATTATCGGCACCGGCGATGCTGCTACCGCCAATCCTGACCATTCCCATTGGATTCGACAGGACCATTATGTCTATCTTGCTCTTTTGGGCTCTTGCGGACCAGAGGCTCAAGTCGTTATGTCTTCTGCAACCTCCTCTGCTGATGCATGGACAAGGCTTATGAAGGCCTATGCCAATCGTTCTCGTACCCGCATCATGTCCTTAAAGGAGAGACTTGCCTCCATTACAAAAGGCAACTCTTCTATCAGTGAATATCTTCGGTCCATTCGTTTTCTCGCAGATGAACTTGCCTTGATTGGTCACCCTGTGGATGATCTTGATCTAGTCATTGCTACCTTGAACGGTCTAGGTCCTTCATTTCGTGATTTCAATGCCTCCATCCGTGTACGCGACTCACCATTGTCCTTTGACGAGCTATTTGACAAATTAGTTGATTTTGACACCTTTATTCAGCGTGATGATCGTCATCATCAGGTTACTCCACTTACTGCAAATCACGTTAACCGGTTTTCCTCGTCTGCCATTCGTGGAAAGCGGTATCCTCGTGATTCCTTCCCACCGACAAAAACTGCTCATCCTCCTTTGCGTCGCCCCTCCTCTCCTCCATCCTCCCGTCGTTCTTCTTCTCACATGGTTCCCACCTGTCAATATTGTGATCGTCGGGGCCACACAGCCAAAACCTGCTACCGTCTGCATGGTTATCCCACTCGTCCAGAGGCACACTCCGTGACTGCTGTCCCGTCCAATGAGTCAGCGTGGCTTGTCGACTCTGGCGCCTCCCATCATGTCACTAATGACATGGGCTCTCTTTCCATCTCCAATGAATATGCAGGCAATGATCAACTGATGGTGGCCAATGGTAAGGGTCTACCCATCACCCATCTTGGTTCTACTCACATTTCCACTAATTCCCATTCGCTTCAGCTCTCCAATATTTTGCATGTCCCCACTGTTTCTCATAATCTTCTATCTGTTTCTCAATTGTGCCAAACTAATGATGTATCTGTTGAATTTTTCCCATGGCACTTTGATGTTAAGGATCTTCAAACAGGGGCGATTCTGCTGCGCGGACGGAATGAAGATAACGTGTACAAGTTAAGGTCACTGCCCTTTCCTCCATAAAGTAATCATGCTTGTCCACAACCCACTCTACACCTTTGGCATCATCGTCTCGGTCATCCAACCTCCCGGATCCTTCACCACACTCTCAAGGCCAACCAACTTACTCACTCTACCTCCTCTTTGCCGTCATCATGTTCAGATTGTCTCCAAAATAAAAGTCATAGGTTACCGTTTCATAAGTCTACTTTATCTAGTTCTACCCCACTCGAGATTCTTTATTCTGATGTTTGGGGTCCTGCGTCTGTCTCATCAATAAACGGATTCTCTTATTATGTTATTTTCATTGATTTATTCTCCAAATATGTTTGGCTTTACCCCATGAAACACAAATCTGATGTCTCTACAATTTTTCCTATTTTTAAATCTCTTGTTGAAAATAAATTGAATTTCAAAATTAAAACTCTTTATTCTGACAATGGTGGTGAATTCCTTAAATTAAGAAATTTTCTTCAAGCCAATGGTATCTCCCATCTTACCACTCCTCCTCACACCCCAGAACACAATGGTCTTGCCGAACGTAAACACCGTCATTTAACTGAAACTGCCAAGTGTCTTCTTCATCATGCTTCCTTACCTCTTTCCTTTTGGTGTCATGCTTTTCAAACTGCAGCTTATCTTATAAATCGTATGCCCACTCTGGGACTCCAAATGAAAACTCCTCTTCAAATCCTATTCCAATGCCTCCCCAACTATCATAAACTCCGTACCTTTGGGTGTCTCTGTTTTCCTTGGCTTGTTCCCTATACCACTAGTAAATTACTTCCAAAGTCTCAACCATGTGTCTTTCTTGGTTACAGTCCAACCCAGAGTGCCTACATTTGTTATAATCCTTCTTCTCAAAAATACTACACATCACGTCATGTCCAATTTGTAGAAACTGTCTTCCCCTATTCCTCTTCCCAACCTCCCACTTCATGCCAGCCTCATCCCTCTCCCAACCCCAATCTTCCTCTAGCTGTAATTCATGCACTACATGAGCCCACCAGGCCCCCATCACCTTCTCCACCCTCCATTCTCCTCCCCACTGAAACCGTGCCAACACAAAACCCCACTACAGCTTCATCCTCACTTGACTTGTCCACGGGTTCCTCGGTTCCGCCTGCTGCAGTGGAAGCGTCGGCCGTTGCTCCCCCGTTCCCTTCACATCCCATGGTCACACGCTCCAAGAACGGCATCTACAAGCCCAAACAGGTTCATCTTGCTTCTAAATTTCCTCTTCCAGATCCTATTGAACCCTCCTGTGTAACTCAGGCACTTAAATACCAAGAATGGAAATCTGCCATGTCTGAAGAATTTAATGCCCTACTTGCTAATGGTACTTGGTCTTTGATACCCCGTGAATCATGTTTCAATGTGGTTGGAAATAAATGGGTTTTTCGCCTAAAACGCAACACTGATGGGTCCATTGCCCGGTATAAAGCACGATTAGTTGCAAAAGGATTCCACCAGCGACCCGGTCTTGATTATTCGGATACCTTCAGTCCCGTGGTGAAGCCACAAACAATAAAACTAGTGTTGTGTATTGCATTATCTCGTGGCTGGTCTTTACGCCAAATGGATGTCAATAATGCCTTTCTTCACGGTACCATCTCCGAGGATCTTTACATGTCTCAGCCTCCTGGTTTTGTGCATCCTCAATTCCCTAATTACGTGTGCAAGCTTCATAAATCTATTTATGGCCTCAAACAAGCCCCGCGAGCCTGGTACAATGCTCTTCGCATTTTCGTTTCTCTATACATAAGAGGTGGACAAACCACAACATAACAGAAAAAGGTATAGCTAGAAGTATTTTCTAACAAACAAACACACACATATATGTGTGTTTGTTATGTAAAACTGTAATATTAATCCAAGCATTTAATGTAACACATTTCTAAGGCTGGGCATAGTTAATGTAATTGTACTGAACTTTAGTTCTATACTTTTTTTATACTATAAAAACTAAACTACTTGTACTAAAAACTAAATTATACCAGTTTTTAATTCAGTTTAGAGAAACTGAACTTTTGTATTTGTAGTTCAGTTAACTTTATAAACTGAACCATGAACTAGTTATTAGTAAAGAATATGTCAACATGTGTATTTTTTTTGTTGTAACTGACCCTATAAGCTGGTTGACATTTTTGCTGGTGATTCAATAACTATCTTCCATTATTATTTATACATTATGTATAAATTAAAAATTGTATTATGTATACAAATGTAAAGAGATATAACATTTTTATACATATTTTGCATATTTTATTTAATCTTATAATTACAATTTTGAATTATTACTTACCTCACAATTTAATTTTCATCAGCGATTTAGTTTTTTAACATGACAACATAAATGGTTCAATATTGATTATTTAATCATTATTCATTATATTTATTATTTAATCTCATAATTATTATTTTTATTTTAATAAAAAATAAAAATTGACATGAAATTATTCTTGACCATAAATATTTTGAATATTTTGTATTATTATATATATATATATATATATATATATATATATATATATATATATATATATATATATATATATATTCAAATTATTTAAAAATTAGTTTTACGATTAAACTAAATTATATATCTAATTTGTCTTTATAGTTTATGATATAAAACAAAATGAAAAATTCTTAGACAAATATAATTTAAAAGGTTATATGTATTTTATATTTTGTAAGAATAATTTATTATTAAACTAAATATATTTTTTCTCTGAGAGTTAGACGTAAGTTTTGAAGAAAGAAAATTAGGGAAAAGAATAAAAAGGAAAACCAAAAACAAATAAAATTTATTAGAATTATATGTTAATTTTAATTATTTGTTTATAGAAAATATTATAAAGTTATTTAATTTTATTTATATAATAAGGTTTGAAATAAATCTGAAGTATTTTTCGGAGGTTTAAGAGTAAACGTTTTAAATAAAACAAACTTCCAATAATCTATTCTTAAAATTACATTAATTTCTGATAAATGATTTTTTTTAAATATGAATTTTTTTAATAGATAACATATAAAAATAGAAATAATATTTTATATGATTGGTATAAAGTCTAAGAATATATAACTTATCTTAAAGACAAAAACAAAAGAATAATATTGAAAACTCAAAATAAAATATTTTCCGTAAAAGCAACGGAAAAGTAAGGTGTTTTATAAAATTGACTTACACTGATGATCTTTAAAGGATTTGGTTATTAGTTAATTGGTATAACTGTAGTTTTCTATAACTGAAGTGTTAAACAATACAGTTTATTTGTAGTATATGTAGTTTAATTATTTTTAGTTTATTAGAAATATAGTTAACTATAATTTATTATAGTTTAGTATAGTTTAGATACTTATGTAGAGACTTAATTTCAGAATATTTATAAATTCTAACACATGACTTAGTAGAGACTTAATTAAACACATGACTTAGTAGAGACTTAATTTCAGAATATTTATAAATTCTACACATTTCTATTAAATCACTTTTTATAAATTCTAACACATGACTTAGTAGAGACTTAATTTCAGAATATTTATTCAATAAGTACTTATATAGTCTTGCACTTGTCATGTAACCTTATAGTATAATGCCAGAAACAACTAAATTTACCAAGTCTAAAATCTCCCATGACAGAATTAATTTATTATAGTATCGCCAGAAATGGACTCTCGCATTAAATCTAGCCATAGGACCTACTTCAACTCTCTTACCCATAAACTTAATTCTATATATGAGTCGATGAATTTAGTAAAGTTAGAATGATTATACAGGAGAAATAACTAGCAATTCATAAACAATCAATTTTCAATCTAACAAAGATAATTAAAATCATATAAATCATACATAGATCTATACATATAGGATTCTTAACAAATGAAATAAAAACTCAGATGAAGGATGTTGTAATAGTTAATAACATCTAATTAAAAACACAAGACTTAAATTTACAAGCGAACTTGTCATTATAATCCAAGTCATACATGTGATAATGCACAAGAATTCCTCTCCAATTTCTCACCACTGGTATATTAATTTATATGACTTAAATAACAAGTTAAGCAAGAAGATCTCCATTATAACATTTTTGTCTATCCTTAATACATAAATCAAATCATAGTTCACTTGTCATCCTAAACACATACCACAAATTCATATAATTATTATCGATACCAATAAGCATTTCCAATGTGGACAAAAACTAGATTTGAGTTATAATATTATTTTCGATTGAACGAAAATAAGATTGAGTTGCCGTACTACTTTTAATTAAGCAAAACTATGTTCACTTGAGAAAAATACCTTTACTTAGAAATATAAAATCGAGAGCTAGGCTTGAACTTTTGTACCAATTTTGCTTCAGTGAAAATATAAAAAAAAAAATCAATCTTAATAGTAACAGAGTCAAATTAGTTTTCAAATATTGTTTTAAAAAATATTTAAATAATATAACTTCGAAACTTCAAATTTATCAAACCTAACATGATTTGCTAAAAAAATCAAAGCATGTGTATTTATATTCAAAATTTAATTTAAGATAACTCTTTACCTGTCATGATCTAATTCTTATATAAATTTTTCATTAAGAATATTAGTTCAAAGATATTTTAAAAGCATCATTTAGTAAACAACACTCAAGTGTAAACCTTTAAACAATTTTTAACTAAACTACAATTTATACATAGAAATAAGAATTTAGTGACTAAATCATCTTCACATTCTTATAATCATTTTTGCACTTTTATAAAAAAAACATAAATATTCTTCCTTGTCTATAATGCTTATTTTCAAAGAAACTTTTTAAATTCAAACAATAAAACTAATCAAATTTAGGAACTTAAAAAAAAGTACACAAACATAATAAATTTTAATATAATATATGATAAATCAAGTTGAGATGCTTATTATTTTTAATTAATTTTACAAAGATCGATGACAAAGTCATAAAAAAATATTAAAAAAAAAGACCTACTATGTTTAAAGATGTAATCGTCCTGGAATAAATCTCAATCCCTCTACTATTTACTGCTAGTTTTTTTTAAGAGAGATCAATAAAATAAAAAATGAAGAGTGAGTGGTACATATGTCATGTGACAATATTATACCAAATTGACATTTATTGATATGTAATGTGATAAGTTAATTACATATGTTAAAAAGCAAAAAGAATGACTAAAATGAACAACCTTATATTACGGCAATTTAAAATTTAACTAAGTTATACTTTATTTTCTTATGATGGCATTAAACAGAAAAAGGAGAAGAAAAAAACCGATAAAACCATTCATCTAAATATTAAAGATATGTTTGGCAGAGAGAAATAAAACCAAGAGGAAAACAAGAAATAAATAAATAAAATAAAAATTTAAAACTAGAATAAAAAGTAAAGATGATTTAATAGAAAAATATAACACAAATAAAATTGTAAAAAACAATAAAAATCATCATGATATATTATATTATATCTCTAATAAAAAATAATTTTTAAAATTGATCATAAATGTTATTATTATAAAAAGTATTAATGAAATTTGTATTGATGAGATAATTCAAATTTATTAATGGATGTATTTTCATAAGTTAAATATGAATTTATTAAGGATCAAACTCAACCCAATACCCCATAAAGGATTTCTTCCTTTTCTGATTTTGTCCATATTAGGGGCATCCTCTTCCATTCACGTAAGTCACTACTAAAGAATTGCTTCATCTTGCTACAAATTCCACCTCCACATAAGATTGTCGCCAACAACATCAATCACTATCGGAGGTGTTACCGACATCGTAGCCAAACAAAGAACTCTAGATTTCCTCTCAATTATCCCAAAACGTGATGTTGTTGCTTGCCATCGCACCAATTAAAATCAGCAGCGGCTTCTGAGAAAAGTTGAATCTGTTTGTGTATTTGGATTGTATGGTAAAAAATAGAGGTTGAAGATGGTGATGCAATGATAGAATTGGAATGGGTGAGGAACAATGAGGAAAGAATGGGGTTCTGGATATTTAATAGTAATGGTGTTTGGTGAGAGGAGAAAACTTTATTGGAATGGATGAAAAAAATTGTTTTTGGTCTCACTTTCACCACCATTGTTTATCATTGGAATATGAGAAGAAAGAAAGAAAAAGAAGAATAAGATTGTGATGTTTAGTGATAAAATAATTAATCAATAATTTTACTAGTAAATTTTTTTGTTATAAAATTTTATTCCGTCGATAAAATTTATAAATATAAGCTTTGTAAAAAAAATTTAATCGTTAATAATTTATTGTTAATTATAGTTTACAGTCAGATTTTAAACAATACTAAAGTATATGCATTAATGATAATAAATTACATGGACCATATATTAATGAATGAAGCACGTTGATTGGAACTATATGCGAAAAAGGTCGCATCGGATGTTTACCTCTCCGTTTCTCGTACTGACGAACTTATCATACCACGTCGTTCTTTTGTCCTTCCTTATTCACAACTCATGACACTCCTCTGGCATCTCTTCCTTCTCTCTCTTGAATTTGTGCAAGGAAAACGTTTTTTTAACAGTTATATTATACCAACTTTTTGACACGTCACGTGGCGTTGTTTTATTGATTGGTTTTAAAAGATTTTTTTAAAATGGTGAAATTTGTTCAGAAGGACAATTTTGGAATGAATTTGGATGAAAACTTCTTTTGGCAGTTAATTTTTTTAGATTCACTTTTTTTGTACTTTGGTTTTCTCAACTCTCTCTCCACCATTGAAGCTTCCATCTCTCTCCACCATTGAAGCTTCCATCTCTCTCCACCATTGAAGCATTTATCTCTCTCCACAGTTTCAGTTCTCTTCGTTTCTCGTTTTTCTTCACTTTCTGTCCACCATTGAAATGTTGTTTCTTTCTCCCCTTTGAGTTCGACTTTTCTTACTTCGTTTCTTGGGTCATTTGGTCACTGTTGAGGATTTTGTCTCTCTTTTTATCCATTTCCCTATTTTTTGATGGTGTGATTGTGGGCTCGTTTTGAGGTATATATCCGTCGTTTTGAAATTTTGTTGATTTTGGCGTGCAATGTCGTTTGCGACATTTTCGTGGTTGTGTAAGTCTTTGGCTTTTGTCTCCCATTGGGGTTGGCGGTATTTCTCCCAAGGTTTAGGTTTTTTTGCACACACAGTTGAGGTTGGTATCACCAAGGTTGAGGCTTTTTCACACACACCATTGATTCATTACCAAACTTCACATTAGAAGTTGTAGAAACCATCAACCATGACCAACGGGGTCCTTCATTCATAAAATCTTAAAAACACTCATAACAAACAAAAAAACAATCATGGGGAGCGCGATTGTCCGACCTGGGTAGCACAAATCAACTTTCAGTACAAAACTGCAAATTTAACTTGGTAATCGATTACAACCATTCTGTAAGCGATTACAAGTGCATGTCTCCAGTGTGTATGGTGCAGGACTTAACCTACGTTGCTAAGACCACCCAGGATGGGTCTTCCCTACACAGGAGACTTACCAAACTTCACACTACAAGTTGTGAAAACCATCAACCATGACCAACAAGGATCTTCCATTGACAATATCTTAAAAAGACACTCACAACAAAAAAAAACAATCATGGGGAGCGCAATTGTCACATTTGGGTAGCGCAAATCAACTTTCATTACAAAACTGCAATGTTAACCTGGTAATCGATTACAACTTCTCTGTAAGCGATTACACGTACATGTGTCCAATGTGTATGGTGTAGGAACATGTTAGGTCATTGAATTGTTGAGAAAAAATGTCATTTAGGTGCTTTCATGTAAGTTAGATGAGCTCCATAAGCATTTTTGGCCAATTTCTGTCCTGGTAATCGATTACAGGGGTCTTGTAATCGATTACCAGAGGAAAAAAAGGTAATTTATATAGAAACTTCAACTGTACTCCTCAGCTAGATGAACACTGCTCCCAAACTCTATTTTTCTGACCTTTGCTACTTGTTTTGTTCTTAACTTTCTCCACCGAACTCCAAATGACTTGATACTTGTTTTGTTGGAATCTAGACTCAAAGAGCTTTCCAACAAAACAAGAATCAACTCATTTGGAGTTCGCTGGAAAAAGTTATGAGCAAAACAACCAGCAAAGGCCAGAGGTGGTAGAAATTTATAAAATGTTAACTTTAAGGAATTAACTCCACCTACTCAAATGTCCAAAATTATAAATTAGTAGTCATTGGAAAGATTTTTTAGTCTACTTTGTAATAAAAAAAGAATCACATCATTTGGAGGTTTGTGGAAAAAGTTATAATTAAAATAGTCAGCAAAGGTCAAAGTTGATAGCATGAGTTATGCACCTCACCTCAATTGGAGAAAACCACCTAAATGAACATTTTTATTTTGAAGAAATCAATGACCTAACCTCATTATTGGTGCAGAGAGCACACCCAATAACATTGAACTCACTCACCCATCTCAAAAAAGGAAAAATTCAACAAAAATAAAGAATGGGGAGTAGTGTTCATCTAGCTGGGGAGTATAGTTGAAGTTTCTGTACAAATTACCATTTTTCCTCTGGTAATCCATTACAACCTTTCTGTAAGAGATTACAAGTGCATGTCTCCAGTGTGTATGGTGCAGGACCTGACCTGTGTTGCTAAGACCACCCAGAATGGGTCTTCCCTACATAGAAGACTTACCAAACTTCACACTACAAGTTTTGGAAACCATCAACCATGACCAACAAGGGTCCTCCATTAACAATATCTTAAAAAGACACTCACAACAAACAAAAAACAATCATGAGGAGCGCAATTGCCACATTTGGATAGCGCAGATCAACTTTCAGTACAAAATTGTAATTTTAACCTGGTAATCGATTGTAGGAGTCTTGTAATCGATTACCAGAGAAAAAAATGGTCATTTGTACAAAAACTTCAACTGTACACCCCACCTGGATGAACAACACTCCCCAACTTTATTTTTCTGACATTTGCTACTTGTTTTATTCTTAACTTTCTCCACTAAACTCCAAATGACTTGATTCTTATTTTGTTGGAATCTAGACTCTAAGAGCTTTCCAATAAAACAAGAATCAACTAATTTGGAGTTCAGTGGAGAAAGTTATGAGCAAAACAACCAGTAAAGGTTAGAGGTGGTAGAAATATATAAACGTTAACTTTAAGGAATTAACTGCACCTACTCAGATGTCCAAAAATTATAAATTAGTAGTCATTGGAAGGATTTTTGAGTCTACTTTGTAATAAAAAAAGAATCACATCATTTGGAGGTCTGTGAAAAAAGTTATGATTAAAATAGTCAGCAAAGGTCAAAGTTGATAGCATGTTATCTTATACATATATCTTTCCCTCTTGTTGACATACCTATTATTTATTGAAAATGCCTTTTAAAATTTGTGCATTGTAACAACATTAGATGACATATTTCTTAATTAATAAAATGAAAATTTGTCCTATGAGACTCCGAGAAGGGGTGTTACAACAATGATCATGCACCTCACATCAGTTGGAGAAAACCACCTAAATGGACATTTTTTTTAAGAAATAAATGACCTAACCTCATTATTGGTGCAGGGAGAACACCCAATAACATCGAACTCACTCACCCATCTCAAAAAAGGAAAAATTCAACAAAAATAAAGAATGGGGAGCAGTGTTCATCTAGTTGGGGAGTACAGTTGAAGATTATGTACAAATGACCATTTTTCCTCTGGTAATCGATTACAAGACTCTTGTAATCGATTACCAGAGGAAAAATGGTCATTTGTACATAAACGTCAACTGTACTCCCCAGCTATATGAACAACACTCCCTAACTCTGTTTTTCTGACATTTGCTACTTGTTTTGTTCTTAACTTTCTCCACCGAACTCCAAATGACTTGATTCTTGTTTTGTTGAAATCTAGACTCAAAGAGCTTTTGAATGACTACTAACTCTTAATTTTTAGACCACTATACTAGGTGAAATTAATTTCCCCAAAATAACGTTTTTCTAAGCTTCATAAATGAGTTTCATTTCGAGGTATTGTTTCATGTTTGTTATTTTAGATGGCTGAGTGAGTTTAATGGTCATGAGTTGGTTAGTGCAGCAATGTATGATGAACTGTTATGTACGTTTTCTAATACTGTTATGTACTTTTTAATTTTAAAACTTATGGTTTGATGAACTGTTGTTACGTTTTCCTATTAATCTATGTGGTTTTTAATATTGTTATAATTTTTCATTACTCAATACCCTTAATTTATCTTTTTTATTTGTTTAATATTGAAGTATTCCAACTTGAAGTATTCTATTAATGATCCATCCAAAAAAACCTTCAAAACACAGTCAAAAGGACTCCAAAATAACCCTAGGGAGTGCTTAAGTCAGACCTGGGTAGTTCTTCTCAACTTTCAGCACAAAAGGGGAATTTTTTCCTGGTAAGCGATTACACGGTCCCAATAATCGATTACAAGTGCATCTGTCCTGTGTCAATGGTGCAGGACCTCACTTGTCAACCTATAAACAACCTGTAAACTCCTCCTTCACATTCAAAGTTATTGTAAAAATTATGTTGGTTACAACGTGTACTGTAACCACCTTCATCTTTATTCTTCTCTTCAAGCAGCTTAGCCTGCAATGCAGATAACTCTTCTTCAAATTCTTCAATTACAGTATCTTGTTCCTCTAAAGCATCATTAATAACTTTTATGTGTTTTCTATTGATTGTTGATTTTTCTTGTTTCTTCAAATCATCTAAATTCACAACCAACAAACAATCCATGTAACAAATTTACCTACAATACATATACACAAACAACTGCAAAAAACGTTTTTTTTTTGGTACAAATAACCAACGTAAGTCACAACTCAAAAGCAAAAAACACCAAAAAAATGACGAATAGATGCAAGACCAAAAACCCAACCCCAAAATACGAATATGGAAACACGAAAAAGTTCATACCTTGTCCGAAGAACCATTGTCACCGGACGAACCCATTGCACAAAAAAGGTAACACACTAGTGCAGCGAGGGGATTTTACCGCGGTTATTTTTCACTACACGTCGCGGTTTACGAACCGCGGCATATTCAGTCGCGGTAGTAAGTCAGAGACTTTAGGCCGCGGTTATGACCGCGGTATATAGGTTGCGGAATATGCCGCGGTTGTCCAAGGAACCGCTGCCTAAATTTAATTTTTTAAAAAAAAAAATTGTCCACTATATGCCGCGGTTCAACCGTGGCAAAATACTCTAATATATGCCGCAGTTTTAGCACTAACCGCGGCCATATGTCTCATTTAAAAAAAATGAAACATTATATGTCGCGGTTGTGGTTAGAACCGCGGCATATTCCCCTGCAGTTTTTTAAAATTGCAGGTCTGTTTTTGTGATATCCACTACCACAAAAACAGACCTGCATATAAAAACATGTACACAAATTCAATTTGAACATAACAAACACATGTTCAAATGTATTTCAACATCAAATAAAGTACAAAGTCTAAGAAAATTCAATCTAATCAAATGCAATGTTTAAATCTAAGAGCTATTGTATAATCTAATTATATACTTCGCAGCAGCGTTCCTAATGAATAATAGTGACTTCTCAGGAACTGGTGTAGTAGTCTTGAATATCTGCAAAAGACAATTCATATTAATTAGTGTATATGAATTCAACATTTGGGAAAAAATCAAAATTTGTTAAAGTTAAATATTACCGTTTCCCAGGGACTTGTGATGTGAGAACGAACAATATGGGTCATCTAATACATTACATAGTATCCGCACTCATATGACCCATTTTGTCTGTTACACTACAATATATCATCACAGTTGATAATAGTTAGTGAATAACATTAAAATAAAACAATTATAACAAAGTATGACTTTAGCATATGTCAAACCTTGAGAGAAATCCAAGCAATCTTTCTACTATTAACAATTGATCTCCCACCCATCATTATACTTGCTGGAATAGAACTGTATATAAAAAAAGGTTTTAGCATTCATTTATATAACAAAGAAAGTCCAAACATTGAGGTTCTTACCAATCAATTGCTTGTTTGAGTTGTGTGGGAGGAGGCCTGTGCAATTAGCAGAACCACAAAGCATAGTTGTCTTGCATAGACATAACAAGAAGTTGCCAATGGCGCCTGAAATTCATAATAACGTAACTATTAAATATTAAAATCACATATGGAACATTATTATGTTAACAAAGTTCACTTACCCGGATATATAAGGCAAAAAATATATTTTCTTGCCCCTTCCAAAACTTCTTATCAGACTCATGTTGATCTGCTCAAAATCATTTGATTCATGAATTGATTAGGGATCAATGAATCCATAATCATCAGAACGCCCCAACTTATTACTGACCCCAGACATATACCTGAAATCAAAAATTAACTTTGATATAAGGATACTTGATATATAAATCAATTTTATATATAAATAATTGGTCATAGACTTACATCGTCCATAGTTGAATAATTGAAATATTCAACTCTTGTGTTCCCGACGTAAGCTCACGGACATCTTGACTATTAAGGTATATTGGGACCTCAGAGCCTGTCCTAAATACATTAGCATCATACTCAACCTCCAAAGGCTTATCATCAAGGATGTCAGCAAGTAGATGCAATGAAGAAAGAGGGTCATCTTCAGATAGAGGAATCTTCTCTTGTGCCTGCGTCTGTTGTTACATGAAAAGATAAGATAAGTTTTGACATCAAAAACCTTTAAAATTGAGAAGTGTAAAGAAGAATTTCATACCAAGGGGTCAGAAACTGGTTTAACCAAAAATTTAGGCCAAGTGATAAACGACTTATATGCTTGTTCCACAGTGAAAATCTCCTCCGTGGACAAAGGAACCGAGGCATCTGGTATGATCATTTCATCCACTGAGACCTTCACCTCATCCTCTAATAGTTGCATACCATAACATACAGTCGCTGACCTAAACTCTGTTCCACGAGCTACCAGCACCATCTCAGTATCCTCTAAAATGTATAGCAGACATGGACTACCATCGTCCATGTCATCCTCTGGGATGGCTGGTGTGGAACAACTTCCTTTGCCGCTTCTCCCTGTCAGAGTAAATGTTAGATTATACAAGAGATAGAAATAATTGCACATAAATGTTTATTAAGTTTACCTGTGGGAGGGGGAGGGATAACATGTTCCTCTATAGGAGACGGCACCGAGCGCATGCTCTGAAACTGTTGCTAGTATAGCATCTGGAATTCAGCCCTCACCTCGGCCCTGATCTCCTCTCTAAGGTCTTGTCGGACCTTTTTTGTGATCTCTTCTATCATCCTTTGTGTATCGTTGTATGAATATGAAGGCTGACGAGAAGAGCTCCCAAAATAATCTGTAATTCCTACTCCAGGACCTGCAGCACGTACACGTCCAGGGTGCTCAGGTCGTCCAATCGCAGCAGCAAGAATATCCTGGCGACCCTCTGGAGTGAATTGGCCTTGGGAGCTCTGCTCAACCAAGGCGTTCTGTAACATTACAAAACACCATTATTCTTTAAATAGTTTAATGTAGTATGTATAATGACAATATTTATTATTTTAGGAACAGTGATAACTTACAATTTTTTCAGAAATCTCTCGTGCAGTGTCGGAAGAGTAGGTGCCCGATGGTTGCATACGGGCTAACTTCCATTTCTCATGTCTAGACGGTGGAGAAGGAGGCTGAGGAGGGCTACCACCCTGAGATGGTGGTATAGCATCTGCCTTTTGCTTGAGGATTTTCTCCTTAAGCTTCCTATACCCACCACGAGATAATAGGTGGGGGTTTTTGTTGTGAGCACTTGTTCCTTGTGCTTTGCTTCTAATTGCCTGTCACATACACATTAATTAATTAGTTCATATGATATATATTTACTAATGAGGAATTGAATAATATGAACTACACTAACCTGTCATTCCTCTGACATCCGACTCTCTTTAAAAAGCCGCCAAGTCTCCTCATCAATGGACTTATATGAACTACATGGACTTTTATGTTTAAGGTGTCCAAAGATGTATCTTGATGTCAACTTGCTTTTAAAGTTTTTGAAATTTTCTGCAACAGTTGACAAACACTTATTTCTAAGTGTTGTGAAATTTGGAATGTCAAATGTCATCTGAAAAAAACATAATAAAGTTGTATTAGTACAAAATTATCAATATAAACAAATTTTAATTCAAATGCTATTAACTAACTTACCAATATATCTTTCCAAATAATGTTTCGATCAACCTCGGACACATGATCAAAAGATGGAATGAGAATGCTAATCTTATCACGTGCCACTACTCCAAGGTATGATCGGAAGTCATCTACATGGGGGCCAGTTGCCACACCCGTGGTGACATTGACATTCACTGGAGTTCTTTCACCACTATTTTTCCTTATCAATAGTTGTTTCATCCTAGTGGGTCCTCTAGTGGATCTGGTTGGGGGAGCCTCATCCCCTGAAGAATGTGGATGATCAGCCATATATCTGTCAAAATAAATAACAACATTAAATTTTATTTCAAGACTTATGTAATATCATATAAATTAACAAAACATGTAATAGTAATCATAGGAAATGTATAAAAGGAAAACTTATGTTATATTAATAAAATACTTATACAGAAATTGAAAATTCATACATAAAGATATGGATTCATCATATGTATATTCCCTCATCATGATCTGACCGAATTGCATGTACATCATCGTCAACTAGAGATTGGTCATCCAAATTTGTTGTAGTTTGAAATGAACGGTTGTCAGCAATATAAATATTAATCAGATTGTCTTCGTTAACTTCAATTTGTTTTTTGCCTTGAAGAGCAACATACCAATGGTCAGACGTAGGATCTTTGACATAAAAAACTTGAGATGCTTGATGTACCATGATAAACGGTTTGTCTCGGTAACCCACCTTGCGAAAATCAACCAGTGTCATACCCGAGTCATCTATTTTCACACCACTCTTATTGTCAAACCACTTACACTTGAACAATGGAACAAAAACCTTGGTGTAATCAACCTCCCATATCTCTTCTATTATACCATAATATCTCATTGATCCAAGTACAGGAGATTGATCTTTTGATGTGGAAAATTGAAGTGACTCAGCTTCTAAACTGACTCCACTATTTTGTACTGCGCTTTTATCATCCAAAGTCTTCGTATAGAATGTGCAATTATTGACTTCATAACCTGTACAACACACGACATCAAACTTCAAACCATTTGCAAGCCACAATAAAGTTTCAGAAGAATGTGGTTCTTTGTCAATTTCGGATTTGAACCAAGACATAAATGTTTTGTTATGCTCCATCAATTGCCATTTCTCTGATTGTCTTGGATTTTTATTCTTAACAATGGCTTTGTGTGCTTCCAAAAAAGGGATCACCTCATCTGTGTTGTTCAATATATAAAGATGCGCTTGCAACAATTCTTCACGATCTTTTGTCACCACATTGACACCTCGGATGCTTTTACTTGTAGAAAATTTATTCAACCATGTTGTGCGAGGAACTCCTATTGGATTCGTTGATGTCATGTAATCTGAACAAAACTCGATACTTTCTTCAACAATATACCTTTCAATCATCGAACCTTCAGGACGATATGGATTTTTAACGTACCCTTTCAAAATCTTCATATAACGCTCAATAGGATACATCCATCTTAAGTATACCGGTCCGCACAACTTGATTTCTCTAACCAAATGAACAAGTAAATGTACCATGATGTCAAAAAACGATGGAGGGAAAAACATCTCTAGTTGACACAAGATGATAACAATCTCGCCTTGAAGTTCATCTAACTTTGTAGGATCGATGGCTTTACTACATATTGACGAGAAAAATGAACACAACCTGTTTATGGTGTGCCTAACATTTTTGGGCAAAATTCCACGAATAGCCACCGGTAACAACTGTTGCATTAAGACATGACAATCGTGAGACTTCATGCCAACAAGCTTTAAGTCCTGCATTGACACTAAACTCTTCATATTTGAAGAGTATCCTTGTGGTACTTTAATACTCTTTAAACATACACAAAAACTTATCTTCTCTTGTCTAGACATTGTGTAACATGCAGGGGGCAAATAAGTACGTTTACCAATCTCCTTGGGTGCCAACTCTTCTCGAATATTCATGTCAACCAAATCCAAACGAACATTCACTCCATCTTTTGTCTTTCCCTGAATGTTGAGTAATGTACCAATCAAGCTATCACACACATTCTTTTCTACATGCATCACATCTATGCAATGTCGAACATCTAACTTTGACCAATATGGAAGATCAAAGAATATTGATTTCTTCTTCCAAGGGGTCGTTACAGATGACTTCTTCGATGTTTTCCCAAATACATGATGTATTTTATTAACTTTTTCAAGAACTTGAAGACCAGTAAGTGGATTTGGTGCTTCGTCCCTCTCTTGATCTCCATTGAATGCTTTTTTTAACCTTCGATATGGATGATTACGTTTTAGAAATCTCCGATGACGCAGATACACCGTCTTTCTTCCATGTTTCAATTGATGAGCTGCAGTGTTTTCTTCACATATAGGACACGCTTTATGACCCTTGACACTGTATCCTGACAAATTACCATAAGAAGGAAAGTCATTAATGGTGCAAAATAACATTGCACGGATCATAAAAGTCTCTGAAGCGAATGCATCAAATATTTCAACCCCATCAACCCACAAAACCTTCAAGTCTTCAACTAGTGGGCTTAGATAAACATCTATGTCATTTCCAGGCTGCTTTGGACCAGATATCATCATAGACAACATCATGTACTTCTTCTTCATGCACAATGCAGGAGATAAGTTGTAAATTATCAATATAACTGGCCAACAACTGTGATTGGTACTCAGATTACCAAATGGGTTCATTCCATCAGTGGCTAAACCAAGCCTAAGATTTCTACACTCTTTACCAAATTTGGGGAATTGTCGATCAATATTTTTCCATTGCTTTGAATCAGCTAGATGACGAAGCAGCCCGTCAATTTTTCTCTCATCTGCATGCCATCTAAGGTTTTTAGCATCTTTGGGATTCGCAAACAAACGCTTAAGTCTGGGCACTATTGGAAGGTACCAAACTACTTTCAAAGCAGATCCAGTTTTTCCTATCTGACCATTATCTTCACTATTGTTTTTTGACTTGTATCGTGATAAGCCACATTTTGGACACTTTGTCAAAAATTCAAACTCTTTCCTATACAAAATGCAGTCATTGGGACAAGCATGTATCCTTTTATACTCCATACCCATTGGACAAAGAATTTTCTTCGCATCATAATTACGAGTGGGCAGTGTATTTCCATCTGGCAACATTTCATTCAACAACGTCAACAGTTCTGTAAAACTCTTATCAGTCCATCCATTGGTCGCCTTCAAATTCATGAGCCTTAACACCGCTGACAAACGTGTAAACTTAGTTGAACCGACATACAAAGGTGTTTCCGCATCAGTCGACATCGTCTCATACACATGAGCTTTGGCAAAATTTTCTGCTCCAACATCGCAGATCATGTCCTCCAATTTGTCTTCATCCGGTCGATCTTCTTCCATGGTGGAATCAGTAACATTTACAGTTTGAGAGTCAGTGGGAAAATGCATTTCTTCGCCGTGTCATATCCATGTTGTATAGCATCTTAGAAAACCATCACATATAAGATGTTCTCTAATTTGAGTTGCGTTCAACTTTCTCCCATTCAAACAGTTCACACAAGGACATCTAAACTTCACTTCATCATCACTTCTCCCCTCATTACGTTGCGCAAATTGTATAAATTCCTCTACACCTCTCTCGTACTCAGCACTAATACGTGGTAAATTAATCCAATTTCGATCCATATTCCTAAATATTACATAAAAAGATAAGCTACTAAAAATCAAACTTGCAATTTCATACATATCATTGAAACTTAGTGAATAATATTTTAAGGTTTATAAATAATACAAGAACTACAACACACATTACCAAAACTATAGCAAAAACCATACCATACATTACCAAAACTATAGCAATTTCATGCATTACCAAAATTTTAGCAAAAACTATACCATACATTACCAAAACTACAGTAATTTCATACATTACCAAAACTATAGCAATTGTTATTATGCAAAAACTAATGAAGAAATCATGTTAAGAATGCAAAAGGGCATAAATACCTGGAACAGGGGCGGCAAAAAAGCTTGGTGCAAAAAAAACGAAATGGCAGCGGAGAGGAATGACAGGCGTTTCAAACGATTTTGATCGGCTAAAACTGTTTCTTATCGTCAAAAATGAGAAATGACCGAACAATTTTAAGTTTAAACGGTGAAAAACGAGGTATCTGAGATGATGGGTGTCGGAGGGAGAAGAAAACGCGAAACAGAGAGCGCACGCGAAGAAGACGACACTGTTCCAAGTTTTATTTTTTAACTCTGAACTGGGGAATCTACCGCGGTTCACTACTTAACCGCGGTATAAAATGGGTATATGTCGCGGTTTCACAACGAACCGCGGCCTATACTGATTAAAAAAATTAACCTAAATGGCATTTTTGAAATTATTTTCAAACTATATGCAGCGGTTCAGCGGGCAACCGCGGTATATTCCTCGAAATATTTCAAATTCATTTTAAATTTATTTCAGGTAGGAGAATAGGTCACGGTTGCTCTTAGAACCGCGGCCTATACCCCTGTAACGTGCTGAACACAACTGTCTCCCCAACTGCCTTTTGGGGAATTTCAGTAGATGACAGGGGTATATGCCGCGGTTGCTCTGCGAAACCGCAGCATATACCCCTGTAACTTCTGAAATTCTCTGACTGGCAGAGAAGTTGAGAAGTTACTGCGGTATATGTCGCGGTTGCTCTGAGGAACCGCGGCATATACCCTTGTAACTTTTGAAATTCTCTGACTCAGTCAGCCCCTGCACTAAATTGGCAGGGGTATATGCCGCGGTTGTCCAGAGAACCGCGGCATATACTCTGTTATTTAATTTTTTATTCAGACGTGGCGTGAAAGGGGATGGTTGATTGGAGTATATGCCGCGGTTCAGAGCGGAACCGCGGCATATGTTTTCGATTTATTTACAAAACTGCCACCGCGCACCATTATGCTGCGGTTTCCGGTGAACCGTGGCATAATGTGCGCTGTAAAAACCCAATTTTTTACTAGTAAGCTTCGACAAAATCGACATCGAACGAGACAAGCTAATCTCCAACTCAAAGAGACAAACCCAACGTCCAAAGAGGTTGAAAGGAAAACAATGGTGACAGGGAAGTAGGAGAGATAGATGTTCAAAACAAAATGAAACCCTAAAAATGGAGGAGGGAGAACACTGCTATGAAGAGAGAAGTTGAAATGAAATTCAAATCCCTAAAATGGAGAGAGAAGACAATGATAAGGAGAGAAGATAGAGTTCGAAAATGAAGAGGGCAATTTCGGAATTCAAACTTCAACCCATTCCAAATTAGATTTTAAATTAAAAAAAACATTCAAATTTGACCAATTAAAACCTGACACGTGGTGTTATCAAATTTTTGTCAAATTTGTGTTGTTAGAATATCATGATCCTTTGTGCAAATAATTGGAATTGCTCAATTGTTTAGCCATGTTTAAAACTCACCATACACAGAGGAAAACTCAACGAATCACATACCAACAAACATATGAAATTTCACGTAGTCTAGAAAAACCATGTCAATGTCTCACATCAACGTAAGAGAGGTTTAATTGTATCAATTTTTCATAAGTAAGCATCTAATTAAAAACAAAAAACAAATGAGTGACTGATTTGAAACTTCAAATCAAAATTGAAAACTCAAAAATGATTTAACCTTTTAATGAATAGTCCGATAGTGATAATGATTTAATAGATCAAACAAATAATAAATTTAATTAAAATAAATTAAAATTCATAACTTTAATATTAAGTTAATAAGTAGATTTTAAATCTAAATTTATTATACAATTGTTTTATCTCTAATAACGGTATCTATGAATGCTATAATTCATATATTCATCATTTAATTAACTATAATAATAATAATAATAATAATAATAATAATAATTTATATATATATATATATATATATATATATATATATATATGTATATATATATAAGATATTCATTTAAAGACTAATTTTTTCCTATTCAAAAATAAATTCAACTAACATTAAATAATAAACCACAAAAATCTAATCGAATAGAAAAATTAAAGTGTGTATATGTTACATAAGAAAGTTGAAATCCATTTTACCCCTGCCGAGGTTTAGCTATCCTGATGTTTTGTCACCTTGTCACGTTTAAAATGTTTTATGCCCTCACGAACTTCCTTCCACAAAATTAGCTTTCAACTTATCCTTTTTGACATCTACAGTGTCTGAAATGTTTACCCTTTCCTTTCCTTTCCTTTCTTTTCTTTTTTTAATTTGCTTCACATTATTCTATAAGAAACTCAATTTCTTATTATTATTTTTTAAAATTTACAGATAAATATGGAAAATTAGACAATAACGAGTCTTATTATTTATTTAGAATTTTGCATACGATTAGACATATAAATGTATTATGTGAACTTAATTTTCATACATTATTACAACTTTTGCGCACTGTTTAATTCTTTTGAAAATATCTGGTATATGACTTTAAAGTAATTATTATAATTTTAATATATTAATTTATATGACTCAGTCATATGTATAGTAAAAAGCATGGTCATTGTGATCTTATCCTCTGGATCTGCTTGACTTTTCTAAATGAAAATAAATTTGAAAGAACAAAAAGTGTTGTGTACGTGTTTAGACAATGTTATACAAATAGTAATGTTTACACGACTTAAGTTTTTCTTTTTTAAAAATAGTAAGATCATAATAAATTTGAGGACTTAAACAATGTTCTGCAAATATAGTAAACATATAATTTTAATATTAATAATAAAATTTATATATTAAAAGTTTCAAAGAGATAAAATCAATTTATAATATATAAGTGAGTTTAAATTTTATTTTATAAAATCAGTTTTGTGAGATTAAATTACACTTAAATGTCCAGTTTTTATTATAGTATCAAACTTCGCTTTACATACTATTTTGTGAGATTGATTTAGACTTAAAAATTCACTTTTTAACAATTTAAAACTATGTTTTTGTGTTTAATCCTTCCCAACTTTATTAACATTTTTTTTTACACTCTAATTTACTAATTAAAATTATACCTTTTTGAAGATAAATGTTTACTTTTAGGTATAAACAGTCCTAATTGATATTTATATAAATAATATTTTCATAATTTTTTAGACAATAATATTGTTTCAATTGGTATTTAATTAAAAAACTGTAAAATATAAATAATTCAAAATTTAAAAAACCACTACTTTATAAAATGATGATAAACGTGAGTAAAATATCAGCTAATTAGTCAATTAATTTAAATAATTTTAATAATATATTAGCTCTAATGAGATCAAGCTTAACAAGGACCATGCCAATGGCAGCGTGAACACCATAAATGATCTGAATATCTCTTTTCTAATTAACAACGGTATATCAATGAAGTAATTCTAAATTTCTTCTTATAAAATTATTAGTTATTTATTAAAACATTATTATTATTAGTATTAAAAAAGTTCACAAAAGAAGCTAATTTGATTCAAGAATAATGCTGTACTATTTACAGTATTGATCTGGTAATCCAAAATAAAAAATAAATGCGCTTACAACTATTAGTTAAAAGGAAAACAATTAATAATATAAAAAAATAAACCCATATAATTTTTTAAACTAGTTATAGTTTTATTTTATTATTTTTTAATTGATATATTTTATGCATCATTCTTGCATTAAACATGTCAAATTAGTTTTAAAGAAGGAATGTGAATCGTTAGAAAACAAGCACAACATGTATTTCTAGTATGCAAATTTCCTACCATTAAATTCTCGTGGATCAATTATTAAATATTTGATTAGGGTTGGTTTACTGTCCTATAATTTGATTAAATGTTAATTCGTAATATTATTATTATTATTATTCACTAAAAATATGTGCACAGTTAAATTTAACTTTTATTTTTAATTTATCTTTCTTTATTCACGATATTGTCCTTTGAATTTAAAATGTTTGAGTTGTTGTTTTCACCTGTCAGCACATACCAATTGGAACAAAAGAATAAAAAGCAATTGAAAATATTTAAAATGAACACATGTGATACAACTTCTCAAGATTCTTCTATATGTGACTATATGGCAATGGGCCACAAATTTCACTTTTTCCTGTTACAAGATTGTCGTTCATGGCTCAAGCAAATAAATTTTATTTTATAATATTTCGAGTCCAAACATATTTTTAAAGATAAGATTATTCAATTACGATAAAATTATTGTTTTTTTTACTTCTTCTATTGATTTTATTTTATTTTATTTAATATAACTAAGTTTTCTATGGGAGATTGATTTTACATATTACACTATTTTATTTCTTGTTTCAATGATTTTCACTAATATATATTTCACTACATGTTAAATAATAAAGGCTTAATATCCTATTTTGTCTCCAGTTTCGTTTGAAAATGTCAAATTAGTCCATCCTTTAAAAAAAATGCATCAATTACATCCTCACTTAATAAAATTTGCATCAATGAAATCTCTTCCGTTAAATCCGTATAAACGGCGTTAATTAAAGAAAGAGAAAAATAATTAACGCCGTTTGTACAGATTTAACGGAAGAGATTTCATTGATGCAAATTTTATCAAGTGAGAACGTAATTGACACATTTTATAAGGGATGGACTAATTTGATATTTTCAAACGAAACTGGAGACAAAATAGGATATTAAGCCAATAATAAACTTATCATTCCGTTTTATAAAACTCTGTGAACTTATATTATGTCTTTGTAATATCGTAAAACGATCATGATAAATGTTCAAGATTGTTTTCGACCTTAATCCATTAATTACAAATTATTAACTTTTAGGTTTAAATTCTTTTTATAAAAAAGTACCTTTTTAATAAATAATTATGTATTATTGCTTTAATATATTTGGACAAATTTATCGCAAAGTCTTATATGCAAATTGTGAGACCCTGAAAATTTACTCTGTAAATTACCTGTCATATCACCATTAATGCACACCACAATCCATGCTTATCTCATTTAAAACCCATTTCCAAATCTGATAAACCCTCTGCTGTGCACTGAAACCGAGCCACATCATTCTCTACAACATTTAAAAACGCACTTTGCCTCACATGCACGCACGCCACGTGTCGCTGGAGAAACTTCCAAATTCAGAGTTTGGTGTGCAGGTGTCAGCCTGGGACACGTTCGTTCAAACGAACACGAGTTTAACAAAACCAGATTTTTCTGAAAAACTCTCTCACCTGCATCACTCATCTTCTTCCTCACGAAACACACCCATTCATCTTCTCCAACTTCTCTCTAGAACTCCCAAGCTTCTCTCTACTATAACTCCTCATTTTCTT
Organism: Vigna nakashimae; assembly: GCA_034642375.1. NCBI lineage: Eukaryota > Viridiplantae > Streptophyta > Magnoliopsida > Fabales > Fabaceae > Vigna > Vigna nakashimae. Next base: position 30,839,080 of record CM067763.1, on the reverse strand, counting down.
CCCCAAAATTCCATTTCAGAACCATAGAAACGTTTCCAGAGTTGCGGATGTTAGTTTGGACCGAACAGAAATTGAGTCTAACCTAGTAAGTTCCTTCCTTTAGTAGTTCATCCATTAGGGTTTCTTTCTAAACCATGTCCTTAGTTCATGCATGGGCTGTTTCTGAGCAATCTCTGCTTTTGGTGTTTAGATCAAGTGGTTAGATTTAGTAGAAGGAACTTAAGTGGCTGTTGCGTATAAAAGAGCTGTAGTGGAACGTGTGGAAGTTGTATTTTAGGGCGTACACTGCTACCCAGGTAAGGGAAGCTTATATGTTTAATTTATACTTGCATGTTGTGTAATCTGGATTGCATGTATTAAAAGTATGATGTTTGAGCTGTATGGACGACCACTGTTATGGAATATGATTTCTGGTTTTGATTGATCTGTCATGAACGAGCACTGCTTGTATGTATTATATATGTTGTTGGTGGTTTGAAATGCATGTTGATTTGATTACGTATGAACGGAGTATGGTTATTGTATAGTTGGAATGATTAAAATGTTGAGATCTATATGATGATGATGTTTAAGGTGAATTAAATCTGGAATGAAAGTTATAAAGTTTATAAATTTGAAATCTGGAAAATTCTGTTAAGGTTGAGAAACCTGAAATTCTAAATCTTCCCTTCGATAAATGACGCTCGTCATCGTACGGTCTTAGACCGTTCGGTTTCCTTAAAATAACTTAGAATGGAATTCTTTCATTTGGAAAGAATTCTGCTCGAGAACGAGCGTCCCCATTTGAGTGAATGAGCGTTCGGTTCAGCTCAGCTATATATATAAATATTTGAAACTTTATAAATACGTATCGCTCGGTCTTTAACCGAAGCGTTCGCCCTTATAGCGTTCGGCCTTCTGTCGAACGTTCGCCCTTATAGCGTTCGGCCTTCTGTCGAACAGTCGCCTTATAGCGTTCGGTCTTTTACTGAATGTTCGTCCTTAATATCGTTCGGCCTTATGTCGAACGTTCGTTCTAAATGACGCTCGGTCTTATACCGAAGCGTTCGTCCTAAACAGCGCTCGGTCTGATACCGAAGCGTTCGTCCAAAATAGCGTTCGTTCCAACATTTGAATATCTATCCTCTTACGTTCATTCGAATACTGGCATCAGTTCTGTATATACAAAATTTTACAAAGAAAATTACAAGTGTTATTGACCATCCTTGATACATTGAATCTGGTCCAAGATCTATATTATGAAATTTTCTAAGTATCATTGTACCTTCAATATAGTCAGTTCATTTAACTGGTCAAACAGAGAGTTACGTCCGTCCATCCAGTACTGTATTTGGACGTTCGTCCTATTTTCTTCAAAGGACTAAACGTTCGTCCTTTTGTACTCTTAAAGTTAAAGATGAGATTGATTATGAATTATGATAAATTACAGTGCGAACGTTATATTAAGTGAGTTTATGATTATGGAATTTGAACGAGCGTTCCATGGAGGAACGTCTCAGTTGTATTAATTGCTAAATTTGGTAAAGTATGAACATGGATAAGTTAGGACTCGCGGTCCATCCTGATATTCCGTGATACTCATCTTCACGTAGAAGGGGGTAGTCATGTGTGGGAATGGCAGGAGGTTCTTCGTTCATCGCTTAGTTATGGGCGAGGGATTAACCTCGAGTGGTAGCTGATTAGGTATATCCCGGCTAGTACACCACTCGGGTGCAAGGACGCTTGTAACTACATGGTTCATACAGTCCGGACGGTCTGTCTTTATATACATATTTCTATGTTAAATTATATGATAAAGTTACATGTTGTATGTATGAATTGAAGTGTTAACTGTATGTGTTAATTGTATAAATTAAATATTATAAGCTTACCCTTGCATTTCCATTGTGTTGTCTCCTGTCCATGTACGTCCGTCTTGTCTTGCAATGATCATCCGTGTGGATGTGAGCAGATGGAGGGGCATCGCTTGAAGAGATGCTGGAAGAAGAAAATTTGGATGATGCAAATCTGGTCGAAGTTGAAGTAAAGGCCGAGCCTTAGAGCGCTCGTAGACGTTAGGGTGTAAATGTTAGCTCATTTTGGGACGTTCGGTTAATCATTTTGTAAAACCGTTCGTTCTGTTTTATTCCCCTGTATTTTGATACGCTCGTCATTCTGTACTGATGTCGTTCGGCTTTGGAACCTCGGATTTGGTTAATATTAAAAGACTGTTTATTTTACTGTTAATTGTAATTAATTCTGATCTATGGTAATTACTATATTTTGGGATGTTACATTAGTGGTATCAGAGCAGTTTTGTTCTATTAAGGGACACTGTAGGTTTATGAGTGCACTGTGTTTTTGCTGTGTGCTTATTGCATGTTTAATGAGTTATTATTGTTTTAACTCTTGGACATAACTAACGCTCGTTTGTTTTTCTCAACATCCAGAGAACAAATGGCACCTAGGCTACCTCCTCCTCCTCAACCGAACGAGCCTGATACTTCCAACAATGCTAGATTGTTGGAGACCGTAATTGATAGGCTGCAGCAACAGAATACCACTCTAATGGAGCAGAACACTGCCCTGATGCGCCAAAACCGTGAGGCCATGCAAGGTTTGGAGGCCTCGCGTGCCAATTCTGAAAACCCGCAAAGACAATTGATGGAGATCTTGGCTGCCACCAGAGGTACGCCTGGAGCTTCTTCTTCAAACGCCACTCAATCTGCTGCCCAACCAAATGCCGAATGGAGTTTAGAGAGTTTTCTCCAGCACCATCCGTCCAAGTTCAGTGGCAAGTGTATTCCGGACGAAGCTGACCAATGGTTAAGGGATATGGAGAGGATCTTCAATGCCAAGAGGTGTCCGGATGAGAACCGCTTGGCATACACTGAATACTTATTGACTGGAGAAGCTAGCCACTGGTGGGCGAGCGCGAGAGCCATCCTGACGGACGCTCAACAACCAGTCACTTGGGAGGTTTTCAGGAACAAGTTTTATGAAGAGTATTTTCCGGACAGTGTCCGCTTTGCCAAAGAGGTTGAATTTCTACAGCTCGTCCAAGGCAGTATGTCCGTTTCTGAGTATACCAACAAGTTCAAGCACCTTGTTAGGTTCAATACAATGGCCACCAGTGAAGAGTGGCAGTGCAGGAAGTTTGAGAACGGCTTAAGGAGTGATTTGAAGGTGCTGATTTCAAGTCTGTGCATACGAACGTTTCCTGCCATGGTGGAGAGGGCCAAGGTTTTGGACAAGAATATGGCAGAGGCTGAACGACACAAGAAACAACAACAAGTGAGTAGGGGACCAATTGTGTCCAGGGGAGGTTCTGTTCAAAGGAGATTACCTTACGCTCGTCCAAATCAACCAGCCAATACGAGTGGTTCTCAAGCGTTGGTTCTTGTCGGACAAGCTGGACAAGGAAATGTAATTTGTTACCGATGTGGAGGGCCACATTATAGGAATGCATGCCCTCAACTAGCTGGAGTAAAGCACTGCAGTCTTTGTAGAAGGAACGGACACTCAGATAACGAGTGTAATGTGAGCGGACGTGCAGTGACGAGACCACCTGTTGCTGGAAGGAATCAACCGAGAGGTGGCAGAGCTCAAGCAGTGGGACGTGTATACGCTATAACGAGCGCTGAGGCAGTGAGTTCAGGTAACCTCATTGTTGGTGAATGCTTGCTATCTGGTAGACCATGTTGTGCATTGTATGATTCGGGTGCAACTCACTCTTTCATCTTGAAAGCGTGTGTTGAAAAACTGGGTTTAGAGGTGAGTGAGATGCAGTTCGACCTGGTGGTGTCCACCCCAGCGGCTGGCAAGATTAGGACGTCCTCTATGTGCGTCAAATGTTCTATAGAAGTGGAGGGGCGTAAGTTCAGGGTGAATCTCATCTGCTTACCTCTTCAAGGTTTGGAGGTGATTTTAGGGATGGATTGGTTGGCTACCAATCGCATCCTTATAGATTGTGGTAGGAAGGAGTTGATTTTTCCTGATGAAGAAGAGGAATTGCTATCCATAACTCTCGGCCAACTTAAAGAAGACATTATGGAAGGCGTCAGTTGTTTCCTCATCATGACGCATGAAGACAAAGAGCTGGAAGATTTGAGGCAAGAACGAACGTCCATTTTGGAGGAGTTTCAGGACGTTTTTCCAGAAGAAATACCAGGGTTGCCTCCTGTTCGGGAAGTTGAATTCACCATTGATTTGGTGACCACGGCAGCCCCTATATCTGTTCAACCATACCGTATGGCGCCTGCAGAATTGGTTGAACTGAAAACGCAAATTGAAGAACTCTTGGAAAAGCAGTTTATTAGACCGAGCGTATCACCATGGGGAGCGCCTGTTCTCTTGGTGAAGAAGAAGGATGGCAGCTCTCGTTTGTGCATAGATTACAGACAATTGAACAAGCTGACCATCAAAAACAAGTACCCGTTGCCAAGGATTGATGATTTGTTGGATCAACTGCATGGGGCAACGGTATTTTCAAAGATAGACTTACGTTCGGGATATCATCAGATTAGGGTGAAAGAGGACGACATTCAGAAGACAGCGTTTAGGTCTCGTTATGGGACACTACGAGTATGTAGTGATGCCATTTGGAGTGACGAACGCTCCTGCAGTGTTCATGGATTATATGAACCGCATATTCAGACCTTACTTGGACAAGTTTGTGGTCGTCTTCATAGATGATATTCTCATCTACTCTAAGACACAAGCCGAGCATGAAGAACACTTGAGGGCAGTGCTGAGCGTGTTGAGAGAAAAGGAGTTGTATGCAAAGTTGTCCAAGTGTGAATTTTGGATGAAGGAGGTACAGTTTTTGGGCCATGTGGTCTCGGCTGAAGGTATTTCAGTGGATCCTTCTAAGGTGAGAGCAGTGTTAGATTGGAAGAGCCCGCGTTCGGTCACAGAGGTGAGGAGTTTTGTTGGACTTGCGGGCTACTACAGACGCTTCATAGAGGGGTTCGCCAAGATAGTGGCTCCACTTACACAATTGACTAAAAAGGATCAGCCGTTCGCTTGGACTGATCTGTGTGAGGAGCGTTTCCAGGAGCTGAAGGTGAAACTGACGAGCGCTCCAGTTTTGATAATTCCAGACACATCCAAACCCTTTGAAGTGTACTGCGATGCGTCTCATCAAGGGTTGGGTTGTGTGCTCATGCAAGAAAGACGAGCGGTAGCGTACGCGTCTCGTCAATTGAAGATTCACGAACGCAATTATCCAACGCACGACCTGGAATTGGCAGCGGTCGTTTTTGCACTGAAGATTTGGAGGCATTATCTATACGGATCAACATTTCAAGTCTTCAGTGATCACAAGAGCCTCAAGTACTTATTTGATCAGAAGGAATTGAACATGAGGCAGAGGCGTTGGTTGGAATTTTTGAAGGACTACGAATTTGAGTTGCTCTATCACCCAGGGAAGGCCAATGTAGTGGCGGACGCCCTAAGCAGGAAGACAGTGCACGTCTCGTTAATGATGGTGAAGGAGCTACACTTAGTGGAGAGTTTCAGAGATCTAAGATTACAGTTTGAGTTGGAGCCTAACAGCATCAAGTGCTGTAATCTTAGAATATCTAGCAATGTGTTTGACCAGATTAGAATGAAGCAACGGGAGGATGAAGAGCTGGTAAAGATCTTAGGCGTGCTTGGTTCGGACCAAGCCAAAGAATTCAATGTTGGAACGGACGGCCTATTACGGTACATGGATAGGACGTGCGTTCCCAATGATGGCGAGCTGAAGCGGATCATACTGGAGGAAGCGCATCATAGCCGTCTTAGCATACATCCTGGTATGACTAAGATGTATAAGGATCTTAGGCAGTCGTTCTGGTGGCCTGGAATGAAGAACGATGTCTCTCGCTTTGTAGCGTCCTGCTTGACTTGTCAGCGTGCTAAGGCCGAACACCAACGACCAGGTGGATTACTTCAACAATTGGAGATTCCCGAATGGAAGTGGGACAGCATCTCCATGGATTTTGTGACTCATCTACCACGCACGGTCAGGAATCACGATTCAATCTGGGTGATCGTGGACAGATTAACAAAGAGCGCTCACTTCCTACCCGTTAACTTGAAAACGTCCATGACTAATTTGGCCAAGTTGTATATAAATGAGATCGTTCGTCTGCATGGAGTGCCTTCGAGCATAGTTTCTGACCGAGACACGAGATTCACATCTCGGTTTTGGCAATCTTTACAAGGTGAGTTGGGGAGCAAGCTGCAGATGAGTTCAGCCTATCACCCTCAAACGGACGGCCAGTCTGAACGTACTATCCAGACCTTAGAAGACTTACTGAGGACGTGCGTCCTAGATCACTTGGGCGCCTGGGATGAAGTACTGCCACTGGTGGAGTTCACGTATAACAACAACTTTCAAGCTAGCATCGGAATGGCACCGTTTGAAGCTCTTTATGGGAGAAAATGTCGAACGCCACTTTGCTGGTTCCAGGAAGGAGAGAACGTGCTGACTGGACCTGAGCTCATCCAGCAAACGACTGACAAAGTGAAATTGATCCAGGAGAGGTTAAAGACGTCATTGAGCAGGCAGAAATCCTATGCGGATAGAAGAAGAAGACCATTGGAGTTTGCTGCAGGAGATCACGTATTCTTGAGACTAAATCTGATCACTGGAGTAGGTAGAGTCGTTCGTCCAAAGAAGCTGTCTCCCAAGTTCATAGGACCGTATCAAATTTTGAAGAAGATTGGACCAGTAGCTTATGAACTGGCGTTACCTCCTCAATTATCAAATTTGCACCCGGTCTTCCATGTGTCTCAACTTAGGAAGTATATAGCCAATCCCTCTCATGTCTTGGAGCTGGAAAACATTCAACTGCGCCAAGACCGAACGTTGGAGTTACAACCAGTCCGCATTGAAGACGTTCGCACCAAGCTACACAAAGGAAAAGACGTTCGTTTAGTGAAAGTTGTGTGGGACGCTAAAACTGACGATTCAACGTGGGAAGTGGAGAGTGCAATGAAGGATTTGTATCCGCATTTATTTACGTGTAATTTCTAAATTTTCGAGGACGAAAATTTTTGTAGTTAGGGAGAATGTGAGACCCTGAAAATTTACTCTGTAAATTACCTGTCATATCACCATTAATGCACACCACAATCCATGCTTATCTCATTTAAAACCCATTTCCAAATCTGATAAACCCTCTGCTGTGCACTGAAACCGAGCCACATCATTCTCTGCAACATTTAAAAACGCACTTTGCCTCACATGCACGCACGCCACGTGTCGCTGGAGAAACTTCCAAATTCAGAGTTTGGTGTGCAGGTGTCATCCTGGGACACGTTCGTTCAAACGAACACGAGTTTAACAAAACCAGATTTTTCTGAAAAACTCTCTCACCTGCATCACTCATCTTCCTCCTCACGAAACACACCCATTCATCTTCTCCAACTTCTCTCTAGAACTCCCAAGCTTCTCTCTACTATAACTCCTCATTTTCTTCCCCAAAATTCCATTTCAGAACCATAGAAACGTTTCCAGAGTTGCGGACGTTAGTTTGGACCGAACAGAAATTGAGTCTAACCTGGTAAGTTCCTTCCTTTAGTAATTCGTCCATTAGGGTTTCTTTCTAAACCATGTCCTCAGTTCATGCATGGGCTGTTTCTGAGCAATCTCTGCTTTTGGTGTTTAGATCAAGTGGTTAGATTTAGTATAAGGAACTTAAGTGGCTGTTGCGTATAAAAGAGCTGTAGTGGAACGTGTGGAAGTTGTATTTTAGGGCGTACACTGCTACCCAGGTAAGGGAAGCTTATATGTTTAATTTATACTTGCATGTTGTGTAATCTGGATTGCATGTATTAAAAGTATGATGTTTGAGCTGTATAGACGACCACTGTTATGGAATATGATTTCTGGTTTTGATTGATCTGTCATGAACGAGCACTGCTTGTATGTATTATATATGTTGTTGGTGGTTTGAAATGCATGTTGATTTGATTACGTATGAACGGAGTATGATTATTGTATAGTTGGAATGATTAAAATGTTGAGATCTATATGATGATGATGTTTAAGGTGAATTAAATCTGGAATGAAAGTTATAAAGTTTATAAATTTGAAATCTGGAAAATTCTGTTAAGGTTGAGAAACCTGAAATTCTAAATCTTCCCTTCGATAAATGACGCTCGTCATCGTACGGTCTTAGACCGTTCGGTTTCCTTAAAATAACTTAGAATGGAATTCTTTCATTTGGAAAGAATTCTGCTCGAGAACGAGCGTCCCCATTTGAGTGAATGAGCGTTCGGTTCAGCTCAGCTATATATATAAATATTTGAAACTTTATAAATACGTATCGCTCGGTCTTTAACCGAAGCGTTCGCCCTTATAGCGTTCGGCCTTCTGTCGAACGTTCGCCTTATAGCGTTCGGTCTTTTACTGAACGTTCGTCCTTAATATCGTTCGGCCTTATGTCGAACGTTCGTTCTAAATGACGCTCGGTCTTATACCGAAGCGTTTGTCCTAAACAGCGCTCGGTCTGATACCGAAGCGTTCGTCCAAAATAGCGTTCGTTCCAACATTTGAATATCTATCCTCTTACGTTCGTTCGAATACTGGCATCAGTTCTGTATATACAAAATTTTACAAAGAAAATTACAAGTGTTATTGACCATCCTTGATACATTGAATCTGGTCCAAGATCTATATTATGAAATTTTCTAAGTATCATTATACCTTCAATATAGTCAGTTCATTTAACTGGTCAAGCAGAGAGTTATGTCCGTCCATCCAGTACTGTATTTGGACGTTCGTCCTATTTTCTTCAAAGGACTGAACGTTTGTCCTTTTGTACTCTTAAAGTTAAATATGAGATTGATTATGAATTATGATAAATTACAGTACGAACGTTATATTAAGTGAGTTTATGATTATGGAATTTGAACGAGCGTTCCATGGAGGAACGTCTCAGTTGTATTAATTGCTAAATTTGGTAAAGTATGAACATGGATAAGTTAGGACTCGCGGTCCATCCTGATATTCCGTGATACTCATCTTCACGTAGAAGGGGGTAGTCATGTGTGGGAATGGCAGGAGGTTCTTCGTTCATCGCTTAGTTATGGGCGAGGGATTAACCTCGAGTGGTAGCTGATTAGGTATATCCCGGCTAGTACACCACTCGGGTGCAAGGACGCTTGTAACTACATGGTTCATACAGTCCGGACGGTCTGTCTTTATATACATATTTCTATGTTAAATTATATGATAAAGTTACATGTTGTATGTATGAATTGAAGTGTTAACTGTATGTGTTAATTGTATAAATTAAATATTATAAGCTTACCCTTGCATTTCCATTGTGTTGTCTCCTGTCCATGTACGTCCGTCTTGTCTTGCAATGATCATCCGTGTGGATGTGAGCATATGGAGGGGCATCGCTTGAAGAGATGCTGGAAGAAGAAAATTTGGATGATGCAAATCTGGTCGAAGTTGAAGTAAAGGCCGAGCCTTAGAGCGCTCGTAGACGTTAGGGTGTAAATGTTAGCTCATTTTGGGACGTTCGGTTAATCATTTTGTAAAACCGTTCGTTCTGTTTTATTCCCCTGTACTTTGATACGCTCGTCATTCTGTACTGATGCCGTTCGGCTTTGGAACCTCGAATTTAGTTAATATTAAAAGACTGTTTATTTTACTGTTAATTGTAATTAATTCTGATCTATGGTAATTACTATATTTTGGGATTTACACAAATCACCTAAAAGTAAATTTGTTTTTAGTCATATCAATTAATTATCATCATTTTCTTCGTTTGCAAGTGGACTGCATTATCAATATTGCTCAGTAGACAGAAAATGCAGCGTGTGGATAAATATCAGAAGATGTAGTCAGATCTTCAAATGCAGATGATGTCTGTCATTGTTGTCAATGAAAACATCTTGCACCAATTGTTCTTTTCAATATATTTATCCATCTTTTCTTATATAACATATTATTGCTGTGAATAATTTCCAACCATATAAAACCTCTCTTATCTCTTAAAAAAGCATCTTTCAAATGTGTACGAAATATATATGGGTAGTGGGTAGAGACGTAAACAGTGACACTCCAGCGACAATGGTGGGAGGGAACTTCTTCTCAAGCAGATTTGGTGGGTAGGAGGAAGCGGTACTCTCACTACGTTTTTAATTCTCTCTTTAAGTTTTGCTTCAGATTAATTTTGAAATGAAAAAAATGAAACCCTCCAATTCAAACCCTATCCCAGTTTTGTTTTCACGTCATTCTAATTTTTTAATTTTGTTTTTCATGTACACTAATTACGTTGTGACACGTTACTCATGTCAAAATATTATTAAATGTTGTTTTGAAGTATCATTTTCCTATTATTATTTATGAAACTATAGGTGTGGTTTTCAATAAATAATTTAATTAATTTTTTTTCTTCAAATATTTTAAAACAGTTCATATTTAAACTAATTAATATTCCAATTATAGTCTATTTTATTCACGCTGCTCTTATGCTGATTCAAGATCGCCTTACAAGTTAGCACCCGTAAGCCCAATTTAGGTTCTTTAATGTGTTTTTTGTGGCCCAAAAAGGGAGTCATAGAGGAACAATAAATTTGGTGGGTTGGTCCAGAGGTCCATGGGATTCCTTCCACCTTATTTTTAACTAACCAAAATATCTGGGTAAAAAAACACATTTAAAACTAACGTACAAAAATGAATTTAGCAATTTCTACCCACACCCTGTTTCTCTTGAAACTCTTCCTTCTGTGTTTATAATATTCTTTTTTTCGACAATGCTCTTCCTTTCATAAATCTTAAAGTTTTAACACATTTGGAAACGTATTGAAATGTAAACTTCAAAAAAGTTGCTGGAAGCCAATTTCAATATACTACTTCAACACCTGTTGGACAATATTGTTGAAACAGGAATTACACAAGTGTCATATTTTAAAGGAGTAATCACATACATATATTTTTGTTGTTTACATTTATTATACATTTGTTTTTTTTATCAAATCATTTAATTTATAAATCTATTATTTTGTTTTTTTTTCTCTAATGAATGTTATGTTTGTTTATAAGTATTTAGTGTAGAAGGGAATTGAAAATGATGGATGAGGATGGAACAAATTACAAATGTTACGTTTTTATTCATATGTCCGTCATTTTTTTTAATTCAATAGTAATAATATTAACGATAAATTAGAACTATTGAAAAAATTAATAATAATAATAATTATTATTATTATTATTATTATTATGATATTGATGATAATAATAATAAATATTATTTTAATTATTATTATTATTTATTTTATATTAAATTTAAAAATAAGATAAAACTATAATATAACAATTTTATCTATTAAAATATTTTTATTTATTTATCAAATCTATCACTTCATTCACAAAATTTATCTTCAATTTTTTTCACTTTCATCTCTCCATCCATTAAAACAAAAAACTACATTCTTTCTATATCCCTTCAAATCTATACACCCACTCTTCCACAAATGCATCATTGAAAACAATAAATTAAATGTTAAACACCATTTTTATGTCTATAATTATTTTTTCTCGTTAAAAGCATACATCATGTAATGGGAATAGAACAAGTTAATGGACAGTTTTAGGTATTTCCACATATTGGAATTACGTTTAGATTAGAATTTTGCTAAAATGTTTATTATGTATGTATTAGAAAGTGGATTTTTAAGTCTAACTCAATTCCACAGACATCTCGTGCGTGATAATAGGAATTGGGTGATCTGATAGCGAGTGAAATAGAAGAATAAAATGCCCACTTAGAATTCACTAGGATAGACTCTATGACTCTGATACCATATTAGAAAGTGAGTTTTTAAGCGTGTGTGTGTGTGCGTGCGTGCGTGCGTGTGTGTACATCTAGTTGACGGACCTTAAACATGATTGATCAGTGTACATCTAGCACATTTTATCTGTTTAAAAGTAGTTTAACACAAATTAGTTGAATAATGGTATTAAGGTATGATTGGACTGTAATTAGACCGGTGGTAAGTAAAAATCTATTAGAATTAGTATAAATATAAGCTTTTGCTGATCTTTTCTGAATTTGAATTCTCAAGAGACACAACAAAAATAAATTAGAGAAGAATGTGGGAAAGACATGGATGATGACGCCATAATCTAGCATATTGATAAATTAAGTGAAAATTCACCATGAAGATGTTAATCTTTAAGAAGAATCAAAGTTCTAATCCAAGAACTAAGAGAATCCTCTCTTAAAGAATGCAAATGCATATAATGACTCAAAAGTATTTAGATATGTATTTGGTGCTTCTATATATAGCACAAATATAATAAGTCACATAAAAACTACCTATTTTTTATTAGATAATCAAAACCTACCTTGGGCAATAAAATTCTTAAACTATATTTTTTCTTGGATATTCAACCTTGCAGAAAGATTTTTGAAGTGAAGAAGAAAAATGAAATATTAATAAAATATAATGTGAAAACTGTTAGATAGAGAGATTGCAAAACAAATGAAAGAAATAATTAAAAATATATTAAAAATGAACTTAGTTTTTTTGGGTCAGCTCCATCCTAATCATGTCTAAACCCACAATTTGTAGGACTTTGGTTGTTGAGACTTTTAGAAAACCTGTATTAAATAGGCCAGCATAATAGTACTTAGTTTTAGAGAGAGTGAAGGTCAGTCCATAGACTTGTAACTCAAATAACGATTCTACTCTTAAGATTTTATAAAGGCTCTAAGAATTTGGAATTGGAATCTGTAGATGTATCAACAAATTTTTTGATTAACTTAATTTTCTTCAAAATATCCAATACATACCTTTTTTTTTTAATATAACAATACCATTATCTTACTTCAACCCAAAAAAAAATATATTTGAATTTGTGATTTACAAAAGACACCATATATAAATTGCAACAAAAAGTATACTTCATAGAAGTTTATCTTGAGTTGTGTATTATTCATATATAAAAGTTGCTTCAACAATAACTTATGAACAAAATTAATAAAAGAAATGGTTCAAGTAGTAATATATGAAATTAATTGTCGGATTTACATAATTAGCTTAAGCTGTCATACACTAACCAGTTTATCATTGAAACAAATTTTTGTGTAAAATGTTTAAATTTATGGTATAATAAGGCCATACAAAATTACAATAAACAACTCTTTTAGTTAGTTAATTAAATAACTCAATTTATTACGTTCCGTCCCTTTAATTTTGAATATTTGGATCCATTAGTTTTTTTTTTTAAATGGATGGTTTCCACTTACTAAGGTTGCTGATTGTAACTGAACCCCAAAAAAACCTATACACATTTCAATTCAGTTGACGATTCAATTCAAATACTAAATATCTAATGTGGTAAATATTTAAAAGAGGAGTTTTCCTATCATCATACTTCTATCTTGTCCGAACACAATTTTTTTTAATAAACAAATTATTAAAGTTGATACGTTTTCACATGAGAGATAAAGAAACACAAATAAACTACCTTAAATTATTGTGTATATTTGGATGTGGTTAAAGAGTCAAACGTTGATGATATGTCCCACATGATATATAAAGAAAACAAACCATCCTTAAATTAGTGTCTATTTGGATTTGTGTTTTAAGACTTAGAAACTAAAATTGTTCGAAATAATATTTTTATCTAAATGTAGATTATAAAAGCATTAACTTATTAGGGTATGTATATATATAGATGCACGTTAGGCTGCTTCTTTCTACACCCATCATCAAATTTCTTCTTGCACCCCATCAATTTTACTTTCTGTTAAGTCAATTCGGGAAAACTTTTTCTGGAAGACACTCATCACAACAAAAACCAATTTTGGGATAAAAATTTAGGGCCTTCATATTGGTGGATTTGAAATCTCATCCCCGTAGAACATGGGCACTACCTTTTTTGTCCATAATGGTTCACTTGAAAGTACCACAGCCAAAAACTCCAATTTGATCATCTCCAACATATTGGGTTCCAGTGCTTCATGATGAACCTATAAAGGGTGTAATTATTACTAAAATTGTTGATTTTACATCAACTTAATAAAACAATTCTTTTACTATTTTTATTACTTTTTTTCGTGATGAAATTAATTTGTAAATATGTTCTTTTAGCTTGTTATATGCATTGACAAAATGTTTTATGATATTAAGCTATTTTCAATTCATTTCTTTAACTTGTATGATAAATTGAGGTAAATTGTAATTTTGATCTTCTTTAATTCCTATTATTGGTGATTTTAATCTTCAAAAATTTGTAACTTCATATAATATGTGTCCAAAAATACATTTCTTTTTCATTTGAAACTTATACTTAACTTATAAATAATTTCAATAAATTAAATTAGAAAAGCTGAAGAATAAACTATATAAAAAATGAGAACTAACTCAAAATTGTTTTTAATTGAAAGATTAAAATTGTTGAAAAAATCACAAAATGAAATTATCAACCATAGTTTAGCTTAAAATTTTATAAAAGCAGTTATTTTCAAAACTCTTCATAATCTCTTTATTTTAGTTCTTTACATTTCATGATAAAATTTATAGAATAAGTTATTCTTAACTTATAATAATACAGTTGACACAAGGTTTCGCGTAACAAAACTTCATTATTTAATAATAAAAAAAGCATAATTAAACTACTAAACACAGCTAAAATTCAAGCATTCAGGTTTTCAACAAGCTTATCCTGTAGCAAGTTCCTCCAAATACCATCAGCTAGATGCCAAATCCTTCATTTTTCTCCCATAAACAAGGTAACTTGAGTACTTATCAAAAATAAATGAATGGAATAAAATCCTTAATTGCAACTGTTAAGACATCTTTGTCACCAATTTTGTAATAAAAAGATGTCCTAGTCAGTGTTTTCTACTTGGAAGTGGCACTGAGGAAGATGCTAAACTGTGTCGTTATGTGGTCACTCTGTCCCCTTGTCCTTACATGCTCTAACGAAGAAGGTTGCTATAGCTAACGTAAAATTTGGGTATGTTTCCCTCTGCATTTTTAACTGTCACTGTGTCAACGTCCTAAAAGTCATCTTTCATGTGCCGTAACGAGCAAGACATGCACTGTTTAAGAAAACCAAACCAAGTTGGTAGTTTAATGTACTTACCAAGTTCCTTGTGTAATTTATTTAGTTTCTTTGGTCTTCGTTGAGAATTCCGTGTTTGCATGTGTCGTGAAATATATATATATATATATATATATATATATATATATATATATATATATATATATATATAGTGTGTATTAAACTCTTAGTATGAAACTCGCGATTTGTGGCAACCAATGCATTGCTGAATATATAAAGGTTTTTATCTCTCGTTGCATTTCCCTTAGACGCTACTCTTCTACCTCTTTCTAGGTCTGTGCAGTTTAGTATTTTGATTTGTTGACCCAAAAAGTTTCTGCAACGTTGTATGATAATGATGCAAAAATGGAGTTTCAAATTCAAGAACTAAGCGTTGTTTATGTGGTTGACTCTCCATAAGTCTCACACGAGTCCCATAGAGTTTAAGTTTTTCTTGCCAAATTGTAGAAAAGAGAAATAATAACGTCATTTTAATTATCCTGTTTGTATAAATTAAATTTTGTGTCAATGAAAACGAGATTAAATATTTATAGATATTCGATTTTGAATCTGAAACTAAATCTTTATGAGTAATTTGATATTGAATCAAGACTAAAATTTTATAAGTGGTTTGACAACATATGATAAGATAGATCTTAAATATTTATGGATGATCCGATTTTGAATATGAAATTATATATTTATAAGTGGTTTAATATTAATGTAAGATTATAGTTATAATCGTTTGCCAACCTATAAAACATTCTTGCAAAACTATGATTTGAACGACTTTAATACATCTTAAAGAAGTGAATTTTAAATCCATTTTAACATTATAAAACTTGCTTGTATAATTTGCAATAAATTGTATAGTGTAAATTTTTATTATTTCAAGATAATTTGAAATCTCCAATAGTATTCTAACTCCCACATATTTATATTTAAACTTGTAGTTTTGTTAAAAACAAATTCTTAAGGAAAATAAAAATAACGTGTATGACTAATAGAAAAACATTGAGAGTGTATGGTTGAGGTCCAGTATATTAAATAGGGTTCCAGTAGCTTCTTTAGTTAGTCCCACAACAACATGTGCTGTTTTTGAGACATGGCCTATGGGTACGAAAATATTCGATAGGTAGACAAAAGAACATTATTATATATTTATTTGTTGAGACAATTTTCTCCATGGACCGAACAGCATATATGATACAATAGCCAAATACAACTAATAATGCCAAGTGCATATATGGTTTGGATTACTATATGGACAGCAATGTGCTGATAGCTTCGTTTGAATTTGGTTGGATTAATTACTTTGTATTATTTTAAATACTAGATATAATTACACTTCACTTATATGATAAATTAGTTAATAAGATGATAGCTACAGACAAATCAATTATTAAAAAAAAGAAAAAAATTAGTTAATAAAGAACAGTAAACACCTTTTATATTGCATTGATACAAAATTAAAAAAACGTAAATTCCTCTAACCACCTTTAAGTTTTTCTTACATAACTTTCTCTATTTTTTAACATTTATTCAACCTCGTCAAGGGTAGAGTTCACAATGTAGTCATCTTTAAACTATAAGTATCAACCTAATTATTTTTATGAGTTTAAGTCTTAATTTTTGTTGAGATATATTCAATAAAATCTTTTGAAAGACGCTTAAGTATGCCAAATTATCCTATGATAATATCAGAGAAGATATATACAAGTAAAAATAGTAAATTCATGTCTATTAGAATGTTAATTAAGTAAATTTAATTTTCTCAATTTTATGGGAAATTGAATTGCATCCACTTGATGGAAAATCCTTCAATTTACAGAAACATGAGAATGCTTTCTTTATTTTCATTTTAATGTTCAAGTGATTGGTGTTAGGAAAATAAGAGTGTCATTAAAAATAAAATCTGAATTAAATAAAGAGTGTAGTCAGGAAATGGGTTTCTTGAGTAGGTAGAATTAGTTAAAGTTTATTTTTATTTAGGTTTAATTGGTTTTTTCTCTTGTTTGGGTGCCCTTTTAAAAAAGGTTTAATTACATCCAACCTTGGTTTAAAAGTGTCAATTTCGTCAAACGTAGGTAAAATTTGTTTCAATTAAGTCTCTTCCGCCGTACGCAGACACACACATAATGTTGGATACAAACAAAGTTTCACATTAGATAAAACAAAAGGTAGACATGAGTTTATATACACATAAGATACTTCTATTGGTAAGAGGCATTTTGGAGTGGTACCAAAAGCAAATCCGTGAGGGTTTTGTCTGGAGATCTCTATGCGTGTGTTGAACCTCCATACAAATGGTATCAGAGCTCATGGTTTAGGTCTGGTGACCTGTAGCCCTGGCAGGTGGCCAATGACAGATAACCAAATGTATCATGAGGACTTTAGGGGAGGTGGAAGTGGGTACAAACAAAGTCTCACATCAGATAAAACAAGAAATGGACATGACACACTGTACCAAACCAGGAACAAAGAAAACAATTAAACCTTTTATTTAAAACAACATATATGCTTCTTTTTTTCATATATTTAAGTATGAAAGAATTAAATGTTTATTTGAATATCAATATTTTTTTAAAAAGAGAAAACTATAATGTTTATTTTTAAAGTAAATGATTAAAAGAAAAAGGTCAAAACAATTTTATATTGTTATTACTATAAAATTGAATTTTGAAGTCTCTTATTTTCAATCTTTCACGTCTCTAAGCTTTGACATTTTAATCAAAAATATTAAATTGACGTCAGAGTAAAAAGTTGACATTGAAGGACATTGATTCTGGGTCAACCAACGTCAGTTGACGATGATAAAAAAAACCAAACTAACATCCAAGGACGTTAAGCGATAGGATCTGCTCCGCTAAGCACAAATTTTTGTGAATGTTTTGACGATGAACAAAAATAGGACATTGTAAAATGTTATCTATGCACTGAAAATCGAAAGCAATTGATGTCAGATATGGTATAGATAGACGTCAATTGAAATATAGACCGATGTCAATTGACATTTGTTTAGTAGTATACTAACATACATTAATTGTAGCATTTTTTTTAAATAAATTTATTTGTTTTTACAATATTTTCAAAGTTGAAAAAGCAGAAAATGTCCAACACAATTTTTTGTACTAAATGTTTCCAACACAGTTTCAAGATTAAAAGTATAATCAAAACTTAAGCTATCAAAACTAAAAGTATTAAAACTAAACTAATGAAAATCTTGAAGAAAAATATAATTGTTGTTATTGTGGGTCCTAGTTCCTAAATCGTTTAAGAAGATATCGAGTTTACTCTTATCGTATCTTCTCATTGTGTCGTCCGAATAGATTCTTGAATCACTATAACAACTTCATTATGTTTTCATACTAATATTTAAAGTTCAACTTGATTTGTAACATGTGAAAGATATATATTATTATTTGAGTCAAATCATCTCTAATTCTTGTTCGAACAATAGTTTTGATCTAAAAATATATGAAAACTTTGTTAATTTTTATAATATCTACTTTCAATTCATTGTGTTGTACAGTAGGTCTACCTTTATTTACAAAATGGAAGGTTTAGTAATTAGTACCTTTAGTTTATGACGATGATAATGTATTTTGGCTAGTCGATGTGGGACATTTTGTTATGCCTAATACAGACAAGCGTGAAGATGGAGCTGCATAAACTAGAGGGACCAATTCCACCTCTTCTAACTCACAATCAATTGCATTATTACCAATTTGCAACGCGGATGGGACCTCCATGCATATTGAACATCTTACAACTAATCTTCCTCGTGATTGGTTTGGAATTTGAGTCAACACCAAGAAATTCTTTATCCTAACATAGTACTGTTCAATTCAGAGTGTATTCAAGTATATTACAACGGTTCAGCAATCAGCTTATTACATTTTTCTTGAATTCATCTGACACGCTTGCATATTCAGGTAGTGGTGGCTGGTGATAACAGTAACTACTTTGTATTTTATGCGTGTCAACGACTGCATTGTCTTCATGTAGGGGCAAGCCAACAAACCATGATTTTATTGGTTGAAACTTGATGTGAAACCATCGTTCTGGCCATGCTTCTATTTGCAGTTGAAGGGTCAACTTTGATTTACTAGTTACAACGAATCAGAGATGAATGAACAGTGATAAATTCAAAGACCAGTGTTCATAATTTGAAGGGGGGTTCTTGAAAGTTGCATTATGAGAAATGTGGTTAGTACACGGTTAGTGTAAGTAATGGTCTAATGAATCATCACTTTTTGATAGTATTATTACGATAAGACTCTTTTTAAAGTAATCTAGGAAGAACATGATGTGTTTCTTACACAAGGTTATTGCCCACACTCTAATCTGAAATTCTTTGAAGTCTCTTCCATTATTTCATGACTGTACAATCAATATATCACTGTTCTTAATTACGCGGAAAAGATCAAAAACTACAGACACAACTCATTCCTGTACTATACAGATGTGAAGATTACAGGGGAAAATAAACAAAAATCCAACAGCAAAAAATTGTGCCATGACTCATGAGCATAGCTTTGGCAAAGATTTTGCATAACTATTGCCTGATGCTTTTGATTTTGTGATCTTTGCCATTTGGACTTGCATTTTCCTACAGAATTTCTCTAATTCCATGACCCTCCACTGCATTCCTTGTAAATGTGCTTTGAGTTTCTCATTATCTGTAGCAAGATCAAAATTGCCAGCATACAACACAACCTGTTCACTGGTTTTATCTTTCTTTACCTTTTGAGCAGCCCCGTTGGAGTTGCAAGGTGAATCGTTGTATGAACTTGTACTGGGAGTAACATGGAGTAAATTTTTTAGCTTAGATTGTTGAGAGATAAGAACCTGAACTGCAGATTTCGAAGGAAATTTTTTGTTCTGAGATAGGTGTAGGCAAGCTTGAGGTGAAAGCTTCTCATAGTTTAAAACACAGCATATCTTCACTCGTTCTTCCTGTGACAATTGAGCATGTACCTATAACAATAAAGGTGAGTAACTACTTGAAAGTCGTAATGGAGATGATTTCTTATGAGTTGACAATTTGTACAATGCATAAAAATTAACCATATGACTGAAGTCAGATAGTTCCAACGATATAATTAAACTGGAAAGAATTGTTAATTATTATACCTCAAGATACATGTCCATTGCTTGGTAGATCTCATCATAAGAATCTCTTGCAGAATCTGGAAGTGCTGTGGCAAGAGCCAAGAACTTGGAAATTTTCAAACAAGGATCAGGGGCTATTTCTGCTGTATACAAATCTATTAAGCTCGCAACTTTCTTCATCCGAATGGGAGCGATTGGACCATTTCCTCTTCGCAAGAATGCCTTCAAAAATCTCAAAACAAGGTTCACATCATACAAGTAGCTTATTCCATAAGGAGATGGAACAAGCAAATTGTCCAAGGTTGCTTGATCCAATTGGGAACCAATCATAGTCTCCAACCTGTTCCTGCTACATTTGCTTATATTTAAACCTAAAGTTACCCTCAGAATCCCAAACAAAGTCTTGCAAGGAACACAACTTAGATCCATATCATAATGCACATCTATGACCATTTCTATTATCTTGCTCTTCTCTTCTGTAGTAGAAGTGGAGAATTTAGCCTTCTGATAGTAGAGAAGAAACTTGCTGATCAAAACATGGTCCATCTTTCGCGCAAGCATTGACTTAACCAACATTGCAACTAACAAGGGACTGAAAAAAAGGAGATCTTCAAACCACCATGTCAAACGAGTGAAACTTGTTTTTACACTCTCAGTGCTCTTAGAGTCACATGAAAACCGAATCCAAGAACTATCTGTGGAACTAGTTGATGGACAAGGACTTGCTTCACTAGCCAAAACCAGCCTCCCCACAATAGTGTCCAAGCATTTTTCTACCATCTCCGAACAATCTAGAACTAGTAAATTCTGGCACTGCTTCAAAGCAATCAAAACATCTGACCAAGTCCAATAGTTGATCTCGTGGAGTGACTTTTCAGTTAGCTCCAATAAGTTAGATACATCAGCCACAGGTTCCTTCATTTCCATGTACTCAGCAGCACAACGCGCAAGGAACAAATTTGAAGGACTTATATCAGCTGTTCCATTGTTGTAACAGAATTTTAACATAAGCTCAAAACCTTCTGCGCCTCCTGGAAAATCGTGAAATATTACTTTAAGCTTTCCTGTGGCACCACCAGACTTTCCAAATAATCTAGCAAACTTGTTTGAATAATGTGTAATAACAGTCTGCAAAAGCACCAAGTTAGATGATTAATAAACAAGAGAACAGATAATACACCGTGAAAGAACTAGATAAAGAAGAAATTGCAGCAAAACTGTTAAAGGGAAATTATTTTATTTTACTTTTGTGGAAAAAGCAATCACAGACAGTAGTAGATTTAATCAGATACCAAAATAACTCGCCAAAAACAGGGAATCACTGGAGCACATAGACTGAAAAAGGACAAATGAAAAAAGGGAAAGGAAGAGAATGAAGGGAAAGTTCCACTCCAATTAAACTCTGATACCAAAGGAATGGATTGGAGTCGTTATGGACAATAAATTATAAGTAAGTGTGAGCAGGAAAACCTCTATTCACAAATCATCTGGCATGGAAGGATATAGAAAGTAAATAAATGGCATGAAAGCAACCCTCGGTCCCTCTCAGAAAAAAATGTGAATAAAACAAACAAAACGAAGGTGAGAACATTTAAGGCTCAGAAGACCATAGCAGCAGCATTTAATGTGTGACATGCAACATATAAAAATAAAAACAAAAAGAAAAGATGAAAAGGTGATTCATGCTTGTGGTCAGTAAAAATGGAGATGGAAATTATTGCTGGGATGGACACACAGAAGTTGCCCCACCTCACTGCTATGTAGGTGCAAATTAATGATGGGCGGAAAGCTACATACACGAATCACAAAGTAACTCAGGGTGAGCCACTACTACTAGCTAGAAAGCAGAAGAGAGAAACAAAAATTAAAAATTGCAAAGTATAAAATCATTGAACCATAATTACTCTATATTCATGAGTATAGCAGCATTTACCATGAACTCATTTAACTGAAACAATCAACCATCGACCAAGAATCATGAAAAAACTAACCATGTGACTACTACGTTTCAGCATAGATATTAGATGCTAGATCCTATAAACAAACCTAAAGGAAAAGGAAACAAGAAAGGATTGAGAATTTACAATAAAGGTAAAAACATGGAAGAAGAATAAAAACTAAAAAAAGTGAACCATTGTCCAACAAAGTTCTCTCTTTTATTCTGTGAAATTTGTGAATAAAGTTTTGAAACAAAACAGGTAACAAGATTTTCAAAAACAGGAGTATTGAGCCAAGCAATAAAGAAGATAGAGAAACGGTTACCTTGTCCACCATGAAGGTCTCTTCTCCATTTACATCCACTTCAAGGTTGCAGCAGCAAGCTTCCATAACTTAAAACAAATAAACAAAGACAGAAGAAAAAAAAAACTAAAGCACAACAACACCAATTAAGGGTCTTCTGAATTGGCTTTCTGGGGCTTATCTTACATGAAAGATAATCCAAGAAAGGAAGATTCATGAGAAAGCCAAACTGGGAAGGGAAGAGGAAGAAGGACTAACAAGATCATATTCTGAGACTAAGAAGAAGACAAAGCAAAAGTGGTCACAAGACTGGGTGGTACTAGTCAATTGGCGCAGAAGTAATGTGGTTTTCCACAGGACACAACAAAGACAAAGCTCGAAGTGAATGAGAAGCAACAAGGCATATGAAGACAGAAGGGTGAAATATAATATGTGCGGACGGGTTATGAGTCAGAGAGAGCACACACCACAACGCAAGCAAGAAGCAAGAGAGAGAGAAAGAGAAAATAATTATATTTTGGTGTGGGAATTTAGATATAGATAGCCTATTATTATACCATAATAGAGCACCGAACCTTCTGACATTCCTGCAAAAATAATATTACTACTAGCCTCTTAAATAACAGCATATTTTATGACTAATTATGGTTTCTTTTTCTACAGCAAGTCAGAGGGAAAATTAAGAAAAATAAGACTTAGAACTTAAGCTTTATATCTGGCTTTGACCCTTCTTCTCATGTTTGTTCCATCTTCACTGCTGCAAGAGTTTTATATCTGTGCACCAACACCACCATGAGGGTCCAATATTTTAGTGGCCTAGGTGCCCCCACATCTCTCCCTTTTTCTTTCTTTCTCTGTCAACTGTCATGTAATTGACTAAATTTACCATGTACACCTTCTTTTTTTTCTGGGCATGTGCTTCTTCTGGGACCAATTCAAGTCCTTTTATTTACCCCACCAAGCCACCAACCAGTTTAGATGACAAGTTTTATGGTCATGTTAATCTTTATAAAACATAGGTCTTGAAAGTGATCAACAACAAGCGTCGATATGTCCGAGTGGTTAAGGAGACAGACTCGAAATCTGTTGGGCTATGCCTGCGCAGGTTCGAATCCTGCTGTCGACGTTTTAATTTTTTTTACTCTAGTTTTGTAACACTCGTCTTGATTTACTGAAAATAATGTTATTAACTTTATATTATTATTACTAGTAAAATAATAATTTAAATAATTATAAAAGTAAATATAATTTTTTTTACAATTTTATTAAAAATAATTATTTTAATTTAAAAAGTTGGTTAAATTTTAAAAAGATCAAATAAAAAAGTGTTAATTTTAAAAAATGTCACTTAAAAAGTAAAATTCATAAAGTAATTGTTTTAATTTAAGAAAACAGTTATTTAAAGGTAAAAATAAAAAGTAAATGTGCATAAGAAAAGTCTCTTTTTATAATATTGTAGATTATTATTATTATTGTTATTTCTATCGACAGTAAAATATGAAAATCTTTCCTGCCCCTTGTTATTGTTTTTGGGTGATGAATGTTGATAAAATTTTCTATTTTAGAGCATATTCGGATAAATTTTCCGTAATTTAAAAGTAGGTTATATATTAAAACAAATTTGATAAGTTATATGAAATTTTTTTACAAAATTAGTTTATTCATATGCTAATAATTCTAATTTATAAAAAAATTAAGTTCACTTTTTTTACTATTTTTTCAGTAGAAGTCTCCTAAAAAACTGAGTTTGTCTCATAAACTTTGTTTTACCCACTATTGTCTTGTTTTTTAAGATGTCATAGGAGGTAGAATATAATATTATAAAATTGTTAGGACACTTTTTTTCAGGGAAAGGTCTGCAAGGGAAGAAAAAAAAAATGGTGAATGAGTTGGAAGAATATATATATATATATATATATATATAAATTGAATGCTTATGGGAGTTTTAAGTGTTAATGATATTGCTATTTTCAATGTTTTTCTTTTGGAAAGTGGAGATGCTTCTTTTTCAACAAATGGTCATGAGATGGTGTCAAATTTTAAACTTTCAAGAATGGTGGGTGAGAGGAGTGAAAGCAGGTTGTGGGTACTATCTTCAATATGGTGAATACGTATGTCACTTGTATGGAGGTACGAGAAACTTAAAGTGGTTTGACATGAGAACACAATAGAGAATAATAAAGGGTGAAACTAGGTAGATTCATGAAAGAAAGTTGGTTGGTAGAAAGATTAGAAGTATAAAATCTAATTATTTATGGGGATGTAAGGGTAGAGGAGAGAGATTTCTTGTATGAGTTAGAAGGACATCTATCATTCTAGAAATATAGATGAATTAGTCATATAGAAACATAGGCTAAGTGAATATGGAAGAAAGATTCAATAGAAGGCTTTAGTGTCACATCAATGTTACATATCATCGGGAGCAAGAAGTTATTTTATAAGATTATTCATTTTATGTCATTAGTTGATAGAAAAACTTTTTTATATATTTTAAAGGTTTTTTATATTTTTAAAGAAACAATGATATATAAAAAAGTATTAAATTTTTTATATTAATAATTGGTATAAAAAGTTTTTATTTTTTATACTAGGTCATAATCGGGATAAAAAGTGTCTTCATATTATACTTTTAATAAATCATCACTCATTTACGCACACTTGATCCATTTTCACACAAGAACAATACTATTCATCACATAGTAACTAAAAAAGGCAAAAATGGATATCATCTAATGCACACACTTTATCATTTTCTAAAATCATAAAATATTTTTCGAAAGCAAAATAAGCTTAATAGTTTCTATTCCGATGTTTAATTGAATTGAAAATTAAAGTCCCAACATTATTTCATTTTTTCTCCTTTCATGTTACAATGGTAAATAGTGAACAAATGTTATACGTCAAATAGAAAAGAGGAAAAGGATTGAATAAGCTTGGAGAGGGAGAAACAAATGTTGTGATGTTGGGGTTTTGCCAAAAGAGTTTGCATGCAAGAAGAAGAAGAAACAACGATTTCTCTAATTGGTAGTTCCTTTATTCGGAGATGGTAATGTGAATTTTGCTCTATGGTTCTGCATTTGGGGGAAAGAAGAGAAAACCCGACAACAATGGTGGAGTGCTCAGGCACTATGGCGATGTTGACGGTGATGTAAACGTAAACTGTAAGCTGGGGGAGGCGAATCAAAGAGCAGCATCAATGCTGGCAAGACTTCCTATGGTGATCGGTGTTGCCGGTGACCTTGTAAGAAGCAACAATGGTGTTTGTCTTGTATTGGTTTTTGGGTAAGCTGAAGATGAAGACGAAAGAATAGAAGCATCCATTCAAATGCAACTGCTACAACCATTATGGGTGTTTGATCGAGAAACACCTTAGAAGAAGAAACCCTAAACATTATTTATAAATTAAAAAAAAAACTACATTTTATATAGACAATAACTATAATAGGTATAAAAAGTCTTCTCTAATTTACAAAGTGTCACCAAATCCCATTTTCCAATTTTCTTTTTTTACTACAAAAGAACTATCACTTTTTTTTAATTCAAGAATCATCAAAAGAAATATGTGGTTTTCCTTATTGATCATATTTTTTGCATAGTTTTGTTTGTAGGAATTATTATTTTATGTACTTTCGTTCTTATTTAAGTGGAGCCTAATTGGTATTCGATAGACTTAACATGATGTGAAACAAATTAAGTAAAAAAAAATTTGACATTGTTGCTTACTATTAGATAATTTTGTCCTATTCATTAGTTTTTATGAGTACGGTTATTATGTCGTTTAATATTTCAATAATATTTAACGATTATATTCATATTGAATTGCGTACTTTGTGCCAAATATATAGTATCTTTACGATAAATTAGATTAAGTATACTATCCTTTCTATGTAAAATTAATACAATTCAAGAAGGTTGTGGATAATTTTGTTCATTCCAGATTTAACTATATAAAAACTAAAGATCTATTATTTGTAAAATGAAAATAAACTATTAAAAAAAATCCATGAGTTTTTTATTATTAGTAAAGAGGAAAATATATGATCTGCGTGCAAATTAAAGTGTGAGCGATCCCATCTTATATAAATCATATGCATTTATTTCCTTTAATCCTTTATTATTATATACAATTATTTGTATGTTTAAGAATGAATATTTGTATTCATTATTTCATCCTACCATATTAGTATATCTTCACTATATATTTTATCATTATTATATTATAATGTTTTGCATTATATATTTTCTTCTTTACTAGTAATAATAATAAAAAAATAATTTAAGATTTTTTAATGGTATATTTTCATTTTACTAATCATAGTTAAATATGTGATCGACAACCTTCTTGAATTGTTTTAGAAAAAACTATCGCAAAACAAGTTAGCCTACAAACCTCTTAATAGTAATCATGTAAGGTAAATAAAATAAAATAATACACATGTGAGTACTACCTCCTTGTTGACCAATCAAATGCAAATAAACCAAAATAGGTTAGTTATTAGAAATAAGATTATGTAAAAATGTAAATTTTTGTGTAATGAATGAAACTAGGATGTAGTTTATACATGTTGGGTTATGAAACATCTGATTTTCAATACCCATAAATACTAGGACTTTGGTCTTGTTTAAAAGGAACTAGTCCAAATATGACAAAGATAATTTTAAAAATAACACTCACAAAAACCATGTTGTTTTAGATAGTGGAGTCAAGAACTACTCCTTCATATTTTTCACCGATCTTTCTATGTTGTCTTCAATTTTCGTTATTGTTATTATCAATTCTTTCTTTCAATGCTCAAACCAAGCGATATTTCAATTAAGATTGACCCAATTACAACCTAAGAGTTCATAAGCCTCTTTTACCCTATTAAGCATGTTGGATTTATGATAATGGTTCTAATATGTAATTATCGATTGGTTGATCCTAGATTGGTGATCGATTGATTGAAATGAAGTGTAACTGGTGAAGATGTTTGGGAAAATATTCATTATTTTGAGAGAGTTGATCGCTCGGTAAGTAGGGGAATGCATTAACCGGACGATTATACGGTACAACTAGCATTATTGATGTCAATTTAAAATCTTCTAAAATGATAAAGTTATTATATTTAATAATTTTGTTTTCAGAAAATATGTTTGGTCACACACATCCAATCCCAAGAGAAAGTTCTCCTCCACCTCTTTATACCAACTAAGGATCTCCACCATTTACTAAGTAATCCCTTATTTTCTTCACTATTAGGTCTATCAAGTTCATTGGAGAGAAACAACATTAATGAGGTTTGAGCCCAATCATATAAGGGATTGACATCACTTTCTATTAAAAACCTTAAGACAATGAGTTAATTGATCTTCACCTTTATATGTTGCTCTACTTTCTCATTTCTATCAAATGTGGGACTTAAATTTACACTTGGATTCTCAACAATTTTCTCTTTCAAGGGTGAGTCTCTTCCACATTGGTATACTCCCCCTCCAACGAAATTATTTGCCATGAAGACTTCTGATATAGTAACATTGTATTTTTCTAGACCAATGAACCCATAAAACCCGCAATAAAACCAAAAACAGATAAAACACCTAAACTATAAAATAAGTAAATTTCTCCGGATCATATAAGTGCAAGTCGAACCCAAACAAAGAGTTTGGTTAACATATGTCAGATTCCACCAAATATATAAATGAAATTCAATCATACATGCCTTTTGCCTAACTTTGATGTCATATTAATAAGACATGAGCTCAATCACATAAAATATTGATACTACTTTTTAACAAAAGCCTTAAGAGAATAGATTAATGAATCTTTAATATGATATGATATTTTACTTTTTATTTTTACCTTATGGGATTGAGATTCACATTTTATATTTATATATATATATATATATATATATATATATAATGTTGAAAAAATGATAGAGATATGATTAGATTGAAGCAAAAAGATCGTTGAAAACGTAAATAAAAGTTTATAAGTTGCAACTTGGTTGGAACTAAATACCTAATGGCTCGCCCACACTTGAAAAAATCTTTAATGAGCCATGTGAGAATGAGGTGTGTAGAGCTTTGGGTTAAAGACAAAAGTGGGAAGTGATGGAGATAAGACGAAGGGGTTGACAAAGGATAATGGTGAAAAAGTTCAAAGCAGAGAGAGAATCGTGAAGAAGATGGAGACAATCACAGAACGTGACATAAAAAAGTCGTATAGGGTCAGAATCTTTACTTCCTAATTTACATTTTTTTTTTGTCTGTCAATCTTTTTGGTCTTGTCCAAGTTTTCTTTAACCTTTCTTTTTCCTATCAAAAACACAACATCTTTCATCAAATCAAACAACTGACATGTCAGGTTTGGATTAATATTTCATTGGCCAAGCAACCTTTTATAAAGATGGGGTGTTTTCATCACTCTATTCTTCTAAATAAACCTCAAACGTGAGAACTTGCAGTTATATATATTATCTTCGTGTAGAGAAAGAGTAAGGTTTCTCCCTGTTTTTTACATTTATAAATGATGGAGTATGGGTTTTTTTCTCGATCCATCTTCAATTCATGGTTTTGAAAACTCTTGTAAAGCCTAATAGTGAAAGAAATTCGTCTATAACTGATAAAAAAGAAGTTTTAGTAATTTACATTAAAAATATATTTAATTTAATATATTACTTTTAATTTTTAAATTATTTATTAAAATTCTTCGATAAATATTATCTGTGCTTCCGAAAACAAAAAAGTTAATCCAGCTATATGATCAATGCTATATATGCGCGTCCATGCACAACTTTTTTAAGGAAAAGAGTTCTCCCACATATCCAAAATAAAAGCAAGTATATGAACTGAATTAAGAAGAGAAATTTTCTTGTACTACTGTCATTTCATTCATTCATAGATCCTTATTTTGTGTAATTAATAATAATAATAATAACAGTATTTAATGCCTTTCTACATATTTATATTAGAGGGTTGTTGATATCTAATTTTTTTTATTGATTAAAGCTGAAGAAAAATATCAAGAACTAAGTGAAAATTATCCTGGTTTTGGGATCAAGGATGAGAATAAAATGAACAATGGGACTTTCCCATCATAATTTGAGTTTCACTGTCATTTCTTTTGCTTTTTCGTTTTCCTAGAGACCTCACTATCTCTTTCAAAAAGCAAAATTACTAAAACATCAATTACTACACATTAAATAGCTTATAATACGGCATTATTAACAAACCGACCTTAGCTCAGTTGGTAGAGCGGAGGACTGTAGTGGTTGAAATCTCAGATATCCTTAGGTCGCTGGTTCGAATCCGGCAGGTCGGACTTTTTAATCTCAGATTTCCTACACATTGCAGGTTTATTTCTTTGTCCATTTTGATTCTATAGCACCTATATTAACCGCAAATCCAAAAAAAAATAAAAAAATAATGTCGTTTAAAATTGAATATCAGATTTAAATTTCTCAAATTATTTGATATTTTATAATTCTAAAATTTATTTTTTTCCTAAATGAAATTGCTTTCGGTAATAAGGTTATTATGAAAAGAATTATCAAAATTAGAAGTGAGTAGAGAAAAAGAAAAGACAAAAAGCCATTACTGATAAAATTCTTGCACTTTCATATGGAGCCCACGATCTGATGAAATATTTGGAGAGTGGTTGAGCTTGATGTTCTCAGGACCTTTCTTCTTTCTGTACCTCTCTTTTTTCTTCTTGCATCGTAGGCTTGTTAAAATTACTAGTTTAGTCTTAATAAAAGATTAAATAAAATCCTAAAATATGTGCGAAAGAACTATTTCATCTCCTTCCTCTGAACTTGGCTCATCCCTTCACCTCCTTTGAACTCGATTGAGAAGCTTTTCAAGAAGCATCTGTTTCCTCTTTACCCTTATGAAGAAGTGAGTTGCATCGCAGGACGGATTAAAGAGGTTACTTTCTTAATTTTTTCTTTTCCAATTTTGTCATCAGAACAGTGATTTTTGAATCAAATTTGTAAAATATGGGATTATTTTTGGATGGGGTCTGCATTCTGAAAAAAAAATATTCAGAATTATACACTCTATAATATACTTTTAAATTCAAAATTATATTCTGAATTAGGGATATGAATTTTTTTATAAAAACATATCTAGGAGAGTAGAAGAAAGAGATGCAGGAGTAACTTTTATCTTCTTATTATAATTTTAATGTGAATAAAATTTAGGATTCATGAATTTTATGGAGGTAATAAGAGAAAAGGGAAGTGCAGAGAGAAACAGTCACATCTCAATCTTTAAGTATAATTTAAAAAAAAGTATAATTTAAAATTTTTATTTAAAAATAGTATGTCTAAATATTTTATTTAAAATGGATTTCACTCTTTTTTTATTATAATTAATACAAAAAGAGTGAAACAAAGACAAGTCTATTTAAAATCGATTTATTTAAAAAATAATTATTAAATCAGTACATTCTGAATTTCTTCAATACAGATTAATAATATCTGAACGATTTCTTACAGTTTTTATAATCGTTAACTACATATTACTTGAATTAGCTATTTTAAGAAGTTACATGAGAAGTTTTTCCTAAAACTTTAAAATATAAGAAATATGTCAACATGTAAGGACGAGTTTTAATAAATTTTAATTACATAAGATTTTTTTACTAAATTTAATTGTGAAATTTGTACAGTAGATTTTGAAAAGATATATTAATAAATTAAAAGGAAATATAAGAAATCAATATATTATTTTTATCTCTTCATAAGCTCTCGTATAAGTACTTTTTAAGGTTTTATATTTTCTTATTCTGTCCATTTATATTATAATAAAACACTGAAAAATATAACAGTATATAAAAAATTTAAAATACGAAACAAAAATATTATATTTTTATAAAATTTAGAAATAACTGAAAAAAATTATAAATAAAAAATAATGAAACAATATAAAAGTAGAATAGTTTTCTATACTGTAAATATAATCATTATGCTAAGATAAAATAATAACAAAGCCCACAATTACGAGAAAAAAACAACACAAAAAATTATCTATGTAATATTTAATGATTATATAATTAGCGTTGAGTAAATGCTTAGCTGTCTATAGTCTTTCAAAAATAAATTATAGTATTTTAAGTAAATATATTGCCGTTTAAATTATATCAATGTAAGTAATATTGTAATTAATAATAAAAATAAGTTATCATAAAGAATTAAAATGTACACAGTCGTAAATTGCATTCAAGATCCCAGTTAATATAGTATATAACAAAATTAATCTTTTCTTTTTTAGAATATTTTATAATCTTTTTAAAATAAATCTACTTTTGTAAATAAAAATAAATAAATTACGCCAAATTTGTAAATCAATACTTTTATATATATATATATATATATATATATATATATATTTACACCAATAATGTTTCTCCAACATTAAATAATAGATTAAAGAAAAAATGTATACCGTGATAGCCTTAGAAAAACGGAAAATTCATATGACTATGTAAACTTATATATGTTAAAATAAGATAGTATAGAAGTTTAATAAAATCGAAATGTTTATCAAAAAGATTGTTTAACATAACTTGTTAAACTTTATATTTATCTAAACAATATTCTAAACTATCATAAACTATATAAAAAAATAAACTATACTAAACACTATAATACACTATCTACATAAAATGCTATAATAAATTTTAAATTTAATGTAAGAATATTACTTTTTATATATTATGTAATTTTTCTGTATACATATGCTTTAAAGACAAATGCTTTATTAAAAAATTGTGTACTAATTCACAGTAACTTTAAGAAAAAAAAAAGACATTTTAGAAATGTTTCTTCAATGCTTTTTATCTTATCAATCCGTACAACAACAAAATTTCTTAGCACAAGCAAAGTAGCATTTGACAAACGTACAAAAAGTTACAACAACTCTTTCAATGTCAATGCTTCAAAGTAAAGGATCTGTTTCGAAATTGTCTACTTGCACATATTCTTACACTGTCAAAATTCTGTCTTTGATAGTGTGTCGTGTAGCTTTGAGAAAATCTCTTTATAACAAGTCTTTTCATATCTACTTTGTATTGATTAATACCTTTCTAATAAAGCTTTTCATATGTACTTGTTTTAAAAACACTTTGTTGTTTGTGGATAATTAAGGATAATTTAAAATATTTGATTTGTTTAACTTAGTTGGAGTTAAACAATTTTAACCTGTTGGAGAGAAGTGATGAAACTCGTTATAATTTATTAAAGTCGTTGTAAGTTATTAAAGTTAATGGAACCTTTAAAAATATTTAAAGAAAAACTAGAGTATCTAACCCATACAAACAACTTCTAAAATTAATTACGAAAAGTTTTTAAACTATTAAAATCCCACTTTTAAAGTTTGCTTGTTATTTCAATATACTTTATTATTTAACTTTTTTTAATAGATTTAAATTTCTAAGTACAAATTTAAGTTCAAGAAGACTTTTTAACTTTTCTGAATTGTATAATCTTACGATAGCTTCTTTTATCAAAATATACAATATGACACTTTTCAAAGAATTAATGGAAAAATTAACATAACGTACAATTAACGTGAGAACAATATTTTTCAAATCAAAAAAATTTTAAAAATTATATAGAATAAAAAAGAAAAATATACTTTTAACAACTTTTTTTAACAATTTTTTTCCACACTAGTTAGTTTATGATGGTTCGTTTTAAATATTTTCCAAGAGAAGTAAGTGCGCAGTGTGAAAAAAAGACTGATTGGCCGTAATTTACTCCTCGAAACATGAGAAAAAATGATACAAAAGAGTGAGAGGGGTAATTTGGTCATATAAAATGGTTCAACTTTTTGAATACAGAAGGCATGAAAGTCTTCTACACACTTTGGCATTCAAAACAAGTTCATTGTGGGAAAGCTACAAAAGCACTAAAGCTTGAATGAGTGGCTTCAAGATGCTTTTCTTACTCACTAATTAATCCATAGAGGCAGTGGCAGAAACGTAATATGCAATAGAGAACAGGCCATGAACAAAACAGCAGATTCCTCCGATGGACAAGAAGTGATGGTGTGAGAAACCACATGATCCATCTGACCTATTGTTTGACATTGTCCCTATCACCAACATGGACAATCCAATGGCCAACACAACCCTAATCAACAACAAGATTTAATGTTATAATACTTCTTAACAATTACTCATATTTATTATTTTGATCATATTAACAAGAATCTTGTACAAATAAGAAAGATACACTTTACCAAGTTAAAATGAGACAAGCTGTTGAGATTTGTCTATTTGAGGAAGCCTTCTCAAACTCCTGTTGAGAGCAAATGCAGTTGCAGCCACCTAGCATGTTGGCTATGGCATGAGCTAATCCCAAAAGCACTGCTGCTACCAACCCCAACATGAAGGCTCGATGACTTGGCTCTCTACACTCAAATATCCACACTCTTAAATGCTTCACCTGTTTGTTGAAAACAACAATGGGAGTTTAACATAGGTTTCACTTCACAGAAGTTGTCTTAGCTTATGCAGTTCAGAAAATAGAGCTGGCTCAACCATACCTTGTTCTGTGCTGTTTCTGCCTCAAAGCCAAGAATCCCAGCTGCAACATCCATCACTAAAATCAGGACGCACAGAAAAATGCCTGCTACTCTAGCCATTTTCTGTCTAATTTGTTGAAGATGATAAACAGTGGGGAAATTTGTAAGTGTAGTGTGAGTATATGATTATATATATATATAAGGAATAAAGTGAGATTGGTAGTAGGAAGTAGCTAGGAAAAGTTTGTTTTGTCACACTGTGCAAACTTTAAATCTGCTTTATTGTCTGCTTTCTCTTCTTTTTCCCCACTCAGGATTCCTTTGAAAGAGATGTTTAAAGCAAGGTAGAAACCAGCTCATTCTATGATATAGGCATTTACTTACGTGAATATGGGAATATAAGTTAGTTTTTTTTTTTCCACCTTTTGGGGAGCAAATAATTTAGTTTTAATTATATATTACATTTAATGACTAAAGGTATGTTTGGAGGAATTTTTAAAAGTACAAAAAAAAGTTTCTAAAAGAATTTAAATTAATTATAAAAATTAAATTTTTTCTTAGTTTCTCTAAAATTTGAATTTTAACTTGCGAAAAAAATAATTTAAAAATTCAACAACAAAATTTCTTAATAATGTCTGTACTAGTTGGGACCGGGCATCGACCAAACCGGACGTCCGCATAATCATAATGCCCTTTCGCTCGCCCTTGGGAAGGTCGGATGTTCGTATATCGATGATTACACAATCTTGCCGCTTGTCATCCGGATAAACAGCAATTCATATTAGGCCAACTGATCATACCGCCAGGTAACTAAACTGCCTATATGGACGACCGGTCATACCCACAGGCGACTAGACTGCTTACTGGGCCGACAGGTCGAAAGGCCGAACTTTGAGAGACCGGCCAATCGCATCGCTAATTAACCAGGTTGAAGATAAGTAGTGGTTAAAAGCTATTGGGCTGAATTTGGGCCGTGATTAACTTTTAACTAATCCCAAGCCCATAGCAAAAACTATAAATACAGATCCAGGGTGAGTGGTAGATAGGTTGCATTTACTGCACATTTATTACTGTTCTATCGAAAAACGTCATTGCTCTCAAACTGACTTTGGCATCAGAGAATCTTTCGCAGGTCTCCCATCCGCGCGCTTAGGAGAGAATCGAGAAGGAAGGAGCAAGAGCCGAATATTCTAGAGACGCGAAGAGGAGGACGTGGAGACATTGGACGACTCAGCTCCTACAATCGAAACAATGTCACGTGCATTTGTTAGTTATTTGTGTGGTAAATGTTTGTAAGTGAATTGTGAGTTATTCTAATAAATTGGTGTGATGAATGTAGAGTTTCAACCATCATGAGATTGATAAATTCACCACTCTGATGTTGTGTTCACTTGGACTGATAGCAGCGTTGATGAGTATTTGTGGGTGACGAAATGCGATGACTTCTTGGTTCACTTCAGTCGAAATGCGACGAATTGCGAGGATGGAAATGATGCGATTTGCGGGATGTCATCACCCGCAAGAATGGAGGGATTTGGAGGGATGGAGGGTATAACCTCTGATTTACCCTTTAAATATTATACAATTTCAGCTCGAGCTTAAGCTCAAATACTCTCTTTCCATGTTCGACGAAGGCAAGAGATCCACCATCACCAACACATTTCTGCATGTACAAGCAATTCCAAGAGCCAACACATAATAAAGAGAAATTTGGTTGTAAATAAGAGAAATTATTAAAATGAGGAAGTAAAAGCAAAAGAAAACCAGATACTTCATAAAAAAAAATGATTCTCTCAAGATGAAAAAAGAAAGGAAAAGCAGCACAACAAGTAAAAAGCTTGAAAATAAACAGATAAAAATGAAAAAAGTGAACACTTGTATCTTCAAAATCTCCTCTTTACTCATGTCTTACCAGGGAAATGGATTTGTAAGAGATAGGAGAAATGCAGAAAGGGTGGTAATAGATTTGAGAAACAGAGTGAGGCAAAAATGGAAATAAGCTAGAGAGCCTAAGACTTACTCCAGAGCTTTTGGAACCAAACACACACCCTTAAACAAAAACTCAACAAAGCATTGCCTTCTCCAAAAGACGTGTGGAAGAAAGAAGAAACTTTCTTTTATTCTTCAATATTAATGAGTATTATTATTTTTTTACTGTTATTGATCATTATTCTTTAACAGTATTTAATATAATAACAACTCATAAACCTTCTAATTTAATCTTTAAATAAATAAAAGACAATTTGATAATATTAAATGGACTCTTAAATTTATATTTTAATAATTAAATAATTAATGTTAATTTTTTTATAAACATTTTTACAATTAAATATAACATTAATAATTATTATTTTATATTATTTTAATAACTAGGGACTTCAAGTAATCTTCAATTTCTACTAATTAAATAATTTTTTTAAAATCTCACATCAATCAAATTTTACACTAATTCTCATAAATTTTACTTCAAAATTCACTCTTATTTACCTTCAAATCCACTCAAACAAACAACAATTAATTCACCATCAAATCTCCTCAAATCCATCCACTTACTCTCCCTCAATTCCTCTCCCCCAAGTGAACACACCTTAAAGCTCTGGAAGGTGAATCTAGATGCATCAATGGTTAAGAAGGACAAGCAAACACTTTACAACACATTGTTTTAGTCTTGGTGATAAGGTGTTGAGGCAAGTCTAAAAAGAAATGATCGTAGTTGAACTTAAGTTGAGGAGCTTGACTAAATCCTTAGTTAATCGTCTGTATTTGAAGTAAGCCTCATACCCATACCTCTTTGAACTTATTGTTTTCATCGTTCTAATTTTGGCAAGAATTAAATTGTGACTAACATGGCTAAGCAGCAGGCCACAAGGAGCAAACTATAGGGAAGTTCAACAAACACACATAAATCTCCACACTGGTAAGATATTGTCCGCTTTGGGTCAAGCCCTCACGGATTTGCTTTTGGTACCACTCCAAATGGCCTCTTACCAATGGAGGTATCTTATGTATATATAAACCCATGTCCATCTCTTATTTTATCCGATGTGGGACTTTGTTTATACCCAACACAAACTCCTTGGAAGATGAAATATCAAGCACTAAACCTACATTTAAGTCATGAATACTCCTTTTTAGAGAAGTTATCTCAAGAGCTAAGCACCAGAGCATGAGGTTAAGCTAAGAAAAACACTCACATGGAAAGGAAACCTCTATTATTGAGCCACGCGAGTGCAGTTGAGCAGTACCCTAAACAGTTTATCAATACAAAGTTATATCTCTGATTTTGGAGAGAGATTTTCCTAAATTACTTTAGGGGTTTTTTTAAGAACCTTTTTTCCTTATTCCTTGAATATTTTTAGAGAGCATAAAAGGGCATGAATAACATTGTAATGGTTTCATCAGGCATAGCTAAACCCCTCTTGTGTTGAGGTTATGATGTAATCTTTTAGAACTATCTTGTATCGGTACTATTTTATTTCTCAAATTATGTTTTTGTTTACATTTTTGTGAATTATTTTATGCTTGTTGTTGGATGAACTGATCACTCATCTTATTTCATTGACTTTAGGATTGAGTGAGAACTATTTTCAAGTTATAGTCCAACTAATTCTCCTCTCGCTTTTAGATGTTAGGAATAAATCTCAGGCTCTAGCTGGTTACAAATTCAAACTCTTAATGTAAATGATTCATTCAAGCAATTGTTGAGAGATTATATGAAGTTTAATGATCTTATGTTCTAAGTGCCAAAATGGATCTAAAGTTACACTTAAGAGCACTCCCATAACATGAATAACTACTTCTTTATGAAAAGTAACTGAACTAGTATAAGAGAGGGACAAATTGATGAGATTTGACTTCAACACGTTTTTATCATATTGAAATCAACACTGTCATTCAAATTTGTTTTAACACATTTTTCACACAATCCAAACATTATTTTATTCAAATCAAATCAGTTGAAACATTTTGTATTCTTCCAAATCCTTATGGATACACCATTTGTTATACTACATTTATCCAGTATACTTGCTTGTTATTGCATAAAGTAACCAACATGTCTACTCTTCACTAGTAAGTAAGGAGAAGACTTGATATACACCATGAATGAGGAGATGAAATTACTTCATCTAAACAATACTTGTACTCTTGTTCATATACTTGTGAGTTCTAGTTGGTCAATTATAAATGAATTTTTAAACCAAAGAGGAAAATCCAGAAACTAGACAACAAAAATTCAAGGCAAGATTGGTGGCTAGGGGCTTTACTCATAGGAATTAACTACAATGATGTGTTTCCTCTTGTAATTAAGCATGTGTCCATTTAGATGGTGTCAACCTTAGTTGTTGAGCTTAACCTTGAGTTGAAAAGATGAACCTTATGATTGCTTTCCTGTATATATATGGAGACATAGAACTTCAAGGATTTGAGGTAGAAGGAAATAAGGATTATGTTTGTAAACTAAACAAATCCTTGAATGTTCTAAAATAATCCCCAAGGTAGTAAAATAGATAATTTAATATTGTAGAATTGGTTTTGAACGTAGGAAGTATGACACTTACCACTACTTTAGGTTTCTAGTAGGCAATCTATTCATTTTATTGTTGTTCATGTAAATGACATTTTGATAGTAAGCAATAGTAAACTTGAGGTGCAAAAAGGTTAAAATTAAGCTAAATAACGCATCTGAGATCATTAAACATGAGCAGAAACATCTATGTAGTGACATATCTTAGAATAATTTTTGATAATTTTGGTATGACAAACTTGAAAATGTGTCTTGCATCTCACTACAAGTTGAGTGATGAACAATCTCCTTAAGATAATGGAGAAATAATGTTATATGGACAATCTTCTATATGCTAATATTATGTTGTGAGAAGTATTGGCAGGTTCATGTTAAACCTTGGACGAGCTCATTGGAAAGCTCTTAAGTGCATGCTTGGAATTACTTTGAAGGGATTACTTAGAAGAGTGTTGATCTATGATGGAGTCAGACAATGTATTGGAGATGCTCCCATAGAAGGGTTTGTAGACTCAGACTATATTAGGTGTTTGGATACCAGAAAGTTTATAACTTTCTATGTATTCAATGCTTATGGTATTGTTATCAACTAAATAACCAATTTACAAAAATGCAGTGACTTTTGCCAACCATTGAAGTAGAGTACGTTGCCATGATAGAAGCTATGAAGGTGATGAATACCTTAACAGATCATAATCCCTCTAATATGATTTCAAAGATGTTGTCAAACAGTAACTTCTTCATTGCTTGGATCAGTGGTTAAGTCTGTTATGGATTTAGTGGTAGATAACAACTCTTGTTTAAAAGACTTATGTTGAACCAAGGTGAAGATTTGTGAAAAATTGGCTCAATACAATTTTATATGAAAGCTTCCTAGATTGTCTATGCATTAAACTCTCTTGTATTTATATGCTATACACCATCTTAGTAGGCGATATGAATAGGCTATCTCGTTAGACTAACTAATCTCAATGTTCATTGACTTTTTGTACAATCTGGTAGGATAGCCTAATGAGACCATCTAGTTCTATATAGTTATGTTTTGAGAAACATTGTTCACTTATCTCCCTCATGCGAATAGACATGTCTTATGTTGTCAACTATAATATATTTTGCTTTATAATTTTAGTAGAAAGCTAACGTTTGAGTTATATTATTGTGCAAGTTTTCTTAGAAAGAAACTTCTCAATTGTAATCTATGATTTATACTTAATTCTTTTTGTGAACGTAGATTGAAGTTTATTAATACTTTAGTGGCTTAATACCCTTGATGGTCCCTATTTTCGTCGAGTGCATTTGATTTGGTCCCAATTTTTTTTCTCTTCAATGTTGTCCTAAAGAATGTAATTTTTGTTCAATTTAGTCCTTTTTGCAAACGGCATTTAAATCATTAACGACCATTGCTCCAGATGTGCAATCTTCTTCTGAGATGGCCTTTAACTTCTGCCACGTCACCATCTTCTTCAATCTTTAGCCCAAAAACCGAAACCCTACTTTCTCTCTAACCTTAGCGCCAACTTTCTCTCTAACCTCAGCGTTGCCACTGAACCCTAACGCCACCGCCACCACCGACGTTGAAGAAATTAATTATTAGCTGCTATTAATTTTGAATTTAGAGTAGACATATTTTGTTGCTTTGTGTTCCAATGATTGTTGAAACCCGACGAAGAAGAATCGTTGACTCAATCACTACTCTGATGATTCCGACGTGTCTCTGGCGACTTGCTCCTTCTCACTAGGGAAGCGCAACCTCCTTTGTCCTTGATTTGGATTATCGAAAATCCAAAACGACTGAGCCAACCAATGGAATCACCCAACATGAGTAACGATAATACATTTTCGAATCCAAAAGCGAACACGACGACCTCAACCTCAGGTTTCACGTTCAGTAGCACCTCTTTCGTTTTGGGCCTGTCTCGGCCCAAATTCGTCAAGGTTTGGAAGCCCAACAATGCCCCTGCTTTCAATCCATTTCACAACGATGTTGCCGCCAATGCCACCAATCGACGATATTCCGAAAATCCTAACGCTGCGGTGAGTTCGTGTTCGCTACTAATACTTCTTCACGTGTTGACGAAAACTCGGTCTCTGAACAGATGAACAAGTTGAAGATTGTAAATGAAGGTGGAACATGTTTTAGCGAATCGGACCTACGGAATGACTTGAGGAAGAAATTGAACATTAAGAAAGGAAGAGGTAATAATGCTGCTACTAAGAACTCAACTCATGAAGTTTTTATGTCAGTTGAAGAATCTTAATGTGAATGACTCTGTTGGTAGTAATATTCGCAAGAGTAAAGTTGATGCTAAACCTAGTTTGGAGAATGTGACTACATTTGGAAAATGTGAAATTGGAGCGGATTTGTTAGAGAAATTGGAGAAGTTAAACCTAGTTAAGGAGAAGGAGATATTTGTGTTTACTGGTAAGCAAGATAGTTCGGGCTTCTCTTTTGTTGAGTTTGAAACACCTGCACCAAAAGTTGGCAAAGAAGGAAAATTTAAGCAAAAGAGTAGCAAAATAAGGATGAGTAGAAGCAGAGAAAATCTGAAGCATTACAGCACAACCCAACGATGGCATGGAGAGGGTTTTGTTTCGAAGGAAAGTGTTTCCCAAGACCAACTACAGGGTTCATCGATGGATGTGTCACCATATCAGGAAAAGCTGGCTGAAAACGAATGGTGACATGGCAGAAGTTAAATGCCATCTTAGAAGAAGATTGCACAACTAGAACAATGGTCGTTAACGATTTAAACACCATTTGTAAAACGGACTAAATTAAACAAAAATTATATTCTTTTGGACAACATTGAATAGAAAAAAATAACCAAAACCAAATCGAACGCACTTAACGAAAATAGGGACCATCATAGGTATTAAGCCTACTTTAGTCAACTCAGGTTATTTTATTTTTGTGTGTGATTTTTGTTCTTCTGTTTATATTCTATTGTTCAACCCTTGCAATTTTAAGCTTTCTTTTTTTTGGATTGTTTGTGGTAGACATTTATGAATATATTTGTAATTTATTCCAGAACACAATAATATCTAAAGTTGTTCCAATGGCTAGAACAATTTCGTTCGTTACAGATTTTATGGGATCATGGGTCTATTATTGCCATTCCTATTGTTTAGATTTTTCGGAAGATATTTTAACAACTTTTTTTTAATAAATTTTGACAACAATCCGTATATTTGAAATGGATACTAGTTGTTGTAAAAAAACTGTAAAAAAAATTGTTAAAAAGATATTTTCAGACAGACTAATAAAAAAAGAAATCCAGAGGTGCCACAATAGACTCAAATGCTCTTTTTAGTGTTTTTGCTTCCAACATCAGCTAAGCAATATCATTTGAAAAAGTAGAGAGAAAGACAAGCAACAAATTCACACCAGAACTTCATTATCGTAATCTTGTTTGGTTTCCATGTAAAAGGTTGGCTTAATAGCTTATTTTGTCC
This sequence comes from Vigna nakashimae, assembly GCA_034642375.1. Taxonomy (NCBI): domain Eukaryota; kingdom Viridiplantae; phylum Streptophyta; class Magnoliopsida; order Fabales; family Fabaceae; genus Vigna; species Vigna nakashimae. The sequence goes on along the minus strand of CM067763.1, from coordinate 30,797,198 downwards.
TAAATTAAGAGCTGAATTTCCATTTAATACTCAGTTTTAAAAATATTTCTATTTCATTCCAAAATAGTATAAATTGTTCCTTCCGTTAAATTCACGTAAACAGAATTAACTCCAGTTGACAAATATGCACTTTTTCTTTTCTCTCCTCGGGATTTCCTGTAATATTCCAGCTTTCTCTCTCTTCTTCCTCACTTTTTCTGTACTCCTCTGCACTCGTAAACCCATCTCCAACCCTCTCTTATTCACGCCAACAACTACCTTCATCTCTCCCACCATCACCTCCCTGTTCACGTGCTGCTCTGTATACAACGGCCATGCAACCATCGACACCCTGCCACCACCCCTTCCAACATTCATATAACAAATAAGTTGAAACCACATTTGATGAGGGAGAATGGGGGATCAAATCTATAGCTGATTCCATCATTTGATATAAAGCAGCATGAACTTGCTTTTATTTCTGTAGAGTGGCAAGAAATCAACGTACACCATAGCCAGACTCTTAAATTTTATACTTTTAGCCAGGATGCTGCAAATGAGAGCCGGTGTGAAGACAAAGGATACCAGTTGTGAAAAAAAATTCACTTAGTTGTGAGTTACCAAATAATGTCCTCTCTCCTTTACCCTTTGTTCCATCAAGATAAGAAAAAGCATGAAGCCAAAACATTTTTGTTAATAACATTATGATTCTGCAATATACAACAAATATGAATGAAAAAGGGTTTGATTGAATTCTATTAAATATAATGATAAAAAATCGTTATTCTGGTTTGACTTAAAACAAAAGTCCATAAATTTTAAGGTAGTGTCATTAAGTAATCGTTATGAGAAGTGTCTAATACTACGTTAAAATTATGAGAAACTAAAATGTTAAGCCTAAAATGATGTAAGAAAAATGAAAAGTTAATTACAGGAAAAGCATAGATCATAGCAAAGAAAAAGAAAAGAAAGAATAGAAAATAAAACATACTACATTCAAATGCTTCCTAGCACTCTCCCTGAGTATATTAAAGCGGTGGAGAGCAAGAAATGTGCCAAGACCAGTAATGATGAGCACCTTCAGAACTGGAATTAGTGCAGTTATGAAGAGCTTCCACAACTCCATTGTGTCTTCTTTCTTTACACTATCCCACTATGGTGCAAATAATATGTTTTATGAGCTTCACAATATATAGTTCTATATGAATCAGCAACCATCATGCTTCTATAAATAGGATTTTGCGTGGCACATGTAACCATGTAGCAAACACTATCATTGAAAAAATATTCCATCGCACTGGCAGCAGAAGAAGAGTGATTCCAACATGTTTTTAATAAATTGGGAATAACAGAGAACCCCACAAACTAAAAGTACACGCACTTCCGACACCAACGGTGAATAAATTCCTTAGAGAAAATGTATGTATGGGTATAATTGAAAACTATTGGAGTGTGAGTGAGTACAAGTTTGTATGCTTTTGTTTTCTTAGTTTAAATTTCTTTAAGAACTATATGTACACGAACACACACTTTCCACCATAAAGGTGTAAGAAAACAAACGAATGAGAGTGGTGGATTTATGATTCATATTGCTTGCATTGTGACCCTCTGGACTTAGAGATTTTTATTCTCGAACAATCGAACGTGGAAAATAAAAGCATCATTTTGTGTTATAGATTGGGGTCCCGCAAAACGTCTTCGCACCTGCATTTGAACCCAGTCAACCCCACACGCTTCCGACACGCGGCGCACCGGTTCGGTTGCGCTGAACCTGAGGATGTAGAGCTCGTCACCACCGCGACCTGAACCGGAACCGTGACCGCAGCTTCTGCCGGGAGCGAAGGCGGGGGCGATGCTTCGAGAAGGACATCAATTGCCGCCGGTGGGGCCATGGACAACGGCGTCTTCGCGGAGGAAGAAAGCGCGGTTTCGATCGTGGATTTGGTTGACACGTCGTCCTGCTCCTTCAAACGGATCGCACCGTAGCATTTGGAGCATAGGTTCATGGTAGCGGAGCTATAGATTTATATCAAATGATGTAATCAGCTATAGATTTGATCCCCCGTTCTCCCTCATCAAATGTGGTTTCAACTTATTTGTTATATGAATGTTGGAAGGGGTGGCGGCGGGGTATCGATGGTTGCATGACCACTGTATGTAAAGCAGCACGTGAACAGGAAGGTGATGGTGGAAGAGATGAAGGTGGTTGTTGGGTGAATAAGAGAGAAAAAAAATTCAGATTCATTATCTAGAGTTAACTTCGTTTACGTGAAATTAACGGAAAGAATACCATTTATTTAATTTCATTTACGTGAATTTAACTTCATTTACGTGAATTTAACGGAAAGAATAAATAAAAGATTTTAAAATTGGATACTAAAACAAAGTTCATCTCTTAGCTTAGAACCTATTAAGCCTAAAAGGTTAGACATGAAAAACTTTAGAACTTCGAAGAACAAAACCATACTAAGCATTTATCAGGAGTCCACACTGAAATGCTAAGATAATCAATACACATGTCCCTTCAGATAATGAGAGGCAGCTTACCTAAACCCATGAACAACGCTTTGTTTCCTTAACTTTGCATGAGATGAAGCAGTACAACAACAGGCTTTGTAGTCAAAGTCAGTCACAAACCACAAAGCTAAATCGACCCTCCCCTTTTCTATGGCTCAATTTACAAAACAACACCACAATATATAAAAAGAAAAGACCAACAAATCCTTCAACTGGTGCCATTTTGATGTGAGTTTAGATCATATTCATATCAATATATGAAAGTGGAAGTTAGTCGTCGTCATCATCGGAGCTATCAGAGCTAGAGTAATCCATTCTCCTCCCAGCAATGGCAGGAAAGAGCTTACTGTGGAGATTTGTGGATGGCTTTGGCGAATCTGGATTACGCGCGTTAGGGGAAGAAGCCGTAGGAGTCTTAGGCTTCTTCTTGGTAGTGGTGGGAGCCTTCGCCGGCGCCATGGTCGTGTCCCTCACTTCTTTGCAAACCTTGTCCAATATGATCAAGAAATCACGTACGATTAGGAACAAACGTAAACCTTCATCCTTCCCGGCATTGCCGTGAAAGTAATCGGCAGTGCTCTTAACCAGCGCCATTATCCTCTTCTCCTCCTCCACCATCCACATCACCTCCTTCCTCGCGTTTACCATGAACTGCTCCATGCTGTTCTGGAACTCGCTCTCTTCCACGATGTTCTTCATTTCCGTGTCAAGAAAATTCTGCGTCTTCACCAACGAGTGCCCCAGCTTCGACACCGTCGCGGTGAGCGCGTCGCCGTCTATCAGCGCCGCCTTCTTCACGGCCTCGAGTTCCGCACCGAGGCTCGACACCACCTGGAGGCCGACGCTGCGGTAGTGCTCCTCGGACTCCTCGCCCTCGTCGGATTCGTCGCTGGTGTTGACGCTAGAGATGCTCCGGCTGGCTCTTTCGTTGCGCGCGGCGCGGATTCCCTCGGAGCGGATGATCTCCTCGACGACGAAGTGCAGGAGCGTGGTCTTGCCGTCTGTTCCCTTGACGTCGGAGAGTTTGAGGAGGGTGTCGAGCCTGAATGCTTGCGCACGGCCACGGTAGGTTCCGTCATTCATACGGTTGCCGGTTTTCAGAACTGCTTCTAGGAGTTTCAGGAATAGCCTGCTTTTTCTCAGATCGTTGCTTGCCACCTGCCATTGTCATGCAACAACTACGTAAGCCTTTATAGACTTTTAACGTGACCACATGGGACACAAATAGCAAACATGTCCTTGGTCTTACCTCTAACGTGGCAAAAGATTCCTTAATGCTTGAGAAATCTTCTTGAAGGTTATGCATGAACAACAGACATTCAAGACGTTTGAAAGCGAATGGTATCTCAATCAACACTTTGAGAAACCTCTCTGCTGGGCCTAGTTCATGCAGTTGTCCTGTGAATAGCCTTAGCTTCAGTTCCTCATCTTGTGTAGGTGCCATCTTCAGCAACGTCTGTATCAGCTCAATGGGAATCTCATTGCCTGATTCAACCAACATATTGTAACTACTTCGTCCCAAGAAATGCAAATCTTAATCTCATGCAAACGCTACAAAATTTTAACACTTTTGGATTCTTTTAATACTAAAACCAGTGAAGCAAACCATAACCAGAGAACACCCTTATGAATGTAACTTCATTATGTGAGTCCTGACACATTCCCCAAATAATTATCATCGATTCAGAGTCAATGTATATCCTGTTCTAAGAACATGCAAATGAAAGAGTAGAGTATTTGAAATTATTGGTATCATGAACACATACATGTCAAATGAACAGCGTATAAAGTTAATTAACAGAACTGAAATTTAAGTGATCAGGGGAATAAATTCATCAGGAATATCATCCGTGTGCAAATCCGGATATCAATTAAATTCAAAAGTTCAATAGAAATTAACAACCATACACATAAACCCAATAAAATCTTAATTAGAGCTAGTTAGCTAAAGTTTTATATCACTGGTAGCATTTCCTAGTTGCCCTTTCATTTCAGCATTCCTAGGAGAGAAAGAGAGTCACCTTCTACAAGAGCATCGACAACTTCTTCTGTTGTGACGTTCAGAGCTCGCAAAAGAATTGACAAGTTCTGTGCTTTCCTAGGATCAATAAGCTTAATATATTGCACTGAATTTTCTAAGGATGAATCTCTTTTGCGATCATTCTTGTTCTGGTTGGCGCAGCCAAATAAAGACTCCATCATTTCCTCATTGATCCTGAGAAGTTATTGCAAAGATAAATCAGTGAAAGCAATTTTTCTGGTATATATGTTCTACTTTGTTCATTCAAATTATACTTTTATCTTTGACAAGAGTTAATGATCTTACACGAACGATCCCGAACTGATCTCATGCCACACCATTGTTTGGCCAGGCTTTGCATTAACCTTATCCCAAAAAAATGGCTTTAGTTTTGGTTTTGGAGCTTGAGCATCGCCGTCATTTGAACTTCCTTCTTTAGGAAGTAGTGGTCCATGATTCGCACCTCCAACTGGTTTGGGAGGAGCTGGCGGAGCATGAGCACCTTTTGGAGGCGGCGGTGTACGATTAGCGGGAGGAGGTGGTGGTGGTGGTCCAGCAGTACGGCCAGGAGGAGGAGTAGAAGAAGAGGAAGAAGATGGAGGAGGAGGAGGGGGAGGAGGAGGAGGAAGAGAAGAAGAAGAAGGAGGAGGTGGGGGAGGAGTAGGAGGAGTAGGAGGAGGAGGAGGAGGGTCAGACTTTACACTAGGGGATACTGTTAGTTTTCTTCCGCCTTCTGATGATGATGATGCTATCTCAACCATTGAGACGTTGACATCTACACCCTTCCTACTGGACAAATTTCTAACATTAGAAGGGTTCTTTCCTTCGCCAATGCCATATTCATCCCTTCTAGAATTTCCTAATTGAACAACCTTCCTTGTACCTGAAGAAAAAAAAATTAAAATGGAACCTTTGATTGATCCTAGTGTAATGTTTCACAACCATGTGTAACTGTAAAATAGAAGAATTTAAACTGACTCAAGTCTTCAAGAAATTGATTTGGCAACTTAAGAGTTTGCTCTTCACTCTTCAGATTTCATACATTATAAAGAAAATATAGTATATATTTCACACTGTCATATCATAAACTGTCACGACTGATAAGTTTATCAACTTCAACAAAAACCACTGTTGAAGACATTACTAAAATCATGTAGAAAGAAAGAACAAGAGCATACCGCCAGTATAATCATCCGAGGTTAATACGAGCAAAGGCCTGTCATCCCTATCAGTTCTCTTCTTTTTGGTCTCACGATAGCATAGGAACAAGCCTATCAAGATTACAACACCTGATAAAGTGGTAGCTAAAATAATTGTTTTCTTCTTTTTGTCATCAGCGCTAGATGTTGGAGGAGCAGGAGTCTGGACTGTAGGTTTAGAATTTTTGGGAGGAGAACGAGCTATAGGGGGTAGAGGTGGAAATGGTGCAAACATATCTTTTGGGAGTGGTAAATCCTTTTTTTTAGGAGTTGGAGGTGGTGTTGATGGTGGAGAAGTGGATGGTGTTGGTGCATGACTTGATGATAATGGAGATTTGGCTGGTGTTGGACCATTACTTGGTGATAATGGAGAACTGGCTGGTGTAGGAGAAGGACTTGGTGCCGTTTGTTTCTTTGGTGAATCAGCAAGCAAGTTTCTTCCATGGCCTCTTTCCACACCCAAGATTGATCCAGAATGCTCTGTTGACAAATATCTAGAGCTACCCTTTTCTGAAACAGGACTAGAACTAGTTCTTTTGCCGTCTAAAGTTTTTCTTTTTATATGAAGTGGCAGAAAATTAGTTTCTCTGTTTATGTTACTTTTTATACTCTTTATGTCACCACTCCCTTCCAGAGGATGCAAGTCAAGGTTCCTGTCTATCAATTGTTTCCTGCAGGGTTTACCGTCATTTTCTACCTGTATCAACCAAATAAGAGAATAGCACCATTCAGAGTAGTGTGAAACATTAACTAATATGCCTTCATTTAAAAAAAAGAAAGATAGAAAAGACTAACTAATATGTCTACAGCAAGCTTCCAGTTGCCATATAATTTACTATAGTTTCACAAGAAATTTTACACTATCTATCACTGTCATGCTCTATAAAAATTGAAGTAATAAGGCATGTTCCTTCATTCAATCAATGTGTAGTCAAAAGCAGTATTTTAAACACAATTGGATCATCTTTTGTGTGTTGTATTCCTGTTAAATAAAATGGTATGAGCATTCTTGATTTTCTTACAATTTTTAAGATAACAAACAATAGTAATGGACTTAAAAGTGTTTCATTTCTTCTATAATCCAATTTCAATATGCAGAGGCGAAATGGTGGTATTTAACAAATTTGACTATTTAGAATAAGAACATGGCCTTTTTATACTCAGCATCATTTTTCGAATCATACAAGCACAGGCTGATATTAAGGTATTCTTTAAACAAAAACATGCATCCCTAGTTTTCTTAAAATTAGCTGACAGATCCTTTTATGTGATACTACTTTTTAGTCCTTGAATTCAAATGAATCGATTTCTTCATTTTGGATTCTTTCTTTGGAAAACATAGATGGAAATACTATATATAAGCTTCACGATAAGTAACATAGTAATTTGTGAAGTAAAGATGGAAAGTTCTGCATGTATGAACTTTGATATACAAACAGGTAACTCTATATGCAGCCAAGTAAAATCTCAATAATAAGCACGTAGTTCGCACGCTCGAGTCAGCTTAATATACATGTAAAACCAGGGGAAGTTCTACATAACAACACAAAAACACAGAATTACCAACCAAATTAGCCAATTGCTATGAAACCAAAAAGAAAAATATGGTAGTCAAAATCAAAACCACTTTTTGGTAACAAATTAAAAAGGGCCATTAAACATTTATTCAGAACAGAAAGAAGCATCATGAACAAACAAAAAACCAGACAAGAAATCCAAAGAAGAAACAACAAAGAAGGGACACAAATTAAAGAAAAAAAACGATACCTTGAATCTATGAACATAAATAATTGATGCCCCTCCACCAACTCTAGAAGACTCATCTTCCTTTCCCCCTTTCCCCTCTGAACCCCCTTGGGCCAACGCACAAAGGAGAATGACGTAAACAACAGCATAATTGGGTCTTGTCAATTCCATTATATTTTTCAACTTCATCAACCCGAACGCAAAATTCCCGTCTCATCTCTCATTGAACATGAGTCCTCCCAAGTTTTCAAACGAACAAAGCCAACACCTTGCCAAAAGCTTCCGTGCCTTCCAAAAGAATAAATACAACAATATATCGCTCGTTCCAAACTTCGTGAACGCTCAACTTTTCCACAAACCCACGAAGGTGGGAGTTTGGAAATTCAACTGTATGATATCTCGGGAATCAGGTTGGAACGAGAGACAATATACAAAATATGACGAAGCTGGACAATGGGTTGGTATTTGATAAGATGAATATACGAATAACGCACGTTGTGGAAGAACCAATCAAATGAACGTTACGTACGTGAGAGTGTCGTATGAACCCAATTCATGCAAAGGTATAACAAGGGTTGAATCCACGTTGAAAATTTGATTTTTTTTTTTCTTGTTTTTGGTTTTGTCGTTTTCTTTTCTTGGTTTTAATGAAATTCTATAGAATTGCAATACCAGTACAAGAATTTGCGTCTCTGGGAATTTTGATCATTGAAAAGTTTGTTTCTTGTACTGGGTGTGGGAGGAGGCGTCAGAGGAGAGAGAAAGACAACGATGCATTGAAAGTCCTAATAGGGACGTGGGGAGAACAATGTGGGACCCTTCTTTTGCTTTCCTACTCTCCAACTATGTCTTTTTACTCTCCTTTCTTTATAGGAAAATTCTTTATATGCTTCCACCACATTTATTTTTATTTATTTTATTTTATCGTCCCTCTACTCACCTTATTTATCATCGTTGTCGTTACTCTGCGCGTTTGTTTCTGATTTTCTTTAAAGTTCTCTTTAAGCAATTTTTGGTTATGTTTTAATCTAATCTACTTATTTAAAAAATAACTAGTTTTGCCTTATTTTAATAAGAAAAATCCTATCTACTTTTTGAAAAGTGATGCTTTTAAATTATTTATTTTAAATTTAAACAAACTGATTTATAATGTTGAATAAGTTTGGTTAAATTTGAATAACTATTTCCGAAATAAGTAAATTAAATTTCTTTAAATAATGCAGTTGTTTAAAATACAGATAACTTCTATTTTTTAAAACAAACAGTTTAAACAAAACGTTAAAAGTAGAAATTTTTATCTGTTTTTATTAAAAACACTTTTTTTTCAAGAGTAATTGCTAACAAACAATAATTCTTGTTTTTTTTTTTAAAAAGGAGCAAACCAACTCACCTATAGTATGAAAGTGAGCGTCGCAATTTTTTTTTTAAAAATATTTATGCTCATCCATGGATTTTTGTAGAAACTTATTAATATATGCTATATAAGGAGAGAGAGAGAGAGGTTGATCTTTGCATAAATAGTTTTTCATGTAACAAATCACCAAATGATAGTCAAAGACTAATTATTTTTAAGTGTAGAGATTATATAATGTTTACCTGTCATTTTTTTTCCGTATACAATTTATTACAAATTGATTAAATTCAAGTTATTTATCAATTATATTTGATATTGTTTATTTTCTTCACGTATATTTTGTTCGTAAAAGAATTAGCTGTAACATAATTTCGAATTACATTCATATATACAACGTGTATTGTAGGGAAAATGAACGCAAATAAAAGAATTTATATTTATCATGAGTTATTATAAACTCATAGATTATTTACTTTCCTTCTACTATCTAATATTCTTTCATTAAATTCCAAGAATCATGGTCCCATCTATAATTTCACCATTGTGTATATAATATATATTTAAAATATATGAATAATTAAAATTTTATGATAGTTAGAATTCGCAAATGTTGATAGGAAAAATATTTAAAACATTTAGGTAAGTTTGATGGATATCAGACAAATAGAACTTTTAAAACAGACAATGAAAAATTGTGCAGTGAAGAGTGATGACTGAAGACTGAAGAGTGAAAAGAAAATATAGGCCTTTTAGGTTATTTAATTAAATAAAGGTTTACACGAATTAATATTTGAAATTGATAGCAAATATTTTTATGTGGTAAAAGATAATTAACTAATAAAATATTAAAAAGAAAAGAAATAATTAAAATGTGTGTCTTATGAAATGATTTAATTAGAGGAAATTGAGATTTAAATTTCTTATAATGTAATACATCATTTGAAAAAACAAAGTTATACAAAAAAAAACAATATATAATTAAAGTTATAATGAAAAAGAAAGTATCTTAAAAATTTGAGTGAACTTGATAAATATTGAATGAGTTAAATAATTGAGACATGAACAAAAAATTGTAGTAAAATAAGAATTAATAGATTGATGATGTTTTAATAATTTAAAACAAAAATAAATATGAGAATGTGAATAGGGTGAGTATATATATACCAATACCATACTTCATATCTAATTTAAAATATCAAGTATTAGTTATGATCATACTTAAGTCTTTCAAATTAAATATTTCTTATAAAATTAGAATGAGTTCAAATAATACTCGTGACAATGAGTTTATTTATCATGTCTGATATATTAAGAGAAAATTTAATTTTTTCTACCATAGTAAAATGTAATATATTAAAAATATATATTTTTATACTAATTCATGAAAAAAATATAAACATAAATTTGTAGGCTTGAATATGTAATTTTGCTATAATGGTGTGATATAGGAAGAAAAAAGATAATGTCATGTATTATGTAATTAAATTTGATATTTTATAACGTTAGATTTTTTTTATATCCTTTATTTTGTTTTACATTGGTAAATGATGAAAAGATAATCTTTACTATTTTTACCGGATTAGATTCTATATAGGTAAGATACATGAAATCTCAAAGGTGCCTTTGCAAGGTAGGTTGGTCTAAACAGGACACATGAAAAAGACTCTCTAAGACTTAAGTAAGTAAAATCTTTAAGTATCTATTTAGAGTATGAAGAATGTTTCAGTGTGATGTACTTCCAGGTCCAGCTCCTTATATGGAGCTAGGAGGATATAGTTGTTGAGCTCGAGCATCTTTGAAATAATGGTGAATAACCATCTCATAAATAAGGTCACGGTGCCTATATGTATTGAATGCCCATTATTAATGAAAATTGTTGAACTTTAATGAGCATTAAAGTCTCTTTTTGGGCTAGGCATGTACATAAGCCCATGAAGTTTGACATGGGCAATGAATGAACTCGAATGACCTTTTGACCAAGTTTAATTCACAGGTGAAAAAGACTTTGTTATGACGATGATTGACCCTTTGGTCGAGTTGAAGTTGACTTTTATATGCAGGTGGATTTTTTTTCGATTTTTGTATTGCATTAATGAAGGGTTTTTGAGTGATGATTACCTAAAGCATGTGAAACAATCTTTTGCACTAAATGCAACTAATTTTCTTTGCTAATGTCTCATTTGTAAGTTTTTCTTTAGTTTATAATCATTAGGATCTTAAGAATTTATGATTCTCAAAACATCAAACATAATTGCATAATTAGGATAAGAAATCACTAACCTTGATCCATGCTAATTGATTCCTGATTTCCTGGCTCTTGATCTTTAACTCCTTACCCAATCTATCCCTTAATGTAACCTTAATCCTCTCAAAACTTTCTTGATGGTGTTTTTGAATGAGAAAGAGCTTCATACATCAGGGACAAAACCCTTAATCCCTACTTATACAACTTCAATCAAGTTGTAATTACTGTCATTAAGTCCCTCAATTATTTTAAATCACACTTTGACCCTCATTTATTTTCACATGAATCACTTAATAGTTGGGTAATTATAACATCATCATCTTATTAGTTATTAAAGGATCAGGAAGCACCAAGGGTCATGTTTGTTTAGAGAAACGATGTTTGAGAAAACCCCTTTTATTTTTAAATCGTAACTTTTTTTTTCGTTTTCAATTCTGTTTGTTCGTTTCATATTCTTTTGCTCTGAAGCCATCTTCTACAATCTCTTATTAGCAACCATTCTTCGAGCCTTTCTCCTACGTGTTTGTTTCTTCGTTCACCGTTCCATTTGCTAGGAATATCTTTTTCATCTAACTCTTCTTTAGGTCACCCTTTTCTAGAGAAGAAGATTACCCCATGGATGAGGGTTATATGTCATCTTCCTTAGAGTCCATTTTTAGTTGCATTTTATAATTCTCTGGATTCTTGCTTTTAATTTTCTGCCAGCTTGAACATGTGGATTTCACTTGCATCTTTACTAGGTTGTTTTGAGATTTGTTTGTTTTATTAGGCATTTAAATCTATTTGAGTATTTTCTTTACATTTCACTTTTTCTTCGTCATAAACTCACGTCAAGTTCATATATCTGCATCTGACTTTGTAAATCTAAAAATATTAGGTCTTACTTGCACATTTTCAGTCATACATTTAACCTACACTTAGGTCTTACTTGCACATTTTCAGTCATACATTTAACCTACACTTGGATCCTTTCCCATATAAAATCTTTGAAATCTATGGTGATTGCCATAATGGATCATCTTCAACTTCTCCTTATTTAGAATTACAAACTCAGATTTATACATAATTTACAAATATTTAATTGTTTTCATGCTTTTATCAATAATTCAGCTAAAAATATTTTCACTTTTCAAATAATTTGTTTCTATTTCTGGTATTTTCATTGACATCACAAGTCAATGAAATGAAGGCAATGATAACATTTATGATGGGCAATTGGCTTCACATTTTAACATTTTTCAATTATCACCGATAATAATTTTTAAATTTGTGTAAATATATTTTTTTAATATATTATCGACTAACTATTATTTAATATTATAGGTATCTGATCAAGGAAGCGTGTCAAATGATAAAAAAAAAATAAAGAACAATAATAATTGTTATTTGGAACACTTTTTAATTTGTTATGAAAAAGAACGTGTTTAGTTTTAATTTTTAGAACCAAAGATATGTTATTTCTTAAGTTAACAAATTAACTGTATTTCAAATTTTACAATTTATTTTATATAATAATAATTATTTTTGGTTTCATATTATTGTGATTTAATATTAAACATATTTCATTTAATTACATTAATCAAATTGTTTGAATAATAAAAAAATTAAATTATTTTCATTATTGATGGTTTTTAAAACCTTAACTACATTAAACTAGAAATAGTGATTCTTCCTACACCTTACTACCTTCATCATGCACCCCAATTTTACTTCTTCACCCTTCATTTAACAAAAAGTCAAAACTTAATTAATCAATTAATGTTTCTTAACCACCAACCATTTTTTTGTAATGGCCAACAACTAAAATTTCTTTTGGTATAAACCCTAAGTTGCAGCCATCTTCTTTGTTTCCACTGTAGCATATCATTCTCTGTTCACTACTTTTTTTTTTCACTCCTTTACTGTATTAATGAATAACTCGGCCTTGCCATATGGCAAATGCAACATGCTGGGTATAGTGGGTAAATAAGGAGGTGTCATGTGGACCTCCTGTGAATCCACCATCTTCACCTTCAGCTTCATCTTCATCTTCACCTTCACCTTCATGTTCTTCCTGACTAGAGTCATGCTGTTGCTGAATATCCTCCTCTTCAACGTAATCATCTTGACCATGTCCATGTTGTAATAACTCTTCCTGCTCCTCATAATCATGCTAATCAATGCGATATTCTTTTACTCGTCTTCAACGAGCAGATGTCGTAGGTTGTCTTCTTTCATCATGTGATGAAGATGATGACTCACCACAAGAGGATGATAAGATGATGCACCTCTAGTTTTAACCATATCTATTAACCAATTATATTATTAATATATTATATACAAAAAGTAATTAATTATATAATAAAAATATTCAAACAAACAATAAGTAATCAAAAGAATATAAAATTTCAAAAAATTACATATATAATAATTAAATAATTACAAATAAATCCAAAATAATATTTAACAAAATTTACAGATGATAATTATTATTTAATTCAATAAAAAATTTAATAATTATTTCAATTTCATAAAAAATTAAAAAAAATTAAATAAAATTAAATAAAATTAAATAAAATTAAATAAAATTAAATACATAATAAATAATATATTACGAAAATAATAATATGTTAAAAAATAACAAATTCAACAAAATTTAACAAACAAATAAAATGAATAAAAATATATTAAGAAAACATTTTATTTATCAACTAACAAAAAAAATTAAATTTATTATACTAACCTAATAAAAAATAAACCTAATAAAATAAATATATACTAACTTAATAAAAAAAATTAAAAAACCTAGAAATCAAACCTAAACGCTATTCGAAATGACAACTAACGCACATGGATGTGAGGTTAGTGTTAGCCGCTTGGGAAACCCTCGTATATCGATATGTGGTTTCCCTACTTTTCACACTTCCAACTCTGTGACCACTGGCATTTAAGTGGCTGCTCTCCGGCGACCGACACCAACACCCAGCGAACTCAAAAAGTACATGCATATATTTGTATAACAGCAAATACCTATATTTTATCAAGATACTAACCTGGACGCCAGAAAGCACCTGAGATTTGTGAGAAATCAAGCACGAAGGATAAACGCAAACAACTTGGCACAGGAGGAAGGAGAAAAGAGGGGTAGAGGAGACCGGAGAGAACAATGGGAGAGAGAGATGGCGGAGGAGGGAAGACGGAGGAGTGATTTAGAAGGAGTGTAGGGTTTGAGGGTGAGATGCGACAGAATTCAAGTTTCAAAATTAGTCAGCCTTTTAAAAATTTAAAATATTTTTGTTGACTGTATTAAGAGATATACTTTAGAATTAAAATATGTTTTAGAAGTGATGGACGAAAACAGTGAAGCATAGAGAGAATCACTCAACCGAAAAATATCAACGGTTTTTTGTTAATCCATGCAAGTCTTGACTGTTTCTTTCAGCCCTAGCAACTATCACCAGTTTTTACGAACTCACGCAGCTAGCGATTTCTATAAAAACTTCCACAAATGATCACAGTTAAATAAATTTTCGCAAGTTACAACGATTTTTAAAAACCTCTCACAAATAGCAATAATTACGACAAAACCACCGAAAATCTTTACTGACATTTTTTCAGTGGTTTTATCAACTGTGTATTTATCGTAGATTAAAACCATTGATAATAAAAAGAACCTTGTATTATTTTTGTAATGAATTATTTTAATTATATAACCAAAAGTAAAACTTGAAGAATATATGCCGTATAAACTAAAATAAGCTCACATTTTTTTCTTTTAGGTCTTATTTACTTGAGGGGATTTGAGAGAGAGTAACTGAGGGAATTTGAGAAGATTTGAAAATAAATTTTTTTATTGATTATTTGAGTGAATTTAGAGGTAAATGAGATTGGATTTGGATACGTGACAGATTAAAAAAATTTATTTCCAAATCCAATCTCATTTACCTCCAAATTCACTCAAATAATCAATAAAAGAATTTATTTTCAAATCTTCTCAAATTCCCTCAATTTGGCCTTAATTTTAGAGAGAGATAAATAAGATAAACATGAATTATTTTTCTGTATCTATCGTGTAAGAAGAAAGTAAAAATAAAAATATTTGCGTAATCATAATGTTGAAATGAAAAAGTTTCCTAAATAAATCAATATCTGTCAACTGTTTATTACATTTATTATATGTTTATACTACTCTATTTTCTTTTCTTTTCATATGCAGTCAAAAGCAAAATTTCCCAAGGCAACCTTTTCCTCTTATCATCTACTTAATGAAAAGTTTTATGAAAAAGTTTTATATTCTATTAAATAGTCTTTTTTAAAGTCAACCCACTATTTCGTCAATCTTTTTGAATTTTAAGATAATTCCCCTATCTTTTTAGTGCAAACTTTTATTATTTTACCTCAAACCATATGCTTGAAAAGTTAGTAAAAAAAGAATGCAATCAACCTTTAAGTTTAGAATTTTGTGATGAAACTTTTGAGATTTAGGCTGAGTAGGTAAAGATGAATAATTATTGGACTTAATATCCTATTTTGTCTTCAGTTTCATTCGAAAATGTCAAATTAGTTCATCCTTTAAAAAATGCGTCAATTAAAATTTGCATAAATGAAATCTCTTCCATTAAATCCGTACAAACGTGGTTAATTAACGGAAGAGATTTCATTGATGCAGATTTTATTAAGTGAGAACGTAATTGACGTATTTTTTAAAGGATGGACTAATTTGACATTTTCGAACGAAACTGGGGACAAAATAAAGTATTAAGCTTAATTATTATTCTGTCTTTCTTTTCTTTTTCTAGATTGAAAAAATAAAAACTTTGACTTGTGATTTTCAATATAATACAACTGCATATATTTTTATAACCAAATCAACACATAAAACAACATTGTATAAACCATCTAATAAGTTAAGATAAAATAAAGTCAACACAATAGTGCTAATTAATGACTTAAAGTTTTAAGTAATTAAACTTTGAGATTACCTTCATCAGTTTTCCAAACGATGAAACACGGAAAATAACTGGGAATTTCTTGGACAAAAGTCAATAGGAGAAAAGGAAAATCAAACTACCAATTTTTTTTTTTTAAAAATGCCATAACTATGAGAACTGAGAAACAAACAAAAACACTAACAAGGTAAAGTCATCAAGGAAGAAACGCATTTGGGGAGAATTTAAACTAAAAGTTTAAAACTTGAATTTTTATGTATTTTGAAAAGTTAAATAAGAAGTAAATTTTTGTAATCATCTTTTACAAGTAGATCCAATCAAACAATACTTAATAATTAAGTTTGACTACCAAAAAAGTTGTTGACCAACCTCTGAATACACCAAAGTCCTTTTGCATTATATTTTATATTTCACTAACCTTTTTTCATTAGACATGGAACAGTGCAAAATAAAACTATGTATAATATTATTAAAACTTTAAGTATATTTAATAGATATCAAATGGGGATGTAGCTCAGATGGTAGAGCGCTCGCTTAGCATGCGAGAGGTACGGGGATCGATACCCTGCATCTCCAAAATATAAATGATTTTTTTCATTTTCTTTTGTTTTTAATTCAACAATCCTTTACTTTTATTCCTTGTACTTGCTCCTGGTACTCTTGTCTTTATTCATGGAAGAACATCCTGAATCTCAATGTCACTACTCAAGACAACAGCTCTTGTTTCCAAACCTTGTTTCACCACCACCCTTAATTCTCTACAATGTGGAAGCTTACTGCAATCACTCTCCAATTCCAAATCCTTAACCCAAGCCCAGCAACTCCACGCACACGTCACCACCGACGGCAACCTCCGCCACAACACCTATCTCGCCACCAAGCTCGCCGCATGCTACGCTGCCTGCGGCCACATGTCCCATGCACAACTCATCTTCGACCAAATTGTGCTAAAGAATTCGTTTCTCTGGAACTCCATGATCAGGGGCTACGCCTGCAACCACTCTCCCATTAAGTCCCTTGTTCTCTACCGTGAAATGTTGCGTTTAGGACAGAAGCCTGACAATTTCACCTACCCTTTTGTCCTGAAGGCCTGTGGGGACCTTCTGCTTCGCGGAATTGGTAGAAAGGTTCACGCTTTGGTGGTGGTTGGTGGGTTCGAGGAGGATGTTTACGTGGGGAACTCGATACTTTCGATGTACTTAAAGTTTGGTGACGTGGCAGCTGCGCAGGTGGTGTTTGATAAAATGCCTATGAGGGACTTGACTTCTTGGAACACCATGGTGTCGGGGTGTGTGAAGAATGGTGAGACTCAGGGAGCTTTTGAGATTTTTGGGGAGATGAGGAGGGTTGGTTTTGTGGGAGATGGGACCACCTTGCTTGCTCTTCTCTCCGCTTGCGGGGATGTTATGGATTTGAAGGCGGGGAAAGAGATTCATGGTTTTGTTGTCAGAAATGGTGGGAATGGGAGAGTGAATAATGGGTTTTTAGTGAATTCAATTATAGACATGTACTGCAATTGTGAGTCTATGTCTTGTGCAAGGAACTTGTTTGAAGGGTTGATAGTGAAGGATGTTGTGTCGTGGAATTCTTTGATATCCGGGTATGAGAAACGTGGGGATGCTTTTGAAGCTCTTGAGCTTTTCGGTCGGATGGTTGAGGGAAGGGAAGTGCCAGATGAAGTGACCGTAATTTCAGTGCTCGGAGCTTGTAATCAAATATCGGCTTTGCGGTTGGGCACGTCTGTTCATTCATATGTTGTTAAGAGGGGCTATGGAGTGAATGTAGCTGTTGGAACTGCACTTATTGGCATGTATGCTAACTGTGGGAGTTTAATTTGTGCGTGTTGTGTGTTTGATGAGATGCCTGAGAAAAATTTGGCTGTTTGGACCGTTATGGTTTCTGGCTTTGGAATTCATGGGAGAGGAAGAGAGGCAGTCTCCATTTTCTACGAAATGTTAGGTACAAATGTAATTCCAGATGAGGGCATTTTCACTGCAGTTTTATCTGCTTGTAGTCATTCTGGATTAGTGGATGAAGGTAAAGAAATTTTCTATAAAATTACTAGAGACTACAATGTAGACCCTGGACCCACTCATTATTCATGTTTAGTGGATCTACTTGGCAGAGCAGGGTACTTAGATGAAGCATATGAAGTTATAGAGAGTATGAAATTAGAACCCAATGAGGATGTGTGGACTGCTCTTCTTTCAGCATGCAGATTGCATCGGAATGTCAAGTTAGCAGAGATCTCGGCACATAAGCTTTTTGAATTGAATCCAAATGGAGCGAGTGGCTATGTTTGCCTTTCCAACATCTATGCTGCTGAGAGACGGTGGAAAGATGTGGAAAATGTGAGGGCATTGGTGAAAAAAGGAAGATTGAAGAAAGCACCTAGTTACAGTTTTGTTGAGCTAAATAAGATGTTTCATCAATTTTTTGTTGGGGATACTTCCCACCAGCAGTCGGATGATATTTATGTGAAATTGAAAGACTTGAATGAGCAGCTGAAGAAAGCTGGATACAAACCTGACACTACTTCAGTTCTTTTTGATGTTGAGGAGGAAATAAAGGAGAAAATGCTTTGGAATCATAGCGAGAGGTTGGCTCTTGCTTTTGCCCTTATTAGCACTGCTCCGGGAACCACAATCAGGATAACCAAGAATCTTCGTGTGTGTGGAGATTGCCACTCAGTAATAAAAATGATCTCTAAGCTCACAAATAGGGTGATTATCATGCGAGATATAAATAGGTTCCACCATTTTAGAGATGGTTTATGCTCATGTGGTGGATATTGGTGAGCTGAGGAAGTTTGATGAAATAGTAGATGAAATTCAAATGAAAATACAAAATTTGGTCCATGGAAATTTGATAGCTAGAAAAGGAAGCTACTCACGAAAGGAAATTGCAATACAAAATGTGGCATTCATCAGTCGCCATTAGCATTGCAGATGAAACAGCACCGTACCCATAATCTGAAGTGTCTTGTTTTGCCTCAAAGCCCCAATACCTGGAGATTCTTTCTAACTATAAAAGAAGCTCAAGTTTCCAGTA